>JALPQD010000232.1:2074722-3571683 GCA_023101885.1 Typhlomys cinereus | reverse complement strand
AACACAAAACCAAATAAAGACATAAAAACGACAGAATAAAAACTATAGGGTCAAAATCAGTGATGAACACAGAGGCAAGATCTTTAACAAATATAGCAAGCCAGGATCAAAATATATCAAAAAATCTCACATCTCACACAAAGGGTTTGGTTCAATAGCATGCAAATCAATAAGTGATTCATCATATTAATAAAAAAAAGAAAGTACAACATCACATTATTCTCTCAGTAACAGAAAAAAACTTTTGACAAGTAGCACCCAACACCCTTTAATGACAAAAGGTCACTTGAAGACAATGGAGATGGAAGGGAACATATATCAACATAATAAAGGTCATATAGCAAAATTTATAGCAAAGAAACTACATAAAAGATGAGAAGACTTATTGTATTCAATCTGAGGGAAACAGCAACAGAAGAACAAATTGTTAAAAAATCTACTCTTGAAACTAGTAGAATACAACTCTGGTAAGCTGGTATTTAAGAGGAGTGAAAATGGTTAACAATGGTTTTAAAATATTTTGTCAAATATTTTAATAGAACTATAGTTTTTGCGAAAAAATTTTCAATTTCTTTCGTCCTTCTGTTTCTTTATCGGCCTATTTTAACAACTCTTGGAAATATGCAATATGGGTATGTAAGATATCATCTTTAAGTTTTATCTCCGGGGATTCTTATATACCCTTGAAAGTGAAACACTCTGAAAAAAATTAAAATATGCCTTGCCCAATTTGACATTTCACGTTCGATTTAAATCTCTGCTGTTTTTAATTTTGAGTGCACAAATCAGAACCCATCATGATTAAGGAATGATCTCAGCCAAAATCAGCGTTTCTTTTAACTGTACTTTGAATATTTAAAAACCCATTTATGGTGCCTATTCTATGTTAAGATTGTGACATGTTATAAAACTGTTGGAAAAAGTATGGCCTTAAAAACAGTTATCAAATAATGACTAAGACCTAAAACTAGGCGTAATCTATAATGACAATTTGACAAATCTCTGTTTTGGGGGACTTTTGCATAATTTTGACTTAGGTTTAAATGTGCAAATAGAATGTTAAGCAGAGTCCACAGACAGAGTAAAATTTCGTCTGTGTCTCAATAATATTCTCCGTTGTAAAATTGTGGATAGTGAAACTACCAGACCTTGAGTTCTGAATGGATGGCAAATTGTAGTTCAAAATGGAAAATGGAAATTAAGGCATAAAAAGGTATACAATATTTTGTTTAAAAAGAATGTGTCTTGAAACATGTTTCACCCAACACTTTAATTATTGTACATTAACTACCGGAAGTACACTAAAATGAATATAATATTAAAAATGTTTTCAATGTCAGCAGTGGCTATCGTAATCTGTAAAGAATAGCTGTTAGTAAAATAGTCTATAATCCTATCTGATAATAAAACGTCAAATTTCATGTCCCGCCCCTTACAATAAAATACAGGGGCCCTTAAATACACTCAAAATCAAGTTTCTATTTTTAAAAACCCTACAGCATTAAATGCAGGTAAAGTCAAATTTACAGCTTTAGTCAGAGATATGAGATATATATCGCAAGATTGTTCCATAGTTTGCTTTCAATGAATTAAGAGGCATTAGCTATTATAAAAAACACAACATTCTTTTTAGACACAAACTTCGAATTCAAATAATTACATTTTTAAAGATTTTAAGTTATATTTAGCTCACAATATTAATAATATTGTTTATTACATGACCTATTGATCAATTGTGTAGAGCATGTTTGTCCTGCTCAGATAATTGTGTTTTAAAATGTGTAAGGGATATCCTCTGAAATTCATCTCCTCTGGTATGAGCTACATGAAATGAGCTCATTTGGATTGTCTTAATTAAAAATGTAAATCATAAAAATAACGAATATATGTCAATGCATTACATGTCACAGAGAGACATGTGCAGTCTTTCTTTTCTGGAGCAATACTAACTTTTCATGACATAGAATAAATTGAAATCATCCTAATTAAACAAAGATCAGGATGCGCAAAGGACATATAAGCATAAACAGAAACAGTATACATACATGTGAAGTGTGGTGCAATGAAATGTATTGTTTATCCTTAAGAAGGAAATTAGGATATTGGATTTCCTTCAATCATGACGAACCTAAAACTAAAAGAGAGAAGAGCAAGGAGAGAAAGAGATAGAGAGAGAAAGAGAGAGAGAGAGAGGAGAGAGAGAGGAAGAATGAGAGAGCAAGGAAGGAAGGAGGGAAGAAGGAAGGAAGGAAGGAGGAAGAGAAAGAAAGAAGAAAGAAAGAAAGAAAGAAAGAAAGAAAGAAGAAAAAAGAAAAAGAAAGAGGAAAGAAAAAAAAAGAAGAAGGGAGGAAGGAAAGAAAGAGAGTTACTAATAAAAAAAGAAAAAAAATGGTTATTAAAGTGGTTAGCTAAATCAGCGAGTTCCGGTCGGAGAGTTGACTACATACTCACGTTATATACTCACGTTTTTTCCCATACATCTGTGAAAACAGAAATATGTACACGTGCAAACTACACATACACATGTATACAGAGTTTAAGGCTTTCAATAATTAAGAAGAAAAGATACTTAGGTGATATTAGGTGAAAAAGATGAGAATTTTTTATGATTCAACTGAGGCTATTGCCTTGAATGTTGTAGGACTCATGCATGCCTGATTACATGTAATTGATTTAATAATTGTTTACATATAATTGATCTGAAATATGAACATGTCCAAGGAAGAGCCTTAAAAGGTGCCAATCATACAGAAGTGATATAATGAATGTTTTTTAAAATACCTCTTGGCACAGAAGAGCTGAAAGAAGCTTAACATCTTTTGTTGAAGTTCACCTTTCTGTGTGTGGTGTGTGTGTTGTGTGTGTGTGTGTGTGCTGCATACATATGTGTAGACAACTAGTAATAATGGGTCTCTTCTAATTCTGTGTAATGTTTGGATCAATTTAAGTCATTCAGGTTTGGCAGCAAATGTTTTCACCTGTGGAGCCATCTCACCAGTTGCATTAGTGATATTTGTATATGCCATACATACAACACACTTATATCAACGCAACTATGTCAAATAATATGGACCAAAAATTAATTAATTCAGTGAGGAATTAAGGCTCTTTGTGCATTCAGGAAAGTTCACAGATGTAAATACTTTTGAAATCAGCTACTACATTATAATTATCAGTCTTGCAAAGATAAATTTATTTTTGTTCTTTGAGAGTAATATGGCATGTTTTGAAAACAGTATTTATGAAATCCTATGTGGCCAGCTGAGGGCAAGACTTAAAAAAATTATGTAATCGTTGTTTACATTTATTTTAATGTACATTTTCCATCTTTTTTGTCCTTTCTTCTCCATTATCCAAGGTCCCTCTCGTTCCCATTTCTTTATTTTTGGAGGATGCCCTTTACTGTGAAATCAATTTTTTCTATCAGTGTTTCCACAACACCAAAGGATTTTCCCTGTGCCTCAGCATTCTAAATGCTCACCTTGCATTAGGAACTTGCCCTATTTACTTGAGTCAGTAATGCAACCTCATGTACTGTGAGCACTAACACATTACCTGAGTGCACTAATTAATTGAATATGGTAATGAGGGCATAGTTTCAAAGTCAAAGGAGAAGAAATTGAAAAATAAGGCAATTTATCTCTAGGGCAGAAATTGTGAAAGCCTGCCTTGCCATCCTTAACATAATACTTTTCTCAAGGCTGTATTTTATAAACTAGTTATGAGCTAAATTTTGAATAAATACAGCATGGGAGATGTTCATTAGCTACTTTAATCGTCAAAAACAGTGATATATCTTAAATTTAATTATCAAGGGTGAATTATGTGGTTAATGTAAAAATGTTATTGTTATTTAAGTGCTTTATTTTTCTGTCCTGTCAATAGCAACTGTTGCCTCTATTTCCTGAATATTAACACAATACAATTTATGCATAAATCTTTACGTCATAAACCTCCAAAGGAAATGTTTTTGGCCAGCTACAATCAAATTTTGGAGACAAATATTCTCACCCCACTAATTCAAACTTTGCTTCTTGAAGGAAATTGCAAATAATCAATATTCAATCACAAATAAAACATTTTTTATATTTCATGAAATAAGATATGTCTTCTTGGAATTGGAGAGGTGGCTCAGGGGTTAAGCCTCTGCCTTGCAGACAGAAGGTCCTAAGTTCGGATCCTAGACCCCACTTATAGACACGCAGGGTAGAAGCAGGGGCGGCCTGCGTTTCTGGTCCCGGTAGGGCAGAGCCTGTGAATCCCGGGGCAAAGTAAACAAGGAGGAGGAGGAGGCGGTCCATGGTGGTTCCCGAACTCGCTTTGTGGTTCTACATACACACACACACAAACACACATACATACACACATGCACAATTGAATACATAAAAAAATATGTCTTCTTAAAAGATAAATCTTTCCAAGATGAATTCAGTGATAACTTAGCTCCCAATAAAGTCATGAGTCATCATTTTCTTTAGCTTCACAATTTTCCTCAGTTTCCTACACTTAAAAGTCTCTATCCACACAAGTTAGGGCCGAAGCAATCATAATTGGACTTTACATGCCCGGCGCAATGTCCAACACACTATTCACGTCACAAAGTCTAGCATCTGCTAAAGGCACCAAGATCCTTGGAGGCAAGAGATTGACAGCTACAGTAGTGTTCCTATGCTTAAGGGGAACACGGGAAAGGATTCAGGGAAATGCCACTGGGTCCTTGTATGTCATCGGAGAGGAGGGCCCAGAGGAGAGTCAGGCATGCACAGTAAAGGACTCTCTGGGAGGCACTGGGGGATGGGGAGGGAGGGTTGAGGGAAAGCGGAGCAGGGAGTTAGGGGAGAGGAGGAGAGAGGGAGGGAACTGGTGTACCTATTAAGTTTGTATGAGCGGAAATAATAATAAATTTTCTATCACCCTAATATTTTGTATACTTAACATTCGAGTTTGAAATACATTTTAATACACCTAAACTGTGTCAACGAGTTGTTTTTACATGTTTATCTGCATAAGGGAATTACAGAAAACAAGAAGATTTTAATATAATGGAGCTGACAATATTGCTTGCAGATCTAAAAGGATGTTCTCATTTCCAAAGTTGTGGTCATTCTATGTAAATATCATAATATCCTTGAAATGTCATTTTCAAAATTGTCGAAGACACTGTCACTTCAGTTATGTACTTGATCTGGGAAAGCACAACATTCTATTTTTTCATAAGTTAATAATGATGTAGTCTTTGTTATTATGAGCAAATTCTACCTGTCAATTCCTAGGATTATATCCACTTCCAAAATCTTTCAATTTTTTCACCAAGGGTTAGTTATTCACAAAATAAAATGTTGGAGGAGTAAAATTCAATTTCATCAAAATGGATGCTAGAGCCAGCTCTAGAGATATCCTAATTAAAAATTAGTGCATAATGTCAAATGATAGTCTCTCCAGTAATGTCTGTTATATCACAATAATAATAATGAGCTTTTTTCCCCTTGTCTTTCTCTCTCTCTCTCTCTCTCTCTCTCTCTCTCTCTCTTTCTCTCTCTCTCTCTCTACCTCCCCTTCATCCTTTATTACATAATGAACATGTATTTGGTTAGTCACAGGAAAAATCTATGTCTATACAATCCTTTAACTTAATCCTTTAAGTTTCATTGTTTATACCATTAATTTCAGTCATTGCTGATAATAATTCCTTATGCAATAAAGCATGACAGTGTTCCTTGACAAATGACTCATTTTATTGATTCCCTACTTTATGTTTGGTCTTAACTATTTGTCCCCTCATACTATTTCGCTTTCTCGATTAATTTATGTCTATTTTCAATCTCTCTGCTATGATTTTTAAAACACAGGTGGCAATCTCTATGATAATCATTCTGATTTTATGACTAGCATAGGGAAGAACAAGACACAATACTTTTTAAAACACTGACAAAATTCTTGATTTTAGGAAGAAAGTCTTTCAGAATATTTTGCTTTTAATTTTTCCATTAGTCTAATGTCTATAGATTGATTCAAAATATTCAGGGACTAGGATTCCTTCAGAGTGAACCTAGACTCATGCAGTACTTGAACCTTCTATATCTAAAGTGGTAATTCATAAAATGGAATTCACATCTGATTCATCCCAATCTGAATGTTAAGCAAGCAGAGTTCTGGATCCACCTCCACATTCACTGAAGCAGAATTTCTGCAGAGAACATTTCAAATGGATAAATATGGATAGAGATCTGGCAAAGAGTTTGCCAGCTGAATGAATCTAGCCAGCCTCTTAGAAACTGCAGATTCAAATTCCTCCTGTTCTTAAAGCTCATCTGAAACATTTGCAGAGTACAACAAAATTAGCTCATTTTCTTGTCTATAAAAGGAAACCAATGTTTGTCAAAAAGCTAGAAATTGAAACACTGGAATTTAAATGCAGATCTGTCTGGCTCTCAAATGTGTCCACTTTCTGCATCACTTTCACTTAGAGATTCTTGCATAAATTTATGAATTACTTTTGTATCTTTTCTTTTTGATCACACAGATGAAGTGGAAAAATCTGGAATTAATTATTCAAAAAATTTAGATATAGTTCTCACAATTTTCATATTATTTTTCCTTTCTTCCTTGCTTGCTTCTTTCTTTCTTGTTTTCTTCTTTCCTTTTTCGAAAGTAACATATCCCAGTACATTTTTCTTGAACTTGATATGTAAAAAAGGATTAGCTTTAATTTCTGATTCTCAAGCCTCCAAATCCCATGTGTTGTTACTCTGGGTATTTACCACTATGACTTGTTTATGCTGTATTAGGGGAATACCGAAGGCTTTCTGAGTGTTAAGCCCACAGAGTTTCATTATCACCATCATCATTAAAATCTTGCTGATGCTTTGGTTTCATTGTTACATGGAATGTTAAAGGAAATGTACTTTTGGCCTTAATTATAAATACATTTTAATTAAAAAAATAGTAACTAAATTCATGGGAAATGTTTTATACAATTAAAAATGAAAAACACTTCTAGAAAAAAATGAGAATGAGAATATAGGGGCTGGAGAGGTGGCTCAGGGGTTAAGCCTCTGCCTGGCAGGTAGAAAGCCCTGAGTTCGGATCCTAGACCCCAAGTATAGACGCCGGGCAGAAGCGGAGGCGGCCTGCGTTTCTGGTCCTGGTCTGGCGGAGCCTGTGAATCCCGGGGCAGAGTAAACAAGGAGGAGGTGGAGGCGTCCATGGTGGTACCCGAATTCGTCCGTGGTTCTACACACACACATACATACACACACACACATGCATACACCCACAACTTGAATAAATAATAAAAAAATTTTTAAAAAATTACAAAAATGAGAATATAAAAATGAAATCATTCTCTCTTTAACTCTTTTTCTCTTACAGACATACACACATAAACACACATTGTTTCTGATGTTGGAAACTTCTAAGATAAACCCTACTAGGTGGTTCAAAAATTTTTAACTGACTCTAGGGACATATTTTCTCTTTCCTTTACATAAATCTTCTTATCCTTCACCCTTTAACTATATTTTCAATTAATTCTTAAAGGCAGTACTTTTATTTTAATTACAGCTATAATTTAGAGGTGATGCAAAGTGTGAAATCTCAACTAATTATCCCATGATTAGAAGAGAATAAAATGTCAATAATACACCTAAATGTAATTGAAATAGAAAAGTTAATTGACATGATGGGTATAGGAAGATATCTCAGAGAAACAAAATATGATGTAGAGGATAAAATTAAAATCAAAGTATCACAGCATGTTAAAACATATCACTGATACATTAATCGGCAATTGCAGATTTTTAATTTCAGGAAACAGAAGATTACTTAACAGCTACTGATATAATTTTTAAAAATTTATTCATTCATTTATTGTGTGTGTGTGTGTATGTGTGTGTGTGTTTGTGTGTGTGTATCAGGGAGCACATGCGTCCCCGTGGAGTACCAAGTGTGACTGCAAGAATCATTCTAGATTGCTTCTACCTTCTTCTTGCTTCCCTCTGGGATTCCTCTGTTTCCACCCACCAGGGCCAGAAGTACAAACCACAGCCACTTCTGCCTGGTGTTTTTACATGGGATCTGGGATCTGGGATCTGAATCTTCTGCTTGCAAGGCAGAGTCTTAAACCCTGAGCCATCTCTCCAGCCCTACTCATGTAAATATTAACAGATGGAAATATTCTGAAGGTATAATTTGTTTCACTCCCATGACTTGATGCAAAGAAGAACCTTTATAAAGTGAAATACATTTTGTTTTTCTATACTCATGAGTTACTTACAAATGTCTTCTAAAATATAACATAATATATAAATATAGACATGTGGTGGCTATGAATATAGACATGTGTTGGCAACATCAAAGGGGATTAAATCATCTGTAACAAAATTACAAATTGTTCTGTTAAAGAAAATGAAGGATGTTAAACAAAATTGTTTCATGCTTCTTTACTCCTTTGTTAGCATTATTTATAGTGTTTTCACAAAGTTTAACATGAGAACAAACTCAAATTTATAACACTGAAAATTCAAGCAATACAAATAACAAAGTATGCAAAAATTAATCAAATATATATATAATATATATATGTTGACTTGCATGCAAAGTTACAGAAGGGAAGGTCTTTTTTTCTTGTGATTGACAGATTTATCTATGAATTCAACTATTTTAGGAGAGCTTGCTTACCTTTATATTATCCAATTTTATCACCTCTCTTTCGTCCCTGAAAAAGAAAAAAAAACTTTTGCCCAATAAACCTCCTTCGTACAATGCACACAATGGAATGGGTAGTAGTAAAAGCAATGTAGAGAAATTTTAAAATCTTTACTACATACTATTAAAATATACAAATACAAAATTGCTCACAGACATCACACATACTAAATTCATAATATTTACTTAGTTTTGGAGAATTGAACAAAAGGAGTTAGAAAGTGAGGAGGAAAACTGGGATCTGTGGCAGACCTGAACCTGGGTCAATAGTCTTAATCTAAAAAGAAATGTGCATGATTCATTTAAAATATTACCAATTTAAATAATATATAAAACAGCTAAAAATCCATTGACTTATCATGCTTTCAGTTCTCTCTTGGAAAATATTTGATAGTCTTTAACTTACCACACTCTGGATTCTTGGATTCATGCTCAACTTCATTATTTCCATTTAAATGAATTATTTAGACTAAATTTACTTAATTCTTGATGATTGCCCTAAATCAAACTAAATATGGCTTATAGCTACATCTTGGTTTTGCATTTCTGTCCACAAAACTTCATACTAATTTAGCAAGTAAACCAACAGCAAATTATTTAGAAGTACAATCATGTGTTAGACATGATTTATCTCCACAAAACTTTTTAACTTATTAAGCTATCATAGACAACTAAGGAACACATTATGTCTGCATAATGTTGATTGCATCTTACATTATATTCAAATTACTTTTGTAGTCTTTTTGTTTTCCTCTTAATATATGCCTGTTTTACGAAATGGATCTCTCAAAACCTCTTTTAGTTCTAAGGGTTGTCTAATTTTGTGCTATTTTTAGCTCCAATAAATTTTGTTACATATAATTTGTCAGATATTCTGTATTGATTTTATAACACATGTCTTCTCCACGATCTCCTTTTTTAAATCAGTTTCTATTTTGCACAAACATGTCTCTGAATAATCAAATCTTGTCAGGAATTTGTGGCTTGATTGGAAGAGGAACAGCATTTCAGCACCTTCTAGGTATGAAGAAGACCATCAGTGTGCATGGGACGTTATAGAACTGAAAATAAAATAGTCTACTTGCGGGGCTGGAGAGGTGGCTCAGGGGTTAAGCCTCCGCCTTGCAGGCGGAAGGTCCTGAGTTCGATCCCAGATCCCACGTATAGACGCCAGGTGGAAGCGGGGCCTGCGCTTCTGGTCCTGGTAGGGCGGAGCCTGTGAATCCTGGGGCAGAAGGAGGTGGAGGCGCCCATGGTGGTTTGCGAATTCGTCCGTGGTTCTACACATACTCAGACACACACACACATACACACGCATATGCACAGTAGAATAAATAATAATAATAACAAAAAAATTTTTAAAATAGTCTACTTGCATGACAAAAAAAATACAACAAAAATAAAAAAATTGGAAATGTGATCCTGATATGTGAGAAAAGTTTTCAAAATTCAATTCAAAGATATACAACCACATAGAACTAAGCCAGCCTAATCTCCTCCCATCCTGAAGCTCAGGGACATTTGTGGAAGAGGGGGCGGTAAGAGTGTAAGACCAAAAGGATGGGAGGAGCAATGATCTGAAGATTCTCCACACTAGTTAGGACTGAAGCAATCATAATAGGACTTTGCATGCCCTGCGCAATGTCCAACACACTACTGACCTCACAAAGTCTACCATCGGCTAAAGGCACCAAGATCCTTGGAGGCAAGGGAATGACAGCCACAGTAGTGTTCCTATGCTTAAGGGGAACATGAGAAAGGGTTCAGGGAAATGCCACTGGGTCCTTGTATGTCATCGGAGAGGAGGACCAAGAGGAGAGTTAGGCATACCCAATAAAGGACTCTCTGGGAATTGGGGGGAAGGCACTGGGAGACGGGGAGGGAGGGAAAGGGAGCAGGGGGTTCAGGGGGAGGAAGAGGAAGGAGGGAACTGGTCTACCTATTAAGTTTGTATGAGCGGAAATAATAATAAAAAATGTTAAAAAATTTTAAAAAAGATATAAAGTTGTTAGAAGCACTAAACTAGTTGTTTATTTTGTATCTCTTAAGGATTTAAGGAATATTCTTACATAATGAGTTTGAATTATCTTTCTATATTCTCTCAGCCATCAGGATATGCATATTTTAATATATCATTCTTTTTAATATATGTATGTCTTAGTTTTATATCCTCAGTACTAATTCTGCAAGTATTAAAATTCTTATTTAATTTCTACCACATTCTCAACTTACCCTCTACACAGGCAGTTCCCTTTCCCTAAAAAATTCTTTAACTAAATGTAAAATTTTTTGCTTCTATATTTTACTTTTGAAAGCATGAAATTACTATAAATTTTCTGAATGACATTTTTTTTATTATTTATTCAACTGTGCGCATGTGCGTGTGTATGTGCGCGCATGTGTGTGTGTCTGTGTGTCTGTGTGTAGAACCACGGACGAATTCGTGAACCACCATGGGCGCCTCCACCTCCTTCTGTCCCGGGATTCACAGGCTCTGCCCTACCAGGACCAGAAGCGCAGGCCCCCGCTTCCACCTGGCGTCTATACATGGGATCTGGGAACCGAACTCAGGACCCTTCGCCTGCAAGGCGGAGGCTTAACTCCTGAGCCACCTCTCCAGCCCCCAGCATTTTTATTAGAAATAAAATTTAAAAGTGCTGTGAAAATTGAGTGGATATCTGCTTTCTTTTATTTAAACTCTCACCAACTTAATGTTTCTAAACTTACTTTAATTTCCAGGGCAACATTCTTTGGAATCTGACTGACCACATCCCAGTACACATATAGTTCATAATAATTATGTTGTCTAATGTGAAAAGTTACAATTAAATATGGTTTTCCTGTTTTTTTTTAATTTTTTATTTATTCAATTGTGCGTGTGTGCACGTGTGTGTATGTATGTATGTATGTGTGTGCGTGTGTGAATGTATGGTGCGTGTGTATGTATGTATGTGTGTGCGTGTGTGTGTGTGTAGAACCACGAGCAAATTCGGGAACCACCATGGACTGCCTACACCTCCTCCTTGTTTACTCCGCCCCAGGATTCAGAAGCTCCACCCTACCAGGACCAGAAACGCAGGGCCCCCCGCTTCCACTTGGCGTCTATACGTGGGGTCTAGGATCCAAACTCAGGACCTTCTGCCTGCGAGGCAGAGGCTTAACCCCTGAGCCACCTCTCCAGCCCCGACTTTCCTGTTTTAAAAGTGTAAATTTTAGCATATATCTATAAAATTTTTTTCTCAAGAAATATAGTATTTACCATGTCAATATGTACAACAAAGCATATGAGTTGTCATTGAAAATATATTCAAAGAAATTTTAGCTTCGTGGCCATTAAAAGAACTTTCTAATACATCCCATGTTCCATGTTAGAAGCTTTTTGTAAATACTCAGGTACGTGCAATCATAGTGATCCATGAATCTTTAGTTGTGGGTCCCTGAGCCCTTGATTGAATGATTCACAACTTACATTTTATAAGAAAGATTATGTAACTCAAATGTACCTGTTAACTACTTGTTAAATTTTCTTTCTTAATAAGTAGATATTTCCTCATTCTAAATTTTATTCGCACGATAACTTCAAAAAAGAGGAGAGTTTCATTAAATATTTAAAGAGTGTTTATGGTAATTTCATTACAAAAAATTCATATAAGCACCATTTATATCATATATATCAACTTATATATATTCCAAGCTTAAAACTAAAATGAAATATTTATTTTGAATAGCATGAAACATTCTAAAAACTGAAATCCTTCTTTATCTCCATATTTATTTTACAGATTTTAGAAATAATTGAGAAGATAAGATGACAGTAAACAGAAAATATCCAACAAGTTTCACATAAATAGCTAAGTATATCCTCTTATGTATTTAGAGTACAAACCTTAATCATCAAAGTTCAAAATTACTACAAAATGATAAAACATTGGCATATAGCTCTAAAATCCACACTATAAATAAACAAAATATTAGAAAATACCTGAACAAATGAACCTTCTTTTTTTTCCTTGTGATATTTGATGGTTAATCTCAACTGTTAGTTGTATAAAATCTAAAATCACAATAAAAGACAGGTGTCTGGTTATGGCTGTGGGGAGTTATCATAATTGTGTTAATTGATATGGGAAGTGTCATGGTTTGAAATGTGTCCCCCACATTTCATGTGAATGAAAGGTGTTTGGGAAGGTCATGGCACCTTTGAGAAGTGGAGCCTTACTGGAGGAAGGCAATCACAAAGGGTGGTCCTTGAGGAGTCTACCTTTGTGGCAAGCAATTTTGTAACTCTCAGATTCATGGATGGGAGTGACTTGGCCTGATTCCAGCTTTGCCACCCTGCTATGCTGTCTCTGCCATGAAACACCGTGTCTCCCTTCTGGAGCTATAAGCTAAATTAATCTCCCTTTCTCACTTAAGTTGCTTGACTTTGGGTGCTCTCTCAGCTTTTGCCTTCCCTGGATGGCACTCTAGACAGAAGAAAAGGAGGAAAGGTGCTTGTTTTCCTTGTTTTCCTCTTTCTGACTGTGAATAAAATATGAACAGCAATTTATTGCCTTAAATTCCTCACCCTAATAGAGATTTCCACTAAACTATGAAAGAGAGTTGTTTTAGATAGGATACTTTATCGCAAAATAGGAAAAAAAAGCTATGAAATCATATAATAAAAGTACTGAGCAATGAAAGAAACAGACTTCAAATATAAGCAGAAGTATGAATCAATATCAAAATTTTTGTTTATTTGAAAGAATCCACTTTTCACTTTTTTCATTCTGGACATATAGGAAGGCCACTGATTTTTGTATGTTTATTTTGTATCCTGCCACCCAGCTGAACTTCTGTATTAGTTCCAGGAACTTCCTGGTGGAGTTTTTAGGATCACTCAGGTATAAGATCATGTCATCTGCAAATAGAGATAACTTGACTTCTTCCTTGCCAATTTGAATCCCTTTTATCTCCCTTTCTTGTCTTATGGCTTCAACTAAGACTTCAAGTACAATATTGAATAGAAGTGGTAAGAGTGGACAGCCTTGTATAGTTCCTGATTGAAGCAGGAATGCTTCAAGTTTTGCCCCATTGAGTATAATCCTTGCTGTTGACTTGTTGTATATAACTTTTATTATGTCAATAAGGTTCATGCCATTCCAACTGTGTCTAGGGTTTTGATCATAAAAGGCTGTTGGATCTTGTCAAAAGCTTTTTCTGCATCTATCCAGAGTATCATGTGGTCTTGAATTTTGGACAGGTTTATATGGTGAATTACATTTATTGATTTGCATATGCTTAACCAACTTTGTGTGCCTGGGATAAAGCCTACTTGATCCCCACAAATGATCTTTTTGATATGTTTTTTAATCCGATTTGCTGACTGTTGAGAATCGTTGCATCTGTGTTCAACAGAGAGATTGGCCTATAGTTTTCTTTTTTAAGTGTATCTTTATTAGGTTTTGGGATTAAGACGATATTAGCTTCATAGAAGGAATGTGGTAGTGTTCCTTCCTTTGCTATTTGATGGAACAGTTTAAGGAGTATTGGTATTATTAGCTCCTTAAATGTCTGGTAGAACTCTGTGCTGAATCCTTCTGGTCCAGGATATTTTTTGATGAGAAGTTGCAAGATTACTTCATCGATTTCCTCATATATTATAGGACGATTTAAATAATTCACAACTTCGTGATTCAATTCAGGTAAGTTGTGTTTTCTTAAGAATTCATCCATTTCTTTTGTGCTGTCAAATTTCACAGAGTATCAGTTTTTGAAATGTGATGTTATAATTCTCTGGATTTCTTGGGTATCAGTAGTGATAACTCCATTTTTATTTCTAATTTTTTTAACTTGCATTTTCTCTCTCTTGCTTTTGGTTAATTTAGCTAGGGGTGTATCAATCTTACTGATTTTTTTCAAAGAACCAGCTTTTTGATTGGTTGATTCTCTGTATCGTTTTCCTTATCTCAATTTCAGATATTTCTTCCCTGATTTTGCTAAGCTCCTCTCTTTTATTGCTTTTGGGATCAGATTCCTCTAGTGTCTCTAAAGCTTTAAGCCACATTGCTAAGTTATTTATTTGTGATGTTTCCAACCATGTATCTTATAGAGTTCTATTATCCAGAGTGCACAAAGAATTTAGAAAATTAAACACCAAGGAAACAAATGGCCCAATTACAAAATGGGCCTTGGAACTTAAAAGAAAATTTTACCAGGAATGAAATTGAAATGTCTAACAAATATCTTGAAAAATGCTCTGCATCATTAGCCATCAGGGAAATGCAAATCAAAACCTCCCTGAGATATTATGTCACCACAGTCAGGATGGCAAAAATTCACCATACAAACAACACCAAATGCTGGAGAGGATGTGGTATGAAGGGAACTCTCCTACATTGCTGGTGGGAATGCAAGCTTATGCAACTACTCTGGTGAACCATCTGATGATTTTTAAAAAAAGTTAAAGATTGAAATGTCATATGACCCTGCTATTCCACTTTTGGGAATAATCCCTCATATAGCAAAAATTCGCCTCAATGGCACAAGCACGACCATATTCATAGCAGCACTGTTTACAATAACAAAGTCATGGAATCAGCCCAAATGATAAGGAAAATGTGAATTCTATTCAGCCATCAAAAATGATGAATTAATGAAATTTGCCAGTAAATGGATGGAACTAAAAAAAATTATATTGAGTGACATATCCCAGGCACAGAAAATTAAGCACCACATGTAGTCGCTAATAGGTGGATCCTACTATCCAACCCACTTAGTGATATACTCAAAGATTAATCTCTGTAATACCTACAGTAATTGCAAAGATTATAAATAGGAGGGAAGTGGAAGGATGGTCCTGCCAGCAATAGGGAGAGAGGGGATCATGCTATAGCAGAGAAAATAAAACACCATCAAGGACCACAAGTAAGTAATGAGATACCCGCTTAAGCTCACAGACTTTCCTTCCTGGTCATTTGTAACTAATACGGTATAATCTCACCAGAAAGGTAGGGCATAGAGTCTGACAGATAGAAGGTAACCATCCTGCAAATGGGTGACTGACCCCCAGCACCCTCACCACAGTCTCCTACTCTTATTCCATCTACCTTTGAATCTACTCTTATAATAAGACAGCCTTTTATCTCTGGCCAGGGGGTGACATCCAATCCCCATAAGGATGGAGCTAAGGGCAGTGCAGGAACAGCAAAACTGAAAAAAAAAAATCAACAAACCATAATTCAGAACATCAGAGACTCTACATCAACTACCTGGAACCAGGCCAACCTAATCTCTCCCCATCCTAAACCTCAGGGTAATTTGTGGAAGAGAGGGTGGTAAAATTGTAAGAGCCTAAAGATGGGGAGGAGCAATGATATGCAAGATACTCCACACATGTTAGGGCCAAAGTAATCATAATAGGACTTTTCATGATCTATGTGTGCAATTACCAAGATATCATTGACCCCTCAAATTCTAGCATGGATCAAGGCACTAGGATCCTTAGAGGCAAGGGATTAACAACCACAATAGTGTTCCTATAGTAAAGGGTTGCACAAAAAAAAAAGAGCTCTAGGCAATGCTACTAAGTCCTTACACCTCATCAGAGAGGAGGACGCAGAGGGAAATTTGATATGCCCACTAAAGAATGCTCTAGGAATGGGGGGAAGGAGGCACTGGGAGAAAGGGACGCAGGGGACAAAGGGGAAAAGGGTGAAGGGAGCAAGAGGATCCAGAGAATAGTGGAGAGAAGGGGGAATGGGGTACTTATCAACTTTGTATGAGTGGAAGAAATGAAAAAAATAAAGAATCCACTTATATTATGTACTTATTGCATGATTATATTTGAGTCAATATTCAAAGAAAGAGAAAATATATGACATTATATAATTTAAATAAAATATCTTTATATTCAATGACTTTGTAGAAGTTTCTAATGCATTTTTATTTATTAAGTTTAATCACCAAGCAAGGTTGACTCAAGGAAGATAAAAGATAAATCATCACAACAAACCTTTTACAGGATCAATGAACATTAGTAATTTTAGGTACATACAAACATAATAACATTAAAAATGCTATATAACATGATAACAGTTAACCTTTACCTTTTTTGAAATGAAGATTCCTAGTTATTTGAATTCCAATGGTACAGAAGGAACACATAAACAATTGACAAATACATTAAAATACTATGTATAAAGACAACATATTTACAATTGACCACTAGAAAGTGCTTCTAAATTACAATAGTGTCCAAAAGAAAAGTCCTTATGAATAAATTGAGCAATTCAATTTACACTGAAACATTGTTGCATGCCAGGGATATGCAGTTATTCTGCTCTCATAAAGTCAAAAGCATTCATATGGTGAGACTTAAATGCTTTAATAAAACCAGATGATTTTCAAATTATATCACATTGCAAAAATATAATTATAAAATATAATCATACCTTCCTTTCTGTCGTTTTTTCTTCCTTTGTGATAGAATCATTGTCATGGTATTCAAGTTGTCCACATTCTCATGATTCCACTACCTTTGTTTTCCAAGTACCTTGGCTTCCAATTATGGTCCATTGTGTCTAGGTTTATTTTTTCTTATACACAAAACTATGTGGAAAAAGTCTATTTTGTGTATGGATTTATAATAATGAAATGAAACCTCATCTGCATTTCTTCATTAAATTTGAATGTGCTTTCATTTAATAAATGCTGAAATTTGAGGCTGGAGAGGTAGCTCAGGGGTTAAGCCTCTGCCTTGCAGGTTCCTATATTAGACCCCACATACAGACTCCAGGCCCCACATACAGACTCCAGGCAGAAGAAGGGGCGGCCTGCATTTCTGGTCCTGGTATGGCGGAGCCTGTGAATCCTGGGGCAGAGTAAATAAGGAGGAGGTGGAGGCGGTCCATGGTGGTTCCCAAATTTGCCTGTGGTTTTACACACACACACACACACACACACACACACACACACACACACACAATTGAATACATTTTAAAAAATGTTGAAATTTCTATTTCTTACATATGTTTGAAAGATTCATCAACCTACTCAACATGGCCTGGAAGTTTCTCTTAAATATTTTTGTACAGCCAAGTCATTTCATGCATTTAATATTGTTTTATATTGATATTATTTTTTCTCATTTTCTACACATATAAACCAATGGCATGAATTCTTTCATAGGCTATAAACTACCTCACATTCACTTATTTCTTACTCATTTACATATGCACAAACATTAGAAAATGGATGTACATATAGGAGAGAATACTAAATTACTGTTTTTCTGAGACTGGGTCACCTGATTCAAGGACTGACAGTCCTTGAAGTTATAAGTAATGCATTAATGCCAGCACAAATTAAATTTAGATAAATTGTATGATTTTCTGTTTTCAAATAGAGGAAAAAAAAGACCTAATAAAAAATAAAAAACAGAACATGGGACCATATTGTCATTATAGTTTTAGAGTTCAGTACATCAGAATACATATGGTACAGCATCAGTCTCTCCTTTGTTCACTAAATGTTGGGGACCAAATGTTGTAGGAACTATTGTCCCAGTTTTGTAGGGTTCTTGTGTTTGAGGTGAAGATTGAAACCAGAACACTTGTAGAGGATTAATGTACAGTTTATTAGAGGAGTGAAAGAAGGAAACTCAGAGACTTCAGTCATGGAATCCACGAAGAGCAAGAAACAAGAAACAGACTCATGGCACAAGAGACCCATGAAGGACAAACACCGAAGAAGGCTGCCAGGGTAAGGTATGTTTATACACTTAGGCAAGCCTGGGAAAGTGGCTTTGTCTCATTTGTTAGCTCCCATTAAGGCCCAACCCAGTTGATCTTGGGCCTAAACTCATTATCTCAAACATACATTTCTATTTATCATCATGTAAGAACCACATATGTAAATGATGCACTGTTGATGCATCTAAACACTTGGAATTTTAGCAAACTACAGCTCAAAAGTGAAAAAATCAATTTAATGTGCTCTGACATGATGTGTAATTAATTTTGTCACTATTCCTTGTAGTATAACATATAATATAGTATAACAACTTACTGAATAGGTAACATATTTTTGAGACTATTATATGCAGCACAGAGATGGAGATTATTTCCCAATGAAGTACAAAGTTGTACAAATCACTTCACACAAATATTTTATATAAAGCACTATGAGCAAGCATTCCCCCATTCACTGGAGGACAAAAAAAAAGATTAGGAGACAATATTTTCAGTAGTAAAACTCACATATACTGGCCAATACAGCAGTAGTATGAGATGTTTTAGCTTATAGAAACTATATAAGTAATCTAATTTTGCAACTATATTTGCATAATAATAATAAATAATAGATTAATAATAGATTGGTAGACAAATAGATGACAAGTGAGTAGATAGATGCTAGAGGATAGATTATAAATAGGTAGATAATAAGACAACTTTTTATACAGATATCTTATGATAAAAAGATTATATACAGTTACATGATAAATTATACAACATTTTATATAGAGATCTTAGTATTTCTGTGTCTCTGTGTTATTACAAATCATATTTTGAATCTATCTAAAAATTTGAAAATCAAAACGTTACATTTCTTTATACAGTCCTTAACTTTTTCAAATATTTTATGATTCCAGTATAAATATTCTCTACTTCCTTTGCTACAAAAAATACATTTTATTTTTCAGTTTCTGAATTTTTAACTCTAACAGTGAGAAAGAAAAATGTTTTTATCTTGCTGAAAAATTTTGCTAAAAATCTTTACTAACTTCAATAATTTGTGTATTCTTTTTATTTACTTTTATTATATAGTAATATCATATTTTAATGTTCGTGTCAGTGCTTATTTTTACTTCTATACATTTCTTATTTAACAAAACTTTACTATAGCATAAAAACAGGTATTGATAAATAATAGCTTTTTTGTTCATATCAGAGAGAATAACAGTATTTAGTACTTCACAAGTAATTATGAGGTATGCTATAACTTACATAGATTTATATACATATAAACTATACCAAACATATATAAGTAATTTAGTTTATAAAATACAATGTTAAAATAAACATTTCAAATAGTTGTCTTATGCTGAAAGGAAATGTTCAATCCAAAGTTAAAAGAATATAGAACGAGCCTCATAAACAGCTCTAAAATCATAAATCTTGAAGAAGGGAGATATGTGCAATTTTCTGCTGATTGTTTATTGGAACTTTGAATCACTTTCTGACTTACTGACTTATTTCTCCTCTTTTCTACATTTACTTTTTTTCATATTTAGAAACCAGAACTGATTGACAGGTGTGCATGTATGCTGACAAACACTGTGATCATTGCAGAATAGGATTTGCCACCCAGGAGGTATGACTATGCAAATACTAGCAGATGGCTATGCAAATGTAAATGCAGTTGTTCTCCTAAAGCTTGAGATAGGAATACATTCCATTTTAAATGTATTAATGTTTTCCAGAAAAAGATATTAGGAAATATTTTAGAGGCTTTCTTGATCCATCACAGAATTCTTCTTGACTATTATTTGTCCTGATAGTCATTGTGAAATCTTGGCAGAACATTTCATAGTTGAAAGATTCCAATCTCTGAGAGTATTACATGGCAGATGGCAGTGTAAAGGAACCACTCAACTATCTGAGTGCTGTGTTTACCTAACCATCTGCTGGGTATTCAATCCCCTGGGCTTCACAGCACACTGGAGACTGGAAAGTATTCCTGAAGATCCAAAGTATTCAAGAGTCCAAGCAACATTAAGTATATGCATATAACAAACACATATATATGTGAAAAGATTTCTGCCAAGTAACTTTTTCCTAATTTTAAATGATTTCCAGAGATATTTCACTGAAATATTTAGGAAGATACATCAGAAGTGTCTGGTTTGCTTTTTCAACTGAGAAGCTGAAGCTGAACTGCTATGATATTTCATGTCAGTCTTGTTAATTTTCCTGAAATTTACTTAAATGGACATTTGGAAAGATAATATTTACAAATAAATCATCATATTGCTGCAAGCGCTTTTAGTAAATATTTAAGTACTAAAGAATAAGAACATTAAAAAGTATAAGGTCAAAAAGACTGTACTACCCTAGTGATTTTTTTATTTTTTAAAAGTGTATTTTTGGGCAAGTATGATAGCTCAGCTGCTAAGATATCTTTTTGTGAATTGGACAACCTGATTTCCCTTCCCAGAGGCTCACAAGGAGTAGAGAATTGACTTTTTCTGAATGCTGTTCTCCGACCTCTGCCATATGACCTGTATGCATCTTTTCCTCTGTTCCTATAAACGATATATTATTTAAAATTTGTCTCACTCTCCAATTAGATACTTTTGATTAATGTTTAAATTAAATTATGAAATATTCTCATAACTGTTATATTATTTATATTGGTAAGTATTCATTCCATATACATATTTTGAAACATTAAAGTGTACTAATTGTCAGCTCTAACACTAAATGAATACTAAAATATCTTTTGTATGTTATACCACCTAATGACCTGTTGAGAGTTCTCCAAGGACCTGAAAACTAAATCAGGTTTTGTCATTGATTTGGTTGCCAATCTGGACACAGCTGTCTGACACTATTGATGAAGAAAGTAAAGATACTTATCAAAGGACATGGAAAGACAAATATACCTGATTTGGAGGTTTCTTTCTTTTTGTCCAGCTTTGGTAGTGACAGAAAGTATTATGTAATTCACTGGGGTAAGAAAGTAATCAACATTCTCACCTACCAAGTTTCAATAACAAAACAGCCTAGTAAGAAATGATCATCATTAAAATAGTGGCATGAATATTTTGAGGATAACCAACTGTTTCCTGATTGGATTTATTGCCTGCCAAGCAGCGGGGAATTCATTCTTAATTCTTAGTACTGTAAACTAGACAAAAAAATTAAAGAGAGTTCCTAGACCCTTGAAGGGATTAAAAAAAGCTGGTTTAACTATAAAGACTTAAGAGCAAACTCAATTCTAAACATTTATCATTGTGCCCATAGATTAGAAAAGCTTTCAGCAGTTGACCTAGAAGCTGTCTTTTGTAATAAAAATTATAGAATACAGAGATTCCCAATTGACCAAAGTACAGAGAATGAGTATGTACTACTCAGCCATAAAAGTAAATCACTATTCACCTCAAGGCTCAGACACTGCTGGACAAAATGGAGTCTTAAGAATGTAAGAGTCTGGAAATGTTGAAGGGCGTTCCCAGACAGTCTCCTCTGGACACAACACAGCTGCTATAACTATGAACTACTTACATGAGATCTGCATGGGATTCAGCCTATCAACTTTTTACCAGAGAAGGGGAAAGATTTCAAGAGGCAACAAACCTAACTAAGAAAATATGGAGGGTTAATGGTGGATGAGAGAGAGGGGAATTACTTTCCTAAATGACAAACCCACTAATATATTTTCTATGTTCCAGCAAGTGCTTAAGCACGTGCCATTAAAGAAATCCTGTGCCCGCATATGCAAAAAGACCTGAGTGTAGGAAGTAGATTGCAAGAAAGAAGAAGGTTTGAAATAGGAAAGGGTTTGAATAGCATAAGGAGAAAACGATAAGAATTATTCGTAAGCAAGTAATGAATACTAAAAGAATAAAAAGTTAATAAATAAGAGTCTCTTGTTGAACTCTTCAAAGTAAACTGTCCTGTACGGTACTATATGAGGCCAGAGAGATGACTCAGGATATCAGTCTTTGTCTTGCAAGTAGAAGGACATGAGTTTTTTTATCAAACAGAAATGGCAGTGGTCTGCACTTCCAACTCAGAAAGGTAGAGCCTGGGAAACTCCAGAGCAAAGCAAATAACGAAATAATAATAAGATTATTCCTGAAATCACCCTTGGGCTTCCAAAGGTGCATGCGCATACGCATACACACACACATACACACACACAATAAATAAATTAATAAATAAGGTATTGTAGGAATTGACTCTTTTGCAATTTTTCCCTTTTCTTTCTCTTTCTTTTTTTTCTTTCTTCCTTTCATTGTTTTAGTGTGTTTGCGTGGTTGTGTGTGTGTGTGTGTGTGTGTGTGTGTGTGTGTGTGTATCATCACAGTGCACTGCGTGTCCTTGAGAAGGGCCAAGAGAATCATCGTGTATTGTTTCTATTTCCTTTTTGCTTCACTCTCGAATTTCCCAAGCTCTCCAACCAAGTCAGAACTGCAGACTTCTCCTGTTTCTGCCTGACATTCTCATGTGGGATCTGGGATCCAAACTCAGTACCTTCTGCTTGAGAGGCAGTTTTAACTACTGAGCCATTTCTCTAGCCCCATTTACCCCCTTTCTATGTAAAAAAAAATGAAACATTTAATTCTATAAATCTATCTGTGCAACTTAAAGTCTCACGTTATATTATTAAAATACAACATAGTTTTGTTTATTTTTTGTATTTTGAATCAGATATATTCATTGAAGTTAAGCATTTATAATATATTATCTAAGAAAAGATCATGTGCTCTTGAGTTTTTTGATGTTCTCTTTTCTCTAACTCTCATGAAATAAAATTTTTCCAAGAATAGGGATAAGTAGCAAATTGACACATAATTACAATGAAAAATCAAAATTAATTTCCTATGATATATAATTTCAGTATACATATACAGTCTGTTCCTTTAGACCAATTTTGTAATATCATGAAAGAATCTTACTTGTGTATTTTGTACTAGAAATTTTTGGTACATAAAATGTGCAAGATAATTTAATGAAGGGAATTCTTCTCACTAAATATTTTGAAATTCTCTTGTAAATTTATTTTTTAGAATATGTATGAGGATACATATCCTCTTATTCAGTGAGTTGTGTGGGAAAATTAATACTTTCTTAATTTTTGATAAAGAATTAGGTACAGTGAATAGTTATGGAGCTTAAAAAGAATTTTTCTTAATATTAAGGTACATGGTCTTATAAAATATTACTTCTTTGGGAAATGGTATTGTTGAGGCCGTGGGTTTGTGGTGGAGAACAAATATATAAATAACAAGCAAAGACAAATAACTTTATCATTCAGCATTTGAAATTTAATAAGTAGAGCTAAAATTGTAATACTATAGGTCTTAGATATTTAGTTCTAAAAAGATATATTGACTATCACATTGAATATTCTATTGATTATTATCTCTCTCCTTATGTTTTATATATACATATAATATATTATGTATATTGGTTAATGAATTTTATTCCTTGATTTATTCTTTTTCTCTTGATATATATTTATATATATTCAATTTTATTAGTTAATGAATTCTATTCTTTGATTTTTATCATACATGTTCACAGAACCTGTCATTTACTAAGCACTCTGTGAATTCATATTTTTCCTTTCTCCCCTTTCTTATCAACTTCAAGAAAAGAAGAAAAAATTAGCAAAATTTAAACTCAGCATTTGAAATTATAGGAAAGTGATTTTGTTTGAAAAATAGTGTCATGAGAAAGCTCTATTTATACATAATTAAAAGTAGAAATGTCTTAAGGGAAAAATTTCACCAAAAAGCAAGAGAAGGAAAATATTAAGTTACTTTTTAAATTTTTTCTTTATTTACAGAATATAATTAATTAAGTGATTATTTTAACAAAATGACAAAGAGACAAAGTACATGCAGACCGTGAAAGACTGTTGGAAGTCAAAAGATAACCTTCACATTATGACCTCTGTCTTTCCACCATGTTGGTTTCTGTAAATTGAACTTGGGTTACTTATTTTGAAAAGAGGCATCTCATACATTGAAGTATTTCCCTGGTTTCACACATTATTTTTTACTCATTTTCACTTGGGTTATATTTCCAGTTACTTTTTTTATTTTTAGTCAATATAGTAAATTTATGGGATTTTCATTATTTTAAAACTTTACTTATTTATTGTGTGTGTGTATGTGTGTGTGTGTGTGTGTGTGTGTGTGTGTGTGTGTGCGCACGTGCATGAGCTTTGGCACTTTGTGAACCTGTGAAGAACCAAGAGTGATTGGGATTCATCCTGGATTTCTTCTACCTCCTTTTTGCTTCACTCTGAGATTTCCCAGGATCAGTCCACCACTGCAGGAAGTATAGGCCACTGCCATTGCCACATGGCATTTTTTTATATGGGACCTGGGATTTAAACTCAAGACAGAGTCTTAACCACTAAACTATCTCTCCAGCCTTATTTCCACATCTCAATCTCAATCTTACCCCCTACCATTTTCCCCTTCTTACGTGCCAGTCTCCCACCTATTTTCTTATATTTTCTCTTGAGTGCCAACTAAGTCTCATCTGAATTGCCTTTGATTGCATGTGCTTGAGCACTTGCTGAAGTATGAATCATTGGGTATGTGAATCATTGGGTATATGAATCATTGGGTATATCCTTGAGGAAAGGAATCATCTTTCTTTCCTCCAATAAGCATCAACTTTCATGAGTCTCTCAGGAAGTTTTGGGGCTGAAATGTTGATAAGAAAAATACTATGCAGGTCTTGCAGAAATACATATAGCTTAAGTGATTTCATGGACGCAACAGCACCAAAAATGTCTGTTTGCCACCTGCCTGCCACCCTTGAAGCTCTTGTAATCTTTCTGTTGCCTCTTCTGCAATGTTTCTGAACCTAGTGTTAGGGAAAATGTGAGTCTTAAATAAAAGCAAATAAATAGCAATCCTATATTAATTTTCTATCTATTTAATTGATGATTATAATGAACTGCTTTCTCCTAAACAAGAAATTTAAGTCTAGTAATATTGATTGGATTTAACTGACATAACAAAGATAGAAGGTGTGTTCATCATCATTTTCTCCAATAATCTGAGGATTCTTTTTTGCCTAAATAATTCAAAGAACGTACAAGAAGAAAATACTTGTTATGACAACACAGACATTACTATAATTAATATGGGACAAGAAAGATCTGAAGACTCGAAACACTTTAAGTAACCCAAGTTTTAACTGGAGTACTTATTGATCCAGAAAGTCTGTGTCTCCTAATTGCTTCCATTAATTTTTAAAATAAATCCTGAAATATCTAATACCATGTGAAGTCTCCCTGTCTCTCTCTCTCTCCTTATTTTTATATATAATACCCATATATGTTAATGAATTTTATTCTTTTATTAATGTCCTCAGCGAATTCATATTTTTCCTTTCTCCCCTTTCTGGTCCTCCTTTTCTGTTGAAGTCATTCTTTTTTCACATACTGGGTTCAACCAAGGCCTTCTATGTGATTCTATGTTTGGGATATTCTCTTAGAGTCTGGTTGGTTCTGTTATATGTACACCACTAGATATAGTGTATGTTTTAAAATATAACTTTTCACTCAGATGAATCTGTGGGTGGTACATTATTTTAAAAAACTTTTTCCAGCCCTGTGAACATCTAGCAAATAATAGCTAATGTTTTGGTCCATATAGGTTCCTTGTTCCATTGTAAGTTTTTGACTACTATCACAGTGTTGCTTTTGATTAGTAAGATTTCACAAAAAATGTTTCTATGTCTATATTTTTAACATTTTTTTCTGCCGTATTCCTCAGAGATTCTTGAGCCTCTGTGGGTAAAGTATATGTCATGTTAAGACTGAAAATTCTACAACTCAATGATTTTGAGTCTCTGTATGACCATACTCCTCTGCATTGCTCTCCAGTTATGCATATATTCATTTTTTGTACTCAAACATACTAATTTTACAAAGTTTTATTCTAATATGAATATGTAAGGATTGCTAAGAATCAAATTAATGGACCAATTTGAAACATGATAATACCACATAAGAAAATGTTTCAAATTATGGACTGCCACAAGATAAACGGGGAGTATGGGCATTGTGTTCTTACCTTGAAAGTCAGAAGTAGGAAGTCCTTGCTTGCTACCCTGAAGGAATTCTTAGTAAGACCCTATCAGTCATCATCTCTCTATTCCAAAACTAAATTTGAGATCAAAAGAGGTTCATAAGGTAGGTGATTTGTGATTCATAAGTTCATTGAAATCCTAAAATTCAAATTCAATTTTTATGTAGGAAAAATGAGAAAAACTTGCTGAAGAAAATCTTATACCTTGCTGACTAATGATTTGCTACTAATCTGGATTTCAAATGATTATATTTTGATATATAAACATATTATAAGCAAATTTGAAATATTTGACACAATAAAGGCCAATCTCCTATTTTAAATAATAACTAAATAAATTGCTCCCCCATTAGGGAATTTCCCCCTTTTTTTTTCTCCAGAAGTGTACATAACAGTGTAGCTTTTTTGAAAATCGATCTAAAAAATAAAATAATTTAACTTCTATTATGGTTATTTCATAATGAACTATTTACAGAGTAATTGAATCTAAGAATAAAACTTGATATTTACATTTCCCAAATATTATACTCTTATCCTTTACTCTGAGATAGGCTAGAGGTAATGTATATGATAGAATTCTTTCTCAACTCAGATAATAGTAAGCTACAGGCTCAATTACAAGATGTATGCTTATTAAGGGATGTTACAATCTGGGGGAGCACAAAAATCAAAATCATTCAATAGAGTTTAAAACATATTCAGAAATACTTATGTTTTTGAAATTTGATAAAGGTGATCATAAGATCAAACTTTATTAAAAACAAATTTTGAATAAAGTCACATTTTAGTTTTTAATGTCCTTACTATCATTAGTAAGTATAGGATACTTCAATGATAAAAATCTTAATAAAAAAGTAATATTAAAAAATGAAATTAAGAATTAAAAATAAATGTAATATATGAAACCATATTTCACATCTTATAAACCTTGAAAATAAAATATTGGAATCATTTTCTTTATCTATAATATATAGTTTAAATAGTTTGATTGAATATGTAAAAATGTGACATCTTTTTTTTATTTTTTATTTCCACTCACACAAACTTAATAGATAACCCTGTCCCCTCCCTCCCTCCACCCCTTCCTGGATCCCCTTGCTCCCTCCCCCATTTTCCCCTTCTTTTCCCCTCCTCTATCTCTATCTCCCAGTGCCTACTCCCCTCCATCCCTGGAGTATACTTTAATGTGCATGTCAAATTTTCCTCTGGGTCCTCCTCTCTGATGAGGTGTAAGGACTTAGTGGCATTTCTTAGAACTCTTTTTTGTGTTCTTCTTAAGTATAGGAACACAAATGGGGAAGTTAATTCTTAGCTTCTAAGGATCCTAGTGCCTTTAGTCCATGCTAGACTTTGAGGGGTCAATAATGTGTTGGTCATTGTGCAGGTCATGCAAAATCCTATTATGATTGCCTTGGCCCTAACTTGTATGGAGTATCTTGCATATCATTGCTCCTCCCCATCTTTAGGCTCTTACAATCTAACTGCCTCCTCTTCCACAAATTTACCTGACCTTCAGGATGGGGAGAGATTAGGCGTGCCTACTTCCAGGTGGTTGATATAAAGTCTCTGACGTTCGGAATTATGGTTTGTTGATTTTGTTTTCAGTTTTGCTGCTCTTGCAATGCCCTTGGCTCCATCCTGATGGGTATTGGATGTCACCCCCTGGCCAGAGATAAAAAGCTGTTAAATTAGAGTCTTATTATAAGAGTATATTCAAAGGTAGATGGAATAAAAGTAGGAGACTGCGGTGAGGGGAGGGAGAGTCTCCCATTGCAAATTGGTTACTTTATATCTGCTAGACTATATTCCCTCCCCTTCTGGTGAGATCATACCCCTCAGTTGCAAATGATCAGGAAGGAAAGTCTGTGAACTTAACCAGATGTCTCATTGCTTGCTTGCACCTTGATGGTGGCCTATTTTCTCTGCTGTATCATGATCCCCTCTCTCTTTGTTTCTGGTGAGGTCCTCCTTCTCCATTCCTCATGTTATAATCTTTGCAATATTTTAGAAATTACAGAGATTTACCTTTGAGTGTCTCTAAGTGGGTTTGGTACTAGGATCCACTGGTTATGATGCTTAATTTTCTGTGTCTCGGATACTTCACTCAATATAATTGTTTCTAATTCCATCCATTTCCTGGCAAATTTTATTAATTCATCATTTTTGATGGCTGAGTAGTATTCCATTGTATAAAATACCACATTTTCCCTATCAGCTTCTTCACTGTTGGACATTTGGGTTGATTCCATGACTTTGGTATTGTAAAGAGTTCTGCTATGAACATGGTCATGCTTGTGTTATCAAGGTGAATTTTTGCTTAAGGGGGTTATTCCAGAAAGTGGAATAGCTGGGTTATATGGCAATTCAATCTTTAACTTATTTAAGAATCGCCAGATGGCTCGCCAGAGTGGTTGTATGAGCCTGCATTCCCACCAGCAATGTAAGAGAGGTCCCCTTTCTCCACAACGTCTCCAGCATTTGTTGTTGTTTGCATTGCGGATTTTTGCCATCCTGACCAGGGTGAGATGATATCTCAGGGACGTTTTGATTTGCATTTCCCTGATGGCTAAGGATATGTATCATTTTTTAAGATATTTGTTAGACCTTTTAAATTTGACCCTGGTAAACTTTCTTTTAAGTTCCAACACCCATTTTGTAATTGGGCCATCTGTTTCCTTGGTGTTTAGTTTTCTAAGTTCTTCGTGCACTCTGGATAATAGAGCTCTGTCAGATATGTGCTTAGTGAAGATTTTCTCCCATTCTGTGGGTTGCCTTTGTGCTCGAGTTTACAATCTCTTTATCTGAACAGAAATTCTTTAATTTTACAAGACCCCATCTGTTGAGCGTTGGTTGTAGTGACTGTGCTATTGGATGTCTGTTTAGGAACTGTTGGCCTACCCCAATCAACTCGAGGGAGTTCCCTACACTTTCAAATAAGGTTTTTATAGTCTCTGGCTTTACATCGAAGTCCTTGATCAATTTGGAATTAATTCTTGTACATGGTGACAAGTATGGGTCCAATTTTAATCTTCTGCATGTGGATTTCCAGTTTTCCCAGCACCATTTGTTGAAGATGCTGTTCTTTTTCCATTGGACTTTTTGGGCCCCTTCATCAAAGATCAAATGGCTGTAGTTGTGTGGGCTTATGTCTGGGTCTTCTACCCTTATCCATTGATCAGTGTGTCTATTTTGGACACCCAGTGTCTGCTTTTACAACTATGGATTTGTAATATAGACTAAGGATTGGTATGGTAATACCTCCAGCAGTGTTTTTGGTACTCAGGATTGTCTTTGCTATCCTGGGTTTTTTGTGCCTCCATATGAATTTTGAGATTGTTTGGTCAACTTCTTTAAATAATTGTTTTAGGATTTTAATTGATATAGCTTTGTATCTGTATATTGCTTTTGGTAGGATGGTCATTTTTATGATGTTGATTCTGCCAATTTATGGGAGGTCTTTCCACCTTCTCGTGTCTTCTGCTATTTCTTTCTTTAGGGTTTTAAAGTTTTCATTGTAAAACTCTCTTACTTCCTTGGTTAGGTTTATACCAAGATGTTTCATTTTTTTAGTGGGTATAGTAAATGGGATTGCTTCTCTCAGGGCTTTTTCACTACATTCATTCTGGGCATATAGGAAAGTCACTGATTTTTGTATGTTTATTTTGTATCCTGCCATCCTGCTAAACTTCTGTTTTAGTTCCAGAAGTTTCTTGATAGAGTTTTTAGGATCACTCAGGTATAAGATCATGTCACTTGCAAATAGAGATAACTTGACTTCTTCCTTGCCGATTTGAATCCCTTTTATGTCGCTTTCTTGTCTTATGGCTTCAGCTAAGACTTCAAGTATAATATTGAATAGAAGTGGTGAGAGTGGACAGCCTTGTCTATTTCCTGATTGAAGCAGGAATGCTTCAAGTTTTGCCCCATTGAGTATAATCCTTGATGTTCAGTTGTTGTATACAGCTTTTATTATATTGAAAAAGGTTCCTTCCATTCCCACGTTCTCTAGGGTTTTGATCATAAAGGGCTGTTGGATCTTGTCAAAAGCTTTTTCTGCATCTATCAAGAGTATCATGTGGTCTTGGACTTTCTACTGGTTTATATGGTGAATTACATTTATTGATTTGTGTATATTGAACCAACGTGTGCCTGGGATAAAGCCTATTTGATCCCTATAATGATCTTTTTGATATAGTTTTGAGTACCGATTAGCTAAGACTTTGTTGAGAATTTTTGCATTTGTGTTCAACAGAGAGATTGGCCTATAGTTTTCTTTTTTAAGTGTATCTTTATTAGGTTTTGGGATTAAGACGATATTAGCTTCAGAGAAGGAATGTGGTAGTGTTCCTTATTTTGCTATTTGATGGAACAGTTTAAGGAGTATTGGTATTATTAGCTCCTTAAATGTCTGGTAGAACTCTGTGCTGAATCCTTCTGGTCCAGGACATTTTTTGATGGAAGTTGCAAGATTACTTCATTGATTTCCTCATAGGTTATAGGACTATTTAAATAATTCACAACTTCATGATTCAATTTAGGTAAGTTGTGTTTTCTTAGGAATTCATCTATTTCTTTTGTGTTGTCAAATTTCACAGAGTATCAGTTTTTGAAATGTGATGTTATAATTCTCTGGATTTCATGTGTATTGGTAGTGATGACTCCATGTTCATTTCTAATTTTTTTAATTTGGGTTTTCTCTCTTGCTTTTGGTTAATTTAGCTAGAGGTGTATCAATCGTATTCATTTTTTCAAAAAACCAGCTTTTTGACTGGTTTTCTGTACAGTTTTCCTAATCTCAATTTCAGATATTTCTCCCCTTATTTTGCTAATCACCTCCCTTCTACTGCTTTTGGAATCAGATTGCTCTAGTTTCTCCAAAGTTTTAAGCTGTTAGGTTATTTATTTCTAATGTTTCCATTTTTTGATGTAGGCATTAATTGATATGAACTTACCTCTTAGGACAGCTTTCATTTTGTCTCAAAGATTTTGGTAAGTTTTATTTTCATTATTGTTGACTTTCAGGAAATCTTGAATTTCCTTTTAATTTCTTCCTGAATCCAATTCTTATTCAGCATCATAGTGTTAAGTTTCCAGGAGTTAGTGTATTTTCTGTTGTTTGTTGTGTTGTGGGTGTCAAGCTTTAGATGATGGTGATCTGATAGGGTACAGGCTAGAATTTCAACCTTCTTGTATATGTGCAGATTCATTTTGTGGCCCAATATGTGATATATTTTGGAGAAAGTTTTATGTGCTACTACGAAAAATGTGTTTTCTTTGGTGCGTTGGTGAAAAGTTTGATAGAGATCTGTAAGGTCCATTTCAGTAAGGGTTTGATTTATTTCCAATGTGTCTCTGTTAAGTTATACCTTTTGATCTATCCCATGTTGAGAGGGCAGTGTTGAAATCCCCAAGAATTATCGTTTTGGGGTTGAGTGCATATATGTTCAGTATTGTGAAGTCTTCCTGGTGAATTGTACCTGTGACTTAAATGTAGTATCCATCTGTGTCTCTTAGGATTTTTTTTGGTTTGAAGTCCACTTTGTCTGATAGCATAATGGCTACCCTTGCCAGTTTCCTGGTTCCATTAGCTTGCAGAATTTTGGACCAGCATTTCATTTTTAGGATGTGCCTATCTTTTGTGGTTAGATGAGTTTCCTAAAGGCAGCAGATTGATGGGTTGTGATTTTTAATCCAAGTTTGTAATCTGTGTCTCTTGATGGTGAGTTAATTCCATTAACATTTAATGTTACAATGGAGAAATTATTTTTAATTCCGGACATTTATTATGTTTAGTGGCTTTTGTTAAGTGTCTTGTTTTGGTGTTATTATACTTCCCTTCTGTTCTCCTGGATATGCTTGTTTTTTTCTTCAAGCTTGAGTACCATTTCTAGCATTTTTTGAAGTCCTGGTTTGGTGCATATATATCCCTACAAGTTGTCTTTGTGCTGGAAAATTTTTCTTTGTCCTTCAATCATGACAGATAGTTTTGCAGAGTATATCAGCCTGGCTTGACATTTTTGCTCATTCAATACTTGAAGTACTTCTCTCCAAGCTCTTCTTGCTTTTACTGTTTCCATTGAGAAGTGATTTGTTATTTTAATAGGCTTACCTTTAAAAGTGACTTATTTTCCCTTGAAGCTCTCAGCACCATTTCTTTGTCTTGAATGTGAAGTGTGTAAACTATTATTTGCTTTGGCAAGTTTCTCTTTTGGTCATATCTGTTTGGCGTGCAGAATGCCTCTTGTATATGGATGGGCCTCTCTTTTTTTAGATGAGGAAAATTTTCCTTGATGATAGTCTGAAAAATTTCCTCAGGTGTGGTACTTTGGGATTCTTGCTCTGGTATTCCATGAACATGGATGTTAGACTTCTTCATGGTGTCCCATAACTCTTGAATATTTCTCTCAAGTATCTTTTTGGCTTTAACAACCTCTCCCATTGAGCTGGTTAATACTCCCACTTTGTCTTCAAGATCTGAAATTCTATTTTCTGCTTTGTTAGTTCTGCTGATAAGACTCTCTGTTGAGTTCGGTTGAAGATAACTTGACTTTTAGTTCAGTTTTAAACTCTGCTTGAGTCTGTTTTAACTGCTCAATGCCTATTTTTGTTTCTCAACTCCTCCAAGTGTCAGTTGTGTTCTTCTTCAAAGTGATTGATGCGGTTATTTAACTCCTCTCAGATTTCCTATTTTATAATATTGATCATGGTAATGATCATGTTTTGAATGTTGTTATCTTGGGTCAGGCTTTCTTGCCTATTTTCCATGGGTTTGTTCTGGTTGGAGTCTATCATTTTGGGGTTAATTCCTTCAGTGAGAGATTTGTTTTCTTGGGTTTTATTTCTCATTGATTTGCACTTTGACTTGGGCATTGTCATTTTATCTCTTAGGACCTTCTTTTACTTTCTGTGCATGTTTGACTGAACTGTATTAGTTGGCCTGGAGCAGCACTTGCTCTGACTAGCTAGAGGGAGGAGCTGGGACTAGTGGGTTACCTGGGGCTTGGAGATGAGTAGGAGATGCTTACCTGGGGCACAGTGTGTCCTCGCTGGACTGCTCGCATCCCAGGCAGGTGGCAAAAGAGGAGAGGTTTTTGGTCAAGGGCGCAATTAACTTGGGAGCTGGGGAATAGCCCAGGGGTCTTCCCCAGCCAGGAGCAGCGCCTGCTCTGACTGGCTGGTGGGAGGAGCTGGGACTAGTGGGTTACCTGAGGTTTGGGGGTGAGCAGGGGTAGCTTACGTAGGGCGCATTGTGTCCTGGCTGGACTGTGCGGGTCCGGGCAGGTGGGGAAAGGGGAAAATGTGACATCTTTACAAATAATAGCACAATACTATGTTGGGCCTGGTCATTGGTCCTTGATCGCATAATATTATCCCAGAAGCTCCAATAATGAAGAATGACCTCTCTCTATCAGAACACAATTTAATATCCAACAAATTATGGAATCATATGCTTATTTTCCAAGTCATTGTTTTACATTATGTCCATTTTCCCAACATTTCTTTAGATGGATTGAAGAGAGAGAAAAGGACCTAAAAGTTAATATCAGAAGCTAAGAGACTAGAAAATTAGACTTCAACACCAAATGTATGTTATTTATAAATAAATATAATTTGAAATGTAATTTTATGTATCACAATCTCCTGATTTGGGTATTTAATTTAGGGAAATAAATTCTTTATTCATTTATTACCATTGAATAGAAGCCATGAAAGACATAATAAAAGATATTGAGATGGCTGAGTAGTTGAAAGTGTGTAGTTCTCTGTTTCATAGCATGAGTTCAAACCCCAGAACCACAATTTAGAATATAAGACTCACTCATTCAAGCTGTGTTATTAATACATGTGCACTCCGTAGCACATACAGGGAATAATAAAACAAAAGTATGAAAAAGAAAGGCATAGTGAAGATATCTTTCTTTATGATTTTATTTTAGAACTGTACATAACATGAATATGTAAGTTACCAAACAGGCAAATGAAAATGGAGTAGCCTAGACTATTTTGCAATACTTTAAAAGTTGATAAAGATACCAAAAGACTTATTCTGTTAAGTTTTAGAGTAAAGGCTCAAACATAAATATAAAATTAATAAAATCAGTCCTGATTGTCAATTTCAATAAAGGCATATAGCATTATAAAAAGCAAACAATATTTCTATTGATTACATTTAAATATCAAGATAAGCTCTTTTGAAAAGAATAAATGTATTTTCAGAAGTGTGCCTTTTAAGTGCTAAAGTATTCCAAAGGAAAACACCTTATGATGTCAATTTTGTCTGAAAGTGTTGTTCTTTCAATCACTCTCTAACTTGATTAAATTTGAACCTTTTCTAAAGAAAAGGAAATAATTAATTTAAACATGCATAAACTGCATTAAAATATCTGAAAAGACCAAAGTAGCTATTAGATAAGCAGTTATGCCCTTTCTGTGTTCTGATAGCAAACCAAGATTTAACCTCATCAACCACACTATTGATATCCCTAATGAATCTCCTAAACACTTTTCCCTATGGCTTTCTCTTTATTCTTCTCTATAGAACTTTTAGGGATTCATTAACAGTGATTAGAGAAAACATTTCCTATTTTCACTTGAGGGTCCTGAATTTAACACAGCAATTCATGACCTTATACATTTGAAGTTCACTGAAAAATAAATGATGCAAATTAAAATATACTCCCTTTCTTTGTCCAAGATTAGGCAACATAAGCAATATTTTGAAGCATTATTCTAGATAACCATAATTCTCTCCATGTACTTATGTCTGACTAGCACAATGAATATCAACTTTAAATCTTTAAGTGTGAAAGGATATATGCTTTACTTGTGAAAAAGACAGGTCAAATTAGATCATCAAGTAAGGCAACATAAATTATGGGTCACTTTGAGTAATATTCAAATAAGAATACCCAAACATATATATATGCATATGTAAACATGTATATGTGTATTTAATCTATATACAGTGGAAGTTATAATACATAAGCATATATTGTGGTATCTTAAAAAATGTCCTTCAAATATAATTGATGTGTTTTATTAAACATTGTCTTAAAATGTATGAATGTTACTTTCTAATCAAAACACGGACTTTACAAACATGATATTATAATGGTTCATAATAAGGACAAATATCACATATATTGATAGGTCTTATAAGAGAGCAGATGCTTATAAGAGAGATGAGTACTCAGTCTGAAAAGTCAGGTGAAATATTGCATGGAGCAGAAGACTTGAAAATTAAAGGAGACTTGATGAAGAAGTACAAATGATCTCAACCATTTGAAAATGTAGGAAAATGTATTCTGTCAGGTCCTTGTAAAGAAAATTGACATTTTGGGCTAAGGTTCCCATAATTACTTTTTCTTTGTGCTTTGAACAGTTGTGCTTCTCTGTATGAAACACCCTCTTTTGCAGGAGGATTATTATTGGTTTCATGGTTGACTTAATCTTTGATCTAGGCATATAAGGTCAGTGTTTAGGTAGCAATTTACTATGAACTATTTATAATTGATACTAAGATGTTTGTTCTCACCTAGGACCTATGGTCTCCCTTCCACGAATATTCAGTTTGATTTATAGTATCAGATATGTGTTTGTTACCATAAAAGTGTCCTTAATAACAATCAAAAAGCAATTGATTATCTTAAATGTGTTTAATCTTCTACTTGTTCCCTGTGTTCTATTATTTCCCTTCTTTTAGTGTCCTTCCCTTTCCCCATCCTCAGTTTCTATTCTTTTCTACTGTACTGCTATTGTAGGACTTTCCTTTTATGAATAACATTAATATTTAATGTTAACATTTACATATATGGGAGAAAGGGAAACTTCCAACTATATCCATGTATCAGAGTTTCACAATTTCATTTTTCTTGACAGCTAAATTGTAGTACATTGTATATATGTGAATATTTTTATTGGGCACAGGATAACTTTACAAATTAAAATTTACTCCCAAACTTAATGACAGAAATTCCAAGGTATGGCAGACTTGCTGTTTTGGTAACTGATAAAGTCCTCATTATGGGTGGTATTAAAACAATAGACCTTGTGGAAGGAAGATATTCTATCCAGAAACTGGATAGAAAACTGAGGCCTTCCTCTTGTTTTAAATTACTCTTGCTAATTCTCTCACAAAAGATAATATTACAGTTTGATTATAAAATATTCCTAAAAGTTCAGGTGCTTGAAATTCAACTCCAAAGATGCTAGTATTCTTTGTAGAGGATGTGGGACACCATGAATGAAATAGGTTATCTGGCTCTAAAGTTTATATATGACACTGATTCCTCTCTTTTTTCTGATTCTTTTGCACCATTTAAGCTACCATGTTATTTTCCTCAATATTCTGGTCCTTAACAGTTAAATATGTCCTCCTTCCTTGAATGCTTTCAGGTATTTTTTAGTCACAGAGACATAGAGTAACTAAAATACTGCCTTAAACCTATCTGAAGGCAAATGTGTGCAAAGATAATGATCTTCACCCTGCCAGATTTTAGCATTAAGGATGAAGCTACTAAGACATAAACCACTGAGAAAAAAATTTAGTCCTATCTATGCTATAGCACATGTTTTTCCATCTTACTAGAAAAGCTAAGTAATATTTTTGTTGTGTATGTGTGTGTGTGTGTGTGTGTGTGTGTGTGTGTGTGTGTGTGAAAGAATAATACATGTGCTTGTGGAAGTTCAAGAGTGACATCACAAATCAACCTGGATTTTACTAACTCCTCTGTAATTTCCCAGTCTCTTTCTTCCAGGACTGGATTTATAGATCGCTACAATTTTTACTTGGGATCTTAAATTTGAATTCAGGACCTTTTGCTTGTGAGGCAAAGGCTTAACCCCTGAGCCCATACAATTTTAATATACTTTTGAAACTAAGCTTCTTGTATGAATTTATGGCTGAAACATTCATTATAGTAACTACATTTATTGACAGAAAACTGATAGATATACCTTAAGAAAGAAAAAAGATTCTATTATTTACTTAATATCTTTATGTCTGTATAAATCCTACAACTCATTCTGGAATAAAGTACACTATTTTTAGAGTCTATAATCATGCTGTAAGACTTTTAAATTGTGCATATTAATATATTTTGAGAGTAACTTATTTAGGAGCTATATTGTTCCTTTTAAACATAAATTTTGTACTCTGCTAGCAAGTCCTCTTCTACTGGCACTAATCCATATTAAAAATATTGTGGATTCTGTAATAATGGATATGTCAGCTAGTCTTGTTTTCTCGCATTCTTGGACCAATTGTGCCCACTTAATCCCCACCCTGCCACATGATCTCCCAACTCCTGTACAATCCTGTCTGTTGTACACTATTTATTTTTCCAGCAGAGCATGTTATCTTCAGTAGACATGTCTTAGATGGTAGTTTGATGCTTTCCCGAGACTTTCCTCTGCTTAATTTCATACCAAACTTTGTTTCATTCTCACAGAATCACTGAATGGTTGCATAGGCTCATTTTCAGGTTCATCAGTGCACTTCATTTTTTACATCATAATTCCAAAGAAGATTTCTATGTTTCTAAAATAAAAATTGGGAACTTTTATAATAATCAGAATTCCTCACATAGGAGGTCCAAAGAAAAATGTAATGAAAGCTAAGAAATTTGAAAATACTAAAATTGAGTCTTCAACACTTTAAATAAAGACATAAAATAATATAGTACCATTTCAGAATATATTGAAATCTTTATTAGGATACAAATATACATTAGAGTAATTTTATTTTAAATTTTATTATTTGTTTTGGAAACCCCAGATTAGCTGACAACTGATCTGGAGAGAAGATCTGGATTAAGATATTTGCAACATAAACACCAACTCTAAATGTGGATGGAACATCCCAGTAACTGATCAGATAAAAAGGGAGCATAAGAAATAAGAGCCTCAAGAAGACCAAGTCACTCTAGTCTTATTACGGTTATTGTCCTCCAAGAACTCATTGCAATGAATTTGATCCCCACCAGATCTTTACAGTGGCCAATATATCAGCATTCCCAGGGAATAGCTCAGGAAAATAAATACATGCGTGAGAAATATAGGGGCAGGTGCTACACAGTGAACAGGAATAACTTTGCCAGCAGGTTTACCCACTGAGAGTCCACAGAAGCCTGGTCCTGTGAGGTACAGACAATCCAAAGTGAGTCCAGTAGTCCACACAAATAGAGAAATATGTAAGGACTGGGGAAGGGAAAGGAAGGTGGGAGAAGAGAAAGGATGGTTGAGAGAGGGAACACAATTTATTTTGTTTGTAAAGAATTTGAAAGAAAAACTCTTAAATAACATTGAAAAAGATGTAAAAAACAAAATAGGAAGACAACTGCTATAGATAGCAGGGTGGGTGTTGCAGTTGGTCTACATAGTTGCAGATAAATGACCATCAAACAGCTTAAGGGAACAAGGGTTTTATTGTCTTACAAATAGTCCAGTTACTGGACTTATTCCAGCTTGATAGAATAGCATGCACCAACACCAGGGCTGAGGGAACTGACCACACCATCTCTATGCAATGGCTGAGAAAAGGACAATCCTTATTTGCCAGACCAGCATGTCTGGCCTGGTGTACACAAGGATGCCAATTTCCTCAACCAACTCTCAGTATTCTCATCTGTTCAGGGCCCAATCCCACCCACCACATAGTCTGGGCCTTCCCTATCAGCTAGACAATCTTCTGAAGTTTTGCTCTGGGCTTAACCCAACCACTAATTCTCCACAAATATGCCTAGAGCTCAAACCCTCAACAATCAAGTTGACACCTGCGCCTAACTATGACACTACTTAAAATGGCTTTCAAACTCGATGAAATTTACCAGCAAATAAAATTCAAGAAAATATGTCTTCCTTGGTTACTGTAACATTAAATTTTGAAGGAAAATGCAAAAACACCTATCTGAATGCAAAAAAGAGAGAGAACAAAAGAAAGAAAGAGAGAATGCAGAAGGAAGGAACAAAGGAAAAGAAAAAGAAAGGAAAGGAAAGGGAAGAATGGAAGGGAAGGGAAGGGAAGGGAAGGGAAGGGAAGGAAGGGAAGGGAAGGGAAGGGAAGGGAAGGGAAGGGAAGTGAAGGGAAGGGAAGGGAAGGGAAAAAAGGGGAGGGGAGGGAAGGGAAAAAAGGGGAGGGGAGGGAAGGGGAGGGGAAGGGAAGAAGGAGAGGGGAAGGTAGTGGAGGGGAGAGAAGGGGAAGGGAGGGGAGGGGGAGGGGATGGGAAGGGAGGGAAGGGGAGGGGAAGGGAGGAGAGGGGAAGGGAGTGGAGGAGAGGGAAGGGGAGGGAAAAGAAGAACTCAAGGACTCTCCTCTCGTTTTTTTGTCCTATGCTGTACTGGTAAAGTCATGTTCCCTCCTGCTGCCATTCATACCCTGCTTCTTCAGTCCTCCAGAACAAACCTGATTTAAGCTGTATCCAGATTCAAATGCCCACCATGCCTTCTCTGTCATAATGGACTTTGTCTGGAATCCTAGGCTATATAAATATCACTTTCTTCCTTTAAATTGCTGGACTGAGTGTTATTTCAAAGTAACAGAGTCACTAAGACAGTCCTCTAAGGATTTTTATACTTTTGAAAGTTTCAAAATTAATATACTGTACAGCAGTATAAAATCTATGGATGTTTTAAATAACTTGAAGGTTATTTCCTCAGAGATAATAAAGTCTTTCAATGAAAATAGTAAAAAAAGAATAAGGACTCCTAAGTAAATCCATGAATATATACATAGTATCTTTTTTTGCTTTTCTAATTTAAAATTTCTTGAAAAAATATGCTTAAAGATATTTGCCTCTACTCATTGAATTTCCATAGCACTATCTATGTGAAATTGGGCATAGTGCATTGTTGCCAGAGTGTTTACTATTTCTTATTCCAGATACCATTAAATAGATCATTATGAAATTGAAATCCATATACAATGAACATGTGATTATAATCCCCATAGCTCATGGAAATTGTCCATATTTAAATTTCACACTTCAGGCACACTTTATCACTAGCAAATTTACAATGTGTAAATGCCACCTGATATTATAGATAAGCTTCCTAAATAGTTTACAGAACAAAAACACAAAGAAGACTGAAAACAGACTTCTATGGTTTGTACTTCAATTATTCTACTTATATTGTGGGTCTGTCAAGGCCAATTATCTATTTTATACAGAGCAATCGATTTGGTTGTTCTGCAAATGCATAATGACAAGCAATGGTTGCTACTTATATAGTAAGAACAGCCTTAATTCTCTTTATGAGTGCTCATTTTCTAGGGTACTTTATGAAACTTGGATTTCTCAAAAAAAACATTGAATTCCTTCTCTATTTACATTTTGTCTACTATCTTTGCTGTACAGTATATTAATCAATGGAAAACTTTTTTCTGAGTAGAAAGTCTGCATGGACTAATGCTAGATTTATATTTTTCTTTTGTAATGGAGTTTGTAATTTTTCTTTAATAAGGTATTATGTTACTCTAGTTTCTAGCTGTTCTAAACTATCATGAACAAATGGCTATTCAGATGCTATGTGTCAATTATTTTTTACCAGTTACTTCTTTCCTCCTTAATGGTTTAGTATAACATGAATTCAGTAGCAAAGAGCAAGCAGTTCTAAATAAAACATGTTCAATGGAATTCTGAATTAAATCATGAATCAATTATTTGTTCCTAACTTTAATTCTTTGTCAGTGGCATCAAGCTCAGCTTGAGAACAAGATTCTAATGGTTCTTGGTTATTTTCTATCTCATTATTAATCATGAGAAATTTAAAGTTGTCTTTGAGTGGGCTTCCATAGAAAAGAAAATTTATCATAAAATGTGAAAATTATAGTATAATATTGTAGTGATAAAGGGACAAATAAAGGGAGTCTGAGTAATTCATGAAATATTCCTTATGAGTTGTGAGGAATAAAAGGGAGGGGCATAGTGAAAAAAAACCCTGAGATTGTGTTAATAGAATGATGGACTGGGAACTAAGATGGAAAATGAGAAACAAGAGAATTCATGATTGAGCACATGTTGAAAGTAGTAAAAAGGATTACTCCTGTGTGATTCAGAATTAAACAAGAGTTCTAGCTCTTTCAAGTGATTAGATGTGCTCTATTTTTCTATTTCAGGTACTATGCTTTTTCTCCAACAATGATTTTGTGCCTCTATCTTTTTTTAAATTTTTTTTATTATTTATTCAATTGTGCGCGTATGCATATGTGCACATGTGTGCGCGTGTGTGTGTATGTGCACGTGTATGTGTGTGTTTGTGTGTGTGTGTGTGTGTGTGTGTAGAACCACGGGCGAATTCGGGAACCACCATGGACCGCCTCCACCCCCCTGTTTATTCTGTCCCCGGACTCACAGGCTCCGCCCTGCCAGGACCAGAAACGCAGGCCGCCCCTGCTTCCACCTGGCGTCTATACATGGGGTCCAGGATCCGAACTCAGGACCTTCCGCCTGCAAGGCAGAGGCTTAACTCCTGAGCCACCTGTCCAGCCGCAGCCTCTATCTTTTAATTGACATCCTCTCTCAATTTCTCTCAGTCCCTCTGTCCTCTATCTATGTATCATCTATCTATCTATCTATCTATCTATCTATCTATCTATCTATCTATCTATCATCTATCTATCTACCTCTCTATCTATCATCATCTAATTTTTCAATGACAGTGTCTACACATTTTTCTAATCTTAGGATAAACCTATCAAACAGGGAAGTGTGAATCTTCCATTTTCCATTTACAGTCAATGTTTTATTCTAACTTTGAATTTTCACAAATTGGAATAGATATTTCATAATAAGGATTAATATAAACAAACTTAATTTACAGAGGCAGTCTCACTTAGCAACATGGGATATTTAATCTTGGAAATGTGGATATAGAAATATTCTTTCACTAATGTAGCATTAGATGTTTTTCCTAGGATACAGTGTATCACTGCTTCAGTTCTTCCCTTGGGATTTTCAAAGACTCCATCTACTCAGGACTTAGAAATCAGAAGGAAAACAGCTAATCAAAATCACTCATTTGGACGTTTATAGGAGGTTTGCCAATAATTGTGTGAATCAACATTGGAAGGAGAAACCTTGGAGGTATAGCAAAGGATCAATGTTGAGAAGCCAAAAGAAAAGATAATTTGGAACCTTTACTGCTGTGAATATTAAACAACTGTGGTGTCATTTCCATCACAGAAACACACTTTCTGCTTCTGGGGACAAAGGATAAGAGGAAAGGAATGAGCATATAAATTAATTGGCTTCTTTCTTCCAATAAAGAGACTATGTTTTAAGGTTCCTAGTGGTAGAATCACTAAATATTATTGACAACAAAAGAAGAAAGTATAGGAGTTTCCCTGTATGTTGTGCTCTGTGATTGTATTTTACATTCTTCTTTGCTATGACCAAATATCTGACTGGTAGCAATTATTATTTGTTCCTTATTTTACGATTTGATTACTTATTTTAAGCACATCTGTATATTAAAGCTATATAAATCACCAATATGTAATTAATTAATTCATATACCAAAAGTAGATGATAGCTGGTATTACAGTTTCTTTTCATGTTGCTGATAAGTATGACCAAATAACTTAGTAGATGAAAGGGTTTATTTTTCCTTACAATTCTTGGTAACATTTCATCAGTTGGGCAAGAGTTCAATCAATTTCAAGAGTCTAGAGAACTAGGTGCAATATATGCACAATCTTCCTGAACATGTCAAAGTAGTTAGCAAAGTGCTAATGTACTGAATAAATTTATACTTGATTCCTTATTCCCATCTCCTCCTCTCTCCCTTTCTTTCCCTCCCTTTCTCCCATTCTTCCCTCCTTCCCTCTCTTCCTACCTTCCATTCGTTCCTTCCTCCTCTCTTTCTCTCCCCCCTTCCTACTATAATTACTTTAACATGAGCCATCTTCCAGCCATTATGCATTCGCCATCATAATCCATAATGAACTGACAATTGTTGGAACTGTAGACTATGTAAAAAAAAAAAAAACACCCTTCCAAAGCTAAGTTGCTTGGTTCAGAGCATTTATCACAAAAGATGAGTAACTGCAAAAATGCCAGTGAGAGTTCGTGACTACATTTTTTATTTTAATTATATGATCAAAGAATTTGTGTGTTTTCATCCCTCACTGCCTACTCCCACTCCTGTCACATCCGACCATTTATGTTCTTATTTCCAGCCAGTCTCCCTCCCATTCTTACAACCCCTGGAAACTGGGACCCACGGAGTCCTATCCAGAATCCATGCTTTGGCAAGTGCTCAGGCACTAACAGCCTACTCCTGGGTGAATCATTAAGTAAAGAAATTCCCAGTCTCCCGTGGGCCACAGTTCCAAGGTCTCTCAAGGTGGTGGTGTATTTCTGGGATCCTAATTTTCTAAGAAAAGTATTTCATAGTCACATTCATTGTTCTTTGCAGATGTTATGACAAGATCCATCAAGTTTTACTTTTATGTACAATACAATTCCAAATTCAAGGTTGCATGCACTGAGTTTTAAAGTTTGTATGTATCTCTGATGGATCCGTCTAAAAATACCAACGATTTACTTGATCTTTTTGAGTCATTAAAATGAAAATCTTAGCTATTTTAATTGATATATCTTAATTTTAATGAAAAATATGTGATTTTTATTTTAACAAGATAGTGGTTTCAGGAGAGATGTTTATATCTTCAAGAATAACTAAATTTACTGGGCATGGTGGTTTAGGCCTATAAACTCAATATTTGTATTCCTTAATTATAAGGCACTTTGTGAGTCTGTGTTTCATAATCAGTTCCCACATAACATGGCATACAGTGTGAAATCCTGTCTCAAATAACCACCATGGAAGAGTAAATAAGTATACAAAAACAAACAACATATTTCTATGTGGTTGCCTTGCTCTAATGACTCTAATGATAGTTTTTGGAAATTTTAGTATGGATGAGAAGAGTTCGAGGCCAGTTTTAGCAGGCAACAAGTCCAAAGTCAGGTTATGCTACATGATGCTCTGAAAATAAAAAAAAATAAGCAAAAGTTTAACTTCTTTAAATTCTTATTTCTAAGTTTCTCCTTGAAAAATATACTGATCAAATACTATAGGAACTCCTCCAGTAATATATTCTGAAATTCAAAGTTTAATGAACTATATTAGATGTTGCTCTCAAATTAGATTTACAAGAAGAATTTGCTTCAATCCTGTGTGCATGCATATTTTTACGTGGTTTGGTTACTAAACAATCTAGAGTCTCTTAACGTCGGGGGCGGGATTAACCTTGGGTTAGAACAAAGCTGTAGCTAAGGAATAGAAAGGAGAAAAACATTACTTGAAAACTAGAGAGTCAATTTCATGGCTATGATACTGATCTTCCCAAACCTTTTTTTTTTATTAATTAATTTACTTTTTCCCCTCATACAAAATTAATAGTTACCTCGGTCCCTTCCTTTCCTTCACACCTCTCCAGATCCCCTTGCTCCCTCCCCCCTTTTCCCATTCCTTTTCTCCCTTTCTCCCATTGATCCCTCTCACTCCCATCCCTGGAGCATCCTTTAGTGTGAATGTCAAGTTTCCCTCTGGGTCCTCCACTCTAATGAGGTGTAAGAACACTGTAGCATTGCCTAGAGCCCTTTCTTGTGTTCCCCTTTAGTATAGGAACACTATTGTGTCTGTTAATCCCTTGCTTCTAAGGATCCTAGTGCCTGTGATCCATGCTAGACTTTGGAGGGTCAATGCTATGTCGGTCATTGCACAGGTCATGCAAAGTCCTATTATGGGTACTTTGGCCCTAACTTCTTTAGAGTGTTTTGCACATCATTGCTTCTCCCCAGTTTTAGGCTCTTAGAATCTTACTGCCCCCTCTTCTTTAAATTTCCCTGAACTTTAGGATGGGGAGAGATAGGGTGTTCCAGCTGATTAAGGTATGTTATTTGATGTTCTGAATTATGTTTTTTTTTTCTTTTTTTCAGTTTTGCTGTTCCTGCACCCTCTTGGCTCCATCCTGATTGGTACTGGAGGTCACCTCCTACCCAGAGATAAAAATCTGTTTAAATGGAGTCCTACTATCAGAGTAGATTCACAGGTAAATGGAATAGGAGTAGGAGACTGCAGTGAGGGGGGTCATTCTCCCATTTGCAGGATAGATGCCATCCATCTACCAGACTCTATGCCCTCCTTGACTGGTGAGATAAAACCCCTTCAGTTGCAAGTGACCAGTTAAGGAAATCAGATTTCTCACTACTTACTTGCAGTCCTTGATGGTGACCTATTTTCTCTGCTGTAGTATGATCCCCCTCAATCCTTTTTTCTGGCAGGGCCCTCCTTCCTCTTCTCTCTCGTTTATTATCTTTGCAATTACTGTAGGTATTAAAGAGATTTATCTTTGAGTATTTCACTAAGTGGGTTTGGTACTAGTATCCACCTTTTAGGGAGTACATACGGCACTTAATTTTCTGTGATACTTCGCTCAGTATAATTTTTCCCAGGAAATTTTATTAACTCATCTTTTTTGATGGCTGAGTAGTATTCCATTATATAAATGTACTACATAATAATCCCTCATACAGTAAAAATTCACCTCAATGGTACAAAGCATGACCACGTTCATAGCAACACTGTTTACAATAGCAAAGTCATGGAATCAACCCAAATCTTTTTTTAACCAAAGGTCACAATGCTAGCTATCTCTAGCTGGTAGACTGGTAAAGGTGAAATTTTCAGTGAATTCTGTAAAGATAAAGACAACTTTTATATTTGAATAAAATAGAAATGCAAAACTGAAATTATGTTTCTAAAGAATCTCTGGTATGTATATTATCAAACTAATGTGCATGAGAGAGGATAGACAATGAGAGGACAACAAACTGTAAAGTAAAAATACAGTGTCACCTGAGTAAAGGAAAACTTTGATTATGCCGAAAGTCATAGTTCAATAGAAAAAATGTTTAGATTCTAATTTTATGTATAAATACAAAATAAGAAAATATGTAACATTTTAATAATAATAAATTATTGTACAAATGTCAAGTTTGGAAACATAAATATTTGAAAAGTTCACTGTTGTTTATTCAATGCTGGGCTAAAATATCTGAAATAATACTGAGGAACAAAATTTTACCTCTAATAACTCATTGAATGATTAAATGAATAAATAAATAGAATTATCATTACTGATAGACTACTTACCATTCTTTGGCTTTAAAACAAATCACTATATACCACTTAGAATATTAGTAATTATTGCATGAGAAATTTGTGAGCTTGCTTAGCTTTCTAGGATACCAACACATAAGGCTAATCTATTTTGCCTGTGGAGATATTTCTGAGGTACATGTGCAATGTTTCCTCAGTAAGAAAAACAAAACCCAGAGTTGCTTATGCTGATAATCATGGTTGTAGATCAGAGGATAGCCCAGTCTTCAGCTTCTATCTTGTTTCAGAAATTTTCTCTTTATGTTTTGTCCACTATCTATCCCAGGAGCTGAAAAGGAGTCCCCTTTCTACACTTCCCATGTACATCTAGAAACTGTGAATTTATAGATGCTCATATAATGCATCCAGAATTTTACAAGGACTCTGAGGACTTGAACTCAGATTTTCATAACAAGTGATTTTACCAATAAACCCATCTTCCCAGCCAAGTTTCTTCAGTTCCTTCTTGACTTCACTTTGGTTGGACTAGTCATGGTAACTTAAATAATATATCTCATCAAATGATAGTCTTCATTACTTGTAAATTCAGTCAGAATTGCTTTTAGTGACAGCCTTAGTAGTATAATTCAGGTTGAAATTGGTGGAGTTTAAATGAGTGATTAATTCATTAAATATTATGTTGTAGGGTACAGTAATCATCCAAATACATTCCTCACCTATAAAATTAATTAATGTGATCTAGATTTGTCTTGTAAACATTTGAGTAATAAAACAGAATTGATTTACAGAGTTGAACCAGATGGCATTCTTCTTTGCTTAATAGCCTTTTTAGTGGAATGACTTATTAACAGAGGTCTATGAAACACAACTGCAACACAATCTTGTATTTATAGAAAGTGACATTGAAAGTACTATAAACTAGTTCAGGTAAATAAACCCTGTTTTAGCTAGAGCTACTAGATAACCATTCACATATTTATTTCAGATCACGATGTGAGTAATGATACAGAGCTGATTATTTATTCAGAGTTCTTATAATAAATGATCACTACTGGGCTTGTGGGGATGGTTAAGGAGAATAGAGACTTTGCTTTGCCATGTGAGGACTGAAATTCAGACCTCTTGAAGATGGAGAAAAGATAGACAGGTATAGCTGCCACTTACAATCCCAGAACTCTGGAGGCATGGACAGAGCACTCAGCAAGCAAGTTAAACAGACTGACACACTGCCAATTTTTGTGTAAAGTTGAGAGACGACTCTGTATTGATAAATGAAGTGAAGAACAATCAATAAGAAATGTGCCAATTCTGGACCTCCATTCATATACAGGTACATATGTGAACATGCAAATATTCAAACACACACATCCATGTGCATGCCAAAACAGATAAACATATTTGTAACTCACATGTATAAATGTACATGTAAAACCAATATTTAACACTATAACAAATATGAAATTTAGATATCAATGCAGAAGTCTTAGTTTTTAAATATTTTGATCTACCTACAGTTAAATTTTTTTTAGTTTACTATGAGTTGCTTGACATCATTTTGAGAGTTTTAGTCAAACAATTTCCTTATTGATTTTTCTTATCAAAAAAAGACATATTTTTATGGTTGTTTCCTGTTTTTGCTTTTGTTGCTGAGTATCACAACTTTAATTAAATCTTTATGCTAATGGATTTAGGACTAGCTTTCAACTTAATAAATCAGAACAATCAAATCTGTGCAGCTTACTCTAATAGAAATCAATGCTAATTTCCTTTTAGTTCAGCAGCATTATTTACTCTTGTATTGGAAGTTCAATTATTTGCAATTACCAGTTGGACTATATTAAGATAAATATGATACAGAATCTAAACTGTAAGTTACAGAAGGTCAATTTTTATTATTTTGTTTATTGAGTTTATTCAGCAAATTATCATTGAAAGTAAGTACACATGCTATCAATGTGAATATTTTGATATTTTACCTTCAAAGTATTTCTGCAAAACTATTTGTACAGAAATATATTCATTAAAACATGCACATTTTAAAAATAACACAGCATCAAATATCAGGGTAGTGTACACTTTTGAATATTCTCTTCTATGACTTGAATATAGGTGACATAGATACTCTGGATTTCTTCTCTTATTTCTCAATATCTAATATCAAACAGTGTAAGTTGGTGATAACCAATCAGATAATTTCCTTACATTATTCCAAAGTGATTCATAAAATAATAAAATCTATTACGATTTTACATTACATTTCCATAGTGTAATCAATGTTTTTATTCAAAATTTGTATTTTTTACAAAAATAGTAATGTACAAATGTCAGAATTAAAATATTGTAAACACTAGAAATGACATAAAATATCAACAGTCAGATTTCTTTTCAGCATGTGGAAGTGTCATTAGTTGAATACTTATTATTTATTTACCATATTATTTATAAGAAACTTCCATATCTGAACATTTGAATAGTGTTATTCTAAAATTAAATTATGTATTATATAGTTTCTTGGAAGGAAGAAATACACACGAAGAGAAAATCAGCTGATCATACCTTTCACATTAAAAAAAATGTATTTTTTAAAATACTACTATAATGAAAAATATAGGAGCTTAAAATAGAATTACTTTCTATATACATTTTAGAGTATTGCTCTAATTTCAAATGAAAAATTTTCAATCTGTTATACTTTACCAGAAAAAAAGTAAAATTCAGAGTGTTGAGATCTTTGAAATACAGCACATAGACCAGAAATACTTGAATTTTTTTTTATTTTTCTAGTTTTTACAAGCATATTGAGTACTTGTCCCTGCTTTCCTCCATCTCCTTGTTCACTTATTACCCTTCCCTTCCCTTCCTCAATCCATCCCATGGAGATCTCATGTATTGATGGAGCCTGTGATGATTTTTCTCTCCCAGTCGCTTCTATAGTATTCCTTGGTGTTGTGTAAGCTATCCAGCAGAAAATTCTCAGACAAGTTTTAGTTGATGTATTTTGCCAATGTTCTGTTATCCACATGTGTTTCATTTTCAGTAATAGGGTCTTACTGACAGATTTTTGGAGAGCAATGGCAATGCTTGTCTGCTATCACTATGGTTTTCCTACTCTTTTTTTGTTAGTTTTTATGCTTTACAAGCATATTGAATGCATAACCCTGCTTCCCTTCATCATCTCTCCATCAATACCTCCATCAATTCTAGCCTCCTCCCTATGTGTTTCCATGGATCCCATGGTTGCCTTTGGCTTGTCTACTTTTGTGGGGGTTGGGGCTTCTGTGCCTCATCAAGTTGCCTCTTTTTGGGCCACCTCACTGATAGGGCATTTCCCTTCACTCAACCAGCTTTAATCTCCAAAGTTTCCACTATTTATTCTTATCTCTCTTACGTTCCTTGACATTCTATGGGGACATGTTGGTATGTTACTCATTATGTAGGTCTGGTAAGGACATGTCTCACTGTAGTGAGTTCCCAGCCTTAGAATGTGGAGATTGGGCTGCTCTAATTCTGGGTGTGTCTTGCTGAGTCACTGGTACTGTGCATTATGGCTGGCCATTATTTTCCACTTTGCTGCTCATCTGTTTCCCTAGATTGCATCCTATCAGAATGTTGAGATTCTCTGCTTCTCTTGTAGAAGATTTCTAGACTGAGTGCTAAATGCTCTTCCAATCTGTGAGTACAATAGAAGCAGAGCAATTCAGTCCACCTTCTCCTTACTTACAGGTTCATTGGCTGTTTCTTCCTATTGATCTCATTCCTTCCCTTTGTCTTCCCTTTTTTAGGTTCTTTCTCTAGTTAACAATAACATAAATGTGTTCAATTCTGACAAGTGGGTCTTGAATCTAATCAGATAGCTGTTGGTTGTCTCCTTGAAACTCATCCCACTATTACACTATTACACTATTATAAATCACCCGTTACCATGGTGATTCCCGTTGCAACTTAAAGATCTCATCCATTGATGGAGCCTGTAATAATTTTCCCCCAATAGCTTCTACAGTATTCCTTGGTACTATGTAAACTGGCTAGCTTGGAGGAAGTTCTCAGATCAGTTCTAGTAGATGTATTTTGCCAATGTTCTATGATCCATATGTGTTTCATCTTCAGTATAGGGACTTACTGACAGTTTTTTTGAGAGCAACCAAGAACAATATCAAAAGACTATAATAGTTGGAGCCTTTGAGATCTCTGACCAACATTTTATCAAGAAGCATCACATTCCTGTTACTTCTAGTATAATTTTGTCACTAGCTTCTAAGTGGATCAGCACATTTTTTTTCCACCGTTTTCCTGTCTATGCTCTTTTGTATAAGGACTGGCCTTTCTTGTCTCTTTCTAGAAAATACTTTTTTTTTTTTTTTACATATTACTAAGGAAACAGGGTCCTTTGGGCTTAGTTCCCAGAAATAAGGGTTTTTCTATAAGTTCCTCTGACCCTCCTATCTCCCATCCCATCATTTCTCCACCATGTATTTTTCTGAATTATTCCCTCACTCACTCATTCTACTTGTCATGGTATCCTAAATCTCCCCTTAAAAGGAGACCATTCTTGCCTCCTTCCTACTCATTGGTCACTTCTGAATAAGAAATACACTGATGTTATAAATTTGGATTTCACTCCAATGCTTACATTTGTTTAATATTATCAAATGATGGCATGTTGACTTTAAATAATTTTAACAAGCAGTTGCAGTCTTGAATTAACAACTTTTTAAATTTTTTATTACTTTTTATTTTAGTCAATTGTGCGTGTGTGCACATGTGTGTATGTGTGTGTGTGTGTGTGTGTGTGTGTGTGTGTGTGTGTGTGTGTGTAGAACCACGGACGAATTTGGAAACCACTATGGACCACCTACACTTCCTCCTTGTTTACTCTGCCTTGGGATTCACAGGCTCCGCCCTACCAGGACCAGAAACGCAGGCTGCTCCCGCTTCTGCCCAGCGTCTATAGGTGGGATCTAGGATCGGAAGTCAGGACCTTCTGCCTCCAAGGCAGAGGCTAAACCCCTGACCACCTCTCCGGCCCCTGAATTAACAACTCTTATATTGTAATAATGATGTCAATGTTTTTCAGAATTGTATTTTCTGCATAATTGAGTATATATTGTCTCACAGATATGCAAATAGAAACTCTAATTTCCTTTTTCAAAGAACATGATATAGTTGATATTTGCTTGAAGGACAGGAAACTGAAAAAGAACATTACTAGCAATATTTTCAAAGGGAATGCCAATATCTTGTCACTAGACAGCTAGTTGATTAAATGTTCACAGGGTAATCAAAATTGAATCATGTTCCTAAGAAAGTGTACCTTGGATTAAGAAAATGTACAGGCTTTTATGTGTAGGCAGTTTTTTAAACAGTTTTGTTAAGAAAAGCTTGAAAAATATTAGGAAAAAATGAATTTGATATTTAGCTGCAGTGTCATTAATTACTGTTTAAATCTACCATGTAAGTGTATGTTTGTATATTTGCTTGTAGTGGGTATTAAGTCATTTGTTTCAATCTCTGTGATAGGATCTCTCAGAAGCTCAGGCCTGACTGTGAAATTTGTACACCAGCTTCTGAATATTTGAATTAATGATGTTGACCACCCTGCCACCCTTCCTGTACTATATTAGTACGCTGTGATTTGAAAGAAAGCAGGATACCATAATCTGGGTGATATATTCAAAGAGATCTTCCTTCCTTCCTTCCTTCCTTCCTTCCTTCCTTCCTTCCTTCCTTCCTTCCTTCCTTCCTTCCTTCCTTCCTTCCTTTCTTTTTTATTTCTTTTTTCTTTCGTTCGTTCTTTCTCTCTCTTTCTTTCTTTCTTTCTTTCTTTCTTTCTTTCTTTCTTTCTTTCTTTCTTTCTTTCTTTCTTTCTTCCCTTTCTCTCTCTCTTTCTTTCGTTTATTTTAGCAATTGACATTTTCCTGTACAATACATACACAATACATGTAATGAATTTTTGATAATTTTCCATATGTTATTCTAGTGTCCCACTTTCTCTCACTGAGAATCTTCTGTTTAACAAGTTTCCATATATTTTTATGCCTTTCGTTGAGCATATGGCCTAGTGAGTTTATCAGAGGCTCCCTGCACTTGCTTGAACCTAGGCACCTGAGAACCACAAGAGATATATCAGTAGCAGCACCCTTCCCCCAGCCATTACTGAATATCAATATTCGTTCAGAGCTTGGTGGGGCCACATGACTTCTTCCTTCATCATAATGTAATGATTACAGAAGTGAAACATCAAATGACAAACTTTTGTTCAAGGACTTTGTATAGTAACTTCTCAGGATGGAAAATTGAAAGGGTAGGCAGACAGAGTGAGAAAGGGTGAGAGAGAGAGAGACAGAGACAGAGAGAGAGGTTTATACTTTGATTTTATAAAAAAAATCCATGCATGATGACTAATGCACTTCAATGATTACAGTCTTGATGCATTGATGAGAATAGAGACACCATAATTCATTTTTACAAGTCTTATCTTTCAACATTAGCACTTTAGATTAAATTGACAGAAATTTACACAAATTTTGCTGGACATATTTAAAGAATAATAATGGCCAAGGTACTTATTAACCCTGATACATTCTGAAACAAGGAAAAATTCTTCTTTTGTGTTATGATAGATACTTCAAAAATCACAAGGCATTTTATAAACACTCTACTTAAGGAGAAGCTTATAGCATTTGGAAGAAAATACCTCTTAATAATTTTCTAAGAGATTATGATTACATTGGAAAAAATTCAGTAAGATAGCTGGAAGTGATGTAAAGCATAAATAGAGAATACCCACAGCTAATTAAATTGCATTTCTTAACAGAGCAGATTGTATGCCAATCAGATAAGAAGCTCTTTATCTCCCTGCTAAACATTTAAAACTTAGAAAAAAATAAAGGAATGCCTTGAGTTTGACATTATTGTAGTTGTGAAATGCATCACTGGGAGATAATACCATATCATTTTTCTAGAATGACAATGAGGACATTCACCTTAAGAGGCTCCCTCTGATGCAGTATTTAAAACCACAAGTGAGGGATGCTTTAAAAATAAAATAAAACCACAGGTGGTGTTTTGGTTCTTTAGTCCTTAACACTTCAATTACAAAAAGAGAATTAACAGACAAAATAGAGGAACTGTATGAAGTCTGGAAGAAACTGCTCAAATATTTAATTTTCTGTTTAGATCTTATTACCAATAGAAACAAAACACTATATCACAATGGCAAGCAAGGTTTATACAATTACAAACTAGTGAGTAATTATTTGTCTGCTACTATTTTAATGTGTGGTTTATTTCTTTAGGACTGGTAAATTTCTTTCTTGAAAATTTACAAGTGAACAAACATATGTTTAAAGTCACTTTTATCATACTTATATAAGAGTATTTTTAGAAATAAAAATGTTAGATATATCAAACATTTCTTCTAGATAAACTTTGGCAATCAAAAGGATACTATGTGTTTGTTTTCCTCCCCAGTAAGAGGGATAAAGCAACAACAAAGGTTTATGGGACTTTTCATAAAGTGTTTCCTGGTATCCTGTGCAGGGTCATGACCTCAACTGACATTCTAAAGCCACATGCAGAACAAGTGTACAGTGAAGTTGTTTGGCTGTTGTAGTTGTACAGAAATTATTTTAAAAACTATCATTATAAGTCCTCTAATTTAGTTTTTAGTACTGGGAGCAATGTGGGATCAGTATATTCCTAATCCTTGGGAGAAGACAATGGCATAGAATAGCAGGGATTGATATCAATCCTTTAAGAACAAATGGATCCTTGAAGAAATAAAATTAACATAAAGTTTGAAACACTGAGGCAAATAAGTTTCAGATAATTTCCGTTTCTGTTGAAGTCATCATATAGTTTTTCCAAAATTTGATGGTTCAATAGGTTAAATAGTTTTATTGATTTTTATAATTATAGAATAAACAAAATCATAAATAATTATGCTTTTCAAATATGTTAGTATAATCCTCTGTTTATCAGGCCACAGCAAACCAAGATTCTTATCTGTTAAAGGGTTAAAGATTATGTAGAGCAAGCCATAAAATAGGCTTTGAATTTGCAACATTCCTTAGTCATTACCAGAAATGAAATTCTAATCAGTCACTTGGAATTGTGGGTACAGCTTCTTTCTATGGGACTTTCTTTCACATACACACACACCAAAGATATATAAAGATATATAAGTATATCTTTAAAGGATAATGGTTTGGTTCATCTTCATTCAAAAGTCACAGTAGAAATTCTACACAAAATGGTGTGTTAGAGAAGTAATAAATAAGTAGTAAACAAGGACAATGGATAGTATTCATTCTTTCTACAGAGTAGATCTCAATTCAGGGCTAAGAACAGTGTATCTTCCTAATATATAGTACCAATTGTAAGATATTTTCAACTTTCAAAAAAATAGGAATTTAGATTCAATTTCATGTTTGCAATGATAATGTGCATGTTGCAGGATTTTCTAGAGGATTATAACCAGTAGGAATATATATATATATATATATATATATATATATATATATGTATATATATATGTATATATGTATATATATATATAAATATATATAGAGAGAGAGAGAGAAAGAGAGAGAGAGAGAAAGAACTTATTGAATTGGATTATGAGAAAAAAATAGGTAGCTCAATAGTGGCTGCCTGTAGTTGCTTAGTGCCAGCCTGATGCTGAAGGTCAGCATATAACTGAAGAGTCTCTGAATTTTAGTTGCATTGGAGGTCGAAGAAACTTGTTTCTTACGTCAGCAAAGAATGGCAACAGCATGAAAATTGAATTTATCAGCACAAGGCAAGATCTCTTCTTATTTGCACTTCCTTTTCCTGATACAGGAAAGCATCTCCTACATTTAAGGTTCCTCAAGGAATCTGAAAAAATTTAATCTAGATAATCTCTTCATGTTGTTTGATAGCTAATCTCTTAGTTGATCCTACTTATAATCAAGTTGATAAATGAGATTGACTGTCCCAAGTCAACCCCTTGTTCAATAGACATCTGTATATATTACAAAGTATAAAAAATCGATTATAATGTTGTTGAAAATTCTGTACCAAAATAAGTCATAGGTGCCCTTTCTATTTGGCTACTTACATTCAGTTTTTCATCTCAAGTTATTAAAAAATACAGAAGAACATTTTGAGTATCTCACTTAGAATAATTGTTCATGCATTCAGGTTATTCAAGTTTAGATTTATTTTCTTTATTCAAATGGAATAATTCCAAATATATTTTTCCATTAAGTTATTAATACTTTCAATATAATACTATCTAATATATTTGTGCAATAAGATATAAAAAGTTGCATTAGTTATTTCCTAATTTGCATGAAAAAACACTTGACAGAAAAAACTTCAACAGGGGATAATTTATTTTTACTCAAGCTTTGGGATATTTGCATAATAGGAGTGGCTCAGGTCATTTCAGTGGAATCTAGGAACAACTTCTGACAAAATGGCAGCTAACCAGTAAACACAAAATTGTTACAGAATCAAGTCAATGTTATAAATCTCAAAGTTCACTTTTAATAACTTATTTCTATCTTTCCAGCCCACACAACATCCCCAAAATGAGCTATCAGCTGGGGGCAAAGATTCAAACCCATAAACCAAGGGGTTCATTTCAATGTCAAAATAAAAGAAATGAACTGAGTATGAATGAATAGGTATCAGAAATACTCCCATTTGAAGGAGCATTTGAATTCAAATACCTTTATCCATTTTAGCTAAACATTTAGATTTACCCAATATTGAGGGCTATAATTCTAACACATTACGATATGAGTAATGTTTAGAACAAGATTCATAGTTTTGTGTTTAATTTTGTGTTTTAGTTAGTAGTTAAAATATTGGAGCATAAATATTTATGAATTGCTGTTCTGAGTCCTACTGGTTTAAACACTGATTATCTTATTATCCTTACACTCATTCAAATTTCTCACATGTTACTTGTATTTGCTAAATGCTAGCCTGGGCTTGAATGTTCTAATGAATTTTAAATTATGAAATGGTAATATGGTTTTCTGCTGAGACTCAATGCCATCCATCATCATATACAATTTACTAGCAGATTCCCCTGAAGTTAAGATCACATGAAGCATCCTTCTTTGACAACTTATAATTTGGCTTATTTGACATGATGCTAGACATGCATTATTTTGTTTTGGATTCCATCCCCTTATTCTCGCTTCTTCAGTTACAAGCTCTCATCTACATATAGGAAGAGCTTAATTGGATTGTTATTTTAGTTCTTGTGGGAAATCCATTCTGCATATAAAATCATACATTTTAGGTTCAGCCATGTTGATCCTCTTTATTTGCAAACATATATCTATTTATTATTCATTGAAAAACTGCCTGTTCATATTTTGCATATTCACAATCTTTTAAGCTAAGGGAATCTTTGCAAGTAATTTAAATATGTTAAGGTTTTGTCACTTTCCCAATTAAAAGTAAAGTTATCTTTCCTTATATAAAATATATTGGAAGGTTAGCTTTGAATTTAATTTTGGTACTTCTACTTTTTGAAGAGACTGTATTTAACAAAATGAGACTAGCTAGAAATAAAAATACTTTTGACAGTTATACTTCATAACTAAAACTAGTTAAACTTTTCCTTTTATTATTGTATTATTTTGTGTCACATGGCATCAGGTTTCTGATAGCCAAAGAAACAAGATTTTGTCTTAAGGAAAAGTAAGAAAATTACTAAAAAAATTACTAAAAATTACTAAAATCAGAATGGCTACAGGAGATTGAAATGGGTATAAGTATAGATTTTTAGACACAATTCATTTCTCTATTTGTTGTAGTTGGATTCTTGTTGTACATTATATGATTAATGAACTTCACATCTTTAATAATACTGCAACAAAAATGAATGCTTGTGAAATTCTTTTCAATTTTTAATGATTTATGTGTGTACCTTTGCCAGTGTCATTCAAGGTACGCATCTGTTCACATGATCACAGGTAGTCGTTAGAAGAAAGTATTAGGTAACCTCTTTCAGTTTTACTATTCCTGGGAGCCAAGGGTTCTTCTTGAACCTTAGGTTCATATAGGTTATGCTGGGAACCACAAACCTTAACAGTTTTCAGCATTTTCAGAGGTACAGGTGCTAGTGGAAACATCTGGGTTTGTGATCTGAATTTATTTTCACATAACTGCAGATCAAGTCCTACTAAGGCACATTTTGTTCAATTCTCAATGTGAATTATGTTGCATTTCCAAAATAAAATTGAGTATAATATATAAGTAATATTTCTATGTCAATCTCTAACTTAAATCAGATAGGGCTGTTATGAAATTACTCACAAAACGAATGATGTAACAGAAATATAAACATGAGGAAATGTGTACATGGTAGAAGAAAAGAAGTATAAATTCTACTGTTTTATTTTCTCCTTACTTTTGATTCTTTTTTTCTAAATCCTGTGGTTTTCTAACCTCTGTTTCCTAATGAAAGAGAATTCTGGAATTCTGGAATTGAAACAATGGCCCATTCTGCATTATCATTTACAACCTCCAGTCTAAAGCTAGACTTCTAATTAGTTGACTTCCTAGTCTGTATTGCAGCACCCATCTGCCAAAGGACTGTGGATTCTAACAATCTAATAATCATTTCTCTGGGCTTGTGTCTTGCCTACTGCTAGAAAGCAAATTAAGCCACACTGGTCATTAGTTTCTCTGCCAATTTCTATGGCTGAGTTATGATTCTTTGAACAGGTGTCTGTTCAGTAAAGACTTCATAAAGTATTGTCCAAAAAATAAACTAATTCATAAAACTATATTATAATACTTTAAAAAAGGTTAGGAAAAAATGAGGTATCTGAATTTTGAAAACAGTATCTTTCAATTATGGATATTTTAATCCTTCTAATCACTAATGATCCTTGGGTAAAGCTAGGAAAGTTACATAAATTTGTAACAGCATTGTATCTCTGATCTAAGCAAATGTACAGAATAGTCTCAGTCCTAAATTAGTGCTCTACGCTTACTGAGAGTGAAGGGAATATTTAGGCCTTGTGGAGCCAATGAGAGAAGGGTAATATAACTATTATCGACATCAAATAGGAAAAGAAAGAGGCAGCCTAACCACGGAACAAACAAATTACTCTTTTGTTCTCACCTTTGAATCCTATTGTGTCACATCTGTTAAGTCTATCTGACTCAAATATCCTTATTTTAAAGCAAATCTTCCTTAAAATGTGAGTCTTTTAAAAATACTTAGAGAAATAGAATGAAGATATATTATCAATGTCTCAAATATCTGTTTTCATAAATAAGGCTAATTATCACATGACCTAATTAATTCAGGAATGTATACTTACAGGGTTTCATGCTTTTGACCACAAAAGTGTTACTAGAAAACTGGAAAATACCCTAATCCTTGCAAGAGGCACCCTGAAATGAGGGATATCTTCTTTGAGCTCCTTCCCAAAGTTGAAGAGGTAGAAAGAAAGAATAAGCAGGCATTAAATAAGCAACAATAGAAAGATCTTCATGGAAATTCAAAGCAAGATAAGAGGGAAGAGAAAAAGCAGATGCCTGAATTTGGAGGCTGTTATGTACAAGGACATGAAATTAAGTGTCCTGTCCACGCTTTTCTCATATTCCCCATCAGTCTCTTCCTGTTTTCATATCACTCTTCTTTGCAGGTCTTGTACAATTAACTACAATCTTTATGTTTGCATCATTTCAGTAATCTTTCTTCTACTTCCTCTGTACCTCAGAGTGCTATGTACATATTCCTTTTAAGACTGAGTAATCAGTCATCAGTTATTCCCAACACTTTGGTCAATAATGAATCTTTTCATTTACTGATTGCCCACTGTAAACATAAACATAAGCCTCTCTGATGGAGCATAGATCAGATTTAGTCAACATGTGTCCTAACACACCTTTAAAATCAAGTTTGAACATATGTAAGAAAGCCTCAATGGTTAATTCCCCTCTATAGTATTTGACTTCATGAGGAAAGTTTTGAAGGAGGTTTACAGTATAAAGCCTGTCTTCCCTGCCTAGGAGCAAGTATCATATTCAAATAGAAACAATCTACTTCTGGTTCTCTGTGATTTTTTTTTCTCCAGCATTCTTTCTGATAAGCCAACTGGGAACTATATAAATAAATTATAATTGTCCCAGTGAAGAATAAGCATTGTAAACCAGGGGAGGAGTTTACGCAAACTTGAACTCATAGAACAACATAATGACAACTAACATCTGTTAATGCTTCAGTAGACTGTGGGCAAAGCCAATTGCCCTTTCTAAAATGGGAGGATTCCTTCCAATCACTTGAAAAATTTCAGTAAAACATCTATCAGATCACTCTGAAGAGAGAATTCTACATCCAAGTTGCTCTTAGAACCAAAAGGTGAATTCTGTATTCTCAGGCTCGGGAATTTACCAGTCAAATAAACAGAATCTTAAACAAAATCTTTCTATCCCTCTCCTTCTATCTATTTTAATTGGCTGTCTCCAAATGTGTGGGTGTGTGCGCGCGTGTGTGTGTGAGTGTGTGTGCATGTGTTTGCATGTATGCGTGTGTGTACACATATACACTTAACTTCATGCTTTCAGTTCTGTCAGAAAAATAGATTGTAAGACGTCCATAGAGTTAAAAACATTCAAATATAAAATCAGAAAAATATTCTGTTGTACAAACTGTTTTTTCCTATCACTTTTTCTTATAATCATTGACCATATTTCTGTATAACTTTCTCAAAACTTGTCATTATCACTAAGTCTAACCATCACAACTAACATGAACATTTTTGCATAGAATGTAAAGCAAAATTAACACAAATGAAATAATAAAATTAAAAGTTATCAAATATAGTTCACTTTTCTTGTGACTATAAAAGAATATGTTTCTTAGATCTCTGTAGACAAGCTGTAGGAAGAGTCAAAACTGCCTTTCTCATGAGAATTTTTCTTAAAAATCAAAAGAAAATACCAGACGAGTTTGCTGCATATGCCCAGAGATTTAGGGTTTATGGTTTAGTAAAGTGGTTTAGTTTTCACTACCTAAATTAGTATTTCCAGTTTAAGGTCATAACTAAGTATACAGATAAGGTGATCTTTGGCATATTTTTTAATGATAAGAGGATGTGAAGCTTTGACAAAAATGTCAAAATTATCCTATGTATCCACGGACTTAAATATTCTTTCTTCAAGGAAAAAAATAATGTCACTTCTTATTAATATTAACATGTGCCTGACTTATATTTGACCTGCTTTGACTTTTAATCTGGTAGTGGTTATTTATTTGAGATTCATTTACAATGTTTATGGTTTTATAAGAAATTTTATCTTGCAAATAATGACATTTTAAAAGAATTTTCATTTATTTGTGTTAAATATATTTCTGCAATCTATTAAGCTACAAAATAATCAATTTAGTCCTTCTACCCATATTAACATAAAAACTTTATCAACATTTATGAAATAGAAACCATGCTTTATTGTGACACTGAGATATTTTAATAATTTCCTTTCTAGTTCCTTAGAATTTTTATTGAGCACATTATTTATGGTCAGTGTGAGACACACACAGATATATACGTACAAACAAACTGAAATATGAGTTGATAGATACATACACAAGGAAGAGTTGAATTTTTGGTTCAGTTCTGAAATCAATTAAGAGGTAAAATTTACCAAGAAGTGACTATTGATTTATTTATTTAAAACTTAAAAAGTGACTAGAATAATTTTGTGTTTCTTTTTCAAATGATATTTCAGGGGGCTGTAGAGGTGGCTCAGGGGTTAAGCCTCTGCCTTGCAGGCGGAAGGTCCAGAGTTCGGATCCTAGATCCCAAGTATAGACGCCGGACGGAAGCGGGGGCGGCCTGCGTTTCTGCTCCTGGTAGGGCGGAGCCTGTGAATCCTGGAGGTGGAGGCATCCATGGTGGTTCCCGAATTTGCCCGTGGTTCTACACACACACACACACACACACACACACACACACACACACGCATATACGCACAATTGAATAATTAATAAACAATAAAAAATTTTTAAAAAAATGATATTTTAGTTCTACTGAATGGTTCATGAAATTTCGAGATCATCACAAAGCACACTATAAAAATATTCAAAGGAAAGATGACTCACAGTACTAGCTGTGTTCTGTACAGAAAAGTCTTTCCATCTTCAGTGCTTTGAAAAAAATTCCTGAAGCAGTCAAACTATGTATTTGTAGCTTACTGACTTTAATTGTCTTCTCATTAGTGTTAGACAACTTTGTCCAAATTTTTTTAATGAAAATAGAACACATTTATCACACATTGAGGGTGTGGAACATTTTGTTATTTCTAAAATAAATTATCTAGTCTAAAACTTTAACTTACAACATCTATGAAATTGAAGATAAGAACTCGGTACCTTCCCCGCCTGCAAGGCTCGGGCTTAACCCCTGAGCCACCTCTCCAGCCCCTCACTATAAGAAATTTAAAGAAGTTGAAACAAAGTTAGTTACTGAACAAAAATGAGGGTTGATTAACCAGTGTGACATACATGTTATTCACTAAAAATGATCTATGTATATACTACAGTTACTTCAAACATCTGAATTGTGAGAAAATAATGATAAAATGTCCTTTAACTCAGAAAGGCAGAACCAGGTCATTCTTGCAAATAATGGTGACGATTTATTTTCATACGTATTCACATGTATATGGGATTTGAACCAGTGTCAGAAACATCTAAAATCCTAGGTTAAGTAATAAACCTATCATGCATGGCAGAAAAATATTTTTTTTACTTTTTATTTTCATTGTAGATGCTCATATTTGACTAAGAATGGATTAAGCATTGTTTAGCATAATGTTTTCTGTCACAGTTGTGGTTTATGTCAGATGGCTATTAACTATACAGTTTAAAGCTGTATAGGCATAAATTTTCCTTGAGCTGGAAGATCAGACTGAACTCTGAGCTATGATTGTATAACTTAAAACAGTTCATAGCCAAGAGAACATAGTATTTAATATAGTATTTCCATTTATTATTTTTAACACTATCTTGTAACCATTACCAACTAATTCATTAGTGTAGCATATATTTCAAGGGTATATCATGTTATCATGTTGCACTATTAGTATATTTTAATAAATAATTTATAAAATAATGCAGATATATACTTTTAAGTAAAATTAATAAAAATACATCTTTGTTTTAAATTCTCAAAATATTTGTTTGTTTGCTTCAAAAATACCTAAATATATCTGGTATGTCTCAAGTTTCTACTATCCCATGTTTTGAACTGTCCAATTTAGGTGACCTTTCCTTATCTTTTGAAAATATACTTTCAACATCATTCACTGCTGAGTTCCAATTTGTGACACTCAGAAAGACCTCTAGGAGTCCATTTAGATGGCAGATAGAAATATGTTCTTTTTCTTTCACTGAAATTCATTTTAAGAAAAATAAGTGGACACTAGTTCTTGTTACATCTCTTTGGTCTTAAAAGATTCTGTGTTCAGTTAAATGTACTTAAAGTCAGAAATTTAAAATAACTTCCTTTCCCAAGTTGTAGAATGCACTATGTAAAATCTTCACTTTACATTTCTTCAATATCAGCTGCTTGTTTTCTAAATTATAGAGTTTTTAAATGTCTTTAACTAAATAATTAACCAAATATTTGATCCATATTTTTTCATTTTAATTTGCAAAATTTTTTTGAAATGAAACTAATATCCAGAAATAGGTAAAACACCAAAAAACCATAAGCAAGAAAATTTATATAGACAATATTCCAATAAAATAAGCCATATAGTTTAATAAATTTTGTTAAGAATCTATTTAACTAATTTTCATGTTTCTGTAATTAAAGATGCTAGGTAATTGTCACTTCTCCAATTTGGCCCACATTTCAAACATCTAAACTGAAAGCTGTATCTTTTACATTCACAAACTTTATGCTATGAGACCTGCTGCATCCTTGTGAGAACATGCTCTGAACAAAAGGCTGGTCAATATGCAATTTTCCCTGCACTGTGAGAAAGGTTCTTCCTCAGCAACAAACTGGTGAGGTGAATAATTCAGGAAAGAATTGACATTGCTGGAGGCCAAATTGCTGAAATATTTCTCCATTAGAATGATAAGAACATGAGAGATTTTTAGAAAGAGAATAAAGGTCATTTGGTCCATCAAGGCATATCCTTTACAGTACTCCATTTCCCCAAGGATGTCATCTAATTGTCTCTTGAATGACATTGCTGCTTTTTGCCTCAACAACTTTGCCTGCAGGCTCTTCTTAGCATTTATTATTCTTCACATGAAAAGGTACTTTCTGAAATATGTGCTGAATTTATTTTTTAATTTCCGTTTATGTCTTCTTGTCCTATAATCTGTGTTGAGATGGAAATAATAATTGGAGTTGACATTATCAGTGGCAGTTAAGACTTTATGGGCTTCATATCAGACAGCTCAAACCTATACTTAATAATATATGCCCAGATTTACTGTTCAGACCACCAGTCCTGCATTACAAACAGTGGCAGAGATTTCAGCTATAACAATAGCTCCAAATTCATAGTCAGCTCATAACATATTTTTTTGCAATAAAATAACTCATTCACTAAATAACTAAAAATTCACTAAAAGAATCTGGAAAAGTAATGAATTTACTGGAGAGAATTTTCATCACTTTCAAATATACAGTAATACATGGGGCTGATTCAAATATATGCTCACATGACACATATATTTAATATTTATATATGCCTATGTGCATGTTATATGTGAATCTATGTGTATAAAACACATATTTGTCTATCTATTCTTCCATAATTTATCTATAATGATTTTCTTGTGGAAGGAGAGTAACCAGAAAATACACCAATGACTGGTGTTATCTAAATAGTATTTCAATTTATACATTCTTACAAAGTCAAATAAGGAATTTGCTACTTGTAAATAATTATAAAATTTATGTCCTAACATAAATTCTCAAGCTTTTAGAAATGTAAATGACTAAAAGCCATACATTTACTATTAACACAAAGAAGGTTAAGTACTTGAGACCACACTTTTCCTTTGGATTTGGAAATAATAGGAACAGGATATATGACTCATCTAGTGTCCAGTTTGTTTCTTAATATAATATTACATACAATCCAATTTTCAACACTCACTTTGCCGTGGGGCCCAAAAGTAAATTTCCATTGTAATCATACTTCCATGGTAAGCATGGAAAGTCAACAGAGAATGATAATCCAGATGAAGAATGTCATTTCTAAATTACTTCCACAGCCACCACACTTTACACAAGCAGCAATGAATGTTTCAGGTTTACTGAGAGGCTAAAGTTCTAGATGGTGCTCTTACTTTTGTACACATTTGTTTTAATAAAAGGAGAAAACATATAGTTTGCTACCGATGAAAGTGTATTGTTTAAATGGAGAAGCTCAGGATAAAGCTCAAGTAACAGAATGAGACAGAGACTTTACAAAAATGAGAACATTAGGTCCAAGGTTAGTTTTTATGATTAAGTAAGCACCATAATTTGCATATTTGAAATCAGATCAATTTATATTTTGTTTCCTGAAGATGAAATCATTTACTTGAGAAGTCTAAACTTATATTTCACTTAATTTATACAAATTTGGACTTCTTAGTCTTTCTGTTTGTATACTTCACATATTTGAGTAACTGAACCATTGCTAATATTACTTAGTGCCCTCATTTAAAGGATCACCATGTAATCATTGTTCTACTAAGAATCAAAATTTGGCTTTATAAACAATATATAAATTGGTCAAAATCAACACATTTAGTTAAACTTTGTAATGAGACTGACCATTCTTTTTAAAGTACACAGAAAAAGAATATACAGTTAAACTGTGATAAAAACAATCATACACCTGAAGTAACTTTATATTGTCAGGAAATTTGTCATTAGTTTTATTGTCACAAGTCTGAGGGAAACTTCCTTATGATCATAAGAGATTCTTTAATCACAAAGCAAAAGGAAAGTTATGACAAAGGAACTCTCTTTTTATTCCTTTTATCATAAAAGCAGCAGGATGTTCTCCCTTTATCATGAGCAAAGTGAATACCTTTTCCGATCTTTCCTTTTAAAACAACTTTTCGATGAGAGGTCATAAAGTTTCAGAAGAAAAGGCTGTGATTCTGAGAATATTTAGAGTTTCTCAGTCTATTTTCTAAGTTGGAAAAGTAGTTGAATCTTTCAGACTGCATGTTCAAATATAAAATGATGAAGTCTCAAATCCTTAACCCAATGGTCAAATCATTAAAATTATTGCAATTATAAATATCAAAAGTTTAGGAATCCATGAATCATTCCTGAGTCCTTGATTTCAGCAGAAAAGGAGGACTTAGATGGTAAAGATGAGACTTTGTCCATTAAAGGGAAGGATGGCTCAGTAGAATATAATTTAGGATTTCAGAATAGAAGAAGAGAATTGGCAAGTATTTACCAGTCTCAAGTGAAAAGTATGACTTCATTCCCTGGAAAATAAATTTAACAATCTTAACACATCACACACATTATTAGCATTGTCAAATTATCATTAATTTTGTGGTTTTTGAAATAAGGTTTTTTAAAAATAATTTATTTATTTCTGCTCATATAAACTTAATAGGTACACCAGTCCCCTCACTCCCTCTACCCGTCCCTGGACCCCCTAGCTCCCTCTCCCCTTTTCCCCTTCTTCCCCCCCCCATCTCCCAGTGTCTCCTCCCCTGTCATAGGACACTCCAGCATGAAGTTTTTATATTTCTGTGTATCATTTTAAAATAAGACTTATTAGGTGGTGACATCCACCTAATAAGTCTTATTTTAAGTAATCACCATAATTTGCATATTTGAAATCAGTTCAATTTATATTTTGTTTCCTGAAGATAAAATTCAGTGGACCACTCATGCAAAACGAACAAGAAAATCCAAGGGAGACTTGGAAAGAACAAAAATGGTTGCAAGTGTGAGAGGAAAACTGATGGGATTGGGGTTTAAAGTGTGAAAATATTATAAATTCACTCTAATCATTTATGAAACACAGGAATTAAAAAAATAAATTTAAAAAGAAAAATATGGCTCATGTTGTGTTCAGTTAGTATTCAATAGGTAATAATCATACAGATTACTGCTCTAGTCATTTAATTTGTTAATAAATTGTGAATATCCAAAAGTAATGAGAGTGATTAACAACATATACAAAAGCCTACCTGTGATAATTAAATCTAAATGTTCAAATTATATTCTTTGATGAAAATTAAGATGTATTTTCTTTTGAGTTGTTAATTAGATTTGCACAAAATCCTGAATTTGTTATGAAGCTATAAGATGGCTACTATAGTCTGAAGTTCTTGCTCATCAAATACAAGTAATATTCTAATAAATGACAGCTGATTTCTAAAGCAAATTATTATTGTGGATAAATTGCATGTTGGTTTGACACTGACTCCCACAGAGGTTGGCACAGCTCATCTCAGTCTTTCTTCTCCCTACTCTAGCCCTTTTCATCAAACATATTTAACAGCTGTGAATGCAAATGAGGTGTATTTGGCAAAAGTAGGAACCAGATGCCAAACTCTGAATATATGTTGTATTCAAAGCATCAGAACTGCCCATAACTCCATGGTGCCACCTCAGCTGGCTTCTTGATTATGTTGTTGCCTTGCAGACAGCAGAGACACATTTGGAGGTTTTGCCAGGTCATGCAGCTGTGACCTTATCTTTGTATTTTTTAGATTATAAATACTTTAAAGGTAATGTCCTATTTTGAAGAATAATTTGGGAAAAATATCATCACAATACTATGTGAAAAATATATTAAAGCTTTTTTGAAATAAATGTTTGAATTGATTGTTTCTAAAATCCATTTGTTTAAGAATTCCATAATTTTCTGAAATCACAACAGAAGCTTCTGAAATAGTCAAAATGTAAAAATTCATGAAAAATCTTCAAATGTATATAAGATATAAATTAATGTTCAAAACCATACAAATTTTATTTCGGTTGCTGTGTAAATTTCATTACATGATGCTGCAAGTAAATGTACAATTCAGAAATATTGGGGAAATAGTTTATTTTGCTTACAATTCCAGGTTACAGTCCATCATTGAAGAGACCATATGGTAGAAGAAATTCAAGAGAGGTAAACACCACATCCACAATCAGAAGTAGAGGGGACAAACCAATGCATTTCCTAACTTAGGGAATGATCCTGCACTCAATGGGTTGAGATTTTGTGCATCAATTTAATGAGATGAAGACAATTAATCACTGGTTATCTGGTTAACAATTCTATCACACTCTCCTATGGGGCTAATTAGCAACTTGTTTTAATACTGGTGCTCATTTTTTTCAAAACTGTTTATTTGTGTTTTTGCTTATTACTGCCCACTGATACTTTTAAACTTAGATTAGAATTGCTTGCACGTAGTTTATTTGTGATTTAGTACAAAAAGTAATAGAGTTTGAGACACAAGAGGGCAGTAAAACTGAAATGGAGGAAATGCCTCAATGCAGCAGTTACAATATTCAATGCTATGGAAAGTAATGTCTAATAAACTTCAGAGAGGAACAGTTTATTTTGCATAATAGTTTGAGCAAACATTGTCCATCATGGAGAAGAAGACATGGCAGCTCAAGCATGGAAGCAGGAAAGGAGGAAGGAGGAAGTTGGTCTGGTTACAGTATGTGGGGTATGATTATGAGTCCACAAGGCACATCCCCAGTAACCTCCCCAAACTTTACCTGGTAATAATGCCTAAGCCTTCACAGATATTACCACCAGCTGCATAATAACTATTCAATTATGTAAACTTTAAAGGGACATTTCAAATTCAAGCCACACAATTTAGGGTGGACAAGAATCAGAAAATACTGGTGTTTTACATTTAATATATGTTGTTAAAATGAAATACCTGGTCCAATGCAATTAGTAAGAAACAGTTTAATTTCAAATGACAAGTCATATTCCATAAACACAGAAGAGTCACATTAGCAAGATAACCTGGTCATATTACATAATACTCAACCAGACACAAGGTCGTTTCAGTGCATAGATATTGGATTGCTTCTTTTCCTTCTTTATCTTTATGCACATCTAGACCATCTGCTAGGGAATGATCTATCCTTCAGTTTGACAGGAGTTTCCACACCCATCATGCAATCCATGTAATCATCTGCAGATATGTCCAGAGGTCAGCCTCTCTCAAGAGAATACCTTTCAGATGTCCCCAAGAGACCTGCTTCTTAGGTGTGTGGTTGACAACTAATTGCCATCATAACAAGGTAAAACAGTGATTCTGGAGTGTCAGATTTAATTTCACAGTCCATTGCTATTAATATACCCAACTCAAACAAATTAGAGGAAACAGTTTATTTATTTGGCTCACTTTTCTTTTTCCTTTTTTTAATTCATTTTTAAATTTTTTTATTTTTTATAACATTTTGATAACATTTTTTATTATTATTTCCGGTCATACAAACTTAATAGGTACACTGGTTCCCTCCCTCCCTCTTCCTCCCCCAACCCCCTTGCTCCCCCTCCCCTCACCACTCCCTCCCCATCCCCCAGTGTCTCTCCCCCCAATCCCCCGAGAATCCTATAATGTGCATGCCAGACTCTCCTCTGGGCCCTCCTTTCTGATGACATACAAGGACCCAGTGGCTTTTCCCTGAACCCTTTCCTGTGTTCCTCTTAAGCATAGGAACACTACTATGGCTGTCAATTCCTTGCCTCCAAGGATCTTGGTGCCTTTAGCAAATGCCAGACTTTATGGGGGTCAACAGTGTGTGGGGCATTGCGCAGGGCATGCAAAGTTCAATTATGATTGCTTCGGCCCTAACTTGTGTGGAGTATCTCGCATATCATTGCTCCTCCCATCCTTGTGCTCTTACACTCTTACCGCCCCCTCTTCCGCAAATTTCCCTGAGCTTCAGCATGGGGAGAGATTAGGGTGGCCTAGTTGTAGGTGGTTGATATAGAGTCTCTGAAGTTCTGGATTATGGTTCGTTGATTTTCTTTTGCGGTTTTGCTGTTCCTGCAATGTCCCTCACTCCATCCTGATGGGTATTGTATTTCACCCCCTGTTGGCTCACTTTTCTATACTTTAGTTTTTATGGTTGGACTTCTTACAACAGGAGAAGTCTAGAAAACTGGCCAAAACCATATCTAAAGTGGAGAGAAGAGTAGAAGAATCAGTATGTGCCAGTCATTTTATAAGTCCATATCTTTATGTATACCACATGTCCTGGAACATGGTACCATTCACAATTCATGATTGTTAAGAGTCCCTGTTATCTTGAGAAACCACCTTCCTTCTTAATACAACAACAGTGATTTTGGGGAAAACATACAGTGGGTTTTCCCCTTGGATACTTTTACTGATGCTGTGATAAAAATAGTTGAGCCAACCAAAGCAACTTAGGGAGAACAGGTTTATTTTAGTATATGATCTCAGGCAGATACTCATGGTGGAAAGGGCAGAGCAGCTGGAAGAGAGTGCATGGTGGTAGTAGCAGAAGCTAGGCAGGACATTGTATTTAGAAAAAGAAAGCAGAGTGTGAACAGGAAGTGAAGTCAAGCATTAAAACATCAAAGCCTACCCTCAGTGACCTACTATCTCCAGTGAGACTCTGATTCAAAAGGGTTCACTAACACCCCAAACCTCTCTACCACTTGAGAGCCAAACATTTAATATAACCTTATGGGTGCTATTTCTTATTCAAAGCACAGCAGCTAACTCATAGTTTCCATAGGCATACACAGATATGTTCTGATGTGAAATACATTCAGTCCAACTTCAAAAAAAACTCACTCTTTAACTTAAACATTAGCACAATTTTTAAGCCCAAAGTGTGTTGTAAAGTTTAAATCAATCTTTTAATGGAACTTACTCAATGTCTAGAGAAACAAACTAACAAAAAACAAGCAAAAAAAAAAAAAACCATATTTCCAACCTACAGCACAGAATATACATTCCCAACCTAAATGAAAGATGAGCTCTCTTCTCCTCCACTCCACCTCCCGGCTCGCGCGCGGGTGAGGTCCAGCCGGGCCTCACCGCGCCTCGACCTAGGTAAGCTCGATCCTCGCCCACCACTGGAAACCCAGGCCGCCCAAGGGACCCAGCTCCTCCCACCATCCAGCCGGAGCCTGGGAGGAGGAGAGGGCACTCCCTCTGTGCCCGGGCCCCACCCTCAGATCCCCCAGGTTTAAATAGCGCCCCGCTGATGCGCCATCCTCCTTCCCCTCCACTCCACCTCCCGGGACTCGGGGTCCAGCCTGGACTCATCTCGACCTAGGTAAGCTCCGTCTCCGCCCACCCCAAAAGCCCAGGCCAAATAATTCAGTGCAGTGAAAAACGCACAGAAATTAAAAGATATTAAGAGTTCAAACGACAATGCCAAAGTCAAAGTGAGAAACAACATTCAAGTAAACAAATCTGAAGGAATTAATCCCATAATGTTAGACTCCAACCAGAACAAACCCATGGAAAATGGCCAAGAAAGCCTGACCCAGGATAACGACCTTCAAAATACGATCATTACCATGTTCAATACTATGAAAGAGGAAATCCGGGAGGAATTAAATATTCGAATCAATCGCTTTGAAGAGGAACACAACAGACATTTGGAGGAGTTGAGAAAAACAGTGCAAGAAAGAAAAACTGGCATAGAGCAGTTAAAGCAGACTCAAGCAGAATTTAAAATTGAGCTAAAAGACAAGTTATCTTCAACCCAGAACTCCACAGCGAGTCTTATCAGCAGAACTAAGGAAGCAGAAAACAGAATTTCAGATCTGGAAGATAAAGTGGAAGTATTAACCAGCTCAATGGAAGAGGTTGTTAAAGCCAAAAAGATACTTCAGAGAAATATCCAGGAGATATGGGACACCCTGAAGAAGCCCAAAATGCGTATTCATGGAATACCAGAGCAAGAATCTTAAAATACGACCCCTGAGAAAATTTTTCAAACGATCATCAAGGAAAACTTTCCTCATCTAAAAACAGAGAGGCCCATCCATATACAAGCGGCATTCCGCACCCCAAACAGATACTGACCAAAACAGAAGCACACCACAGCAAATAATACTCAAAACACTTCACATTCAAGATAAAGAACTGTGAGAGCTTCAAGGGAGAAAAAAAAGTCACTTTTAAAGTTAAACCTATTAAAATAACAAATGACTTCTCAGTCGAAACAGTAAAAGCAAGAAGAGCTTGGAGAGACATACTTCAAAGTATTTAATGAGCAAAAATGTCAACCCAGGCTGATTTACCCTGCAAAACTATCAGTCATGATCGAGGGAGAAAGAAAAATCTTCCAGCACAAAGACAACTTGAGGGCTGGAGAGGTGGCTCAGGGGATAAGCCTTCGCTTGCAGGTGGAAGGTCCTGAGTTCAGATTCCCAGATCCCACGTATAGACGCCAGGCAGAAGCGGGGGTGGCCTGCTCTTCTGGTCCTGGTAGGGCAGGAGCCTGTGAATCCGGGGGCAAAAGGAGGTGGAGGCGGCCATTGTGGATCGTGAATTCGTCTGTGGTTCTACACATACACAGACACACACACACACACACACACAGACACATGAGCGCTGCATATACACACGCATATGCACACATAAATAATAAATAATAATAATAAAAAAATTTTTAAAATGCTAGAAATGATACTCAAGCGTGAAGAAAAAAAAAAAACAGGCATATCCAGGAGAACAGAAGGCAAGTATAACACCATTAAAAGCAAAGCAATATACTTATAAAAACTCCTAAACATATAAATGTCTGGAATCAAAAATAGTTTCTCCATTATAATACTAAATGTTAATGGAATTAACTCACTGATCAAGAGACACAGACTAAAATTTGGATTAAAAATCACAATCCATCAATCTGCTGCCTGCAGGAATCCCATCTCACCACAAAAGATAGGCATGCCCTAAAAATAAAAGGCTGGTCAACAATTCTACAAGCTAATGGAAGCAGAAAACAGGCAGGGGTAGCCATTATGATATCAGTCAAAGTGGACTTCAAACCAAAGAAAATTATAAGAGACATGGAAGGATACTACATTTAGTCACAGGTACAATTCACCAGGAAGACTTCACAATACTGAACACATATACCCCTAATATGGGCCCCTCCACATTCATTAAGAAAACCCTACAGCGTCCTAAAGCAAGAAATCAACCCCAAAAGATAATTCTTGGGGACTTCAACACTGCCCTCTCAACATGGGATAGATCAACAGGTCAAAAGCTTAACAGAGACACTTTGGAACTTAATCAAACCCTTAAAGAAATGGACTTTACAGATCTCTATCGAATGTGTATCGAATACACATTTTTCTCAGCAGCACACGGAACTTTCTCAAAATACATCACATACTGGGCCACAAAACGAACCTACACATGTACAAAAAAGTTGAAATTCTAACCTGTGTCCTGTCAGACCACCACGGCCTAAAGCTGGACATCCACAACACAACAAACAAGAGAAAATACACTAACTCCTGGAAACTTAACAATATGATGCTGAATGAGAACTGGATTCAGGAAGAAATTAAAAAGGAATTCAAGATTTCCTGAAAGTGAATGATAATGAAAATACAATTTACCAAAATCTCTGGGACACAATGAAAGCTGTTCTAAGAGGTAAGTTCATAGCTCTTAATGCCTACATCAAAAAAATGGAAACATCAGAAATAAAAAACTTAACAATGCAGCTTAAAGCTTTAGAGAAACTAGAGCAATCTGATCCCAAAAGTAGTAGAAGAGAGATTAGCAAAATAAAGGGAGAAATATCTGAAATCGAGATTAAGAAAACGATAGAAAAAATCAACCAGTCTAAAAGCTGGTTCTTTGAAAAAATCAATAAGATTGATACACCCCTAGCTAAATTAACCAAAAGCAAGAGAGAGAAAACCCAAATAAACAAAATTAGAAATGAACATGGAGTTATCACTACTGATACCCAAGAAATCCAGAGAATTATAACATCATATTTCAAAAACTTATACTCTGTGAAGTTTGACAACGCAAAAGAGATGGATGAATTTCTAAGTAAATACAACTTACCAAAATTGAATCAGGAAGTTGTGAATTATTTAAATAGTCCTATAACATATAAGGAAATTGAAGAAGTAATCTCAAATCTTCCCACCAAAAAGTGTCCTGGACCAGATGGATTCAGCACAGAGTTCTACCAGACATTTAAGGAGTTACTAACGCCAATACTCCTTAAATTGCTCCATCAAATAGCAAAGGAAGGAGCACTACCAAATTCCTTCTATGAAGCTAATATCGTTTTAATCCAAAACCTAATAAAGATTCACTTAAAAAAGAAAACTATAGGCTGATCTCCCTGATGAACACTGACGCAAAGATTCAAATCGGATTCAAAACCATATTAAAAAGATCATTCACGGGGACCAAGTAGGCTTCATCCCCAGCACACAAGGTTGCTTCAACATACGCAAATCAATAAATGTAATTCATCATGGAAACCAGTCCAAGTCCAAGACCACATGATACTCTCGATAGATGCAGAAAAAGCTTTTGAAAAGATCGAACAGTCCTTTTATGATCAAAACGCTAGAGACAGTAGGAATGTAAGGAACCTTTATTAATATAATAAAAGCTGTATACAACAAGCCCACAGCAAGGATTATGCTCAATGAGGAACAATTGGAAGCATTCCCACTTTGATCAGGAACTAGACAAGGCTGTCCACTCTCACCACTACTATTCAATATTGTACTTGAAGTCTTAGCTGAAGCCATAAGACAAGAAAGGGACATAAGAGGGATTCAAATCGGCAAGGAAGAAGTCAAGCTATCCCTATTTGCAGATGACATGATCTTATACCTAAGTGATCTCAAAAACTCCACCAGGAAGCTTCTGGAACTAATTGAGAAGTTCAGCAGGGTGGCAGGATACAAAATAAATGTGCAAAAATCAGAGGCCTTCCTACATGCCCAGAATGAAAGAAGTGAAAATGCCTTGAGAGAAACCATCCCATTTATTATAGCCCATAAAAAAGTGAAATACCTTGGTATAAACCTAACCAAGGAGGTAAAAGACCTTTACAATGAAAACTTTAAAACCCGAAAGAAAGAAATAGCAGAAGACACCAGAAGGTGGAAAGACCTCCCTTGTTCATGGATTGGCAGCATCAACATCGTAAAAATGACTATCCTAGCAAAGGCAATATACAGATTCAATGCTATACCAATTAAAATTCCAAAGCAATTCTTTAAAGAATTTGACCAAACAATCTCAAAGTTCATATGGAGGCAAAAAACACCCAGGATAGCAAAGACAATCCTGAGTAACAAAAACACTGCTGGAGGTATCACCATACCAAACTATACTACAAATCCATAGTTATAAATACAGCCTGGTACTGGCTCTAAAATAGACACACAGATCAATGGATAAGGATTGGAGACCCAGATATAAGCCCACAAAATTACAGCCATTTGGTCTTCGACAAAGGGGCCCAAAAAATCCAATGGAAAAAGAACAGCATCTTCAACAAATGGTGCTGGCAACGCTGGATCTCCACATGCAGAAGATTAAAGCTGGACTCGTACTTGTCACCATGTACAAGACTTAATTCCAAATGGATCAATGACCTTGATATCAGGCCAGGGACTATAAAAACCATAGTTGAAAGTGTAGGGAACTCCCGTGAGCTGATTGGGCTAGGCCAACATTTCCTAAACTGACATCCAATGGCACAATCACTGCTACCAACTCTCAGCAGTTGGGATCTTGTGAAATTAAAGAGCTTCTGTTCAGATAAAGAGATTGTAATTCGAGCACATAGGCAATCCACAGAATAAGAGAAAATCTTCACTAACCACACATCTGATAGAACTCTGCTGTCCAGAGTGCACAAAGAACTTAGAAAACTAAATACCAAGGAAACCAATGGCCCAATTAAAAAATGGGCCCTGGAACTCAAAAGAAATTTTCCAGGGATAAAATTAAAATGTCTAACAAATATCTAAAAAATGCTCCACTTCTTTAGCCATCAGGGAAATGCAAATCAAAACTTCCCTGAGATATTATCTCACCCCGGTCAGGATGGCAAAAATCCACAATACAAACAACAAATGCTGGAGAGGATGTGGAGAGATCGGAACTCTCCTACATTGCTGGTGGGAATGCAGGCTCATATAGCCACTCTGGCGAGCCGTCTGGAGACTCTTAAAGAAATTAAAGATTGAAATGCCATATGACCCTGCGATTCCACTTTTGGGAATAACCCCCCATGCAGCAGAGATTCACCTCGATAGCACAAGTTCAACCATGTTCATAGCACCACTGTTTACAATAACAAAGTCATGGAATCAACCCAAATGTCCAACAGTTGACAAGTGGATAAGGAAACTGTGGTACATCTAACAATGGAGTACTACTCAGCCATCAAAAAATGATGAATTACTGGAATTTGCCGGGAAATGGATGTCATTAGAAACAATTATATTAAGTGAAGTATCCCAGACCCAGAAAATTAAGCGCCGTATGTTCTCCCAAATATGTATGGCTCCTAGTACCAAACCTACCCAGCCCACCTAAAGACACTCATACAAAAATCTCTGCAATACAGTAATTGCAAGGATTATGAACAAGAGGGATGTGGTAGGAGGGCCACACCAGAAACAAGGAGAGAGGGGACCATGTTACAGCAGAGAAAATAGGCCTCCATCAAGGACCCAAATAAGTAATGAGACATCTGATTAAGTTCACAGACCTTCGTTCCTGATCATTTACTACTGAGGGGGTATGATCTCACCAGAAGAGGAGGGCATATAGTCTGGCAGATAAAAAGTAACCATTTTGCAAATTGGTGATAGACCCCTCCCTCACTGTGGTTTCCCATTTTTATTACATCTACCTTTGAATGTATTTTTATCACAAGACTCTAGTGTAACAGCTTTTTGTCTCTGGCCAGGGACTGACATACAATGCCCACCAGGATGGAGTGAAGGGCATGGCAGGAGCAACAAAACTGAAAAAGAAAATCAACAAACCACAATCCAGAACTTCAGAGACTCTATATCAACCACCTACAACTAGGCCAGCCTAATCTCTCCCCATCCTGAAGCTCAGGGAAATTTGCGGAAGAGGGGGTGGTAAGAGTGTAAGAGCAAAAGGATGGGAGGAGCAATGATATGCAAGATACTCCATACAAGTTAGGGCTGAAGCAATCATAATTGGACTTTACATGCCCTGCACATTGTCCAACACACTATTGACCTCACAAAGTCTAGCATCTGCTAAAGGCACCAAGATCCTTGGAGGCAAGGGACTGGCAGCCACAGCAGTGTTCCTATACCTAAGGGGAACACGGGAAAGGGTTCAGGGAAAGGACCACTGGGTCCTTGTACCTCATCGGAGAGGAGGGCCCAGAGGAAAATCAGGCATGCACAAAAAAGGACTCTCTGGGAATTGGGGCGGGAGGCACTGGGGGATGGGGAGGGAAGGGGGTGGGGAGGGGCAGCAGGGGGTTCTGGGGGAGGAGGGATGGAGGGAACTGGTGTACCTATTAAGTTTGTATGAGCTGAAATGATAATAAAAATGTATTAATAAAAAAAGAAAGATGAGAGAATATCAAGTAAGAAAAATCAGACCAAAGCAAGGCAGATTGATGTCTACCATCTAGGTCTTATAATGGTAACATCTCAGTGTTCCAAGTGGCTTAAGTATGCTGCTCTATCCAGTTCAGTTCACAAACTTTCAATTTCATAAGTTTTGTGAATGGTATCTTTTACTTAGCATACATTTTCTATCATCCTGAGGCCTTGAACCAAGTTGCACTTTAAAAAATCACAGCCACTTTGCTCTGCTGTCTGCTTTCTCCTAGCTGAAAACTTTTAAGCGTTTCACCCATTTACTCAACAAAATTCTCATTTTTTATATCTTTTTGTTCCACTTTTTTCTAAAAATTCTTCTTCCTATAAATTTTTGTGAAAACCAGAGAACAATAATTATGACAGAGTGTCAATATTGCCTTACATTGAAATTTCCTCCTCCAAAAAAAAATTATACAACTCCTTTTGAATTCAGCCTCATTCAAGTGCTTTCATTCCCCTGGTGGAAGGATTACTTGCTCCCTTGGGTCCTAATAAGACCTTTTGACACAGTGCAGTTCAGTTTAGGGGTCACACTCCTTAAACCCAAAGAGTCCAGATGTTTACGTCAAAGAATAATTATCTGACAGCTAGGTTCAGAAATATAATAGTGATTAATAGCTGGCCAATTCAATTCCTTGGCTCTTAGAATCATGTACTCTGGCTGTGGGACCAACTGGATCACTTATCATCTGTGAGTCTGGAGAATTACAGATATAACTGTCCATGTAGAGTGTGACCATGTTGAATAACTCTATTAAATAAGTGTCAAATACAAGCTGTTGATTGGATTATGTCCAATGAATCACTATGGTGCACAACATAATTCTAGAATCATAGTTTAAAAAATATTAATTCAGTTCCAGGTGGTTGATATAGAGTCTCTGATGTTCTGAATTATGGTTTGTTGATTTTTTTTTCAGTTTTGCTGCTCCTGCACCACCCTTAGCTCCATACCCTTCCTAAAGCTCAGGGAAATTTGAGGAAGAGGGGGCCGTAAGATTGTAAGAGCCTAAAGATAGGAGCAACAAAATGCAAGATACTCCACACAAGTTAGGGCCAAAGTAATCATAATAGGACTTTGCATGACTTGCACAATGACTGACATATCATTGACCTCTCAAAGTCTAGCATACATCACAGGCACTAGGATCCTTAAGAGATTAACAGCCACAATAGAGTTCCTATAGTAAAGGGGAATACAAAAAGATCTCTAGGTAATGCTACTGATTCCTTATACCTCATCAGAGAAGAGGACCTTATACCTCATCAGAGGGAAGTTTGACATGCACACTAAAGGATGTTCCAGGGATGGGGGGAGGGGGCAATAGGAAAAGGGACGAGGGGGAAAAGGGGGACGGAGCAAGGAGATACAGGGAGGGGTAAAGGGAGGGAGGGGAATGGGGCACCTATCAAGTTTGTTTGAGTGGAAAAAAAAAATAAATTTTTAAGAATTAATTCAAGGGCTGGAGAGGTGGCTCAGGAGTTAAGCCTCCGCCTTGCAGGCGGAAGGTCCTGACTTCGGATCCCAGATCCCACGTATAGATGCCGGGCGGAAGCAGGGGCGGCCTGCGCTTCTGGTCCTGGTAGGGCGGAGCCTGTGAATCCCGGGGCAGAAGGAGGTGCAGGCGGCCATGGTGGTTCCAGAATTCGTCCGTGGTTCTACACACACACACACACACACACACACGCACGCACACATACATACGCACACGCGCACAGTTGAATAAATAAAAAAAATTAAAAAAAGAATTAATTCGAATGTAAAACTGCTGAAGGAGAAAGGTGTAATTGAGTTCTTACTTAACCTCTACTTCAATGATCAGCATACATCTGCCTTTGAATTTATGATTGGAACAATTAGAGGGTTTTGCAGTCAACACAATGTATAAGAAAGAGGACCAGAGTTCAGACACCCTTATCCCATGTAAAACACTAGATTGGTACAACTACTCGCTTATAATTCCAGTTGTAATTCAGAAAGTGGACCGTGGGAAAGCCCAGAGCCCTATAAATGAACTCTGGATTTGATTGCAGAGCTTGAATCAACAAGCTTAAACAAGAAACATAGTCCAGGATAACTCCTGATATGCTCCTGCACAATCTCCAACACGCTTATGAATATTCATATCCACATGTATTCCCCCACACAAATAGATGCATATGAAAGGAGAGAAAGAAATGAAAAATGACTGGATATTCTGGAATATTGTGTTCTACCTAAAAACTAGCTTATTATTTAAGTTGCTATATTTTTTCAAATATTCATTATTTATTTGTGTGTGTGTGTGTGTGTGTGTGTGTGTGTGTGTGTGTGTGTGTGTGTCAGAGGTCATTTCGTGCCCCTGTGAAGCACCAAGGGTGGCCTTGAGAATCACTCTGGGTTGCTCTTGCCTCCTTTTTACTTGGTTCTGAGATTTCCCAGGCTCTACGTAGTAGAGCAGAAAGTACAGGCCACTGCCATTTCCACCTATTTCTTTTTTTTTCTTTTCTTTTTTCCTGCAAGGGACTTGGGATCCAAATTTAGGACCCTCTGCTTGTGAAGCAGAGTCTTTACCATTGAGCCATCTCTCCATCCCAGCCATACTGTTTTGATGTAAACACATGGCCAAAAAATTTAAGGGAACAAAGGGTTTTTTTCTTGATTCATAGTTTCTGGAAATAGTTCATCAGTTTGACAAGAAAGTTCATACTGTCAGAGGCTGAGGAAAATGGTCACATCGTATCCATAGGAAGAGTTGAGAAAAGGGCATACTTTTTCATGTGTCAGTCTGCCAAAGTGCTGAACTAAATTTCTTCATCTTATGCACATACCCAGGAATGGTTACATCCACTTTTGGCCGGGCATTACCATATACGTTTGCAAATCTCCCATAGATTTATTTGGGACTTACCTTAATATAATAATTCTTCATATGTGTGCTTAAAGGCTTATTTCTCAATTCCAAAGTTGAATCTGACTAATTGGTACACTGATGATTTAACTTCTAGTATTTCTGAATGTGAATTTATTGAGTGATAAAAGTGTGCTATATCACTCAGTTTCTGTGTTGGAACTACTAGGAAAAAAGATCATACTGAGTGAAGTGGTAATGAATGGTAATTTACTTAGTTGTATTGCCCTATTCCATGCTTGTTATTGAGAACCATCTCCCCAACAATATAAGATTTTCTTAGATTTTCCTAGAGGTGTATTATGGATCAAATCTCTCTGAATAAAAATCTGTATTCTTCCTCAACTATGAACTATATTAACAAAAATATTGTCTTTCCAGGAAAGACAATAGTGGGCCTAGGGTTGTGACATAAACAAGCACTATCTGACTGAATTTGAGATTGATTTCATAAGAAGAAATTTATGTGTAATACCGCAATCCAGTCAAAAACCCATAACTTAGGAGAAATTAGCAGGAAACCAATGACTGCTGTATATCCAAAGTGGCATAGTACCAAATAACCTTCTAAATACTGATGTATACCTACAGACAAAGCTCTCTTTCAGTCTTATTCAAAGAAGCTTCTCCCTGCAATGACTGGAGGTAAATTCGGAGACCTATCACTGAACAAGTTGCTTATAATAAGTTAGAATTGAGTACTAAATCCTAAACAACACATTCAGAATGCTTTTCCCCACCAAAACTCATTGATCATTGATAAAAGGAGATGAAAGACATAGAGTAGAGTTTTGATATGACAGCTTCTATTGTACCACCTCTGTGTGAGTCATAAACTTACAGAAACACTAGACTTATGCAAGATTGGCTCAAACAATAAGTTATGTTTGGGTTAAGGGTTCTTGGGACTCTTCCAAAATGATTACCTATACCACTCACACCTCCAAATACATGCTTCCTTTTGTTTATGGGCACATACACACATGAGGGGACTCACCCACATGAAAGAAAACCTATACACTTACACAGTTTATGAACATGTACCCACGAAAAGAGGCACACACACACACACACACACACACACACACACACACACACACACACACACGAGTTAGAAGTGTTTTCAAACTATAAGCATTTGTTATTAATTTGGTAATTTGGCTAAGTGTATTATGAAAGAGAATCCAGATTTTTATTGACCCCACCACCATCAAACTACATGTAAAATTGTGAAGAGATAGCCAAAGCCAGTGAACAAAATTCAATGGTTTCCTTCCAATGAGGGAGGAAATGCTTATTTAGGAGGTCAAGTGAGTCTAAGTGAGAAAGAACCAATGAATGACTGCGTGAGCTTTTGCCAGTGCAATTCCTATAGAGGGAATTACTGCAGTAGTGCTCACCCCTCTGCATGTAGTATTTATATGACATATAATGAAAACCAAAACCATGTTTCAATTACTTGGCCTTTGTATCTCTTATTTTACATTATGCTGAGACAGTGTCAGCCGTAAGGTCATAAATTCCATGTCAACATACACTGAAGGGCACAAGGAATGGCTCATATTTGGTTGATGTTTAGCTGTCCAAAGCAACTCATAAATACATGTTCATTGATAACATATGATGGTGGACCATTCATGACCTATTCGTATATGTTCAGATTTCATGATTGATTCAATTTCAGCCTTGAATTCCAGGGTAACCAGAATTCCTGAAATCACAAAATAATGCAAGCAAGGAATAAAATATTATTTATAAATTTTGTTTTGTCAGATTTGAGGCATATTTTCACTGAAACTAGAACTTAATTTAAATGAATAATTAAAGGAATTTTTTCTAAGAAACACAGTGATCAAGAAAGCCTATCCTTTCTTTCCAAACCTATTCAATTTCCATTGGTCATTAATATTCTAAAGACAGAAAGAGTTGGTAGGATGTATAGGAACAAGGAACTAAAATCAAAGTAATCAAGTTTGACTTGGCCAGCCTTTGTCCTGCTCTGGAAAGATGGAATGTAAGTGCCTGAATATCTGTGCATACTTTTATGATGTTACATGACTTCAATGTTTCTATTTCACAATCTAGAAATGAAATGTAAAATTCATACTAGCAATTTTAAATTTCAAGTATCAAGTATAAAAACGTCAAGAGTCACGAGGGAGATGACAGAAGAAAGTGAAATGCTTTCTCTTCTAGCATTTTTCATAGCACAGTCTTCCCACATTTTGAAAAAGGGGAAGCTTACATTTTCATTTTTGTACTCAGATTTAAAAATTGTATATCAGAAATGACAAGAATATATTTTTTGAATCTCAAACTCAACAATCACTGACTGAGAACACAATACCATCATCCAACAAGCAAATCACTATAAACACACTCAGTAATTCCTAAAAGGTATATGAAGAGTTCAATATTCTGCCAACTTTACCTGTCCTTTTGTGGTCTAACACTACATGCATTTATTCACATATGTATTTCCAAAATCTTCTGCTTTAAATACAGTTCTTTTCCTGGAACTAAAATTGATTTTGTGATCACTCATTGAAAGAAAGGCAGAACCTAACTTTGATTGAAATTAGGGGAAGCTTATTTTACAAAGAGTTATAAATGATAAGAACAAATTAACAGAAAGTAAGCCAGGAAAACTGAGCAGAAAGAAACATGTCATTCAGCATGAATAGAGCTTGGGAATTTGCTAATCAAGGTCACTTGACTCTTCCCTCTTTATCCCTACAGTATCATTGGAATTCTGCCTGCTATTGTAATTCTCAAAATTTGATTTCTGCTTATATTATATTCCTGTTCATCATTCCAAAGTTTGTCAGTCTTAGCTAAAATATATTCATAATATCGTACCTTAAATTTTTTGGAATTATTGTTTTCTCTTGTATAAGAACAAAATGTTTTCAAATTCAGATGGGCCACTAGAATCTTCTTTCTGCAAGTTGTAATTGCAAACATTTATATAGATGTCTAAATAAGGCATAGATAATGGGAGAGCAAATCTGTCCTCACAAAGACAACTCTAGCAGGAAACTTTCAAGTTTTCATACTACGCTCTAGTGCTTTATTTGTCACACATTATCTGGTTTACCTTACTATTTCCTTCTACCTAATCTAACTTTCTTGTCCTTCTCTCAAGAGTATTGATTCTAACTAGAAAACGTTGACTGAAATATATAGCATTCTTTTCTAAGCAGCTCAACCACTGCAAAAAAAGAGCCTGAATGACCCAAATAGGCAAGCAATGAAAACCAAGAAGTAGGTGCAGATCTAGAATGAATGACTTGAAATGACCATGAAGAATTACAGTTAGGCTAAGCAACATGGAGTAGACAAAAGAGTATTTCATTATCAGACTTTCTTCCCTGCATATTTTCTACTAATACTTGGACAGTAAAAATAAATTTACTTTCCACATTCCTGCTCAGGAAACTACAACTATGAAAAATTCAAGAAAGTATGTTTCAGCATTATATTGAAAACTGTTAATAATAGAGGCGTTTTGTGCGTGTTTGTTTGTATATGTATGCAAGAAAGCATGTGAGTGGTATGTGCCTCTAAAGGAGGATGACTGACATTGGGAGTGATCCTGTATTGTTTTACCTCCTTATTCCTTTGCTGTGGGGTTTCCCAGGCTCTGACGATATGGGCCTGAATTGCAGGATGCTTCTAGCATTTTTATGTGTGATTTGTGATCTCAACTTGTGAGACAAAGATTCTAACCCCTATGTCTATCCCCCGTAATAGTTTTAAATTGTGAAACTCATGTATGTGACTATGTTCTCTTTTGCTTATTAGCTTTAGCGTCATTGGACAGGGTATAGCTTCATTGATCTATTTCTTTCTAATAAGCTCCACATCTTAAAATGTCCACCTTTCTCAAAATACCACCAAAACCAGGAGTTAACATTCTAAAAATGAGTCTAAGCATACCATTTTATATTCAAAAGAGCAAATTAACTAAAATTTTGATATCATTATTCCAGACAATTCCCAAGCTATGTAGGGCATTTCTGATTGTATAGTAAGATATAAATTATATTTTAAAACTATTGGCTAGAACAAAAGAGATGTAACATTTATATTTGTTTCTGAGAAGAAAATGCATTTAGCAATTTCCTGCTGCAAGGCATGCTTCACAGAACACATTGATTATCTTTCAAGAGTGTTGTTACACTTCAAGCAACATGACCTTTAGCCTGAGAACCTGATATGATCACTCTTTTGGGCAACATGAAGGTTGGTACCATGCCTTCTCTCTTGAAAGCACATTAAGCAGAGTGATTCATCCATTTGTCTTTTCAATTATTTATGCATGCATGTATTCAAGCATTTGTCCAACAGCAGTTTGCCTACCCATGGTTATAACTTCAACATTATTGTAGATTTGGATATATTTTGGGGAGTGAAACAAAATACAGGTAATCAGAATATAATCAACTTTTATTGCTCTACATAAAACATCTTTTTGTTCTGTTTTTAATGTAATATAATACTATTATTGCTAGAAAATAACTTGATCTGAAACCCTGATAGGAAATTCTATTATTATTCACTTTTTGCACAAATACCAAATAATCCATATTTCTGATTTCATTAATTTGAGAAATTATATTGTTTTGTACTAAGAATGAAGGAAAATAAATGTTCAAAATAATATACAACCATGATAATACACTTGTACATTCAGTGTGCATCCAGGACAGTAAATACAGATAAAAAATATTGTTAATGGGGGGAAAGAAGAACAGAAAAAAATGATAAAGTAAGAATGTGGTTAATGGGGCTGGAGAGGTGGCTCAGGGGTTAAGCCTCCGCCTTGCAGGCAGAAGGTCCTGAGTTCGGATCCCAGATCCCACGTATAGACGCCAGGTGGAAGCGGGGGCGGCCTGCGTTTCTGGTCTTGGTAGGGAGGAGCCTGTGAATCCCCGGGCAGAAGGAGGTGGAGGTGTCCATGGTGGTTCGCGAATTCGTCCGTGGTTCTACACATACATACACACACACACACACACACACAGACACACGTGTGCGCACATACACACACATATGCACACAGTTGAATAAATAATAATAATAATTAAAAAAAATAAAAAAAAGAATGTGGTTAATGGGCTTCAAAATGACTTCCAACATCTCTGTCTTTTGATGTACATATTACTGAATAAATATGAAGTCTATAAAAGTACTTTAAATTACTTCTATTAAATATGTAACAATACTAATGTGATATAATTTCTAGGAGTATATTATCTTATATATTCTTCATATCAATAACAAACACATTAATATTTCTCTGTTCTCTTACTAACAAAACACCAGTAGAGAATTCCACCAATGCAATCATCACATGCTTTCAGAATAATTAGAAAGCACATGTGCTATAGGTCTACTTTATAACAAAAGCAGTTGCTGTCACCATCTATTTTGTTGCCATATGAAATCTTTTGCAAAAAATAAGAAAAGCTATTGTGAACTTTTGCCCCACCCGAATTGTAAAAATGAGCAGACTATTTTGTGGTTATTTGTAACTCTGTGACTAAAATTATCATTGGATGCATGATACCATAGCTGTAATTATACTAGTGGAAAAGAAGACAGAAAAGAAAAAATAAACAGGGCACACTGTATGCTTAGTAATATAAAAAAATGAGTTATAATGAGAAAGAAGGTAAAACACTTGGAGTCAATGATATAACTAATAAAGCAATCTTTCACCATTAGAACCAAATTATGCCATTCTCAAGGCTGCAGATACTTCCTTGAATTTCATTGTTTCTGTACTAAAGACATTATAGTGTTTCAGAATTTTTGGCATATCATTTATCCAGCTTCCACTAGTGACTGTGCTTAGTGACTCTGCTTACCTCACAGGCCTGAGAAAATCACGCTTTCCTTTGAGAGGACTTAAACATACTTCCTTTTATAATGTTTTAATGAAGCACTGTCTTTTCCTGGATAATTTCATACTCTGCAACACTAAAACATAACTTTTAACTTCATTTCATCATGTATCTTGATGTGATGACACACTACAAAAAAAAAAAATCAATACCAAGCACTAAAGAGGAATGTGAATGTGAATGGAAGACTTCAAAACATACAAGATTTTAAAGAATGAAAGCATCAGATCATCTTTTTATACTAGTAAAATGCCAGTTCTAGAAATCTAAATAATGACAAGCTCACTGATTTTTTAGGGCAAGTAGTTTTAAAGTGGTATGTACATCAGAAATCACGAATATTAAGAGTTGTCCCCAGACCTCCACAGGTAGTATGTAGTACCTATAGCAGTCCTCATATTAAACCCATAAGACAAACCAATGCTTAATGTAAACAAAATTTTACCAGTTCTAGAAACACACAGGTTGGGATATATATTTTCTGTATAAAATATGTGGTGTTCTTTTTTAATCTTTTTAAAATAGTTCATTTTAGAACACATGTCTTGTGTCACATTTTTATATTTTGCATTAAAACTACCTTCCCAGTTTCAAATGATTTTCAATTATCTTCCAATAATCATACTAGTAAATTAAATTGTGATTATTTTTAAAAATAATAGACTCTCAACTGTGGTGAATGACAGGTAATTAGAAATTCAACTATAGTTTGCATTTGAATGTACTTTCACACACAGGTTGCATTCTTTAGAAAAGTGTATACATTTTACAAACCTCGCTAGCAATGAAATATTCACTGTATTTTTATACTATACAGAGTAGTTATTTCAACAGCACTGCCTTAAATAATTCTCTTTTCTTTTATATTCAGCCTAGTCTAAAGTATATGGTTCTTCCAGATTTGACCTCAAAATATCATGAAACTGCAGAAGTCAGCATTGACTGAACATTTTCTGATCTCATCAAACAAAAAAATGTTTTAAAAGATCTGCCACATATATTATTTATGCCTATATTTTATATTACCACCCAACAAAAAATAAAGCAACCTTTCATGAAATTTTAAGCATGAAAAATATGAAAGTGACAAATGAAGAATATTTATGATAAGAGTAACAGAAGAAGACTGCTCTCGGGAAACAATGGAGGAAAATGAAAGGAAGAAAACAAGCATTGTTGAAATATATGAGGAAAACATGTTCACATAACGTTAGCATGTGCCAGACTTTAACACTTCTGTTGATATTCATTAGTTGTTTTTTTTTACATTTGAAAAACACAGGAACTATTTTCTGATCCCAATTCTTCTGTATTATCTTCCTACAAAGTCAAAGATACCTGCAATTTACTGTCAGTAGTAAGAATCTATTAACATACTTTTCAAATTTTAGAATATTTCTGTGTAAATATACAAATGTTTTCTATTAGTTTTTTGCCCTGAAGCATTATTACACATTAATGGAACGTAACATTGATTTTAGTGTTTGTAAATTAAAAATTCAGCTAGAACAATGGGACTCAACTGAGCATTCCCCAAAACTCAAAAGGTGAATGGCTAGGAGAAAGTACATATATTAGGAAACTCATCTATTAGACATCAGTTCCATGTGGTGACAACATAGAGGCCTTGTGCTGTGCAGATGACTTCCTCAGATTCTGAAGTCACCCACATGGTTTGGATGATACTATCTCCCATTGGGAGATAGTCTCTTATCACTTCCTTTTTTTAAAATTTTTTTGTTTATTATTATTTATTCAATTGTGCATATATGGTGTGTGCGCATGTGTGCATGTGTGTGTGTGTGTGTGTGCAGAACCACGGACGAATTCGGGAACCACATGGACTGCCTCCACCTCCTCCTTGTTCACTCTGCCCCAGGATTCTCAGGCTCCACCCTACCAGGACCAGAAACGCAGGCTGCCCCCACTTCCGCCGGGCGTCTATATGTGGGGTCTAGGATCCGAACTCAGGACCTTCCGCCTGCAAGGCAGAGGCTTAACCCTTGAGCCACCTCTCCAGCCCCTCTTATCATGTCCCTTATGTCACATTTCTCTAACATATACTGCTTGGAATCTCTTCTGCCTCTTCCTTATGTATCTTATTTCAAAAACTCTATTCATGAATATATAAAATAATAGTATACATACCACATGGCTATATTAAAACCTGTATGTAATCCTACATATGATCTTATATAAAAATACATATATATATATCAACATGTTTAGAAAAATTATGAATCTCTATTAATAATGAGTAGTCATAAGTGCTAATAAAGAAACCATCATTGCCTTTATAGAAACATTTTTTAGTATTACTATTTTTAAAATTACAAAACTATTATATGTTATTCCATTTCTGACATTAAATGTCTTTCAAAATTTCAATTATTGTGCAAAATTTCTTAAATTGCTTATATTGGCAATACAAGAAAATTGTGTATATCCATTCTAAAATTAAGAATTTAATTTAATACAATTTAACATTGAGCTCCCACAAATATAAAACTACTATGTATGTAATGTTTTACTTCGAATGTTTACATTAAAAAAATTTCCACATTCCATCATACATTACATATATAATGCAAATTTGTTAATTCACTTATGGAATAACCATTAAAATAGTTTCTTGTTGAGCTTGTTTGAGAAGAACTTTAATGCTTACATTTTATTCATGAGTCTGTGGTTAAAGCAGTAGAGTCATTTGGTCTAAAACCCTGGTAGTCTAAGCTTCCTGCATGAAAGGATTTGCAGGGGTGGTGCAGTAGCTGAACAAATGTAAAGTGGAGGCACATGATTGAATGCTGCACGGCAAAAATTAAAAAAATATATGTGAGAACATGGGAATCTTCACTGCTCTGGGACAGTGGGTGATTTATGTTACATTGGCCTACAGATTTTTGTCATTATTTTTATTACATTTTATTAAGAATTTTTTTATACCCTTGCTTCCTCCTGCCCGCCTCTCCGCCCCACCATTGCTCCCAGTCCTCCATCCCAGGTGAGTTCACCCAGGCCCCCCAGGTGGCCCCGGGTCCCACCAGCACCCAGGCTGCCTCTGGTTTTAGCCTGGGCCACGCCCCAGACCCCAGCCCCTTTCTTTCTCCCGCCTGCCTGTCTGCTCAACAAGATAGGAATTGCTCACATTCCTCCATCCCTGGGGCTTGAGTGGGCCACTAAGCCAAGTCCCAGGTCAAAGGTGAAGAATTCTGACATCAACATCAGCCCCTCTGCTCTCCTCCGTCGGGGACCCTAAGCACATGGTCCACGGAAGACACACTTCTACTCAGAATTCAATAGAGTCCAAAGGAAACTCAAGCAAAACTCTAAAGGACCAAAAAAAAAAAAAAAAAAAAAAAAACTCTAAGGGACAAAGGCCATACAACTGAAGCCTTCTACAATCATCCTATCACATGGGAGAGATTCTTCACATCCAGCCCAAAGATAAGTAAACCTCCTTTTTTTTCACCTTACTGTTACTTTCTAGTATTAATCACTGTAGATCAACTTTTCCATACAGCCACCTCAAAAACATACAACTCCAGGGAGTGTACCACTCACTCTCACATATCACCAAGATACTAAATCATAAAAATGCACTAACATACTAATATTCACCCCCTATCTACTTAACCTGACTTAACTGATGTACTAACAGCCTAATGGACTCATCTAGGAAATAACAATAACAAAAGACAAACATACCCAATCCAAGGCAAGCACTAGTAATAACTGCCCAAGTGTAATAATACCAGTTAAACCAGTTCAGGCAAAAACACACAGTAACTGAAAGGTCCTAAGAAACAAAACAACAATGCCCAAGTCAAAGTGCATATTCATGAGAAACAAAACCCAAAAAAACCAATGTCCCACTGAAAGAATTAAGCCCATAATGATGGATTCCAAACAGTACAAATTCACAGAAAATAGTCAAGAAAGCCAGACCCGAGATAACGACATTGAGAGTATGATCATTATCATGATTAATACTATGAAAGAGGAAATCCGAGAGGAGTTAAACAACCGCATCAACCACTTTGAACAGGAACACAACAGGTACTTGGAGGAGTTGAGAAAAACAGTGCAAGAAACAAAAATAGGTATGGAGCAGTTAAAACCGTCTCAGGCAGAGTTTAAAATTGAACTAAAAGACAAGTTATCTACAACCCAAAACTCAACAGAGAGTCTTATCAGTGGAACTAATAAAGCAGAAAATAGAATTTCAGATCTTGAAGACAAAGTGGGAGAATTAACCAGCTCAATGGAAGAGATTGTTAAAGCCAAAAAGATACTTGAGAGGACCATTCAAGAGATATGGAACACCCTGAAAAAGCCTAACATGCACATTCATGGAATACCAGAGCAAGAATCTCATAATACCACACATGAGGAAATTTTTCAAATTACCATAAATGAAAACTTCCCTCAACTGAAGAATGAGAGGCCCATCCAAATACAAGAGGCATTTCCCACTCCAAACAGATATGACCAAAATAGAAAATGGCCACGGCAAATAATAGTCAAAACACTCCACATTCAAGACAAAGAAAAGGTGCTGAGAGCTTCAAGAGGAAAAAAAGCAAGTCACTTTTAAAGGCAAACCGATTAAAATAACAAATGACTTCTCAATGGAAACAGTAAAAGCAAGAAGAGATTGGAGAGACGTACTTCAAGTATTAAATGAGCAAAAAGGCCAACTCAGACTGAAATACCTGGCAAAACTTTCTATCATGATCGAGGGAGAAAGAAAAGTTTTCCATCACAAAGACAACTTGATGGGATACGTGTCCACCAATCCAGGCCTTCAAAAAATGCTAGAAATGATACTCAAACTTGAAAAAAAAAAACAAACAAGCATATCCAGGAGGACAGAAGGGAAATACTATACCACCAAAACATAAATGTCAAACAATAAAAAATCCACTAAACGTAAAAAATGTCCAGAATTAAAAATAATTTCTCTATTATAACATTAAATGTCAATGGTATTAACTCACTGATTAAAAGACACTGATTACAAATTTGGATTAAAAACCACAATCCATCAATCTCCTGCCTTCAGAAAACTCATCTCACCACAAAAGATAGGCACATCCTAAAAATGAAAGGCTGGTCCAAAATTTTGGAAGCTAATGGAACCAGGAAACAGGCAGGGGTAGCCATTATGCTTTCGGACAAAGTGGACTTAAATCCAAAAAAATCATAAGATACACAGATGGATACTACATTTTAGTCACAGGTATAATTCAACAGAAAGACTTCACAATACTGAACATATATCCACCCAATATGGGCCCCTCCACATTCATTAAGAAAACTCTACAATGTCTAAAGCAAGAAATCAACCCCCAAACGATAATTCTTGGGGACTTCAACATCGCCCTCTCAACATGGGATAGATCAACAGGACAAAAGCTTAACAGAGACACTTTGGAACTTAATCAAACCCTGAAAGAAATGGACCTTACAGATCTCTATCAAAATTTCATCCACGTACCAAAGAATACACATTTTTCTCAGCAGCACACGGAACATTCTCTAAAATAGATCACATATTGGGCCACAAAACGAATCTACACATGTACAAGAAAGTTGAAATTATAGGCTGTGCCCTATCAGAACACCACGGCCTAAAGCTTGACATCCACAACACAAGAAACAACAGAAAATACACTAACTCCTGGAAACTTAACACTATGATGCTGAACAAGAACTGGATTCAGGAACAAATTAAAAAGGAAATTCAAGATTTTCTGAAAGAGAACAATAATGAAAATACAGCTTACCAAAATCTCTGGGACACAATGAAAGTTGTCCTAAGAGGTAAGTTCACAGCTCTTAATGCCTACATCAAAAAAATGGAAACATCAGAAATAAATAACTTAACAATGCAGCTTAAAGCAATCCAATGCCAAAAGCAGTAGAAGAGAGGAGATTAGCAAAATAAGGGGAGAAATATCCGACATCGAGATTGGGAAAATGATACAGAAATCAAACAGTCAAAAAGCGGGTTCTTTGAAAAAAAAATCAATAAGATTGATACACCCCTAGCTAAATTAACCAAAAGCAAGAGAGAGAAAACCCAAATTAACAAAATTAGAAATGAAAATGGAGTTATCACTACTGATACCCAAGAAATCCAGATAATTATAACGTCACACTTCAAAAAATTGTACTCTGTGAAATATGACAATACAAAAGAGACAGATGAATTCCTAAGTAAACACAACTTACCTAAATTGAATCAGGAAGTTTTGAATTATTTAAATAGCCCAATAACATGAGGAAATCAAGGAAGTAATCTCAAATCTTCCCACCAAAAAGTGTCCTGGACCAGATGAATTCAGCTACAGAGTTCTACCAGACATTTAAGGAGCTAATAACACCAATATTTTTAAACTGTTCCATCAAATAGCAAAGGAAGGAACACTACCTAATTCCTCCTATGAAGTTAATATCGTCTTAATCCCAAAACCTATTAAAGATACATTTAAAAAAGAAAACTATAGGTCAATCTCTCTGTTGAACACAGATGCAAAAATTCTCAACAAATTCTTAGCAAAACAGATTCAAAAACATATAAAAAAGATCATCCACGGGGCTCAAGTAGGTTAGTTCAACATACGCAAATTAATAAATGTAATTCATCATATAAACCAGTCCAAAGTCCAAGACCACATGATACTCTCGATAGATGCAGAAAAAGCTTTTGACAAGATCCAACAGCCTTTTTTTTAAAATTTTTTTAATATAAAGTCTTTTCTTAAAATTTTTATTTATTCAATTGTGCATGTATGCGTGTGTATGTATGTGTGTGTGTGTGTGTGTGTGTGTGTGTGTGTGTGTAGAACCACGGACAAATTCGGGAACCACCATGGACGCCTCCACCTACTTGTTTACTCTGCCCCGGGATTCACAGGCTCTGCCCTACCAGGACCAGAAACGCAGGCTGCCCCCGCTTCTGCCTGGTGTCTCTACGTGGGCCTAGGATCAGAACTCGGGACCTTCTGCCTGCAAGGCAGAGGCTTAGCCCCTGAGCCACATCTCCAGCCCAAGATCCTTTTATGATCAAAACCCTAGAGATAGTTGGAATGGAAGGAACCTTTATCAATATAATAAAAGCTGTATACAACAAGCCCACAGCAAAGATTATGCTTAATGGGGAACAATTGGAAGCATTCCCACTTTGATCAGGAACTAGACAAGGCTGTCCACTCTCACCACTTCTATTCAATATTGTACTTGAAGTCTTAGCTGAAGCCATAAGACAAGAAAGGGACATAAGAGGGATTCAAATCTGCAAGGAAGAAATCAAGCTATCCCTATATGCAGATGACATGATCTTATACCTGAGTGATCCCAAAAACTCCACTAGGAAGCTCCTGGAACTAATTGAGAAGTTCAGCAGGGTGGCAGGATACAAAATAAATGTGCAAAAATCAGTGGTCTTCCTATATGGCCAGAATGAAAGAAGTGAAAAATCCCTGACACAAACAATCCCATTTACTATAGCCCCTAAAAAAATGAAATACCTTAGTATAAACCTAACCAAGGAAGTAAGAGACCTTTATAATGAAAACTTTAAAACCCTAAAGAAAGAAATTGCAGAAGACACCAGAAGGTGGAAAGACCTCCCATGTTCCTGGATTGGCAAAATCAACATCGTAAAAATGACCATCCTACCAAAGGCAATATACAAATTCAATGCTATACCAATTAAAATCCCAAAGCAATTCTTTAAAGAGGTTGACCAGGGGCTGGAGAGGTGGCTTAGGGGTTAAGCCTCTGCCTTGCAGGCAGAAGGTCCTGAGTTCGGATCCTAGACCCCACGTATAGATGCCAGGCGGAAGCGGTGGCAGCCTGCATTTCTGGTCCTGGAAAGGCAGAGCCTGTGAATCCCGAGGGCGGAGTAAACAAGGAGGAGGTGGTCCATGGTGGTTCCTGAATTTGTCCGTAGGTTCTACACACACATACATGCATACACGCACACACACACATACACACGCACAATTGAATAAATAATAATAAAAAAATTTTAAAAAAGAGGTTGACCAAACAATCTCAAAATTCATATGGAGGCACAAAAGACCCAGGATAGCAAAGACAAACCTGAATAAAAAAACACGGCTGGAGGTATAACCATACCAAACCTTAGTCTATACTACAAATCCATAGTTATAAAAACAGTACTGGCTCCAAAATTGATACACAGATCAATGGATAAGGATTGAAGACCCAGATATAACCCCACACAACTGCAGCTATTTGGTCTTTGACAAAGAGGTCCAAAAAATCCAATGGAAAAAGAACAGTATCTTCAACAAATGGTGCTGGCAAAGCTGGATCTCCACATGCAGAAGATTAAAGCTGGACCCGTACTTGTCACCATGTACAAGACTTAATTCCAAGTGGATCAAGGACCTTGATATCAGGCCAGAGACTATAAAATCCATAGTTGAAAGGGTCGGGAACTCCCTCAAGCTGATTGGGCTAGGCCAACAGTTCCTAAACAGGCATCCAATAGCACAGTCACTGGAACCAACTCTCAACAGATGAGATCTTGTGAAATTAAAGAGCTTCTGTTCAGATAAAGAGATCGTAACTGGAGCACAAAGGCCACCCAAGAATGGGAGAAAATCTTCACTAACCACATATCTGATATAACTCTATTATCCAGAATGCATAAAGAACTTAGAAACTAAACACCAAGGAAACAAATGGCCCAATTATAAAATGGGGCCTGGAACTTAAAAGAAACTTTACCAGGGACGAAATTAAAAGGTCTAACAAATATTTTTAAAAATGCACCACATCCTTAGCCATCAGGGAAATGCAAATCAAAACTTCCCTGAGTTATCATCTCTCCCTGGTCAGGATGGCAAAAATCCACAATACAAACAACACCAAATGTTGGAGAGGATGTAGAGAGAAGGGAACTCTCCTACATTGCTGGTGGGAATACAGGCTCATACAACCACTCTGGCGAGCCATCTGGCAATTCTTAAAGAAGTTGAAGAATGAAATGCCATATGACACTGCTATTCCACTTTTAGGAATAACCCCCCATACAGCAAAAATTCACCTTGATAGCACAAGCACAACCATGTTCATAGCAGCACTGTTTACAATAACAAAGTCATGGAATCAACCCAAATGTCAAAACAGTTCATGAGTGGATAAGGAAACTTTGGTACATCTATACAATGGAGTACTACTCAGTCATCAAAAATGATGAATTAATGGGATTTGCTGGGAAATGGATTTTATTAGAAACAATTATATTAACTGAAGTACCCCAAACCCAGAAAATTAAGTGCCGTATGTACTCCCTAATAGGTGACTCCTAGTACCAAATTCACTTAGAGACACTCAAAGATAAATCTCTGTAATACCTACAGTAATTGCAAAGATTATGAATAGGAGGGATAGGGTAAGATGGGGCCACACCAGAAACAAGGAGAGAGAGGACCATGTTACAGCAGAGAAAATAAGCCACCATCAAGGACTGCAAGTAAGTAATGAGACATCTAGTTAAGTTCACAGACTTTCGTTCTTGATCATTTACAACTGATGGGGTATGATCTCACCAGAAGGGAAGGGCATATAGTCTGACAGATAAAAAGTAACCATTTTGCAAATGGGTGATTGACCCTTCCTTCACTGCAGTTTCTGACTTTTATTACATCTACCTTTGAATATACTCTTATAACAAGACTCTAGTTTAAAAGCTTTTTATCTCTGGCCAGGGGTTGACATCCAATATCCATCAGGATTGAGTGAAGGGTATTGCAGGAGCAGCAAAACTGGGAAAAAAATCAACAAACCATAATCCAGAACTTCAGATACTTATATCAACCACCTGGAACTAGGCCAGCCTAATCTCTCCTCATCCTGAAGCTCAGGGAAATTTGCAGAAGAAGGGGTGGTAAGATTGTAAGAGCACAAGGATGTGAGGAGCAATGATATGCACAAGTTAGGGCCGAAGCAATCATAACTGGACTTTGCATGCCCTGCGCAATGTCCAACACACTATTGTCCCCCAAAAGTCTAGCATTTGCTAAAGGCACTAGGATCCTTGGAGGCAAGGGATTGACAGCCACAGTACTGTTCCTATGCTTAAGGGGAACACAGGAAAGGGTTCTGGGAAATGCCACTAGGTCCTTGCACCTCATCAGAGAAGAGGACCCAGAGGAGTGTCTGGCATGCACATTAAAGGATGCTCTGGGGATGCGAGGGGGAGGCACTGGGGAATGGGGAAGGAGGGGGGAGGGGAGGGAGGTATAGGGAGGTGGGAGGTTGGAGCGAGGAAGGGGACCGGTGTACCTGTTAAGTTTGTATGAGTGGAAATAAAAGAGTAAAATAAAATAAAGTAAAAAGATTTTTTTTATATACAAACAAAATGAGTTTTTGTCCACACCCCCTCTCCCTCCCCTACTAGCCCCTTTTCTCCTGCCTCTTCTCCCTTCACACAAACATCCTTGTCCTCAGCCCTCATGTTTCTCTGTATGTGCTCACTTGGGCCACACATACATTACAATTGGAACAATACAGAGAATATTAGAATTTTATCCTAACTATTCTAGGTAGTATTCAAAAGAGGAACATGGAATTTTTGTTTTATGATTGAGATGAGAACCATTTTCCAGGTACACTATAATAGATTATGGACACATATATGTTCTATACATAAAAATGAATGCCCACAACTATTTATTTGTTCTTTCATTAATCCCATGCACAATGGACAGGCATTACATAACTGTTCAGAATATAATTTTAATTTTATGTGATATAATTAACTGTATCAGATTCTCTTACAGTCTTAATTGCAGGTCTGAAGTTATTTTTTATTTAATTAGTATCTATTCTTGTGCACCATATTTAGTATGTATTTTAAATAGTATCTATCTTTGGGGACCATATTTAGTATGTAGTGACTTACTCTATTCTACATGTTGTTGCAATTAGATATGTCAATCCGTTTTTCCTATGAAGTGGAGTTGGCTTATTTGATTATCTCATCACTGTTAAAAAGTTGTGCTACTTTCATTCTGTGAATAACTCCCTGGTAAACTCTTTAGCCCCATATTAATCTAACTGTGATTTGAGTCCACAAAGAACAATAGATATTGCAAGTCTTCACATAAAACTTTTTATTTAATTTTATTTATATATTAGTATCATCATTTGTAACTATGAGGATTAAACTCATGGTCACACTCATAAAAGATAAATTTTCCAAAACTGAGTTTTGTATCTCCCAAAATTTATACGTTTTATTTTTTTAAAGCATGTGGTGTTTTGGAAATAGTTCTTCTTTCTTAGTTCTATGAAATAATATTCAAAGATTCATACTCTTCAAGTCCTAATATTCTATAATATAATTTTCAGGAAGCACTATATACATTCAGAAAATTACAGAAGCTGTAAAATACACCTCAGTGAAATTTTACAGGCTCTTTGCACCTTTATCTCTCAAATGTTTCAGGCTCCCTAAAAAAAAAAAAGTTAGCCCATTTTTAATAATACAGACAGATTTGGATTATTTATTCACATTAAATAGATTTAAATATATGATACAAGAAGTTCTAGTTTATTTTGTTCAGCACTATGTTAGAGGTACCTTGGCTATTAAGAAAGGAGTTAAAATGTCAGGCACACAGGAAATTGAAAAAGGGTCACGAAATTGTTTAACCCAGGGAAACATGAAACATGAGTCTGCAGTCACCTAGATCATTTTAACAGTGCAGCAGATAACTTCAAACTCCCTGATGCCATAAAGATTATAAATAACCTCAATAAATGTCTCTTTCTTCTTATCACAATTCCTGCCTGGAATATACAAAATAAGTGACCCAATAGCAGTCCTGTTTTGTTCTTGTCAACCAATGCAATTGTTGCAACCAGTATGCTGAAACTCCTCTCTTCTTTGTTCTTTCTTATCTGGAAGTGTTCAGACACCTTTGCCAGAATTTGCTAGACTACTAACTCTAGAGCAGTAAAATATATTTCCCCTAGATGAGCATGCTCAAATTAGCAGAAGGTGATCATTCCCCTTCAACTGGTTTTTAACTTGATAGGAAATTCATGAATAGTATACTCAGTGCCATTGCTTTATTGAACTTGATTGTGTTTCCTTACTTCTAAATTGATAATTTTAAAGTAAAGATTAACAATTAAGTAATATCACATTTGTGTAGTTCAATTTGTAAACCAACCACATGATCCTACTCTATGACACTGGTTGCTCCTTTGTATTGAAGCAGTGATAATACACCAAAGACAATTATATGGAAATCAAATCAAGATAGAGGATTAATGGCAAAATAGTGGCAATGATTCTGTGTTAACTGATCAAAATTTCTGGAAATGGCATCAAAAGAGATTTCACATTGGGAATAATGGAGAAGACACCCAATCCTTCACAACCTATATGGAACTGTATGTCAGTAAAAATCAGAACTTTAAAGAAACAGAACTTCTATAACATTCAAGAGGAAATTCAGATGTAACCCAATAGTAATAATAACGAGTGTCATGGTTTAAAATGTATCCCCCACAGTTTCATGTGTTTGGGAAGGTCATGGCACCTTTAATAGGTGGAGCCTTGCTAGAGGAACATGGTCACGGGGAGTTGGCCTTGAGGTGGATTAGTTCCACCCTATTTTTGGAGAAGTCTGCTTTTGCAGCAGAAGTTTTAAAGGTCTCAGCTTCCCATATGGGTGTGAGTTAGTCTGCTTCCAGCTTCTGCCAGGCAGCCATACCATGTCTGCCATGAAAGACTCTATCTCCCCTCTGGAGCTGTAAGCTGAATAAATGTCCCTTTGTCCCTTAAATTGTTTGATATTGGGTGTTCTCTCACAGCAACAGATAAAAGAAACTAGTGCAATAGGTTATTGTCCAAAGAATTAAAAATAACTAATTTGCAGGAAACAACCTAATTAATACACACAAATACAGAGATATCTCAACTTGTTCATCGACAAAGAGATGAGACATTTAGTACTGAAAACATATATCATTACATGAAAAAGATATTCAATGTAAAGAAAGAATACATTGGTGACAGATGACATTGAACATTTTCAAGGCAAGCATTGATCAAAGACGCTATTCATGAAAGAGAATGACAGCTAAAGAAGACACTCAAGTCTGGCCAAAGTGCTGAGAATAAATGACTGATATGTGCAATCTTAAAACACTTAAAGGACCATCTCCAAATCTCAACCCGAAACTCTGAACATAATGCTGAAATAATATAAAAAACATAATAGGGAGAAGGACATGACCTAGATTCAGGAAGTCCCATTAGCTGTGGGTGCCTCTGTGAGGTCTTCCCATGTCCACCCCATTGAATTGAATAGTCATTTGATGGGAGAGGGAATAGCTCCAAGAATATAATGGAAGTAGAGAGCAAATGAGAGAGAAAGCAATATTCTTCTGTAACATAGCCACTTGTTAGTTACCCATATACCAGTGGATAACTCAACACACATACCATGCAAGTAACCTAGATACAACCAGTATGTCATAAAACAAATAAGAAAGACATGATAATGGAATGGATACTTAAAAGGCAGGAAGGTAGATTATAAAGGAGTGTAGTGAGAATGGGAGGAATCTAAGAGAGTACAGAGGAAGGATTTGACAAAATATATTATAGACCTGTTAAAAATCAGAGAATAAAAAGGAGAATAAATGGATATATACAATATCTTCATATTAATGAAATATTATTCAACAAAAAGGAAAAAAGTACTATGAATACTAGTACTAATAATAGCAAAAATGTGTATAAGGAGAATACATCAAACAGAAAAAGTACTTGATAAAATTGAAGAAAGGCATCTTTAAAAACAGATTTGAGAAAGATAAAAGAAAAAATCACAAACAATGATGAAAACATTTTGCATGAACTTTGGACAATACTAAAATAGCAAATGCCTTGAACACAAGGAACACTTGCTGATGCCAATATGTAAAAAGTTCACTCAAGGAAGTGGTATCAGAAATTTTCCCAAAAGTAGATGCATCACAAGGAAAATCAAAACTTATCAGTGACCTTAAGCTATGTCTACTGCAAACTATTTTATCAAGTTAAATTGTAAAAGATCAGAAATGAAAGGAAGCTTCTCAAGGCTACCTGACCCCATAACTGGAACTGATTGGCAAGACAGAAGACTTCCCAGAACCATGCGTATATGACAAGTGAGAGTAGCATGCAGTGTTTATAGTATTGAATAAAAGAAGCTGTCAACAGAAATGACTATACTTGGCATTCATCAGAAATGAAAGAGAGACCAAGATATTCTCAAAAACAAAAGTCCAAGAAAATATATCTCTCCAGGACTGTCTTCTAAAAACTGCAAAGAAATCTCTTCAAACTTGAAATAAAGTTTTGATGAAACTCAGCACAGAGCTCAAATTCTTATGAAATCATGTCAATGTGCTTCAATTCTCACTATTTTTCTCCTGTTAGAATCAGAGAAGCAATGAGGCTGGAGAGGTGGCTCAGGGGTTACGCCTCTGCCTTGCAGGTGGAAGGTTCTGAGTTCAGATCCTAGACCCCACGTATAGACGTCAGGCAGAAGTAGGGGCAGCCTGCGTTTTTAGTCTTGGTAGGGCGGATCCTGTGAATCCCCAGGCAGAATAAACAAAGAGGAGGTGGAGGCGTCCTTGGTGGTTCTGGAATTCGTCCGTGGTTCTACACATACATACATACATACACACACATACATACACACGCGCACACATGCATACATGCACAGTTGAATAAATAATAAATAATAAAATTTAAAAAAGAATCAGAGAAGCAAGATGAAGCTATTAAGCCTTAAGGCCTACCCAGAATGACAAGCAAGGCTCCACCTGTTAAAGGTGTCACAACTATATCAAACATGAACATCAGTTAAGTATTCAAATACAAGAGCTGGTGGGGACTAGCTCTCATTCAAGACATGACAATAGTTTGCAAGAATATTTGTAATCCTCATGAAATCCTTATCAGTTTTATATATTATGAGACTAAGCACAGCAAAACCAAGAATAGAAAGTGTAAATTCTAAATAACTGATTATATGAGATTGAACCTAATAATATTCTATTATTGTGTATAATTCATGTAAATGTCAAATTACTTAAGCATAAATACAATCAAGAGTATAATATAAATGCTTAACACTAAATTGGAGGGAATCAATTTGTCATGTGTGTTTTAGGTTTGGAGTAGAAAGTAGCTTACAAGCTGTGATCCAGATAATTATAAGTAAATGTTGTCCCACATCATATAAAACACTCGAGTCATGTTCTGGATTGCCCTTTCCTTAGATTACAACAACAATTTAATCATCTAGTAATCTATATTTCACAAGCTTCTTGAGTTGCAAAATAGACTCTTGCAAATTTATTGTCACTGACACTGTGGTATTAGTCTACGGATGGTTAAAGAGGGATTTCTCTCTGGAAAAACTGAACCTGAAACCTGAATCTGATGAGTTTTGTGAAAAGACTTCACATTTCCATAAGAGTGACAACTATTCATGTAGAATAGGCTTCAGTATAATAAACGTTTGGAAATCTTATGCTATATTGGCTCAATTTATTTTTATGACACTCTTGAGAATTAGTTGAAAGATATCAAGATAAGACAAAGGCCATCCTTTTAAAAATATCCATGAAACAAAATGCACATAAAGATGTATATTTAATTTCAAAGCTCCATTGAGAATTTATGTATGTATATGTTTGTATGTGTATAAAATTATAAAGATGAGACCAGGCATTTTTTCCATATGGGAAAATTAAAAATTGAAACCAAATAGCTACATATCATTATGACTAATGAAATGGAAAGACCACTAGAAAAGTTTAGAAGATTGATTAATGAGACTAGACTGGCAGTCAGAATTTAGATGTTGGCATCATTGTACAAAATATGAATGGAATTTCAATTCAGAAATCTGAACTGTAAGGATAGAAAAGAAAAACACAGAACATATATTGATACAGAGCACTAAAACACTATGACTATGACATATTCTTTTATTAGTGAATAATGAAAATAGGTTTACATAGGATTTTATTTCAGAGAAGCTTTCTAAAGTAGTCTGTTCACTGAAATTTCTGAGATTCTGTGAAGAATCCAAATTGTGATTATAGACATTGATATCCCAATCAGTTGCCTTTCATATGGTCACTCAGAAGTAAGAAAATTTCATAAATTGATAGATGGATAGATAGATAAATAAATAAAATATACATAATGGATATTTTGATCAAATGGGATTTTCATTTGTATTTGTGAATGTGTCTGTGTGCCATGTTTGTCAGTAATGCATGTTCACATGTTTGTGTATGTGCATGGAGATCAGAATAGAATGTCAGATGTTCTCCTCATTGACCTTATTTCACTAAATCAGAACTTCTTTCCAATATGAAACTTTTTTTTCATCTAGTGTCAAAGTCAGCAAACCTCATGGATATTCTTGTTTAACCTGCCACCTCTGGAGGGCTAGAGATAAAGGTGTGTACTAGATCATGCCTGGCTTGTTATGTCTGGGGTAGGATCTGAACTTTGGTTCTCATGATTGTGTAGCAAACAATTCTATGCTGAAATTCATGTTTAATTCCAGGATGAGTTTTATCATCATAAAATATTAGGTGATATGGATTTCATTTATTTTATAATAGTACATGAATTTTAGCTCTACAATGATGACATTGTAAACTATTCTGGATTTTTCAAATATTAATATGCAAATTATGTAGACATTTGTATAAGTGGAGCATTTTAAATTATTTTATTAATTTTTGAATACTTGAGAATTAAAATTTAAGAATTTTTTTAACTGGGAATTGTGGCTTTATAACTCTAATCCCAGGAAACAGAAGGATGAATCAGGAAGATTAGTATACTTAGCTCCTTTCTCAAAAACAACAATAAAAAAAGATTAATAATACTTTTATTGTCATCTTAACTTAATAAATGTGGATTTCTAATAGTCTAAAAAGAAAATGAAAATGTTTGTCAACATATCTCTAAATTGCCCAATCTTTGATATATTTAAAGATTTCTTTTTAATTTTTAAGATTTTTTATTTACTTTTACTTTTCGTACTTATATGTGCTCCTTGCCACCCTCATTCCCTCCTTCCTTCCCCTCCTTAGTAAGTCCAATGTACTCCATCCTACCTGTCCTTCGGCTTATATAGCCCCTAGGATTCCCATCATCTGTCTGACCCCTCCACCTAAGGATTCTATTGCTTGAAATTTATTTCTCCTGAGATCCACACTAGTCTATGAGGACATGCTGATGTGTCAACCATTGTGTAGGTCTGGTAAAGTCAAGTCTAATTGTGGCAAGTTCTTTACTGTTACCTTGAAATACTTTTTACCAGGCTTTTGTTCTGAGAATGTCCCTATTTTTCATGGTAATATGTGTTTTCTGAACAGACTAATGGATTGTGACTTTTAATCCACGTTTTCAAGTACATCTTTTCATTGGAGAGTTAATTTCATTGACATTTGGGCTATAATTGAGAAATGTTTGTTGATTCCTATCATTTTCTGTGTTTGGTAGTTTTTATGTGTGTATTCTTTGTTAGGAAGTTGTGTTGGTATTGTTTCCCTTCTTTTCTCTTAGATATGTTTGTCCTTTTCTTTTAACTTGAGTATCCTTTCTAGAATCTTTTGTAGGCCTGGTTTGGTGTTCATGTAAACCTTCAGCTTGTCTTTATGGTGGAAGATTTTTCTTTCACTTTCATGATTGTTTTCATGAGTATATCTTTATGGGTTGGCATTTGTGCTCACTCATGACTTGAAGTACATCTTTCCAAGCTTTTCTGGCTTTTACTGTTTCCTTTGAAAAATCAGCTATTAATTTAAAAGGATTATCTTTAAATGGGATTTGGTTTTTCTCTCTTAATATTTATAGCACATTCTCTTTGTCATATATCTGTTGTGTTTTGACTATAATTTTCTACTGTGAGTTTCTATTTTGATCTTATCTGAATGGTGTGTGATATGCCTCTTTTATTTGGGTAGGGACTTCTTTCCTTAGATGTGGAAAATTTTCATTAGTGACAGTGAAAAATATCTTCCAAGATGGCTTTATGGGTTTCTCATTCTACTATTCCATGAAATCACAGATTTGGGTTCTTCAAGGAGACCCAAAACTCTTGGATATGCCTGTCAAATATTTTTTTGGATTCTTCAACATCTTCCATTATTCCAATTATTTGTTTTTACCATCTTGTCTTCCAGGTTTGATATTCTATTTTCTGCTTTGTTATTTCTGCTGGTAAGATTCTCTGATGAGTGTTGGATTATGGTTAGCTTGTTTTTGAGATTTTTTTTCAACTGATTTATGCTTAGTTATTTTTCTTCAGTTACTTTTCCCATGTCATCCAGATGCCTGTTGTGCTCCTGCTCATATTGGTTCATGTGGTTATTTAAAGGATATAATTGGATTTTTCCTTTAATTGTTCTGAAATAGAAAAGATCAGGTTTTGAAAATTATTGTTTTGGCTATTGAATTCTTATCTAATATCTGAGGGATTATTCTTATAGGAATTGATCATAATTGGATCAACTTTTTTTTGTAGAAGTGTCATTGTCTTAGTTTTTGTTGTTTCATGTAGATTTACAGTGTAACTTGGACATTTTGGTTTTGGTTCCTAGAATCTTCCTTGGTGTGTGTTTTTGATTAATATGAGTCAGACAGAATTACTGCACTTGGACGGTTATTGTTGCTATTTATCTAGGTGTTGAAGGTGTCAGTCTAGGGTTCTTTGGTTTTATTTTGTGGGTAAGGTGAACATATTACCAATAAAATCTGTGGAAACTCTGCTCTGATTCTGGATTTGACAGAGTTCATGTCTTGATTTGACTGGAAGTTTAAGATTAGGTGTCAAGGTTTGTTAAATTTGGTTTGATTTAAGTATTTAAGTATCAAATCAGCTTTATATTGTGAAATAGGGTGGGCTTCGTGGTCAGGGTTAGAGATAAGCGTGATATGGCAGCTATTATGTCCTTAGAAGTATGTGATGGTGAATGGTTAATACTCAGAGGGGTGGGTATGTGAGTCTTTAGTGTGTTTAGAAATCTGAAACAGAGTTGAGCATTAAAAGTAGAGTGAAAAGTGTTACTTGTCTTAGTGTTGGATGCAAAGATACCCTTCTGTTCAATGGAAGGAGTTTTGCTGTATTCACTTGTAAGGTGTTGGCCCATTGGTCCCTGGTTTCTGGTTTTTGTGGTCTCTGTTAAATTCTTGGAACGTTTGTTAGTGGTTGACACAAAGGGGGAATGGCTGCAGGCCCTCCTGATACTGAGCGCCTTGCCCAGACACACATGGGAGAAGCTATTTCAAGATTTTTTTTCATTAGTTCATTTGAATAAATACTGAAGCATCCTGTGTTATTACTGTGACTTATAAGGATGGCAGTAAATGTTCCATGGAACAGAAAATCCCTCATATTTTATTTCTGCTTCCTTACTGTCCACATCACACATCAGTACTCACGGTAGTAACATTTTTTCTCAGATGGTGACTTAAGTATTTTTGTTTTCTTTTGTTTTGTTCTATTTTTCTTCAGCTGACCTTGGAGTGATCTTTAATTCTCTTAAAGAAGAAAGAATTAACAACATTATTTCACTCTTCTGGGCTACTACACAGATTATTCATTTTTAAAGGGCATCAAATTTTGTTATTAAACTCAAGTTGAGGGGAAAATACAAAAAGAGTAAGAATTAGCACCTAGAAACACAAGATCATAAAATAGTTTTAGTGTGGTTTGTGCATATTTCCCTTATTTTCCTTTCTATTTATTTATTATACAATTTTTGTTAAAGCATGTTATTTTCCATAAGCTACTTGGCTATTGAATAGCTTTATTAGTCCGAGGACAGTCATGAACTTAATAAATATTCTGATGCATTTAGATCCTACTAGTAGACTCATAGACATCTGACAAAGAAGTATTTCCAGAACTACATCCATGAATTATCATACCTCTTTGCAGAAGCACTCACCTTGAAGTCTCATAAAAGAATATCCCAAATCAAGAAAAAAGCGGTTTTAAGAAGGGTTTAATTTGTAATAAAAAATTTACTTTTATCTCATTATCACATAAACATGTATTTACCTGCAAATAAGTTTAAAGCTTAGAATAGGGATCAGTTGAATAGCACTTCTCAGGTATGTAAGGGATACTAGGATTTACTACTAGAATGCTAAATATACATTTAGTGAATAAAGACAATTTGAAAATTATTCTTATTGAAAATAATGAGTTGAATACTCATCTGACAAAGCTTCTGCTGGCAAATGTGGCCACCTGGCCACCTGAGTTAGATCCCTGGAAGCCCAAATTATGGTATGAAAGAACTAACCTTTGAAAGTTGACCTTCAGCCATGCATAATGACCTGAATCTCATTCTCTCTCTCACTTTCTCTTTTTCTCTCACACACTTTCTCTTTCTTTCTCATGTACTTTCTCTCTCTCTTTCTCTCTCTCTCTCTCTCATATAAAAAGAATAAGATATTATATTTCAATAAATGACATTGAGGGTAGAAGCTTGTTGTGAACCTTTTGAATCTCATTCCTATATAAACTTATGCACATGTATACACATGCTGGCTCTTAGCAGCTAGTGTGGAAGGGGGTGCTGGTCCAGCTAAGCACAACCTGGGGCTGTGCAGGATGATGAGTGTCGCCGGCCCAGACCCCCCTCACCACTGGGGAAAGACACACCAGGCCGGGAGCTCTGTCGAAGCAGGAATTAACTTTATTGAAATAGTCAGGTACTTATATACCCCACCTGACAGCTCATAACTCCTAGCACGAGTCTTTGCTGATTGGCCCTCTCAGCTAGGTGGTTTAATAGCACCAACTGTAGAAGGCATAGTCTCGCAAGATTTGTAGTCTTGAGAGATTTATTATGGGCTAGTGGGGCGTTACTATGGGCCTATTGCTGTTGCAACCTAAGGCTGTATTGCATCAGCCACAAGGCTGTACTGAATCATGCTGGTGAGGCAGCTTAAACAGGTCCTGAAACTCTAACCAGGCTCAAGAAGTTCCAGAAGGCCTTGTCCAGGGTCTCGACCAGGCCCAAGATACACACACTCATAAACATGCAACCTTAGTAAGTAGGAAACCAAGTGACACATAGGTTTGTACCATATGAAAATGAGTCACAAGTACATGAATATATGAAGATAATTTGAATTTTTATTTAATACATGGAAAATCTTTCAAGTTTCCACATCACCTGTGAATTTTGAGATGGTTAAAGATTTTTATGTACATGATCTATTTTCTCTACTATATTTAATATATCATTTATTTCTTTGACTTGTAAAAGAAAATGTCCTATGAAAAAAATCAATAGTTCTCTGAAAATAGGCAATACAATGTAACTTTTACATTGAATCACAAAATATGATAATTCTTTACTTTATTGCATGTACATTTCCTTTTGTTAAGATTTTTAAGAAATATCTATACAAAGTATAGGAAAAATGTTTTAAAAAAGAGGAAAAACATCTACACAGTGAAAACTTCAAAACTCTAAAAAAAAGAGATTACAGAAGACAAGAAGGTGGAAAGACCTCATATGGTATTGGATTGGCAGGATTAACATTGTTCTTCATGGAAATTGGTAAAACCTAATTCTTCACAGAAATTGGTAAAATAATCTCAAATTTCATATGGAAACATAAAAGACCCAAGGTAGCAAAAACAATGCTGAAAAATAAAAATGCCATGGGAGTAATCCCATATATGGAAACACAAAGGACCCAAGGTGGCAAAAACAATGCTGAATAATAAAAACACCATGGGAGGAATCCCATATAAGACCATAAACTATACTGTAAAGGTATAGTAATATAAACAACATTGTACTGGCACCAAAAAAATAGATATGGACCATAGCATTAAAACTAAAGGCCCCAATATAAGTGCACTCAACTATAGAAAACTGAACTTTGCTATAAGCACCAAAATAAATAAACTGAGTAAAGGACAGCATCTTAATGAAATGATACAGGGAAAATTGGATATCTATATGCAGAAGAATGAAACTGGACTGTTATTTGTTTCCTGCATGAAAATCAACTTCAAGGATCAAAGACCTCAATTTTCAACATAAGACTATAAAACCTCTAGAAGAAAATGTGGGTAATAACTTCAAATTGGTTGTCTTCCAAAGGTATTTTCTTTAAAAGAAATCCAAAGACACAGAAAATAAGTCCAACACTAAAAAATGGAACTATAAGAAATTAAAAGATTTTGCTCAACACAAAATGCAGCTAATCAAGCAAAAAGGCAGCCTACAGAATGGTAACAGTAGCTACTCATCCAATAGAGGTCTAATATCAAGAGTACACAAAGAACTTTAAATTTTAAATACCAATGAAATAAACAATTCCATTAATAATGGGCAATGAAACTGAAAAGAAACTTCTTATAAGATGAAATTCAAATCTTTTTTTAATACATTTTTATTATTATTCAGCTCATACAAACTTAACAGGTACACCAGTTCCCTCCCTCCGTCCTCCTCCCCCCAAAACCCCTGCTCCCCCTCCCTTCACCCATCCCTCCCCATCCCCCTGTGCCTCCTGCCCCAATTCCGAGAGACCTTTCTTGTACATGCCTGATTCTCCTCTGGGCCCTCCTCTCCGATGACGTACAAGGACCCAGTGGCATTTCCCTGAACCCTTTCCTGTGTTCCCCTTAAGCATAGGAACACTACTGTGGCTGTCAATACCTTGCCTCCAAGGATCTTGGTGCCTTTAGCAGATGCTAGACTTTGTGAGGTCAATAGTTGGTTGGACATTGCGCCAGGCATGCAATGTCCAATTATGATTGCTTTGGCCCTAACTTGTGTGGAGTATCTTGCAAATCATTGCTCCTCCCATCCTTTTGCTCTTACACTCTTACCGCCCCCTCTTCCGCAAATGTCCCTGAGCTTCAGGATGGGGAGAGATTAGGGTGGCCCAGTTCTAGGTGGTTGATATAGAGTCTCTGAAGTTCTGGATAGTGGTTTGTTGATTTTCTTTTGCAGTTTTGTTGCTCCTACAATGCCCTTCACTCCATCATGATGGGCACTGTATGTCACCCCCTGGCCAGAGACAAAGAGCTGTTAAACTGGAGTCTTATTATAAGAGCACATTCAAGGTTAGATGTAATACTTATACCCAAAAGTGGAATCCCAGGGTCATATGGCATTTGGCAATGGGAGAGGTCAATCACCCATTTGCAGAATGGTTACTTTTTAATCTGCCGGACTATATGCCCACCCCTTCTGGTGAGTTCATACCTCCTTAGTTGTAAATGATCAGGAACGAATGTCTGTGAACTTAACCGGGTGTCACATTACTTTCATGCAGTCCTTGATAGAGGCCTATTTTCTCTACTGTAACATGGTCACTTCTCTCCTTATTTCTGGTGTGGCCCTCCAATCCCATCCCTCCTGTTCATAATCCTTGCAATTACTGTAGGTATTACATAGATTTATCTTGGAGTGTCTCAAGGTGGGTTGGGTGGGTTTCCTACTAGGAGCTACCTATTAGGGAGAACATACGGTGCTTAATTTTCTGGGTCTGGGATACTTCACTTAATATAATTGTTTCTAATGACATCCATTTCAGTGGCAAATTCCAGTAATTCATCATTTTTAATGGCTGAGTAGTACTCCATTGTATAGATGTACCACAGTTTCTTTATCCACTCGTCAACTGTTGGACATTTGAGTTGATTCCATGTCTTTGCTATTGTAAACAGTGCTGCTATGAACATGGTTGTGCTTGTGCTATTGAGGTGAACCTCTGCTATATGGGGGGTTATACCCAAAAGTGGAATCACAGGGTCATATGGCATTTCAATCGTTAATTTCATTAAGAATCTCCAGATGGCTCGCCAGAGTGGCTGTATGAGCCTGCATTCCCACCAGCAATGTAGGAGAGTTCCCCTCTCTCCATATCCTCTCCAGCATTTCTTGTTTGTATTGTGGATTTTTGCTATCCTGACCAGGGTGAGATGATATCTAAGGGAAATTTTGATTTGCATTTCCCTGATGGCTAAAGAAGTGGAAGATTTTTTAAGATATTTCTTAGACATTTTAATTTCATCCCTGGAAAAATTTCTTTTAAGTTCCAGGACCCATTTTTTAATTGAGCCATTGTTTTCCTTGGTGTTTAGTTTTCTAAGTCCTTTGTGCACTCTGGACAGCAGAGCTCTGTCAGATATGTGGTTAGTGAAGATTTTCTCCCATTCTGTGGGTTGCCTTTGAGCTCGTGTGACAATCTCTTTATCTGAACAGAAGCTCTTTAATTTCACAAGATCCCAACTGTTGAGAGTTGGTAGCAGTGACTGTGCCATTGGATGTCTGTTTAGGAAATGTTGGCCTAGCCCAATCAGCTCGATGGAGTTCCCTATCCTTTCAACTATGGTTTTTATAGTCTCTGGCCTTATATCAAGGTCCTTGATCTATTTGGAATTAAGTCTTGTACATGGTGACAAGTATGGGTCCAGCTTTAATCTTCTGCATGTGGAGATCCAGTTTTGCCAGCACCATTTGTTGAAGATGCTGTTCTTTTCCATTGAATTTTTTGGGCCCCTTTGTCAAAGACCAAATGGTTGTAATTTTGTGGGCTTATATCTGGGTCTTCAATCCTTATCCATTGATCTGTGTGTCTATTTTGGAGCCAGTACCAGGCTGTTTTTATAACTATGGATTTGTAATATAGACTAAGGTTCGGTATGGTTATACCTCCAGCAGTGTTTTTGTTACTCAGAATTGTCTTGCTATCCTGGGTCTTTTGTGCCTCCATATGAATTTTGCGATTGTTTGGTCAACTTTTTAAAGAATTGCTTTGGGATTTTAATTGGTATTGCACTGAATCTGTATATTGCCTTTGGAAGGATGGTCATTTTTACGATGTTGATTCTGCCAATCCATGAACAAGGGAGGTCTTTCCACCTTCTGGGGTCTTCTGCAATTTCTTTCTTTAGGGTTTTAATGTTTTCATTGAAAAGGTCTTTTACCTCCTTGGTTAGGTTTATACCAAGGTATTTCATTTTTTTAGGGCTATAGTAAATGGGATTTTTTCTCTCAAGGCATTTTCACTTCTTTCATTCTGGGCATATAGGAAGGCCTCTGATTTTTGCACATTTATTTTGTATCCTGCCACCCTGCTGAACTTCTCAAGCTTCTGAGCTTCCTGGTGCAGTTTTTGGGATCACTCAGGTATAAGATCATGTCATCTGCAAATAGGGATATCTTGACTTCTTCATATCTTGACTTCTTCATTGCTGATTTGAATCTCTCTTATGTCCCTTTCTTGTCTTATGGCTTCAGCTAAGACTTCAAGTACAATATTGAATAGAAGTGGTGAGAGTGGACAGCCTTGTCTAGTTCCTGATCGAAGTGAAAATGCTTCCAATTGTTCCCCATTGAGCAAAATCCTTGCTGTGGGCTTGTTGTATACAGCTTTTATTATATTGATAAAGGTTCCTTCCATTCCTACTGTCTCTAAAGTTTTGATCATAAAAGGCTGTTGGATCTTGTCAAAGGATTTTTCTGCATCTATCGAGAGTATCATGTGATCTTGGACTTTGGACTGGTTTACATGATGAATTACATTTATTGATTTACATATGTTGAACCAACCTTGTGTGCCAGGGATGAAGCCTACTTGTCCCTGTGAATAATCTTTTTAATATGTTTTTGAATCCGATTTGCTAAAACTTTGTTGAGAATCTTTGTGTCAGTATTCATCAGGGAGATCAGCCTATAGTTTTCTTTTTTAAGTGAATCTTTATTAGGTTTTGGGATTAAAACGATATTAGCTTCATAGAAGGAATTTGGTAGTGTTCCTTCCTTTGCTATTTGATGGAACAGTTTAAGGACTATTGGTATTATTAACTCCTTAAATGTCTGGTAGAACTCTGTGCTGAATCCATCTGGTCCAGGACATTTTTTGGTGGGAAGATTCGAGATTACTTCCTCAATTTCCTTATATGTTATAGGACTGTTTAAATAATTCACAACTTCCTGATTCAATTTAGGTAAGTTGTGTTTACTTAGAAATTCATCTATTTCTTTTGTGTTGTCAAACTTCACAGAGTATAAGTTTTTGAAATATGATGTTATAATTCTCTGGATTTCTTGGGTATCAGTAGTGATAACTCCATGTTCATTTCTGATTTTGTTAATTTGGGTTTTCTTTCTCTTGCTTTTGGTTAATGTAGCTAGGGGTGTATCAATCTTATTGATTTTTTCAAAGAACCAGCTTTTAGACTGGTTGATTTTTTCTATCGTTTTCTTAATCTCGATTTCAGATATTTCTCCCCTTATTTTGCTAATCTCCTCTCTTCTACTACTTTTGGGATCAGATTGCTCTAGTTTCTCTAAAGATTTAAGCTGCATTAAGTTGTTTATTTCTGATTTTTCCATTTTTTTGATGTGGGCATTAAGAGCTATGAACTTACCTTTTAGAACAGCTTTCATTGTGTCCCAGAGATTTTGGTAAGTTGTATTTTCATTATCATTAACTTTCAGGAAATCTTGAATTTCCTTTTTAATTTCTTCCTGAATCCAGTTCTCATTCACCATCATATTGTTATGTTTCCAGGAGTTAGTGTATTTTCTCTTGTTTGATGTGTTGTGGATGTCCAGCTTTAGGCCGTGGTGGGCTGATAGGGCACAGGTTAGAATTTCAACTTTTTTGTATATGTGTAGATTTGTTTTGTGGCCCAATATGTGATCTATTTTGGAGAAAGTTCCGTGTGCTGCTGAGAAAAATGTGTATTCTTTGGTGCATGGGTGAAAAGTTCGATTGAGATCTGTAAGGTCCATTTCTTTCAGGGTTTGGTTAAGTTCCAAACTGTCTCTGTTAAGCTTTTGACCTGTTGATCTATCCCATGTTGAGAGGGTGTTGTTGAGTCCCCAAGAATTATCGTTTGGGGGTTGATTTCTTGCTTTAGATGCTGTAGGGTTTTCTTAATGAATGTTGAAGGGCCCGTATTCGGTGCATATATGTTCAGTATTGTGAAGTCTTCCTGGTGAATTGTACCAGTGACTAAAATGTAGTATCCATCCGTGTCTCTTATAATTTTCTTTGGTTTGAAGTCCACTTTGTCTGATAGCATAATGTCTACCCCTGCCTGTTTTCTGCTTCCATTAGCTTGTAGCCTTTTATTTTTAGAGCATGCCTATCTTTTGTGGTGAGATGGGTTTCCTGCAGGTAGCATATTGATGGATTGTGATTTTTAATCCAAATTTTAATCTGTGTCTCTTGATCGGTGAGTTAATTCCATTAACATTTAGTGTTATAATGGAGAAACTATTTTTAATTCCAGACTATTTATTATGTTTAGTAGTTTTTATAAGTATATTGCTTCACTTTTAATGGTGTTATACTTGTCTTCTGTTCTCCTGCATATGCCTGTTTTTTTCTTCACGCTTGAGTATCATTTCTAGCTTGTTTTGAAGGCCTGGTTTGGTGGACATGTATCCCTTTAAGTTGTCTTTGTGCTGGAAGATTTTTCTTTCTCCCTGGATCATGACGGTTAGTTTTGCAGGGTAAATCAGCCTGGGTTGACATTTTTGCTCATTCAATACTTGAAGTATGTCTCTCCAAGCTCTTCTTGCTTTTACTGTTTCGACTGAGAAGTTATTTGTTATTTTAATAGGTTTACCTTTCAAAGTGACTTGTTTTTTCTCCCTTGAAGCTCTCAGCACCAGTTCTTTATCTTGAATGTGGAGTGTTTTAACTATTATTTGCCGTGATGTGCTTCTGTTTTGGTCGTATCTGTTTGGGGTGCGGAATGCCTCTTGTATATATATGGATGGACCTCTCTTTTTTTAGATGAGGAAAGTTTCCCTTGATGATCGTTTGAAAAATTTCCTCAGGGGTGGTATTTTGAGATTCTTGCTCTGGTATTCCATGAATACGCATGTTAAGCTTCTTCAGGGTGTCCCATATCTCTTGAATATTTCTCTCAAGTATCTTTTTGGCTTTAACAACCTCTTCCATTGAGCTGGTTAGTACTTCCACTTTATCTTCAAGGTCTGAAATTCTGTTTTCTGCTTGGTTAGTTCTGTTGATAAGACTCTCTGTGGAGTTCTGGGTTGAAGATAACTTGTAGCTCAGTTTTAAACTCTGCTTGAGTCTGTTTTAACTGCTCTATGTCAGTTTTTGTTTCTTGCACTGTTTTTCTCAACTCCTCCAAGTGTCTGTTGTGTTCCTCTTCAAAGCGATTGATTTGATTATGTAATTCCTCTCAGATTTCCTCTTTCATAGTATTGAACATGGTAATGATCATATTTTGAAAGTCGTTTTCCTGGGTCAGGCTTTCTTGGTCATTTTCTGTGGGTTTGTTCTGGTTGAAGTCTAACATTATGGGATTAATTTCTTCAGTGGGAAATTTGTTTACTTTAGTGTTGCTTCTCATGGATTTGCACTTTGACTTTGGCATTGTTGTTTTAACTCTTAAGATCTTTCAACTTCACTAAACTGAATTATTTGGCCTGGAGTTCTGGGGGTGGGCAGGAATGGAGCTTACCTAGGTCGCGGTGAGGCCCGGCTGGACCTCGAGTGTCCCGGCCGGCGGAGCAGGGTGGGGAAGGGAGGATGGGGGCATCGGCGTGGAGCTATTTAACCCGAGGGAGCTGGGGCGGGGCCCGGGCGCAGGAGGAGTTCCTTCTCGTCCCTTGGCCTTGCGCGCGGCTCCGCCTGGATGGTGGTGTAGGAGCTGGTTTCCTTGGGCTGACCTGGGGTTCTGGGGACGGGCGTGGGCAGAGCTTACCTAGGTCGCGTGTGAGGCCCGGCTGGACCGCGCGCGCGACCGGGCCGGCGGAGTGGGGTGGGAAGGGAGCGAAATTCAAATCTTTAGCAAGCATCTTTAAAAAAAATGTTCTATCTATCTAGTCAGGGAAATGCAAATTAAAACCACCCTGAGATTTCTTCTTGCTCCCGTAAGAAACACAAAGATCCAAAACACAAGTAGCAACTAATGCTGGCACTAATTAGGGAGAAGGAGACAGTCACACATTGCTGGCGGGATTGTAAACTCATACAGCCACTTTGGAGATCAAGTTGGAAGTTCTTAAAAACTTAAAAATGGAAATTTCAATGCAAGCCATATATACCACTCCCGAATACATACCCAGAGAACACTGCATCCTGCAACAGAGTCATGCATATAACTATGTTCACAGCAACTCTTTTCACAATTGCAAAGGTAGATGTACAAGAGTTAACTAATAGGCAAAGATAATATGGTACATGTATGCAATGGAATACCCTTCTACTCTTAATAAACATGAAGTAATGAAATTTTCCAGTAAATGGGTGGAATTGTAAGAAATCATACTGAGTAAAATATCCCAGATGCAGAAAGACAGATGCTATGTGTGCTCACTTATACATGAATCATAGCATTATATATTCAGTTTGATGTAACCAAACACAACTCCTACAACATCCACAAATGCAAAGGAACATAAGCAAGGGGGTGGAATTTTGTAGGAAAATATGCCAAAAGGGCAGAAACAAAAGAATAGGGAGACTAGTTTGAAAAAGTTTTTATGTAGGAAAGTCTCAAAGGGGAGTGAGTTATAGGTCTAGTACACCCTAAGGAGTGGGATTAGCCTTCAACTAGCCAACAAACTCCTTAATAGGTGGGAAATAGACAACAGTAACCAGAGTGCAACTCTAAAATGGTCAGATGGATTCAGGCCAACTAAATCTCTTTCAACCCTAATGTCCAGGGAATACTGCAGAAAAAGGGGCAGTAAGAACCTAAAAATGGGTAGGTCCACTGTTGTCCTGGATATTTCACTCAAGTCATGCATAATACTGCATGCAGGAACCTAGTGCAATGAGACTTACCTTCACCACATATGCAATATGGCAGAAATATCAGCATTTCTTCATAACCTGGTGAGGAATTCAAGAGAAACAATTATATGAAGGGGGAACCTTATAGGCTAGAGCTAGACAGGTAAAGCAAGGACACATTTCAGTTGGTTTACCCAAAGAAGGACCCCTTAATCTGCCACAGAGTCCTGAGACCCTGCTAGAACAGAAAACCTGAAGGGAATCCTAAGGATCATACAAGCAGACAGGCAGGAGGGTTGGAGGGTAAGGGATGGATTGGTGAAGGAGAGTGTGGGGAGGAAGGAAAAGGGGAGAGTTTAGGAAAGAGAAAGGGAAGGAACATTGGCTTATTATGTTTGTTAAACTAGAAAAATGAAAAATAATTTAAAGAGCAGAATTCAGTAATTTCTTGAAATTTCAGCTGACCAATAATAGAAAATTCAATAGCTTCTATAGTTTTATTTTTCTTTTGTCCTAATATCACACAAATATTAAAAATGGAAAAAGTTTAGAAGTGATTTTTTATATTCTGAAATATTTTATACTTATATTAACACTAATACTTCTATGTTGAATTACTTTAAGATTGGTTTTTCCAAATTCCACTTTACTGCCAATCCAATTGACTTTAGCTTGGAAAATAAAGTGAAATACCATGTGTATTTTATCATACACTTTTTTTATATTAAGATGCTTCTCTTCTTCCTAAATTAATTAATGTATCATCAATAGTAGTGACCATAAAGTATTGTTTAACCATTTTTTAGACACATTATTTAAGTCATCCCCCACTTTTTTTCTGGTGGATTCTATGGCTCTTGTGATTTTAAATCCGTTCAGAGAATGTAAAAGAAACTATTGCAAAGCTTATAGAAGCCCTTATGAAGGGCAGTTCCTCTATAAGTCTGAGATGTGCAGACCATCATGAACAATTTAGGGGACCCTAACTCTGAGGATGCATTCTTACTTAGTGGTAGACTATTGTATAGCTTGCCTACTCTTCAACACTTATACAAAAACAAAACAAAGAACAGCCTATTAGAGCACACAGTATGCCTTATCAAGCATATTCCATCTGACACTGACTGCCATTCATGCATGCTCATGTTAGCAGTCTATAAAAGGGTTTCTCAGCATCACCGAGATCACTGATCACTACTCCATTAGTAATTGTTTTGTATTTCCTATGATTGTATTGCTCACATGTGTACAAATTAACTTACTATGTATTGTAGAATTTGCCAGTAAATAATTAGGTTTGAGCAGATAAGATCCAAGTTTTATGTATTGTGAGATTTCTATGATCTGGAAGCAGAAAATGCCAAACATGATCTCAGTAAGGACACTCATTTTGTGATTTTAATTTGATGCTGTGAATATCTATTGAAAGTAATATTAAGATTAAAGGAAAAATGAATGTCTAATCTTTTTTCAACAACAAAATGTTATGCATTTGAAGTTTTTGAACAAAATTACTACTGGATATAATTGGTCTCAGACAACTTTCTCATCACTTGGCAAAAGCTACCATCATTGGCAGACTTTGCACTGCAAATGCCCAAAACTTGACAAGTGGCTTTGGATGAATCTGTTCCTGGCACAGCTGTTTGGGGAACCTGATGTAGCATTGTGTCTAAAATACTTTTCCAGCCAACATTAGCCACTATTTCCCTTTTTCTTTCTAATAAATATTTGTCAACTTGAAATAAACACCAGATATATAGGGCATGATATTATTGGAAATGATTACATTTCATTGCCATGACAACTGAAACAGAATTTTCATATCAGCAGATGATCTTAGAAAACCATTTGAAAAAAGGAAGATTTGTGTGTTCATATGTGCATTTACTCTGCCCAGGGATTCATAGGCTCTGCCCTACCAGGACCAGAAACACAGGCCGCCCCTGCTTCTGCCCGGCGTCTATACGTGGGGTCTAGGATCCGAACTCAGCACCTTCTGTCTGCAAGGCAGAGGTTTAACCCCTGAGCCACCTCACCAGCCCCCTAAATGGAGATTTTTTAAGCACGCTGTATCAACATAGATACATTTTTACATAGTTTGAAACCAAATTTGCCTTAATATTTTTAACCTGCTTCCTAAAACTTTTTAGAAAAATAAGAGAAAAATAGAAAATATTCAAATATGTGTGACCCTTCTCTACCATATTTTATGTATACAGAGTGCAACAAATGTATCACTAAAATCTTTTAAAGAGCACGCTAAATTTAAAAAAATTGATTATTCAAAGAATCATAATAAGTAAAATGAAAATATAGTTACATCAATTTAGATGCATGGGGCTGGAGAGATGGCTCAGGGGTTAAGCTCTGCCTTGCAAGCAGAAGGTCCTGAGTTTGGATCCTAGACCCCACGTACAGACGCCAGGCGGAAGCAGGGGCGGCCTGCGTTTCTGGTCCTGGTAGGGCAGAGCCTGTGAATCTCCCGGAGGAGTAAAGAAGGAGGAGGTGGAGATGGTCCATGATGGCTCCCGAATTCACCCATGGTTCTACACATACACACACACACACACACACACACACACACACACACACACACACACGTAAGCACACACTCACAATTGAATAAATAAAATTTAAAAACATTTGTTGCACGAAGAAATGCCTGTTTACACACCTTTGATCAAAAATCCCTTGAAGTAAAACAAACACAGCTCTCAGCAATTTTCTTACTCCAGCCACCGCAACTAATAGAATTGCAAATTGTTAGCATTTTAAGGTAGTACTAAGTAGTATATCTACTAAGTATATATTACTTAGTATAGTATACTAAGTAGTATAATTTTTTCTGCTAATATAGCTAATTTTGTTTGAACCCACTCTATGTCTAGCATTCTAAACTGTTTCCAGGAACACAGAGGCATAAAAAAGTCAAAAATTAATGCTTGAGTTTTGAGACTATGGTTTAGTAAAGAAACTTGTAGTGAAAATTTTTGCAGTGAATACTTTGCTAATGAAAAGTATAAAGTTAATATAGTAATTTTTTCAACTTCAATGAATACATATAATGTTCCTTTATCAATATTTATCAAAGTTACTTAACATTTGCTACATAGATGGAGCTATAAAAGATAATGAAAAATAGCATAATTTAGTAAAATGAAAATAATGTTCTATGGGAAATAAGAAGGAGTTATTGATAATGCTCATGTCATTAGGAAAGGATAGAATCTGAAACTGAATAAAATTTTGAGATGAGATTAATCCCATAACCCATAGCCATAGATTAAGACATATACAGTGTGAGATTATTGGAAATGATTACATTTCATTGTCATTACAATTGAAACAGAACTTGACACTCAACATAGAGGCTTCCTTTTGCAATGGAATGTGTTTGTTACAGAAAATCACAACTTGGCAAAGTGCAGCAAATAAGAGACTGTGAACTGCTCCATTATAAAGAGGGCATCTTAATCACCTCCCCATCCCAAGGCTCAGTGAACACTGCAAGATTGCAAAAGCAGGAATGGGGACCGAAATGAGGCCAAACTGTGTTTGCTGGACATGAAATTGTTTTTGGATCCATGAATTCACTTCAATTATGTACATTTTCATATAACTGACCTACCAACATTTTACCATGGTAGGGAAGAGATCTCAATAGGCCCATGCCTTTCTGAGAGACTGCTGAGATTTAATTGGAGGGAGGTAAAGAAACATGCTTTCCTCAATGGCATATCCCTGTTAGTCAATTCATGCTCCAGCAAGTGCTTCGGCACATGCTGTCAAAGGTAAGTCAGATAAAACTCTATGGTTCTCACAGGTAAAAAGATATGAAATTGTAATGGAAAAGGAGGAGAAAGGATTAGTAATGAAGGTGTGAAAATATCATGCCTTTATTTTCTCCATGAATGAAAACCCCAAAGAATAAAATTTAAAAGGTTAAAGGTAATGTATTTAGGCAAAATGAAAGTAAGAATAGGTACTATATAAATTCAAAAAAAACTGACCCTGATTCTTCACTTCATTTCAAAAAGATGATTTTTTGTAGTGCAGATTTGGTGTTCTCTTTCCTTCTGTATATGGGTAAGCAATGATGATATATTTTTGTCCAATTTTCTTTTTAGTAAATTATAGGATAATATATTGGTAATTTTTTAAATCATTTCTGATGCTGAATTTGACTCTAAAGTCATGGTGAAGAAATGATGGAGATATTCAGTGTGAAATACATATCTTCCTATATACTACTTCCATGTGATTATTGTAAAATAAATAGGTATCTAAATACAAAATCAAGATGGTTGCCATTGAATTAAATGATTTTCATTAGCCAGAAGCAAAAAGTCAGAATCACTACTGAATCAAAAAGCATGTGATCACTTCTACCAGATTATAAAAGAGAAAAATGGAGTTCTCTGAAAACTGCTGCCACCAAGACCACTGTACCTTGTGAATTTATTGGTATATAAATAATCTGACACTGTGTGAATACACAAACTTATTCATCTCTTCCTGACACGCATACTAGTCTTAATACTCCGTATTCCATCAGCCCTCAAATATCTTAACTTGTTTACTCTGTATTATCTTGAATTATGAATATTCATTTAATATTAAACACAAGTCAATTTTATTTAAATTAATTTTCTTAAAATTTTAAGATAATTTTATTATCATTAATTTAACAAAATATGAAAAAAAATTTTTCATCAAAAATGTATTATAAAATTTTTTCTAGCATATCTAACGGAATGTTGATCAAGTTGATTTCAGAGCATATCTGTAGGTGATTATTTCTCTTTTATTATTTTATGTGGGAAGATCCAACATTTTTAATAAAGACATTCCTTAAACACGTGGCCATGCGATAGATGAAATATAGAAAACAAGCAAGTAAGCATGCAAGCATTGATTCACTGAATGTGACGTGTCCAGCTGCTCCAAACCCCTTCCACTGTAACTTCTCTATCATGTTACACTTAAAATTGAAGTTTGAACTAATTAAACACTGTCTCTACTAAGTTGCTTGGGCCAGACACTTACTTGCTAGCAATGTGTAATGAAATTGACATAACATGCAAATATATACTCACACTCAGTTTTTCTTTCTTTTTTTTAGAAGTCAAAGCATTCCTATTTGCAATTATATAATTCCTTGCATAAATACCCTCATGAATCTTGGAAGTGCAAACTTTTTAAATTTTTAGATTCTGTATTTTATTTTTTCATTTATTTTTTCCTAATTTTACAAGCACAATGAGTAATAATCCATCCAATTCCCTCCCACCCTCCTGTCCATCTGCTTCCACAATTCCCTCTACATCATCTGCTGTAATGGGGTTCACGCCTCTGTGGCAGACCAAGTGGTCCTTCCTTGGGCAGACACAAACATGGGGCACTCCCCTTCAGTTTTCTATTCCTATCCCTTAAGGTTCCAATGTCTGAAATAATTTCTCCTGAGATTATAGCTAGTCTATGGGGCATGCTGATTTGTCATCAATTGCGCAGGTCTGGTAAGGGCAAATTTCATTGGAATGAGTTCCTGGATGCAGCAGTCCTTCCTTGAGTGGAATACCTTGTACAGTAGTGAACCTTCCCATCTTTAGACTTTTACAATTTCATGGTCTCCTCTTCTGGCTGTTCTGATTCTGGACATCATATTTAAGTATACATGTCAACTTTATTGTTCAGAGTTTGGTCTCTGGGCACATTTGTAGAGAATTTCTCATCGAGTTAAGCCCAGAGCAAAACCTGCAGAAGATTTCCTAGTTGATGGGGAAGGCCCAGTTCATGTTGGGTGGGATTAGTGCCTGGGCCAGTGAATAAAATGGAGGAAGCTGTTTTGAGAAAGGGAGCATCCTCGTATATACTTGGTCAGACATGCTGTTGTGAGAATAAGGATTATCCCTCTTTCAGCTGCTATGTTCATAAGGTATGGCAAGATCTATCAGCTCTCCTACCACATTGGATAAAGAAATGTATCCAGAAGTTACAAAAGAGACTAAGACTCTTGTTCTCTTTAGTCATTTGATAGTGATTTTTTATCAGTAATCATGTAGGCTTGTACTTTGCATTCTGGTTGGCCATTTTCGTCTGTTTCACTGTTTATCCACTGCACTAGGTTGTGTCCTGTTTGGGTGTAGAAACCATCTCCTATCAAAAAAAAAAAAACTGAGAAAAATGACCTTTATATAAGAAAAGGCTTAAAAAGGAAGGAAGAACAGGAGTAGGACAGAGTAAAGAGGGAGATTGGCCTCCAGGTAACCAACCACCTGCATATTTTTACCACATTTTCATTATCTGTTTGTCAATTTTTTTGGAATTTAGGTTGATTTCATGACTTTGCTATTATGAATAGGGCTGCAGCAATCATAGATGTACATATCACACTCAGCTTTTCAATGGCTACTAAAGCAATGTGAAAAAAGTCAGTAATATTGTAATGTATGTACTGAAATAAAATTTATTTTTAAAAATATTTATTTATTTATTTATTTATTTATTAGTGTGTGTGTGTGTGTTGTGTATGTGTGAGAGAGATGACACTATGTTTCCTTGTGGAAGACCAGGGTGACTTCGGGAATTATCTTGGATTGCTTTTACCTCCTTTTTGCTTTGGTCTGTGATTTTCTAGGCTCTTCCTACCAAGGCTAGAAGCGCAGGCCACTGCCATTTTTGCCTGGCATTTTTATGTGGGAAATGAGATCTGAACTCAGGATTTTCTGCTTCAGAGACAGAGTCTCTCCAGCTCTGAAAAAAAATAATTTTGAGCTTAATTGCTTCAGAGCAGAGTTATTGAAAAATACAAGTATTTTAAGACACAAGAATAGCTCTTTATTGCAACTCTTATGATTTAGAAATTTAAACTGCTAGTTGGTAGTCCATTAATATGCTAATATATTATTTAAGAAAGAATGCAGAAGTATGAATTCATGTATCTGACCATGTTGCCAAGAAAACAAGTAATCACCAGTAGCTTCACTAAACAATAGACTAATAATACATATTCTATTCTTTGTCCAGAGCTTTTTGTAAAGAGATTCTACTAATGATGATGAGGTTGATAACATTTAACAAGGGAGCATCAGAATCTATCACCCAAGAGGAACAAGAGGAATGATGTATCACCATCATGGCCATAGTACAGCACAACATTAGAGTTAATTATTAATAAAATTAAGTAATGGCTACTATACTTCACACATTTTTTCAATGCAACTGATTATTGCCTAATTAACTGTACAGAAGAAATGAAATGAATGTTTAAGATAAAATTTTCCTCAATATAGCTCACTAAAACATTTCTTGGAAATGGAAATTTGTAGGAGATAATGTGTCATGTTTATGGAGGAGATAAATAAAGATGGATATTTGATATATAATTCCATTGATGGTCTCTGTACAGCCAAAGGGCACCTAGATCACAATAAATGCAACCTCACATGTATAGAAGATACGATAATAAGAGTAGTAATTACTAAGCTGGCAAGCAAAGACGATTTGATGAATGATTTTAGAACACATCAAGTTTTTGTATTGTCAGTCAATTTGGCTTGAAAGTCTTCAAAATTCAAAGCTCATTTTTAGCTATACTTTTCTTCGAATTTTTTTTATTTATAAACTGTCACACATTTCATTTCTTTCTGGGAAATTTTAACCAAATATGTCCTAGCAGGAATGGCAGCAAATAAAAAAGTATGTTTCATGTTGGTCTTCTTAGAAACATATTTTTACTTTAATTTTGTTCTGAAAGAATTATTTTAGTAAACTAGGGCTCATAAAAGACTGGTAAAAATAATCTTGGAATAAACATGATGTCTCAGAATTCAAATATGTGGAAAGAAAGTAAAGCATATGGTCATGCCTGAGAGATCTCAGAGTGGAGCACTTAAGGAAATCAGCATGAAGAATAAAGTGCCCATTAGCAAGTGATGATTTACTGTGTAATTTATGGGACAGAAAGGTACGCTTGAGATGGCACTTAGCACCTGGATGCCATGAAATAAATGGAGATGAAACATGCTCATGAAATTCCATTAATAAGAGGTATGATGTACGTTTCCTATCTGTTTTGTTCCTAGTCTAACATAGAACAGTGGCAAGCTTAGGTGATATTAAAGAACTTCGTTTTCTTTTCTTCTTTTTTTTTCTTTCTTTCTTTCTTTATTAATTTTGCATTATTAGTCTGGAGATTATAGGACATAACTCATCTCTCTTCCTCTAATCCCTGTATTAGATTTGATCCCAGAATATCAAACTGAATATTCTGGAAAGATTTCCAATTATATTTTCCACCAAAAGAAACGTATTCCTTGACTAATATGCCACACCCACAAAAACTTGTAATTTTCTCCTGGGGAAAAAAATATTGGTGAAATCTGAATTCTCGAGTATTTCAATCCTAACACCCAAAGAGCTGAGGCCATATGGCCCATAGGATCCTGGGAGCAATTCAGTAATGATATAAATGTCTTTTGCATTCAGGAAATTTGTTTAATTCTCTACTCATTAAGAACACAATGAGGGCTTGTAAATATGTCAGCCGTTGTGCAGGTCAGGCAAGGTCGTAGCACTATACTGGCTGCTGCAACCCAGACTTGCCCACTGGTGGTCCTCCCCAACTTTAAGTTCTTACAATCTTGCCACTCCCTCTCCCGAAAGTTTCCCTGATCTTTAGGATGGGAAGAGATTTGGATGAGCTGGTTTTGGGTGATCATTGTTGTTTTCAGTTTTGCTGTTCCTGCACTGCCCTTGATTATATCCTGATTGGGTGTTGGGGTCATCTCCTAATCAAAAATAAAATAAAAACTGTTATATGGGAGAATATTCAGTGTCTAACTCTCTGGGATACTCATCTAATTCCATCAAATTATAAGCAAATTTCATTAATTCATTTTTGATGGCTAAGTAGTATTCCATTGTATACATGTACCACATTTTCATTATCCATTTGTCAACTGTTAGGCATTTGAACTGATTCCATGACTTTGCTGTTGTAAATAGTACTGCAGTGAACATGGACGTACTCATAATTCACTACAGTGAATTGATGTATCTTGGGGAATTATTCCCAGTAAGGGTATAGCAGGGTGATATGGCATTTTGATCCATAACCTTTTTAGAAACTGTCATACTAATCTCTAGAGTGGTTGTACAAGCCTGCACTCCAACCAGTAATATATGAGAGGTCCCTTCTCCCCACGTCCTCTCCAGCATTTGGTGGTGTTTGTATGGTGGGATAGGGAGGACAACAGAGGGGAAGGGAAGGGAGAAGAGAAAGGAGGGGAGTACCTATTGAGCTTGTTTAAGTAGGTAAAATATAATAATTAAGATATTATCAAAATTAAAAAAAAAGAAAAACGACGAAAGCCGTGTTACCAGAATTCAGACATTGGCTTGATATTAAACATGGCAGTACTTTAATGTGAACTATGTGACAGTACTTGAATATGAACAAATTTCTTTGCTGTGCACATGGTCAAGGATGAATTTCTATTATTTAGAAATGATTTGGGGGGCTGGAGAGGTGACTCAGGGGTTAAGCCTCTGCCTTGCTGGCGGAAGGTCCTGAGTTCGGATCCTGGACCCAATGTATGGACGCTGGACGGAAGGGGGGCGGCCTGCGCTTCTGGTCCTGGTAGGGCGGAGCCTGTGAATCCCCCGGAGGAGTAAAGAAGGAGGAGGGGAGATGGTCCATGGTGGTTCCCGAATTCATCCGTGGTTCTACACACACACACATGCGCACAAACAGACACACAGACACACACACACGCACACATGCACACACAATTGAATAAATAAATTAAAAAAAAAAAAAACAAATTGTTTTGCTGGGGCTGGAGAGGTGGCTCAAGGGTTAAACCTCTACCTTGCAAGCTGAAAGTCCTGAGTTCCTATTCTAGACCCCACGAAAAGGGAGGGCCCTGCGTTCTGTCTGGTAGGGTGGAGCCTATGAATCCCAGGGCAGAGTAAACAAGAAGGAGGTGGAGGTGATCCATAGTGGTTCTATGCACCTACACACACGCACAATTGAATAAATAATAAAAAAATAATATTAGAAATTGTTTTGCTTACAATAATTTGTCATAGCAGGACTACCAGTTTAAGAGAGTCCGGAAACAAATTTGCCACAAAGCTTTCCTTCATTCACTTTTTTTCCTTCATTCACTCTTAAATGGCTGAACTAAAGGTGGTTGTTTGACTATATTTTGTCTATTTGTCACAGTTTTACAGACAAACTAAAACAACGTACACAAGCACAAGCACAATCACAAGAGAGAGAGAGAGGGAGGGAGACCTGGCCATAGCTGGGTGAGAGATACAGAAAGAATTACAGAGACAGAGAGCCTAACCAGATATAACTTAACAGGGCCTCAAGATCTGCCCTTCCATGAAGTTAAGAAATGTGTTTCCTATGATTCAGAACTCCAAATAGTTTGCATTTGTTTTACCACTAGTGTTGCAGGGTTCTTGTGTTCGTAATAGAAGACTGAAACCAGAACAGGTGAAGAAGATTAGAGTGTATTAGCAGAAAGAAAGAACAGAACTCATGGACTCAGATGTGGAGTGTCATGAGGGGCAGAGGCCTGGGAGAACTCAGACTCCAGGCATGGAATCCATGAGGGGAAGGTAGCTGGAAAGGAACTCATGGACTTCACACGTGGAGTGCTGAGAGAGGTAGGCTCCCAAGATGTCTGTCAGGGTCTGGGCTGTATACACACTTAGGGAAACCTGAGGAGGAAGGGGTAAGAGATGCCTTTTCCTCATTGGTTAGCTCATATTGGGGCCCAATCCAGTGATCTTGGACCCAACTCAGTTGATCTTCTGTCCACCTTGAGGTGGGGCTAATTCTGTAAAGGACAACTAATTTCTATATTCTTTCATAAGCAAAGGATTGGGGGAAGTTGGCTATTGGTGCATTCCTTCAGGGTAAACCCAGCAGTGGGGGATGACCTTCAATGAGATTCATAGACCATCCCGGTATGCCTGCTCTAGACTTCTGTTATTAGAAGCTCCAGTCTACATTTGGAATATGATGATTTTCTATTTATAAAAACCAGGATATTCTAAAATCCAGAGATGGAAGTTTATGTTGTATCAGACTATGGGGAAAATTTGTGATTTTGTCATCACACTTAGTTTGGAAGCTTTAGAATGTCTACAGATGGATACAATGTAAATATAAATTGTCCAAATTTGATTGTTAATTGCTTTTTTAATAAGAACCTACCCTGACACAAACACCATACAAGATACCATATGTTGCAACCTTCGCACACTGTGAAGAACACATTCAGAAGTTATTTTTAAATTTTAGAATTAGGATCTTAAGACTTCCTGCCCTCCAAATTCCAGTGGATATGCTTAGAAAAAGTGTTACATGAATAAGTAACTTCATTGCCATAGGCAAATACATATTTAAGGGATCTAAGCCATGTGGTACCCTTCAGGTCTATCAAATTAGTATAATAAACATTCTGTATCAACATTAACAACATTTTACTTATATTTATTATAATCTGGTACTGTAATTTTAGTGTCTAATTTTAGCAACCTTAGTTAATGTTTGGAAATCAGCATTTTAAAAACAAAAATACGATTTCTCAAGAGTAGCTTTATAAAATAATCATGGAATGCAATTAATATAAGAGAGCAATGGAAAGCATTCTAGAATAAGTGGAAATTTTAAAAAAAGCATATATGTAAACATATGTTTATCTAACTGCTAAATTAAAACTTTTATGTAAAAATGTCTTTAAAGTTGAAATAAAGCTTAGGAGTAATAAGATTTTTGTGGGTATGACTATTTGTTGAGATTCGGAGTGTATCAATTTATGGTTAAAAAAGGAGTTATACATTTGATCAGCAATAATAAGTACATCACAGCAAATTTACGATTACATTCAAGATTCTTGAATTAATTTTTCTATCATCTTATCAATGTAAATTGTTTTAAAGATACCGTTCGGGCAGATAATTAAAATGTTCCTTACTTCTTTTCTGAGATGTATGGAACAAATAAATTAATATATATTCATCAATTTATATGGATTTTTGAAGCATATTTGAAGACCTTGACATAGGTAAATTATAGAGAAAAGTAAAAGAGAGAAAAAAGTGAATATGGAAATACATTATGCAGGATAAACAAAATATTTTAATATTTCTTGTTATTGAAAAATATATGAATGCACTAATGATACAGATGTCACATAACTGGTTAATAAAGTTGTATTTCTTTTATTGAGAAGATAAGGTTTGGAATCATGAATTGTCATTCAAAGTTTGAACAATTACAGTTTCAGCTATCTTTGAATAACCCACAGTCGTTTGTGACTTCGATGTACTGAGGTAAGGAACTAAATTACTTCTGTTTCAAAGCTGGTGTGCATGGAGTACTTCACTATCTCAAGCTGCACTTTCAGCCTCTATTAATTATGAAGGACTTATTACATGGGAATAATGAGTTTGGATAGTCTCAAAGCTTTTACATCTCTTCATTCTGCTAGAATAGTTTGCTATTAAAAATAACTGTATATGAATAAAAGCTAATTTCATAAGGCTCATATGAAAGGTAAAAGAGAAGGAATGAAAAACCTGCTTATCCTTATTACTTTATAAATCCTTATAACTATAATGTGATATAGAAACATCCTAAATATAGTGATTCATCAATGATATAATTGCAAAATATACTCATTTTTAATTATTTTGCAAGTTATTAAAATGAGTGTGGACTCAAGCAAAAAGAAAATACTTGAGCATCCTAACAGCATAATAATGAAGGATAGGAATTTGACAATACAACAAATAACAGGATAAACAAAATATCAGTAAAACTAGTCAACATATTATAAATATAAGATGCTCATTTTAAAATAACTATGTTGAAGTACAGATTATTCTTTGAATGTATCAGTCACTGAAAACTTTGTCCATGAGTGAGTATGCAATCACAGAGAAGTAATTAAATGGAGAGAAATTTGACCTAATGATAGGATTCTCAGGTATATCCACAGATAGACACAGTGCTACAACTCCTGATGCTTTAATTGATGGCATATTCATGAAAATTTATAGAAGAATCTTTTACTACTTTAGATATTTTCATGTAATTTATATTTTTCTGGGTAATATATCATTTTTTCTAATTCATGGGGACTATTCAATTTTTTTCTCCAAGCATTGGGGATTGATTCAAAGGCCTTGTACTTTCTAAACAAAGGCCTTACCACTAAAGTTTAACTAAAGCTCAGTACTTTTTTGCATTGCAGGATCTATTCTGTGTTCACAATGACTCACTCATTTGTCTATATGGACACCTGAGATCCTGCGTGTTTTTCTTTCCTTTTGGTGAATTTCTTCCTTATAGTTTTAACTTCTCCTGACTCACTTCTGCTTACCACAGACAGCCTTGGTGCTTCCTGTTGAGAGGATGGATATATTGTAATATCCAAGACTACTCATCTCCAGAGACATTTTATGTGCCAAATAGACATCATTGGTGCAGAAGTACTACAGACCAGATTTTAATTTTTCTTCTTTATTATTTTTTAATGAGTCCTCCTTGTTGTGTGGGGTACTTTCTTCCTCACGTTTCAGGCATTTAGTGGGTATTATTGGGAGATGATGAAATCTTTCATATATGTGGTTTAGTTTGAAGACACGGGTCTATGGAGGCATGCTTTCATAATGTATCTTGCTCCTGGCACAATTCTTCTGTGCATCCTGGATGTTGTGAGGTGACCAAGTTGCTTGTGCACATTCCTGCTGCCATGGTGACTGTCCACACTTTAGTCCAGCAGCAATGAAACACACTTGCTATTGTCTGGTATTTCTGAAAGTTTGAAACTAAGTAAATGCAATAAGCTATTTTTGAGTTGTTCTCTCAGGATTTTGTCACAGTGATGAAAAAATCAAATTTTGCAGGAATATAAGTCCTTTATCCAAATAAATTTTGAAAGTGCCGGCACTAAGAGTACCTCATTTGCTTTATAAACCAATGCAACTAAAATTTTAGGTGAACTAGGAAAAGAGGACATCCTGAACTGATTCAAATGTCCTTGTAAGAATACCAACAACAAAGAGATACTCAATATTACTATTTCAAGCTGAAATAGAAGCTAATATCTAAGAAAATCCATTAGATGAAATTGTAACAAAATATTAAATCCTAGGAAATGACAAACATATTTAAATACAGAATGCATAGGGAAACTCAGATAGACTCAACCTGATATGTAATCCTTCACATCACATTTTAGATTAAATTATAAGAGTATACAACGGATATATATTATTGGAAGAGAAAAATATCTAAAATATCTACCTATAGTTCTGAGTGCATCAGAATCCTATCTGCACCATTTAATCGACAAACATGGAATGATATGTCAAGTCATGCCAACAACTACCAAATAAGATTAAGACATACATCAACACTGTCTTCAAAATTGATAGAGAATTAAAAATCTTCTAATATAAACACAAATCAAAGGAATTGTTGCCAATTAAGGGAGACTGACAAAAGACAGACTTTTAGCTTTATAAATTCTTTTAGCTTTATAAATGTCACATCTAATATTTCTTGGAGGGGGGAAGAAAGAGGCTTGTTCAGCTCCCAACTACAGGTTACAGTCCATAATGACAAGAGAATTCTACCAGCTTGAACCAAACGAATTGGTCATACCACATCCAAACTCATAAGCACATAGAGTAAATCAGCTCCCAATCAACTTGTCAGTGTTCAGATGACTTTCATATACAACACAGGGTATCAAACCACTCACACAGGTCTTCTCACATCATCTAAAACAATTATGTGATGTCACGTAAGCATGGCCAGAGATCTGCCTTTACTAGATAATTCTTCATAGGTGTTCCCAAAGATTCATCTCACTTCCCTAGTGTCAAACTGAGAATTGCTACTAAATGTCAAAGTTGCTTCAAAATCCTACATATAGATAGGTAAGAAAGATAGCACTAAATATTAGCTCATGAAAGACAGATCTTAGTAGAATACATGTTCAAATGAGAATTAACAATGATTCAGAAATTTTCTGTTCAATGAAAAAGCAAAGTGCTATAATGAATAAAGTAGAAATAAATGAGCACTTTTTAATCAACTGGTAAAAGTTCATCAAATAGTCACAAATGAGTATATGTCTGAATATGAAGCATGAGCAATGGCATGCATTGATGAAGATACATAATATATCTTATTTTTATCTATATGCTAATTAGAGAAACTAGTACAAAATAAAGCATATTGACCAATTTTCATAATGAAAATAATTGCAATAAATAAAAGTAATAATATTAGAAATAATATTTCACTCTAAAATTTAAAAGTATATTCTTTATTGGCACTCTAATCCTCCTCAACTTCAGAAAAAACAAAACAATACTGGCTGAAAGTGAAAAGATGATAACACTATATTAGGAAATAATGACCTCAAAGCAAACAGTGCGACTGAACTCATGTAAGCAATGTCGGATTGAAAGAATTAAAAGGATTTTAAAAGGGCCCATGTGCTCTATATCTATTATAAATATATATTCATCAAAAAGCAGCACACCCCATGCCATAAAATGAAAATTATCACAAATAACAGAACAGACAGTCCCAGATTCAGTAATAGTAAGCAATGTCAATACCCCTTTCATCAATATACAAAGCAACCTACCTAAACTCAACAATAAGAGACCTTCATTGTTAAACTGCAGAAGATATTAGGTAAATTTAGCAAACATCTGTTAAATACTCCATCAAAGTTCTACAGATTACATTTTCTTAACAAAAGCTCTTGGAACTTTGTCTGAAATAGGTTTGAGGTTATATAATATATCTTGTTTTACAATTTCTTGTCAATGGAGGAAAGTTAGATATCAGTAGTGAGAGGAATAAAGAAATTATTCAAACACATGCAGATTGAGTAATGTAGTGAATCATGTGAGTATTCATAAATAAGGAGAAAGTATGATTATAGAATAATAAAATAAGAATGTTTCTTACTAGATTTTTTGGTAATATTTAGTTTCAAACGTAAAGTTTAGAAAAAAGGAAGGTGAAAGTTTAGGGATACAAGCATGTGAATTATAAAATCAGATAAATGGGCAGCCACGATAGTTCACAGGGTAAAGGCACTTGCCACCAAGCTCGACCCCTGAGTTTTATTCTTGAACACATATGGTGGAAAGAATGAACCTAATCTTGCAAATCACACTCTGAACTTAAATATACACTATAGCAAGTGTAGATTTATCCCACCAGTCACCCCCTGCATAAAACACACACACACGCACACACACACACACACACACACACACACACACACACACACAAAGCATTGATTTAAAAAGTCATAAAAATGGCAAATTATTTAATCATTTACCCAAAGTTCTAAGAAAAAAAAGCATGCCTACAACATATATTAAGTAATTTCTAAATGTTATCGTACTGAATAAATATGTCAATGAATTCTTTGTATAAATAAAGATATTTTTAGATGTTTCAACGTTTTTATTTTTCAAGATGTCTCTCAAGTAATGCGGATGGATTGTCACAAATTTAATTCTTGCCATTTAACACAATAGGCCAAACACATTGCCAAAAAGGAGAGCCAATGGCCAGCAAACTTGAGGGAAAAAATGTATTTTATTCATTGTGCAGATTTTAAGTCACTTAGTGGTATTCAAATAGTTTAGAAATATACTTTCTTCATATTTTTCTGATGTCTTCTTAAAGATACCTTATATTCTTCTAAAAGAACTTACTTCTATGGCTCTTTATTCAAAATTTCTAGTGATGAAGAACTACAATTAACATTTTCAATGTCAAATATCTTTTCACCGATTGCAATGAGATAAACTGAGTTTCACCAAGATCACAAATGGCATAAAATCAACTTTTTATAAATTATTATATAAATGATCTGATTGCATTAAGACAAGGGCATAAATATCTGGTGCATTGGTGATCATTTGCCATGGACTTCATGACTATTACTGAAATTTAGAAGGCTGAATTGTAGTTATCCATTATTCATGAATAACATCAAATATTTTCTGAGTCATTATTGGATACTTTCCTCTAATATCCATACAAATAATTTAGTTTATACTGTACAATAGAAATTATCTCTCATGTTTTACAGCTTTGGAAACTGAGGAAGAAAAATGTTATAGAGCTCTCTTTGCTACTGAAGGACTGAATCCTTTAAAGATAATTTGCAATACTCAGCATCCTCAGTTCCCATCCTTATGTTTCTACTATAGCCCCAGGTCCTATTATTAGAATTATTTTATATCTGAAAGAACTATGTGTTTATAAAAATCTGTGAATATATGTTCTTTAAAGTCTATGAGCCTGATGAATCTAGATTAAAACAAATGTTTAGAGTAGAAAACATACCATGTCTATTGAGGGCACTCAAAATTCTTAGTCTTTACTTTCACAGATTCAAAGATGTGAACACCTACCTGCCTTTTACATATTCTGGTTTTATCTAAATCAAGCTTCCTCCTATGGACTGTCAAGACTGTTAAATCAGATATCTCTGCATACATGTCACTTAGGAAAGGCAGGAAAACTGTCTTCCTATAGCTCACAGCTCCTGTAAATGTGGAGTGAGAGCCTGTCTTTGCCTATGGGGCAGTGGTCTGACCTGCACAAGAGCCTAGAGCTCACTGATTAAAACACAAAGAAGAGGAAAATCTTGCCCCTGACAGATACTGATGACAAAGATTGCCAGTTTAGGCAAACTGAGACCAGGACCACAACCATACACAGCATACTGCTAGCTGAATGCAGTCCACTGAACTGGGATTTGTGTTTCTGAAGAACCAATCACTACACCTCTTATTGTATATAGAGTAGCTCATGTGGGACTTTAATCCATGGCCTTTACTGCAATAAAAGCTGTGGTCAACATTACGTACTATAATATATTTTTCTGATTTCTGAAACAATTGCTTTGCTTCAAGTCACATTGCTATTAAAATAAATTCTTCAGAATTTCAGTATTATTTCATCTTGTTTCACACATTTTACCATGTGTTTTATGGAAAATATTTCAGATTCACCAGTACATCATTATCTTGATGTTTTTTAAACTTTGAATCAATTTTTATGTTGACTTAGGGACACATACAGTGTGTAGAGCAGCCATGGTAACTGAGAATGCTAGTTTCTTGTTACCTAATGGGGTAAAAGACACTTTCCTTAATATTCAGTACTGGTTATTTCTAGAGCAAAATTAGAACAAAGGCTGGGGAGATGATTCAGGAGTTAAGACTTTACCTCATAAGCAGATCCCAGATCCCAGATAAAAAAATGTCAGGTGCAAGAGGCAGAGGGATACACTTCTGAGAGTGATATAAAATGGAGGCAAAAGTAACCCAGGACGATTCCTGAAATAGCCCTTGGTCCTCCACAGGTGCACACTATGCCCTCTGATACACACACACACACACACACAACACAACACACACACACAAACTAAATGCATGGATGAATAAGTAAATAAAGTATATAAAAAGGAAAGCACAAGGACATAAATTTGTTCCTGAGAAACTATGCTAAGAAAAAAAAAGCCAGTACCACCAACATTTCCATGTGTTGGATTCAGTTGATCCTTTGTATATTTATATTCAAGGAAAGCAAAGTCATGAGAACAAATACAACAATCCTATGTAACATATTAACTCTAAGGACATTAAAATATTTTTTTGTTTATGTAATGTTTGGACTGTAAAAAGTGTCATGAGAAATTAATATAAGATAAGCAAAATGTAACAGGAAATGCTGAATTACTGTCAAAGTGAAGTGGATGAGAAATATATCGCTAAAATTTTGCATTTTTATTTTTCCTTTCTCCTTTTTTAATCCTTCTGAGTTTTATTATGTAAAACAATGGATTTCCTAGTTGTATATATGTATGCTATAGATACCAGATACCAAGTCTGCATATGAGAGTGGATAGAATACTGTTATGTACTATGTATCTATATAAATATATTGGTCCATCATTTGTAGATTTGCTTTAAATGAAACTGCTATAATTTAGATATTATTTTCAAAATCATGATAGTAATGTCATATCTGAAAACATATAGTTCCTACTATATAATGTAATTCTATATTCCCATTTGATTTTACTTTTAAAAATAAGCAGCATAATATCACCAACATCTTGTGCTACATTTTATATATAGATCATAGTAATATGTGAGTAATTGAACTCCCATATTCAAAACAGGAAACTTTTATTTAAATTGTACTTTTTCAAATTTGTAGACACATCTGAGTACTATTAATTCATACATATCCAAAATCATGTCCTTTATAGACTACTCTTACTTTGCTTTAGTGTCTTAAATTACTTCATTTTATACATATAACTACATAAAAGAAGTATCGTAATTACCACAATATCTCCAAAGATTTTTAAAAGAGTGATACAAAGTTATTTACACATCGTTTAATTTCACACATTCAAAAAATGCTATCTTCATTCTTGACACAAAATACTTTCACCTGCTCTACTGAGCTTTAAACTAACTCCCTGCATTGCCACTAATAGAAGAACAGGTGGTGTGTATTTACAGTTCCACACAGTTATTAAGAAATAATGTTTGTCATACAACATCAATAAAAGCAATAAAACGATATATTTAATTCTACCATTTATAATATCAACACTAAAATCCCATATAAATTTAGAAGTATATTAGCAAACAAATCCAAATAAACGTATGAAATTGTTGCAAAGTATTAACATAAACAATCATGGGACATTTGGTATTGATAAATTTAAAAAGTCCTTTTCAACAAAGCCAGAAGAAAATAAAGTAACTACAGAGTTTCACCTGTAACCAGATGGCCAGGCATAACAAATCAGTAGTATGTAAATATCAGTATTTCAAGAACACATAAAAAAATGGCTAGTTACTCTACATCTAGTTATACATTGATGATTTCCATGTAGACAAGAAAAAATATGTACCTTTTTTCATGACTGATGCAGTCCCTGGAGTTGCCACTACCATTTTCCAGTTCATTTATATAAAGGTATGAAAATAGATGTGTCAGGAACATCTGGATCCTGCACTAAAATCTACAATGAAATTTATTACATATGCAATTCAAAGTGCACATAAAATAAAATGGTAAACAGTCTAGTGTAAGTTACTGAATGTCAACAACATTATTCTCTATCTTAATGACAACTGTATTTTTTTCTGTAATGTTAGCAACATTTAATAGGAAATAAGGTATATGGTGCAGATCACCAAACTCTTTAACAACAACAAATGAAGTATGAAACAAAGTATGGGCACATATTGCTATGCATATATGTTTATTAAACAATTTTTACTTCATAGAACACAATTTTATCAATATTTTTGCTACCAGCAGGCCTTTCTGATGGACTAGACAGAGGTTTCAGCCAAAACAGGTCATGTACAGCTAATTATATGGCTTTTGTCATTATGCATACATTATGAATGACAAAATGGTCATGTATAAATAAATGATTAAAATGAACTTGAGAATTTTAAGACAGTAAACCTGCTTTCTTTACAGCAGAATATTAATTTACATACCTGGTCTCTATTCTGATAATCTAGAAGTATCTTAATCACATATACTTACATTGTTTGCTCTCAAATATTATTAGCATTATAAATATAAAATAGGATGCATTCTTGTGGAAAATTTTTAAGATTTATTTGGCTGGAGTGATGCATATTTCAATAGTATATTTTTAAAATACTTCAGAAACAGGGACTCTACACAAAAAGAAATTTAAATAACAAACAATTTTCTTAAAAGACACTCAACTACCCTGGTCATCAAAGAAATACAAATTGAAACTTCCCTGCAATTCCATCTTACTCCAGTCAGAATGCCTAAGATCAAGAACACATTGCCAGTGGGAGTGCAAACTAGTAAAGCCCCTTCAGAGATCAGCGTGGAAGTTCCATAGAATACTATAGAACTACCATACTATACCACATAGGAAACAACTATACAACATCTAGTAAAATTCCCCCAAAGACACTGCATCTTATTATAAGGACACTTATTCACTTATGTTCGTTGAGACTCTATTCACAAATGTGAGAAAATGTGATCAGTCAACATGCCCATCAACAGAGGAATGGGTAGTGAAGATGTGGTACATATACACAATGCATGCTATTCAGCCATCAGGAAGGTTGAAATTATCCAATTTTCTGAAAAATGGATGGAACTGAAATATATAATATTGAGCAAGGAATCTCAGTCATAGAAAGACAAACACCACATGTTCTCTCTTATATGCAATTGCTAGCACTGATCTCTCTACTGAAGTATTTGGCTTGGAAGCATTGAAAAAGTCAGAAAATTCTGAAAGGATCAATAAGTAGAAGGAGGGAAGGGACAGTTAGGGTGAAATCTTTTCGATGTGGAGCAAGTAGGGTGTGGGAGAGAATAATGGGGAAAAATACCTGGTGGATTTGAGAGTATGGGATAAAGGAAAGGCAGAGGGACTTAGAGAAATTCCCTAAGATTGTGATCTATAAGACCATAGGAATCTCCTCTGTCATTAGTATGTCAAAAAAGAAAACATTCATTTTTTTAAAAGGAACAAGAATGGAAAGTCTCTATGTAGAAGACCACAAAGAATGGAAAACAGGGCAACCTCCTTTCCCCCCCAAAAAAAGCCTTGGCTTGGTCTAGTTAGAAGACAGTGACAATTGAAACTATACCAGAAGTATCAGAAGTGTGATACTTTCTGATAAGGTTTTTAACATTGCTCTTGGTTGCCCTCCAAAAAAATGATACTAAGACCCTATTACCTGAGATGTGACACATACAGGTCACAGGACTTGAGCAAAATTCGGCAACTAAAACTGGTTTGAGAGCTTCCTCTTTGTTGGATAGCTTACACACCACCAACGAATACTATAGAAGCTTCTGGGAAGAAAAATAAAGTCCACATGAACCCATGAAATCTGAAAATTACAATGAAAATCACTATGTTAACAGGTGATTATCAGTATATTAGTAACATGAGTATCAGGGAGACAACCAACAGCTTTCTGATTGGACTTAAAGCCTGTTTGTTTGAAAAAAATACCTGTTACTTTCAAAAGAACAAAAACCTATATTGGAAGGAAATAGGTCACTAGGAAAGAACAGACTATGAACCTTTAGCTAGGATGATAGTATACAAAACTACTGTGTAAATTCCTGTTAATATGCCCATAGATTGGAAGAGCACTCAACCCAGAAGCTTTCTTCTACAACAGAAAGCATTTCAAACATCAAAGTATGACTTGCCAAAATGCAGAAAATAAGGGTCTGCAGACTGCTTGCTCCTATACCTTACATATGTCGACCCCACGTACCAGGGAACATCATGGAAAGGGAGCAGCAAGACAGCAAAAACCTGAGGTGGGAAGGTGGTAAGCAATGCATTATCTCCTGGATAAAATATACTCATGATATACAATATTTTATGCTAGGTATGTATACTTACGTAAGAATTGTACAGGAACTGTCTTTTCAATATCTCATCATAACATCAGACATCTCTCAAGAAGCTCCACACCACTCTGAGAGACTGACGAAGACTAATACTAATGGAGAAATAAAAGAAGTAAAGGAGGTAAAGGAAGATGACTTCCTTAATGGTATACCTAATGATCTAGATTACTTGCTGAAACATGAATCATGTTAGGCATAATTCTTTACAGACTAGATGAAACACAGTGACCATACAAGTGAAAACATTTGAAAGCAGGAGTCAGGCAGGAGAGAAGAAGGGTTGTAAGGGGAAAAGGATGGAGGAATAGAGTTGGGACTAAGGCTTGAAAATATTATAAAGTAACTATATTCATGTATACAATGTCAAAAAATAAAGATATTCAAAAACGTGGGGCTGGAGAGGTGGCTCAGGGGTTAAGCCTCTGCCTTGCAGGCGGAAAGTCCTGAGTTTGGATCCTAGACCCCACGTATAGACGCCGGGCAGAAGTGGGGGCGCCCTGCGTTTCCGGTCCTGGTAGGGCGGAGCCTGTGAAACCTGGGGCAGAATAAACAAGGAGGAGGTGGAGGAGACCATGGTGGTTCCGGAATTCGCCCGTGGTTCTACACACACACACACACACACACACACACACACACACACATACACGCACAATTGAATAAATAATAATAATAATAATAAAGAAAGAAGATGTCTAAAAAACGTTTCGTATTATATAAATTTAATCTAGTTATTTCAAGAAATTTCAGTTACTCTAAGCACACAATATCTACCTACTTTATTTTCACTGGTGTAACATATCCTTAATTTCTGAATAGAGTTCAGAGGCAATGTAGAACATTTTACTGTATCATCGTGAAGATTAGCTAGTATTGTGCTAAGAACACATTCTGCAGATCACTTTGTGATATCATAACTGAATTTGAAGCATAAATACTTGTTCAATAATCTCTTTAACATAATGCATCTTATGCTTCTTAAATCTGAATTCATTTTGGAAAATTATAATTTCTAAGTTAAAGTGTTCTGATCAATTCCCTTGATTTTTTAAAGAAAGCCAATCAAAAAATATATAGTTAATAAGCATAGTGGATTGTCTGTAATCACAACACATGAGTGAATGAGGCAGGAAGATTATGAGATCCATATGAGTTTAGTTTTTTAACAAAAAGAAAAGAAAAGATATTGTTGAATTTTGCCAGCATTTGTAGAAGATGTGATCTTGTCATAAATAGTTACATTTAGTTCTGATAATTAAAAGTATCTATCTACCAATAGAAAGAATTCAATTTTCATACTCTCATTATTCATGGAATTATATTGCATTATTTAACCTTTGTTATATTATTGATCTTTTTCTCCTTATGTATAATAAATCTTCAGGTGCATTTGACATTTAGAGAATATTTGGTTTAGTGTTTGCTATAAATGTTCACAATCTATTTCAAACTTTTAAAATTCATGTAATGTAAGCTTAAAGTGCAGATCATATGCCAAAAAAGTGGCATATTACAGATGTTATTCTTATCCATCTCTGTAATTCCACTTTGGCTGAACATTTTAATTCATGATTTCATAATTCAATGTATTATAAAATATTCATACATAAAAATATAAATTTGATTATATTCATTCCATTGTATACTTCCTTATTCCCCTCTATTCCTATCAAACTGTTTTTTCAACAAATTCACTGCCTACTTTTATGCCTTTATGTGTGTGAATGTATGTGTGTGTGTATCTTTCTGTCTGTCTGTCTTTCAGTCCCACACCTGCCTATAACTAACTCCTCAGTGACTGGTGGTATTGAAGTCACAGAAGAAGGTAAGAATATAAGAGCCTCATGTTGGGATGGAATGAGAGATACATGACATGGCTGCTGCACCCATGAACCCACAGAGATGTAGTTATTTACATAACACTATTTATTAACATTTACAAAGCATATATGTCATTTTGGATATCATTGTAACATTCTGTAAGATAATAGTACTGCTGCTCGGATAGGACCCAAAAATAATAGGGCCCATATCAGCCTTGTTGTTTTATATTGTAACTAAAAACAGGTAAACAAATATTTAAATTTTGTATTTCGTGTCAGGTACTGATAAATTGATTTTCACAATACAGTTTGAAGACATGTGATGCAGTATAAATTTTGTGGTCTTCATATAAAATTGATGTTCAAAATATCTGGAATTCTGCATATTTAGAAATATCACTAATTATTTAACTTTGTTTAAACCTTACACAAACTATGTGTAATGAAATATCACATTAGCTTACTAATATATGCAATTATATGCTTTATCAGTTTAAATTAATTTAATTCAAAATGCTAAATAAATTAGAACTATTTATTAAATAATTTGGTTTGCATTTAATAATAAATCAACCATTTCAGAATAGTTAGATTAAAACTTTCAAGTCAATAATCCTTTCATTTTAGCCTTTATGTACTTTTTTTTTTATTTATTCAATTGTGCATGTGTACATGTGTGTATGTGTGTGTAGAACCACGGCCGAATTCTGGAACTACCATGGACCGCCTCCACCTCCTTTTTTACTCTGCCCCGGGGATTCACAGGCTCCACCTTACCAGGACCAGAAAGCAGGCCACCCCCACTTCTGCTGGTGTCTATACGTGGGGTCTAGGATCCGAACTCAGGACCTTCCACCTGCAAGGCAGAGATTTAACCCCTGAGCCACCTCTCCAGCCGTCTAGCCTTTATATACTTTCATCTATTGATATTACTGTTTGTATTTATTCAATAAATATTATGGGTTTAATGTATGTTACCAAAAGTCATATGTTGAAGTTTAACCCCAATATGTGAGAATATGGAAACATTTACCTATTGGTGAAGAGGGACTTCGATAATTCAGGGGTTAAATCTCTGTCTCAGAAACAAGAGGACCTGAGTTTGAATTTCCAAATCCCTAGCAAAAATGCCAGGCAGAAATGACAGCAGCCTGTAATTCTGATCCTGGAGGGCAGGGCCCAGAGCAGATCAAAACAATAAAGGAGATAAATTAAAGAATGTTTTGGTAAGTCATGTTTGAACTTCCCCTCAGGATCATACACTCTAGTACCCTCTGGTATACACACACACTCACTAAAAAAATTGGTTAAGATGAAGTTTACATTGGGTGGAGAGGGATGAGACTAGATAATGTACCCTGAATATGATTAAAATTCATTGGACTCATGCAGCAAATGGAAAAAAAAATCTTAATATCTTACTAACATCTTACTATCAATGGCCAAGAAAAGAGAATCTCTTGTCACAATGGACATTAAAGACTTATTTGTGTGTGTGTGTGTGTGTGTGTGTGTGTGTTTGTGTGTGTGGTGTGTGTGGGTGTGTGTGGTGTGTGTGTGAGACATTAGAAATCTGATCCTTTTGTTCACAAGGTAAAGGATTTAAGCCATCTCTTCAGTCCAGAATTGGGGAATTGTTACATGAATTTTCACTGAAATATCAGTGTGTTTAAAAGAAATTTGCAAATTGCATGGTGAAATGTGATGTTTCAGAGAAAAAATTATAAGTATTCTATAATATTCTTAGAAAAGTAAGAGCTGACAGGAAAAAATCTAAAAAATCACGTACACCTTCCAATTTAAGGTTTACCCAAGGGTGACTCCAGGAGAATTCTATGCCCATTTGTATGTCCTGAAATGCTTTGCCTGCTGGGTGGGCTCTGGGTCACAGCAAAACTAGCTATGGTCAGTTGCACGTGTAAATGGGATAGAGACCAGCACCGAAGGAAAACTCCTCAGCAGTTGGAGATTGAATTCCACAGTGTTTAGAATCCAGGCTTACAAGCTGTTGCTTCAGTTTTGCCTTTAAGACCTATGTGAGTTTCAGTACTAACTAAATAAAACTAAAAAAAAAAAAAAAAAAAAAAAAAAAAAAAAAAAAAACAGGAAGGTGTTCAGCAACACATCTTGCTCACCCTTTATAAGCAAGATAGGAATCAGTACAAGAAAAATTGTGATGCAAGTATTCTTTCCAGGTAAAAGTTAATTTTCCCCTTAGAGTCTTCACAGTCTAATAGAGCATAATAATAAAGAAAAGATAAATGGGGACTATTTATTATTCTCCTGGTTTAATGCCACAATGTAAGTCTTTCAACATATCCAGGTTAAATATTTCCTCATATGTAAAATGAGGTTATTACATTAATGAGAGCTGGATTTCGTTTCTAACCTGAGATTCTGTCATTCTTTTCATTATTATGTTCCATCTCTTTGTTAGCCATAAGCAAAGAAAATCTAAAAATATGGTAATATGTTCAGCTGCTGAAGTCACTAATACATTGAGGAAGTGTGAGTCAATGAAGTACAAGGTGCCTTATTTAGCTTCACGCCTTGCACAGTACCTGCTATTCAAAGCCTCCCATTGTGTCTTTATCCCAGAGATTTTCTTTACAAGCTCATTTCAGCTTATACTTTTTTAAAAGTACTTAATCATTTCTGATTATGATATTTCATCAATACACAACCAAATCTAGAAGCTGTGTGCATTAAAAGTGTTACTGTGGAGCTGCATTTGAAAAGTGAGATGCTAATTATTAAGATTGCATAGTTGGAAATGAAATTAAGAATATTATGCTTTTCTGTATTATTATGTGAAGCTGAAGAAGGGACTTTTTTAATAAATGATTTTGTGGTGAGATGAGATAATGAGTAAATCTCTATTACATGAATCCCATTTTCTGGAGGGAAGATTATGTTTGTGAGAAGTTGGGATTATGCACTTTCTGTTGAGTATGTGATTTTCATAATTTCTTTTGAAAGATTATAGAATTGAAGGGGTACAGACTGACCTTAAAGTACAGTAAACTGGCACACATGCTAACATTGTCAATGGTGTATGTTTGTAGAATATAATTCTTTTTCATACTTGACCTTTATGGTATTTCTTTCTATCAGATAATCTCAGTAAAATTAGAACAGTTGCTAACCTCACTAGAGTGACATTTTCCAAACCTTATGATCAATATGCCTAAAAACTGTCAAAATTTTCAAGGGCAGGACATTCTCAGAAGTTACCAAAATGAAATGAAGTCTAATATGATAGTTGATATCACAGTTGTATGCTGGACAGTATCCTCAAGAATAACAGAGATGTTAGAGAAAACCATGAAAATTTGAAAAAAAACTTCATTTACTTAATAATTTTATGCCAAATTTAGCTGCTTAATGTATTAAAAATATTTTAAAAAGCAAGTAAGATGCAAAAAATGTGGGAACACCATGAAGACCTTATAGATAATTTCCCCTAGTTTTTCCTCTTCTCTGTGAATATAATGCTGTTCTTAAATAGAAAGTGCATTAAAAGTGTCAACTCTTAAGGTTGTGACTTTTTCACTCATTCCCTCACCAAATATGTAAAATGTTTCTATTTATATGTCCCCAACTAGGTTATTATTCATACATAGGGAATAATTGCATGTTTTTTGGACATATACTTTAGAATTAAGTTAAAATTCTTGCATTTTACAATTATACAGGGAATAGTCCACCAATCATCTGGAATTTTATCTTAATGTGTCTGATTTTCATAATTAGTATTTATATGTTATTACATTTGTATCTACTTATCTATGTAAATAAACTATAAAATAATTTAAATTACTTACATTGAAGAAAGAAATATGAAATTATGGAACTATGGAAATAACTCAGCTGTTTAATAATATGCCTGGTAAGAAAAATGACTGAAATTCAGATCAACAGAAGCAACACTTAGTGGATATAACATACAATTCCAGCAATTTTGGCCTCCACAGGCAAAGCCCAGACATCCCCCCCAAAAAATTAGACTAATTCTACATCAAGGATAAACTAAAACTTCCTTGGCTACCAGGTCAAATCTACATAAAATCACCTTTCTTAAGTTTCTCCATAATGTCATTTTTTTCTTTCTTCATAGGCTCCCAGGTGTTTCCCACATGTGGTGAGAGTCCATCCCATATCCATACCCACTGGGCTAGTGCGCTTAAAACATCGAACTTCAGGTTTTGATTATTAGTGAATTTAGACTATACTTAAAAGAATCTTATAGTTTAACCATTTCAATGAAAAAATGGCTTTAAATATATTTATCTGAGAGATGGGAATCCATTGAACTTACATAATTTTTTCTATACCCACTTATGTCATAGTATAAGTAGAATGATTTGTTGCTTTTGTCATTGTGGATAAGACATTCATCTATGATTTATAGTAGAACTTCATATTCTTATTTTTTGTGTGCAACATGGCCAAGGCTTGTAAAACTGGTATTTGGAGGTGCTAGATCTGTTCCTATCTTGTCAAGAAAATATTAAGAACCAATATGAACAAGCAAAGTATAAAATAAAGTCCATATATGAACAACAGTAAGATTGAGAAAAGTTAACTATGTTCCCCCATTTTATAATTGAAGGTAAAGGTTTCCTTTCAGTATACTATAAGTATATAAACTGCTTGTCCTCTTCTGTCTCATCAGTATCAATAAAAATCATCCCAGTGCTACAGAGAAGCCTGAACAAATTCGGACATACCTGCACATGTCCCAGTGCTACAGAGAAGCCTGAACAAATTCGGACATACCTGCACATGCCTCAGTGCTACAGAGAAGCCTGAACAAATTCGGATATGCCCACACATGTCCCAGTGGAGGAGCCCTACAGGCGGAGGGATGAACAACCAATGGGAAGAAGGGAGGAATAATCAATGGGAAGTGGCCATCTAACTTGGATACCTAGTAAACAGCTAAATGATTGGTGGCTGCTCTCCCCTCCCCAGCAGAGGGATGGCAACACCTGATTGGACCCCTGATCCTATATAAGCCCAAATACTTCCTTAATAAAGCTGAGTATACAGCCAACTCGTCTGTTGGGCCTCATCAAGACCCTGGACAAGGCCTTTTGGAACTTCCTGAGCCTGGCTAGAGTTTCATGATCTTTTTAAGGTGCCTCACCAGCATAATTCAGCACAGCCTTGTGGCTGATGCAATATAGCCTTAGGTTGCAACAGCAACTAGCCCATAGTAACGCCCCACTAGCCCATAATAATCTCATGAGACTACAAATCTTGCAAAATTACGCCTTCTACAGTTGGTGCTGTTAAACTGCCTAGCTGAGAGAGCCAATCAGCAAAGACTCACACTAGGACTTATGGGATGTCGGGTGGGTTATATAAGGGTCTGACTGTTGGAATAAAGTTGGTTCCTGCTTTGACAGAGCTCCTGTCCTGGTGTGTCTTTCTCTGGTGGTAAAGGGGGTCTGGGCCAGCGACACTCATCATCCTGCTCAGCCCCAGGTTGTGCCTGGCTGGACCAGCACTCCCTTCCGCACTAGCTGCCGAGAGCCCGGCAGACTGGTGCCTCGTGTGAGGCAAAGGCAAACGTGTGAGGCAAAGGCAAATGTGTAAGGCAGGCAAATATGTGAGGCAAATGTTTGCTGACAGGTTAATCGGTCTTCAGGTGAGTGTATCCCCATAAGTTATGGGGTGGTCTTTACCTAAATCTGACCCCGCACTAAACTCGCTCAGAGTTTTACTTAAGAGTCGGGGTCTCGCCCTTGCTGATGCTCAAGCTTTTCAAGCTTGGGGCTGCTTACTTAAGATTGCTCCATGGCTACCTGAGAGCAACCTCTTTGATTGGGAGACATGGGATCGAGTTGAGGAGCTTATCCAGTGAGCTCAGGTTGAAGAGGGGGAGACCCCACCCTTGGGAGTTCTCTCTACCATCTCTGCCCTTAAAGGGTGTTTTCCTCCAAAACCACCAAAGAAAGGCCAGATCCAGCCCAAGAGGGAAACTGCTGACCCCTCTCTGGACCCTTTGGCAGTGCTTCATGGCCTCATGGAGACTCTTCTGGCCATGATCAGTTCAGCACTCCTCCAATAAATTCTTTTTGGCCTCCCTCCACTCCCCCACCATATCCCCTGGAGGTTGGGTTGACAGAGCTGTTTCCTGTTAACATTAATCTTGGTGGAAACTGCCCTGCTGCCTGGCATGCCTGGGAGGCTCATGCCTTAAAAGAACTAAAAAAGGCCATTGCAGAAGATGGCCCTAATTCACCCCGGGGGCAGAGACTATTCTTCGAGGTCTATCCCACCAGCCCTGCACTGCGCAGGACTGGAAAGACCTTGCCTGAGCCATGCTCCCCGGGCCAATGTATATTAAATGATGCGCCTTCTACCAAGATGAATGCCGCACCCAAAGGGAACAAAATCAGGCTGCCCAGCCACCTATCCCAATCACTTTTGGGATGCTTGCTGGTAACAATGACCAATTTTCAACCAGGCTACAGCAGGCAGCTATCCCTGATCCCTATAGAGACCAAATTAGGAGACTGGGAATGAACACATGGAAAAGATTAGAGGAGGGCCCCACTGAGCCCCCTATCACAGGCATGACACAAAAGGCCAATGAAGATTGGGCCACTTTCATAGAGAGGGTGGAAAAGAGTCTCACCAGAAAACTTCCCCCTGGCTCTCTACAGGAACAGTTTGCTAGAATCCTAGTGTGGGAGGGGATGAACTATGATCATAAAATAGCCTGCGCTGGACTAAAAGGTCACTCTATGTCCAGATGGATCATAGCCAGCAAAGATGTGGGATCCACTTCCCACCAAGCTAGAACCATGGCCTCTGCCATGCAAAAATTAATGAGCGGATGCTCCTGCTGGGGACTCCCCAGTGGGTGCTTCCTTGAATTCCTGCTATTCCTTCTGCTTATTTTGTATATTAAAGACTTTTTATTCTATTCCCCTACATCCTGATGACATTGAGAAATTCAACTTCTCTAGCCCCTCTACCAATTTTGAGGGGCCTGATTTGAGATTCGAGTGGATCGTATTGCCCCAAGGCATGGCTAACAGTCCTCCCATTTGCCAGTACTATCTGTCCCAGATTTTTGCCTCTTTGAGAGAAGAACCTGATTCATTATTTTATATTTATATGGATGATATTATTTTAGGATCTCCTCATCCTCAGAAGCTTAAGATTACTGGTGAATGTCTTGCTATCTTAGAGGCCTATAATTTTAAGGTTTCACCCAATAAAGTACAAACAATTCCTCCTTTTAAGGTTTTGGGGTCTACATTGGCCTTAGATGCTGTTTCCCCTATAAGGCCCCAATTATATATTCGAGATTCCTATACCTTGTCTGAGCTACAAAAACTCTTAGGGGAAATCAATTGGATGAGATCCTGGATTCATATAACTACTGAAGATTTGCTCCCCCTTTTTGACCTTTTAAAAGGGCTTGACCTTTCCTCTCATGTGATCCTTGACCTATCACATAAACACCTGCTATAAAAGATTCAAGAGGCCATAAACACTTTGGTGCTAAAGAGATTCAACCCTTTCCTTCCTGTAACCCTTTATTCTCTGGTAGCACCTTATGTACTGCCCTTCTGGCCCAGGAGGGCCACTCCATCCATTGGATACATCTTTCCATTGGTGGAGCCCGTAGGGTGTATTCTATGACTGACCAAGTTGCAGATTGCATCATCAAAGGCTGAGATACCTCCACCAGGCTGTTTGGAATAGAGCCCCATTTCCTTATTGTTCCCTTTAAACTAACAGATTTCACCTGGCTCTAGAGGAACAATGATAGAATTGCCATAGCTCTAGAAGGGTTTATGGGAAAAATTAACTGTCATTATGGCCCCCACAGATGGATGAGTCCATTTGCTAGATTAAACTGGGTACCCCCCCAAACTCTTCTTATCCCAACCTAACCCTGATTTCTTACGGCTTTCATTGATGGGGGACATTTAGGGGCATCTTTAGTAGTTTACCCTCCCCATAAACTGGGTAAAATACCAGCACCTATCAGGTCGGTCACCCATGAGATCGAGGGATCTGCATAATTCAAAGAACTATTTGCTGTCACCTTAGCATTGGATAACACACAAGAATCATTCAACCTGTTCTCTAACAGCCTTTATGTTGTCAGTCTGCTAAGTCCCACATCAGGTTAGACTCTAACCCTATATCTCCCGTCATGATCCAAGATTGGTCTCTACATAAACAAAGGACCAACCCCATTTTCCTCCAACACGTTCGAGGTCACCAAAATCTACCAGGGTTCCTCTCTGAGGGCAATGCCCTGGGAGACAAAATGGCATCTGTCATGATGTTTGAGGAGGCCACTAGCTTCCATCGCCTCACCCACACTAATTGGAGAGACCTCCATCACAAATATCCTTTAGTGCCTATTAAGGATCTTAAAAAGATCATTCGCACTTGCAAATCCTTCCAACCTTTTTTACAAATCCCTCCCCTTCAGAAGATGGGGGTTGGGGCTGGAGAGGTGGCTCAGAGGTTAAGCCTCTGCCTTGCAGGCGGAAGGTCCTGAGTTCGGATCCCAGATCCCACATATAGACGCTAGGCGGGAGCGGGGGCAGCCTGCGCTTCTGGTTCTGGTAGGACAGAGCCTGTGAATCCCAGGGCAGAGTAAACAAGAAGGAGGTGGAGGTGGTCCATGGGGGTTCCTGAATTCGTCCGTGGTTCTACACACACACACGCACGTGCGCACATACATACACACACACACAATTGAATAAATAATAATAACAATTAAAAAATAAAAAAAAAGAAGATGGGGGTCAACCCTTGTGGGTTAAGACCCAACAGTTTATGGCAAATAGATGTCACCCACTACTCTCCTTTTGGCAAGCTGAAATATATCTTTCTTACTGTTGATACTTTCTCCCATGCCTGCTGGGCATCAGCCCACACAGGAGAAAAATCCAAACATGCCATTAGCCATATGCTTCAATGCTTTGCCACACTTGGTCTTCCAGATCAAATTAAAACTGATAATGGCCCATGCTTTACTAGTAAGACTTTTATAGATTTCCTTAATACATGGCATGTCTCACACACCATTGGGATCCCCCACAATCCATGGGGCCAAGCTGTGATTGAGTGCCATAATCAAACTCTTAAGGCCCAATTACAAAAACAACAGGGAGAGTCATCATCTCCTCATGATCAACTAAAGAGAGTGCTATTTACTTTAAATATATTAAATTTTTCAAAAACGGATCGGGCTTCCCCTTTCCAAAGGCACTGGACATCCTCTATCACATATCACATTTGGATGCACTGGAAAGACCCATTGACAGGAGCCTGGAGAGGCCCTGACCCCCTTATATCAGTGGGGCAAATATTTGGCTGTCCCTTTCCCCAGAGTGAAAAACGCCCCATCTGGATCCCTGCAAAGGACCTAAAGTACCTCCCACAGGATGATAAACGCAGCTCCAGAGAGTCTTGTACCCTGAGGAGTGCCCCTTTGCTCTCTCCCCAGAACCAGAGAATGACATCATTGTGCCTGACCATCCTGGTGCTGACAGCCCTCTGGCCCTGTGACAAAGGATTTGGGGATTTGCAGGTGTGAACTTCAAGAATGGCCTTCTCCCTTACTTCCTCCCCTTCTTGGGCCTGCTCGTAGTCCTTTTTCTTACTCATTAGGCCTTGCATCATTAATAGGGCCACTCACTTCATCCAGCCAAGAATAGAGGCTATCAAACTTCATCAGGTCATGATTCATTACTCGCCACTCAGGATACCAACTGGGGTTATGGCCACCACTCATATACCTCCCCTGCCCTACATGCTGACCAATGATGGGTAAGATCCCTAAAGCTAGGGACAACCTAAGACAGGCTAAGGAGAGGCTCTCCTGGACCTTGAAGTGTGATACCCAGAGACGGGTACGGTTTCCAAAGGGAAACAACCTAAGGCAGGGAGTCACACGTTTGGTCCCAAAGGCTTACTCACAAAAACAAAAGGGGGAGATGTTGGGCCTCATCAAGACCCTGGACAAGGCCTTTTGGAACTTCCTGAGCCTGGCTAGAGTTTCATGATCTGTTTAAGCTGCCTCACCAGCATAATTCAGCACAGCCTTGTGGCTGATGCAATATAGCCTTGGGTAGCAACAGCAACTGGCCTATAGTAATCTCATGAGACTACAAATCTTGCGAGACTACGCCTTCTACAGTTGGTGCTGTTAAACTGCCTAGCTGAGAGAGCCAATCAGCAAAGACCCACGCTAGGACTTATGGGATGTCAGGTGGGTATATAAGGGCCTGACTGTTGGAATAAAGTTGGTTCCTGCTTTGACAGAGCTCCTGGCCTGGTGTGTCTTTCCCCAGTGGTGAGGGGGGTCCGGGCCAGTGACACTCATCATCCTGCTCAGCCCCAGGTTGTGCCTGGTTGGACCAGCACTCCCTTCCGCACTAGCTGCCGAGAGCTGACACTCATCCTCTACTTGCTGCTTCTCACCTGACTCCCGGGGTCTGGGTAGTGACCCTGGCCTACCCCCCCCACCCAGCAGGATTTGGCAACAAACAGACAGACAAGAAATAAAGCCATGAAAAAGATCAGGGAGCCAGGTAGATGGAGGAATGGAGGAAATCACAATCTCTCTCACTTAAAGAACAGCAAAGTCCCCCCTCTTCTTCCTACTTCCTGAAATTTTATTTTATACATATATGTGTTTATTTGACACATATATTTATATTTTATACATATATATTTGTGCAAAGCAGATCAAGTTGCATGCTCTTGTGAAAGACCTGTGAAATGAGGAAGATGAAGGAAACATTCTCTTAGCTATCAGCACAAGCTTACATCAAACAGTATATGACATGAGGTCCTTGACTGAGAGAATTTGTTTACGAATCTTTCACATACATTGACCATTGGTTCTTGCCTAAAATTAAGGAAAGACTGACAAAGTATCAGTGGGTTAGATCAACGTTTTTGGTTTTGTACCTTCTCTTTTATAGAGAGTTTACAATATACAACATATTGTATATTGTATACTATATATCATCCATTTATATAAAATCCTCTGGAATGTGAAATTCCTTTGTAAAGATAATATCCTAACCATCATTTCCCTCCAGATGACACCCTACAGTGTTCTTTGTTTTTCTTTAAGGCAGAGAAAGTAAAAGAAAATGAAAATATAAAAAAATTCAGTATACTATGAATTTTGATGTTTGTAATGATCATCTGACCTACTATCAGGTCTTTGAAATTGACTGTGTCCTTTGAAAATTCTGTTAGACTAGTCTTTCCATTGTCCTGGTTCTGATAAACTAGATCTCAATTGGTGTGTGTTTGTGTGAAATCAGGATATTTCTTGTATTTTGGTGGCAGTGTGATAGTTCAAAGGACATTTTAAGGCATTTTACCAGCAAGATGATGTTTCTTTTCTTCAGAATCTCTTAATGTAATTCAGGAATTGGGGTGGAAGGGATTGGAAAACTTAACAATGGACTTTATGAGATTTCACAAATATACCAGTTTGATCCTGCTTGTAATATAAATTGTTCACTGATGTCCACACTGTGTAATTTCAAGTCACAAATTGAAGATTTATAAACAGGAACAAGTAGACTGCAATAGAAAACTATTGAAAATAAGGGCTCTTCCTTGTAGATCTAGAACTTTATGGATTTTAAATGTCTAGGAATACCATTAGTGGTCATTTAGGTGAAGTCAATTCTACATTTTTTGCATATCAATTGCCTTGTTACTGAAGCAACTTTGGTCTTTGCAGGTAATTTTCTACAAAGAAATGATGTACGCTGGTAGAATTTTGGGTCTTGTTTGTTATGACTTCTGAGTTTTGAGAGCACTGTTGAGTATTAGTGGCAAAACTATTTCCCTGTTTATATGTACAATCCAAAGAAACAGAGTCCCCACAAAATAGGTAAAAGTCAGTTAACTAAGGTTATGCCCAAGAAAGTTTTTAGGATTTGAAACTAGGCCTATACATAGACAATGCTTTAGGGATTTTAAAGATGGCAAACACATCATCGGGAATGCAATGAGTTTTGAGCCGAATGTAAGAGCATTGTTTTTGTCAAAACATTGGCTTTTCATGTTTAGCATGAAAGTGATACTATAGGATATATATATATAAATACAATGATATGGATTTATTCAAAAAACAAAAGCAATTTCATTATTTTAGGGCAACATGGTGGAATATGGGTATGCTAGAGGCATGAAGAATAATAATTAATGATTCATAGGATACAATACTATAAAGAGGCTATCACTCTTCTTTGAAATCTGATAATAAGGCACATATAGATAATACATCAAGGGTAACAAATAGGAAGAAATTACAATGATAGCCTTTCAACTCTAGAATCATATATAGGTACTTGTATTTGTTGTTTTCCAATTTTAGTTTTGGGAAAGAAATGGAATAAATTAACTCATAGAATTTGGGATTAGTTTTTAATCCCATAGGATGCCCTATGTCATAGGTATATAACTTATTTAATATATAAATTCAGAATTTAGTAACATATTGAACAGGAACAGAGCCTTGCCTAAGATGGCAGGGTTTGGCTTTGCTTAAGGTGATAGCAACATACTCAATGAGACTTTTGGTATTACTAAACTATGTGTGCCCATACAAAATGACCCTGTATAATAACAATGCAAACACAGACTGTGCAAGTCAATTCAATTTTTGTGTGAGGACCAGAGACTCAAAAGGACAGGCTTTAAGGCTGTATATTCCACAGAAAATTTTAAACCAAAATAGATCCTGATTAGGGAATTTGTTAGACTGGAGAATACCATGTAAGTAGAGAAATAATATTCCCTTCCTCATTGTGTGGTTTGCTTGTACTGAATTTATACACAAAACAATTACCTAAATGATTTGTTTGTGACACATCAACTCTTCTTATGCATGTTTAAATGCTCAGACAATATTGAGGTGGTGGGTTTTCTAGAATGCAGCAATAAATTATCTACCCCATGATTTCCAGTGAGTGAAGGCAGGGAGAAAATATTTAGTCATAGACAAAAATTGCAACAGAGGCAACTAGGTAGTGAATTAGATTCATCATCCACTACTTCAAGTTTAGTGGTGATCCATGATATATATTATCAAGTGACAATGAGGACTCAATATGGAATTATCTGTAGAAAGATAAATTAGATCATCTGAGGGTTTCAATGTCTACACAGAGTTTTATTTATGCTTTCTTATATATAGAACACACTTAATGTTATAATTGCTTGGTTCTCTATATCTGAAAATACTTGGAGACAAAAAGAAAAAGGTTTGTGTTTGTAAGAAAAAAGGGGTATTTGAGGTACAGCATTCTACACTGTTATTTGTAGACTCACTTTTACAAAGATAGTATGATTGATTTTAATTCCCTATGAATTCAGCAGCATTTTCAATAGTAACATGAGACATTACTTCTACCTCAATATTGTCAATATAACAAAGTGCTATGCTTTTGGGGAGAAAGTGTAGGAATAATTGCAATGCTATTTGACTGTGGAGACAACTTCTAAATTTATTGCATGATGATCAGCATGTATTTACTAAGTAAACATGCATATTCTGCACATAGATATTATGAAAAATTAATTACAAAATGCAAAACAAGAAAAATCTTCATTTTTCATTATTTTATTTCCTTTCATTTGTGCATGTATGCACATGGGCATGTGTGTGTGGGTTAGTGGATGTCTGTAGCTATCCACAGGTAACTACACATGTTTACGACTATACAGCTACATGTATGCTCGTGTGTGTGGAGTTTAGAGAACATTGGGTGTCATTTGTTTTCAATTTCCATCTTTCATGTTCTTTTTTTTAAATTTTTTTGTTTTTATTATTTATTCAGTTGTGTGTTCATGCGTGTATGTATGCGTGTGTATGTTTGTGTGTGTGTGTGTAACCACGGACGAATTGGGGAACCACCATGGACGCCTCCGCCTCCTTGTTTACACTGCCTCTGGGATTCACAGGCTCTGCCCTATCAGGGCCAGAAACGCAGGCCGCCCCGCTTCTGCCCGGCGTCTATACGTGGGGTCGAGGATCTGAACTCAGGACTCTCTGCCTGCAAGGCAGAGGCTTAACCCCTGAGCCACCAATCCAGCCCCATCTTTAATGTTCTTTAAGAAAGTATCATTATTGAAATTTGCAGGTCACAAATTCTGCAATGCGGAGACCAAGATCCAGGTGCACCCTGCGAATGCAAGTGAATTTCACTACTCCAGACCTATTTCCAATACTGCTAGGGATAGATCTCAGTTCCTCATGCTTTGAGCACTTTATCACCTGAACCATTTTTCCAGCCTTAAGATTGTCACTTCTTAAAAATAATAAATTTTGATAGAAAACTATTTAACATCATTATTACTTTCAATATTACTGATTTTTGTATTAGCAAAAGACTAAAAGTCAATAAATAATTTTGTCTTAAAGATTTGATAATAAAACATACATAAATATGAAATATGTGAATATCCTAGGTGTAGTTAAATGTTATACACTTCAGATCCACATATTTTCCTTGGATTTCTTAAAAATTATTTTTGTTTGTTTTTATTTTATTTTGATTTGCTTTTTACTTTTGGGAAGAACTTGGATTTCCTTCTTGGTGACATTTTAGAGTAGAATTCAATTATTTTAGACTGTACCTATGACACAACACAAGAGATTTTGGGTGAGTTAATGAAACAAACAAATGAACAAACAAGACAAAGGTTTTAGTATTTCACTAATGCAGTTTTTCAGCTCTTTCAATTTATGAGTGAGAAAGATCAGATGTATATGACAATGTTTTCTCTTATAATTAATCAAATGAGTTACTCTCCTTATTATTCTATTATATATGCTCCAAACAGAATATATTGTACTAGGTGGATTTAAATTTGTTTTTATAAGTACTTGCCATTTTAACCTGTAACTTTATTAGCTTTATTAGTTTTTATTCCTGTATAGGTAGTGAAATCTTGACATGTACATATATATAAAATATGCATGAAAATATCACATAAAACTGAATCTTCCTATGTGTTATTTGTTACTTTTAAAATGAGAGCAGTAATTGGAGTGACAGTTCAACCATCCATAAGAGACAAAGCACACCAACACCAGGCAATATGAAACAGGATTAAAAACAGTCCCTGTCCACACCACTCCTTTCTTTTTGGACACAAAGTTTTTAAAGTTTTCTGTCCTCCAGCTTCAATTTTTCTAAGACCCATGCTAGACTTGGTTTCTTGTTTATTCACTGTTGAGCTGATACACAATTTGTTTTCTTTAATATCTTAAAGATTGCTTGCTTAACAGCAGTGAAACTCTTTTGCATTCATCTTTGACTTTGTGTCATTGTGAAGGTCAAAATCCTTCAGACTGCTGCACATGTCCTCTTAATAAGGCTGCCTCTCCAGTGCTTCTTTACCCTCAGGCACGGCACGTAATTCCTCATGAGTGTCTTCTGTCACAAAGAAATATCCAGACTCAAAAAAAAAAAAAAAAAAAACTTGAAATAAGGGGTTTGGAGGCTTAGTGGATAAAACCTCTGACCCTTTACCTCAGAGAACTCAGCTTAAATTCAAACTTTCAGTGTAAGTGAAAATAGATTTATAGACTTACCAATATTACCGAAGTTACAGTATTCTAGAGTCAGCTACAAAATATCTGCACAATAATAACAAAGAAAACTGTCAAGAATAAATTTAATGATAGGCCAGATATCTCCAGAGTACATGGTTTTGGAATTTGAAATTAAGATTGCTGTTTAATCCAAAGACATTTATTACCAATTCTGCTATTCAAACTGAGTATATTTGCCTCTGAGCCCTTGTGAATTTCTTCAGTATCCCTGGAAAATATGAAAACCTTAATTAAACCCAAAGCCTCTATTCATTTTCAAGAGAAAAGCACCTTTTAATGACTCATATTTTTCAAGTGTGCCATGCTAACAGCATTCTCTCCTGTGTAAGGTCAAGAAAAAGGGTATATTCCTCAGAGGAACTGGACATCTGCCACCACATGATGTAAAATTTGTCCTGTGAGAGACAAGTCTGCAACTGATTTCTTTGGAGTGGCCTTGTTTTTTCTCAGCCTCATCTAAGACTATCTATCTGTTCTGATGGAAATGGAAATGATTACATTAGAACATTATAAACTGTCCAATTTATCCAACATGGTGTAGAAGACGCCGTGTGTTAGCATCTGCAGATCAGGAAAATATTGCAGAGAATGATATTTGCATATGCAATCAGTAGTGGAGCCTTAGAAATAGGTCAGCCTTCTCGCTACAGAAACATGATTACAAAGAAGCCTGGGGTAATATCAGGAAGTTAAATCTGATGTCATGTGCATGAGTTGGCAACAGGTTATTAAATGCTTTCGTTTCTTGGCAACCACCTTAAAGGATGTTATGTAAACATTGTATGTTGACTACAAATGAAGTTAATTTAGTTTATTGTGGCATGCAATACATAATCACGTAAATAGTTTAAAAGTGTCAAGGACACACATGGTGCACAGTCATATTTATGAGATTAAGCAAAAATGTTATTGAACTGCTGTTTCTTATTTTGAGTCTCCTTTTTCAGCATAAATAAAAAACATTTTTTCTTTCCCATTTTTGAAAAGACAACATATTTATTAAGGAAATAATGTTCAGATAGAAACTATTGACTGAGTAGGGAAAATATGGACAGTCAACAATATGTTTAATACAGGGTTTGGAAATCAATAAAAAATTTATAGGTTAACAAATTAATAACATTTAAAATATTTTTCAATTATAAGAACTGATTCTTTGAAAAATAGCACTTAGATAAGGGGAGATAATTCAAGGAAAACCATTTATAATCATTCCAAATTAGCAATAGTATATTAATTTATATATTCTGTTAATGAAAAAACTACTGCATATTTCTCTTTCAAATATCATCTCTTGTTTGTCAGCTATTTATATGCTGTTTTGACTCATGTCAGAACTCATGCAGACATGCTAATAAATCTGCATTTAATGATGTCAAACTGAATTGTGGAATAAAGGCTGGTGGGAGATTTTTACGCCAAGGAAACAGACAAATCTCCAAATGATCTCCACTACTGTCATAGGCACATGTCACCTTGTTAGTCATCTACCAGCACATCACTACTTTGACTTCAGTATTCATACTATTTCTTTTTATCACTTTGCTATTTTCACAGAACCTTTGTGTTTTCCATGTGCAGCAATATTTTATTCATTTACAAATTTCTGTTAACTCTGAAAAAGGAGTAGTGTTTAAATTCATTAGCTAAGTATATATTTATCTAAACAATTGTATATTTCTTGTAAAAACTATATAAATCTAAATTAAGAATGTGTTCAGTAACAGAGATCTTTGAAATAATTATTTTTTCATTTGAATATTTAAAAAGCCATTATTCAAAACATGACCATTGTCTTAGGATTCTCCAGAGAGAATTAACCAATTTTTCCCAATACCACATAGAGTCTCACACACACACACACACACACACACACACACAACACACAACACACATACATTCATTCACATATATTGTATCTAAATAGATACACATAGATCTTATATTACTGAAAAGTAATAATAAATTCATCACATGATTCTGGATTCTAAAGAATACAGAGAATAGTAGCCACCAATTCCTATTGTGGAAAAATGAGTGAAATATTTCCACTTGGTGTGTGAAGACACAAGAGCTTTGAAAGCAGATAATCAAAATTTAAAGTTTAGCTATACACAATGATGAATGAGCAGAGAAGCAGTGGAAGTTGTCTGAAACAAAAAATTTATTTTACTGGGAATTTATTTTGGTTGTATGAAGTTCAAACTATTTAGGGAGGGCAATTGGGTTACATACTAGATTGACACATTAATCTCATAGAAAAAGTCTAGCTTCCCAGAATTATGTGTAATAGAATCCCTGGTTGCTAGTTGACCAGGCAGTTTGGCACCTAACATTAACCTAAAGTTAAATAAGAACCTTACACTTCAAAATTATGTGAAAGATGCCTTATCTTTCTAGTTATCACTTGACTCACCACAGTCGATCTACTTTTATTTTTCTTTTAGGGATTCTTAGTCTTTTCTCACACACAAAAAAGTAATCAATCTCTTTTTCATAAAAGCCATTTTTACATATGATTTTTAAGCTTCATTTCTCTATGCTATGCTAAGATGCATCTAACTATTCTTTACAGAATCAAGGCATGGCATGTGCAAAATATATAATTGCAGCTGATGAATTTCATGAACTTTGAAACCTTGCAGATTTTACTGTACTTGCAAATTCCCAAGTAAACCAGTCAGGGTTTTAATAGATGCTGACTACAAAGAGAAAATTATAAATTAAGACACTAATGACACAGTATATTTGTGCAACAATGATACTCAAAATACCAGTTTCAACTTCAAGCAGTGGTGAGAAGATGATCACAATAGTGCAACACAAACTGAAGAAATGTGAATAGCTTATAACAGACTAGCAAATTTGCTTTTGGACAGATAGAGGTTATTTTAATATATAAGACATTAAGAATAGCTACATTTCTGACAATAAGAAATTACAATCTCCTTTCTCTAAAGCTTTTTTTCCTACAGAAACATCTGTTGCAGTCTGCCTGCATGGTTGCTGATAAATGACCGTCAAATGGCTTAAGGAACAAGGGGTTTATTTCCTTATGATTACTGGTTACAGTTCTTAGTCCAGCTTGACAGGAGAGCACGCACCATCACCAGGGCCAAGGGAACTGGCACACCATCTCTACACTACAACTGAAAGGGGGACGATCCTTACTTGCCAGACCAGCATGTCTGGCCAAGTGTACAGAAGTATGCCAACTCCCTCACCAGTTCTCCGTGATTTATTTCAGGGCCTAATCCTACCCACCACAGGCTGGGCCTTCCCCATCAGTTAGACAATCTCCTGTAGGTTTGCTCTGGGCCTAACTCAACCATTAATTCTTTACAAATGTGCTCAGAGCTCAAACCCTTAACAGTCAAGTTGACACCTGTGCTTAACTATGACAACATCCTTAAAAAAATCATCTAGAAAAATTTATAGTCAATGTCCCACTGACAAGGAATGTAGAAAGAACAGAAATACAATGATGAATTTCACATGGATAAAAGAGAGTTGTTGTTTCTAACCTTTCAGACTTCACCAGTGGCACTAGTGAAGCATGTATGCAAAGTTTTCTAAGAAGTTCAGTGACCCAGGACTACCTTTCTTAGATAACTGCTGTGACTCTGAAGAGTTTCCTGCAGACTTTTCTTGAGACTTCAGTTATAGGTATGAGATCAATTTTCCCTTTGCATAATTCTGATCCCTTTGCTTCCTTATCCTTTTCTTTCTACCCCAACCCCACCTTCAGTTCCGTCCTCATGAACTTTCTGAAAACTAATCTCTATTTCAAATTGTGTCCCAAACAAGATAATTTTCCACTTTGCAGCACATGTATACTTTCTAGTGATCACCAAAACATGGGCCTTGGTTTCTTGAATCTCAGGTGGAGTGAAAGTATTCCTAGTTTGGCTAGATTAAGGGTTAAAAATTGAATGATCTTTGTGAAGTATCACTTTTATATCTCTTTAAATCAATAAACAAGGTGGTGAAAATATTAAGGTTACTATGATACCTATGCTATTGTGCTTTTCAATATTTTACTCTCATTATGTAACAGGAGATATATACTGAAATATCCCTAATATAAATTCAACCATTAATTGTTAACATTTAATTCAAATATATTCAAGTATTCATTACATATTGATTATGAATTTTGTGAAACAGCTGTATTTTAATAATTACAGAATTATATCATGTGTGTTTTATTACCTAGCAGAAAATAAAAAATAACATATTTAAGGATATTTGCTACTTAAAACTCCAGAAATTAAATAGGACTTCCTTGTAGGATATTGGCATAGTAGTAGCAACCTCAGATTTAGCAGATCGAAATGAGGAGCATAAGACTAGAGAAATCTGTCATTCTAAAACTTCTACCAGTCCAGTCTTCAGAACTGACCTGATAATGTTACAACCCCAATGTTCTTCCTCTTTTTTGTTTTAATTTGCTTCTTTGGTTGTTTCATTTTGCATTTTACAAATAACAGTGATTCATGATTCCTGGGTGGAAAAAAACAAAAACATGCAGCAGTTGTTTTAGAAACAAGAGTCACAAAACGCAGCAGTCTGTAACATAAACTCTTATAAGACTTATAAATAAGCACCCCAAGTAAGGAATCTCGGAAAAGGGCTCCCATTACCACTGAGTGGGGAACTGGCTAATAACCAAACCTAGGATACCAAGTGCAAATTTTAAAGTCTTCAACTTACAAAACTAACTTGCTGGACAAGAAAACAACACACAGACTGTTAGTGACAAATTAAACTTCCTGGAAGCTGCCAAGATGGTTTCTACAGGGACTTTAAAAACCTACACTAGTAAGCAAAAGATCCTGCAGAGACCTAAAAAGAAAGGAAACTTTTAAGCAAGATAAAGTAGTAGTCAGATTCACTGTTCTTAAATTTGCCTATATACATCAATAATTCCTTTTACTTTTTGTTTTCAAATATGAAAATTTCTATTAAGATACAAAAGGTACAGACATGCTGTATATGCAGATTTAGCAATAATAGTTCAAAAGTATTAAAATTATACTTACCAAATTCATAAACTATAACTCAATATTTATAAAATCACACAAATTTAAAGAGATTTATAGTATTGGTGATTTTGACTATACAAAATATATGATACGCAAATGAAAACTGAAGCTTATATTTCAGTATAGAGAGACAAAAAAAATTAGATAAAGAACAGAACTTTCCATCTGTACATAATCAAGTTTATAGCATGCCATATGTATACCAAAACTGCCATTTTTCAATGAAATCACACCTGTGTTTCATCATCAGAGAAAAGCTGAAAAGGTATAAACAAGTCACCAGTGAAACTGTCTTTGTTTAATGACTTCTCAGATAGCACTGGAAGCATTTCTAACTTTAAAAAATGCTGCAGCTGATATGGTGGAAAATCACTGTCACCATCCTGGTAGCCAGTAAAAAATGACTTAAAGTAAGAAAAACAAAAATAATTCTCCAATATATCAAATACAAATTGTGCAGATTCTCCTGCTGACTTAGTGTTAAAAAATACAGATAAGATCATTGTTCTCAATTTATATCTAAGAAAATGTCACAGTTCAGATTTATATTTTTAATACTTTTAATTAAACACTAATTCAAATACATTTAGTATCCAAAAGCATGATTTTTAATTTAAGAGATATAACATTATGTGCAATTGTAGGAAAAGTAGGCATATAAATTTTATTCCTACATTGATAAAACTACAAAAAATATGGGAATATGGAAATATGTAAAAAAGTACAATTATATAATTATCTAGTACGCAACAAAAATTATATTGGTAGTATTCTGGCAGAGCAAAAATACTTCCTAATGAAGAAAAAATACTGAACAATTGTGAGATCACATCTCTTATATTAAGTTGTTAGTAGAATACTCACATTTATTTGAGGAAACTTTTTTGCTTTTTCTTCTTTTTAAGATTTAACAGAGATATTTTATTTTGCCAATTCATTCCCATTGCATCTTTATTTTTCTACTATTTCTATTGATGTGGGAAAACAGTCTTGGCAAATGTTACTGTGTCCCTGTTCAGGGGCCAAATGTTATAAGGACCATGTCAATGTTGCAGGGTTCCTGTGTTCCAAAGTTGAAGACTGAAACCAGAACATGTAGAGGATTAAGGTAGAGTTTATTAGAGGAGAGAAAGGCTGACTCATGGACTTCAGATGTAGAGTGCCATGAGGGGCTAATGCGCCCTAGAGGACTCATGAGAAGCGGACAGCTAGAAAGAACTCAAGGAATCTATGAGAAACAAGGAGCTGAAAACAAACTCTTGGCACCCCAAGTGCCATGAGGAGCTAGGACACCAAAGGGGCAGGGTCACACATATTGTATACCTAGGCAAGCCAAGGCAACTGGCTTTTTCTCATTGGTTAGGTCCCATTGGGGCCTTACCCCACTTGCTCTTGGGGATGGAGAAGAAGTTATTTGTTGGATATGGAGGGCTCATCTCCATATCCTTTCATAGGGAAGTTGACCATTTTATGTCTGGGAGGAATGGAGTCAGTTCCTCAGCAGGGGTCTTCCTTGGGGTGATTCCAGTGGGGGATGGTCTTCCGGAATTCCAAAGACCTTAGAGACTTTAGCGACTCATCCCAATATAGCTGCTCAAATCCTGCCTTACTATGACTTAAGATATATTTACACAATCTTCATACAGTTTTAAATGTGCGGTTATTTTTCAGTGTCCATGGGTTATGTTACCATGAAAGACAAACACAGATATACAATTTTCTAATCTTATAAATTTCAAAGTGTTTTTAATTAACTTCCAAAACTCATCCTACGTACTTTAATTCTTCTAGATTTCTTATAATGTATAACACTATACATAATTGTTGCTGAATCCCCCTGGAGAGGGGAAACGGAGGGGCCTCGTGGGCTCAAGGCAAATAGGTGGGCCAATGACAGGGTCACCACCCAGACCCCGGGAGTCAGGCAAGAAGCAGCATGCAGAGGACGAGTTGGCTGCAGACTCAGCTTTAATCAGAAAGTGTTTGGGCTTATATAGGGTTGGGGTCCAATCAGGTGTGACCACCCCTCTGCTTGGGGGAGGGGGAGAGCAGCCACCAATCATTTAGCTATTTACTAGGTGTCCAGGTTAGATGGCTGCTTCCCGTTGTTTGTTCATCCCTCCTTCCCATTGGCTGTTCATTCTTCCACCCATTGGTTTTTCATCCCTCCACTAATTGGTTGTCCATCCCTCTGCCTGTATAGTTCCTTTTCAGGCTTATCTGTAGCCAGACCTCCTGGATTCGGGAGCCTGGGCTAGGGCCTCTCTGAATCAATAGTGCCATATATAATTGTTCAAATAATTATTTTACTATGTTTTTTTAGGATGTCAATTCTGTATTCATGTTCAATATTGATACAGTCATTCTTTTTGTTTGTTTCTACCTATATTGAGAAATAATTGATTGAATTCAAAAAGGAGAAACATGCAGCTATGGATGTCTGGGGTACCAAAACCAGTGGTATGTTTATAATAGTACTTGTGATCTGCTTAAAGCATTATTGATACTAAATACTATTAATGAAATAAATAAGTAGCCTATTAGTGTGTAATATAGCAGAACAGTAGCTGTTGTTTTGAAATAGTCTCATTTTTTTGTGTGTGTCGCAGTTAATGTAATCAGACCTTTTGTGTATGTTGGGAATGAAATTAATGTGGAAGGAAGGAAGACTGGCAAAGAGAGGGGAGGGATATGAAATGTGGAAAAAAAAACAATCAGAATGTTCTCATGTAAATGCACATAATGGTCAAAAATAAAAATTCATCAACTGAGAAAAGTGAAATATTAAGTTATTAAAATGTCAGAGGAATCTCAATCACAGATTTATGCAGACATAAGCCATATACAAGGGAGAATACATATGCAATTTAAATATATATCAATTATTGCTGTTAAGAGCCAAAAGACATAGAAAATTTGATTAAAATTAGAGATAAATGGAAGGAAGTCCCTCAATGGAACAAATATATCAACTTTCACACAGCAAGATTTATGGATTATATGGAAGAGAGGATGAAGTTTGAGGCAGGATTAGAGCAGCTATACTGGAATAGGTCCTAAAGATCTTTGAAAATCTTGGAATTCCAGAAGGCCATCCCCCAAGGAACACCCATGCTGAGGAACTGAGTCCAACCTCCCAGAGATAAGATGGCCAACTTCCCTATAAAAGGATTATGGAGATGAGCTCACTTTATCCAATGAACAACATTGTCTCTAGCCCCAAGTAGGCTCAGAAGAAACTAGGTTGGACTCCAGTGTGAATTAACCAACGAGAAAAACCAACGAGAAAAAGCCAATTTCCTGGGCTTGCTTAGCTGTACAATATGCCTGGGCCTGATAACCATCTTTGGTATCCTAGCCCTTCATGGCACTCAGAGTTTCAGGAGCCTGTTTCTTGTTCCTTGCTGCTCATGGGTTCCATGCTTAGATTCATGAGTTCTCCGGGTTGCCATAGTCCCTCATGGCACTCCACATCTGGAGTACATGAGTTCCAGCCTTTCTCTCCTCTAACAAACTCTAATCCTCTACCTGTATTCTGGTTTCAATCTTCAACTCAGGAACATAAGAATCTGCATCATTAGGATGGTAGTTCCTGTAACATTTGGTCCCTGAACAGGGACTCTGTAACATTTGGAGGGACTGTTCCTGCATCAGAGATGATGTAGAAACAGAGTGTGGTAAGGTCAGCAGCCAGTGTTTTCTAGACATCACAGGGATATTATGTCCAGGTAATCAGCTGCAGCAATGTTTACCTGTACAAGAAATTACATGGGATTCAGCCTATCTAAATTCATCATGTATGGGGGCAAAAGTCATGAGTTTCCACCATTCTCAGAAGATCTCATGATGGTTAATGCTAGGTATGAGAATTTTCAGTATTGTAACCACTGAGGTATTTTCACTCACCAATCCTGACACATGCTAATTCAGACAATCTTTAATGAACTCAGTGAGATTCACGGGGGGGGGGGGGGGAAGAGAGGAGAAGAGACAGAGAAAAAGACAGAGAATGAGAAAGAGAGAGATTGAGAGAGAGAAAAGAAGGAGATTAGCTGAAAAGAAGGTTTTCAGTGGGGGAAGGTAATAAAATGGGGTAGCACATGGAGAAAATCACTGAAAATTATTGTATACATATATGGACTGTCAAAGAATAAGAGCAAAATAAAATAAAATGTTATTAGATTCTCATGCATCTTGATTTTGCAAGGAGTTGGACGAGTGGCTTTCCTGACCCTTATAGGGAATGCTCTTTTACAAGAGTCAGTGGGCATTGACTGTCTTTGTTGGAGAAATGGAATACAATACAGTATGTCTTCTTTACGTGTATCTCAGTGTGTACTAGGCTAACCCAGACATATAGGAAATTGCTGCTGTGTTGAGGTATTGGTCTCCAGCAGTTTTGGAAGGATCTAGAAACTATAAGAGGAAAGTTCCTGGAAAATAGATTTCTTGCGGCAGTTACTTAAGGGAATGTTGTCCCTGGCCCTTCCTTTCTCCACCAACTCTGAATCACTGGGCTTCTACTTGATTAAAAAAAATGGAGAACACCAAAATATTGTGTTCTATCTTTTACTATCATACTATTAAACTCCATTTACATACTGATACTTATTAGTATTTTTATCAACATGATGAAAATCAAAATTTCGAAATTATAAATATATATCTTCTTTAAAGAAACAACAGTAGACCTTTCAATTTTGTTAAAATTGACTCTTCTGTGCATTTTTCACTTGCTATTTTCTAAGAAAAATGAAGTAATAAAGAATAAGAAGCAAATAAGTAAAGTAAAAGGGATCAAAATATCTCAACACAGAATTTCAAGTAGTGAAGAATGAACTAAGACTTTGTATCTAAATTTAAGTTATTTATGTTTATCCATAATATAAAATTTCTGAAGAATTTGCTTTTCAATTTACATTTATTCATTGCTTGCTGTCTTTAAAACCAGTAAATTATTTCATATTTTTGCCAATTTCCCAGGTTATAATAGGAAATTCAATAGTGAGGTTTATTTTAAAAATCAGTATTACTGTTTCTCTTTGCTGAAAATTGAAGACAGTAGGATTCTAGATATGTTTTTACATAAATAATGGAAAACAGCTATGATCTTAAATATGCTTTTAGTTGAAGAACAAAATTGTGTCTCACTCTCATATTGGTGATTTAAAAGCATGTTCCACTCTGCCTTATTGCAGATACAGTGAATGCACTGGCTATGCACTTGTGATTCAGGTGAAATGATTAGAGGACCAATCCTCCACAAAGTACAATTCTATTTCCAGACCACTAACAATAAACAGAATATGTATGCAGGAAAAAAGTAATAGAATAATATGCTGTACATATATTTATGTATATATCATATGTATGTATATATTACATGTACAGATATGCATGTATATATCTTCAAATATTTCTTCATATACATATATAAATATATATATGAATATATTTCCATAGAATTCAAAAGGAAGTATTAAAAGGAATGTGATTAACACATCTATAAACTAAACCTGAACTTTAAGCCTATGTACATTATCTTTTATTACAGAGATGATAAGAATTATCTATTAGTAATTTAGCTTACAGAAAGTGTTCAACATAATGATTTTCTACATTTAAAAAGATTACTTTGTCAGTATATGCCATTTCTGTACATTATTGTGCATTAAAAATGAACACCTAATCAAAAAATTTTGGTGCAGAAAAAAGTTTCGCAGATGAATAAGCTAGGTTTGAAAAGCTGGCCAAATTAAGTGTAATGCAATGTAAAACAATTTTTCCACAATATGTGCAATGATAAAATGTATAAAATTAGAAGTTCATTTATTAAATTATAGTTGTGATACTTCTCAAATGAAAGGTGAAGTATTGAGGCAAAGGTCTGGAATTTGAGTAATTATAACATACTAAGTTTTGTATTTTAGTATAACATTTACTATAAGGACACAGAGAAATACAAGCTAGCTCTGTTGCTATAATTAGTTTAAATTCATTACCCTGATGAACAAATTCTTTAAGGAATTTTCATCCTTAATTTCTAATGTACTATTTACATTAAGCAAATGAGTAGGTGTTTAGTGAAAAGAAGACAGGTCAAGGCATAGTAATTATCTACTTAATATAGTAAGAGCAAATTATTTATTGTAAATAGTTTGAACACACATCTCTAAAAGATAAACAGAATTGAATAATATACAGTATTAGGGCACCAAAAAATGAACTTTAAGTAAGATGAAACTACAGTGACTTCACAAAATTATCAGTATGTTCTGAAAACAAACATAATATATAACTTAAAGTATAAATGATCATGAAATATTAAAATTAGTTCATAAATGGAATGATTCTGTTATCATTTTAAATAACAAATCCTTTGAACTTGAAAAACTGCTCTGTTAAATATCATGAAAGAAGTACATTGTAAAAGCTAAACATATGTACAGCACAAAATTATTAAATTATATGTTATAAAATAAGATGTTTATTTTTATATTATTCCTGCTTATTGAACACATGCTTAACTTGCATCAAATATGTTTTGTTTGTTGGGTTCTTTGTTTGTTTATTCGTTTGTTTGCCTGTTTTTGCATGTGTCTCTGCATACCAGAGGGTACTGGAATGTGAAGATTCTTTTTTTTAATTTTTTTATTATTTACTCAATTATGCGTGTATATGTATGTGTGTGTGTGTGTGTGTGTGTGTGTGTGTGTATGTGTGTGTGTAGAACCATGTACGAATTCGGGAACCACCATGGATGCCTTCACCTCCTCCTTGTTTACTCTGCCTGGGGATTCACAGGCTCTGCCCTACCAGGACCAGAAACACAGGCCTCCCCTGCTTCCGCCCGGCATCTATACGTGGTGTCTAGGATCTGAACTCAAGACCTTCCGCCTGCAAGGCAGAGGCTTAACCCCTGAGCCACCTCTCCAGCCCCTAAGATTCTCGAGTGTGTGTGTCTGTGGAAGCCCATGGGTGACACTGGGAATCATCCTGTATTGCTCTACCTCCTTTGCTTTGCTCTGGCCAGAATTGCAAATTGCAATTGGGAGCAAGGGATTCAAACACAGGTCCTTTTGCTTGGAAGGCAAAGTCTTAACCACCAAGATCTATCCTTCAGTTCCAGGAATACTTTCTTTGGAAGAGCAGATCAGGCTTCAGTTGTTCACCTTTATAATTTTGCCAAATCCTAGAAATGTTAAATCTTCTTCTGCAGTACTGTGATCTGGTAGAACAACAAGGGCTGCTATTGCTTAAAAAGACAGAATGTACAGAAACATGAAATACTTCTGAATAAAAAAAGGAAGGACTTTAAAATAATATCCTGAATCCTTTCATATATTTTAAGATTAGCAGTTTGATATCAAACAACAACAAAAATGTTTTGTATTGGTGCCTTTGAGAGAAAATAGGATGTATGACTGTGAAAGTGGTGTCTTAGTCCTGTCTTTTCCTCCCCCTCCAACTGCTCCTCCTCTTCCTCCTCCTCCTCTTTTTACCTCTCTTCCTGTACTTCCCTTTTCCCTCCTTAGAGTGAAAATAATTTATGTTAAGTAATTTATAATTGGAAATAAGGTAGTGTAGAAAGGTTGCTGGGAAGGTCTTTTGAAGGTTGTTACCATAGCTATGCAGGAGTTTGTTCCACCACCACCTCCCCTCCTTCACACACACACACACACACACACACACACACACACACACACACATACACAGGTAAAGTCCCCAACTTCCTCCAACCCTTTGTTTTTGAAAAGGATTTGATTGGAGCTCCTATACTTCAGATGGAGAAAAGCTCCTCAAAGGCAAATGAGCTAAATTCCTCAGAAGAAGCAGCTTGACCATGAGACTCCACACATGAAAACAGCAGTCAGATGTAGGGAAACAAAGTCCCAATCACGTTTAAGAACCTAGAACTACCAATAAGGAAAAACTAATTTTCCTGGACTTGTCCAAGTTTACAACATTGCCAGCTATAGGAGGGGGAGAGCATAAAAGGGAAAATCTTAAAATCTTAAAAAGAAATTTCTTCTCCCTGAGAAATTGCTGGTAGGCAATAAAAATGCCTACTCCCCTACTGATTTCTGAAATTTCTCTCTGGAAAGCCATTTGGCCAGAGGGCATGAAAGAAGCCTTCATGCCAATAAAACTGTAAAACACTGCCCGCTAAACTGCTTTGGTGGGGCATACAACTTCCTTTGTCCCTTATGTATAAAAATTGTGTGGAAATGTAATTCGGGGGTACACACACATCACCCTGCCCATGTGTGTAAGCCCTTGTACCAGCCTCTCTTTCTCTCTCCCTCTCCCTCCGTCTCTAATAAAGACTCTCAATTATTTATTTTAATTTTTGGTCTATGGTGAATCTTTGGACGATCCCCAAACCCATAATATTTTGGGGGTTCCCGCTCAAATGAGGCTGGACTATTTTTCCAAGAGCTGAAGGAAAGGCTCCTCCCTATAGCTGGAAATGAAGAAAAGGTTTCCCTAAAGTCTGGTCCCTTGAGAACCCAAAGGAAAGGTTTCTCTCTATAGTGGGAGTAAAAGGAAAGGCTCCACTATAGCTGGATCTCTATAACCTTTGATAAGCTCTTAGTCTGTGTCTCATTGGGTGAATTTTTGCACCCTGCAATACCAGCCATCCGTGGTTGCCTTGCCCCTCATGTAACTCCATGTCACTGAGTGTCTTTAGGGTTATTTGCCACTCTTGGACTTGGTGTCCATTGAGTTGCTTTCTTTCTTTCCCCTACTAAACTATGCCTCAATCCTAGATACATGTTCAGGTCTCAGTCTCTAACTCTGGAACACAAGAACCTGGACATAAAAACCCAGAATTACTCATCCTGCATCTCCTCCTCCTCCTCCTCCTTTTTCTTCTTCTTCTTCATTCTTTCTTTTCTGATTCTTCTTTTCCTCTTGTTTCTGCTCCTCTCTGTGCACTTACTACTAAATGACACTGGGTTTTGTTATACAACCTAGAGACTCACAGAATTTAAGATCCTCCTTTAGCATCCCAAGTAATGTAATTTTGGTTGAAGACTATCACACTTGGTAAGAATGTGAGTTTTAATTGGTATGTTTGAAAATCTGCATGAGTTGAAGATACAGCAAGTGTTATTGTGATAAAGCCAAATTAAAAAAAAAATGCCATCGGCTTGCTAAGTTAGACAGGAAAAATACCAGCTGACCACGTGATGTACCTATCCCCACTTTATAGCAACTCTGGGAAAAACAATAAGGGTTGGGTCTTCCTGAAAAATTCCTGTGATCACAGTTTGATCAATCATGGTTTGATGAAACACCCAACATTATGAAAATCTTGCTTATTCATAACTTCTGAAGTCTGGCTTCTATATAAAGTTACTTCTTGCTTTAGTAGATGGAGGAAGAAGAGATGGCTCAGGAGTTAACTCTCTGCCTGACAAGTAAAAGCACCCAAATTCATTCCACGACCAACCTAAAAACACGTGTCTGAAATGGCAGGAGCCTGTATTTCATGCCTTGAAAAGACAGAGCCTGGGGAACCCCAGAGCAAAAACAATAAAGAGATGGAGCAATTCACAAAGTCAATCTGTTGTGCCCAGATTCTGGGGTCCCAAAAATCAACAAGGAGCCAACACCTGCTGCAAATCGCCTGAGGGTCTTTATTAGCAGATTGGAACCTGGGCTCACAACCGGCCAATAGCAGTATGGAGCCGGCAAAAGCATAGCCCTTTGTCCAGGTGGTTTTATAGCTTACTGGTAAGGGGAGGGGGCTTCCAACTTAGTAGTTACATGATGGGCTAATAGCCAACAGTTTTGGCACAGGAGGATTGGTACCCCCCTCCCCTTGTCTGTGAGCAGTTTGAATTGCAACCTTACTACCCACAACACTTGAGATTTTCTCTTCTGTTACTGACAAAAGGTTGCTGGCTTCTGATTGGCCCATGTCCAGGCCCGCGCTGCCCTGGGGCAGCCCAAAGACTTTTATGGTAAGGGGAGGAATGGGGATTGGCAACTCCAGTCTGCTGAAATCTTTTCAGGAATTTAGCTAGGCAAGTGGGACTGCTTTCCAAGCATTCCAAGCTCTCAGCCTGTCTCTAGTTAGAGCTAAAGGCTGCGCTTTGACTGGGCTACATTATGAAAGCTATATACAAGAACTAAAAGAAAACTAAAATCGGGTTCTAGGTCTCCTCAAATCCTGGGCTACCCCAAGCACACACACACACACAGGAAAAGAAAAAAAAAAAAAAGTAAGATGGAAGTGTTAAATATATGCTAAATTATACACATTAGGAAAGGTAAAATATAAATTTGTCTCTAAATGCTTATGGATATGAAGTGAATTAAAGATAAATTATTTTATATGTATGGGACAGGATTAAAAGAAAAAAATTAAAGGGGAAGGATTCAGTTGACTGGCGATGCATTCAATTTTGGAACACTTTATTTCTCGCCCAGAGTCTTGCCTTCAGAGCTTCTAGAACTACAGGCCTTTCAACAGGCTGCTGTGCTGATTCTGAGGGACACATATGCAGTGACATAACAATGAGCTAATGACATCTCCAACATCTAAGATCCAAAACATTCTGTTGAGAGAACTTAAGTATTTTATTAGTTATTAATCCTTTGACCCAAGTTCCTTGAATTTGAGCAACTTTGTAATTCATGCTTGATGCCATGGAAATTTTCTACCACTCATAATAAGTAAATGCCTTTCAGAATTCTTCCCAATTCACTCAGACAAAATTTAATTTTAGCTTTCACAGGCTGATCTCACTTTTCTACGGAGATAAATGATCATTTGCCTTTATCGCTAGTTTTGAAATGAAGAAATCAAAATTGTAAACTTTGTTTTCTGTTAGTTACACAGCAAAAACTGATTAGTTTTACTCATTTTGTGCAAAATCCATATGATTGTTTCCAGATCAGTGAAATAATTTTGTCAGCTAAATTTAATCATTATAATTAGAAAACAATTATTTCATATTATTTATTTATTTGAACAAACTTTTTTACTTCCTTTATTTAAATTTATATTTCTACATTACCTTACTTTGAAGAACCCAGAATGTCAATCCAAATTTTGCCTTCTGTACACAATTATTAATATTACTTTATTAGTTTCCCTCTTTTTATCTAACTTTGGGCAAAACAAAAGCTGTGTACTGGCATGTTCACAGTCCCATAATATATTGTTTGTCAAGAAACATTAAAAGCTAATATTGATCTTGACATTTGTTCACAGGACCCAGCTGAAATGCAAAAGGAATAGCATATTTCTCTTATCTAACTGAGCTCCTGATACATGAAAATACATTGAAACTTTAATTTGAACTATTTTTTCTATATTAGTGTGCATTCTGAGAAATATCAGAATCTACACTTGGGTTAAAATACGACAGGTATTTTAATAATTTTTTGCAATTTTCCGTATCTAAAGCAAAGCCTATTTCCCATGAAATAAAAAGAAATGATTATATTCTGTCTCAAACACAAAGACAAATGATGGGATATGAAATTCTTATAATTAAATCCTAAATTGGTATGCTTAATTCATATTATTTATGTTTTATTAAATTTTATCTTCATAAAAATGTATGAAATTATATTTTCTTGATAATATTACAATTGCCATTACCTGTGCCAATACAATCCCAACTAGTACACAGTATGTTTAATCAGTCTTTTCCAAATGTTAAAACCATCTGTACATTTTCTGAGAGAAACTGAGAGTAATTCTCTATAGTAGAAACATTGATTCATTATTTTTGCCTTTTAGCCTGAAATCTGCTTGAATAACAATATAAGTCCATTACAAAAGATTTTTTTTGTGTCTAAGGCAAATTCTGAAGATATTTATACATACAAATGATACTCTGTGGGCAATGACTGTGAGCTGAAAATAAAGTCATAATTATCTCAGTCTGAGCCAGGTAAGTAACATATTTTATTGGGAGAAGACAACAAGCAGTTATTATCAGAAATAGAAGAGATATTTTTTCCACATTGCATGATCATTGCTTATAGAAAACTAGTTCACAAGCACTGCATGAAAGAATCACTTATAAGTACTTAGCTTATTAGTAATATTAGAGCTCATAGTCTTTATTAGAGCTGATAGTCTTTATTAAACTGTCATGGGGCTTGGAAATAATGAAACTGAAAAAAAATAATTCACTACATGAATATATGACTATGCAATGCTTTGTATTTGTTAAGAGCTTTGTCAGTAAAAAAAAGTATATATACAGTCATTTTTTGTCCACAATTCAATGCAGTGATTAGACAGACTATAGAAATCACCTAAATTGCAAAAACTTTTATATATTGGATGGAATTTTCTGATGTATTGAAAATAAAGATAGATAACTTAAAATTTAAACATAATTCCCTTATGGTAGTCAGTAGTGATTACTTTTTATTACTAGTACTCTCAACCACCAATAAATGCTATTTAAATTTGGACTTGTTTTTGACAAAAGCAGGAAGGTATGTATTGTATATGAAGTTAGATTTTTAATTCAAGATTGCTGTATAAGTGTAAAAAGCTCTTTCCATGTTTTAGTTCTAAATCTAGAACAGTCAATTGTTGTTAAATATTTAACAAAATATGAATACATTGTAAAAATTTAGCTAATGTTTTTGTATCAACAGGCCCCCCAAACAGTAATACTTCATCAATTCATTTCTACATACAACATATTCAACATGTGTGAAATTTCTAGTTGAATGAATTATGCAGTGAAGCATTTCATAATGCATACGTATTTGTGTATCTGCATTTTGGTCAAAATGCTAAGATTTATATGTCCAGTAAACATTTCTAAATAAAAGAAACATTTTATAATTTTTATAGTAGATTTTTCAAATTTACAAATACCATGCATATGGCATATACTTTTGATTTTATTTGTATTCATAGCATTTCTGTGCCTTTGTTTTACCAATAAAATAAATTATGAACATATCAAGAAACAAGTAATATAATAACAAGATTTATTGAGTATTGGTAAGCCTGTCATTTTGGAGGGCTGAAGATGATTAACATTTTGAATTTTCATTCAAGTATTTTTAAGTTCCAGGATGCTGGAGGACATATTTTTTTAAATGCTACATTCTAAATGCAATTAATTTTTCTACCCCTTTGAGCACATTTAAATCTGAATTTGTTACTTTAATTAAACTGAATAATTCAAATATTAAATGAAACCATGTAACCTCAACTAATTGAAAAGGAAGTGGGCTGATTACTGACTCTGAAGACAGACTTTAAAATATACTGTTTTGTATAAAACTCATTTAATTTAAGATACACTTAAAATTATATTCTTATGAATATGTAAAGAAGAAGAAATTTTAATTTTTCTGATTAAATGTGTTCATGCTCCTGTGGATTTATATATACACACAAGTTTATGTATGTGCACTAGTTTTTACATATGTATAGATGAATTAAAAGAATGCATTTGATGGGTGCTTATGCATACTTAAAGGCATGTATACTCATTTATGTGTTAAACAATATAACTGTGCTACCCAATATTACATGGATTTTCAGGTTGATGTAAAATTTCCATAGATGTATTTTGTACTCCTTGATCAAAATCTGTAAGGACTGACTGATTGATGAACATCCATGATTAAGATATAAATTATTTAAATCAGGTTGAACTGGATTTTTCACTTGAAAACCTTTACTGAATTAATGAATATATATCAAGGAGCAAAATGTCAAAAATACATTTTTATTTTTAATTACATGAGCATTAAATATTCGTCAATATGAATGTGACTGATTGAAAACTGAAATAGATATATTTGGACAGAAATTATATAGCACCAATCATATATATGCATATTTAACTTTGTCTTATAGTTTTTAAAAATCAAAGCAACAACTTATTTATAATTTCATGAAATATTATTTGAAATGCTAATAATGAAATAAAATATAGCTAAATTATTTTTAGGTTTGTAGACTACAGAATAAGTCATTCAATCATGAACGTATTTCTTGCTTTGAATTTGGTGATATTTAACTAGGATTGTACCTATTCTGATTGCACTCCTTTTTTTTCTTTGTTACTTTAAAATGAGTTATTTTAATAAAAATGTGTCTTTACTGTTTCTTTGAAGAACTTTCAAAGGATTATTGAAATATTTCAAGATCCTCTCTACTTTTATTTTTCAAATGCTTTTAATACTGTGAATTAGATCAGAGAAGGAAATGTCAGTGGTCTATTTCTACATATGGAAACACTGTACTTCTTAGGAAAGCTCTCATTTCTTACTGTACTTATCTTTTGATAGTAATTGCTAAAACCATGTCATAAATGCAAGATGCCTGTTGGTTAATATTGATTGTCCTATATTAGATTATCTTATTTTACATATAAAAATTTTCTTGCCAACAGCACTTACTTCTTAAGAGATTATGAATTTTGGTTATATCCCTTGACAATTTCATTGTCCAATCAAGTAATGCTTTTTTTTTCATTTTAGTACCATCATTTATAAAAATTAAAACATTTATCATTCTCAAGAGGAAAAGCATAAAATGTTAAGTGATATGAATAAAATTTATGATTTGCCATTGTTGTCCATATTCAAGAAAACAAATGAATCAAAATTGTTTGACTGCTTTAAATAATCATAAGGTAAATACTAATCTGTTTATTAAATCTATTAATTGCTATCATTAGATACTTATTTTAATTATTTTATGGGTTTATTTTTCACATTATCACATTGTGACATTACTTTAGAGTTATGGAAATTATGTTATTGATACAGAGATGATGGTACAGAGATATTATTTTTGTTAGTTCATGAGTAAAATGAAACTTTATTGCTCTCCTATACTTCCTGAAACTGAATGAAGTAATATTTAAAAAGAGAGTATATGTCTTCCGGGGCTGGGGAGGTGGCTCAGGGGTTAAGCCTCCGCCTTGCAGGCGGAAGGTCCTGAGTTCGATCCCAGATCCCACGTATAGACGCCAGGCGGAAGCGGGGGCGGCCTGCGCTTCTGGTCCTGGTAGGGCGGAGCCTGTGAATCCCGGGGCAGAAGGAGGTGGAGGCGTCCATGGTGGTTCGCGAATTCGTCCGTGGTTCTACACACACACACAGACACACACACACACACACACACACACACACACATGCGCACAGTTGAATAAATAATAACAATAAAAAAATTAAAAAAAAAAGAGAGAGTATATGTCTTCCTATATAAGGAAACAGTGACATCAAAGTTCAGGTTCATTGATGTGTATATTCAGTGTAGAATAACTGCAAATAACAAAATTGAGTATTTCTTGCATTATGGATGACTTTGCAATGGGTAAATCTTTTTTTTTAATTTTTTTATTATTTCTTATTTATTCAATTGTGTGTGTGTGTGTGTGTGTGTGTGTATGTGCAGTGTGTATGTGTGTGTGTAGAACCACGGACGAATTCGGGAACCACCATGGACCGCCTCAGCCTCCTCCTTGTTCTCTCTGCCCCGGGATTCACAGGCTCTGCTCTACCAGGACCAGGAACGCAGGCTGCCACCGCTTCCGCCTGGCGTCTATACGTGGGGTCTAGGATCCGAACTCAGGACCTTCTGCCTGCAAGGCAGAGTCTTAACCCCTGAGCCACCTTTCCAGCCCCGCAATGGGTAAATCTTTGAAAGAAAGAAACTTTCCTTCTTACATTTGGCCTTAGCCTTAAAGAATCTCTAAGGGTGTGTTTTTTGAAATCTTCCCTCATCCATGATGAATTGTTCATAGACCAACTATTGTGCAGGTCTTGTGGAAATATACATCACTACAGTAAGTTGTCTGGTACAGCAGCCTGTTATGTCTGAAACATACTATCTGGCAGGAATTCTCCATATCCTGATCTTCTACATTCTTCCCATTCACTGTTCCACAATATTCTCTGAGTCTTGGAGTGGGGGGTTGATTTTGATGATGTCCCATTTAGAACTTAGAATTCCTTAGTTATTCATTTTCTGCACTTTGGCCGGTTGCTGTTCCTTACATTAAGCATCTGTTATTGTTAAAAGGATGCTTCTTTTCTGGTCCAGAAGCTCTAACTTACAGATGTAAAAAATGTTGAGATGGCGGCTTAGTATGCAGTATAGTTGTAACAGTATTTGTTCCCACCTAGGGCCTTTTGACTTCCCTTCAATAAGTTCTTGACTATGTGTACAGTATCAAGCATGTGTTTCCTGCTGAAATGTGGGCCTTAAATCCAATCAGAAAACAGTTCCAAAGCCAGAGGGAACCCTGGGAAGCAGATAGGCAGGAAGGTGGGAAGGAATTGATGGATTGATGAAGGGGAGCTAGATGAAGGGAGGATGGATGGGAGCAGAGATGAGTACTTAGCATGCTTTCAAAACTAGAAAAATAAAATAATAATTAAAAAAAGAAAATAGTTGTTCACCCTCATATCTTACATGCTGATCTGTTGCCAGAGTAGTTGTTTTTCTAACTTCTAGCATTCATGACTTTTCTCACTTAGCATTCTGCATAACACCACTGACACTGAAGACTAAATATCATGGAATCAAACATCCATATACATTTTAGCTTGTTTTCTCTATGTGCTATGAATCTTGGGTTTGTTCTTCAGATTGTGGAGGGCACCAAGGGCAGTAGCAAATACTTATGTTTGGGGGGGTACTTTAAGGACTCTCTGAACAACTACTTACTAGGAGGTTTCACATACTTGGAGATTTATTCAGTTCCCATGCATACTTGGAGATTTATTCAGTTCCCATGGATTCTGGTAGGAATACCTCAAGGAATTTTTTTTCTTTTCTGCTCTTTATGTTCCATTATGTAGAGTACATGAGCTAATAGTTGTTTTAAAATTATATCTTTGAAAGGACTTTGAAGTCTGAACTTTTTTATCTGGTTGTATCTTACATCCTTAGTATTAAATTTTATTACTACTATTTTGATCAGGTAGAAATCAATTTCCAGCTAAGACACTGGAAATTATTCAGAAAGGAAATCTTAAGGCAATTATCTTTTGATATATTAATTGTCTGCTAAGTCTTTTTGAATATAATAAAATAATAAATATTAATCTTGCCAAAAAGTTACAAGAATACTCTCTATAAGCACTAAAATAAACAAGAATCAGATGAACCAACAGGCTCAAGGGGAATGGTTTGGAATAAGCAAATGCATAGACACAACAAAAGGAAAAAGTATTCCAACAACAAATTTATGTTGATTCCTAAAATTAATGGTTTTGAGTTCACTATGCTGAACATTCCCTTTGCAAGGATGCACTTAGATAACAGCAAGCAGAAGAACTGTAAACACTCTCCTTGCTTTATAAGGAATTTTTAGAAACAGCAAAATAAAGATACATGGAAAGATATTTGTATATAATTTTCATCCATTCAAGTATTTCTTATCAGAAAAAATAAATCTAAAAATAAAAACTTTCCTTAAGATTATAATGTTTCTCAATCAAATAAACCACATGAAGAACTTTTTGCATAAATAAACTTTAGTTTATATTTCAGCTTGTCAAATGAACAAGATGACAAAAAATAGCAAATATTTCACTTCTAAAAAGAAAAGATTTTGAAAGGGTAAATGCTGGATCAAGCAGAGCAATAGATAGAAATTGGTAGCAATACTGCTTGAAATAGTCAAAAAATATTTATATATCCTTTTACCTTCATGAATATGATAGCAGATGTTATAACCAGGACATTCTATCAAGAATCAAGATGAATTAAAATTTACAGAAAAAAAGTTTTCAAAAACCCACATAGAAACAATAAATTGAAATTAAAATTATTGTCTAAAAGACAAATATACTAGTAGCAATTGCAAAGTAACTTAATGAAAATAGGTAATCTAAATTACATCTTTTTCCTATAGAAAAATAATATTAATCAACTTGTAGTAAGGGCCAATTATCAAGAAGTGTTAAGAACTGTCTATTACTACATATAAGTTTGTAGAGTAAACCTCACATTCAAGTGTGCAATTAAAATATGAAAATTTCCCACACCCAAAAAAATCCAGTGAACTACAGTCTAGCCTAAGAACTCATTTTCATTCATTTAAATCAATTGCACTACTCATAATTGGATTTTTATTCATTTATTTCAAAAAAAGAAGGGGAGGACAGAAAATGTCTTCATGCATGCTACATGATGGACTTCAGAGGATAACATTCAGAAATCGTTTTTCTCCTTCTATGTGGGCTTCAGATGATTGAACTCAGTTTTTCAGGTTTCCTCATAGAGTTTTTCTTAATGAAGTAATTTACTGGCCCCTTATAAACTCCTTTTTAAAGTGGAATGTTTATTCTTGTTTCATGCGTTTACATTTTGTATTATTAGCTTTATACTGGTATATGTTTTGATTTTTAGATTTAAATTTTTTACTTATTGAGTTTTTTATTATTTTCATCATCAGAAATGTGGGGACCTCAGTCCAGGTGACCTCAATAATCTGGCAAGGTTAGACAAAGATGTTTTGATGGAGGAAGTCTGGAGGGCAGCTCAAGATGTTTTGACCAGCTCAGGGGAAGTCAGGAGGGGGGCAGCTCAGGATGTGTTGAACAGCTCAGGATGGAGGAAATCAGGAGGGAGTAGCTCAGGATGTTTTAAAGAAATTTCACTACATACAGCCTGTGTGCTGGCTTGATCTTTAAGATGATTGGTTGCCCATTTCCCCACCCTGGAATTCTCCTGACTATATAAGATGGCTGTGGACTTGCAATAAAGGAGTTCCTGCTTGACTGGACTCCCTGTTGCATCTGATTGTCCTCGGGAAGCGAAGGCTGGGAGCGGGTGGACAGCGCACTCACCTTTCCCCATCCCCCATGTGGAGGACTCGCGGGACTGGCCTGCAGAACGGAGCTGCGATCCCCAGATGCCCAACGTGGGGCCTAAAGAGCTCAAAGTGTTGAAGAATTCGGGGCCAAGCGGTCTTTGAGGTGAGTGAGACCCTAAGAGATGGGTAACATAACTACTAAGTCTGAAGACCCAGCGCTTAAGGTGCTGAGATACAAGCTTAAAAGTAGGGGCTTGGATATCTCTGATTCCAAGGCTTTAAAGCTTTGGGAGGCGGTTGTGCAACTCGCCTCCTGGATCACATCCACCAATCTGTTTGACTGGGACACTTGGTACCTAGTCAAATGACTCTCAAGACAGAGAGAGATCCATCAGGGGATTGGCCCACCATTAGGCTTCTACCCCATCATATCCACCCTTAAGACATACTTTCAACCTGAGAGTCATGAGCCTTCTGCTCCCTCAGATGCCGAAGCAACTAGCACTGATCCATTTCTTGAAGATTAGGAAACGGTTGATGAGGAGAGGAAAAACACATTAAAAGTAAAACCTCCACAGTCTAAAGTGAAAGATTGGCCAATAGAGTCCTTAGAAATGGCCCAGGAAGGTAAAAGTGAGTCCCCGGAGAGAAAGCTCCCTAAGCAGCTATACACAACTCTTCCTCATTCACCCTAATCAAAGAATATAGACATGGGGATTATGAAACTTTATGGCCCCAACCTCCAGCCTTTGGAGACCTTAACTGAGAACCCAACCATAGGGACATTGAAGCTTTCCCAGTAAACCTCAACCCTGGAGGGAACCGCCCTACAGCCTGGTATCCTTGGGAGGCTAAAGACCTCAAGGAATTAAAAAAGGCTGTAGCAGGGGCTGGAGAGATGGCTCAGGGGTTAAGCCTCAGCCTTGCAGGCAGAAGGTCCCAGGTTCAGATCCTAGACCCCACTATAGACGCCAGGCAGAAGCAGGGGCAGCCTGTGTTTCTGGTCCTCCTAAGGTGGAGACTGTGAATCCTGAGGCAGAGTAAACAAGGAGGAGGTGGAGGCGTCCATGGTGGTTCCCGAATTTGCCCGTGCTTCTACACACACACACACACACACACACACACACACACATATGCACACACACACACAATTGAATAAATAATAAAAAATTTTTTAAAAAAAGGCTGTAGCAGAAGACAGGCCTAACTCACCTTGGGCAGAGACATTACTCCAAGGTCTAGCCCACCAACCCTGTACTACAAAAGACTGGATGGATCTCAGCAAGGCTGTCCTCCCCAGTCCCACATTCATTAAATGGTGTGCCCTCTTTAAGGATGAATGTTGCATCCAAGCAGAAAGAAACCATGCAGCTAACCCATCGATCCCTGTTTCATTTGGGATGCTCTCAGGATCAGCAGATCAGCACTCCACTGGGCTACAACAGGCACCTATTGCCCCCCCCCCATATGAGGACCAGGTCCGTGCTTTGAGGCTGGTTTCATGGGGAAAACTAGAGGAAGGGCCATCAGAGGCTCCTATTGTGGGAGCAGCTCAAAAACCCACAGAATCTCTCCCTGAACTCATAGATAAGAGTTGAAAAAAGTTTAAGATGCAAGCTCCCACCAGGTCCCCTGAGGGATCAATTTATCAAATTGCTGGTCTGGGAAGGAATGACCAGGATCATAAATTGGCTTGTGCGGGCCTCAAAGATAGATTTATGAGCCAATGGATAATCGTGTCTAAGGACATAGGGACTCAATCACAACAGACTAGGTCTATGACTACAGCCCTACAAGCCTAAATGGAAGCTTTAACTTCTGCGCTTCTGCAGGCCTTTGCAGGATTGACCTGGGAAGGAAAAGGAGTTGAGTTGCCCACTAAGAATAATGGTGGACAATGCCAAATGGTGGATGTGGCCAAATGGGATGCTTTAAGAGAAACTGCCTAAGGGATGGGGGGTGACCCAGACATACAGCTGCTGAAGGACAGAGAACCATAAAAAGGGCCCCCACAGCCCCTTGTCTCTGTTGCCACAAAGGCTATCATTGGCAGAGAGATTACAGATCTAAATTTGACATAGACAGAAAACCTTTAAATTAGGTATGGGACATCCTCCAGCTCTGTCAAACCAAGGAGGTATCAAACAGAGCTCCTTATTTGGACAAAGCCCAATGCCTATAAAACAACCCACTCAAAATCCCTCTGCCAATTGGGTGGTTCCTATCATTCCAGGACTGTGGCCTAAAATGGATATTGTCATTCAAGGAAAAAGGTTCCAATGCTTGATTGACACAGGAGCAGACAGGACTGTACTTAGAAAGGAAGAGATTCCCCACCATTGGTCCCTGGTCGCGGGACCAGGGGTTGGGAGAAATACAAAGTCAGAGGAAACCAGGGATTGGCTTTGTTGGAAGGATGCAGAGGAGACTAAGGGTGAAGTCCGTCCTTTAATAGCCCTAGGCTTATCAGCCAATCTCCTAAGACAGAACATCCTGGGGGAGGCACAAGCCTATATTACCACTGACCATAAGGCCTTTTACAGAGATATCTTAGAGATGGAAGAATGTGCCCATGCACCTCCCCCTCAAGAAGATTTTGTTTTCAACTATTGGGGGGACCCACCAAAGAAGCCCCGGGTACACGCTCAATTTTAGAGGCCACTGTTCCTCAGGTGCATGCCATCCAATGGTCCCCTGGACCTCCAGTTTGAGTGGAGCAGTGGACACTCCCCAAAGAGAAATTACAGGTCCTACAAGAGATAATACAAGAACAATTGCAATTGGGACATATCCAACCTTCCACAAGCCCCTGGAACACTCCAATTTTTGTTATCAAGAAGTCCTCTGGTAAATGGAGAATGCTACAAGATCTCCATAAAATCAATGCCAGGATGACCCTAATAAGTGCCCCACTTAAGGGATCCCCTGTATTCCTGCCATTCCCTCTGATTTATATCTAATGATCATAGATATTAAAGGTTGTTTTTTCTCCATACCATTACAGCTACAGGACTATGAGCAGTTTACCTTTTCTGTACCCTCTACTAACTACCGGGTTCCTGATAGTAGATATGAATGGACAGTCTTACCTCAAGGCATGGCTAACAGTCCAGCATTTTGTCAAAACTACATAAAGACCCTATTAAAACCTGCAATACAGGTGCCCCAGGTCACACTCTGTGTTTATATGGATGACATCATCCTGGGGGCACTCAATCCTTTATTGTTGGGAGAATTTTATAGAGTTACTAAAGAATGTCTTCAAAGGGGAGGGACCACATATATCAGCTGATAAGGTCCAAACTGTACCACCCTTTAAAATATTGGGTACCCAACTCCACTTAGAAGGAGTGAGTCCTCTAAAGCCTCAGCTGGCTATTGCCACCCCGTTGACTTTAACAGAGCTCCAAAAATTACTAGGAGAAATAAATTGGCTGAGAGCTTGGATACCAATATCCACTGAAACATTAGAATCCTTATTCCAGCTACTAAATCCTCTGACCTAATCACTTTAACTCCACAACATCTTGAGATCTTCCACATAATTGAAAAGGCACTAGATCAAGCTCAATTAGCTCGCTATTCATCTGATAAACCCATAGAATTATGGGCTCTCCCTGGTAAGACATTAATGACTTCCACCCTTGTACAGGACGGACTGCCTCTTCAATGGGTCCACACATCCCTGGGTGGCACACCTAGGGTATACACACCTACAGATCAACTGGCTGACCTGATAGAGAAAGGAAGGGACTTAGCCCTCAGACATTATAGTATTGATCATCACAGATTGTTCACCCCTTATCGACTCAGAGATCTAGAATGGTTAAACAGAAACAACAACCGAACAGCCCTACCTCTAGAAGGTCTTCTCGGGGAACTGGGTTGCCATTATGGGCCCTACAAATGGGTGACTTTTTTTCAGGCCCTTCAATGGAAGACACCTAAATTATTTACTAGGGAACCATTATCAGGAGCACTTAATGTGTTTACTGATGGGGGACAGCATGGGTCTGCCATGATAATTTTCTCTGGAGACAACAAGGAGCCAATAAGATACTTTCATACCTATAAAGGCTAATTCAAAGAACTTATGTCGGTTACAATGGCATTAATTAAAGTAAGGGGCCCCATGAACCTATTCTGTGATAGTCTCTATGTAATTAATCTTCTCCTTAGGTTACTATATTCCCACATCCGATTGGAAGAAAATCCCATTACACCCCTGATGATTCAAGCCTGGATACTTCTTTTTTTTTTAATTTTTTTTTATTATTATTATTGTTATTTATTCAACTGTGTGTATGTGTGCGCGCGTGTGCACAGGCTCCGCCCTACCAGGACCAGAAGCGCAGGCCGCCCCCGCTTCCGTCTGGCGTCTATACGTGGGATCTGGGATCCGAACTCGGGACCTTCCGCCTGCAAGGCGGAGGCTTAACCCCTGAGCCACCTCTCCAGCCCCCAAGCCTGGATACTTCTTATGGAAAGGAATAGCCCAATCTTTCTACATCAAGGTTTGCCTGGCTTCCTATCTCAAGGTAAGGCTGAAGCAGATAAAATGGCTTCTGTTCAGCTACTGTCCACCAATCTAAAGAAAGCTCAGGACCTACATGACCTCACTCATGTCAACTGAAGGGGACTCCATAAGAGGTTCCCTCAGGTCCCTATAAAAGACCTAAAAAGGATTGTATGTACTTGAAAGTCCTGCCAGCCCCTTTTTTTAGGTACCACCATTACAACTACCAGGGGTAAATCCCAAGGCTTGAGACCCAACTCTTTATGGCAAACTGATGTCACACATTATGCTTCATTCGGAAAGTTTAAGTACATCTTGGTGTCATTGACACATTTTCCCAAGTCTGCTGGGCTATACCCCACACAGGAGAAAGGTCTAAGCATGCTCAATCCCACTTCCTTTAATGCTTTGCTATATTAGGATTGCCACAAAAGAAAATAACTGATAATGGGCCATGCTTTAAAAGCAAAAGCCTACAGGACTTCATGTTATGGGATATTCAGCACACTACAGGGATTCTTTACAACCCACAGGGCCAAGCTATTGTAGAATGTAATCATCAAAATATTAAGGCCCAATTACAACAACAAAAGGGGGGAACAAGCCCCCAACAACAACTAAATATGGCCTTGTTCACTATTAACATTCTCAGTTTTCAAAAAATTCAAATAAAGTCCTGCTTCCAAAAGCATTGGGGGCAACAAGAATAGAGACCTAAAATACAGTTAAGATGGAAAGACCCCATCACAAGACAATGGAGGGGCCACACCCATTATTAACAATGGTTCGAGGCTTTGGGTGTGTCTACCCTATAGGAGGTTCAAATCCCATATAGGTGCCTGCTAGAAATCTTAAATTCTATTGTCAGGGGGAAGATGACCCTGACCAACCAGAGTCAGATACCACCAAAGACTAATAAGGACAAAAAGAATGGTGGCTATGCAACAGGCTCAGCAGGCTCTTGACTAATACTTGTAAAAGGGAGAAGAAGGGAAAAACGAAAAGCAGACCTAACCAAATCCATGGGCGATATCGTCCTTGAGATAGATTTTTTTTATCTCCCCACAGGCCATGGTGAACACAGCATGTACCATCGCATTAATCCTCATTGGAGGGGCCATCATTGGGGGCCTTGATCCTGTTCCCGACTACTTCCAACCTAATCCATCAGTTTGGAGGGATTAATTCAACCTTTTGAGATAGACTAAAATCATCTTGGTGGTGTTCCTCACCTGGACATACTTAATGCTATTCTCATGGATCATCAGAGAAGGCTTAAAAGCCTACGGACTTGAGATACTCTTGCTACTGCTACGGGTAGAACTTGAGGGGTTGGGATTGCTTTGGAGCTATGTAATTAATCCCGGTATGCTGCAACTAATGGGTTGGGACTTAGTCTCCCAGCCCACGGCCTGTATTGTTGGGCTTGCTTTGCTATAAGATTATATACACCACAATCATACTACACAACAAAAGATGATTATGCTTGCACAGATCCTAGAGGAGACACCCACTGGAGGCCTTCAGGACCCTTGGATACAATTGGTCCTCTAAGAGGTTGCTTGGGTTCCTCAATAGAGATGACTACTCTAAGGGTATAGCCACCTTCATGAGGTGCTCCCCTAGGGTCACTCGAGGAACAGCCCTTTGAGCCCACCTCATTACAAAACAAAAAAGGGGGATATGTGTGGACCTCAGTCTAGGTGAACTCAATAATCTGGCAAGGTTAGACAAAGATGTTTTGATGGAGGAAGTCTGGAGGGCAGCTCAGGATATTTTGACCAGCTCAGGGGAAGTCAGGAGGGGGTAGCTCAGGATGTGTTGATCAGCTCAGGATGGAGGAAGTCAGGAGGAAGTAGCTCAGGATGTTTTAAAGAAATTTTGCTACATACAGCCTGTGTGCTGGCTTGATCTTTAAGATGATTGGTTGCCCATTTCCCTGCCCTGGAATTTCCCTGACTATATAAGATGGCTGTGGAAATACAATAAAGGAGTTCCTGCTTGACTAGACTCCCTGTCGCGTCTTATTGTCCTCGGGAAGTGAGGGCTGGGAGAGGCGGACAGTGCACTCATCTTTCCCCTATCCCCCATGTGGAGGACCCGCGGGACCAGCCTGCAGGATGGAACTGCGATCCTGGGGGACCCCCACGCAGAAACAAAAATTTGTTACTTTTACTTGAATTAGTAACTTTACTTCATATTTTTTCTTTCTTTGTTTATTAATTCATGTTTTGACTAGAATTGTTTTCTCTGGAAGTAAAATGGTGATGAGAGAAGAATTGAATATTTTCTATATCCTGACTTTTCCACTCCTGTATAGACTCCTATCTTAGTAATACTTGTTACTATTTTCTTCTTAACAGTTTATCAGTATCTCTTGGCATAGAAATAGTACTTAAAGCAATAATTTAAATTGGTTTCTTTATGAACAATGTTTAGTTTGATAAAAAATTCAGTTCTGATTAAACATTTCTTTGACAGCATATGGAATTTTTTATTATATAAAACCATCTCTCTTCAATGTATTATCTCATCTCCCCCCTTAATATGTAACTGCTATTTGCCTTTTTCAAATTTTCTATAGTTTTTTATCCTTTGCAAATATCCAGTTTGTCCATTACTTTCCAAAACCATATTATCTTGATTAGGGTAACTGTAAGGCAAATAATTAAGTGAACTGGTTTTAATCTTGAGTTTTCTCTCTTTCCATACTATTGTAGCTATTTTCTTTCTTTGACCTTTCTGTATAAATTATGAAAAAAGTTCTAAGTATACTAATACACATTAGAAGGATTCTGTTTTATTTTGTTGTGAGCAATTACTTTAAGAAATTTTTTGATGAGTGAGGCATACATAAATGAAAAAAATTCCACTCATGTGATATGTAAATTTTCATGTAACATTGTTATAATTATATTTTTCTGTGATTTTTGTTCTTAGGTTTATGGGTGATAGTAGTCTGTAGTATCATTGGTAGCATATTTCTACTTGGGATTTTTAGATAAAATTTCTTAGTTGAAAAAGGAAATCCTATTTGCCTCTAATTTTTTTCTGAGGTATTATTATGAAGTGTGTTCCACACAGTCTCATGTGTTTGGAAATGTCATGGAAGAAAGCAATCACAGTGGTGGACCTTAGGGTGGATTAATCCCATCCTACATCAGGGAGAGCTCTCCTCTAGCAGTGGTCAATCCAGCCACTCTCAGTCTCCCTTATAGGAGTGACTTGGTCTGTCCCCATCTTCTGCTACCAGCCATGCCACTTCAACCATGAAAGAATGTATCTCCCCTCTGGAACCGTAAACTCAATAAATCTACTTTTTTCCCTTAAGTTGCTTAACTTTGGGTGTTTTCTCACAGTAACATGAAGAGTATCCAGCACAGAAATTGGTACCAGAAGTGGGATGTTGCTGTAGAGAATAAGAGAATCCAGTACCTAAAAATGAAGTTCTTGTTTGTGAAGCTAAGAAAATTTTATATACATTAGTATGGGTAATACTGTAATGTGGCTATGTGCCTTTGGAACTGTTCAGAAAAATATGGAAACGTTTGGGACTTCTACTGGGAAAACCTTTGTTTCTTGGAGGAGTTGAATGGGACTTTTTTGTGAAAGTTTGGAAGAGAACAATGCTGTGAGAGACAGGCAGAGGAAGCCTAACTTACCATGATACATGGGGGAATGGAAACTGATTTTGGAACTGGGCAAGTGATAAATGGATCTATGTGTTGGCAGAGAGTTTAGTGAAGTTTTGCCCTCATCCTGAGAACTTGCCTAAAGTTAAAATCAAGTGTTTGGAATAATTTTCAAGGTAAGACAGTCTTGACAGTGTGACTTATCACTTTTTAGCACACTTGTTCAAAGTTATAAAAAAAGCACACTGAATCAGGCAGAAAGAACAAAAACTATGAGATCTGTTGAGGAAAAATACAATGACAAACTTAATTTAACTAGGAAGGAGCAGAAAGTAAAATGTCAACTGTTGCTAGACAGAGTAGCTCCAATAGCAAATCAAATTATGCTCTTTAGTGGGGTTAGAGGAAAGGTTATACCCTGAGGGAAAGATTCTCAGAAAAGGGACCACTCCTAAGAATGAAAATTCTTTTGGAAAGAAAAATCTAAAATGCAGAATCCCAAAGGAAATGTTTGTTTCTTCTTTGAAGCAACTGTCTGGGAGAGAAAGCTGAACCAGTGGTGAGTCAAGGGGGCCAATTTTTAACCCAAAGTAATAACAGAATCTGCCAAAGTCATCCATGTGATTCTGTCTTTAGAGGAATCAAAGATACAAGTGGGAGGAAATTGTGGATATCTCCTCCAATGTTTCAGAAAGTGGCAGAATCCAGGCAGCAATTCTGCAGTTTAAAGGGTCAAAGGCAGTTTGTGCTGTAGAATTAAAGTCTACTTTGACACTGAAAAGTAAAAATATTAGAGATGCCACAGCCAACATAAGACATCTGTCAAGGAGAGATGTATACTTTTGTAGCAGTCAGCCCTAGAGAGTGATGTATTCCACCCACAGCTGTATTGGAGGGGTGGAACCCAAGTTACCTCCAGATCTGAGATTATTTCAATAAAAAAACTCATTTCCTGGATTTGCACCTGTGGGATTGGGTTTCATTCTTGTTAAGGATGAATTTTTCCTAAATATGTCCCTATTCCTTCCTTTTGAAATTGAAATGTTTATTATATGTCATTGTATGTTGAAAGTATGTAACTTGTCTTTTGATTTTATAGGAAGCTTTGGGCTTGTGATTTTGGACTAAGTTGAAGCTACTAATAAAGTTCATCAAGACTTTTAAAGTTGGACTCAATATGATTTACATAATGAGATGTATTTGGGAAATTTCTGGCACATTTAGGAGGTAGAGCCTTGCTGAAAGAAGGCAGTAACTGGGGGTGGGTCTTGAGGTCCTACTTCAGGAAGAAGACTCTTCTGTAGTCTAGCGGCTCACAGCCTCCTGGATAGATGTGAGTTAGCCTGTCTCCAGCTTCTGCTTCTAGACATAAAAGACTGCATCTTCATTCTGGAATCATAAGTTGAATAAACCTCCTTTTCTCTCTTAAATTGACTTGGGTAGTCTTTCATAGCAACACAAAGAGCAACTAGTACAGAAACTAAAAAATGTGTCTTGTTTCTCCTTAAGTGTATGGCAAATATCTCCAGTGTTCCCTTCTGAACAGAACCATTTATATTTTGAAGTGGCACTAATTTTTATTCCCCTTTCTCTTATAGCACCAAACATTTAATATATGTACTTGGTTGAGATCCATTATGTGAATTCTCACAAATTTTTTCTCACATAATTTGTTCCATTTCATCCAGGTCTTCATATTTGGAATTGTAATTCAGCACATTATTTTTTTTTCTCATTTTAATATTTATTATACTTCTTGCAACATTCCTCTTCCACTTTTTATTTTAGTGATTGATGACTTTTTTCCTTTTTTTCTTTTGTAGAATGACTGCAGACATGAATTTTATTGCTTTCTAAAGGTATATTTTTCTATTCTATTACATTTTGCTGCTGATTTTTACTTCAATTTCAATGAAATCTATCCTAATTTTTTTCATTTTATAGCTTTTGCTTTTTGAAAATTTGTTAGTTTTCTGAGGTAGAAATTTAGATAAGTGGATTTAAATCTTTTTCAATATTTTAATTTAGAATCATAAATTACAAATATTAATTTTACTTCAAATCAGGCATCATGATATTTGTGTTCTTACCCCTACTTTATTAAACTTTTATGTGTCATATACATATATATGTATATATGCAGTAAGATGAAGTATACATACATACTTGTGTGTCTCATGAATATATATATATACATCAATCATCACATTGTATGTGTAATCTTTTATTATATATGTTTTTATAGTGATGATCTATAGACATATGTACGTGTAGATCATAAATATGTTTATATTTCATCTTAGTACTGAAACAAAAAACTTTAATTAGTTATATATATCTGAGCACTTTTTCCTTATAAGGTAGCATTCAGATTACATGTATCTGTCAGAATTTATTCAGTACATTGTGTCCTTTCATTATGGGTTACATATTTACTTTGAGAATATAAAAGCTATGAGGAATTTTGTCACTTTATACAATTTCAAGGTAATCTTTTCAAACAAATTCACACAATAATGAAATTGAAATTCCTACTCAGAAATATGAATGGAATTCTTAGAAATAGCCAGCAATCTTGCCACATACTTTTTTGTATTGAGAAAAAAACAGCTAATCTTCCTGAGCCATAATGCTTATATAAAGTATCATTTAAATTTGTTTACTTTGTATAACAGTTTAATGTGTATTTTGGAGGATTAATATTTAATTTTGTCATATTATTTAAGCATCTTTCAATGAAAATTAAGATCATATATTCTTTTATTTCTATACTTTTATTTCCATTTACCAATGCAGAACTTCAATGAAACCAAATATTCAAATTTATTTAATTACCTGACAAGGACAATATTAAGTTAGAATGGAATTTTCCTCTTTTGTTTTTTCCTACTATTTTCATGTTGGAAATTATACTAGTTCTTATTTCTTTCATTCAGATACACCTTAACGTTAAGAGTTATAATTTATGTTCTATACATTGTGCTATTATCTTTAGGCAATGTGTACATTTTAAATAAAATAAATGAATAAATGAGTTTTGTAGTACTAACTTCCTCTTGCCTCCAATATTTTTAATACATTTTTTATTATTATTTCAGCTCATACAAACTTAATAGGTACACCAGTTTCCTCCCTCCCTCCTCCTCCCCCCGAAACCCCTGCTCCCCCTCCCCTCATCCCTCGCTCCCCATTCCCCCTTGCTTACCGCCCCAATTCCCAGAGTCCTTTCTTGTGCATGCCTGACTCTCCTCTGGGCCCTCCTCTCCGATGACGTACAAGGACCCAGTGGCATTTCCCTGAACCCTTTCCTGTGTTCCCCTTAAGCATAGGAACACTACTGTGGCTGTCAATCCCTTGCCTCCAAGAATCTTGGTGCCTTTAGCAGATGCTAGACTTTGTGAGGTCAATAGTGTGATGGACATTGCGCCGGGCATGCAATGTCCAATTATGATTGCTTTGGCCCTAACTTGTGTGGAGTATCTTGCAAATCATTGCTCCTCCCATCCTTTTGCTCTTACACTCTTACCGCCCCCTCTTCCACAAATGAGCTTCAGGATGGGGAGGAGAGATTAGTCTGGCCTAGTTCTAGGTGGTTGATACAGAGTCTCTGAAGTTCTGGATAGTGGTTTGTTGATTTTCTTTTGCAGTTTTGTTGCTCCTGCAATGCCCTTCACTCCATCGTGATGGGCACTCTATGTCAACCCCTGGCCACAGACAGAGGTGTTAAACTGGAGTCTTATAAGAGCACATTCAAGGGTAGATGTAATACTTATACCCAAAAGTGGAATTGCAGGGTCATATGGCATTTGGCAATGGGAGGGGTCAATTACCCATTTGCAAAATGGTTACTTTTTAATCTGCTGGACTAAATGCCCTCCACTTCTGATGAGTTCACACCCCCTTAGTTGTAAATGATCAGGAACGAATGTCTGTGAACTTAACTAGGTGTCACATTACTTTCTTGCAGTCCTTGATGGAGGCCTATTTTCTCTACTGTAACTGGTCATTTCTCTCCTTGTTTCTGGTGTGGCCCTCCAACCCCATCCCTCCTGTTCATAATCCTTGCAATTACTGTAGGTAATACATAGATTTACCTATAAGTGTCTCAAAATGGCCTGGGTGGGTTTGGTATTAGGAAGCACCTATTAGGGAGTACATACGGCACTTAATTTTCTGGGTCTGGGATACTTCACTTAATATAATTGTTTCTAATGACATCCACTTCCCGGCAAACTGCATTAATTCATCATTTTTGATGGCTGAGTAGTACTCCATTGTATAGATGTACCACATTTCCTTATCCAATCGTCAACTGTTGTGCATTTGGGTTGATTCTATGTCTTTGCTATTGTAAACAGTGCTGCTATGAATATGGTCGTGCTTGTGCTATCGAGGTGAACCTCTGCTGTATGGGGGGTTATACCCAAAAGTGGAATTGCAGGGTCATATGTCATTTCAATCTTTAATTTCTTTAAGAATCTCCAGACGGCTCGCCAGAGTGGCTGTATGAGCCTGCACTCCCACCAGCAATGTAGGAGAGTTCCTCTCTCTCCACATCCTCTCCAGCATTTGTTGTTGTTTGTATTGTGGATATTTGCCATCCTGACCAGGGTGAGATGATATCTCAGGGAAGTTTTGATTTGCATTTCTCTGATGGCTAAAGAAGTGGAGCATTTTTAAGACATTTGTTAGTCATTTTAATTTCTTTTGGTAAAATTTCTTTTAAGTTCCAGGGCCCATTTTTTAATTGGGCCATTGGTTTCCTTGATGCTTAGTTTTCTAAGTTCTTTGTGCACTCCGGACAGTAGAGCTCTATCAGATATGTGGTTAGTGAAGATTTTCTCCCATTCTGTGGGTTGCCTTTGAGCTCGTGTTACAATCTCTTTATCTGAACAGAAGCTCTTTAATTTCACAAGATCCCAACTGTTGAGAGTTGGTAGCAGTGTCTGTGCCATTGGATGTCTGTTTAGGAAATATTGGCCTAGCCCAATCAGCTCGAGGGAGTTCCCTATCCTTTCAACTATGGTTTTTATAGACTCTGGCCTTATATCAAGGTCCTTGATCCATTTGGAATTAAGTCTTGTACATGGTGACAAGTAGGCCAATTTTAATCTTCTGCATGTGGAGATCCAGTTTTGCCAGCACCATTTGTTGAAGATGCTGTTCTTTTTCCATTGGATTCTTTGGGCCCCTTTGTCAAAGAACAAATGGCTGTAAATTTGTGGGCTTATTTCTGGGTCTTCAATCCTTATCCATTGATCTGTGTGTCTATTTTGGAGCCAGTACCAGGCTGTTTTTATAACTATGGATTTGTAGTATAGACTAAGGTTCAGTATGGTAATACCTCCAGCATTGTTTTTGTTACTCAGGATTGTCTTTGCTATCCTGGGTCTTTTGTGCCCCCATATGAATTTTGAGATTGTTTGGTCAACTTCTTTAAAGAATTGCTTTGGGATTTTAATTGGTATTGCACTGAATCTGTATATTGCCTTTGGTAGGATGGTCATTTTTACGATGTTGATTCTGCCAGTCCAGGAACATGGGAGGTCTTTCCACCTTCTGGTGTCTTCTGCAATTTCTTTCTTTAGGCTTTTAAAGTTTTCATTGTAAAGATCTTTTACCTCCTTGGTTAGGTTTATAACAAGGTATTTCATTGTTTTAGGGGCTACAGTAAATGCGATTTTTTTTTCAAGGCTTTTTCACTTCTTTCATTCTGGGCATATAAGAAGGCCTCTGCTTTTTGCACATTTATTTTGTATCCTGCCACCCTGCTGAACTTCTCAATTAGTTTCAGGAGCTTCCTGGTGGAGTTTTTGGGACCACTCAGGTATAAGATCATGCCATCTGCAAATAGGGATAGCTAGACTTCTTCCTTGCCGATTTGAATCCCTCTTATGTCCCTTTCTTGTCTTATGGCTTCAGCTAAGACTTCAAGTACAATATTGAATAGAAGTGGTGAGAGTCTTGTTATAATACCACATTCAAGGGTAGATGTAATAAAAGTAGGAAATCTCAGTGAGGGAGTGGTCCATCACCCATTTGCAAAATGATTACTTTTTATCTGCTACTATAACAAGACTCCAGTTCAACAGCTTTTTGTCATACAGTGCCCAGCAGGATGGGGTGAAGGGCATTGCAGGAACAGCAAAACTGCAAAAGAAAATCAACAAACCACAATCCAGAACTTCAGAGACTCTATCTATATCAATCACATAGAACTAGGCCAGCCTAATCTCTCCTCATCCTGGAGCTCAGGGACATTTGCGGAAGAGGGAGTGGTAAGATTGTAAGAGCAAAAGGATGGGAGGAACAACGATTTTCAAGATTCTCAACAATAGTTGGGGCCAAAGCAATCATAATGGGACTTTGCATGCCCTGCGCAATGTCCAGCGCATGTTGCCCTCATAAAGTCTAGCATCTGTTAAGGGCACCGAGATCCCTGGATGCAAGGGATTGACAGCCATAGCAGTGTTCCTATACTTAAGGGGAACAAGAGAAAGAGCTTATGGAAATGCCACTGGGTCCTTATATGTCATCGGAGAGGAGGACCCAGTGGAGAGTCAGGCAAACACAATAAAGGACTCTCTGGGAATTGGGGGGGAGGCACTGGGGGATGGGGAGGGAAAGGAGGGGGATGAGGGTGTTCGGGGGGAGGAGGGGGGAGGGAGGGAACTGGTAAAAAATTTTAAAATATATACTTACATTTTTAATAAAAAAAATAGTAGCTAAAAAAAAAAGTGGTGAGAGTGGACAGCCTTGTCTAGTTCCTGATCGTAGTGGGAATGCTTCTAATTGTTCCCCATTGAGCAAAATCCTTGCTGTGGGCTTGTTGTATAAAGCTTTTATTATATTGATAAAGGTGCCTTCCATTCCTACTGTCTCAGCGTTTTGATCATAAAAGGCTGTTGGATCTTGTCAAAAGCTTTGTCTGCAACTATTGAGAGTATCATGTGATCTTGGACTTTGGACTGTTTTACATGATGAATTACATTTATTGATTTGCGTATGTTGAACCAACCTTGTGTGCCGGGGATGAAGCCTACTTGGTCCCCATGAATAATCTTTTTAATATGTTTTTGAATCCGATTTGCTAAAACTTTGTTGAGAATTTTTGGGTCTGTGTTCATCAGAGAGATCGGCCTATTGTTTTCTTTTGTAAGTGAGTCTTTATTAGGTTTTGGGACTAAAATGATATTAGCTTCATAGAAGGAATTTGGTAGTGTTCCTTCCTTTGCTATTTGATGGAACATTTTAAGGAGTATTGGTATTATTAACTCCTTAAATGTCTGGTAGAACTCTGTGCTGAATCCATCTGGTCCAGGACATTCAAGATAACTTGATTCAAGATTCAAGATTACTTCCTCAATTTCCTTATATGTTATAGGACTATTTAAATAATTCACAACTTCCTGATTCAATTTAGGTAAGTTGTGTTTACTTAGAAATTCATCCATCTCCTTTGTGTTGTCAAACTTCACAGAGTATAAGTTTTTGAAATCTGATGTTATAATTCTCTGGATTTCTTTGGTATCAGTAGTGATAACTCCATGTTCATTTCTAATTTTGTTAATTTGAGTTTTCTCTCTCCAGCCTTTGGTTAATTTAACTAATTAAATGTTACTGATTTTTTCAAAGAACCAGCTTTTTGACTGGTTGATTTTTTCTATCTTTTTCTTAATATCGATTTCAGATATTTCTCCCCTTATTTTGCTAACCTCCTCTTTTCTACTACTTTTGGGATCAGATTGCTCTAGTTTCTCTAAAGCTTTAAGCTGCATTGTTACGTTGTTTATTTCTGATGTTTCCATTTTTTTGATGTAGGCATTAAGAGCTATGAACTTACCTCTTTGAACAGCTTTCATTGTGTCCCAGAGATTTTGTTAAGTTGTATTTTCCTTATCATTCACTTTCATGAAATCTTGAATTTCCTTTTTAATTTCTTTGTGAATCCAGTTCTCATTCAGCATCATATTGTTAAGTTTCCAGGTGTTAGTGTATTTTCTCTTGTTTGATGTGTTGTGGATGTCCAGCTTTAGGCCGTGGTGGTCCGATAGGGCACAGGTTAGAATTTCAACTTTTTTGTATATGTGTAGATTCATTTTGTGGTCCAATATGTGATCTATTTTGGAAAAAGTTCTATGTGCTGCTGAGAAAAATGTGTATTCTTTGGTACGTGGGTGAAAAGTTCGATAGAGATCTGTAAGGTCCATTTCTTTCAGGGTTTAATTAAGTTCCAAATGTCTCTGTTAAGATTTTGACCTGTTGATCTATCCCATGTTGAGAGGGTGGTGTTGAGTCCCCAAGAATTATCGTTTGGGGGTTGATTTCTTGCTTTAGATGCTGTAGGGTTTTCTTAATGAATGTGGAGGGGCCCGTATTGGGTGCATATATGTTCAGTATTGTGAAGTCTTCCTGGTGAATTGTACCTGTGACTAAAATGTAGTATCCATCCGTGTCTCTTATAAATTTCTTTGGTTTGAAGTCCACTTTGTCTGATAGCATAATGGCTACCCCTGCCTATTTTCTGCTTCCATTTGCTTGTAGAATTGTTGACGAGTCTTTTATTTTTAGAGCGTGCCTATCTTTTGTGGTGAGATGGGTTTCCTGCAGGCAGCGGATTGGTGGATTGTGATTTTTAATCCAAGTTTGTAATCTGTGTCTCTTGATCAGTGAATTAATTCCATTAACATTTAGTGTTATAATGGAGAAACTTTTTAATTCCAGACGTTTATTATGTTTAGTAGTTTTCATAAGTATATTGCTTTGCTTTTAATGGTGTTATACTTGCCTTCTGTTCTCCTGGATATGCCTGTTTTTTTCTTCACACTTGAGTATCATTTCTAGCATTTTGTGAAGGCCTGGTTTGGTGGACATGTATCCCTTCAAGTTGTCTTTGTGCTGGAAAATTTTTCTTTCTCCCTCAATCATAACTGATAGTTTTGCAGGGTAAATCAGCCTGGTTTGACATTTTTGCTCATTCAGTATTTGAAGTATGTCTCTCCAAGCTCTTCTTGCTTTTACTGTTTCGACTGAGAAGTCATTTGCTATTTTAACAGGTTTACCTTTAATAGTGACTTGTTTTTTCTCCCTTGAAGCTCTCAGCACCAGTTCTTTATCTTGAATGTGGAGTGTTTTAACTATTATTTGCCTTGGCGTGCTTCTGTTTTGGTCATATCTGTTTGGGGTGCAGAATGCCTCTTGTATATGGATGGGCCTCCCTTTTTTAGATGAGGAAAGTTTCCCTTGATGATAATTTGAAAAATTTCCTCAGGGGTGGTATTTTGAGATTCTTGCTCTGGTATTCCATGAATACGCATTTTAGGCTTCTTCAGAGTGTCCCATATCTCCTGGATATTTCTCTCAAGTATCTTTTTGGCTTTAACAACCTCTTCCATTGAGCTGGTTAGTACTCCCACTTTATCTTCAGGGTCTGAAATTCTGTTTTCTGCTTTGTTAGTTCTGTTGATAAGACTCTCTGTGGAGTTCTGGGTTGAAGATAACTTGTCTTGTAGCTCAGTTTTAAACTCTGCTTGAGTCTGTTGTAACTGCTCTATGCCAGTTTCTTGCACTGTTTTTCTCAACTCCTCCAAGTATCTGTTGTGTTCCTCTTCAAAGAGATTGATTTGATTATGTAATTCCTCCTGGATTTCTTCTTTCATAGTATTGAACATGGTAATGATCATATTTTGAAAGTCGTTATCCTGGGTCAGGCTTTCTTGGCCATTTTCCGTGGGTTTGTTCTGGTTGAAGTCTAACATTATGGGATTAATTTCTTCAGTGGGAAATTTGTTTACTTGAGTGTTGCTTCTCATGGATTTATACTTTGACTTTGGCATTGTCGTTTTAACTCCTAAGATATTTCAATTTCACTAAACTGAATTATTTGGCCTGGGGTTCTGTGGGTGGGCAGGGACAGAGCTTACCTAGGTCGCGGATCAGGCCTGGCCGGACCGCGCGTCCTGGCTGGCTGAGCCGGGTGGGGAAGGGAGGATGGAGGCGTCTGCGTGGAGCTATGTAACCCAAGGGGAGCTGGGGCGAGGCCCGGGTTTAGGGGGAGGTCCTCCTCATCCCTCGGCCCTTGGCTCGGCTCCGGCTGGATGGTGGGGTAGGAGCTGGGTCCCTTAGGCTGACCTGGGGTTCTGGTGGGCGGGCGCAGGCGGAACTTACCTAGGTCACGGGTGAGGCCCGGCTGTACCGTGCGCGAGTCCTGGCCGGAGGAGCGGGGGTGGGGAAGGGTTGCCTCCAATATTTCTCTGAAAATACTTTGCTTAAAGGAACACCTGAATTCCCACTGAGTTATCAACAAACACTGGGATACAATTATAACATTTTCTTGAAAGACAAGCATTTGTATTGAATACATTTGTCATAATATATTTACACTTTCTGACATTTCAAATACCAAGTTGGTGAACTATTTAAAGTAAACATGACATTGTGAAAGTTTGTACTTGGAACATGAGCTCAGGAAAACTGGAAGGTAGATAGAATCTCTTCTCTTTAACAATTTCAAAGACAGTTATGAAAATGAGTATCTGCTGAGTATCCTCCCTACATTTATTTGCCTAACCCTTAATGGAGGCCATTGTAGATAGGAACTTTGATAGACAATGAGAGTTATCTAAAGCTTTAATTCACTTTGAAGAGAAACCATTGAAATGGCCCCTTTTCTCCATGTATGTACATAAAGTATTTATATAATCAAAAAGTGGGACAGTGAGAACGTACCAACCCTCAAAGAAGAAGCATGGCTGAAGTAATCATGATGTTGGAATTCCTATCTACAGATCTTTCAAAATATGGTGTGAGGGAAAGAAGTTAAGAATGTTTGTAGTGGTCACTGGCTACAACTTATATTCAATATCTAGTTATTCTAAATATATAAGAGTAATTCAACTTATTGTTTAATGTGAATATTAATTTGGAGCTAAAATCAGGTGTTAAAAAATCAGTCCCCAGTTCATATGTGTTTGTTGGGCTGGCCCAAGGAAGATGGTGCTGGAAGGAAGTGAACAAGGCATAGCTGAGCACATGGGACCTAAGATGGCACTGGGAGCTAGTGTGCAGGGTGTAACCCTGTTTGCATCACAGGGAACCCTGATTGCTTCCATAATGCTGACCCTAGCCTGTAAAATCTGCATGCTGCACTAACCTTTAATATGATTGTCTGCCCGTTTGGAGCCTCGTGGTTTTTGCCTTTATAAAGTGCTGCACTGCATAAAATAAAGTGAGTTCATGCTTTGACTTAACTCCCTGCCATGCCTGATTGTCTCCCAGGACCTGGGAGGCAGAGGGGCAGGCAAAATGCTCACCTCTCTCTTCCCTGTGACCAGGAGTCAACTCCTGCACATCTTGTGCACCATGTGAGGACATCTTCTTCCAGGAATGGTTGGAGCCAAGCAATCTATTGAGGTGCGTGAGACCCTCAGTATGGGTAATGCAATGAGCACGCCTGACCCAGCATTTGAAGCACTGAGACTCATGTTGAAAAGCTGTGGTTTAGAGATTTCAGACTGTAGTGCTCATAAGTTCTGGCAAACAGTCCTTGATTTGGCCCCTTGGGTCCCATCTTCCAATCTCTTTTTCTGGAGCACATGGGCCAGAATAGAAAATTTAGCAAGAAAGAGGGAACTCCATTTTAGCATACAACCGACTTTAGGGTTCTATCCCTCAATCTCTGCTCTCAAGGTGTCCTTTCACTCAGATGCTCTTCAGCCCCCTCCAAAAATAATAGTTGATGGAAATCAGAGAGAAGACCAGGGAGAAAAAGAAAAAGAGGGATTTATATCACCCTAACTAGAGGAGGATAAGTCAGACTGGGGAAATTTGGTGAGGAAAGAGCCCAGACACACTGTGTTGAAAGCAAAAGTGAAATTGTAATCTCACCTGAAGCAGTAGGGAAAGACAGAGATACTGAGGCTAGAGCAGGGAATCCGGAGCTGGAGCCCACATGTGCTGGGACATATCGGGTGCAAGCCTATCCTGTCAACCTCAATCCTGGGGGTAATCACTCCACAGTATGGTATCACTGGGAGGCTAAAGATTTAAAGGAATTAAAGAGGACAGTTCTACAGGATGGTCCAAATTCCCCTTGGGTTGAGAGCCTTCTTCAAGATTTAGCTCACTAACCCTGCACTGGTGCTGTTTAGGAGGAATGCAGAGTCCAGGCTGAACACAATCAAAATGCCAAACCTCCAGTTCCAATTACCTTCAGGATGTTATCAGGGATGGCAGAACAATTTTCCACTGGGATCTAGCAGGCCGCTACAGGAGCCCCTTACCAAGTCAGGTTCACTTGATAGGGTTGGTGGCATGGAAAAAACTAGATGAAGGTCCCTCTGAAGCACCTATAGTGGACATTGTACAAAAACCTGGTGAGCCTCTCCCCAAATTCATTGCCTGGGTTGAAAATGGCCTTCAGTGTAAGCTTCTCCTGGACCCCCTGAGAGAGCAATTTACTAAATTACTGGTATGGGAAAGGATGAACAGGGACCACAAAATGGCATGTGCAGGGCTCAAAGAGAGATCTATGAGTACCCGGACCCAACGGCACCAAGTCCAGATGCTTACAGCTGCCCTTCAAATGCAGACAGATGTTGTTACTGAAGCTATGACTCAAGTCCTAACCACGAGATCCCAGACAGGACCACAGGGGAGTCCCCTTGGGAAGTTATAAAAGTGTCTTGTTTTTGGCGTGAACAAATGGGACACTTTAAAAGGGACTGCCCTTACAAAAATGAAGAAGATCAAAGGGTGGTGGGGGGAAATAGACTCCCCCCCACTCCGTGTCCATGATGTTGTAAAGGCTTCCATTGGAAGAAGTACTGTCGATCTAAATTTGACCTAGAAGACAAACCTTTAAACTGATTCAGGGGCAGCCGCCAGCCTCGTCAACCAAAGGAGGAATAAATGCGAACCCACAAAAGGGAATTCATGGGAGCCTTGAATTAGGAAAACCTAAAAAGGGGAGAACCATAAGCTCATTGGACTGTTCCCCTGGTAGAGGGTCTCTGTCTCAAAATGAGTATTTTTATCAACAGCAAACTCTTCCATTGCCTTATAGACACTGGAGCTGATCATACAGTCCTAAGAAAAGAGGAAATTCCCCCTACTTGGAGCGTAAAGGTCGGACCAAAAGTTCTGGGGGTCAGAGGAAATACCCAATTGGAGGAAACAGCCTCATGGGTGACTGGTGGGATGCTGATGGCTCCAAAGGAGAAGTGCGAGCCCTTGTGGTCACGGGGCTCACTGCCAATTTACTAGGACAAGACAGCTTGAGACAGATGCAAGCCGTTTTAACCACTGATAACAAGGTTTTTTATGAGGACCTTTTAGATCATGAAGAAGCCTCTGGGTTTCCTGAACTATTGGGTTTCCTGAGTACCTGAAAGTAAGTTTTCTAGCTTTCATAACTATCAGGGAGAAACTCCAAAAGTTCCCCAGGTTCACCTGCAATTCTAAGGGACACTGCCCTTTGTAGCCCCCAGATCAAATGGAAACCAGGCAAACCAGTCTGGGTGGAGAAGTGGCCAGTCTGGGTGGAAAAACTGATGGCCCTAAGGGAAATAGTGGATCAGCAATTAAAGCAAGGTCATATCTGCCCGTCTATGAGTATGTGGAATACACCAGTGTTTGTTATCAGGAAGTCCTCTGGAAAGTGGCATATGTTACAAGATCTAAGGCTGATCAACAGATGAATGAAGCTAGTGGGAATCCCCCTTAGGGGAATGCCCTGGGTGATGGCCATCCCCTCAGACTTTGCCCTTCTGGTCATTGATCTTAAAGACTTTTTTTTTTTTTTTCTATTCCACTGCACCCTGCGGACTGTGGAAAGTTTGCTTTTTTGGTTCTATCCATGAACTTTTCAGGGCCTAATCAAAGATGTGAATGGTTGGTGCTCCCACAAGGAATGGCAAATGGTCCAGCCTTTTGTCAAACTTATGTGTATAAGCTGATTGAACTATTGATAGGAAATAAAGATATTCTTATATATGTTTATATGTATGATATTATCATTGGACAATGAGGTCCAACTAAGTTACAATCCCTTATGCAAGAAGTGATTAAATATTTAAAAATATCACCCCTGATAAGGTCCAGCAGGTGCCTCCTTTTAAAGTTTTAGAAACCTATATGACATGCAGGCATCACCTCTCAGACCATATATAAATGTGCCTAACAATATTACTATCACTAGTTTACAACAATTATTAGGAAAAATAAATTGGCTTAGGCCATGGGTGGGGATCTCCACTGAGGCCCTCACCCCTCTTTTTAATCTATTGTCCGTCAGACAACCTGGGGATATGATTACTTTACAGGAAAGTCACCACCGGATAATCGAACAGTTTCAGAATGCCATCAAGGGTGCTCAATTGACTAGATATAATCCTGGGAAACCCATTCCCCTATGGCTAATTTCAGGAAGGGGGCTCCTTATAGCAGCTCTATCACAGGTTGGAGAAATTCTACAATGGGTCCACACATCCCTGGGAAATGCCTCTAGAGTTTATATCCCTACAGATCAATTAGTAGATATGATAAAAAAGGGATATGAGCGGACATGCAGACTCTATGGTAAAGATCCAGACTCTATTGTCTTTCTCTCTAGGCTGCCTGATGTAGACTGGCTGACTAAATATCACCCCAAATTGCCTTTGGCAGTAGAAGGATACCTAGGGGAGATAAGCTGTCATTATGGTCCATCTAAATGGGTCACGCCCCTTCAATGCTTACCACTTGCTGAACCCAAACTCTTTGTTAAAATGCTTATACCAGATGCCCCATATGTATTCACAGATGGGGGCAAAACAGGATCTGCTTATGTTACCTTTGCCCCAGGAAATTTGATTCAGCCATACAAACAAAAATACCACCCTGCTCAAGGATCATCTCAATATAAAGAGCTGGTGGCAGTTATAATGGCATTAATAGATAATGAAGAGACTATTAACTTATTCTCTGACAGTCTATATATTGTAAACTTACTCCTGGGGGTAATAAATGCTCATATAAGATTAGATAGCAATCCTATCTCGCCCCTTATGGTGGAACTAAAATCTGTATTGGAAGGACAAGAAAAGCCTATATATTTACATTTAAGGAGTCATTCTGGCCTGCTCAGATTCCTAACTCAGGGCAATGCTTTAGCTCATGAATTAGCTTCATAAGATATGTGGGTTCTTAATGTTCAGGAAGCCTCTGATTTACATGGTCTAACTTACCTTAATTAGAGGGGCTTATTCCATAGGTTCCCTTCAAAATTATTCAAACCTGCAAATCATGTCAACCCTTTCTCTAAGTCCCACTCTTGCAGGGACCAGGGGTAAACCCCGAGGGTTAAAACCTAATTTGCTGTGGCAAACAGATGTTACTCATTATGCACCATTTGGTAAACTTAAATATGTCTTTGTGTCCATAGATACTTTCTCTCAAGCATGGTGGGCATCTGCACATACAGGGGAAAAGGCCAAACACGTACAATCACATGTTTTGCAATGCTTTGTCACCTTTAGGGTTACCTAAACAAATTAAGACAGATAATGGCCCTTGTTGTATTAGTCAGACTTTACAAAACTTTTTTCAGACTTGGGATATGACCTACACCACAGGAATCCCACATAATCCCCAAGGACTAGCTATTATTGAAAGAAACCACCAGTACATAAAGGCCCAATTACAAAAACAAAAAGAGGGAATAAACCCGCATCAGCAGTTATGGCTAGCATTATTTACAATCGATATTTTAAATTTTCAAAAGGAATAACCAGAGTCAAGATTTCAAAGGCATTGGGGTCACCTATCCACCAAACCTTCTATCAGGGTGTGCTGGAAGGACCCCTTCACTGGTCATTGGAGAGGACCAGACCCCTTAATCACTATAGGATGGGGGTTTGGATATATTTTTCCCATTAGGGAGTCCTCTCCAATTTGGGAACCAGCTGCCACTCACCTGGTTCCCTGACCTTCTTTTTGACTTAGGCAATTTGGCCAGCAGCTCATGGGATGTACTGGACTGGACTGAAGGACATGCCAGCCACCCTGAATGTAGAGGGAAGAAGGGCTGTACCCTGCCCCTAACCGGGTCATCTAATGACCCAGGATGCTCACATGTGTTAAATGTCTGCCCTGGACTTTTATTGTAAAAATTGGGGATGTGAAAAGACAGGGACAGGGTTGATCATTATGAACCGAGTGCATCAAAACTGTCTGGCAACAAACTTTCTATATGATAGATGTGCATCTTGGCATTGGAACCCCATCATGGCGCCATTATGACAGGCTGCCCACTTGTCCCCAACAGTCCTACCTACACCAAGGTGGACAAGGCCAAAGGCCTGACCTAACCCAAGGTGGCCTGATCGACACCTTACCTAATCCAAGGTAGAGTCAACCTGGGTTCGACCTAACATCTAGGTGAACACATTGGCTTGTAAAAAACAAAAAAGGGGGAGATCTTGGGCCGGCCCAGGCAAGATGGCACTGGGAGGAAGTGAACAAGATGTAGCTGAACACATGGGGTCTAAGGTGGCGCTGGGAGCTAGTGTGCGGGGCTTTACTCTGTTTGCATCTCAGGGAACCCTGATTGGTTCATAAGAGTTCCATAATGCTGACCCTAGCCCATGAAGCCTGCGTGCTGAACTGACCTTTAATATGATTGGCTGCCCGTTTAGTGCCTTGTGGTTTTTGCCTTTATAAACTGCTGCAACGCATACAATAAAGTGAGTTCATGTTTTGACTTAACTCCCTCCCATGCCTGATTGTCTCCCGGGACCTGGGAGGTGGAGGGGCAGGCAGCATGCTCACCTCTCTCCTTCCTGGTGTCCAGGAGCTGATTCCCAGATTTGTTAATGTCTTAAAACTAATATTTTCCTTTTACCTATATTTAGTTAAAAATAGAAAAAAAACACAAAAACATTGAAGCCTAATGTTTACATAACACTTGTGAACAGAAAGGCTCTCAGTATAAACTTGGAAATCACACGAAACCCATGTTGTATTCCCATATAAAAATATATTCAAGAATACAGAAAAACCAGAAAAAATTTTAAATTTTTTCTGTCTTTTGGAAGTGGTGATGACATAAATGTGTGAAAACTCTCCATAAAAAAATTAATCATTTAAATTTATCCATGAATAATTCTTATTTTCTAAGCCATTCCATAGTAACAGTACAGTGGACAGCCATGTTGAACAGGATGTAGAGAAGAATTAGGTGTTTTGGAATAAAATCTATGTTTTTTATTATCTATTAATGTTGAGAAATCTGACAATGAGGAATAAATATGACATATTTTAATTCAGAATATTTGTGAACAAATAAAAAATTGAATGATGTTAAGTCTTAGAGATGTGTTTAAAAATTATTGGTCCATTAGGGGCAAAATCATACATAACACCATTACTTTTAAAAATAATATAAATGATAGAATTTTAAAGAAATATATACATACACACACATATATATGAATTCATGCAAAAATACATTAATCTAAAAACACTACCATATACTGGTTATAATCATATATTTAAACAGTTTGAATATGAGAAACTTTTTACATTAATTTTCTTAATAATTTTCTGTAATAAAATTATCATTTTAATCTATATATATGCATCCATTAATGCAAATGCTGTTAAATCTGAAAGTCAAGAATATAGGGTACAAAAGTTATCAATAGGACCAATAAACAAAAAATATAATATTTAGAAAAGGGGAAAAATCAACCCAAATTATTACTAAAAGAGTATATGTTGGACTTGTCAAACATTAGATGAAACAGGTATATTTTGAAAACCTATTGATCCATTTATATCTCATAGACATTAGTTTATTAATTGTTTTCTTCATAATATAGTCTCAAAAACCTATAAATCAAGAACTGGAGAAATTGCTACTGGAGAGATGGCTAAGGGTTTGATCTTCTGCCCTCTGAATTCAAATACCAAATTATTGATCCCAGGCAAAAATGCTGGGTAGAAATGATGGCCTGGGCTTCTAGCTCTGGAATGTGGTGGCTCAGAAACTCTAGAGCAAAGCCAAAAGAAGAAAGGGTAAACCAATATGATAATAAAATTACCCTTGGGACTTCTCTAATACACACAAATTCACATATGCAGGCATACAACATATTAAATAAATTAATTAATGCTTATAAACTCAATTAATTTTACAGAAAGTTTGGGTGACACATTAATTACAGTATTATACTGGAAAGAATACAGATCAGGGACAACTATCAAGAATCTATTAAATTAACAACTGGACACCAATAGTTTCTCTCATCTCATTTCTATCAATTTAAGTTATGCCTCTGTGTCTAATTTCAAGAAACTCAGAAAATATAATATTGCTATTTGACTTCAAATTTATTCCAAACTCAAGTGGGACACTATACAGTTTAACTCAAATTTCATTCAGTATTTCAAGTTGCAGATTCTCAATCTAACTGAAATTACACCTGAATATTTTACTTAGAATAGTGAATGTTCTATCATTGATTAAATATTTTTACTTTATGAGAAAGACTGCATGCCCAAGCATGAATTCATGTATGGAAGCTAGAGACTTTGTGGGTGCTTTTCTTGTGTCATGTGGGGATCTGAGATCAAACTAAGGTTTCCAGCATTTATTTCCTGAACCATTTTGCAAGTCACATAGCTTTTGTTTGCTTGTACATTTTATTACTGTGATTCCTTTCAATAAAGTGGTAAAAATAATATCCAATTTTACAAGTTTTGACAATGCATAAAATCCGGCTTCCATTCCAGTGCCTTCTAGAAAAGGTTACTAGTATTGAATCTAGAAAGTTTTTACTTTATTTAACCTATGTAGTAGTTACTTCTAATTCTTCACTTTTGGGAACCACTGATACTGTTTTCTAGTGTTACAATTTTATATTTTCATTTTGGAATGACTAAGACAAAATCACTTACTGTATACATTTTGAAGTTTAACTTCCTTTATGTAAAAATGCATGCTTCAATAATTAATAATATATTTTTATACAGAAAAATTGTGTGAGTGTGTGTTTGACATTTTAATACACTTAAAACACATAGTGGAAACTTACAATTTTTAATCACTGAGAAATGACCTTCTATAATCATTTAACTATGGCTTTGGCATAAGCATACTGTTTGTATTCATTCAGATTAATACCTAGAAAAATTATATCTGAATCAAGTACTCAGTTATATTTTACAGGGCGAACAACTGCTATTAAGTATTCCAAAGCTGTGTACTGTGGCTCAATATGCCATGTATCAATCCCACTTAAGATGAGACTTTTCCTTGATGTCCATATTCATTAGTAATTTTCTTGTCATAGTATTCATGTTTCATGAGGTGCATAATTTTGGATACTCTCTTGGGTTTCACATGCATTTTTACAATATGAAATGATACCCTATTTCATATTTTGTATCTTTTGTTTTCCCATACTTTTTGTCTTGCCAACTTACTTTTGTTTAATATTAATATTTAATATAAATATTATATTTATGACTGCAGATCAAATTAAGTATTTAATCCTTACTACTGAAGAATAAATTTTCTATACAACTGGGATCAATATCTCATGATATAATTTAATCCCATTTTATTGTTTTAAGATTATCTTATTTTGTGTATCATATTTTTAGTGAACATTTTTGCTTCATATTATTTTATTTTATTAATATCAAATTTCATAACTATGCAAAATATCATATATATTTTACCCAATTAAACTATAAAACTTAATCAAAGCCAGTAACTATAGTTCTGCTCCATAGTTTTTTTAAAGTGGAGCCATTGTTGGCAGGTTGTAAAATTCATGGAAATGTTTTGCCTTTACATTGCTTACACATGTATATGCAGACATAACAAAAGTATATTTAAAAATGAAGTTCAGTAGAAGATTGAGTATGCTTGTTGAAGTTTGGCTTAATTTACTCTTGATATTGCTAATACTAGATAATATTTTGAGCAAAGAAATGATGTTTGTTTCCTATATTTGGTTAGCAATTTGATTTTTAAAAAGATTGCCTTTCATTACTTTTGAAACTTTATTGACTCTAACTTCTGTGGCAGAAAAACCACTAAACCCAAGAGCTCCAAAATCCCCATTTTAGAATACTTAACAAAAAATCTTCAAAGCTAACATTTTGCTTAGCAGATCTGAAAACAAACCACTGTCCCTAAGGAGCCATTAAGTATGTCTTCTTTTTCATGCTTAAAGACGAAAGAAAATCTTTTCCTAATAAACACTATTGAGAGTCATGAATGGCAAGCAGCTCTTTTTCATTAAAGATCTAATTTATTTTTTTCTTCATTTCTGCAGATGCCCAAGCAGTTGCAGTTCACTATAACACTGATATTTTCTGAGAGGAAACAGTGTGGTTTGGTTTTATGGCAAAACACAAAGGACATTTTGAAACTACAGAATTCTGTTCTCCTTCAATAATATTCTTCCTTTACATGGTCTTCTTTGGTGAAGATGCTACTTTTTGAAGAGAATCCTGATCGACACATGAGAGCAGCTTTAAGGTGTTTATTTATACTCATATTTAGTGGATTGCATGAATTAGCTGCTTTTGTCTTATTTATACCATAAAACAGAAATGAATGTGTATGAGTGTCCGTACTTATGTGAATATAGTTTACGAGCTCTTTATGCATTGGTAATATACACAGAGATCAGATTAGATCAACAGATGTCTTGATCTATCATTCTTTGGGTTGTTCCTTTGAGCCAGTATACATGGATGAACAAAGAACAAGTTTGAAGAATAGCAAGTCCTGATGATCCTTTCTCCTTTTGCATTCCATTCCACTCATAGTTACAGATAAGAAAACCTAGTTAACTCTTTGCCTTCATTCTGCAGATTTAAACTCAAGCCTTAATGCTTGGTAAAAAAAAGTGCTCCTATATATTTAGCAAAATCCTCAGTCCCGAAACTCTTAATGAACATTTCCATTAAGCAATACGAAATCATTTCTATATCAGTTTGCCTCAAAATTTTAGCATCATGGAAGGCAATAGATCGATATGCAAAAACAGCCAGTGAACATTTAAATAGGAAGATGGTACACCAAACTGCTCTGTATATAGCTACCATTATACATACAGATTTACAAAGCACTTAGCTATCACCCAGCCAAGAATATTCTTCTACAAGAGAGGCAGAGAATCTCAACACCCTGATAGGATGGAGTTTAGGCCAGTGAAAAAGCAGTGAAGAAGATAGCAATGGCCAGCCATTATGCAGGTAACCTTTAGGCAATGCTTTTCCAGAGTCAGGCCATTCTAATCTCTCCCCATCCTAAGGGTTGGAGAACCTATTGGAAGAGGGAGTGGTAAGATTTTGAGAACTTAAATATGGGACCATCCACTGTTGGACAAAACATTCCTTCAAGGCAAAGATGTGACATCTAGGAACTCACAGCAGTGAGACTTACCCTTATGAGACCTGTTATCCCAGTATTTAGGGAGCAGAAACAGAGGAAGTTTCACAGTTAGATTCACCACCGGTAAACCCTGGGTTAAACTGAGATGCCCCATCATAATAAGTAACATTCAGTACTATTAAAATAGGCATCAGATGTCAACTTCTGACCTCTACAGGTACATGGGAATTCATGCGCTGGCACCTTTGCACAGATGTGAACATCCATATAGGCGCCTTCTCACACCCACACATAAAAAAGCAAAAAACAAAGTATTTTTTAGTCTATTAACAGCATTTTAATATAAATAGCATTTAAAAATAACTTATCTGCCAAGGCATTAAGAACAATTTTACCTTGTTCAAATCATTATCAGTTATATTTATGTAACTAATCTCAGCATCATCTTGAGCATTTCCAATTTTATTTTATATATTTTGTTTTGTTTTTTCTTTTCTGCAACTGTTTTAACCCTTGATTTTATTCTGCATTTTCTGGTTTCTGTTTGTATATTCTTTTTTCATGTGATTTATATTACAGATTAACTATATTTTTTTCTGAAACACATGGCAATTAGAGTTGTCTCAGGTAATTCAATTCCTGGCTGTATTTTGGCAGCTTCAGAAAGATTCCAAAGTTTTTCTATATTTTTTATAACTTGGCTCACAAATTGTCTTTGAAGATCCTGTGAAATCTTTGTTTAAAAGTATGTTTTGGGCACACAAGGAGCCACATATGTGAAAAGAGTTGAACATAGGAGGGAGTATGCCAGGGAAAAGAAGGATTATAAAGAAATGTAAGAGGGGGCATGGGATTGAGAATTAATATGTGAAAATATTATAAGTTCATTATATTCATGAATTAAATACTCAAAGAATAAACAAGACTCAATAACAAAATTCATTGTTTCAGTAAGTCTTGATGAATAATTTTCATATGAAGTTATCTGTTTTTGTATATATTCTTGTTCTTGTAGCCACATGTATTCAGTGATAACACATTATTTTCCCTTTAATAACCAACAATCAAAATATCAAAGGAAAAAATCTTCAGTTTCTGAAGCAATTTTTAGTTTTCATATTCATTCTTTTCATTTTAAACTTCAGAGTATATTTATGGGGTGGAAGATAGGGTAGAAAAAAAATAGAAGTTGAGGACAGGTGAGACGGCTCACAGTATAAATGTGCTTAGATGCAAGCATGGAGACCTGAGTTCAATTTCTGGAATTCCCATGGTCTAAGGAAAGAGCTTCCAGTGAAAAGCTGTCTTCTGACTTCCAAACATGTACAATGGTAAAAATGCAAAAGCATTCATGTTCTCTCTCTCTCTGTTTCTCTCTCTCATAAATAGAAATTAAAATGCATGGTTCAATTGACCACGTAGTCCTGCAGTAATAAGCGAGGAGCAGGTGAGTGTTTGTTGCAAATTATTTTCTCTATACTTAATCTCAACCTCCAGGAAGGCCATGGAAAACTGTCCTATATGTTCACAGTGAGCCTTTCCACTTCAGATAAATTCCTATGGCATCACCCTTTCACACATCCAAGGATTTTCTCTTACACAATTCAAATACAGTCAAGTTGGTAATCAAAATCATTTATGATACGTGATGTGCTTTGATGAATGATTTATAGTAATTTTTGTCTTGTTCACATACAGCATAGTGTTTCTGCAAGTCAAGACTTCCTTAGGAACTTTCACTACTATTTCTAGTGGAAATAATGTGAAATAAGTAATAATATATGGAAGAAGAATATAAAGTATTTTCCAGAATATTTTGTTCTTCTGAATTTTAATGAGTTTATTTTTCCTATCTAGACATATTTGTCTATTTCTGTTTATTCATTTATTCAACGTTTATTCATTAATAACTACTCTAGCCCCATGGAAGAGGTAAAAGTTTGAAATTGTGTCATGATGCTGTGATTTGCTGTTGTCATCCATTTTATCACAAGTGCCTCTACTACCTTGAATTAGAAACGTGATTACCCCTTTCTAATAGCTGAAAATGACTTCTCCATTTACTTTTGCATGTTTCCACTTTACAGTTAGGACTAATCACATACACTAAAACAATTAGAACGGAAAATGAAGTTTGATACAAATCTTTTTTAAAATCAAACAAGTGCTTGCTTTGTCAGCACATATAATAACATTGGAATGTTACAGAGAAGATTAGCATGACCCTTGCAAGAATGACATGCAAATTCATGAAAGGTTCCATATTTTTTACAAAAAAGAAAACATAATATCAAAAAAGGAGAAATGTGTAATATAATCTGCATACTGATGATTTCTTTTCATCCAATTTTGTCTGAAGTATTCAATCTAAAAAAACAAAACTGATAGAATGAATACGCAGTACAAAGAAGGCTTAGTAGACTGATGCAAACCACTTAGGTTGAGCAGCACAATAGTCCTGTATCTTCTGTAAAGCCAGAGAACCCAGTTGCTGCTCAGTCCATGTAGATTGATGCTTCATCAGTCTCAGTCTGATGATGAAGACCCAGACAATTCCTTGGGAGCTTTTTTCTTGAGTCCATAGGGAAAGCCAAAGAAAATGGATTCCCATGTTACGGAAGCATGACAGCAGCCGGGTGGATTCAGTGATCAGCTGACAGTACAGGCAGGGAAGCAAGCATAAGCATTTCTCTCATAGTTTTTCTCATTGAGGCCTCTCACTCTGTATGAGTCTCCTCTCTTTAGGAAATCCTTCAAGTAATACCCTCCCAGACCCTTCCTTCAAGAGGTGTGTAGCATTGATCTCACATCTAATCAGGTTGAAAAACCAGAATTTACCAACCCATTAGTATGACTCTGAATGTCATTCTTTATATACAGATAGCAGTGTCTAGTTATTTCCTCTAGATTAACTGGGCTGCTGGCCTGGTTGGCTTTGTTCTTCTAACTCAGAAACATTTTGTGTGTTACCAGGTTCATTTTTTTTGGCATCTTTCATGTTTAGTGCAATTCCTTATTTTTCCCATCTTTGTGAATTTATAAAAGAATATACTTTTTACAGATTTTTATTCAGTAATTTATAAGATATTAAGCTGACTTAAAAATGACTATTGTCACCTTTGCTTGGTTTAAGTATGTATAGGATTTATGATAGGACATAGTAGTAATGGTCAGACATGGAAGTGGTGGGGAGTCAAATATACATGTGAAATAAACTCAGTATTTTAATAAAGTAAAAAAAAAAGACTATTATCAGTGACCAAAGATTTTTTATAAGAATGAAAACAAATGTGGGAAATGTACACAGTAATATATGCAAAACTCCTAATAATCTTTCCAAAACCATAATTTAGATTTATAAATATCATATTGTGGGGTTAAGATATGAAATGATTCTTTTAAATGGAAAAAAGTAATTATTTGAGAATTTTGAACAGTTTTAAATTTTAGATTTACTTATGCTAAGAAACTGGAAACAAATGGTCTGTAGTTGATTACAATCAAGTTGTGATTCAAGCTGTCCTAGAACAGGTAATAACCCTCCCAATACCATTTTAACATTAGTATTTTGACTCTTCAAACATAGGATAGAAAATAGAGGTGCATCAAATACTGACATATGAATTACATCAAACTTAGTCATTATCTCTCTTCAAACAGCTAAGATTTGCATCAGGAAAAATAAAATTTGTAACTAGTAGTAAAATGCTGAGATGAAATCATTTCAAAAAGGACCATCTTCTTCATCATGTCTGACAAAATACTTGTACATCCACAGTATCAGCTTGCAATTCCTTTCATATATCATAGTCACACTTTCCTAATTAAAGAAAAGGCACAAGTAAAATTGGAGGGTTCATTACCATTTAGAGAGTTTTTTTTCATCCTTTGTGTAACTTTGCAACTCTAATTTTCTTTGTACAGCTATCATTAATTAAACATTTTGGAACTCTACTATACATTTTTTGGGGTTTTGATGCAATACAACATGACTCTCATGAATTTATTACTTGTAGTGTTTTGTAGTTTTTCCTAAGATATAATTTGCAATGTATTTAAATTGTGTATGTATTTTTACACAATTTAAAAATATTATGTAATATGATATGGGAAATAATAGTATGATAAATGTGTTCATCTAGCATGAAATGGAGGCAGGTGGGATAATATAGTTGGATATTGTTTAAATAATACAAAGTTCTTATATTCCATTTCTGGTACCACATGAGTCAGATGGGGTAAAATTGGAAACTAGCATTAGGGAGTTAGGTACAGAAGGATCAGAAGAGCAAAGAAATCCTTGGATGGATAAAGTCTGAGACTAGCCTGTACTATATGAGACCCTGTCTCAAAAAATAAGGAGAGCTGATGAGATAGTTCAGAGGGTAATGAAACCACTTGTAAGAGGGAACTTGATTTGGATTCCTCAAACCCCACATGGTAGAAGGAGAGAACTGACTTTTGAAAGTTGTCCTTTGACTTCCAACTCCCCACTTACACATACATGTGTATCTCTTATCTCTCTCTCTCTCTCAAACAAATTAAGGATACTAAAAAATAAAGAAATAAGTAAACGAAGAACAAGAAAATGAGTCATAGGTCATAGTTGAGAATATTACCTGAAACCCTGTAAGAATGGTATTTTTAGGGAGTGATCATTAGGGAAATATTCTTTTTTATTATTATTATTTCCGCTCATACAAACTTAACAGGTACACCAGTCCCCTCCTTCCTTCCACCTTCCCCTGACCCCCCTGCTCCCCTTCTCCCTCTCCCCTCCTTCCCCATCCCCCTGTGCCTCCTCCCCAATCCCCAGAGCATCCTTTCCTGTGCATGCAAAACTCTCCTCTGGGTCCTCCTCTCTGCTGAGGTGCAAAGACCAAGGGGCATATCCCAGAACCCTTTCCTGTGTTCTCCTTAAGCTTAGGAACACTACTGTGACTGTCAGTCCCTTGCCTCCAAGGATCCTAGTGCCTTTAGTCCATGCTAGACTTTGTGGGGTCAATAATGTGTTGGACATAGCACAGGGCATGCAAAGTCCTATTGTGATTGCTTCGGCCCTAACTTGTGTGGAGTATCTTGCATATCATTACTCTTCCCATTATTGTGCTCTTACAATCTTACCGCCCCCTCTTCCACAAATTTCCCTGAGATTCAGGATGGGGAGAGATTAGGCTGGCCCAGTTCCAGGTGGTTGATACAGAGTCTCTGATGTTCTGAATTTGTTGATTTTTTTTTTTTTTTTGGTTTTGCTGCTCATTCAATGCCCTTGGCTCCATCCTGATGGATATTGTAATTCATTCCCTGGCCAGAGATAAAAACCTGTTAACTTAGAGTCTTGTTATAAGAGTATATTCAAAGGTAGATGGAATAAAAGTAGGAGACAGCAGTGAGAGAGGGGTGAATCACCTATTTGCAAAATGGTTACTTTCTATCAGGTAGCCTATATGCCCTCCCCTTCTGGTGAGATCATTCCTATCAGTTGCATATGATCAGGAAGGAAACTCTGTGAACTTAACCAGATGTCTCATTACTTACTTGCAGTCCTTGATGGTGGCCTATTTTCTCTGCTTGTTTCTGGTGGGGCCCTCCTTCCCCATCCTTCCTGTTTATAATCTTTACAATTACTGTAGGTATTACAGAGATTTGTCTTTGAGCATCTCTAAGTGGGTTTGGTGCTAGGATCCACCTATTAGGGAGTACATACAGTGTTTAATTTTCCATGTCTGGGATACTTCACTCAATATAATTGTTTCTAATTCCATCCATTTTAGGGAAATATTTCTGAGAAAATGAAAGTCTTGGAGACACCCTAAAATAGGTAACACAAGATGGAGAGGAAGAAATTGCATAGCAGATGGTTTCTACAAATGAACAGTAAGAAATAAAATAAGGGGTTTGCCATCAGAATGCAGGTGCTGTCAAAACCACCACTAAATGGAAGCCAAAACGGGAAAGGAAAAGACTCACATCAACATCATTGTCATTGGACATGTAGGCTCTGGCAAGTCCACCATGACCAGTCATCTGATCTACAAATGTGTCAGGATTGACAAGCGAACCATTGAGAAATTTGAGAAGGAGGCAGCTAAGATAGGAAAGGGTTCCTTCAAGTATGCCTGGGTCTTTGACAAAATGAAAGCTGAGCCTGAGCATGGTATCACCATTGATATCTCCTTGTGGAAATTTGAGACCCGCAAATACTGTGCGACCATTATTGATGCCCCAGAACACAGGGACTTTATCAAAAACATGATTACAGGCACATCTCAGGCTGACTGTACTGTCCTGATTCTTACTGATCCATGAACATGCCCTTCTGGCTTACACTTTGGGTGTGAAACAGCTGATTATTGGTGTCAACAAGATGGATTCTACTGAGCCACCTTACAGGCATAAGAGAGGAAATTGTTAAGGAAGTCAGTGCCTACATTAAGAAAATTGGCTACAACCCTGACACAGTAGCATTTGTGCCAGTTTCTGGTTGGAATGGTGACAACATGCTGGAGCCAAGTGCTAATAGGCTTTGGTTCAAAAGTCACCAGGAAAGAAGGCAGTGCAAGTGGAACCATGCTGCTGGAAGCTTTGAATTGACTCCTCCCATGAACTCACCTGACCAACAAGGCTGTGCACCTGCTCCTCCAGGATGTCTACAAGATTGGTGGTATTGGTACTGTCCCTGTGGGCCAAGTAGAGACTGGTGTTCTTAAACCTGGCATGGTGGTCACCTTCACACCAGTCAATGTCACAACTGAAGTCTGTTGAAATGCACCATGAGGCTTTGAGTGAAGCTCTTCCTGGGGACAATGTGGGTTTTGATGTGAAAAATGTGTCGGTCAATGATGTTCGTTGAGGCAACATGGCTGGTGACAGCAAAATGACCCACTAATGGAAGCAGCTGGCTTCACTCCTCAGGTGATTATCCTGAACCATCTAAGCCAGATTAGTGCTGGCTATGCCTCTGTACTGGATTGTCACACTGCTCACATAGCTTGCACGTTTGCTGAGCTGAAAGAAGAGACTGACTGCCGTTCTGATAAGAAGTTGGAAGATGGCCCTAAATTACTGAAGTCTGGAGATGCTGCCATTCTTGACATAGTTCCATGCAAGCTCATGTGTGTGGATAGCTTCTCTGACAATCCTCCTCTTGGTGATTTTGCTGTTCGTGACATGGGGCAGACCATTGCTGTTGGTGTCATCAAGGCCGTGGACAAGAAGGCTGCTGGAACTGGCAAGGTCACCAAGTCTTCCCAGAAAGCTCAGATGGCTAAATGAATATTACCCCTAACACCTGCCACCCCACTCTTAATCAGTGGTGGAAGAATGGTCTCAGAACTACTTTGTCTCAATTGGCCATTTAAGTTTAATAGTGAAAGACTGGTTAATGATAACAATGTATCATAAAACCTGCAGAAGGAAAGAAGAATGTTTTAGAATGTTTTTGTGGACCATTTTTTGTGTGTGGCAGTTTTAAGTTATTAGTTTTTAAAATCAGTACTTTTTAAATGGAAACAACTTGACCAAAAATCTGTCACAGAATTTTGAGACCCATTAAAATGAAGTTTAATGAGAAATAAAAGAAATAAAATAAGAAAAATCACTATTTGTAATTTCTCACTGGATACTACTAGGCTAAGTAGTTTGACAAATAAAATGATGATAAATTTAGTGATGATTAAAGCTTAGTTAAATTATACATTTAGCATATCACTTTAAGTTTCTGAAGTGCCATTTCTCCATTATGATGTAGAACCACATTCTAAGATTTCTCCAATAATTACAAGAAATTACTGGAATGGGAATATGAACATTTTTATTTATATAGTTTATTATCTTCTTCAATGCTTTTAATCTCCACCACTTGGGCCATTTTCCTTAACAATTTTTGTCTTATTTTCTACTACCAACAAATTATGGTTAAAACACCTGTTTTAAAAGCATATTTCGTCTTTATTCAAATACTCAGAAAAAAGAAAGAATATAGTGTTATCATTAATCCTACTTTTCTAATACTCATCATAATTAACAGCAATCAAAGCACTAAAGCAAATAAATCAGTTAAGTCTACATGTACCTGCAATATGCCCCTTCTTTAGAGATTTTGCAAAAAAGAAAAATACTCTTTCCAAACTGTATTGATTTATGCCCTGAAAGACAGCTTTGTTTTCACCCAAGTGTTATTTTTACAACGTGTTTTTATTTCTTGAAGCACAGCCAACTAAAGGGTGAAGCAATGGGGCTTCCATCCTGGATTATCAACTCTAACTTCCCATTGACTATAATTTCTTTCTCAGCTACCAGTATTTCACAGGGAGGATAACTCAGGTCCTGCATTGATATGTCCTGCCACAGTTGGAAACTTACCTATTTTGCTGTGCATTTGACTCTTCCCATTGAAATGCCAGAATATGCTGCTCTCATACATGTGAAGCAGATGGTATGAGACAGATAGACATGCATTTAGAAGGAAAACATAAGGAAGATTTCACTTGACTTCCTTCATCATTTCTAAAATTTATTATTAAAAATTAACAAAGCAATGCTTAATGTACTAATGAGTCTTGGACATTTTGTCTTTCTAATATGTCAAAAAGTGTGTTCTAAATATTTCTGACAAAAGTATGCTTATTTTTAATTGATTGTATTGGGATAATGATTCTAAGGGATGCTCTTGCTTCTTAGATTTCCTTCTTCCTATATTTTCCTGTTTAGTAATTCATCCTTTTTTCTTTCCTGATTACATGTACCATAGTATATGAATTTACTTTCACTCTATCTCAACAATGTATCTTTAATTAATTCATTGGGTTTAACTGAATGAACAACACAGACTTTCTCTTATTGACCAATAGAGTTTGCTATAATGAACTGTCAGAAATAGGAAGATAAGTTCTGGAGACACACACCTGGGTGACAAGTTGCACACTTAACATGTGTGAGAATCCTAAATTCAATCCCTAGCACTACCATAAAACACATTTTATTTCATAACCTTTCACACTTTCTCTGTGCATTGACTATAGAGTAATAGTCAACTCAAAATGCAAAACAAGTCTAACTTGAAAGCTGTCCCTAGTTTTTCATAGTCTAAACAGTTCACAGAAAATATAAGTACAGGATCTATCTCATAAGACTTAAGCAGTCTCTTAAAAGTGAACCATATATAGCAATAAAAGAAGGTATATACTTAACATTCCAAATGCAATAATGCACACCAAATGTTCTTACTTTAGTACAGAAGAATGGTTAATAAAAAAGAAAACATCAAAAATAGCTCCAAGTCCCAAAAGACAACATCAATTTGCAGCTTCAGGTACCTATTCTGGTTATTATGATGGGATAATCCAAGTTTCAGATAAGTTGGATTCTATTACCTATCTTGCCCTATACACTGCATCATACATTGCCTCTCTTCCAGGCCAGCTTATTGTCTACAACTTTCTTCAGTTGAAAATCTTTGGTCCTGATAACAACAATATCCTGGAGTCTCCATTATAAAAGATTTCACTTTTATCCCTCTGCAAAATGAACTTTCACACATTGCCTGTGAATGAACACTTTCCTTTCCCCTCAAACCTTCAAGCTTCATGTCTGCAAATGCAGTTCTCTGTGGAATATGCAGCATAGATTTGATGGTAGCTCAGATTGGAGCCTGTTTCATTGCAAGAAAGTAGCATCAGCCTGCAATGCTGACCCTTAAAAACATTTTCTTCAATAGTTCACTTTGAGTAGTGTTTTCTCTTCTTGATTTAGCTCTCTCTCTTCAAATGTATTTTAAGGCACATTTCCTACAGTCTCACTGCAGAGTGCCCAGTTGTTTGTACAACTAAAACCTCCTCCTCTTAAGTCAGATGAAAATGAAATAACAAATACTTAATTTGTTATGCTTCTGTTTCCTTGGTCTATGTTTATTGAGAACATCAAAATTTTAATTATGAACTCTTAACTATTGCATTTCCTTTTCTGATCACATAGTTGCAATAATCATTTGTCATTTCCTTTTTTATTATTTTAATATTCAATCCATGACAACTGAAATCATCTGACATGTAACATGTAAAGAAATCATAGAGCTAATACTAAAACTGTTACAGAGACATATTTCTGTTAGTACCAACAGAGCTGAACTTCATAAGAGAAAGTATGAATGCATTCATAGTCTATGAAATATGAATGCAATATGAAGAAGGAATCTTTTTTCACAAGTAAGAACATTTTATAGGGACATTATATGTCAAATGAAAATAAATGTTAGTTTTTCAATGAACAGTTGGAATAAGAAGAAACATCAATTTATCATCATTTAAAATGTTCAGATAAATTGTTGTCTTAACTGTCTATCTGCATAACGATATCTATTTTACTCTTTTAAAGTGAAAACTTATTTAGAATTATTTCTTCTACCTTTAAATTATTGATATTTAAATAAAAAATTTGCCAAAGAGATGCATGTGTACTTCCATGGTTTCTGCCTACTGCATTCTGAAACATTAGAGGAAATGAAGTCTTAATGTTCTCTCCAGACTTTCTGTTTATAAACTATTTTCTATATGACTGTTTAACCTGAGCCTTATTTTTGACAGCTCCATCTCTAAGGGAGGTACAATTTCCAATTTCTATATCAATTTTTACACTAGATGAAGTCTTTCCATCGTTTGAAAAACCTCTAAACTAGCTCTGTTGGTATCATTTCACACCTTATTTCTGGTAGTTATTAATAAGCTTCAGAATGCTCCATTCTCTTCTCTTATGTTTGACCTCTTTTGCCAATGATGATTTAAAGTTGGTGCTAAAATAACAAACAAACACAAAACAAATTATTTTAATTCTAAATAATTTGAGAGCATATATAAATTTTAATGTTTGTAAACCCCTCATTTATCGAGAATACTGTAAATAACTTGAAAAATATTCATATATTCTAAAAGTATATTAAAAGGACTTTAATCACCTATTATAGGAGGGAAGAAGAGAGAGAAAGAGAAAGAGAAAGAACAAGAGAGAGAGGGAGAGAGAAAGAAATGAGAAACTAAGGCCAACAGTTTTACTTGTACATGCCTACCATGGTAAACTCTTTTTATGATTCTTTACTAGTGACTCACATTAGTGTTCTATGATATTAATAATACAGTAAAGCAGAATTTTGAAGAAAATATAAATTGATTCATAAAACTGCCCTCATGTGTTAAAAACAAAATTTAAAAAATGTTCAATGTTGAGGAATGCTATTGAGAAAAATGATGAACTTTTTTGAAAACAAAGCAGTAATATAACGAATATAAAAAACCATAAAGAAGAAAGGTCTGTATAATTTGCATAATGGAAGCTAAAAGAAGTTCATCTCATGAAAATAGTTGAAAAATAATCAAGCTCCATAATATGATTCAATGATATTCTTATTGTGCACATAAGAATGAAGAATTTCATGAGACACTAAATATGTATTCATCTTACATATGAAATTAGAGTTTTAGAAATTTACTGATGGAAGAACTATCTCCTGTTAACCAATGCTTTACACTAATTCTTCATATAATTAAATCAAAAAGGCATATGCTTAAGAAAACTCATTGATTATAGGCAAAATTTTAGGAATATCTTTTTCTAACTGAAAAAGTTGACCATATTTATTAGAACATTAAATTTAAAACAATAGTAATCAGTGAACACCTACATTTCAATGGTTGGTAATTTTTTTGTGAATCTTCCTTTGGCAATTAAAGAATAAATAACAAATGCTGTGTACATAAAAAGATTATTGATATACAACTGAATCATGTGTATAATGGCAATAAGTACTTTCAGTTAATTTATATAATTTTTACTCTAATATGTGTTAGTCAGTGATTTAGTATAATCTGAATGCATTTCAAATGCCAGGATTTCATGCGGAAATTAAACATGAATACTTGCAAATATGAAATTCCTTTTTTAAAAAAAGTGTTCATTTTTCAGGCACCCTTGAAGACACAGATTTTCTTTAGGCTGCTGAGAAGATGGAAAGGGGAGGTAAACTACTGGAAAAAGGCTTTCTGAGAACTTTGAAATTAAATATCACTATGTCCTTCTTTCAGTGCTGGGCATAGTCTTTACGGAATAACAATTTTTACCTTAGTGCTCCCATTTTGTGATGCCCACCCTTTGAAAGTATAAACATCACAGGAACAGCCTTCGAAGTGTTGCCTATATAATAGGAGAGATTTTTTTCCCCTGAATATTGTCCTCAATATGGTAGAACAGACTGATTCAAAGTGAAGTTTTCATGAAATGTTTTCTAAGGAAAATCTGTTTCTGTTACTAACAAAACTGCCACCTACAACCATCTGTAGTTTTGTGCTCCTGCCAAGCTTCTCTGTTGTTTTTATGGAAATGCTGCCTTTGTCTTTTTCTTGGTATCCAAACATGCAAACTCTTCTATCACATGCCTTCTTTTGCTGTGTTTCATCATTCTGCTAAATATTATTCTAGTTCATATTCGCATTATGTATATTAACCATTAAACATTTCAATATTGTACATACTGTACCAACAGACTACTTTTATCCTATCAGATGCACATATTACTTCAAAAATTCTTACACTCAATCAGTAATTTATGAAAAGATTAAGCATTGTGGAAAATTTTGAAACAAAAAAGCAATGAAAAACACATACGAAAGGTTTGGAATAGTTCCAAGTACAGTTCTAATGAAATTAATTATTTTTGAATTGAGGATGGTAGATTTTAGAAATAATAAACACTAACAAATTTCACAAATTAAAATGACATGCATACATAATTCAATTTAAGTAGAAATAAGTTCTCCATTTGATGAAGTGTGCTACAATTATGAAACAACTAGAAATATTTCAAAAGCATATCAGCCACTAGGAAAAGAGGTAAAATTTACCTGTAAAGGTTCATGTACTTTTAACTTCTGCTATAAAACTCTTGGAGAATGAGCAAGTACTTTTTGAATAACATGAAAAATAGAAAAAGACATATATGATCTTCTAGATGGCCTTGTGTAAAAGACAATCTCTTCCTCAGCAACCAATTTATAAGAAAAACAATGAATATTAGTTTTTCCATGTTCTTTCATATAAAAATTTGCTGATTATAAGCTATAAATTACATTTATTCATTTGAAAATGCTGTCTAAAATCTTAGTCACTGATATATGCTTCTGGAACTGCAAAATATTCACTTGAGAACAATATCTACTTTCCATGAAGCTGATATATCATTATCATATGCAACATAATTTTTAAGAGGCATCTAAACTGCGCTTATGCATACAAGTTTCAAGTGATGATAGTGATATACGACATCCAATATAAAGAAAGATGTATTGATTAAAAATACACGATAGAGGGAATTCTTTTTTATTTTATTTTTCTAGTTTTTTTTTATTCAATTGTGCATGTGCGTTCACATGTGTGTGGAGAACCACGGGTGATCGCCTCCACACCCTCCTTGTTTACTCTGCCCTGAGATTCACAGGCTCCACCCTACCAGGACCAGAAATGGAGGTAGCCCCCACTTCCTCCTGGTGTCTATACATGGGGTCTAGGGATCCGAACTCAAGACTTTCCAGCTACAAAACAAAGGCTTAACCCCTGAGCCACATCTCCAACCCGGATAGAGGTAATTCTTGAATGAATCCCTTCCTTTTAAAGCAAGATGATTAATTCTAAATTAAGGTCACTTCACAAGTATTTGAGTGGATACATAGTTAATAGTGAATGAAAATAAACACACACACACACACACACACACACACACACACACACACATACATATAATCTCCAGTCTTGGGATTGGACCTACACAAATGTCACATTCTTTCCTTACATTTAATGTACTTTTTATTTTTGTGTATATATGCTCACATGTCCGTGTACCACTGTACACTTGTGTGGACTTCTGAACAAAAGACACTGGATACTCATTTCATTGTACAAGATTTAGAGAACCTATTGATATCATCAAGCTTGGCAACAAGTACCCTCACCTGCTGAACTATCTCACCAGCCTCTATGAATTATTTCAAACCTTTGCTATTAAGCACTAATGACTAATCAAATAGTCACTAAACACAATGCAACTCACCTGTTTAAATAGTTTATGATTTCCTCTAATATTCTTCTTAGCTGATTAAAACAAAAGTAATACCTTAACAAGGTAAAAAAATGAAAAAAAAGCTTTTGGAAGAGACAAATATAAATATAATTTGTGATCTCTGAGCTGGAGAGGGAAAAATACTGGACTGTGGATTTCTCAATGTATAGTTAATTCATCTGCCACCATGATAGATGCAGGAAATATATTTAATACTTTGAAATGTTGTGAATTGGATGTGATATTCAAAGAAGAAAAGGAGCACTCAATATGATTCTCTCTCAATCCTGGACAGAAGTTTGGCCCAGGGATTCATAGAACCCCTCCATTTCACTAGGCTTAAAAGTACACAAAGCGATGCATTAAGATCTTTCATGCATTTTTGACTTGATTTTTGTGCAATGTGAATGAAAAATATAGCATAGTACTAAAATTGTAACTGAGCTATTAGAAAAGAGAAAAGGCAAAATACTATAGGTAAGGGAGAAACTGAATTCCAACTTTGTATAGATTATATGTTCCCTAAAATAAATCTAACAAAATAACATAAGAATTTATATAAAAAGTAGAAAGAAATTGCAGAAGACACCAGAAGGTAGAAAGACCTCCCATGTTACTGGATTGGCAGAATCAGCATCGTAAAAATGACCATCCTACCAAAGGCAATATATAAACTCAGTGCTATACCAACTAAAATCCAAAGCAATTCTTTAAAGAAGTTGACCAAACAATCTCAAAATTCATATGGAGGCACAAAAGACCCAGGATAGCAAAGACAATCCTGAGTAACAAAAACACTGCTGGAGGTATCTCCATACAAAACCTTAGTCTATACTACAAATTCATAGTTATAAAAACAGCCTGGTACTGGCTCCAAAATAGACACACAGATCAGTGGATAAGGGTTGAAGACCCAGACATAAGCCCACAAAATTACAGCCATTTGATCTTTGACAAGGGGCCCAAAAAATCCAATGGAAAAAGAACAGTATCTTCAACAGATGGTGCTGGCAAAACTGGATCTCCACATGCATAAGATTAAAACTGGACCCATACTTGTCACCATGTACAAAACTTAATTCCAAATGGATCAAGGACCTTGATATAAGGCCAGAGACTATAAAAACCATAGGTGAAAGGGTAGGGAATTCCCTCAAGATGATCAGGCTAAGCCAACAGTTCCTAAACAGACATCCAATGGCACAGTATTGCTAGCAACTCTCAATAGCTGGGATCTTGTGAAATTAAAGAGCTTCTATTCAGATAAAGAGATTGTAACATGAGGGGCTGGAGGGATGGCTCAGGGGTTAAGCATCTGCCTTGCAGGCAGAAGGTTCTGAGTTCAGATCCTAGAACCATATAGACGCAGGGCAGAAGAGGGGGCGGCCTGTGTTTCTGTTCCTGGTAGGCCGGAGCCAGTGAATCCTGGGGCAGAGTAAACAAGGCAGAGGTGGAGGCGGCCATGGTGGTTCCCGAATTCTTCCACGGTTCTACACAGACACACATACATACATATACACACAGACACACGCATACATGCAGAATTGAATAAATAATAAATAAAAATTTAAAAAAACAGATTGTAACACGAGCTCAAAGACAACCTACAGAATGGGAGAAAATCTTCACTAACCACATATCTGATAGAGCTCTATTATCCAGAGTGCACAAAGAACTTAGAAAACTAAACACCAAGGAAACCAATGGCCCAATTAAAAATTGGGCCGTGGAACTTAAAAGAAACTTCACCAGGGATGAAATTAAAATGTCTAACAAATATCTTAAAAAATGTTCCACATCCTTAGCCATCAGGGAAATGCAAATCAAAACTTCCCTGAGATATCATCTCACCCCGGTCAGTATGGCAAAAATCCACAATACAAGCAACAACAAACGCTGGAGAAGATGTGGAGAGACGGTAACTCTCCTATATTGCTGGTGGGAGTGCAGTCTCATACAGCCACTCTGGTGAGCCGTCAGGAGATTCTTAAAGAAATTAAAGATTGAAATGCCATATGACCCTGCTATTCCACTTTTGGGAATAACCCCCCATACAGAAAAAATTCACCTCAATAGCACAAGCAAGATCATGTTCATAGCAGCACTGTTTACAATAAATAGCAAAGTCATGGAGTCAACCCAAATTTCCAACTGTTGATGAGTGGATAAGGAAACTGTGGTACATCTATACAATGGAGTACTACTCAGCCATCAACAATGATGAATTAATGGAATTCGCTGGGAAATGGATGAAATTAGAAACAATCATACTGAGTGAAGTATCCCAGACACAAAAATTAAGCATTGTTATGTACTCCCTAATAGGTGGCTCCTAGTACCAAACCCACTTAGAGACACTCAAAGATAAATTTCTGTGATACCTACAGTAATTGCAAAAATTATGAACAGGAGGGGTGGGGAATGAGGGCCACACCAGTAACAAGGAAAGAGGGGACCATGTTACAGCAGAGCAAATAGGCCACCATCAAGGACTGCAAGTAAGTAATGAGACATCCGGTTAAGTTCACAGACTTTCCTTCTTGATCATTTACAACTGATGGGGTACGATCTTACCAGAAAGAGAGGGCATATAGTTTGGCAGATAGAAAGTAACAATTTTGTAAATGGGTGATCGACCCTTCTCTCACGGTGGTTTCCTGCTTTTATTACATCTACCTTTGAATGTACTCTTAGAACAAGACTCTAATTTAACAGGTTTTTATCTCTAGCCAGGGGGTGATATCCAATACCCATCAGGGTGGTTCACTCCACAGGGCATCACAGGAGCAGCAAAACTGAAAAAAATAAATCAACAAACCATAATCCAGAACATCAGAGACTCTATATCAACCACCTGGAACTAGGCCAGACTAATCTCTCCCCATCCTGAAGCTCAGGGAAATTTGCAGAAGAGGGGGCGGTAAGATTGTAAGAGCACAAGGATGGGAGGAGCAATGATATGCAAGATATTTCACACAAGTTAGGGCCGAAGCAATCATAACTGGACTTTGCATGCCCTGCACAATGTCCAACACACTATTGACCCCACAACGTCTAGCTTTTGCTAAAGGCACTAGGATCCTTGGAGGCAAGGGATTGACAGCCACAATAGTGTTCCTATGCTTAAAGGGAACACAGGACACGGTTCTGGGAAATGCCACTGGCTCCTTGCACCTCATCGTAAAGGAGGACCCAGAGGAGAATTTGGCATGCTCATTAAGGGATGCTCCTGGGATGGTAGGAGGAGGAACTGGGGGATGGAGAGGGGAACAGGAGGTTGGAGGGGTGGAGATAGGGAAGGGACCGGTGTACATGTTAAGTTTGTATGAGTGGAAATAAAAATAAATAAATAAATAAATGGATAAAAATTTAAGCAGATGTGTTAAGCTATCCCTAAAGTTTTTTGATGATCTAGCTTATTTGCGAGAAAATAGCAAGCTCAATAAATTTGTTTTCAACAAAAAAAGAATTTATATAAAAAGTAACATAACATAAATTAAAAATAAAAAAGTCACATAGTTTTAATAGTACACAATTATAACACAATACTAAATTTATTAATAGAAGGTGAACATGATTCCAGTCACTATAGGCAAACACAAACACACACACACACACACACACACACACACACACACACACACACACAATTCAGAAATAAGCCAAAATATGTGAGTAAAACTCTTCCATAATATAACATTATAAAAATGTTATGAATGCAACTAAAGAGATATTGAAATCTGAAAAGGTTCTACTTTCTTGTAGATTGGAAGAAAAGTGTGATATGTATTTTTGCCTCAAAATAATATAAATACAAAAATCACTTCATTTAACTAAATGAACAATCTTTGAATCACCTGGGGGAAAAACACTATAGAACTGTCCAAAATACTTTGACAGATAAAACAAAGCCCAGCAATTTCAAACTTCCCAATTTCAAAATGTACTAGAAAGCCACAGTAACAAACACATATTGGCATAAACACCTATAGGAACATCAAATTGAATAAAAGACCCTCAAATATGTTCAAAAATATGCAGTCAAAGGACCATTTATAATGATGTCAACAGCATTCATTACATAAAGGAATCTTTTCAACAAATAATGATAAAAAATTTTTAAAGAAATTAAATTTGCTACTCCAATGAATTACACACATTATAAGAAAGTAAAGCTGCCTTACTCTTGATATGGAAGAAGGTCTTTTGGTCTGAATATACTAAACTGTCCACAATATTCCTTTAAAGCAAAGCTTAATCCAGAGACAGGCTGATACTGTTTTCAATTTCCTGCATGTTGAATAAGATAAGAAACTTCAGAAGAAATTGTTGAACTTAGAAGAGTTGATTAATGAAGTTCAATAAAAAGGTCTCTAAATATTCATCAAGGTGCAAGATTATGTTCTGTTTTAAAAGTTTCAGTAACTTAGGAGAAGATCTAGGCAAGAGAATTTATGATAGTGGCTTAGCTAAACACTAAATTCTCCATGTGGATAAGGTAATCTGTTTTAAGACAATGCCACCTAGGACTAACTCAGAGAGGAGAGAGCAGTACATATTTGTAAGTATTTAAGACAGGCTGGTGACTAGTGGGGGTGGTTCAGTGGGAAAGCATTTCCTTTCAGGTTCTGGTGGGTTAGAAATTTTACTCTTTTCCTATAAACTTATAGCTTAATTATTCAATCTATGATTCAATGATATATTCCATAAGAAATAAAATGGCTAGCACATGAATTGTGTGCTCTATGTGCTGGTGCCTGTTTTTTAGACAACAAAATTTGAAAGTAATATGCAATTTGGCTGGCAAATATTAGAATAATATAAAGAAACCATATATTCATTTTCATAAAACATCATTCCAAGTAAAAAAATATACCAGAGATGGTCTACATTTTTATGCTCATCTCTGTATAACTTAAGGTGTTAAAGCAGCAGTTATGATAGGATACAGATTGAGTTTGCCATGGGTTGAGAAAGGAGAGGTGCTGTGTACATGTTGACATTGGAACAAAGTAAATGTCTAGTTCTACCTTATGATGAAAAGTAATCTGGATTTATCACCTGGAGATGGTATAGAGAAAAATTTCATAGATTTAAACAAACATGCTTAAAAAAACTTAAGTGACATACAAAAAGTGCAAGTATGATATTCTGTAGTATTAAAATTAAATACAATGAAAAAGTGGGAAAAATGTGCATGAACACTAACTTTAGAATGAATACAATGATGTTTTCTAAGATTAAGCTGTCTGAGATGATAGATATGTTAATTAGTCTGATTGTGGTAATCACTCTAATATATATGTATAGGAAAACATCATTTTATAATCTTCAAATATATATAACTTTATGAGTTAATTATACCTCAATAAAGCTGGAAAATGTTTTCAGAGACTTAAAATGTATGCAGATTATGCATGGCAGCACTGATGTAAAAGGAAATGTATGGAAATAGACACACAGAACCAAGAGTATGCTGCATTGTATCTAAGGTTCTTAGTGCATTACTTCAAAGGGTTTCCTAGTCCTTACTGATAAATTCTGTAATTTATAGATTCCGAAAATGAAAGAATACACCAGTCCCTACTGATAAATTCTGTAATTTATAGATTCAGACAATGAAATAATAAATGAATAATAATAATCTATGGGTAAAATACTTAGAAACCAGCTTGATATAATCATACATGGCAGTTTTTCTTTTTTTTTTCTAGAGTATCTGAACTTCTCATTCACATGTTCTTAGCCTGGTTTACAGTACCTTACATGTGATCCCTCCTGAACAACTGATCTAAGGAGCAGCTCTATTCTATTTAAAAAGATTAAATATTTATTTCATATATACATTATTTTTTATAAATGAGAAGGAACTTGTTCGATAATTTGGCATATTCCAGCATAGTTTAGAAGACTTTGAGTCTGGCAAGTGAGGTTTGTCTCTCTGTGCAATAGTAGTGGCATGCCAGTTTCCAAGTCTCCTCTTATGGGTATGGACTCTTCTGCCATGCTAGATTATGAATTGTAATGGAAATCATAAAAATAAAATATTTTTGCTCCCAAAAACTGGTTGTGAATTTATTGACATCATGCCAATCAACTACAGCAACACATTTTTGCATTTTACTTTCAGAAGAGCAAGAGTCCTCATCTTGATTCCAGAATTGCAACCACCCATGACTAGCCATGCCCTACCTTATTCTCAGAAGTGTTGTTTGTAGGTCAGGCATACCACTCAAGCAGCACACACGAAACCTGAAGAAGAAATTTACTAGCAGCGCTGTGTTCTATTCAATCTAATCTAGTCAGTATGACTTTGTTTTTTTAAATGTATGTTATTTAGTATTAGAGAAAACAGAAAAGTCACACTTTTGTTTCTTTTCAATACAAACATATTCAAATGTTTTTGCCTGTTGTGGTCCTACTCAGAGTTACATTTTCATGTTTTTAATATTTGTATTTTACCATTACTCATTTTGCATATCATACATGAATATAGAGAATATGTAATTTTTATTCCTTAATCATCAATCTATCCTGTTTGCATTACAACTCTTCTTCTTCACTTCCAGATTCCCTCATATTTTCAAATATTTTCACATGTGTGGCTCACTGGACTCCATGTCGTTCATATTTAATGCCCTCTGCCTGAGTACTTGCTGGAGCTTAAGTATTTGTCCTTCTGTATGTTTTTTCAAGTTCTAAAACTATTGCTACTTTCCTTTTACTGAGAGTAATTGTAAGTATGTAGAATAATTCAATATTTTTTAAAAACACCAATCTCTGAATAAGCTATGAATTAGCAGATCTTTCACAAATATCTACATGCTCCATTTTCCCAAAAATTCTAATTTCTATAATAGCACACAGCTCACTTTTTCCCCAAAGCACAATCACCAAATGAACAAAAATGATCATCATATGCAAACAAAGTTCTCTCTTATCTGTGAGATACAGTCCACAGGCATTTGTGAAATCTTAATAGTTTTTGGATTCTGTCATATTCCAACACTTAACCACATCTTGTCTTATATATCTAAAAATATAGAAAATTTCACTTATATACCGAGTTTCACTAAATTTGCAGCTATTCCCTTAGTTGGCTTCTGTCTTAATGCAAGAAATTAGGTATGTTAACAAAAGTTAATTTCAAGTCAGTGAGATAGCTCAGGTAGTAAAAATACCTGTATGAAAACCTGGTTACATCTCCCTTTCCTCACCCGGCCAGGACTCGCACAGTCCAGCCGGGATTCGCCTGTACCTAGGTAAGCTCCCCCCTCCAAACCCCAGGCAGCCGTCGGGACCCAGCTCCTCCCACCAGCCAGCTGGAGCAGGAGCTGCTCCAGGCCAAATAATTCAGTTCAGTGAAAAATGCACAGAAATTAAAAGTCTTAAGAGTTAAAACGACAATGCCCAAGTCAAAGTGCAAATCCATGAGAAACACCCAAGTAAACAAATCTCCCACTGAAGGAATTAACCCCATAATGATGGACTCCAACCAGAACAAACCCATGGAAAATGGCCAAGAAAGCCTAACCCAGGAAAACAATTTTCAAATCATGATCATTACCATGTTCAATACTATGAAAGAGGAAATCCAGGAGGAATTAAATAACCGCATCAATCACATTGAAGAGGAATACAACAGACACATGGAGGAGTTGAGAAAAAAAGTTCAAGAAACAAAAGCAGGCATAGAGCAGTTAAAACAGACTCAAGCAGAGTTTAAACTGAAATAAATGACAAGTTATCTTCAACCCAGAACTCAACAGAGTCTTATGAGCAGAACTAATGAAGCAGAAACCAGAATTTCAAATCTTGAAGACAAAGTGGGAGTATTAACCAGCTCAATGGAAGAGGTTGTTAAGGCCAAAAAGATACTCGAGAGAAATATTTAAGAGTTATGAGACACTCTGAAAAAGCCTAACATGCATATTCATGGAATACCAAAGCAAGAATCTCAAAATACCACACCTGAGGAAATTTTTCAAACTATCATCAAGATGTTTCCTCATCTAAAAAAAGAGAGACCCATCCATATACAAAAGGCATTCTGCACCCCAAACAGATTGTAAACCAAATAGAAACTCGCCATGGCAAATAATAGTTAAAACACTCCACATTCAAGATGAAGAAATAGTGCTGAAAGCTTCAAGGAAAAAGAAAACAAGTCACTTTTAAAGGTAAACCTATTAAAATAACAAATGACTTCTCAGTCGAAGCAGTAAAAGCAAGAAGAGCTTGGAGAGACATACTTCAAGTATTGAATGAGCAAAAATGTCAACCCAGGCTGATTTACCCTGCAAAACTATATATGATGATTGAGGGAGAAAGAAAAATTTTCCAGCACAAAGATAACTTTAAGGGATACATGTCCACCAAACCAGGCCTTTAAAAAATGCTAGAAATGATACTCAAGCATGAAGAAAAAAACAGGCATATCCAGGAGAACAGAAAGGAAGTATAATACCACTAAAAGTGAAACAATACACTTGCAAAAGCCACTAAACATAATAAATGTCGGGAATTAAAAATAGTTTCTTCAATATAACCTTATATGTTAATGGAATTAACTCACCGATGAAGAGACATGGATTACAAACTTGGATTAAAAATCACAATCCACCAATCTGCTGCCTGCAGGAAACCCATCTCACCCCAAAGATAGGCATATCCAAAAAATAAAAGAGTGGTCAAAAATTCTACAAGCTAATAGAAGCAAAAAACAGGCAGGGATAGCCATTATGCTTTCGGACAAAGTGGACTCCAAACAACAACAAAAAAAAAAACATAAGAGACACAGATGGATACTACATTTTAGTCACAGGTACAATTCACAATGAAGACCACAATACTGAACATATATGCACCCAATATGGGCCCCCCACATTCATTAAGCAAACCCTACAACGTCTAAAGCAAGGAATGAATCCCAAAACGATAATTCTTGGGAATTTCAACACCGCCCTCTCAACATGGGTTAGATCAACAGGTAAAAAAATTAACAGAGACACTTTGGAGCTAATCAAACCCTTACTGAAATGGATCTTAGAGATCTCTATTGAACTTTTCATCCATGCACCAAAGAATACACATTTTTCTCAGTAGCATATGGAACATTCTCCAAAATAGATCACATATTGGGCCACAAAATGAATCTCCACATATACAGGAAAGTTGAAATTCTAAGCTGTACCTTATCAGACCACCACGGCCTAAAGCTTGACATCCAGAACACAACAAGCAACAGAAAATACAGTAACTCCTGGAAACTTAACACTATGATACTGAATGAGAATTGGATTCAGGAAGAAATTACAAAGGAAATTCAAGATTTCTTGAAAGTAATGATAATGAAAATACAACTTACCAAAATCTCTGGGACACAATGAAAGCTGTCCTAAGAGGTAAGTTCATAGCTCTTAATGCCTACATCAAAAAAATGGAAACATTAGAAATAAATAACTTAACAATGCAGCTTAAAGATTTAGAGACACTAGAGCAATCTGATCCCAAAAGCAGTAGAAGGTAGGAGATTAGGGGAAAAATATCCGAAATAGAGATTAGGAAAACGATACAGAAAATCGACCTGTCAAAAAGCTGATTGTTTGAAAAAAAATCAATGATTGATACACCCCTAGCTAAATTAACCAAAAGCAAGAGAAAGGCCAAATTAACAAAATTAGAAATGAAAATGGAGTTATCACTACTGATACCCAAGAAATCCAGAGAATTATAACATCATATTTCAAAAACTTATACTCTGTGGATCATAGTACCAAACCCACTTAGAGACACTCAAAGACAAATCTTTGCAATATCTACTGTAATTGAAAAATTATAAACAGGAAGGATGGGGAAGGAGGGCCCCACTAGAAACAAAGGGCTCCACTATGATCCACATATTAGGGAGTACATATGGTGCTTAATTTTCCATGTCTGAGATACTTCACTCAATATAATTGTTTCTAATTCCATCCATTTCCCAGCAAATTGCATTAATTCATCACTTTTGATGGCTGAATAGTACTCCATTGTATAAATGTACCACATTTTCCTTATCCACTCGTCAAATGTTGGACATTTGGGCTGATTCCATGACTTTGCTATTGTAAACCGTGCTGCTATGAACATGGTCGTGCTTGTGCTATTGAGGTGAATTTTTGCAGTATGGGGGGGTTATTCCCAAAAGTGGTATAGCAGGGTCATATGGCATTTCTCTGTTACAGCAGAGAAAATAAGCCACCATCAAGGAATGCAAGTAAGTAATGAGGCATCTGGTTAAGTTCACAGTCTTTCCTTCCTGATCATTTGCAACTGATGGGGTATGATCTCACCAGAAGGGGAGGGCATATAGGCTGCCTGATAGAAAGTAACCATTTTGCAAATGGGTGATTGACCCCTCTCTCACTTTAGTCTCCTACTTTTATTCCATCTACCTTTGAATATACTCTTAATACAAGACTCTAAGTCAACAGGTTTTTATCTCTGGCCAGGGGGTGACATCCAATATCCATCAGGATGGAGCCAAGTACATTGCAGGACAGCAAAACTGAAAAAATAAATCAACAAACTGTAATTCAGGAGATCAGAGACTCTATATCAACCACCTGGAATCAGGCCTGCCTAATCACTCCCCATCCTGAAGCTGAGGGAAATTTGCAGAAGAGGGGGCGGTAAGATTGTAAGAGCACAAGGATGGGAGGAGTAATGATATGCAAGATACTCCACACAAGTCAGGGCTGAAGCAATTATAATAGGACTCTGCATGGTCTGCACAATGACCAACATATCATTGACCCCTTATGGTGTAGCATGGACTAAAGGCACTAGGATCCTTAGAAGTAAGAGATTATTAGTCACAATAGTGTTCCTATACTTAAGGGGAACACAAGAAAGAGTTTTGGTATTGCCACTGAATCCTTACACCTCATCAGAGAGGAGGAACCAGAGGAAAATTTGATTTACACATTAAAGAATGCTTCAGAGATGGGGGGAGGAGTCACTGGGAGAAAGGGAGAGAGAGGGGAAAGGAAGGGGCAAAGAGGGAAGGGAACAGGGAGGTCCAGGGAGGGTTGGAGGGAGGGAGGGGACAGGGGTTCCTATTACGTTTGTATGAGCAGAAAAATTAAAAAAAAATAACTAAAGGCAAAAAAAAAGAAAACCTGGTTACCTGTGTTTGATTCATGGAGTACATACAGTGAAAGCAGCAAATTTTTGAAACTTGTCTCCATATGTTCATAGTGTCACCTGTCTCTCTCCTCTCTCTCTCTCACTTTCTCTCTTTCTCTCCCCCTCTCTCACTCTGTATCTCCTTTCTCCCTTTCTTAATATAAAATAAGTTAATAACATTTTAAGTGTTTATATAACACATGGCACATCCTAGAAAATTCAATAGCACCACTGGTATATGGTAGGGAATTCTATGCTGTGCCATACACTGGTGGATAAAAAAGAACATGTAAATGGTTCAGAGAAATTGGGGTTCCATTTTTATTAGTGGTCAGTTTTTAGATGAATGCCACCTGAGATATTGCCATTAAGACTTTCATAAGGAAGACCTTTCATGACCTAACTACCTAATGGTTATTATTAAAATTATGATTATAAGGCAGCATGAGTTTTAGGTGAAACATTCAATCTATAATATATTCTTATTAAACTTTATAGTGAGATTTTGCTAAACTAGTCATCACTCCTCATCATTGTGAATGTTCTTTATTGCAAATAAAAGAAAATATGGGTAAAGAGGGAAGAAACTAAATTTGTTCTTTCCCATAAGGGATTTTTACTCTCATGATTCTACGAGAATATTTTTAATGATTTGATTTAAGACAGTACATAATTCAAAATTATGTGCCAAAGTTAATAACTGAGAAAAACTATACTGTAATGCAATGCATTCATTTGTACTTAATAATTTATTTATAAAATTTTATCCTTATTGAATCATGTCTAAAATTATTCACACTGATTGATATGTTTTATATGTAGACTACTGCAAAAACTAGTGGTATTTAAAGGAATTTGATAGAGTTAGTAAATGTTCAACAAAATATTTTTTCATTAATTGCAAATAATTTATTGTATCATAGCTAGAAGCATAAATTCTGTACATTCAAATTTATTGAGATTTTAATATGAAGACAGTACATTTTTTAAACAACGATTTCAATTTTGAGATAAAATTTGAATAGGAATATTTTTATTTCAGTGTGTATATAAGGAAAGTTTATTCATAAAATAAAAGGAATTAACTAAGCTTGTGTATGTTCATTTATGCTTGTGTAGGTATGTATATTTTAGTGTGTATGTGTATTTGTCAGTGTGGTGTTCCTAAGAGACTTTCCGTTATATTTCTCAGCAAAAATACCATAAGTACAAACAGCTGAACACTGGAAGAATTTGGAAGTCTATATTTCTAGACTGTAACTTGGAATCAGTTCTGTGATTATAACCATAATTTTGAAATAAAATGCTAAAATAAGGAACAATTTATCTTTCTTTAGCAAAACTAAACTGCAAATATACCATTTCAAACATATTGATACTTGTTAGAATCTGGAAGCAAGAAAAACAGTGAAAACATAATATATAGGCATTGTACTCTTAGACAGTAGTAAAGTAATGTAATAAATGCATCTATGTAGGTATGGTAGAAATATAATTACATGCCCTTAAAATTGGGCACGTGAAATATCCTAATGGACTTTTCTATAAGTCAAGCATACCTAGTTGCATGGAGACCTTACTAATTATCTAGGAGGAGTCAGTCTTCATCATGAATGTAAACATCAAGAATCCACTAATTATAATACTGATACCCTTTAAATATACGTGTCTCTGTAACATGCCTATGGGTTAATTTTTGCTGATGAGATTATTACTCTGATTTCAATGCATTCCAATGAATTCCTATAGGCAAGCACCTGGAAGTAATTACCTGCAAACTTAAGTATATGCACAGGTATAGCTCAGGAGAGCAAAAATATGCTTTGGCTCATGCAATATTCAGTAGCTTGCCTACTGTGGTACATTTCTGAGTTAAGTGAATATCTTCATAATGAAATTTCCCATCTTACAAAAATTATAAAATTAAGCTTTGTTTCGCTACTCATAAATATTTTAAACCTTTCTTGTTTTACCTCTATAACTAAAAGCATTCATTAAGATGAACCATAGCTTGGGAAAATGGAAATACAGACCTCAACATTATATTGTGGAATTGAGACCTGGCAAGTCTTCTGACTATCTGATCTTTACATATATCCTCCAAACATAAATTTCCATTTTGTATGACATTTATCATAATCAAGTAATATTGCAAACTACTAATTCTTAACATAATTCCACACTGCAAAGTCATTCAATAATTGAAGCTACTGTAATAATGGTCATTTCTCTCATCATTGTATCCACCAAATTTATGAAAACTATTAATGGGCTCCTTACTTCATGATACATTTCCATATACAAAAATGTGTTTCCTTATTATAGCTGAAATAATTACACTTTTCAGACTTAAAAAATACTAAGGGACATTTAATTCTTTTTTTATTTTTTGAAGTTTATGTATAAAAATATAGTGAGTATACAAGTGCTTACCCCATTTCCTTCTTTCCTACCACCCACTAACATTCTCCCTTTCATTTCCAATTCAGCCATATCCCTCTTTCTCTCATGTACCTCTGCAAGTGTGGGTCATAGAACTCTTTTTGGGGTATCTGTGCTAACAAAAGTGTGGGCATCAGTGTTAGTGTAAGTGGCTCCAGCTGGTAGACCTCTGGGTGGGGTTGATTTATAAAAGTTTATTCAATAGCCCAACCTGTCTTTCACTCGCATAGTCCTTATTAGGTTCAACCCACATGCATAAATATGATCTTAGTTCAATGAGGAAAGTATTCTTCTCATCAGATAATCCTTATGAAATTTATCAGATATATAATCCAATCAAATTTCTCAATAGGCAGCAAAATCCATTATCTGTGGCCTTCCCTTTGCTTGATCTCTCATTACGATATCTTTAAAATGCTACACATACACACACATTTATAGCATGCATTTATTTACAGTAGTAAAATAGCATTCTTTATTTATTGATCTTGAAATATTGGACCGATACTTCAACATTTTCATCACATCTTAAAAATGCAGTGAATTTTTTGATGTAGTCCATTTTTTCTTGATCTTCTGTTGCTGACTTTCATGTTAGGTTTGACAAAGTCATTCATAAGTGTCATCATTCCACTTTCTTCTGAAGGAAAATGACAGATGCCAGCAATTTCTTTGTTTTACCCATAGCATTAACTACTCTTCAGGACCCCTCACTGTGTTTTAGTATTTACTGTCTTATTCACTGATCCATAAAATACTGCTTTGTGTTTTGTTTTTATGTTTACTTTAGTTAATATTGACCATATTGTTTTTAGGCTAAGTTATCATCAAAGATAACAAATATTTACTTAATTAGTGATACCACTGCAGTAAATTGATGAGCAACCAGTTTCAAATGAAGACAAGTTACACCCAATCCCAAGAGCCCAGGTGCACTGTGAGGGATGTTGTTACAAACTGCCCCTTTATGTAATCCTTGTCAGTTTTCTCTTTGTCCTGATGTAACAGCCTATTGTTTAGTTTGAAGGAAAATAAAGTTATTACACTGCCTTGAATGTCAGTTTGCTTTCTTTTGCTACGTTAAAAAATTGAGAAAATGGCCATAATGATTCAATCTTCAAAGACAGGCCATATATATGGGAAGTCATAATGTTTTCTTAAAAAAGAGATGGAAGCAACATGTCACATCATATCTATTAACAGGAATCAAAGTAATTAAATGTGAAGTTCATCCCATTTTCTCCTTTATATGCATAACAAGACCCCATCCCAAAGAATGGTACCATCTATAGAGGACATGCCTTTCTGTATCAATTAAGCAAAATAAAATAACCCTTCACATGCATATCAACAGAACCATTCAAACATGCTTTTAGATATCATCAAGTTGACAAATGAAAAACAGTCATGCTTGGATCATGTAAACTGTCTATTGGCAGTCACTATATGTGGTATAAAAGAAAAATTGTAAAGGAAGATGTACTAGATGGATAGCATTAATTTATAACTATAACCCTTCCTTTAATTATCACATTTGTACTTGCAAATAAGTGTCTTGTTTCATAAAATATAACTTAATGATACTCTGTAAGAATCTTAGAATATAGCCAAGACAGGCATGAAACTAGCTCTGGACCTCAGACTGTCCTTTAATATCCAATTGAACCACCTGGTAGCAGGATTTACAGTGGGATACACAACCAACTGTAGCTTGAAACAGTGATTCTTTCTAGTAGAGATTGAAAATTTGCAGTCATTACAAAGAGGATGCTTTTAGCCATCTGAGAATCTGAATGCTTCAGTAAGTTTTATTCTTATATTATTCTTAATAAAATTGTTCCCACCTTATAATTTTATCTATCTGATTTTAAGCAGGTGAAATATGAATAAAACATTTCTAAAAACAGATAACAAGACAGTAGTAAAAGTAAAAAAGATAAAAAGGGAATTAATAGATAGATGATAGGCCAGACAGTATGGAAATTGAGAGATAATATACCATAAATCATCCACAAAGTCATTATTAATCATTACATACCAACATTATTCTTATGAGAAAAAAATGATCTCAAGAAATAATATTTATTTTGATGAAGCCTATATCAATATTTCAGCATTGCTATGGCATTCTGGTAATGCAATGGCTCATTAATCATGAACCATATTTTGAGCTTTCATTAAGCTATCTTTGAAAATGCTGCACACATACACAAATATACATTGGTGAAAATTCCATCACAATGCCTGCAATTTTAATCAATAAGTTTTAACTTCAGAAATTACTAGTTATTCATGAATTATTAATCTATGATCAGTTACTGTATTTGAACTAATGTCTTCTAAACACATGTCTGTTTATGATTTTATCCCAAGCTTATAATGCTACTTAGAGATGGTGCAGAAAATTAAGAGATAAGGCTTATGAGTAGCCATTTTGCCACTCCTAACATTCCTAGACTTTGGAAGAACTGTTACTTGACCCTGAATGCTTCTGCCATGGTATGTTGACATTAACAGCATAAAGGCAATGAGTCAGTTTTGTGTACTGTGATCTCTAAAATGAGAAAACAATAAAATCTATGCTTTTTATAGGTTGATCATCTAAGACATTATAAAAACAATTAATAGCTGATAATCACAGTTCATGAAAGTAGTATTTGCATTTTCATTAACTATTTTTGAGATTGCCTTGATTTTGCTTGTACTTCAAGCAACACATATTTTCACTCTGAACTGCTAAATCAAATATTAGAAATTCATTTTTCTGATTTCCTGGTGCTTTTAAAGAAATACATGTGCACATAAAATGGGAATTTCAAAACATTTCATAGATTCCATCAATGTTTATGTTTCCATAGAAATCTAAACTACTTATCTTTATCTTTTAAAGTATTTGGCTTAAAGGTTCCAAATAGCCACTTCACCATCTTACTGATAGTCTGTTTTTCAGTAATGGCAAATGAAGATTTTTAAAGGAAGGTTGTAATGTTCAATACTCAAGCTACTATCTCCTCATTGTGAGTTAATAATTTAGGTTTTAGTAAATCATTGATTGATTTCAAACACCTTACAGCACAGATAATGACAATTTTTCTTTGTAACGAAGCATTACAGAGAGACATGAAACATCAAGTTATAAATATGTAGTCATATTCAATGCATTGTTTGAGTTTTTGTCATCTCCTTGATTTTCTATTATTAAATCATTTATTTATATTATTTATATTTGTTTATTATTTATTACTGTTGTCTATCATTTATTAACATTGCTAATTATACCTATATATAATGATTTTCCAAATGAACTATGTCAATATAAACACAATAACATTTGTGTTAGGTTCTGGGATTAACTTTACTACAAACCTAGCTTTCATGGTGCTACTGTTTACTATGTTCCGATTGAACTTGAAATATTCTGCTTAGTACTTATTTTAGGATGATAATAAACTGCTGCAATATTTTTCACATCCAGGAATACTCAGATCATTTCATCATTTATGAAGAAGCTTTGCCAGATATATAACACATTGAACATTATTTTTCATAACTTTAAATAATGCATTTCTCAAAGTTGTTGTCATGGAAATTTAACCTCTAATGTAATAAGCTGATGATTTAGACTTAAATAAATAAGGTAATGATTGGATTATGAGACAGTCTTCATGAATGGAATAATCTTGATGCAACAAGACATTGTTCTAAGTATAAATTTTATGTATCCATAAATGACATTAATCTGATCCAATCAACTTTTATTTTCCACATAAGATGATACAGTAATGATTCCTCTGACAGATACAGGCATTTCTAACTTAGAACTCATAGTCTCTGAAGCCATATTAAACTTTTATATTCATAAATTACTTTCTTAAGCATTCTATTGTCTCAGACTTGAGCATTGCTTTATTTTATACATTGTATACATTGAGTATTTGGATCAAGGACATAAGAAGCAAAATGAACTGGCATTCAATACAAATCTTCACTGCAAAAATCATCTTTGCTAGACTAGAAGTTCGAATGATTCTAGAATTATTTTTGTTTCTATTTCAGTACTCATCTTTGGGAGGATATTGGTTTATTCAATCCTGACATTTGCTCAAAAATCCTATGCATGTAAGTTTCTTGTCTTCTAATTTAGTATTTAAATCCTCTTTCTGAAATATAAGTAGGATGGAGGATTGATATGAATTTCTATGAACAGTTTAGTGCTCAATAAAATTGAAGGATTTGGGGTAAATGCCATGGTTATGCACAAACTTACTTTCATGTAGAGCTTCTTTGAGTATAATAAAGTCAATGAATTCAAAGCCAGTATGTGCGTCTATATTGTGTTTGGTCCTCAGTGTAGTGCACGTTAGGGGTACCAGACCTTATTTCATTGGCTATAATTCTGTGCTTAATAAATTCAGTCCAGTCTTAGTAATTTGTGTAGATTTGTAGTTTATATTAATTTGCCTTGTCTACCTGATTATTTTAAATAATAGTATCAATGTATTATCAGAACAATGCTGAGCCTCAAAGTCATTTTTCTGTTAGGTTTACATCATTCTAATCCTTCCTGTTTCTTAGGTAGCAGTTGTTTTCTCTGGGGAAACATACTTGCCAACAAGCCTCATGCTGCCTTAGGTAGTGGATGACCTTGCACAATACCCATCAGGTAAGCCTTTTTTTGTTGCACATGTGTTATTCTCAGTAGTTATGTTGAAAGGGACTTGTTGAGCATTACCTGTTTCATACAAATCTTTATTAATTTAAATTATTAATTTAAATCTTTATAAATTTAATTTAAATTTAAATAAATTGTTTGCATAGATGGGACTGCTGTTTCTCCATATGTTTCTAAAATAAGCACAGGCTTTGATACTTTATGTATAACTGTCTAAGAAATTTTTATAGACATTAAAAATCCTCAACTCAGTAGCTTTCTAGTACTTACCTCACAGAGTTATCACAATCGCAGTAAAGTTTTCAGTAAAAAGAATCAAAATACAAGTATGTTTGTTGATAAAATATGAATGACATAAAAACTATCATGCTGCAATATCTCATAATTGTTGTAAATAATCAAGTACTTAAAATTAAGCATTGAAGCAAGTATCTTTTTATTTGATTAGAAATGCAACAGCTTATAGCCTGAAATTTTTCCATTTTTGTTTGAAGAGATAGCAGTGAGCTTGAAAAATTTCAGTGGCCTTTGTGGGAGATGATTCATTTTAATCAAACTAACTCTCTGAACTTTACTTGATTCGTTCATCCAGCACAGTTTCCCAAGAGAGTTCAGTTTGAGTGTGAGTTCAATGGACTCCGCCGCATATGAGCCATCTGGTTCCATATGAAATCTGTTCATTGGAACACTGAACTTCTGAGACTGCTAAATCTCTATCTTTTCAAGAATATAATCTCTTTAAGTGCAATTGCAGTAAACTTGGAAAAATAGTATGAATAACTCATGATTATTCTCATTAACTTATGGAAAATGGAATTTGAATTTAATCGACTTTAAAATGTCCACTTTGAAAATAATTATTTAGAGCTTGAGAGATTAAGATTCTGCCTCGCAAGCAAAGGGTCCTGAGTTTGGATCTCATGTCTCATTTAAAAAGGGCCACAAAGAAATGGAGTGCAACCTGCAGTTCCCACCCTGGTGGGCAGAGCCTGAGAAATCCAAGAACAAAGCAAAAAGATGGTAGATGCAATCCAGGATGATTCCCGAAGTCACCCTTGGGCCTCTACAGGGACACATAGTGCCCTATCTCTCGCTATCTCTCTCTCTCTCTTTCACACAGACACATATACACATACATACACACACATTAAATGAATAAACAAAGTTTTTCAAAAAGAAAATATTTACCTTTTAAGACGGAAAATAAAATACATTAATTTTATTTGAAAAATGTTTTGTTTTATGGATATACTTCCTTTTTATAATACTGCTTAATCTTAACAACTCAGATAAATGAGGTTAGAGTTGTTATTCTGTAATGTGTTTCTTGATAATAAAGACATGTATCTAATTTTATTTATTCATTTATTTCAGATACTGTACATATATATTTGAGAGGGAGAAAGAGAGTTGGTGTGCACATTTATTCCCTGGCACACAGATGGAAGTCAGAGGACAACTTTCAGAAGTTAGTTTTGTCTTTTGACCAAGTGGACTTCCAGGGATTTAATCTAGATCGAGTCTGGATAAGCAAGTAGGATATTTACCCACTGAACTATCTAATTAGGTTCATGTGTGTTCATTTTTTTCATTTATTTCTTCTTTAGAATTCTGTCCATAAATACAGTGGATTTAAATTTTTATGAATTAATCCCCAATCACACTACCTATTATTTTCCCATTACAGCATTTCTTCTTCCCTACCAATCTGCCTAGTGGTTACTGTTTTTACTCATGGTGAATCACTGAGTTCATCTGCATTGCCTTTGATGCCATGTTCCTGATTACTTACTGGAGCATGGATTATGTGTCAGTGGATTTACAGTTGAAGAAAACATCCTCCTTTGTCCCCTGCCAGCACTAATCCTCATACTCTGTGATTCATGAGGCCTTTTGAGCTCTTTCCTCTTCCATGTTGAAATGTTGATAGGTCAATTCCTGTGTAGGTCTTGTGGGTGTTCAGATATCTGTTGTGAATTCATGGATACAGCAGCCTTGTCATGTTCAAAAGACAATGTCTAGCTGTACCCTTGTCTTCCTTCAACCTCTTCAATCTTACAGCTCACTTTTCTATATGCACCCTGAACATTGGGGTGGTAGACCAATCTAGAAGTCCTGTTTAGGGCACAGAATTCTATAGTCACTTATTTTATGCACTTTGACAAGTTATATTTTTTATATTTATATTTTATTTCATTTATATGCTATTTATTATAAATTTCATTTCAAAAGGAAGCTTTTCCGTTGAGTACTGTTTCTCCAACCTATGAGTCTTTATGATAAACATTTAAAACACACTTTAATATGGTATCTTCACAGCTAAACTGATAATTTGCACTCAACCCAGGGTCTCTGTTCTGTTTTTATAGGTTCTTAAAGTACCAGTAACATAATCCCTGCTGTAAAACAAGCCTTAAATCCTCTCAAAAAGGTGTTAGTTTTCACCTTGATATACAAACCACTGTTACTCTGACTGACTCTTGCCAATGTGATTGTTATGATACTTGCATTTTTTATGACTGATGAAACTGTTGATTGCTTTTCTCTGCCTGATGCTTGTATGATGCTTTCTAATATAAATCAGGCAAGCAAGGGAGAGGTTGTACACCAGTTCAGTTTAGACTATTGACTATTTTTCCCCATGTCCTATAATCAACTTCTGTTATGTAAAAAGCCTATACTATTTTGGCAGCTTTTGAAGCTTCTCTGATCATCAACTTATTAAGAATTATCACATGACTGGTACTTAGAAATCTGTTTAATTGCCTATGATATATTTTAGGAACATCATGAAGCATTTTCTATTATTCCTATCTTCCTTTCTTTGTGTTCCCCAGTATAGTGAACATCTTCTCGCACACTTTTTTGAACAAAAAAAATTGATATATTTATTGTGATAGTTATCTGGTGTCAACTTGACAACTGCAGGTCAAGCTCTGGACATATTTGTAAAGAAGTCATGGTTGAGATAAGCCCTGATCAAGCTTCAGAATATTCTCTAACAGACTAGATCATGGTTACATATGTGTTAACTTGATGGTTGAGAGTTTGTGCTCTGGACATATTTGTAAAGAATAGGTAATTGAGTTAGAGCCCAAGCAAGCTTTCACGATATTGTCTGATGGATGGGGAGACCTACATCATGTTGAGTGGGACCAATCATTGAACATTCTTCTGTATACTAGGTCAGACATGCTGGCCAGCAAGTGAAGATTGTCCCTCTTTGAGTGGTCTTGTGGATATTGTGTGACCAGTTCTCTTGGCTCCTAATATTGGTATAAGCCTCTTGCTAAGCTGCACAAGGACTGTAACCAAGAAGATACGTTAAAATAAATCCCTTTTTTATTTAACCTATATGGCTGTGAATTTATTAGCATCAATGCAGGCTAACTACCACAGACAGGGAAGATTTTCTTTAGATGCTAGATTATCCCTTGGTAGGCTGATAAAATGGAGGAAGGTAGTTAAGTAATTTTGCATACTTTGGCATACTCAGATCTACTGTGTGCCTGGTGGCGTTTGTACCTCACTTAGCAGATGTGAACAAAAAATAGACTATTTCCCTGGTCACTGGTGTTGGTGTGGACTCTCCTGTCAAGCTAGATTACAAACTTTTACTGGAAAATTATAAACCAGAATAAAATATTAAGCCATTCTGAGCACATTCAGAGTAACTATGACATGACACATACTACAGAAAGCTTCTGCCTCATTGTATTTTATAACCTTAGTGCTATTCATTAATTTTTAAATATGTATTTTGAGAACCAAAATCATATTGAACGACTATGGGAAAACTTCTAAATTATAGTTAGCGGCATGTTTATCCTATTAATTAATAGTTTTTTCATAAAATGTTAAGAGACTCATTTAAAATCTGTTGCTGCAGAATACATTACATACATAAGTTAATACAAATTAGTAGGAATAATTTATTTAGAAACTCCAGAGTTGCCTTGGCTATGCATGTGACAATATAAAAATAAGTAAATAGCTCATACTTTCTCTAAAACATATTTTAATGGATTAACCACCCACTTTGATCACAGTATATACAGAAATCAACTGGAGACTTCCTTCTTACTGGCTAGCTGTCATATTTCAGGAAGGGTCAATGACAGGGGGGAAAGTCATCAACAATATTATGCAGTTATGAGTACTGTGAGCCACAATAAGAAACAGCATAGCACAGTGATTTAATAGTGGCATGAACATTATGGGGATGAAAATCCATTTCTGATCAGCTTTACAGCTCATTACCTAGAAGGGAACTCATGCCTGGTGCCATAATTCTTGCCAAATCCTTCGTATGGAGAAAAGAGATTCTAAGAGAGAATATAATGTCATTGTTTGGCTCTTTGGACAAGGTATCAAATTACCTTTAAATATTCATCATTGTATCCATGAATTAGTGAAGTTTTCAGTCTTCATCCTAAATTTCTATTTTAGTAATGAATGACATTTAATACACATAATCACAACTAGCTTTAGTTTAGAGAATAATTGACTGTGGAGCACTTGATGTTTGATAAGATATCTATTTCTCCTCCCCTACTCCTAAAGGTCAGGAAACTCAGTGGAAGTGGGGACTGGAAGATTTTAATCTCCAACAATTAGATGGAGAGGGGCTTGTTGCCAGTGGAATGAAAGACATATCATCCATGTACTAGCAAATGTAAAACGACCATTATGAAACTCAGCAGGTCATATCCACAAAGGACTATATGAATTTAAAGCTTAAGAAGACTGACTGAGGGGCTGGAGAGGTGGCTCAGGGGTTAAGCTTCTGCCTTGCAGGAGGAAGGTCCTCAGTTCAGATCCTAGACCTCATGTATAGACGCTGGGTGGAAGCCACTGGGGCAGCCTGCGTTTCTGGTCCTTGTAGGGCGGAGCCTGTGAATCCCGGGGCAGAGTAAACCAGGAGGTGGAGGCGGTCCTTGGTGGTTCCCGAACTCCTCCTTACTTCTACACACACACATGCACACACACATACATACACACGCATACACACGAATATGCACACAATTGAATAAATAATAAATAAAAAAAGAAGACTGAGAAGATGGTGAGAAAAGCAGATTGAATTTGAAAAGGTAATATGAAGTCAATTATTTGAAAACATTGTATTATATAGGACTGTCAAACAATAAAAGTATAGTAAACTATGATATATTTACCATGACTTCATCACAAAGATATTTAAATAAAAATTGAAATAAAAAATAAAAATTAAATTTTTATGATTATTCAATTATAGCCATTTAAAACAATACAAAGGAATCATCTTTATACATCTTTACAGAAATAAAAACTACTTTGTAAAGTCAGAGAGACTTCTTTACCAACAACTATTTTTTGATTTTTTTAAAGTGTATTATGTTCATTTTATAGTTTTGTAACTACCTGACAAGGCAGGAGATTTTATTGAACTACACATTTTCTTCTTATTGCTCCCTCCTCTTTCATCCTCCTGTTCTGTTTCTCTCTATTGTCTTCCTTTTCTTCCTTCCATTAAAATGCTTACAATTCAAGCTGGAGAGATGCCTTAGGTGTTAAAACTCTGCCTAGTAAACAGAAGGTACAGAGTTTGGATCACAGGTCCTACATAAGTAGAAGTGCCAGGCAGATATAGAAACGGTGGCAATGTTGGGAACCTTGTGGGCAAAGCCTGGGAAATACCAGAACAAAGCAAAAAGTAGGAAGAAGAAATCTAGAGTGAATCCAGAAGTCACCATCAACACCCCACAGGTACATATAGTGCCCTCTGATACACAAACATACATATACACACAAATATGTAAATAAAATTCAAACGTAACAAATTAAAAAATAAACTTTTTAAAAAAATTCTTGCAATTCTTTTTTTTAAATTAATTTATTTATTTATTTCCACTCATTTTACAAACTTAATAGGTACACTGGTCCCCTCCCTTCCTTCACCGCTCCTTGGACTCCCTAGTTCCCTCCCTCTTTTCCCTTCCTTTCTCCCAGTCCCTCCCTATCTTCCAGTGCCTCTTCCTCCCCATCCCTGGAGCATCCTTTAATGTGAATGTGAAACTTTCCTCTGGGCCCCTCTCTCTGATGAGGTGTAAGGACACAGTGGCATTTCCTAGAACTCTTTCTTGTGTTCTCCATAAATATAGGAACACTATTGTGGCTGTTAATCCCTAGCTTCTAAGGATCCTGGTGCCTTTAGTCCATGCTAGACTTCGAGGAGTCAATAATGTGTTGATCATTACACAGGTCATGCAAAGTCCTATTATGATTGTTTGAACCTAACTTGTGTGGAGTATCTTGCACATCATTACTCCTCCTGTGCTCTTACAGTCTTACCATCCCCTCTTCCTCAAATTTCCCTGAGCTTCAGGATAGGGAGAGATTAGGCTGGCCTGGTTCCAGGTGGTTGATATAGAGTCTCTGATGTTCTGAATTATGGTCTGTTGATTTTTTTTCAGTTTTGCTGCTCCTACAATGCCCTTCGCTCCATCCTGATGGGTATTGGATGTAACCACCTGGCCAGAGATTAAAAAGCTATTTTTTAAATTTTTTTTAATATTTATTCAATTGTGCATGTATGCATGTATGCATGTGTATGTATCTGTGTGTATGTACATATGTGTGTGTAGAACCACAGACGAATTCGGGAACCACCATGAATGCCTCCACCTCCTCCTTGTTTACTCTGCCCCGGGATTCACAGGATCGGCCCTACCAGGACCAGAAACACCGGCCACCCTCGCTTCCGCCAAGGGTCTAAGATCCAAACTCAGGACCTTCCACCTGCAAGGCAGAGGCTTAACCCCTGAGCCACCGCTCCAGCCCCTAAAAAGCTGTTAAAATAGAATCTTATTCTTAATATGCAATATTAAACATACAGATCAGACAAATTTAAAATATTTTATTACTTATGCATTTAAATTATTTCTAGTAAATAGGAGTGCCATAGTTATATAGTTATTGGTAAATAAAGTCTCTGAGTTGTCGACGTTGTAAGAAATTAATATTTGAGTCAAGCCCAAAGGAAGCCAGAGATCTGATAGATGGGGAGGCCCAGCCAATGGGAAGGCAAGATAAATTTCCGCTTAGGTGAATAAGATGGAGTGAGCTCTTTAGAGAAATTTGTATCCTTTGATATGCTTGGTTAGACATGCTGTGGCAAGTGAGACTTGTTCTCTCTCAGTAGTCCTGTGGATATGGTGTGACCAGTTGCCTCAGCCCCTGGTTTTGATTTAGACTCTTCTGTCAAGTAGGAAGTATATCATTACAATGATAGGGCAGAAGAAGACCTCTTTTTACCCTATAAGAGTTTGGTGCATATAACAGGAACATGCAATATAATTGCAACAAGAAGGAAATATTTTTTAAAAGGAATTGTTATATTAATAATCAATTTGAAAGTACTTGCAATTATCTATATCAAAATTCTAAAGTGTTATCTTGGTCTCTAGCTATACCTAAAAGGTAATGAATAGGTTGGGTTAATGAAGACAAGAAGACTTATCATAAAAGAAGGTGTGGTGCCCTTTCCACTGTTTGGGTTCTTGAGCAGATAAAAATAATAAAAGCACTACTATTTACCGATCCTTTTCTTATGGTTATAATTCAGTGACACCAGCTAACTGTTTGAAGTTCTTTTCCTTTAACCTCTTGTAACATAAACTATTAGCCCCAATAAGAACTATCTTATGGAATAACCCCCCATAGAGCAAAAATTCACCTCGATAGCACAAGCACAACCATGTTCATGGCAGCACGGTTTACAATAGCAAAGTCATGGAATCAACCAAAATGTCCAACAGTTGACGAGTGGATAAGGAAAATGTGGTACATCTATACAATGGAGTACTACTCAGCCATTAAAAAATGATGAATTAATGGAATTTGCCAGGAAATGGATGAAATTAGAAACAATTATATTGAGTGAATTATCCCAGACACAGAAAATTAAGTGCCCTATGTACTCCCTAATAGGTGGCTGCAGGGCTCTCGGCAGCTAGTACAGAAGGGAGTGCTGGTCTAGTCAGGCACAACCCGGGGCTGAGCAGGAAGGTGAGTGTCGCCGGCCCTGACCCCTCTCACTACCGGGGAAAAACACACCAGGCTGAGCTCTGTCAAAGCAGGAAAAGCTTCTTTATTCCAACAGTCAGGCCCTTATATACCCCAGGAGGGATGGGGAAGGAGGGCCACACCAGTAACAAGGAGAGAGGGGACCATATTATAACAGAGAAAGTAGGCCACCATCGAGGGCTGCAAGTAAGTAATGATACATTGATACAATGATCCCATAAGTCCTAGCGTGAGTCTTTGCTGATTGGCCCTCTCAGCTAGGCAGTTAACCAACTGTAGAAGGCATAGTCTCGTGAGATTTGTAGTCTCATGAGTTTATTATGGGCTAGTGGGGCGTTACTATGGGTCAGTTGCTGTTGCTATCTAAGGTTATATTGCATCAGCCACAAGGCTGTGCTGAATTATGCTGGTGAGGCAGCTTAAACAGATCATGAAACTCTAGCCAGGCTCAGGAAGTTCCAACAGGCCTTGTCCAAGGTCTTGATGAGGCCCAACAGGTGGCTCCTAGTACGAAACCCACTTAAAGACACTCAGAGATAAATCTCTGTAATAACTACAGTAATTGCTAAAATTATGAACAGGAGGGATGTGGAAGGAGGGCCACACCAGCAACAAGGAGAGAGGGGACCATATTATAACAGAGAAAGTAGGCCACCATCGAGGACTGCAAGTAAGTAATGATACATCTTCTTAAGTTCACATACTTTCCTTCCTGATCATTTACAACTGATGGGGTGTGATCTCACCAGAAGGGAAGGGCATATAGTCTGGCAGGTAGAAAGTAACCATTTCGCAGATGGGTGATTGACCCCTCCTTTACTTTTATTACATCTACCTTTGAATATACTCTTATAACAAGACTGTAATTTAACAGTTTTTTATCTCTGGCCAGGGTGTGACATCCAATACCCATCAGGGTGGAGTGAAGGGCATTGCAGGAGCAGCAAAACTGAAAAAAAAATCAACAAACCATAATCCAGAACATCAGAGACTCTATATCAATCACCTGGAACTAGGCCACCCTAATCTCTCCTCATCCTGAAGCTCAGGGAAATTTGCAGAAGAGGGGACAGTAAGATTGTAAGAGCACAAGGATGGGAGGAGCAATGATATGCAAGATACTCCACACAAGTTAGGGCCGAAGCAATCATAATTGGACTTTGCATGCCCTCAAATTATTGACCTCACAAAGTCTAGCATTTGCTAAAGGCACTAGGATCCTGGTAGGCAAGGGATTGACTAAAGACAGCCACAGTAGTGTTCCTATGCTTAAGGGGAACACAGGAAAGGGTTCTGGGAAATGCCACTGGGTCCTTGCACCTCATCGGAGAGGAGGACCCAGAGGAGAGTTTAGCATGCACATTAAAGGATGCTCCGGGGATGAGAGGGGGAAGCACTGGGGGATGGGGAAGGGAGGGAGAGGCGAGGGGGTACAGGGGGATAGGAGGATGGAGGGAGGGGGGACCGGTGTACTTGTTAAGTTTTTATGAGTGGAAATAAATAAGTAAAGAAAGAAAGAAAGAAAGAAAGAAAGAAAGAAAGAAAGAAAGAAAGAAAGAACTATCTTACTTAAGTGGCTTTTTGTTAAGTGACTTCATCACAGCAACTAAAAAAATAATTAAGATACTCAGGAGTTAAAAATTATATATGACAATTCAGACATTGTTTTTCCATTGTAACTTGCACATAATGCTTAGAATAGTTTATAATAAATATATACATGTTTATTTCACACAGGCACTTTACGTATTCTACCAATGATTTCTGCAGCAATAAAACCTATTTATGTTAGAAATAGCTAAATCAAAATCTTTTCATTTGTCTAAAAAATTTACATTATGTATTAAAACAGCCAGTTCTATCAATGTGTTTCTCTAAACTTTTTTTGTTATCTGAGAATAAAATTGTCAAATTGAAAAATGTTATACCTTAAATATCACATACACAAGCTTTTATTTATTGTAGAATAACTCATAAAATGTACCACATTATAGTCAAACTTTTACATAATTTTTGATTATATAAAGTAGCCAATATAGAGTAGCTAATATAATATACTTATGTATATTGTATAGGTACATGTATATAAAGGCATGCGTATCTTCAAGTGTTTGTGGAGACTTGAGTTTGATGTTGGAAATAATACTAAAATGTAGTGGGGTTTATGTACAAGTTCTCATGTTCTGGAGTCAAAGATCAAAACCAGAACATGTATAGAGGATTAACGTAGGTCATTAGGGGAGAGAAAATACGAAACTCATGGCACAGACTCCAGGAGGGGCAAGATAATCACTTAATGGCTGGCAGGTTCAGGAGTATTTAAAAACTTGGGAAAATCCAGGAAAAGTGGCCTTGTCTTAATGGTTAGTTTTAGTCTCCTTAAACTTGATTGGAGATTTTGATCTCCCTTAATGTTTAATTGGTCTGTTCACATGGGGCCTAGCTCAGTGCATCCCATAGCAGAGCTATTTCTCTAGAAGAATTTTGTAGTTCAAAGGAGCTCATCTTCATATTCTTTCAGAAACACAAGGGTTGGGGAAGTGGTTACCTCATCTAAGTGGGAAATTGGTGACTATTCCTGAAGGCTAGTCCCATCAGTTCAAAGACCTTCCCGGCTTAACTACTATCTAAAAACTGCCTAGAAAAAGTTTAAAAAGAAACTCTTCTACCTAAAATTCCTGTTTTAAATATTTTATTTATTTTGTATTTGTGTGTGTGTGTGTGTGTGTGTGTGTGTGTGTGTGAGAGAGAGAGAGAGAGAGAGAGAGAGAGAGAGAGAGGGCACTGTTTCCCTGTGGAGGACCAAGGGTGACTGTGTGTGTGTCAGAGGGCACTGTTTCCCTGTGGAGGATCAAGGGTGACTCTTGCTTCTCTCTGGGATTTCCAGGCTCCACCCGCCAGGGCTGGAAGTGCAGCCCACTGCTGTTTCTGTCTAGTGTGTTTATGTGGGAGCTGGGATCTGGACTCAGGACCTTCTCCTTGCAGAGACAGAATCTTAACCTTTGAACCATCTCTCCAGTCTTAACATTCCTATTTTAAACTACATAACAGAAATCATTCTCTCTCTTTGTATCCTAATCAACTTTTACTTTAACATTAGAAGCTAGGATTCTCATCAAGCCCTCCACTTGTACATGATGCTAGTTTTCCTGGTCGCCTAGCACTGGCTGAGTTTTCCAGGGTCACCAATACAGTGCTTCTGTTTGGTTGCTATTATCTATTTCTCTGCTCTTCCATTGGACTAGAATGCCTCTGGTTTGGGTATTAAGATATTTTCTCATTTAAAGATAAAGTAAGAGGTGTTGTGATAGTTAATCTTGTGTGTCCACTTGACCCTACTTGGCATTAACTGAGATCAGCTGTCAGACTACTTGGAAGAGATTATCCAGCTCAATTCATTTAGAACACAAAAACCATCCGTAGATCTGATTAGAATATCCCTAGATCTGATTGGAACCTCCCAATAACAGACCAGATAAAAGGAACCATAGAACAGAAGACTTAGAAGAGAGAGACTTCCTCCAGCTCTGAGCTGTCATCCACTGGCCTACTGGACTGAGCTGCTCTGAGCCTTCAGGATGTTTGCAGTGACTTAGCCTGCCTCCAGTTTCAGTCACTAGATATGTTGCCTCCACCAAGAAAGGCTGTTTCTCCCCTCTGGAGCCATAAACTTAATGAATCTGCCTTTCTCCCTTAAATTGGGTGTTCTCTCACAGCAACAGTCAAGAGTAATTGTTGCTGGTGTTTAGATGAAAGTTTACTCTTATGTGTTTAGTATCGAGACATCTGATCCTGTCTACAGCTTTCACCCTGTCAGTTGTTCAAACTGGTTCATAGTGCTGGGCATGTGTTACCTGTCATGGTGCATGGAAGAATCAGGGACTTGTAAGAAAGTAGGCAGTTGGTTACCTGGAGGTTAATACCACTCTCTTCTGAGTCTTAGTCTTGTTTTCCCATTTCTTTTAAAACTTTTCTTACACAGAAAACTTTTTAAACTGTTTAGAGCTAGGGAAAGCACTTTGTTGCAAGTTCTCAAGGGGATAAAGAGCAAATCTTTTTTTTTTTTTTAGAATATAGCAAATATGTATTAGGAAATCAGAAGTTTGGAAATAAATGATATTTTCATTTTAATCTTACTTTATAATTACTTTTACATATATTAGACTTGTTTAGCATTTTTCAAAAGCTTCTAATTATACAGTTGAAGTGGAATATTATAAGCTTGACAAGAATGGGAAACAATTTTTCATGTCTGCAATGTAACTCAAACTTCTTTCAAAAACAATGACTAACTAAACAATAATAAATGAGCTTTCTATGAGCATATATTGAATTGTTTGCAAAATATTGTACTGTTGCATTCAACTGGTTTTACAAATTTAAGTTAGACATATTGGAAACAATTAATCATGCACTCGTTCATTGTTTTAGAATGAATTTATTTTGTACATTTTTGTTTAGAATTACTTTAATTAGAAGTCATTATTATGTGATCCAGTCATTAATGTGTTACAAAAATTGAAGAAAAAATGAGTAAGAGAAGGAATTTCTGTTAACATAAGAATGGCGATTTGTATGTCCAACACTTTCTGATGAAATGAGATAGGATGCTATTGTTAATTTTTTGAGAAAGTATGATAAAATATTGACAACAATATTATGTACAGTTTTATACTGCCAATAACACAGTTGATATTTGAAAATTGCTAATGAAAATTTTATTATTCATTAATGTTTTAAGTCTTCATAATCCATTATTAATAGATATTTGATAACATATAATATATTTTAAAATCTTTAAAATTATCGATAACATATACTAATATATATGTAATTGCAATTTCTAATAATTTAAAATCTAGGATTTTTCAAGAGTTTTTTTCTATTCTGACCAATTTTAGATGATTTGGGTATGGGTGTTTTTCTTTACTTTATATAATTGGATTTTATGATTAGCTTCTTATGGAACAGCATAGGATTGAGTCTCTGATGGGTAAAAAGGGAAGGTAAGAGGAAAACATGCACCTGTAATCCCAGAGCAACTTTTACAAAACAGTTCTCCCCACTCCTTCTAATAACTCCTGGTCCTTATTATTTATGCTTTCCTGAGTTCATGTCTTTTTGCTTTATTTGTGATGTGCTGAGTTTATGAAGGTCATGCATGGGACCATGGATTTGGAGCTGTAACTCAGATGCTAATGGGTCAGTTGAGTATGCACAACAGCTATGACTGACCTTCTTCCAGGATTCAATAGTATCCAGCAGTTCACCAGTGATTTGCTGTGCCCACTTAGTAGTCCCTTTACTATCTAGGATTGACTGATGGACTGATAATAGACCAGTCTTACTCTTGCTCAGTGGAGGCAACCACAGCTACTGGAAGATCATGGTTGAAATGACTACATTACACCAACAAGAGGACATTTTATAGTCTTTCTCTCTGTCTTTTACCTTTACATTCTTCCAAGTACTCTTCTGCAATGTTTCCTGCACCATTGAGAGGGGGAATAAATAGTTTATCTATGAGTGAACACTTCACTTTCCATTATTTTCAGCAAATTGAGCAGTCATGAATTTGCATTCACCTTCCTTACAAATAAAGCTTCCATTATTAAGGATGAAAGCAATATAAATATATATATATACACATACACACACACACACATACACACATATATATATATATAATCTCCTTTCAGAATCATGCCAATTTAGCTGAAAGAAATGTAAGTTTCCCTCAGTACCTAAGAGTTTCTCAGCCATGGACTTTTGAAAAGAACACTCTTTAAATGCTCAGAATTTTTACATACTTTTAAATACAATTGCATAGTAATAAATGGACTACATTAAATATTATCAGTAAGCATCTTGGAGTTTCTAATGCTAATAGATACCAAACAATTTTGATTCTTAAAATATGTTACCCTAACTTTTCCTATGGTAAATAAAATAACATTATTTTAAATGCAAAAATATTCCTTTCAGTGGTAATTTGAAAAATTCCATTTGGCCATTTGTTCATGTTAATCAAGTGGCATCTCATTTTAAGAAATCTTTGTTATCATTGTTGACAATGGACACTGGAAGTTAATCATATAAGAGCTTGAAACATGCAGCTATAATTTAATCGGTTATATTATTAACTTTAATTCAAATGTGGAACTAAACTTTTAGAAATACAAATGCACTTTTTCATGTTCAGAATGGACTTTTGATGTTACCAAATCATATTTTGAAGTAACTAAATTGGAAAACTATAGTCTCATAATTAAATATAATAGCCAAGCAAATATGCAAAATGCTTCAAGGCTCTGACTGAAACACAATTAGTGGTTTTAATAAGCATGCGTTTCCAATGAAACATCACAATGGGTTATTTTCATGAGTTGTTTCTAAGCATGCATCCAGAATATGTTTTAAACAAGAAAGCAGGTAAATTACTTTTTAATGACATATTATCTTGCATTATTTTGAGTTTTCATTGTCAAGTAAAAAGTAATTTTGCATCAAAATATATTCTGATGTAGAATAGCAGCTTTGTAAATAATATATAAGCATTATTTGAGAAATATTGAAGGTAGTATTTATATAGCATGTCAAATTACTCCCCGAACTTCTCCCCACAACCCACACATAATAGCTCCTCAGTCTTTTGCTCTTTGTACTATTTCTTCCTTTCACCTCCAACTTTCTTACTTTCATTACTTTCTATCTTGTTATTTGCAGATGTAGGTAAAGTAACATTTTCTTGAACTGTAATTAATCCATCACAGCATGACAATGCTTTCCATGTAATATAACACAAAAACATTTGCAATGAGGAAACTTGATATTACTCTCCGTAGATTTTCACCAAATGCCAATTTTTTAACATTTTTTATTATTATTTCTGCTCATACAAACTTAATAGGTACAACAGTTTCCTCCCTCCCTCCTCCTCCCCCTGACCTCCCTGCTCCTCTTCCCCTCACCCCTCCCTCCTCATCCCCCAGTGCTTCCCCCCCCCCCAATACCCAGAGAATCCTTTAATGTGCATGCCAGACTCTCCTCTGGGCCCTCCTCTCCGATGACACCAAATGCCAGTTTTTGAAAGCAACCAATTTAACATTTTTTTATCCAAAATTTCTGAGCTTAAAATAGCATTCAAAGTCATCATTTGCATTTCATAATAACCACAAACAAGATTTCCAGCATGTCAAAATAGTTTCCTGTATTAAAAATCACTTTTGAACTTTGTTGAAAGGTTGCATATAATTTTGAATAGGAGCTTACAATGTCATCTGTCTTTAATCAAATACATGTATTAATAAAGCATTTGTAGATCAAAAGATTTAACAAAATTCTAAGGACCCATTTTTAATATAAGAAGAAAATCTTATTTTAGTTCATTATACTCTTTTCAAGATAAAAATTTATCTACTTACACAACAATCACATATATGATTTGTATGCAGTATATTAGCAATGGACTCATGCATAAATCATGATAATACCATAATGGCTGCAGTAAAGAAAAATGCTCTGCATTTTGTGTCCTTGGACTTGACTGTGACATATAAGATATGTAAATAGATGTAAAAAATGACATACAAAATATAAAAATTAAATGCATATTTCTATAGTAATACAAATCACCACATGATCAAAGAATGTTATCCTTTGAACTTATGCCTAAAAAGGAATTTCATTGATGATACAGAAATTGGTAAATAGATGTAGAGAAAATTCAGACTATTTTTTGTATAATGCTAAATTAAGTCTGGTTTCTAGAAACTTGATATTGATAATGAGACCTTTTACTAGCAAATATTCTAATACTGTAAGATTTTGTTGTGAGGTAGAATCTTAAAGCAAAGTTGTATGCATCCAGATGTAGATCATAGAAAAATATTTCAGAATCTATCCACACAAATCATATTAAATACATATATATAATGTTTCTGTTTATTATAATTTATGTATACATATGAGATATTACTTTTTGCAATATTGTTTTAAGTCAATATGAATTATGCCCCATGTTTAAGTATTTTTGAAATATGTCAGTGTCTTCTTCAATTTCACTAAACAACCTTTCATTAAATGGTTGTTTTAACTTTAACCAAGACTGTAACTCACATACATTTAATCTATTCAAATAAAGAGCATAAATTCATGGTATTCAACCACAAGTGGAACTTGAAGCTTTCTGACTTACTATAATTTTGAAGGTATGTTATATGTTCAAAATGTGTGGTTGAAAGAATTTCAATGTCAAATTGTTTTGTAATTTCCAGAGACATTTTTCAAATGTCATAGGAAAATAGAAAACACCAAAGGTATATTTGGAAAATCCAAGTAAACCACTGAGAAGTGTCCTCATCCCTCCAACCTTCTAGTAACATAAGAATTAAGCTGATTGCTGATTACCATCACTTAATGGAAAGAGAATTCCTATAGGAGTTTAGGGAATTTGTATTGTCACACAAAATCAAATGAGAGTCACATGATTTAATCAAAACACTTAATCAATACATTTAAATGTCTCCTGCTTCTTATATAATAATATACCTAGATTTTATACCATAGCAGTCCCAAAACTATAAAGTAAATTTTTTCATTTATTTCAGCTTTCCCTGTCTTCTTGGTTGAAGGAATATGAAATTTATACACCAGTAATCCCTTCACTTACTGATTAGGATTAACCTACAATCACTTCAAAATCATTTTCCTTCTACTATTTCCAGTCCTTTCTCATTGATATGTCATGATAAGAATTTACGAACAATCAGGTATCTCTACATTTAAAGTAAGCAAGATAAAACAAGAATCTGTATAGCTAAAGGTCCCCATTCAGTTTCCACACTAACTTTCCAGTAAATTAGCAGACTATTACAACATGAGGAAGTATTTCATGTAAATAACTCCATGAGACTAAAGTATCAATTTGGACAAATTATAGAAGTGCTGTGATTTAAAAATTCTGCCATCTCCTCTAGTGCATAAAAAAGGAGACTAGAAGTACATGACTCTTTTGTTTAGTATGATGCATTAATCACATTCTAGTTATTAAAAAAAGGCACTGTCAAAGAAGAAAATTTTAAAATAGAGATGGGCTGTGTTATGATTAACAACTTGACAGTCACATACTGTTTGAGGCACAGTTGTGAAGAATCAATGCTTGGAACCGTCCAACAGGCCCCTGATCAAACTTGCAGGTGCATGTTTAATTGATCTGGAAAACCCAGCCCATAGTGGGCAATATTTTCAGTGGTGGGCCAGATAAAAGGAAGTGCAAGGAAGAGGGACACTACTCTCCCATTATCCTGTGTCAAAATGCTGTTATAGAAATAGAAGGTGTTAGTTGGACTTCCAAAATTTAGTTTTAGAAAGTTTATTTATTTATTATTCATTTGTGTTTTTAATTTTATTTCAAGACTCAAACCAGAGGGCAGTTTCAACGAATATTGGAAAAGGTTTCATTCTTCCAAGAAGATAAAGAATAAAATAAAAGTCATGGAATTGGTTCAATGTCAAGAACTCGCCTTGCAAGCCTCGTGCCCTGAATTCAAATCATTAGTCCTGTGTCTGTAATGTCAGGATGCCTATGGGAAATGGAAGGACCACTCCAAGAATCTCCAGAAGTTCATGGTTTGTGAATCTGATTCACTCATCAGTAGTGAAGAAACTGTTATAAATACAATGAAATGGGTGGAAAAACTTGGGAGTATTATCCTCCAACCTGCACACAGGCTATGGCACACAGGTGCACCTGTACTCACATACACATGTACAACATACTATACATACAAAGATAGACAGTCAGACAGACAAATGAATAAAATGAAATTAAACAAATTAAACAAGCCAAGAAAAAACAATTATATGTACCAAAATTTGTACGTCCTCTCCATCAACACCCTGTAGACCATCACATTCTTTCTCTAGATATTTGCTTGTTTGTTAAATGTCAGCATTTCTTGGGATAAATAAAATTTGTGACAATTCAGTTCTACTTCTTGTTGTTGCTCTATTAAGTTTCCATGCTAGATCTCAAAAGAGGGAAATTGGAAGGGCCCTCTGGTTAAATGCAAGAGAAAGTGCTGACGATTTGAAGACAAAAACACATTTCCAAATAAGTTATTAAAAAAAAAAGAGTCACAGCAATCAGTCTAAGTCTACTCTCTTCAACCCTTTCAGAAAGACCCAGAATTAGCCCCTCATGCTGTTTGTTCTAGTCTGCTGGGCTGTCAGAATGTTTCAATAGTCAACTAAACTGCAAGGTCCAGAAGTTGGACTTTCAGTGTTTTACAAAGAAGTGCTTCCTAATTATGGATCTTATAGAAACACCATTAAATCTTTAACCCAAAGATCCAAAAATTTTGAGCTTTCATGAATGCTTTTGTCTTAGTACCAACTTAACACAAACACAATGGCAAACAGCACCAATGAACACAAGGCTGAGAATTGGATCCAGATTAGAATAAGTGAAATTTGAATATTTATAATTTTTCTAAAGATAAAATAGTTTGAAAAGAAAAAGAAAGGACAAGTTTTAAAATTAGTAGACTAAAAAAGATAGAGGAGATTGTCCCAACACGTTATCCCTTTCCATCTTGCACACACGAGAATAGACTCAGTTTTTTTCTCCTGATCAGCAATGAATTTTTCATGCATATTTAAACAAATGCATGCACATTTTGTTTTATATTTCAACAATTCAAAAATCTGCATGCTCATTGTTTATTTTTCTATTTCTTTCATTTAAAGATAAATTATTTATTTGTTTATTTATTTATTTATTCATTCATTCACTCATTCATTCATTCATTTATTTTAACAATCACACGAACTTAATAGGTACCCTGGTCCCCTCCTCTCCAGGCCTCTCCAGTCCCCCTTGTTCCCTTCCCCCCTTTTCCCCTTCCTTTCACTTAACTCCCTCCCTCCCCTTAGCATTATATAGCCATGGAAAACACTTCCAAAGAGTTATGTCTTATTTTTCCATATATATTACTTGAGTATTAATATTAGACCATAATAAGCATCTTCAAGTTACTGATAGGATAAGTGATAATGAAGACAAATCACTTATGTAAACTGTGCTTGTAAGTGTGTGTGTGTGTGTGTGTGTGTGTGTATATGTGTGTGTGACAGAGAGAAAGAAAGAGAGAAACTAGAAGGAGAAAGCTTCATCAATGTTTCTGTGAAATAACCTTATGATATTTCTGACTTGGCATTAAACTTATTTTCTTGGATGAAAAACATACATAAACATTGTTTTTACAGCAGAAAGTGCCTTCCATAGTGAACCTCAACAATTAAGCTATACATGAAAATATCTTCTTGTCCCGGACACTTTTTTCTGAGACATGGTCTGTGGTAGCTTTGAAGTGAGTATGTTAGCTTAGTTTCATTTTGAGCTCAATGCAAACTTTGTCTATTATGAATCATTTTCCCAGGGGGAAAAATGATCTTGAACTTCTGAACCTCACAGCTCTGCCACAAGAGAACCAGAATTACAGGAATTGTATTACCACACAAAGTTTTACATGGTACTGGGGACTAAACCTAAGGATTTCTCCATATCAGGCAAATTTTCTTCAAATTCAGTTACATTCCCAGTACAAGCTCCATTTTATACATGTAAATAATCATTTTTGTTCTTTAAATATAATAAGGGTATCTATATTATGCATTCTAACTTTAAAAAAATTTGCATATCTTGTATATGTGTGTTTGAATGAGTTTTGTGCACATGTGTATGTGTGGTTGTATTTTTGTGCACACATACATGTGCAGGTTTGCATGCCCATATGTGTCCTCCAATATGTGCACAAATGCATGTGAAGTCCAGAAGAATTTACATGAGTTACTCTTCTACCTCATTTTTTGAGTGTGGTGTTTAATTTAATTTAAAGCCTATCATAGAGTAGTCTGTCTTTCTAGCTTGCTGTAGAGATTTTCAATCTCCAGCTATAGAGTTCTATATGTGGATTCCAGAGACCTTAACTGTGGTACTTTTGCTTCCATCGCAAGTACTCCAAATACTGGCCATATCATCCACCCATCAAGTGATACATCAGTAACTGATGAAATAGTAGCAATAGGGAGTCTTTTAAATTTAGAGGAAAATTTGATTTATATTAACTTCATACAAAGTTAAAATTTTCAATTAAAATGTATCTTTTTGGTACATTAGAAAAAAAGGCTTGTAGATTTTATGTGATATTTTTGCTTGGTTAATTATCCAATATTCTAATGCTATTCCAATGCAGATTTCTTTTAGTATCTGCAGTCCTCATTTTTTCCTTCTATTTCTATTATTAAAACTTTGCAGGTCTCTATGTACAGATTAAAATTTACTGTATACAGCTGCTTAAAAATCCATTTTATATAAACCATTATTTTAAACAGTGCAATAAAATGTTGCAACTCTCTCACAGACACATTTTGGGGAAAATAAAGCATATATAATTATGTAATGCCCATTATCTACATGTAGGTCATCAACAGACTATATTTACTTGCAATGAAAGAACTTGTCTAGAGTTGAATAATTCTCCTTGTTTTAAATAGATAAAAGTTGTTCATTGTTCTTTTGTAATATTCAATTACAAAATTGTCATTACTCAATATTTACCTTTCAGTTTCTGGAAAGGTTTATGAGTCATGAAATATTTCTGGGGCAACTGTCATGAGACCAAAACATTGAAAGATGATGCTGAAATGCAAGCTGTGCCTTTGGCACAGGAACTACGGGAGTGCTCTCATTGGGACCAGGAATATTATGATGTCCATTACACTGGCTTGATCAACGAGTCACATAACTCTTAAGCATTTTTTATTTGGGAGATAGTGTTATTTGAAACATTTGTTTTCATATTAGTGCACATACTTTTTTACTTTCTTATTTGGGTGTCATTTAAAAGTCATAGCTCCTTACTTGGGTTCAGAATGCTATCTGGTTTTATATTCAGTCATTCAGCTCTTGAAACAATTTTCTACCGGCAACAAGAGGTTATTCAGGATGCTGAAGACCTTTTTAGTAATTTAATAAATTTCAATATGTCTGAAAATTTCTTTTTAAATGAATTTTTTGAGCTCTCTAACTTGCACTCTCAGATAGTTTCTTCTGCAAAATATTTAACAAAACTGGCCTTAAGGAAGTTCCAAGAACAAGCTGCTCTTTGACACAAATATTTGACATTTCTCATACCTACCAAAACTTGATTCATCTGGACTGTGACATCTTACTGAATTTAAACAGAAATTTTAAAAAAATGTCCTCTAGCATTTTTTAATGTACCTCTAGGAGATGTGGATGTACAATTTTCCAGAATCTGACCTTCGAAGTCCACAGAGGTCATATACACTTGGATTTCTGAGAGATGTATGTCATGAAGCATTGTGTTGCTAATTTGTTTAGTACTCAAGTGGCATCGATTACAAGTGTCATCCACAAAAAATATGCAGACATGAATGCTGTTTTCAATGGTTTTAAGAGTAAATTTCAGATTATAAAGATTAAATTTAAAACTGAGAAGACAAGCTTTCTTATTTTAATACTATACTGCATGGCACTAAATCACATAAATTATAAATAAGAATCTGTTGTTTTCAATTAATGACAGTGAAAGTTGATTTTTAATATTGACAATATTCAAGCAATTTATTGTTTGTAACATCATCAGTGGTCTGTAAAAGCAGAAGGAAAATAAAGAGGCATTTAATTTTAAGTTGTCAGTTTGTGTTTTATTTTAAAATGTTCTGTGTTATTAATAGAGTGACTATTGTACAAATACACTTTGATTCAATTTCTATAATTGATAGACATATTACAAATTTACCTACTTACAAAATGTAAAATTATTTCAATTATAATGAATGTATTTCCAAATATGTTTTATAGTGTAGTATTATTCTTTATAATTGAATGTTCAATACTTTTAACATTTTTAAGTTCCTAGAACATGTGTTACACATTATCTTAAAGTTTTTTAGAGACTTATTTATTTTTCGCTGTTACTAAGAATATCAAAATTAAAATTTTAAAATGTGATTTCTGACATCTCTTTTCTTAAAGGCCTGATAATCTGTTGTGTTCAATCCAAGTATTTTGAACAATTATGTCTCACTATTGTTACTTTTGGCTAACCTTCACTGGAAGTCACACAGTATATGATTTCACATAGGTAAAGCAGCTGTTCATGCTGCCCATAAATTTTGCCAAAGAGAAATTCTGTCCCTAAGGTGTAGGCTGAGTTACAGCTTTAAAAAAATATTAAATTAGCCTTGCACACAGTTGGCTCCCTAGTACCATGGCTTTCCACCATGGCTTCCTATTTGTTTGGCTCAAGCTCTTCTGTAGTTTATTGACAGTGCTATGATAAATCACAGTTTCCACTGGGCATCGTACCTGCTGACATGGTCTCAGTCCCTGAATAGTGGCCAATATCTATTTCTTCTCATGCAGGATTGTGAAATTGCTCTTTCTAAGCTTGAAAATTGATGTTCCATGAAATAAACCATTCTGGATTTGGAAAACTTCTTTGAACATTGTGACTTTTCCACTTAAAGTTATAGCAACCCTGAATCCAACTGAATTCTCTATGCATTGTCTGTGACTCAGTAGTCAAAAATATTTCCTGATAGATGAGATGAGGAAAAGAACCATGCTGTAGGATTGAAAACTCTTTGATTTTAATGTTAAGCATGTTATATATGAGTATCTATTATTTTCATAAGGCTACATATCAACTGTTAAATGATTGGGATTAGAATAGATAACACCTATCTGAAACTATTTAAATAAATCTCATTTGATTTATCCTTAGCTCATGAATTTTCATCAATTGAAATAAAATTGCTTATGGGATAATAACTGAATTAAATGTATCCTTCCATGTACTTGAACTCCAAATATACTATATGTCTTGAATGTATAGTAAATCAAAAAACATGTATTGCAAGAATTCTATAAGACAGTATAATCTTTGGCTTAAACGTGAAGTTTTAAAAGACCAGCCTCTTAGAACAGCTTTCATTGTGTCCCAGAGATTTTGGTAAGTTGTATTTTCATTATCATTCACTTTCAGGAAATCTTGAATTTCCTTTTTAATTTCTTCCTGAATCCAGTTCTCATTCAGCATCATATTGTTAAGTTTCCAGGAGTTAGTGTATTTTCTCTTGTTTGATGTGTTGTGGATGTCCAGCTTTAGGCCGTGGTGGTCTGACAGGGCACAGGTTAGAATTTCAACTTTTTTGTACATGTGTAGATTCGTTTTGTGGCCCAGTATGTGATCTATTTTGGAGAAAGTTCTGTGTGCTGCTGAGAAAAATGTGTATTCTTTGATGTGTGGGTGAAAAGTTCGAGAGAGATCTGTAAGGTCCATTTTTTAAGGGTTTGATTAAGGTCCAAAGTGTCTCTATTAAGCTTTTGATCTGTTGATCTATCCCATGTTGAGAGGGCGGTGTTGAAGTCCCCAAGAATTATCATTTGGGGGATGATTTCTTGCTTTAGACGCTGTAGGGTTTTCTTAATGAATGTGGAGGGGCCCGTATTGGGTGTATATATGTCCAGTATTGTGAAGTCTTCCTGGTGAATTGTACCTGTGACTAAAATGTAGTATCCATCCGTATCTCTTATAATTTTCTTTGGTTTGAAGTCCACTTTGTCTGATATCATAATGGATACCCCTGCCTGTTTTCTGCTTCCATTAGCTTGTAGAATTGTTGATGAGCCTTTTATTTTTAGAGCTTGCCTATCTTTTGTGGTGAGATGGGTTTCCTGCAGGCAGCAGATTGATGGATTGTGATTTTTAATCCAAGTTTGTAATCTGTGTCTCTTGATCAGTGAGTTAATTCCATTAACATTTAGTGTTATAATGGTGAAACTATATTTGATTCCAGACATTTATTATGTTTAGTAGTTTTTATAAGTATATTGCTTCACTTTTAATAGTGTTATACTTGCCTTCTGCTCTCCTGAATATGCCTGTTTTTTTCTTCACGCTTGAGTATCATTTCTAGCATTTTTTGAAGTCCTGGTTTGGTGGACATGTATCTCTTCAAGTTGTCTTTGTGCTGGAAGATTTTTCTTTCTCCCTCGATCATGACTGATAGTTTTGCAGGGTAAATCAGCCTAGGTTGACAACCATTTGGTCTTTGACAAAGGGGCCCAAAAAATCCAATGGAAAAAGAACTACATCTTCAACAAATGGTGCTGGCAAAACTGGATCTCCACATGCAGAAGATTAAAGTTGGACTCGTACTTGTCACCATGTACAAGACTTAATTCCAAATGGATCAAGGACCTTGATATAAGGCCAGAGACTATAAAAACCATAGGTGAAAGGATAGGGAACTCCCTCGAGCTGATTGGGCTAGGCCAACATTTCCTAAACAGACATCCAATGGCACAGTCACTGCTCCCAACTCTCAACAGTTGGGATCTTGTGAAATTAAAGAGCTTCTGTTCAGATAAAGAGATTGTAACAGGAGCTCAAAGGCAACCCACAGAATGGGAGAAAATCTTCACTAACCACACATCTGATAGAACTCTGCTGTCCAGAGTCCACAAAGAACTTAGAAAACTAAACACCAAGGAAACCAATGGCCCAATTAAAAAAATGGGCCCTGGGGGCTGGAGAGGTGGCTCAGGGGTTAAGCCTCCGCCTTGCAGGCGGAAGGTCCTGAGTTCGGATCCCAGATACCACGTATAGACGCCAGGCAGAAGCGGGGGCAGCCTGCGCTTCTGGTCCTGGTAGGGCGGAGCCTGTGAATACCGGGGCAGAAGGAGGTGGAGGAGTCCATGGTGGTTCGCGAATTCGTCCGTGGTTCTACACATACACAGACACACACATACACAGACGCACACACGCACATGCTCACAGTTGAATAAATAATAATAATAATAATAAATTTAAAAAAATGGGCCCTGGAACTTAAAAGAAACTTTACCAGGGATGAAATTAAAATGTCTAACAAATATCTTAAAAAATGCTCCACTTCCTTAGCCATCAGGGAAATGCAAATCAAAACTTTCCTGAGATATCATCTCACCCCAGTCAGGATGGCAAAAATCCACAATACAAACAACAACAAATGCTGGAGAGGATGTGGAGAGAGGGGAACTCTCCTACATTGCTGGTGGGAATGCAGGCTCATACAGCCACTCTGGAGAGCCGTCTGGAGATTCTTAAAGAAATTAAAGATTGAAATGCCATATGACCCTGCGATTCCACTTTTGGAAATAACCCCCCATACAGCAGAGGTTCACCTCGATAGCACAAGCACGACCATGTTCATAGCAGCACTGTTTACAATAGCAAAGTCATGGAGTCAACCCAAATGTCCAACAGTTGACGAGTGGATAAGGAAACGGTGGTACATCTATACAATGGAGTACTACTCAGCCATCAAAAATGATGAATTCCTGGAATTTGCCGGGAAATGGTTGTCATTAGAAACAATTATATTAAGTAAAGTATCCCAGACCCAGAAAATTAAGCGCCGTCTGTACTCCCTAATAGGTGGCTCCTAGTACCAAACCCACCCACCCACCTAGAGACAGTAATTGCAAGGATTATGAACAGGAGGGATGGGGTAGGAGGGCCACATCAGAAACAAGGAGAGAAGGGACCATGTTTCAGCAGAGAAAATAGGCCTCCATCAAGGACTCAAATAAGTAATGAGACATCTGATTAAGTTCACAGACTTTTGTTCCTGATCATATACTACTGAGGGGGTATGATCTCACCAGAAGAGGAGGGCATATAGTCTGGCAGATAAAAAGTAACCATTGTACAAATTGGTGATAGACCCCTCCCTCACTGTGGTTTCCCACTTTTATTACATCTACCTTTGAATGTGCTTTTATCACAAGACTCTAGTTTAACAGCTTTTTGTCTCTGGCCAGGGGGTAACATACAATGCCCACCAGGATGGAGTGAAGGGCATTGCAGGAGCAGCAAAACTGTAAAAGAAAATCAACAAACCACAATCCAGAACTTCAGAGACTCTATATCAACCACCTAGAACTAGGCCAGACTAATCTCTCCCCATCCTGAAGCTCAGGGAAATTTGCAGAAGAGGGGGTGGTAAGAGTGTAAGAGCAAAAGGTTGGGAGGAGCAATGATATGTAAGATACTCCATACAAGTTAGGGCTGAAGCAATCATAATTGGACTTTACATGCCCTGCACATTGTCCAACACACTATTGACCTCACAAAGTCTAGCATCTGCTAAAGGCACCAAGATCCTTGGAGGCAAGGGATTGGCAGCCACAGCAGTGTTCCTATACCTAAGGGGAACATGGGAAAGGGTTCAGGGAAAGGTCCTTGTACGTCATCAGAGAGGAGGGCCGAGAGGAAAATCAGGCATGCACAAGGAAGGACTCTCTGGGAATTGGGGCGGGAGGCACTGGGGGATGGGAAGGGAGGGGGTGGGGAGGAGGAGCAGGGGGTACGGGGGGAGGAGGAGGGAGGGAGGGAACTGGTGTACCTATTAAGTTTGTATGAGCTGAAATAATATTAAAAAATATATTAATAAAAAAAAGACCAGCCTCAAGCTCCATTGTGTAAAGTTATCAGTGAACAGGACTTACAACCTGAGATTGACTTAAAATTGAACATGGTAGAAAAATACAACTTAGTTATACTTTGAGTTTCAGATGAGCATATTGTGACTGTCCAAGTCTCTTTTTCTTTCTTTCTCTTTCCCTCTCTCTCTCTCTCTCTCTCTCTTTCTCTCTCAGGTAAATGAAATGCATTAGCAAACTATTAGCAATAGCTAATCTAAAAATCAGTAATATAATGGCAATATGAGAAGAAGAATCATGACATATCTGCTGAATGACACTAGTGAAACCCCAGCCTAGGAATTGTTCCAATTACATGGAGAATGACTTTAATTTCTTTAACTTCGTTAATTTACCTTCTCAGAAATTGATGAAGAAGTTGAAATTCAGAATGGCTTTGTAGTCCAGTGGACACATGTTCTTTTTTATGTACTTGGTCCTGATTTTTAATTCAATAACACAAAAAAGAAAGTGATACTGAAATTACAAGAGCTATCTTATTTCAAGATGTTTATTTTATTATGTTTGTGTTATTCACTGACTCAATTATATTGTAAGATATAGTCTATTGCATATATATACATATATATATATAGAGAGAGAAAGAGAACAATATATTAATACAAGTTTTTAATAAATATCAGGTTTAATAAACAAAAGTTAAATGAATGGAGAAAGTCCATGGCTGCCTTTAAGTATAATTTTGTGCCTTAGTTTATTACCTAGGGCTAATAATGTTATCCAAAGGACATTTGTTGAGTATACTTTTTCCTGTTTCTTGGGGAGTTTGATTTGTTTTTCCAGTGCTGTCAGTAACATAGTAAATCAATGCTACATGACAGTTTTCCAGTGTTGTATAACATAACTCTTCTTCTGTTGTCTAGATTTAGAAGGAAGCTTATGGTAGATGAATCCCTTACAGCCTGATTCATTTCTTGTATTGATTTCTAGAAGTCTAGTGTAGGGTAGAAGCATTTCAAGTTATTGAATACTTGAAAAATAATCGGATTTCTTTGATTCTCCATAAAATTTGATACTAAGCAATCATTACTGATTTTTAGATTATCAAATGTTGAAGCAAGTGAAAGTTAAACAATTTTATATAAAGAAATTTAATCGTTTTAAAACTTTGTTGGTCAAACAGTATTGTTCTTCCCAATGTATGGATATAAACCATATAATTCTCTTCTAGTGTATGTGAGTGTGTTTGTGTGTGTGTGTCTGTGTCTATGTGTATGTATATTTGTATGTGTGTCCATATATTTATGAAGAGAAAGAGCAATGAGAAATATATGGGTTATATCAAAGGTCATATATTTACATAAATGAAAATGCAGCATGTGTTCTTATAATTTTAGTTTTTTGTTTTCTATATAAAATCTAAGTACAAAGCATTTTAATAGAAATAAAAACAGTATAAGAAAAATTTTCAGTTTTTTCTCAGTATTCTGAGATTCCATAAATTGAATTACACACTGTAATACAATGGTTCATAAAACATGGGTTTTAGAATAGAGGGGAAGAAAAGAGAAAAAGCACAAACCCAGACTCAAGGCTTCATCCAAGGGGACTGAGTAGATTTGAGTAGAAATTGTCCCATGGATTGGGAATTACTACAATTGTGGGCCTAGGGGTGCAGGGTTTATAACAATTAGAGCAGGGGAAATGGGTTTTGGTTTAATAGGTTTGTTCCATCCATTTCACTTGCTTTTGTCAGTTTTCCCATGATAACCAGCCTCTGTGGGATTGTCTGTTTTGAGGTTGATTAGCTCTACCCTAATTTCTGGAGACGTCTGCTCTAGCAGTTGCTAGCTGCTCTAACAGCTCTCAGTCTCCTTGATGGGCTTGACTTAGGCTTCCTACAGCTTCTGCCAGTCAGGCATGCCTTTCCTACCATAATGGACTCTATGTCCTTTGGAACAGTAAACTGAATGAATAATCCTCCTTTCTCCCTTAAATCAGTTGACTTTGAGTGGTGTTTCATGTCAAGAGAGAAAAGTAGCTGGAATAGAACTGGTACCAGAGAAGAGGGGTGTTGCTTGTATAACTAAGAGAATCCAGTAAAAGAGAGTGAAGTTGTTACCAAGACATATAGAAATATGGTCAAAGCTGTCATGTGTAGTGTCCACTCACCCATAGCGTGGGGTGTTTCAGCCCACTCACACACTTATTCACATGCTCTATTACACAGCTGCTGGCTGCATTGATGAAAAGGTCGTTCCCACTTCTGCCTCCATTCCCCAGAGACTAGGTCGGGGAACTGGGAGTCTGTCTGGTCTTTAGCAGATCTCATTTATTGGGGGGGGGGGAGAAATGGAGCTTAAATAGACAAAAACCCACAAGGCTTCAAATGGGCATCCAATTGTGTTAAAAGTCAAGGCAACCTTCAGGTACCACAGGTGAAGTCCAATGTCAATCAGCACAAGAGGCAAACCAATACCTGAAAGTCAATTAGCCCTCTCTGTAAAGTGATCAGGTGAAGCCCAGGACCCTTGCCCTCAGCTCCATCTTTTGTCCTATGTGTTCGGCCATATCATGGGGCAAATCCTGGGCGGGCCCAACAGTCATGTAGCTTCTAAGTTTTTTGAAATGTTCATAATTGGGTGAAATATGGATATTTTTAGGACTTTGCACTGGGAAAGCCTTTGCATCTGGAGTTGGCCAGGCAATATGAGGCAGGATTGAATGCCCAAGGACTGGAATTGCAGTCTATAGGCCCACAGATGGCCTGTGTACTGTAGAGTTAAAACTTCAGTTGCCCTTGACAAGTGAAGACGTTAGAGCTGTCAGACCCAACATGGTATAACTTCTGAGGAGAGTGGTATACCATGGGAGGAACCTGCCCAAGAATATGATGAGTTTTATGGTTAGTTTTGCTAGAGGGATGGAAGAAGCTCATCTCTTGGACTTGCAGCTACAGAATTTGGCATCTGTCCTGCTGTTTTTCACTTTTGTTATGTACTGATCTTTTCTGGATATGCCCTCATTCTGCCCTTTTAGAATGAGAATGTTTATTTCGTGCCATTGTTTGTTAGAAGTATGCAACTTGTCTTTTGTTTCTTCCTGGAGGCTTTAGACTTTGGACTTTTGGACTGTGATAAGAATACTAATGTGGACTTTTAAATTTGGACTAACTACAGTTTGTATAATGCTATGGCAAATGAGCCCATGAGAGTTAGAGATAGAATGTAATGGTTAGAAATGTCTGTTTTTCCCCACAGGTTGATGTGTTTGAATCTTATTGTTTGGGAAGATCATGGCACCTGTAAGAGATAGAGCCTTCCCAGAGGATAGAAGTCAGAGTGTGTAGGACTTGAGTTTGATTAGCTCAGCCCTCCCTACTTTTGGAAGGAGTCTTCTCTTACAGTTAGCAGGTTTTCAGTTCTCAGCCTCCTTGATAGATTTAAATTAATTTAGTAAATTTGCATGTATCCATTCTATTGGCTCTGTTCCTCTAGAGAACCCTGACTAATACAGTGTTTGGAAAGATCATGAAAACTTTTGGAGGTACATTCTTGTTGGAGAAAGGAATGTTATGGAGTGGTGAACCTAACAGTTGGTTAGTCCTGCCCTGTTTCTGCTAACAGTCTCTCTTGAAGTTTGAAGCTTGCTCCCTTGTCCTCCATGACATGTGCAGTGATCTGAGCCTACTCCAGGCATGCCTTTTCCACCAGAATAGACTGAATCTCTGCTCTGGAAACATAAGTCAAATAAAGCTCCTTTTATCCCTTTAAGTTGCTTGAGTCTGAATGTTATCTCACAGAAGCAGAGTTACTGCAAAACATACAGAAAAGGAAATAATATGAGGCATCATTTTTGCAATATTATATTCCAAGGCCATTCAATTTTTGAGATATTAGTAGAAATAGATTTACACTTGAGGCTTATTATTATTGATATTATTTTTATCTTCATTTTATCTGTGTTTTGTATGCCTCCACAAAATCTGTATATAGCGTATTTAAACATAATTTTGAAATATTAGTCTTTTCAAAAACATGTGCATAATTTTCTGGAAGATGTGCTGAACTCAAATACATCTTTTATAAATTTATATCCTAGGAGAGACTATTATTTATCTTGATGAGAATTAGATAGTCTTAGGTTATGATGTCTGAACTCCTGGATTTTTAGCAGATTATTATATTCTTTTTCTTGCTGACTTTGTATCTCCATTTTATTCATTATTTCAGCCTTTTCCTGTAATGAGGTCAATGAAACACACAAAGGTCTTAATCAGATTTTCATTTTTGCAGGAAAATGTCAGACAAAAATTGACACAGAAAGTTGTATCTTGTCTTGGAAAGTTGAAGTCCTTAATTTCTAGACTCTACTCCTTTAGGTGATATGGAAAAGAATAAGAGCTTGAGTAATCTTGATGGAAGTAAAATGCTCAGTGCCTGTTTCTTGGGAACTAGAGCAAAAGGGGGGAGTGGGAAAAGATACAAATGATCACATTAAAGACTTATTCAATGGTCTACATTTCATTCACCAAATCTCATCTCTTACATGTTATAACATCTCTAAAAAATATGGACAGGCTGATGGACAACCCTTTAAGAGTTTACAGATTAAAGCCCAATTCGTATGGATTATTGAGTACAAACTCCCTAAATTACTTCTATGTATCTTAATATGTTAATTCAAGTTCACAAATAGGGACTGGAGAGATGGATTAGGGGTTTAACCTGTGTTTGGATCCCAGATCCCATGTAAAAGGCCCTGGCCTTAGAAGTCCCCATGGCAAAGTAAAAAGCAGGCAGAACACTCTAGGATAATTTCCACAGTCATCCTTTGGCTTCCACAGGCACATAAGACACACAGACACAGACACAGACACAGACACAGACACAGACACAGATACAGACACACACAAACACACCATGTAAAACCATACATTTACAAATAAATGTATGTAGAAAAATTATACCCAGATATAGCACAGTCCCAGAAAGACAAATACTGCATATTCTCAATTACATGTGAATGTTATCATTAAACTTCAAGATTTGTGCAATTAGCAAACTCTAGTCCAGCAGTTTGCTTAGTAATATTTAGTAATACTGAATGCTGAATGTGGATCATTCAGGTCCACATGTGTTTTTCAAAGCTCCCCCCTCTAGGATCAGAAAAGTAACTCAAAAAAAAAAAAAGTCACTAAAATAGTATAATCACATAAAGTGGTGAGTGAAAATACCCAAACAAGCACTTTTACCTGAAAAACTCATGAGTAACTCATCTAAAATATCTTTTTAAGAAATCATATGTATATTATTATTATATGCTCATTATATATATATATATATTTATATATATATATGCAGTTGTTTTGTACACAAGTGTAAAGTTAGAAGAGTAATTCTTTGGAACTTTTTACATTTTGCCAGTATGTGTTGTTGAGTATCTCTGGAATGAATACATATGATGCTGATTTATTTTGTTTTTATTTTAAGGATACATGCTACAATATGCATCAAAATAGCATAGGCTTTAATGTACATATGGAAACATAAGATCATATTAATAAAGAGTAATATAAAGATGAAAAATAATGTCAATAATAACAGGGTCAACATGACTACCAATATCATCAAAAAATAAAATGGTACAATTTATTTCCAAATATGTCATCTATTTTTGTACTAATACATCATTATAGGTGTCAGCTTAGAAATTGTAATATTATTAACATATATTCTATAGTGATATCAATTGAAATGTGTCCTGTGTTGCCTCTGTATTTTAATAATAAAAAAATTTTTAAATTAAATTTAAAATTTTAATTTTTATATGAGTAAAATGTATAGTTAAATATATGTTACTGTATAGGTTAATATTTGAACTTCTCCATTTATATTTACTACATGGATATACAATCACATGTGCATGTAACTTATTGCAAATATATTTCAGCAATTATGGTGTAATCTAAAAATCATTTGAAATTTTAAGTCATGTTTATCTTTCATTTTACAGACAAGATTAAATACTTTCAGTTAATTATACTTACCTAATAATTATAGATTATATAAAACAAAACAACTATTTATTAAATAATATTTCAATTACTATTTATACACTATCATATAAGGAAAATATTTATACGGAAAACTGGAATATAATTTACTTTGTGAAGCAACAACAACAACAACAACAACAAAATTTTGAAAATCAACTTCCTATCCCAAATAATATCATTATTTTTTCATTTTGTCATTTTTACTTTCATTTTGGAAAGTGACCAGTACTTTATTTTCATGGGAAATATTGCTAATTTCTTGTGAAATATTGATACTATGAAGTAAACGAAGTAAAGAGTGGTAGCTTAGAAAAATGAGAATTTTTTTAATCTAATACATCAGAGCATTGACAACTGCAGTCATGGGAGCTCAAATTTCAATTCATTTAGTTTTATTGATCTCATTGATCAATATGAGAAAACTTATGAGTATATACCTTATATAATTTCTTTCTGAACACATTCCAGAACATAGCTTGAGGAAATGTCAGATTTGTGGCTTCTGAAATAGTAAGCCACAATTATCTATCACCATTAAGAAAATATTGAACAGAATATAATTAGTTTTGCTTGATTCAAAGCTTTACAACTTTTGGGATATAACATTTTTATTAAGTATGTGATTTCACAGGCAAATTCTTGAGGCACTGCGAAATGACATTACAATTAAGTACTTCACTTCACTTAACAAGTTCCTTCAAATGTTCTTTCTCTATATTCTTAAAGACAAGCATAAAAAATTTCAATTAATGTGTAAGAGATGAAAGTGACCTTAATAAGTTTCAAAAATTCTACTACAAACTTTTAGAAGGATTTTTTTCCTGAATAATTAAAACTAAACCTTCCCACCTGCACCCAAAATTTTATACACACGGTCTATCAAATCTGTGTGTTGAAATACAATTTTATAAAGGGACAGAGGTATTATTGGTTTCCTAAGAGACACATGCCCTTCATAACTTTCATGTTAATGAGTAGGGCAAGTTGACTGGAATCATTTTAGAAAGGGACCAATTTTGATAAAAATTGAAGCATTAACATAAAAGCAGTTCCCCTGACTCTAATGTGGAATATTCTTATTTGAAATACGCATTTGATTTAGCCAGGAGTTGATCCTTGCCTTTCAATACAATTGCCTCAAACTTAGAGGTTAAAGATAATTTTAAACACTTTCAAATACTATACATTACATCATAAGAGAATAGCAATAAAATTCCATTAGGCATTTATATAAATGAAGTAGTAGTTAACATTACAAAAAAATAGAATGAGATAGCTGTATTGTAGTTTCCCATGTTGCTTATGCAAATTTGTGTCACAAGAAAAACAAAAGCTATATATTTCGAGTTTAACTTTCTATAATACTACAGGTAAAAGAACTGATGTCAAACAAATTTGAAGACATAAATTATTTACATGCAGAAGTAAACTAATATTCAGCATTATAAAATTACACCTTTTAAAATAAAACATTAATCTATTTTTTATTATTTATTCAATTGTGCATGCATGCGCATGTGTGCATGTATATGTGTGTGTAGAACCACAGGTGAATTCAGGAACCATCATGGACAGCCTCCACCCCCTCCTTGTTTACTCTGCCCTGTGATTCGCAGGCTCCGTTCTACCAGGACCAGAAATGCAGGTCGTCCCTGCTTCTACCTGGCGTCTATTCGTGAGGTCAAGGATCTGAACTCAGGACCTTCCACCTGCAAGGCAGAGGCTTAACCCCTGAGCCACCTCTCCAGCCCCAAAACATTAATCTATTTTGATAGATGAAGATAGAGAAAATTTTCAAGTAAAACATCAAAGATAACAGTTAATAACAGTAAAAACTAACTTTTCCAAAAATTATTCAAGTAAGGTTATATTATTCTGATAAAATGAATAGCCTATTAGAGAAAAAATGGAAAAAAAAGATTCCTATGCCCTCCCAATGTCAACTTCAAAAACTCCACATAGGAATACACATTTGCACTTGTGAAAGAGGGAATTAAATCCAGTACCAGACCAGACATATAGAAAACCTATTTTCATACCATTGCTCATGGACTGAGCTCTAGAACTGGGCTGGGCAAGGCTGGGTCTACCTCCAAATCCTTGATTTCCTAAACACATAATATGCTATGGGCATTGAAGCCCAGTCCCAAGACTACCTGAAATTCAATAATCATTGGGTCAAAACTGAAAGCCTGTTATACAGCCCTAAGCAATCGGACAAGCCTCGGACGAAGCTAAAACACCAAATGAAAACCTGTATACTCTTAAAACCTACTTGACTATCAGTCGGAACATTTTCCAGACTTGGAACGCATCCAGATCCTCCTTCCCACTTTTCTCCTAAGACATTCAATGTTGTTGCATTTAAGACAAAGATACTTTCTCCTAAACCTTGATGGCAAAGAAACTGTGTGTGCTGCTTGTTGCCAAACCTTAGGCAGCAGAGCAATTTTCTTTCTTTCTTTCTTTTTCCTACTCATACAAACTTAATAGGTACCACGGTCCCCTCCCTCCCTCCACCCCTCCATGGATTCCCTTGTTCCCTCCCTGCTTTTCCCCTTCCTTTCCCTCCACCCTCCCTTTCTCCCAGTGCCCCCTCTCTACCCATCCCTAGAGTATCCTTTAGTGTGAATGTCAAACTTCCCTCTGGGTCCTCCTCTCTGATGAGGTGTAAAGACTCAGTAGCATTGCCTAGAGCCCTTTCTTGTGTTCCCCTTTAGTATAGGAACACTATTGTGGCTGTTAATCCCTTGCCTCTAAGCATCCTAGTGCCTGTGATCCATACTAGAATTTGGGGAGTCAATGATATGTTTGTCAATGAGCAGTTCATGCAAAATCCTATTATGGTTACTTCAGCACTAATTTGTGTGGAGTATCTTGCATAACATTGATCCTCCCCATCTTTAGGCTCTTACAATCTTACTGCCCCCTCTTCTGCAAATTTCCCCAAGCTTTAGGATGGGGACAGATCAAGCTGGCATGGTTCTAGATGATTAATGTAGGGTCTCTGATCTTCTGAATTATGGTTTTTGGTTTTTTGTTTTGTTCTCAGTTTTGCTGTTCCTGCACTGCCCTTGCCTCCATCCTGATGGTATTGGATGTCACCTCTTGCAGTACTTGATGGTGGCCTATTTTCTCTGCTGCAGCATAATCCCCTCTCTCCTTGTTTCTGGTGGGACCCTCCTTCTCCTTCCCTCCTGTTTATAATCTTTGGAATTGCTGTAGATATTATAGAGATTTATCTTTGAGTATATCACCAAGTGGGTTTGGTACTAGGATCAACCTATTTGGGAGAACACATGGCACTTAATTTTCTGTGTTTGGGATACTTCACTATAATTTTTTCTAATTCCATCCATTTCCCGACAAATTTCATTAATTCATCTTCTTTGATGGCTGAGTAATATTCCATGGTATAAATATACCAAAATTTCTTTATTCACTCGTCAACTATTGGGCATTTGGGTTGACTCCATGACTTTGCTATTGTAAACAGTGCTGCTATGACGTGGTCATGCTTGTGCCAGTGAAGTGAATTTTTGCTGTGTGTGGGATCATTCCCAAAAGTGGAATAGAAGAGTCATATGGCATTTAAATTTGTAACTTTTTAAAGAATCACCAGATTGCTCGCCAGAGGGTTATATAAGCCTGCATTTCCACCAGTAATGTATGCGAGTTCCCTTCTCACCCCATCTTCTCCAGCATTTGGTGTTGTTTGTATTGTGGATTTTTGCCATCTTGACGGGATGAGATGATATCTCAGGGAAGTTTTGATTTTGCATTTCCCTGATGCCTAAGGAGGTGGAGCATTTTTAAGATATTTGTTAGACATTTCAATTTTGTCCCAGGTAAAGTTTCTTTTGAGTTCCAAGGCACATTTTTTAGTTGGGCCATTTGTCTCCTTGGTGTTTAGTTTTCTAAGTTCTTTGTGCACTCTGGATAATAGTGGTTATCCAGATTTTCTCCCATTCTGCAGGTTGCCTTTGTACTGGAGTTACAATCTCTTTATCTGAACAGAAGCTCTTTAATTTCACAAGATCCCATCTGTTGAGTGTTGGTTGTATTGACTATGCTATTGGATGTCTGTTTAGGAACTGTTGGCCTAGTCCAATCAGCTCTAGGGAGATTACTATCTTTTCAGTTAGGGTTTTTATAGTCTCTGAACTTATATTGAGGTCCCTGATCCATTTGGAATTAATTTTTATACATGATGACAAGTACGGGTCCAGTTTTAATCTTCTGCATGTGGAGATCCAGTTTTGCCAGCACAATTTGTTGAAGATGCGGTTTTTTTCCCCCATTGGATTTTTTGGGCCCCTTTGTCAAAGATCAAATGGCTGTAGTTGTGTGGGCTTACATCTGGGCCTTCAACCCTTATCCATTGATCTATGTGTCTATTTTTGAGCCAGTACCAGGCTGTTTTTATAATTATGGATTTGTAGTATAGATTAAGTTTTGGTATGGTGATACCTCCAGCAGTGTTTTTGTTACTCAGGATTGTTTTTGTTATCCTGGGTCTTCTGTGCTTCCATATGAATTTTGAGATTGTTTGGTCAATTTCTTTAAAGTATTGCTTGGGGATTTTGATTGGTATAGCATTGAATCTGTATATTGCCTTTGGTAGAATGGTCATTTTTAATGATATTGATTCAACCAATCCAGGAAACAGGGAAGGTCTTTCTACCTTCTGGTGTCTTCTGTAATTTCTTTATTAAGGGTTTTAAAGTTTTCATTGTAAAGGTCTCTTACTTCTTTGATTAGGTTTACACCAAGTTATCTCATTTTGGGGGGGACTATAGTAATTGGATTGTTTCTTTTAGGGTTTTTTCACTTCTTTTATCCTGGGCATAGGGGAAGGCCACTGATTTTGTTTTTTTTAAATATTTATTTATTTTTTCCACTCATACAAGCTTGAGAGGTACCCCATTTCCCTCCTTCCCTCCACCCCTCCCTGGATCCCCTTACTCCCTCCCCCATTTTCCCATTCCTTCCCCTCTCCCTTACTGTCATTGTTCCCCCCATCCCTAGAGCATCTTTTAATGTGCATGTCAAACTATCCTCTGGGTCCTACTTTCTGATGATGTATAAGGACTCAGTAGCATTGACTAGAGTACTTTTTGTGTTCCCCTTAGTATGGAAACACTATTGTGGCTCTTAATCCCTTGTCTCTAAGGATCCTACTACTTGTGATCCATGCTAGACTATGGGGGGTCAATGATATTTTGGTCATTGCACGGTCATGCAAAGTCCTATTATGATTACTTTGGTCATAACTAATATGGAGTATCTTGCATATCGCTACTCCTCCCCATCTTTAGGCTCTTACAATCTTACCACCCCCTTTTCTGCAAATTTCCCTGAGAGATTAGGCTGGCTTAGTTGCAGATGGTTGATATAGAGTCTCTGATGTTCTGAATTGTGGTTTATTGATTATTTTTTTCTGTTTTGCTGCTACTGTACCACCCTTAGCTCCATCCTGATGGGTATTAGATGTCACCCCCAGACCAGAGATAAAAGGCTGCTAAAATAGAGTCTTATTGTAAGAGTAGATTCAAAGGTAGATGGAATAAGAGAAGGAGACTGCAGTGAGTGGGGGTGTCAGTATCCCATTTGCAAAATGGTTACCTTCTATCTGCCAGACTGTATGCCTTCCCTTTCTGGTGAGATCACACCCCAGCAGTTGCAAGTGATCAGGAAGGAAAGTCTGTGAGCTTAACAAGATATCTCATTACTTACTTGCAGTCCTTGATGGTGGCCTACTTATCCCCTCTCTCCCCATTGCTGATGGGACCCTCCTTCCCTTTCCCTCCTGTCTATAATCTTTGTAATTACTGTAGATATTACAGAGATCAATCTTTGAGTGTGTCTCTAAGAGGATTTGGTACTAAGATTCACCTATTAGGAAGTACATTTGGTGCTTAAATTTCTGTGTCTGGGATACTTCACTCAATATAATATTTTCTAATTCCATCCATTTCCCAGCAAATTTCATTAATTCATCATTTTTGATGGCTGAGTAGTACTCCATTGTATAAATGTATCACATTTTCCTTATCTACTCATCAACTATTGGACATTTGGGTTGACTCCATGACTTTCCTATCATAAACAGTGCTGCTATGGACATACTCATGCTTGTGCTATAGAGGTGAATTTTTGCTGCATGGGGGATTATTCCCAAAAATCGAATAGCAGGGACATGGCATTTCGATCTTTAACTTTTTTAGAATCGCCAGACAGCTCGCCAGAGTGGTTATATAAACATGCATTCCTACCACCAATGTAGGACAGTTCCCTTCTCGCCACATCCTCTCCAGCATTGGTGTTGTTTGTATTGTGGATTTTTGCCATCCCGACTGGGGTGAGATGACATCTCAGGAAAGTTTTGATTTGCATTTCCCTGATGGCTAAGGATGCGGAATATTTTTTAAGATATTTATTAGACATTTGAATTTTGTCCCTGGTAAAGTTTCTTTTAAGTTCCAAGGCCCATTTTTTAATTTGCCATTTTCAGATTCAGAAACATATCAAAAAGATTATCCATGGGGATCAGGTAGGCTTTATCCCTGGCACACAAGGTTGCTTCAACATATAAATGTAATTCATCATATAAACCAGTCCACGGCCACATGATGCTCTCATTAGATGCAGAAAAATCTTTTGACAAGATCCAACAGCCTTTTATGATCAAAACCCTAGAGACAGTTGGAATAGAAGGAACCTTTATCAATATAATAAAAGCTACATAAAACAAACCAACAGCAAGGATTTTACTCAATGGGGAAAAACTTGAAGCATTCCTGCTTCAATCAGGGACTAGACAAGGTTGTCCACTCTCACCACTTCTATTCAATATTGTACTTGAAGTCTTAGCTGAAACCATAAGATTAGAAAGGGATGTAAAAGGGATTCAAATCAGTAAGAAAAAAGTCAAGTTATCTCTATTTGCAGATGACATGATTATATATCTGAGTGATCCCAAAAACTCCACCAGGAAGCTCCTGGAACTAATACAGGAGTTCATCAGGGTGGCAGGATACAAAATAAATGTACAAAAATCAGTGGACTCCTATATGCCCAGAACGAAAGAGGTGAAAAAGCCCTGAGAGAAACAATCCCATTTACTATAGCCCTTAAAAAAGTGAAATATCTTGGTATAAACTTAACCAAGGAAGTAAGAAACCTTTACAATGAAAACTATAAAATCCTAAAAAGAGAAATTGTAGAAGACACCAGAAGGTGGAAAGACCTCCCATGTTCCTGGATTGGCTGAATCATTATCATAAAAATGACCATCCTACCAAAGGCAATATACAGATTCAATGCTATACCAATTAAAATCCCAAAGCAGTTCTTTTATTTTTTTATTTTTTATTATTTATTCAGTTGTGGGTGTGTGTGTATGTATGTGCGTGTGCATGCATGTGTGTGTGTCTGTGTGTGTGTAGAACCACGGATGAATTCGGGAACCACCATGGACCGCCTCCACCTCTTTCTTGTTTACTCTGCCCCTGGATTCACAGGCTCTGCCCTACCAAGACCAGAAACTCAGGCCGCCCCCGCTTCTGCCCAGAGTCTATACTTGGGGTCTAGGATCCAAACTCAGGACCTTCCGCCTGCAAGGCAGAGGCTTAACCCCTAAGCCACCTCTCCAGCCCCCAAAGCAATTCTTTAAAGAAATTGACCAAACAATCTCAAAATTCACATGGAGGCACAAAAGACCCAGGATAGCAAAAACAATCCTGAGTAACAAAAACACTGCTGGAGGTATCACCATACCAAACCTTAATTTATGCTACAAATCCATAGTTTTAAAAACAACCTGGTACTGTCTCTAAAATAGACACACAGACCAATGGATAAGGTTTGAAGACCCAAATATAAGCTCACAATATTACAGTCATTTGGTCTTTGACAAAGGGGCCCAAAAAATCTAATGAAAAAAAAGCAGCATCTTCAACAAATGGTGCTAATGTAACTGGTTCTCCACAAGCAGAAGATTAAAACTAGACCCATATTTGTCACCATGTATAAGAATTAATTCCAGATGGATCAAGGACCTCAATATAAGGCCAGAGAGTATAAAAACCTTGAAAGGGTAGGGAATTCCTCGAGCTGATTGGACTAGGCCAACAGTAGCTAAATGGAAATCCAATAGCACAATGTCTACAACCCACACTCAATTGATGGGATCTCATGAAATTAAAGAGCTTCTGTTCAGATAAAGATATTATAACTCTAGCACAAAGGCACTCCGCAGAATGTAAGAAAATCTTCACTAACCACATATCTGACAGAGCTCTATTATTCAGAGTGCACAAAGAACTTAGAAAACTAAACACCAAGGCCACTGATTTTTGTAGATTTATGTTATATCCTGCCACCCTGCTGAACTTCTGTATTTGTTCCAGTGTTTCTTGGTGGAGTTTTTGGGATCGTTCAGGTATAAGATCATGTCATCTGCAAATAGAGATAACTTGACTTCTTCCTTGCCATTTGAATCCCTTTTATCTCCCTTTCTTGTCTTATCACTCCAGCTAAGACTTCAAGTACAATATTGAATAGAAGTGGTGAGAGTGGACAGCCCTGTCTAGTTCCTGATCAAAGTGGGAATATGTCAAGTTTTTCCCCATTTACTTAGGAGCTAAGGATTAACAGCCACAATAGTGTTCCTATACTTAAGTGGAACACAAGAATGAGTTCTAGGATATGCCACTGAATCCGTATACCTCATCAGAGAGGAGGACCCAGAGGAAACACATTAAAGGAAGCTCCAGGGATTAGGGGCACTGAGAGATAGGGAGGGAGGGTGGGAAAGGAAAGGGAAAAGGGGAGAGGGAGCAAGGCAGTCCAGAAAGGGGTGGAGGATGGGAGGGGACCAGGGTACCTATAAAATATAAATAAAAGAAATAGAGGGTGAGGGAGAGTGAATGATGGTGACAGGGTGAGGGTGAGACATTGAAGGTAAGGGTGAGAGGGAGAGGATGAGAGGGTGAGTGTGAGGGTGAGAGAGGGTGAGAGGGTGAGTGTGAGGGTGAGAGAGTGAGGGTGAGGGTGGGAAGGTGAGGGTGAGAGGGCAAGAGGTTGAATTTGAGTGGGATAGGGTGAAGGTGAGTGAATGAGGTAAGAGGGTGAGAGTGAGGATAAGAGAGTGAGTGTGAGGGTGAGAGGGTGTGGGTGAGCATGAAAAGGAAAGGGTGAGTGTGAGGTTGAGAAGTTGAGTGTAAGAGGGTGAGGGTGCAGATGAGAAGGTGAGGTAGAGATGTAGAGGGTGAGGGTGAGAGTGTGAGGGCAAGGGTGAGTGAATGAGGGTAAGAGAGTGAGAGCGAGGGTGAGAGGGTGGGTGAGTGTGAGGGTAATAGTGTGTGGGTGAGGGTGAAAGTTTAAGTATGAGGTTGAGGGTGAGTATGTGGGGGTGAGGGAGAGAAGGTGAATGTAAGGGTGAGAGGGTGACTGTGAGAGAGTGAGTGTGATGGTGAGAGTGTGAGGTTGAGAAGCAGAGGGTGAGAGTGAATGAATGAGGGTAAGAGAGTGAAAGTGCGGATTAGAGGGTGAGGGTGTAGGTAAAAGGGTGAAAGTGAGGGTGAAAGACTGAGGGGAGTGAGTTAGCATGAGAGGGTAAGCGTAAGAGTGAAAGGGTGAGGGTGACGGGGTGAGGATAAAATCAATGTGAGAGTCAGGGTTTTAAGTGATGGTGAGAATGAGATTGAGAGGGTGAGCAAGAGGATAGTGAGTTGGTGCGGGTGAGGGTGGAAAGGCAAGGGGGAACATGAGAGGGTGAGGGTGAGAATGCGAGATTGAGGGTGAGACTGAGGTTGAGCTAGAGGTTGAGAGGGTGAGAAGAGTGTGTTTGAGAGGTTGAGGGTGAGTGTAAGGGCACGGGTGAGGGTGACATTGGAAGGATGAGGATGAGGGTGAGAGGGTAAGGGCAAAGGTGAGTGTGAAAGGGTGAGTGTGAGAGGGCAAGAGAGTGAACTTGAGAGGGAGACTGTGAGGGTGAGAGGGTGAGGGTGAGTGAGTGAGGGTAAGAGGATAGGGGTGAGTGTGAGTGTGTGAGATTGAGTGTGAGGGTGAAAGGGTGTGGGTGAGAGTGAACAGGTGAGGATGAGCATGAGGGTGAGAGCGTGGGAGTGATGGAGTGAGGGACAGAGGGTGAAGGTGAGGATGAGAGGGTAAGTGTGAGGTTCAGAAGGAGAGGGTGAGGGTGATTGAGTGAGGGTAAAAAGGTGAAGGTTTGGGTGAGAGGGTGTGGGTATGGGTAAAAGTGTGAATGTGAGGGTGAGAGACTGAGGGAGAGTGAGTGAGCATGAGAGGGTGAGGGTAAGAATGAGAGGGTGAGGGTGATGGTAAGAGGGTGAGCATTTGTGTTAGGTAGGGAGGATGAAGGTGAGTGCGAGGTTGAGAGTTTGAGGGTGCGGGTGAGCGGGTGAGTGGGAGGCTGCAGGTCAGGGTGAGAGGGTGAGAGTGAGGGTGAGAGTGAGGGTGAAGTTGAGGATGAGAGGGTGAGCTTGAGTGGGTGAGGGAGAGAGTGATACTGAGGGATAGAGTGTGAGGGTGAGGGCGAGAGTGTGAGTCTGAGAGTGAGAGTGTGATTGTTAGTGTGAGGGTGAGAGGCTGAGAGAAAGAGGGTGATAGGTTTAGGGTGAGAGTGTGAGGATGAGGTTGAGTAGGAAAGGATGAGGTTGAGAGGGTGAGGGAGAGTGAGAGATTGGTGAGAGGGTGAGGGTAAGATGTTGAAGGTGAAGGTGAGAGGGTGAGTGTGAGGGTGAGAAATGAGTGTGATGGTGAGAGGGTGAGGGTGAGAGGGTGAGAGTTTGAATTTGAGAGGGGGAGGGTGAAGGTGAGTGAGTGAGTATAAGAGGGTGAGGGTAAGAGAGTGAGGGTGAGGGTGAGAGGGTGTGGGTGAGGGTGGACGGCTGACCTGTGCGAACATGAGGGTGCCCGTGCGACGGGTGAGGGTGAAAAGGGAACGCGCGGTGACGTTGCGCGGGCGAGGGTGCGTAAGTGCGGGTCCGCGTGGCGGGTGCTTGTGAGGGTGTGGGTAGCGGGTGGCAAGGGTCGGGGTGAGGCGTGCGACTGACAAGTTGAGTGTGAGAGGGCAAGGGTGAGAGTGAGAGGATGTGGTTGGGAGGGACAGGGTGAGGGTGAGAGGGTGAATGCGAGGGTGAGAGGTGAGGGAGAGAGTGAGAGATGGTGAATTTGAGAGAGAGAGGCTGAGGATGAGAGAGTAAGGGTGAGTGAGTGAGGGTAAGTGGTGAGGGTGAGACATGAGGGTGAGTGTGAGGATGAGAGGGTGTGGGTGAGGGTGTAATGGTAAGGGTGAGGGTGCAGTTGAGAGGTTGAGTGTCAGAGGGTGATGGTGAGGGCAAGAGGATGAAAGGAGAGGGTGATTTTGAGGGTAAGGGTCATCAAGTGAGGGTAAGAGGGTGGGGGGTTGAGACTGTTAGGGTGAGGTTAAAAGGGTGCAGGTAAGGGTGAGAGATTGAGGGTGAGTGCATGAGCATGAGAGGGTGAGGGTTAGAGCGAGAGGGTGAGGGTGAGGTTTATGGTGAGTAAGAGAGGGTGAGGGTGAGGTTAAAAGTGAGGGTGAAAGGGTGAAGTGAGGGTGAGACTGAGGGTGATTGGGTGAAGGTGAACGTGAGGGTGAAAAGGTGAAGGTGAGAGGGAGAGAGAGTGATGGTGCGACTGTAAGGTCGAGATGTTGAAATTGAAGGTAAGAGAGTGAGGGTGAGTGTGAGAGTGTAAAAGGGTAAGAGGGTGAGGGTGAGAGGCTGATGGTGAGTGTGTGGGTGAGGGTGAAGTTTAAGGATGAGTGTGAGGGTGAGAGTGTGGAGGATGAGGGGTGAGGGAGAGAGGGTGAAGGTGAGGGTGAGAGGGTGAGTGTGAGAGAGTGAGTGTGATGTCAAGAGTGTGAGGTTGAGAAGCACAGTGTGAGGGTGATTGAGTGAGGGTAAGAGGGTGAGAGGGTGGGTGAGAGGGTGAGGGGTTGGGTAAAAGGAGGAAGGTGAGGGTGAGAGACTGAGAGTGAGTGAGTGAGTGTGAGAGGGTGAGGGCTAGAGTGAGAGGAGAAGGTAAGGATTATGGTGAGCAAGAGAGGGTGAGGGTGAGATTAAAAGTAAAGGTGAGAGAGTGAGGATGAGGCTGAGGATGATCAGGTGAATGTGAGTGTGAGAGAGAAAAAGAGAAAAAAAGTTTTTCCCCATTTAGAATCTTCTGATTTGTAGTCAGACGCGTTATCCATTGCGTCACTGGCCCGTGTAGTTTTTCCCCATTTAGAATAATCCTCGCTCTTGGCTTGTTGTACATAGCTTTTATTATATTGATAAAGATTCCTTCCATCCCAACTGTCTCTAGGGTTTTGATCATAAAAGGCTGTTGGATCTTGTCAAAAGCTATTTCAGCATCTATCAAGAGTATCATGTGGTCTTGAATTTTGGACTGATTTATATAGTGACTTACATTTATTGATTTGTGTATGTTGAACCAACCTTGTGTGCCTGGGATAAAGCCTACTTGATCCCCATGAATGATCTTTTTGATATGTTTTTGAATCCGATTTGATAAGACTTTGTTCAGAATCTTTGCATCTGTGTTCATCAAAGAGATTGGCCTAGAGTTTTCTTTTTTAAGTGTATCTTTATTAAGGTTTGAGATTAAGATGATATTAGCTTCATAGAAAAAATCTGGTAGTGTTCCTTCTGTTGCTACTTGATGGAACAGTTTAAGGAGTATTGGTATTATTTGTTCCTTAAATGTCTGATAGAACTCTGTGCTGAATCCATCTGGTCCAGAACATTTTTTGGTGGGAAGATTGAAGATCACTTCATTGAGTCCTTATATGTTATAGGACTATTTAAATAATTCAAAACTTCCTGATTCAATTTAGGTAAGTTGTTCTTATTTAGGAATTCTTTTCTTTTGTTTTATCAAATTTCACATAGTATAAATTTTTGAAATATGACCTTATAATTCTCTGAATTTCTTGGATATCAGTAGTGATAATTCCATTTTCATTTCTAATTTTGTCAATTGGGTTTTCTCTCTCTTGTTTTTGGTTAATTTAGCTAGGGGTGTAGTAATCTTATTGATTGTTTCAAAGAACTAACTTTTTGACTGGCTGATTCTGTATTGTTTTCCTTATCTCAATTTCAGATATTTCTCCCCTGATTTTGCTAATCTCTCCTCTACTGTTTTTGGGATTGAATTGCTCTAGTGTCTCAAAAGCTTAAAGTTGCATTGTTATTTATTTGTGATGTTTCTATTTTTTTGCTGTAGGCATTAAGAGCTATGAACTTATCTCTCAGGAAGGTTTTCATTATGTCCCATAGATTTTGATATGTTGTATTTTCATTATCATTTGCTTCCAGGAAATCTTGAATTTCCTTTATGATTTCATCCTGTACCCAATTCTCATTCAGCATCATAGTGTTTAGTTTCCAGGAGTTAGTAGATTTTCTGTTGTTTGTTTTGCTGCAAATGTCAAGCTTTAGACCATGGTGGTCTAAATTTCAACTTCCTTGTGTATGTAGAGATTTGTTTTGTGGCCCAATATATGGTCTATTTTGGAGAAGTTCCATGTGCTGCTGAGAAAAATGTGTATTCTTTGGTGCATGGATGAAAATTCAATAGAGGTCCATTTCAGTAAGTGTTTAAGTTCCAGTGTCTCTGTTAAGTTTTTGACCTGTTGATCTATCCCATGTTGAGGGCGCTATTGAAATCCTCAAAAATTATAATTTTAGGGTTGATTTCTTGCTTCAGATGCTGTAACATTTGCTTAATGAATATGGAAGGGCTGTATTAGGTGCATATATGTTCAGTATTGTGAAGTCTTCCTGGTGAATTGTACCTGTGACTACAATGTAGTATCCATTTGTGTCTCTTTTGATATATTTTTTTTTTGAAGTCCACTTTGACCAATGGCATAAGAGCTACCTCTGCCTGTTTCCTGTTTTGATTAACTTGGAGAATTTTTGACCAGCATTTTATTTTTATGGTGTGCCTATCTTTTGTAGTAAAATAAGTTTCCTGAAGGCAGCAGATTGATGGGTTGGGATTTTTTAATCCAAGTTTGTAATATGTGTCTCTTGAAGAGTTAGTTAATTCCACTGACATTTAATGTTATAATGGAGAAATTACTTTTAATTCCAGACACTTTTTATGTGCTTTCCTAAGTGTATTATTTGGTTTTTAGGTTTTGGTGGTATTATACTTTCCTTCTGTCCTGGATATGCTTGTTCTTTTCTTCAAGCTTGAGTATCTTTTCTAGCATTTTTTGAAGTCCTGGTTTTGTGGACATGTACCCCTTCAAGTTGTCTTTGTGCTGTAAAACCTTTCTTTCTCCCTTGATCATGACAGATAGTTTTTCCAGGTATATCAATCTGGGTTGACATTTTTGTTCATTCATTATTTGAAGTATGTCACTCTAAGCTCTTTTTCCTTTTACTGTTTCCATTGAGGAGTCATTTGTTATTTTAATAGGTTTACCTTTATTTATTTATTTATTTTATTTCCACTCATACAAATTGAACAGGTACACCGGTCCCCTTCCTCCCTCCAACCTCCCACCAACCTGTGCCCCCCTCCCCTTCCCCCTCCTTCCCATCCCCCAGTGCCTTCCCCTCCCATCCCTAGAGCATCCTTTAATGTGCATGCCAAACTCTCCTCTGGGTCCTCCTCTCCGATGAGGTGCAAGGACCAAGTGGCATTTCCCAGAACCCTTTCCTGTGCTCCCGTTAAGCATAGGAATACTACTTTGGCTGTAAATCCCTTGTCTCCAAGGATCTTAGTGCCTTTAGCAATTGCTAGACTTTGTGGGGTCAATAGTGTATTGGACATTGCACAGGGCATGCAAAGTCCAATTATGATTGCTTCGGCCCTAACTTGTGTGGAGTATCTTGCATATCATTGCTCCTCCCATCCTTGTGCTGACAATTTTACCGCCCCCTCTTCCAAAATTTCCCTGATCTTCAGGACGATGAGAGATTAGGCTGGCCTGGTTCCAGGTGATTGATATAGAGTCTCTGAAGTTCTGGATTATTGTTTGTTGATTATTTTTTCAGTTTTGCTGCTCTTGCAATGCCCTTCACTCCATCCTGATGAGTATTGGATGTCACCCCCTGGCCGGAAGTGACTTTTTTTCCCTTGAGGCTTTCAAACCTTTTCTTTGTCTTGAACGTGGAATATTTTGACTATTATTTGCCATGGCAAGTTTCTAATTTGATCATGTCTGTTTGGGGTGTGGAATGCCTTTTGTATTTGGATGGGCCTCTCTTTCTTTAGATGAGAAAAGTTTTCCTTTATGATAATTTGAAAAATTTCCTCAGGTGTGGTATTTTGGGATTCTTGCTCTGGTATTCCATGAATGTGCATGTTAGGCTTTTTCAGGGTGTCCCATAACTCTTGAATATTTTCTCAAGTATCTTTTTGGCTTTAATGACCTTTTCCATTGAGCTGGTTAATTCTTCCACTTTGTCTTCAAGATCCGAAATTCCATTTTCTTCTTCCTTAGTTCTGCTGATACAACTCTCTGTTGAGTACTGGGTTGAAGATAACTTGTCTTTTAGTTCGATTTTAAATTCTGCTTGAGTCTGTTTTAACTGCTCTATGCCTGTTTTTGTTTCTTGCACTGTTTTTCTCAACTCCTCCAAGTACCTGTTGTGTTCCTGTTCAAAGTGGTTGATGCGGTTGTTTAACTCCTCCCAGATTTCCTCTTTAATAGTATTGATCATGGTAATGATCATACTTTGAAAGTCGTTATCCTGGGCCTGGCTTTCTTGGCTATTTTCCATGAATTTGTTCTGGTTGGAATCTATCATTATAGGGTTAATTCTTTTGGTTGGAGAATTGTTTTCTTGGCCTTTGTTTCTCATGCATTTGCATGTGATTTGGGCATTGTTTTTTTTAATCTCTTAAGACCTTCTTTCAGTTTCTACATGTTTTTGAGTGATCTGAATTAGTTGGTATCACTACTCTCGAGCAGTTATTACTAGTGTTTGCCTTGGACTTATGTACGCTTGTCTGTTGTTATTGTTATTTCCTAGATGAGGCTATTAGACTGTTAGTACATCAATTAATTCAGATTTAGTGGCTAGGGCACCTTTATGATTTAGTACCTTGGTGATATGTGAGGGTGAGCGGTATAGTTCCTGAAATTGTATATGTTTTGGGGGTGGCAATAGGACATGGATCTATGCTTGTAATACATACAACTGGGGGAAACATAAAGATCCTATTCCTAGTCTTTCCTAAGAGTGGTACCCCTGACATATCCCAGTGCCAATAAATGACTTAGGATCTGAGTCTAACAAACTGTGTTTAAGATTACTGAAGGTCAGGCTGGAGAGGTGGCTCAGGGGTTACGCCTCTGCCTTGCAGGCGGAAGGTCCTGAGTTCGGATCCTAGACCCCACGTATAGACGCCGGGCAGAAGCGGGGGCGGCCTGCGTTTCTGGTCTTGGTAGGGCGGAGCCTGTGAATCCTGGGGCAGAGTAAACAAGGAGAAGGTGGATGCGGTCCTTGGTGGTTCCCGAATTCGTCTGTGGTTCTACAGACACGCACACACACACACACATACACACGTATGATTGAATAAATAATAATAATAAAAAAAGATTACTGAAGGTCATTTTTGTAGTGATATTGGGCCACAAATCTATCTATGTAACATGCAACTCACATGTATAATCCTTAGTCTTTTCTCAGTGCTATGTTGTATGGTATATGTAGACTGAGGTTGTGATGCTTCTTGAAAGAATTTGACAATAGAAAAAGTATGACATGTGAGACAGAAAAAGACCCATCAAATGTAACACTTCCTCCAGTGGCATATCACTGTGCTTTTAATTTAATTTTCTCTAATTTTTTAGTAAGTTAAATGCATGTGCATGTGTGTGTGCATGTATGATATACCTGTTGATCTTTTCTTAATTGATAAATAAGGTTCAATTATTTCTTAATGGCTTTCTGTTATTTATTTCTCATATATTTGGCTATACTCATAACAAGATACATTCTGCATAAATTTATTCACCATCTTTTAGGTTTTCTCATCAATTTGCATTCTCATTCCTTTGTAGGAGCATTTTTTGGTGTGATTAAAGCTCATTTGTCTTATTTTTTTAATCTTCTGGATCATACCTAATAATAAGTATTTTCCCCAAAATAATATAAAAAGTTTATGCATCTAATTTTTGAAAGTAATTTTATAATTTCAGGTTGTAAATTTTTGATTGATTTGAATTAATAAATATAGCTCTCCTACAGGTGTACATACAGTTTTTCCAGAACCACTGATTGAACACAATGATCTGACACATGAAGATTTGGGAAAATTTAGTCAATGTTCCATTGAATACAGATATGTTGATCATTTTCCAGCTTCCTGCTCTTCCTTTACAGGATGAGCCTTGAATAGTTTATATCCCTGTGTTAGTTTTGTGATGCTGCAAATGGGATGCTGTGTGATTATTTGAAATAATTTTCAGGTTTACTATAAGTTTGGGAGGTTCTTTTTTCTATTTTATTATTTTTTCCTATGAAATATGTTATGAGAAGTCTTATAAAGTCTGTATAGTTTTACTAATCCTCTGTGTATTGTTGACATTTTGATACTATGGATTATTCCAATCAGTTAGTATGAGACATATCCATGTTTACTCATGTATTTTTAAGATATTTCAGAATTATTTATATTTTACTTGCTCATATAACCAAAGCATATTTTTTATTAATACAATTTTTATTATTTCAGCTCATACAAACTTAATAGGTACAACAGTTCCCTCCTTCCCTCCTCCCCCCCCACCCCCTGCTCCTCCTCCCCAACCCCCTCCCTTCCCATCCCCTAGTGCCTCCCGCCCCAATTACCAGAGAGTCCTTTCTTGTGCATGCCTGATTTTCCTCTGGGCCTTCCTCTCCGATGACGTACAAGGACCCAGTGGCCTTTCCCTGAACCCTTTCTCGTGTTCTCCTTAGGTATAGGAACACTGCTGTGGCTGTCAATCCCTTGCCTCCAAGGATCTTGGTGCCTTTAGCAGATGCTAGACTTTGTGAGGTCAATAGTGTGTTGGACAATGTGCAGGGCATGTAAAGTCCAATTATGATTGCTTCAGCCCTAACTTGTATGGAGTATCTTACATATCATTGCTCCTCCCATCCTTTTGCTCTTACACTCTTACCGCCCCCTCTTCCACAAATTTCCCTGAGCTTCAGGATGGGGAGAGATTAGTCTGGCCTAGTTCTAGGTGGTTGATATAGAGTCTCTGAAGTTCTGGATTGTGATTTGTTTTGCAGTTTTGCTGCTGCTGCAATGCCCTTCACTCCATCCTGGTGTTACCCCCTCTTATAGAGCTTCTTAATTCTCAAAATTTTTCCTTGAGTGAAATGTAATGGAAATACTCAATCATTGGGTTTCACAGACAATTTAGTTTTGTAACATACTGACTCAATTAAGTGAAAAAGTATTGTATTTGTGGTCATAGACAAGAAAGCAAATGGACTTTTACCACATCAGTATCATAATGAGCTGTAGAAGATAGACAGTAAAAATTTTATCCACAGAAACAAAAGGAATTCAAGTTACTCTTGGACTGTGGGAGAAAAATTCAAATTTTGTCCAAATAAGAATAAATATGTAGACTAATTTGGACTTTGGATATATTTTGAAGGTAGAAAGCACTTAATGAGAGAAAGAAAATGTCAATCATAATTCCAATTGCACTATTTTAATGGCAGAAGAGCAATTACAAAACAGCATTTAGATCCCAGAGAAACTCTAAATTGCTTGTCATGGGTTACCAGTTTCCAAATTTGTGTTAAACACTACCCTCACTCTGGTAATCTTTTTTTTTAATTTATTTTTTCCACTCATACAAACTTGATAGGTTCCCCATTCCTCTCCCTCCCTCCACCCCTCCACGGATCCCCTTGCTCCCTCCTCCCTTTTCCTCTTCTTCTCCCCCCCCCCTTTCTTCCAGTGCCTTCCATTCCTGGAGCATCCTTTAGTGTGCATGTCAAACTTCCCTCTGGATCCTCTTCTCTGATGAGGTGTAAGGACTCAGTAGCATTGCCTAGAGTTCTGTTTTGTGTTCCCCTTTAGTACAGGAATACTATTGTGGTTGTTAATCCCTTGGATCCTCTTCTCTGATGAGGTGTAAGGACTCAGTAGCATTGCCTAGAGTTCTGTTTTGTGTTCCCCTTTAGTACAGGAATACTATTGTGGTTGTTAATCCCTTGCCTCTAAGGATCTTAGAGCCTGTGATCCATGCTAGACTTTGGGGAGTCAATGACATGTTAGTCATTGTGCAGGTCATACAAAGATTTATTATGATTGCTTGGGCCCTAACTTGTGTGGAATATCTTGCATATCATTGCTCTTCCCCATCTTTAGGTTCTTACAATCTTATTGCCCCCACTTCCTCAAATTTCCCAATAGCACAGTCACTACAATCAACAATCAACAGATGGGATCTTATGAAATTTAAAAGCTTCTATTCAGATAAAGAGATTGTAATTCGAGCACAAAGGCAACCCACAGAATAAGAGAAAATCTTCACTAACCATATATCTGAAAAGTTCTATTATCCAGAGTGCACAAAGAACTTAGAAAATTAAACACCAAGGAAACAAATGGCCCATTAAAAAATGGGCCTTGGAACTTAAAAGAAACTTTACTAGGGAAGAAATTGAAATGTCTAACAAACATCTTAAAAAATGCTCCACATCCTTAGACATCAGGGAAATGCAAATCAAAATCTCCCTAAGATATCATCTCACCCGGGTCAGGATCTACAATACAAACACCAAATGCTGGAGAGGATGTGGTGAGAAGGGAACTGTCCTACATTGCTGGTAGGAAGCTTATACAACCCCTCTGGCGAGCTGTCTGACGATTCTTAAAAAAGTTAAAGATTGAAATACCATATGACCCTGCTATTCCACTTTTTGGGAATAATCCCCCATACAGCAAAAATTCATCTTGACAGCACAAGCATGACCATGTTCATAGCAGCACAATAACAAAGCCATGAAATCAACTCAGGGAATCTTATATATTATGTCTGCAACTCGTTTCTCTGTCAATAAGAGTATCACCTTTAAGGCATCCATATTCAGAGGAAGAGAAAGAGGAGGAAAGAGGAAAAAGAGGAGAGAAAAGAGAAAAACAAGAAAGTTAGAGAAAGAGCGGGACAAAGAGGAGAGAGAGAGAGAAGAGAGAGAGAGAGAGAGAGAGAGAGAGAGAGAGAGAGAGAGAGAGAGAGAATTAACCCATAGAAAGGAAAATTTATCTTAAGGAATTAGCTCAGTATTTATAGGGTTTGAAAAGTTCGGTTTTCAGTGGACATCAGTAGATGGGTCTTCCAGTGGAGATATGCAACTGCTGATTCAGTTAAGTCCATTCTAAGGACTTTCCCCTTCTTGATAAAGGCCAGTGTTTCTTTTTGTTTGTTTGTTTGTTTTGAGTTTAGTTTGTTTTTGTGTTTTTTTCTAAAATCCTTTAACTGATTGAATGAATCCCAGGCACAATATTGATGGCAGTTGCTTTATATTAAGTATGCTGATTTGAACATTATTCTCACATAAAACAGTATATCAAAAAAAACATTTACTTTAGTAGATGTTAACTGCTCTTGTATTAAAAATGAAACTAAGAAGATGAGTATTGCAGTATATTCCACTGTCATAAACATATGCGTCAAATTAAATCATGTTGTAAATCCTGACTGTATGCACAGTGAACGTCACTAAAAATAAATTCAGTGAAACTCAAAGCAGAAAACATCAATAACAATATTCAACCAAACATCAGTTCCTGCATACCACCAGAGACAATTTTACACAAAACTTAATCCACATAACGGACTATATGTCACATACACTTTACATTTAGACTTGAGGTCTGCAACTCTCAACAAAACTTGTTAAATGAATGAAGTTCTAACATACCTAACTCACTTGATAATCAAATTCCCAGTTCACCCCAGAATATGTTCTTAACTTCTTCCTTAGAGAAGCATCCTAGAGTTGTATGTGCATAAAGTCATCTGCATTTATCACTATATTTTGACTATTATATCAATACAGCTATCAAAAAATAGCTTATGGAATGTATAAGAGTATTCCTGTTGTCTTGTCCAAAATAGGGCAAGAAAAAAAATATGCCTTCCATTTTGTTATTATCTGTATGAGATCTGGAAGAAATTAACATGCGAATATGATACAGAAAGGAGATCACAGTAACTTTCATAAAATAAAGCTATACTAACTTCTTGCACTATGACAACCCTTCTATACCTTAACTTAAATCCTATAACTTATACAGATTATAAACAAGAATATTTTGTTGCAATGTATATTACCATTGTATATTACCATCCATTTCTTTAAAATCATATTTATTTGTATTCATAATGAAAATTTTAGACATTTACTTCATATGTACTTACATAATTGTTTTGTATGAACATAGTATATGTTTATATATCAACACTTGCACATTTACATATAGCATAAGTTTCTTAGAAGTATCTTAAATACTAAGGAATCATATCAAGAGAATAAATCCAAGATCATAGTTAAATAGGTGTATTTTTAGTTAATAGTATTGTCTTAAAAATAATTAAAGCAGTGATAGTAAAGCAAATATTTCTGATAGGAGCTTTCAGCTTCTGAAGCAATAAATTAACAATTAAGAACATAATTTCTGTTTACTAATAAGAAATAGCTCATCTCATGTGTTTTTAGAGTATGGTGTTATGAATACATGACATCATAATAACATGACACATTTTCAAGTATTTGGAGTAAATATATTTTTCACTTTCATTGTTAAGAGTTCATGAGTTAGCAAGTCAAGTAAAAGAGATTTTGTAACTGGTACCATTACTATGCTCGTGCTTAGAAAGTTCTTTCCCTCACTGATGGCAAGCTATGTTCCATACCAACTTTGACTATAAAAAAGGTTTTTCAGGTATCTTAGACTAACTAGGAAAGCTTGAACCAGTAGACATTTGGTTGGTATTTATAAAACATTTGGGCTTATATTCACTGGTTACTTTGTTTTTCGTTTTCATATTTATCTCAATTGCCTTCCTGTTTATTTCATAAAGTTACTTTTAGGAAATATACACATTAACTAGAACAAGAACTTAAAAAAGGGAAGGAAATAGATCGATAGGGAAAAGCAGCCATGAACCTATAGATAAGAAGACATTACAGCAAACTGCTCTGTAAATAGCTGTTATTATACCCATGTATTTGAAGAACACTTAATACTCAGCCAGAAATCTTCTTCTACATCACAGGTAGAGGATTTCAATACTGACAGGATGCAGCCTAGGGCAGGAGAAGAGCAGTGAAAGTGAACAATAGGCAACCATAATGCAGTATATCTGCAACGTAGCAAGGTTCATCTAGAATTGGGCTAACCGAATTTCTCCCCAAGGCTTTGGGAACTTCACAGAATCAGGGGTGGTGAGATGGTAAGAACGTAAAGATGGGAAGATTCACCATTGGATAAAACATTCCACTCAAGTCATGACTACTGCATTTGGCAACTCATTGCAGTGAGACTTGTCTTTACCAGATCTGCATAATGACTAATGTACCAAAATGCCTTCATAGACTATAGAAGAACTCAAGAGAGATAAGAACATACAGTGGAAATCTTGGGGACTTAAGTTGGGTGAGTGAAGAGAAATGTTCCTATCAGTGGGGTGGTTTGAAGAGAGGCAACTTTGTATGCCACAAGTGGCTTGAACTCCTACAAGAATATACAAACTAGAGTCCATAGAAGCAGACAATCAAAAGGATAGGAGGGAGTGGGATGGATTGATAAAGGCACAAAAGAGGAATGGGAGGGAGGGGGGAAGGAGGGAAATAATGATGAGTACTCAGTATGCTTGTAAAACTAGAAATAAAATAAAAATATAATAATGAGGATTCCTTCAAGGAACACTCAGTTTAAATATACAATTTATCGACAGAGCAATTTCCTCAGCCCTATTGAACATATTTTAAAATTACTACATTTTATTGTCTATTTTTAATAGGATAAAATTTTTACCTAAGAAATTACTGACTGGCCTGCCACGTAAAAAACTAGGCAAGCAATCCAATAAAAGGGGTAATTTTAATAAAAAGTCCCTAATTATGTGCTATCTTAATAAGTCTGCTCAGCCACATGAAAAAGTTAAACCAAGTTTTATTGAGCCCTCTAAGTTTGAGGAAAAATAATCCATTTCACAGAAATTTGAGCTAGCTGGAGAGTGATCACTTATTTGTTATTTGTATGGCCTAGGTTGTTTTGTTAAAGCAGAAAACTGACAGAAATGACTTTCTAAATTTGGCATCATATTTTCAACTAAATATAGATATATTTCAACATATATCTGTTATATGATCTGAAATACAAATCTTTTTATAAAATACTCATTTTCAGCAATATTGGTAAAAGTAGGAATACTCAGAATCAGTAGGATCAATTATTTTAGAACTTCACACCAAAAGGTATATACAATTTCAACACTTTATCTGTCCACTTGGCTAGTAATATACCAATAGGAAGGCAGTAAACATTTAAAAATCAATGTGCAAAGGATACACAGACTTGAAATAATAATTACTCAGTTACAAAGCCATGGCAGCATGATCACTTGATGTAGTGCAGTCTCTCTAATTACACAGTTATCTTAGTGATGAGATAAATCCCTTCAAGTTCAGATAGAGATACATACAGTATCACTCACTACTGTATTGAAACATCCATCCTAGGTGATGAAGGTGTAAAGACACTTACTTATCCTGTGAAGCACCCATCATCCAAGTAGAAATTAGAAAACTAATGTGGGAAATATGTAGTACTAAGGCAATCATTGCATACTTATTTGTTTCATTTACAATTTCCAGATAAAAAAGAAAACTGATATCAAATAGCCTAAGTTGAATGATCTAATGTTTATAGAGATAAATGGAATATTGTTGACAATATTCTATATATGTTCTTGAGTATAATGGATATCTTCAAAATTAATACCTGAGTAGTTGTGTATCCTTTGTTTTTGTGTTTCTTTGAAAAAATTTCTGTTAATAATATCGTTATACCATGAAAGATATTTGGAGATTAATTATTAATTGAATTGAAATCTGGCATATGAAATAGAAAAAAAATTCTAGCAAATTTGTTTAGAGCAAGCAATATTAGCTCATACTTAATTCCTCTTTCCCTATTATCATCTGGGTTTTTTTGTGGGTTTTTAAAAAATTTTCTTTTGCATTCTGTACATTGATGCAATGATATTATTATATATTCACTATTTCTCCTTTTTCCACAGGGAATCTTTTTACCATCCTCTCTCCATCCAACTTTTATTTCAATATATGGCCCACTGAGTTGCATTTTGGTTTCTTCTACTACCTGAAACATGCTGAAGAATAATTGATTTATCACTGAGTGACCATGCCAGGGTAGACAGCAATCTCCTACTATACCCTAGATTCAGCATTAATCACTAATATTCCCTCATGGTAAAATGTTGATAAACCATGTTTTGTTAATACTTTGTGTAGGTACACATAGCTGTTGTGAGTTCAAAGATACAATAAGCCTTGTATATATATACAGACCAGAAGATAGTGTCTGGTAACATACCTCCTAACCTCAGGCTCTTAAATTGTTACCATCGTTCTTCAGTGATGTTCCTTGAGTTTTGAATGCTTGTATGAATATGTATGAGGGGAGAGGTTGATTTAAAGCTCTGCTTTAGAGTTATGTAAAATTCAAACTCACTAATTCTATTCAATTTCTTTAGTTGTGATGCTTACTGTTTCACTAATTATAGCAGTTAGCCTACATGTTTGCTGATAAAATGTGTTAAGGAAACAAATGATTTATTTTCTCTTATGATAGTCTGGTTTTACAGTTTTTAGTCCAGCTTGGCAGGAGAGCTCACACCAACAGCAGGGTCTGAGAGAACGGGCCTCATAAATTCCACCTAATAGTTGAGGGACCCTTACTTGCCAGAACAACATGTCTGGCTAAGGACACACAAGGATGCCTTCTTTCTCAGACAGTTCCCTCCTTTTTACTCACCTCCACAGGGACTAGTCCCACCCATCATGAGCTGAATATTCCCCATCCACTAAATAATCTCTTGCAGGTTCACTCTGGGCTTAACTCAACTACCAATTCTGTACAAATATGCCCAAAGCTCAAACTCTTTCTCAACCATCAAGCTGAAAGCTGTATCTCACTATGACACTCCATCCTTGTCTATTTGACGCTAAAATATATCACTTTTATTTTTTTTATTTTTTTATTATTTATTCAATTGTGCGTGTGTGTGCGTATGTATGTGAGTGTCTGTGTGTGTGTAGAACCACCATGGACTGCCTCCACCTCCTTCTTGTTTACTCTGCCCCGGGATTCACAGGCTCCGTCCTACCAGGACCAGAAGCGTAGGCCACCCCTGCTTCCGCCTGGCGTCTATATATGGGATCTGGGATCCGAACTCAGGACCCTCAGCCTGCAAGGCAGAGGCTTAACTCCTGAGCCACCTCTTCAGCCCATCACTTTTAAAGTGTAACTTTCACCTCTCAACAACAAACAAGGTTTCAATTCCACAGCACAAAATACCCTTCCTGAGCCTTTCTGCAGACTTCCTGTCACACATTGCCTGGGTTTTCTCCTATTCTCTGAAACCTTGGAGGAAGAATCCACAATCTCCTCCTCTGACATGTTTAATGCTTCTACAACCAGGACCACGTGGGTGACATTGCCAAGGTCTTCCTTAATCTCCATGTGGATGGAAACACACTTCATTAAGCCTCTCTGTGCAGACTCTCAGAATAATCTCTATGCTTATCAGAAACTCAACACACTGATTTTCCTTTCTTCTACCATTTCAATGCAGATCAATAAGTTTTCCTTCAATGACATTCACTACTTCAACAGTTGTTCTTCTTCCTGCCCTGTGCACATTCAAAACTTGATGGCTGCCAACAAAATTCAAATTTTCCATAGTCCTTGTTCCCTTTATCACAAACTTGGCCCAAACAATCTAAAAAACTTTCACAGCATTTGCATTCTCTAAATGGTCCATTAAGCTTTTTTTCATGCACAAAAGTTGTCTTCAAAAATTTGCAAATTTCTGCAACAAAGACATTCAGAATCCACAAAATCCATATAGTCAGATTTATCACCAACACCCCACTCCTGCTACAAAATTCTGTAGCAGTTAGCCTGCATGGTGGATTATAAAAGGCAATAAGGGATTTATTTGCTCTTATGACAGTCTGGTTATATTTCTTATTCCAGCTTAGCAGGAGAGCTCATAACAATACAGGGGCCAAGGGAACTGACCTCACCATCTTCACCTAACAGCTGAGAGAGGGAGGATCCTTGTTTTCCAGACTAGTATGGCTGGTCAAGTATATAGAAAGATAACTCCTTTCTTGAACAGTTCCCTTCATTTCATTAACCTGCCCAGGGACTGATCCCACCAACTATGGACTGGGCTTTCCTCATCCACTCATCAATTTTTTGCAGATTTGTTTTGGCATAGGCTCAGTTATGGATACTCTACAAATATGTCCAAACTTGAACCCTCACCCATCGAGTTGACACTTGTACTTAACTATGACATTAATACAATATAAAACAAATTCCACTGCAAAAATAAATAATAGGACAAGAGCTGAGATCTCCCTTAATCTTTGAACGAAATCATAACCATTTAGCTAGCAGTTTGGTATCATGTCCTTGTAGCTGAATCTTGGTGGTTATTCTCCCCTAGGATCTATGGTCTTTAATTCTGCGGTCCTTGGACTGATTTTGTTTTTGTTTTTTATTTGTGAAAAAAGGGAAATAAATGATTTGAATTTAACATTGAGAGTATTAAGAATGGGGAAAACAGTTAAAGCCTCATAAATATGTAAAAAGGCTGGCTAAGAAACATAATGGAAGATTACCTAGACATTGCCCACTGTGCAACTCAGGAAAGCATTTTGTAGCTTTGTATCTTTGATGGTCCTTGAAAGCCATCTGGAAACATTGTTAATAGGCTTCAAACTATTTGAATATTCTAAATATCTCTACAACATGAAAAAAAATAAATGAAATGTGAATATCTTCTATAAGCATTTGGACCTGATCCTAATAGGATGTATTCAAATAGGCTTCCTTTTAATTTATTTTTAATATGATAAATATTTTATAGATAATAAGTACCCTTGATTAGATGAATGAATGCATTTGTTTTTCTAAATCATGGTTCAATTGAATGGATCACTGTTTGTATTGAGTATGAATAGCTCTTATTTTGTTAATGAAACTCTGACTTTGAAATATAACATGGATAGACATAACTTTTATGTATCTGTGTGTATATCATATGCATGAAACATGTTTCAAATGTCTACTTAAATAATTCATTAATGTAGTATGTTACACTAATACTTATGCAACATCACTAATGAGTACTTAAGAAGTGAAAATGTTAAGGATAGAAAGACTACAATATGGAGAAACATTTTCAAAGAAATTTTATGATCAGAGAGTTATGATTTTATGCAAGTGTCTATTATCATAAGACTTGGTCATAATTAATGTGTTCAATTTAATATAGTCTTATGTGTTCTCACTGAAATTTCTAAAGGTTAGAAACAAAAAGTTTCTGTATTCACAAGACAATGATTCCAACCCACATATTTGCAGAAACATATAATAAAAGATAAAAATATTATTTATCTTTCTAGATAAAAATATTATACATGATTTCAGATAACCATGAGAATATATGGAAGTCTTTAGTTCTTCCTTCATGAAGATCTTCATGCAGTGAATAGGGAAACATAGTGTCTGCAATTTGTTTCACATTCTACAAAATAAGATTTTAGAATTAGAATACTAATGCCAATTTCCTTACTTAGTATAAAATAGCTTTATAATATTATACAACTAAAACCACAAAACTTAAATGGATAGCCTTTTTATGGTGTTGTTTTTGAAGGAAGTTAAATTTTTACTTTACTTGTAGACACATATACTATTCACAAGCAAGATAAATACTTGATGATTGCCAAATATTGTTACAGTGCCAAATGCGAGTACAGATGACAAGTACTGCTTTAGAACTGGAGTTAAAAAAGTGCTTTCTTCAAAAATCACATCTTCCCATGAGTAAGATTTCATTATTGAAAAACAAAATGTTGTGTTTCTTGTCAGTTTAAACCGGGCAAGCTTTAGAATCATCACTGTGACTCCCTTGGGGGAATATCCATAAATTAATTTTCAGATATATTTCTAGTACCACTTCATGTACTAGAGTCTCGAACAGAATAAAAATATGCAAGTAGGTTGAACATCAGCATTCACCTCTCTCTGCTTCCTGACTTCAGACGTAACAGGAGTGTCTCACATTCATACTTCCCTTCTATGAGATATGAATCTTAGAACTGTGCTACCTATAAGCTCTTCCTTTATTGAATTTCTTTTGCCGAGTTTTTCTTTTTCTTGCCACAGCAACAATGGAAACATTACTAATGTATACTTCTTTTTTGTGGTAACAGTTATACTGTTCCTGACTCTCAGTCAACCCTCCAAACATGTTTTAAGAACACAACTGTTTTATTTGATCTAAAATCTTTTATTTCCTTTTGACAGTTTTTTACCTGAATCCATCTATCTAAAAATCTATATATAGTTTTTAAACTGCTTACAGAATGGTAAAAGAAGCAATAATTTTAAATTTATTGCTAAATATTTAATCATACGGTCTGTCAGAAAAAATAGCACAGCACTGAAATATACCAATGTCTCAAAAATACTTCAAATGCATAAATATCATGGAATCAGATATCTACTAACTTTATATTCTAAGAAACTTTGCATATTTCACTATGCTTATTTGTGTGCTGTCAATATTCTAAATCTTCATGTGAAATGAAAATAGCTATCTTTCAGATGTGCAGTGTTTCCAAGCTATAATCAGTTAATCAGTCAGACACATGAAAAATGGCAAGCCTGGAACATTTTGTTCCTTTTATGGTTTTCTGACAATATGCCGGTGATTTTATTTTTATCTTAGTCATAGACAACATAGTTTACTTTCTTATATCTTTGTACTACTTTTAAGTTTTAAATATTAGCCTGTTATTTAAATAAAAGTTTTATATAGCTTTAAATTAATTGAATAGGCTTTGGTTATAAAAGCTGATTTGAAATTTTAAATAATTAACATAACTTGGTAGTTTCATCAGTTTAACTGATCCTCATCCTTCTTTCCAATTAGTGGATGGGAGGGTATAAGAACAAAGAACATCTTTAGCAACCAGGGAGGTCAGAATATGAACACTTTCCATCCCAGATAAACAATTTCAATGGCCTTTTTTTAGAACAGCCAACTATGCAAGTCCATTTATGGCAACCTCCACTTTCACCTACTTAATGATAAGGAAGTCTCTATGTGACACCTTGCAAATTTTAGCATGCATCCTCAGTGTTACTAATGTGTGCACAGGACTGAATGCCATCATGTCAGGAGAAATGTGTTGTCTCTACAATACACAATGCAGCTTGGCCATGACTGTCCCAAGGTAAAAAGTGTATATTATGATATTATTTGCTATTGATATTGCATTTATTTTTATTGTTTCAAATACTTCAGTAAGAAAAAATAATGAAAATTGAATGTGGAATGTGGTTTTTTTTGGTTAATATAATAGTTAACAGTGGTTGAGGTTTACAGTGTTTTTATTCTATCTTTCCTCATAAATATGAAGATCTTTTCAATGGTAAATTTGTCCTCATGTTTCTTAGCTTTAATTTTATAAGCCATATGAACCTTGCAACTTCAGTTCTAAATCATAACTTAGAAGGTATTATTTAGAAACTGTATCTAATCTGATATGAAATATTTATTTAAGAATGAAACATTTATTTTCAAACATTCAAGAATGTTTAAGTTAGATATAACTAATTAAATAACAATATAATGAAATATTTAAAAACTTGTAGATAATAGATGATATTAGATGTTAAAACCACTAACCACAGAGAGGTTAATGCATCATGAACTTCCATTTTGGCTGCTAGGTAAGGAATTTCAAAACTCAATAAAAAATTGTGTCTTGAATTTACTAATATTTTTATGACTGATTTCTTTATCACTTTTTGAGTTGCTCTCCTATGTAGTTAGATGTGAGGTTTTATCCACCGAATGTTGACCTGATTTAAATTATATACTGATCTGTTATTCTACTTCTTTGGAAAATAAGAACTATGGGTTTGTTGCAAGTATTTGTAGCACTCTAGCTTCTTAAATTATACTTAATATTGTGAAGCATTTCACAATGAAATGCCTTAGCACTTGGTAATTAAAGGAAAGCCCCATGTAGGTAAAGAGTTATAAATAGGAAAAGTTGATAAGGGACACCTGTGAAAGACCAGTGCTTAAAAAAAGCTTTTTTTCCCCTTACAAGTGAAAAAAATCACATCTTTAGTAAATAAAATGTGATTAATATATTTGTGATTGGAAATGAACCCAATATCATAAATATTTTAAAGAAATCACGTGAAAAATCTTGCAAGAAATATGTAGTGTATGATATGTAGACTTGTTCTATGCCTGATTAATTCATTTAACCAAATACATATAACTCTTCATTCTAAACATTTGAAAATAAGAATAATGACTGAGTCTGAGTCTTGACTGAGTCAAGATTTATTTAGTACTACAAACAAATGCTTTAAAATGAAAGCTATTAAAATCGGATTTGAATTTCTAAACCTTTCTTGCAATATTTACATATTTCTAGGATGTAATTTTGAATGTAATGTATAATTTTTATAAGAGGGTGAGGATGATATTCGATGTTAAATCAGTAACTAATTTTCACACTCAACGTTAAAGATATAAAAAAAATATTAGGGATTTGCACTACAGAGCAAAGAACTTCAACAGTTATATGAGGACCTGACTTATGTCCACACCACCCTCATCAAAAGTTTGCAGTTATCAGTTCTCTGCCAACACAGAGAACTAGGAGAAAGAGGGTCTCTGGTACTTTTTCCAGTCAGTCCTAGACAATGTGACAAGCTTCAGGTCCTATTGTGACACCTGACTGTAAAATACACAGTAGCTTGATTCTGAGGAATGAGACCCAAATTGATCTTGTAGCCTCCAGGCATGCATGTATGCACATATTTATGTGCACACCCACAGCCACCCTCAAAACCAAAGTGATACACATAATGCAATACACACATAATGATTTTTAAGTACAAAAATAGTGATTTATTTATTTTATAAAGTGATTTTCTAAATTTTTATTTTTCATTTTAAATTTGATTAGATGAAAATAGCCAAATCCATATTAAATGTTTATTTGTGTGTGTGTGAACACACATACACATAGACTTGCCTGAGGATGATTTTGAATGCATTTTAAATCTTTTTTTCTTATTCTTACTAAATTGTAATGATTATTCATGAATTCTCAATATGCTTCCTTTCGAGAATGGAGGCATAAAAAGTTGGACTAACCCAGATAGCTCAGCAAATAAAATGCATGCTCACAAATTTGGTGACATGAGTTCTATATGGGGAACTCCACATGGTTATTCATGTGTGTGCATTTGTCTCTCTGTCTCCATCTCTGTCTCTCATTTGCTTATTTTCTGTCTTTGTCTCTCTATCATAAATACATAAAAATAAAATTTTTAAAATATTTATACATGGAACAAGCAAACAAGAACAAATAAGAAAAGTGGCTACTCCAAAATTCACATGTCTCCACAACTTGTTAGAACATCCACAAGCTCTTTTGGTGATAATGATACTCATGGTTTCAAGATCAGTCATTTTCTTTTTTTTTAATTTTTTTATTATTATTTATTCAATTGTGTGTGTGTGTGTAGAAGCACGGGCAAATTCGGGAACCACCATAGAGCGCCTCCAACTCCTCCTTGTTTACTCTGCCACGGGATTTACAGGCTCCGCCCTACCAGGACCAGAAACACAGGGCGCCCCCGCTTCTGCCTGGAGTCTATACTTGGGGTCTAGGATCCAAACTCAGGACCTACCGCCTGCAAGACAGAGGCTTAACCCCTGAGCCACCCCTCCAGCCCCAAGCTCAATCATTTTCTTCACGAGTCATCATTTTCTGTATTGAAGTCATCATTTCCTTTTTATCCTAAGTGAAAACACGGTTCTAGATATTGCCTGTTAATTGATTTTTCCCTTTCTCTGTGTGGTTTTGACCTTCATTTTGATGTATGTTTTGATTTAGAAGTATTTAAATTTGACTTAGAGCAATAGAGTGTCATGCTTGCAATGAGGCATGCCAGCCGATAAAACTTCTCTATTTTTTGATATTGTGTTTCTGGGTACTAACTCAGAACCAGAATAAACTGTGCTTTACATGGTATAATATAAGGTTAGCAGTTTACACCAAATAGCCTTGTTTGCTCATGTTATGCAAATGCATACAAGTCTTTTACAGAATTTAGCCCATCAACATTACCCATGAAAGTGGAAAGATCTCAAGAAGCTATATTCCTCCTCTAGAAAATGTAGAGGGTTAAAGCTTTATGAGAAGAGAAAATGATTCTCTAAATAGTATACCCACTGACATATTCCTGCAAAAAGTATTGAGTAATTCAGCGTTATCTTACTTATACTTTCCTTTTGCAAAATTCTAAGGAAAATTTCAAGAAAAATATGTATAAAAATATGTATATTTGAGTCAATATACATATGTATTTGATTTTTTAATTATTTTTTTTCTAAATTAATTATCTTATTTTAGGAAATTGGTGTCTGATTACATAGTTTGTTGCAAATTAACCTTATTATTAAGATGATAGTTTTGAAGAGAATTACATACATAGTCATCTTCCCTAGATGGATTCCTCTTCCTTAGAACAATAAGTTCTCATAAATTACATATATGCTACTTTAATATAATTGTTAAATACAATCATGGAGATTTTTCTAAGTTGCTCACTTTTATGTTATAGCTATTTATCTACTTTTATTTGGAAAAATTAAAAAGTGTTGAATATCTGGTAATTGAAATGAGAAGCAAATTCTTGATATAAAAGTTAAGATTTAAAAAGATATCTTTCATTGCATTCCTACTAGGATTGCAGCTTGAAACACTACTTAATAGAATATTTCCCATCTTCCCCACTTTTCAGTGCATATTTCAGTGACTGTGTGTTAGGCATTTAATATATGCATTTAAGTGAACTTATTGTCATATCCATATAATTTTGAAATCTGAAACACTGCTGTTTTGCACATCTTTGCTTGACCTTATTTGTGAATTTAAAAACATCAGAGGCATCTTCATTAATTAATGGTTCTAAAAGTTTTTGAAAAGTCAAATTTCATTAATAGTTCAACTTATGAGAACAATAGAAAACTACTTCATTTGTTTTATTTTTATGTCATTTTTGTGTCTGGAATTACAACATAAAAATGTCCAAGAGTAATGGACAATCATTTAATAGTATAAGATAATAGTGATGTGTGATAATTGATAGCCATTTTTAGAAAATAGGTCTCCTTTCACACCATGAGGGTTACTTGGGCTCAAATTCAAATGACCATATTTATGAGCAGGAACTTTTCCAGCTCTGAGCTATTGGCCCCATTTTTTTTTTATGTTTTAAAGGCTGAGAAACTTTGTAGATTATTAAATTTGTTCCATTGGCACTCAATAATTGACATTAAATGAAGTAAATAAATAATATGTTAAATACTTAAACAAATAAGATAAATTAAAATAAAAATTAAATTAAATAAATTAAAGTAAATAATATGTTAAATAAAGTAAATAATATTCTGCAATATGTGAAGCAGAGAAACTAAGAGTTAAATATTATGTTTAAAAGATTTTTTAGGGGCTAGTTAGCTCAGGGATTAAGCCTCTGTCTTGTAGGCGGAAGGTCCTGAGTTCAGATCCTAGACTCCACAATAGACTCCAGGCAGAAGCAGGGGCGGCCTGTGTTTCTGCTCCTAGTAGGGTGGAGCCTGTGAATCCCAGGGCAGAGTAAACAAGGAGGAGGTGGACACAGTCCATGGTGGTTCTACACACACACATGCATACACACACACGCACACATGCACAATTGAATAAATAATAAAAAATAAAAATAATTTAAAGTAGTAGATCAGTAAAATACAGATGAGGAAGATGGAGTGTGTGTGTAAAAATAAGTGAGGATGATTAAGACAAGAACACTTGCACATGAACTGCTTGCATTTACAATGAGATAAATTATGAAGTGAAAATTTCTAATGTATAAATATATTATAAGGACCTGATTTGTTGGTATTCATAGCACTTGGTAGGTAGAAGTAGGAGAATCGTCACTTTTTGAGAAGTTTAGAATACTTTGCAAGAAGGAGACTAGTCAAATTAGAAAGTTAGATTCTGTCTCAGAAAAAGTTTTACTGTTGGCAAGTTGGTATGCCACAAGTTGGGGTCCATAGATGTGGTAAAGCAGGAGGGCAGGATGGAATGTAATGGATTGATGAAGAGAAGGGGGGAAGGAAGTAGGAAATTCTTCACTTTCTGTGTGTGAGTACTCCAATGTTAAATTAAAGTCTAGTAATTGTGAAACACTATCATTACCTCATGGAAAATGAAGAATGAAGGAAAAACATTCTGAGTGTAGCCATTGCCATGCTGATGCTACTATCACACATTGGCTACTGTTTTATTTAGAATATGAAAGAGAAAAAAGAAAATGTGTTTCCCTTTTCTTAACTAATTTTTGATGGAATTTTCATGTCATGATTTTTAAAAAAATTTTATTTTTAATGGCTATTAATGTATTGTTTAATCTACTATTCCTTAATGGGCATGAATCTTTCAAATCCCTTCAAAAAATCTACTGCCACTTCATACATAAGAAAAAATTGTGCACAAAGAACAGAATAGTTAGGGGCTGGAGAGGTGGCTCAGGGGTTAGTTAAGCCTCCGCCTTGCAGGCGGAAGGTCCTGAGTTCGGATCCCAGATCCCACGTATAGACGCCAGGCGGAAGCGGGGGCGGCCTGCACTTCTGGTCCTGGTAGGGCGGAGCCTGTGAATCCCGGGGCAGAAGGAGGTGGAGGCGTCCACGGTGGTTCCCGAATTCGTCCGTGGTTCTACACACACACACACACACACACACACACACACACGCACACACGCACACGCGCACACACGCGCGTGCGCACATACATACGCACACACCCACAATTGAATAAATAAAAAAAAGAAATTAAAAAAAAAGAACAGAATAGTTAATATTTATTTCTTATAACATTGATTACATTTATTTTTTCTGTTTTCTTTTTTATTTTGATCATTTTTTATTTATTTATTTTTCCTCTCATACAAACCCCTCCCTCCCTCCACCCTTCCTTGGTCTTCCCTGTTCCCTTCCCCCTTAGCTTCTTCCTTTCCCCCCTCTCTCCCTTTCTCCCAGTGCTCCCTACCCCATCTCTGAAGGATCCTTTAATGTGTATATCAAACTTTCCTCTGGGTCCTCCTCTCTGATGAGTTGTAAGGACTCAATGGCATTTCCTAGAACTCTTTCTTGTGTTCCCCTTAAGTATAGGAACACTATTGTGACTGTTAATACCTTGCTTCTAAGGATCCTAGTGCCTTTAGTTCAAGCTAGACTTTGAGGGGTCAATGATATGTTGGTCATTGCACAGATCATGCAGAGTCCTATTATAATTGCTTCGGTCCTCCTTAACTTGTGTGGAGTATCTTGCATATCATTAATCTTCCCATCCTTTTGCTCTTACAATCTTACCGTCCCCTCTTCCACAGAAATTTCCCTGAGCTTCAGAATGGGGAGAGATTAGGCAGGCCTGATTCCAGGTGGTTGATATAGACTCTGATGTTCTGAATTATGGTTTGTTAATTTTTTTTTCGATTTTCTTGTTCCTGCAATGTCCTTTGGCTCCATCCTGACAGGTATTGGATGTCAGTGACCCCCTGGAATAAGAGCAGGAGACTGTGGTGAGGGGTGGGTCAGTCTCCCATTGCAAAATTGTTACATTCTATCTGCCAGACTATATGCCCTCCCTTTCTGGTAAGATACCTCATCAGTTACAAGTGACCAGGAAGGACAGTCTGTGAGCTTAACCAGATTACTTGCAATCCTTGATGGTGGCCTATTATCTCTGCTGTAGTATGATCCCCTCTCTCCTTGTTTCTGGTGGACCCTGCTTCCCCTTCTCTCCTGTTTATAATCTTTGTAATTACTGTAGGTATTACAGATATTTATCTTTGAGTGTGTCTCTAAGTGGGTTTGGTCCTAGGATCCACCTATAAGGGAATACATATGGTGCTTAATTTTCTGTGTCTGGGATACTTCACTCAATATAATTGTTTCGAATTCCATACATTTCCCCAAAAATTGCATTAATTCATCATTTTTGATGGCTGAGTAGTATTCCATTGTATAAATGTTCCACATTTTCCTTATCCACTCATCAACTGTTGGACATTTGGGTTGATTCCATAACTTTGCTATTGCTAAAATGGTCATGCTTGTGCTATTGAGGTGAATGTTTGCTGTACGGGGGGTTATTCCCAAAAGTGGAATAGCAGGGTCATATGGCATTTCAATCTATAACTTTTGAAAGAATCACCAGACTATTGCAAGAGGGTTATATAAGCCTGCATTCCCACCAGTAATGTATGCGAGTTCCATTCTCATCACATCCTCTCCAGCATTTGTTGTTGTTTTTATTGTGGATTTTTGCCATCCTGACCTGGGTGACATGATATCTCAGGGAGGTTTTGATTTGCAATTCCCTGATGACTAAGGATATGGAGCATTTTTTAAGATATTTATTAGACATTTTAATTTAAGTTTTTTTAAGGTTAAGTTTCTTTTAAGTTCCAAAGCCCATTTTTTTATTTGAGTCATTTGTTTCCTTGGTGTTTAGTTTTCTAAGTTCTTTGTGTATTCTGGATAATAGAGCTCTATCAGATATATGGTTAGTGAAGATTTTCTCCCATTCTGTCAGTTGCCTTTGTGCTCCAGTTACAATCTCTTTATCTCAACAGAAGCTCTTTAATTTCATAAGATACCATCTGTTGAGTGTTGGTTGTATTGACTGCGCTATTGGATTTCTGATTAGGAATTGTTGGCCTACCCAATCAGCTCAAGGGAGTTTCCGACCATTTCACCTAAGGTTTTTATAGTCTATGGCCTTGTATTGAGGTTCTTGATCCATTTGGAATTAAGTCTTGTACATGGTGACAAGTATGGGTCCAGTTTTATTCTTCTGCATGTGGATATCCAGTTCTGCCAGCACCATTTGTTGAAGATCCTGTTCTTTTTCCATTGGATTTTTGGGCCCCTTTGTCAAAGACCAAATGGCTGTAGTTGTGTGGACTTATATGTGGGTCTTCAACCCTTATCCATTGATCTGTGTGTCTATTTTGGAGACAGTATCAGGCTGTTTTTATAAGTATGGATTTGTAGAATAGACTAAGGTTTGGTATGGTGATTCCTCCAGCAGTGTTTTTGTTAATTAGGAATGTTTTTGCTATCCTGGGTCTTTTGTGCCTCCATATGAATTTTGAGATTGTTTGGCCAACTTCTTTAAAGAATTGCTTTGGATTTTAATTGGTATTGCATTGAATCTGTATATTGATTTTGGTAGGATGGTCATTTTTATGATATTGAGTCTGCCACTCCAGGAACATGGCCGATTTTTCCATCTTCTAGTGTCTTCTGTAAATTCTTTCTTTAGGATTTTAAAGTTTCCATTGTAAAGGTCACTTACTTCATTGGTTAGGTTTATACCAAGGTTTTCCTTTTTTTAGTGGCTATAGTAAATGGGATTGTTTCTCACAGGGCTTTTTTACTTCTTTCATTCTGTGCATGTAGGAAGACCACTGATTTTTGTATGTTTATTTTGTATCCTGCCACACTGCTGAACTTCTGTATTATTTCCAGGAGTTTCCTGGTGGAGTTTTTGGGATCAATCAGGTATAAAATCATGTCATCAGCAAATAGAGATAACTTCATATCTTCCTTGCCAATTTGAATCCCTTTTATCTCTCTTTGTTGTCTTATGGCTTCAGCTAAGACTTCAAGTACAATATTGAATAGAAGTGGTGAGAGTGGATAGCTTTGTCTAGTTCCTGATTGAAGCAGGAATGCTTCAAGTTTTTCCCCATTAAGTATAATCCTTGATGTGGACTTGTTTTAGACATCTTTTATTATGTTGACAAAGGTTCCTTCCATTCCAACTTTCTCTAGGGTTTTGATCATGAAAGGCTGTTGGATCTTGTCAAAAGCTTTTTCTGCATCTATAGACAGTATCATGTGGTCTTGGATTTTAAACTGGTTTATGTGGTGGATTTCCTTTATTGATTTGCCTATGTTAAACCAACCTTGTGTGCCTGGAATAAAGCCTAGTTGATCCCTGTGAATGTTCTTTTGGATATGTTTTTGAATCTGATTTGATAAGACTTTGTTGAGAATCTTTGCATCTATATTCATCAAAGAGATTGGCCTATAGTTTTCATTTTTAAGTGTTTTTTTATTAGGTTTTGGGATTAAGATTATATTAGCTTTGTAGAAAGAATCTGATAGTGTTCCTTCCTGGTGTTATTAGCTCCTTAAATGTCTGGTAGAATTCTGTGCTGAATCCATCTGGTCCAGGACATTTCTTGGTAGGAAGATTCGAGATTAATTCATTGATTTCCTCATATGTTATAGGACTATTTAAATAATTCACACTTCCTGAATCAATTTTGGTAAGGTGTGCTTACTTAGGAATTTATCCATTTCTTTTGTGTTGTCAAATTTCACAGAGTATAAGTTTTTGAAATATGAATTGCTTGGGCATCCATAGTGATAACTCCATTTTCATTTCTAATTTATTAATTTGTTTTTTTCTCTCTTGCTTTTGGTTAATTTAGCTAGGGGTATATCAATCTTATTTATTTTTTCAAAGAACCAGCTTTTTGACTGGATGATTCTCTGTATCATTTTCCTAATCTCAATTTTGGATATTTCTCCCCTTATTTTGCTAATCTCCTCCCTTCTACTGCTTTTGGGATCAGATTGCTCTAGTGTCTTTAAAGTTTTAAGCTACATTATTAAGTTATTTATTTCTGATATTGACATTTTTTTGATGCAGGCATTAAGAGCTATGAACTTACCTCTTAGGACAGCTTTCATTGTGTCCCAAAGATTTTGATACATTGTATTTTCATTATCATTCACTCTCAGGAAATCTTGAATTTCTTTTTTAATTTCTTCCTGAATCCAATTCTCATTCAGCATCATAGTGTTGTTTCCAGGAGTTAGTGTATTTTCTCTTGTTTGTTGTGTTGTGGATGTTAAGCTTTAGACCATGGTGGTCTGATAGGGTACAGGCTAGAATTTCAACTTTCCTGTATATGTAGAGATTCGTCTTGTGGCCCAATATGTGATCTATTTTGGAGAAAGTTCCATGTGTTGCTGAGAAAAATGTGTATTCTTTGGTGCATGGATGAAAAGTTCAATAGAGGTCTGTAAGGTCCATTTCTTTAAGGGTTTGATTGAGTTCCAAAGTGTCTCTGTTAAGCTTTTGGCCTGTTGATCTATCCCATGTTGAGAGGGCAGTGTTGAAATCCCCAAGAATTATTGTTTGGGGATTGATTTCTCACTTTAGAAGCTGTAGTGTTTGTTTAAGGAAAGTGGAGGGGCCCATATAAGGTGCATATACGTTCAGTATTGTGATGTCTTCCTGGTGAATTGTACCTGTGACTAAAATTTAGTATCCATCTGTGTCTCTTGTGATTTTTTTTGGTTTGAAGTCCACTTTGTCCAAAAGCATAATGGCTGCCCCTGCCTGTTTCCTGGTTCCATGAGCTTGCAGAATTTTTGACCAGCTTTTTATTTTTAGCATGTGCCTATCTTTTGTGGTGAGATGAGTTTTCTGAAGGCAGCAGATTGATGGTTTGTGGGTTTTAATCCAAGTTTGTAATCTGTGCCTCTTGATTGATGAGTTAATACCATTGACATTTAATGTTATAATGGAGAAATTATTTTTAATTCTTGACTTTTTTATGTTTAGTGGCTTTCGTAAGTGTATTGTTCGACATTTAGGTTTTGATGCTATTATACTTCCTTTCTGTCCTCCTGGACACGCTTGTTTTTTTCTTCAAGCTTGAGTATCATTTCTAGTATTTTTGAAAGCCTGGTTTGGTGGATATGTATCCCTTCAAGTTGTCTTTGTGCTGGAAAACTTTTCTTTCTCCCTGGATCATGACGGATAGTTTTTCCGGGTATATCAGTCTGGGTTGGCATTTTTGCTCATTTAATACTTGAAGTACATCTCTCCAAGCTCTTCTTGCTTTTACTGTTTCCATTGAGAAGTCATTTGTTTTACCTTTAAAAGTGACTTTTTTTTTCCTTTGAACCTCTCAACACCATTTCTTTGTCTTGAATGTGGAGTGTTTTGACTATTATTTGCCGTGGTGATTTTCTATTTTGTTCATATCTGTTTGGGGTGCACATGCCTCTTGTATTAGGATGGGCCTCTTATTCTTTAGTTGAGGGAAGTTTTAATTTATGATAATTTGAAAAATTTTCTCAAGTGTGTTATTTTGGGATTCTTGCTCTGGTATTCCATGAATGTGCATGTTAGGCTTTTTCAGGGTGTCCCATGTCTCTTGAATATTCCTCTCAAGTATCATTTTGGCTTTAAGAACCTCTTCCATTAGGTTTGTTAATTCTCCCACTTTGTCTTCAAAATCTGAAATTCTATTTTCTTCTTCGTTAGTTCTGCTGATAAGACTTTCTGTTGAGTTTTGGGTTGAAGATAACTTGTCTTTTAGTTTGATTTTAAATTCTGCCTGAGACTGTTTTAATTGCTCTATGTCTGTTTTTGTTTCTTGAACTGTTTTTCTCAACTCCTCCAAGTGTCTGTTGTGTTCCTGTTCAAAGTTGTTGATGCAGTTGTTTACCTCCTCCCAGATTTCCTCTTTCATAGTGTTAATTACGGTAATGATCATACTTTGAAAGTTGTTATCTCGGGTCTGGCTTTCTTGGCTATTATCTGTGAATTTGTTCTGGTTGGAATTCATCATTATGGGGTTAATTCTTTTGGTAGGAGATTTGTCTTCCTCGGTTTTCTCTTGGAACTGCACTTTGACTTGGGCATTGTTATTTTGTCTCTTAAGACCTTTCAGTTTCTGTGTGTTTTTGACTGAACTGATTATTTGGTATTACTACTCTCAGGCTATTATTACTAGTGCTTGCCTTGGAGTTGGGTACGTTTGTCTGTTGTTAGTATTATTTCTTAGATGAGGGTATTAGGCTGTTAGTACATCAGTTAAGTCAGGTTAAGTAGACAGGGGGTGAATGTTAGTATGGTAGTGTACTTTTACGATTTAGTATCTTGGTAATATGTGAGGGTGAGTGGTGAACTCCCTGGAATTGTATATGTTTTTGGGGTGGCTGTATGGAAAAGTTAATCTACAGTGATTAATACTAAAAAGGAGCAGTATGGTAAAAAAAAAAAAAGAGGTTTAGTTATCTTTGGGCTGGATGTGAAGAATCTGTCCTATGTGATAGGATGATTTTAGAGGATTTCAGATGTATGGCCTTTGTCCCTGAGAGCTTTGTTTGGGTTTTCTTTGAATTCTGTTGAATTCTGAGTAGCAGTGTATCCTCCGTGGACCATGAGCGAGGGTCCCCGGAGGGTCGGTGGGGCAGAGAGGCTGATGGTGAAGCAGAACTCTTCACCTGGGACCTGGGACTTGGCTTAGTGGCACACCCAGCCTGCAGGAATGGAGGACCCAGAGCAAGTCCTGTCCAGGTTGGGTCGGTGGGTGGGCGGCCAGATGGAATAAAAGGGCTGGGACTCTGGGCACAGGCCAGACAAACAGGAGGCATCCTGGGTGTTGCCTGGGCTGGCTGATGGGAGGAGCTGGGACAAGGGGCGACCTGGGGGCTAGGTAACTCACCTGGGATGGAGGACCAACCGAGAACGAGTCCTTTCTCGGTCAGGAGGACAAGCGGGCAAGAGGAACAAAGGGATGATTAACTTTATTTGTAAGCATAATTCTGCTAGCTTTGACAAATTGAAAGTAAATAACAAGTAGTCATTGAAGACATGAGAACAGAGAATGCAGATTTTCACTTTTTTTCTGTTATATATATATGAAGAAGCAGCATTGAAATATTTCATTTCAAGCTATCTACAGACTATATTTTATTTTATTTTATTTTATTTACAGATTATATTTTAAAGTGTGCATTCTCAAAAATATAGATTTCAAATATATTTAAATAAAATATAATTGAATAACCGCTCAGAGGGAACATAGTATTGAAAAATTATGACACAGTACCTAACACACAATGGATTACAAAAATCATTAAATAACATACATAACTAGTTAGAAATAATCCCTAGATGTTCTTAATGCAGTATTACTAAGCAACCAAAGAAAATTCCCTAAATAATAATCTTTACAAAATTTCTACATTTAGTTTAAGTAAATTTTGATTCTTTCTTATATGTAAATTTTAACTGATGATTTATTTTTCCTGTGAAGTTTCAGTACACAATAGTGTATCAGCAAATTTTTTGACAAAGGATAGATTATTTTACATTTGAATTACAGATGTTCACTTTATTAGGAAATTATTAATAAAGAATAATTACTAACCTACATTAAGTTATTGCTTATAGAGAAATGGTAGTAATTAGAGTGCTAATGCTAATCATTGTTACTCTATTTTTCTTCAGATTTCACAAAATTCAAACCTCTTAAAGTATCACATACTTTAGTTATTCTTATTTCACTTGTTAATCTTATTTGTGTTAAAATATCACTATGCTAGTTACTCCCAATATACTGAATGAAAACATGTATATTAAGTACTAAAATGCAGCTTTACTCAAATATCTATTTAAGGAATACCAGTAATAAAAGCAAAAGTATAGTCAGGAAACATCCAAATAAAACATGAAACTGGCATCCCCAGCCAAACACTTTATGGTTTATAGTGTACATCACCACATACTTGAATGAAAAAGTACATTTAGAGGGAAAAATATTGTAGAATAGAATACTGTTCTGTTTGTTAGAATTTGTAACAGTTCGCCTTTATGTTTGCTGATAAATTCATGAAAAAATAACTTAAGGAAACAAAGCATTTTTTCTCTTACCATAGTCCAATAGCAGTTTCTTGTCCAGCTTGACAAGAGAGCACACACCAACACCAGGAGCCAAGGGAAATGGACACATCGAATCCACATATTGGTTGAGAAAAAGGCAATCAATCCTTACTTGTTAAGCCACCATTTCTGGCCATGATACAGAAGGATTCCCAACTCTTTCACACATGTATCTCCATTTTATTCACCTTTCCAGAGACTAATTCCATACACCATTGACTGGATATCATCTTTATAAATTGTATAATCTCCTATAGGTTCAAATTGGGTTTAATTCAATTGCTAATTCACTACAAATGTGCCCATAGCTCAAACCCTCAACCATCAAGTTGCACTTCTATCTAATTATGAAGGAAGATTTATTCATTTACACAAATTTCAGTTTAAAGGGAAAATGGTATCTTTCTCTCTCTCTGTCTCTCTCTCTCTCTCTGTGTGCGCGCGCATGTGGTGCTGTGTGAGACAATACACACATGAGCAAAGGCAACAAGAGGGCTTCAAGTGCATCAGGGGAACATGTCATTTTATCCTTTATTTAGTTTTACTGAATCCGAATCCAAAGAAAGGATGACAGATGACAGATGACATATCCTATGCCCCCTAAATATTGGTGGCATAACAGTCCTTCAGCCATAAGAGGCATATAAATGTAAACCTTATGGCTGCTTATGAATCAACTTAGTTCTTCATCCTTCCACACCAAATGTTCTTACCCAATGAACCATCTCCACAGCCTCAAATTTTTTAACACATTTTCTTCCAATAGTAGGCGCAAGTGGATTATGTATTAATAAGTTCAATGAGTATAAACACTGTTTCAATAAAATTTCCAGGAATGCTATCATTTGCAAAGAATCCCTACTTATGGTCCTATCAAGGCCTGAGTGTGAATGCAATTGCATGCTTATTTTTTCTTTCAATATTAATGATTTATACTGTTCACACATTTATACTGCACAAGACTATGATTAAGTTACACTTCTATCCAATCTTCTGACAAATTTTAATTTGTCTCAGAGTCCAGTAAATGGTATTTTTTTATTATTATTATTATTATTTATTCAACTGTGCGCATGTGCTTATGTGTGTGTGTGCGCGTGTGTGTGTGTGTGTTTATGTGTGTGTAGAACCACGGACGAATTCGCGAACCACCATGGACACCTCCACCTCCTTCTGCCCTGGGATTCACAGGCTCCGCCCTACCAGGACCAGAAGTGCAGGCCGCCCCCGATTCCGCCTGGCGTCTATACGTGGGATCTGGGAACCGAACTCAGGACCTTCCGCCTGCAAGGTGGAGGCTTAACTCCTGAGCCACCTCTCCAGCCCCAGTAAATGGTATTTTATGGACAAAGTCTAAGACTCATTTTTTCTTTGCTACAAAATTTCTTATTAATAAGTGAAGTGATGTATTTACAAAATATTCATTGCAGTAAGCCTGATGACAATGTTGATGCTTCTGTTCTTTCATTTCCAATGAGAAATCTTTTCTTTATTTAAGAATTTTCCTTTTATGTAAATGAAACATGTGATTGTCCATGCCCTCATTCCTCACTCTTTTCTTCCTTTTCAACAATCACCACCTTTCACCAATTCATCCCTCTCCCCTCCACCCTCATGACTTTCTGCTTGTGTGGACCACAGGGCTCCCTTCAGGTTGTCTGAACTATTTAGAGGTCAGACCTCTGTGATAGTGTAGGTGGTCTTTCATTGAGTGAATGCATGTGTGAGGATGTTCCCCTTCCCCTGTCTGGTGCCTGCCCCTATGATTCCCACTGTGTGTAGTTATTTCTATTGAGATTCTTGGGGGAGTGCTGACATGTCAGTCATGTGTAGACCAAGTGGGGACAGATTTCATTGCAGTGATCTCCTGGATGCAGTACCCCTGAAAGGTTATCATATATTCCAGCCCCTTCTGAAACTTACTGTGTAGCAAGAATATCTTTCCTGATCTTCCTCCATTCACTTGTAAATTCCAATATTAAAGGCATGTGTCACTGTGCAGTCCTGTGAATAGGCAGACATCCCTTTACTAAATGAGCTCAATGTCCAGCTAGAAACAATAAATAAACAAATCTGCTACTGTTTTTAAGTAGATACACACACACACACACACACACACACACACCACACACATTTATTATAATGCTCTATTTATCTATAACCAAGAACTTTATAATACTCTGTGAGCCTAGCTTTTGGCTCCCATTTTCAACTGTCCTTTACACAAAGTCTAAATTTGATCAGTGACAGGAATGCACTCACATAGAAAGGTTATAGAAAGAACTCCAAATAAAGATGGAACTTACATACTGGTGAAGTTCATGTAATAGCAGAAAGTCATAGCAATTTCATGACAGACATTGTGTCTTTGATCCTAAGTCATATTATCTTCCCGGGGATTGTGTACTTACTTGCAGTTTGTAATTCCTCATCATAACACTCATAAAAATTTAGAATCGAAATATTTCTATCATTTCTGCTTCATTTTTAGTTCCATAAGTGGTTTTCATATTAGAAAAAAATCCACATACATAAATATAAAGATCTACATAATTATTTTACATCAAAATTGAGTAAGAAAATTAGTGAGAATAACCTATAAAAGGTGACTTGTCTTGGAGTAGATTTTGCTTTATGGAGATGTCAGAAGAATATCTTAATCAATTTACCACTCTGTGCAACTGCTGACAAACATTTAACATGTTATCTTTCAGAAAATCGAAGCTTTTTAAGAATTAAGTACAAAAATATTAAATACAAGTAAGGTTGATCTAAGAAAGGAGTATAGAAATATTCAGACTGATACATTGTGATTAACAAACAAATGTTAATAGTTAGAATGTCGATTAATTGATGGCCTTATGAACTGAGCACTTACCACTATGAAGAATGTAATAACACCTTGAGGAATGTCATGAAGCATACATAATACCACTATCATTTCACCTTCATCAAAAGGAGCATCAATTTGAGTTAGTGAGAATCATTTGTATTCCACAACACTGCCCTAATTCCTTCACAAGAAGATACAATAAAAAATTGAGCTATGATGGAAGATGAGTGTTTTCAACAGAATTCTGCACAGGATAGCTACAGTAAAAGGTCTGGAAATCAGAAATAGAAAGAAATGGAAAAGAATGGGAAAAAATAACACATAAAAAGAATTATGGTCCTATTTATAACTGTCTACCAAAACAACTTAAGAGTAAAATTCTAGCATTCAAAAACAGAAGAAGCTGTTTCACTGGAGCCATTCCAAATAAGATACATAGTATATATATGCAAAATGCAATTTCAAAGTCAAAAAGTCAGGAATTGATAACTTCATTACAGTAAAAAAGTTAAACATTCATAATAAAGATAAAAATGATAATAGTGTGATTTGAAACTGCAAAGCAAATTAAATGCAGATTTTTTTTTTAAATTTGGGGGGTATAATGAGAAATATCACAGTCCTGTGGAATCTGAACATTAAAACCTTCAATAAGGCACCAACTTACCAGAATACTATGTATTGCAAGAAATGTAATGCAAGAAATTGTTCCAGAAATTTAAAAATAAATGAGACTTTTTTTGAGAACATAAATTAGTATATTTTAAGAAAATGCTCATAAAAAGATAAAATATTTATTGAAAATAATTTTTTTGCTGAGACAAGTGAAGATGTTTTGATGTTATGAGAAGATCCCACAACGTGGATCTCTTGTTTGCTTAATTTTCTGTGTCTGGGATACTTCACTCAATATAATTGTTTCTAGTTCCATCCATTTCCTGGCAAATTGCTAAATTCATCATTTCTGATGGCTGAGTAATATTCCATTGTATAAATGTACCACATTTTCCTTATCCACTCGTCAACTGTTGGACATTTGTGTTGATTCCATGACTTTGCTATTGTAAACAGTGATACTATGAACATGATCGTGCTTGTGCTATCCAGATGAATTTTTGCTGTATGGGGGTTAGTCCCAAAAGTTGTATAGTAGGGTCATATGGCATTTCAATCTTTAATTTCTTTAAGCATCTCCAGATGGCTCGCCAGAGTGACTGTATGAGCCTGCATTCCCACCAGCAATGTAGGAGAGTTCCCCTCTCTCCACATCCTCTCCAACATTTGATGTTTGTATTGTGGATTTTTGCCATCCTGACTAGGGTGATATGATATCTCAGGGAAATTTTGATTTGCATTTCCCTGATGGCTAAGGATACGGAGCATTTTTTTAAATATTTGTTAGACCTTTTAATTTCATTCCTGGTAAAGTTTCTTTTAAGTTCCAAGGCCCGTTTTTTAATTGGCCCATTTGTTTCCTTGGTGTTTAGTTTTCTAAGTTCTTTGTGCACTCTGGATAATAGAGCTCTCAGATATGTGGTTAGTGAAGGATCACTCAGGTATAAGATCATGTCATTTGCAAATAGAGATAACTTGACTTCTTCCTTGCTGATTTGAATCCTTTCATCTCCCTTTCTTGTCTTATGGCTTCAGCTAAGACTTCAAGTACAATATTGAATAGAAGTCATGAGAGTGGACAGCCTTGTCTAGTTCCTGATCTTATTGGGAATGCTTCCAGTTTTTCCCCATTAAGTATACTCCTTGCTGTATGCTTGTTGTATACAGCTTTTATTATGTTAATAAAGGTTCCTTCTATAAAAGGAAGGATCATAAAAAGCTGTTGGATCTTGTCAAAAGTTTTTTCTGCATCTATCGAGAGTACCATGTGGTCTGGATTTTGGAATGTTTTATATGGTGGATTACTTTTACTGATTTGTGTATGTTAAACTAACCTTGTGTGCCTGGAATAAAGCCTACTTGGTCCCCATGAATGATCTTTTGGATATTTTTTTGAATCCGATTTGCTAAGACTTTGTTGAGAATCTTTGTATCTGTGTTCATCAGAGAGATTGGCCTATAGTTTTCTTTTTTAAGTGAGTCTTTATTAGGTTTTGGGATTAAGATGATATTAGCTTCATAGAAGGAATTGGTTAGTGTTCCTTCCTTTGTTATTTGATGGAACATTTTAAGGAATATTGGTGTTATTAGCTCCTTAAGTGTCTGGTAGAACTCTATGTTGAATCCATCTGGTCCGGGACATTTTTTGATGGGAAGATTCAAGATTACTTAATCGATTTCTTCATGTATTATAGGATTATTTAAATAATTCACAACTTCCTGATTCAATTTTCATAAGTTGTGTTTACTTAGGAATTCATCTATCTCTTTTGTGTTGTCAAATTTCACAGATTATAAGTTTTTGAAATATGATGTTATAATTTCTTGAGTATCTGTAGTGACAACTCCATTTTCATTTCTAATTTTGTTAATGTGGGTTTTCTGTCTCTTGTTTTTGGTTAATTTAGCTAGGGGTGTATCAATCTTATTGATTTTTTTCAAAAAACAGATTTTTGAATGATTGATTTTCTGTATCGATTTCCTAATTTCAATTTTGGATATTTCTTCCCTTATTTTGCTAATCTCTCTTCTACTGCTTTTGGGATTGGATTGCTCTAATGTCTCTAAAGTTTTAAGCTTCATTGTTAAGTTATTTATTTCTGATGTTTCCATTTTTTTTGATGTAGGCATTAAGAGCTATGAACTTATCACTTAGGACAGATTTCATTGTATCCCAGAGGTTTTGGTAAGTTGTATTTTTATTATTGTTTGCTTTTAGGAAATCTTGAATTTCCTTTGTAATTTCTTCCTAAATCCAATTCTCCTTCGTCATCATAGTGTTAAGTTTCCAGGAATTAGTGTATTTTCTGTTGCTTGTTGTGTTGTGGATGTCAACCTTTAGGCTGTGGTGGTCTGATAAGGTACAGGGTAGAATTTCAGCTTTTCTGTATTTTGTGGCCCAATATGCGATCTACTTTGGAGAAAGTTCTGTGTGCTGCTGAGAAAAATGTGTATTCTTTGGTGCATGGATGAAAAGTTCAATAGAGATCTGTAAGGTCCATTTCATTAAGGGTTTGATTAAGTTCCAAAGTGTCTCTGTTACGTTTTTTACCTATTGATCTATACCATATTGAGAGGGCATTGTTGAAATCCCCAAGAATTATCGTTTTGTGGTTGATTTCGTGTTTAGACATTGTAGGGTTTGCTTAATGAATGTGGGGGGGCCCATATTGGATGCATATGTGTTCAGTATTGTGATTTCTTCCTGGTGAATTGCACCTGGTGAATTGTATCCATCTTGTCTCATGATTTTTTTTTTTTTTGGTTGAAGTCCACTTTATCCAATAGCATAATGGCTACCCCTGTTTTCTGGTTCCATCAGCTTACAGAATTTTTGACCAACCTTTTATTTTTAGGATGTGCCTACCTTTTGTGGTGAGATGGGTTTCCTGCAAGCAGCAGATTGATGGGTTTTGATTTTTAATCCAAGTTCGTAATCTGTGACTCTTAATTGGTGAGTTAATTCCATTGACATTTAATGTCATAATGGAGAAAATATTTTTAATTCCGGACATTATTATGTTTAGTGGCTTTTGTAAGTGTATTGTTTGACTTTCAGATTTTGGTGGTATTGTACTTCCCTTCTGTCCTCCTGGATATGCTTGTTTTTTTCTTCAAGCTTATGTATCATTTCTAGCAGTTTTTGAAAGCCTAGTTTGGTGGACTTGTATCCCTTCAAGTTGTCTTAGTGCTGGAAAATTTTTCTTTCTCCCTCGATCATCATGGATAGTTTTTCAGGGTATATCAGCCTGGGTTGACATTTTTGCTCATTCAGTACTTGAAGTATGTCTCTCCAAGCTCTTCTTGCTTTTACTGTTTCCATTGAGAAGTCATTTGTTATTTTAATAGGTTTACCTTTAAAAGTGACTTTTTTTTTCCTTTGAAGCTCTCAGCACCATTTCTTGATCTTGAATGTGGAGTGTTTTAACTATTATTTGCCGTGGCAAGTTTATTTTTTTTAATTGTTTTTTATTATTTATTCAATTTTGCACATGTGTATGTGTGTGTGTGTGTGTGTGTGTGTGTGTGTGTGTAGAACCACGGGCAAATTCGGGAACCACCATGGACCGCCTCCACCTCCTTCTTGTTTACTCTGCCCCAGGATTCACAGGCTCCGCCCTACCAGGACCAGAATCGCAGGCTGCCCCCACTTTTGCCCAGCGTCTATATGTAGGATCTGGGATCCGAACTCCAGGACCTTCTGCCTACAAAGCAGAGACTTAACCCCTGAGCCACCTATCCAGCCTGCCATGGCAAGTTTCTATTTTCTTTATATCTTTTTGGTGTGCAAAATGCCTCTCGTATATGGATGGATCTCTCTTTTTTTAGATGAGGAAAGTTTTCCTTGATGATCATTTGAAATATTTCCTTGAAAATATTGGTATTTTGGGGATTCTTGTTCTGGTGTTCGATGAATATGCATGTTAGGCTTCTTCAGGGTGTCCCATAACTTGAATATTTCTCTCATGTATCTTTTCGGCTATAACAACCTTTTCCATTGAGCTGGTTAATTCTTCCAGTTTGTCTTCAAGGTCTTAAATTCTATTTTCTGCTTCATTAGTTCTGCTGATAATACTCTCTGTTGAGTTCTGGGTTAAAGATAACTTGTTTTTTAGTACAGTTTTAAACTCTGCTTGTGTCTGTTTTAACTGCTCTGTGCCTGTTTTTGTTTCTTGAACTGTTTTTTCTCAACTCCTCCAAGTGTCTGTTGTGTTCCTCTTCAAAGTGATTGATGCAGTTATTTAATTCCTCCCAAATTTGCTCTTTCATAGTATTGATCATTGTAATGATCATGTTTTGAAAGTCTTTATCCTGGGTTAGGCTTTCTTGGCTATTTTCCATGGATTTTTTCTGGTTGGAGTCTATCATTATGGGACTAATTCCTTCAGTGGGAGATTTGTTTTCTTAGGTTTTGTTTCTCATGGATATGCACTTTGACTTGAGAATTCTCCTTTTAACTCTTAAGACCTTCTTTTAATTTCTGTGTGTTTTTCACTGAACTGAATTATTTGGCCTGGAACAGCTCCTGCTCTGGCTGGCTGGTAGGAGGAGGTGGGACCAGTGGGCTGCCTGGGGTTTGGGGATGTGCTGAGGGAGCTTACCTAGGTCGCAGTGTGTCCAGGCTGGACTGAGCATGACCCCGGCGGGTGGGGAAAAGGGGATTTTTACATTTTAAAAAAACTTACCAAGCATTACTAATCCATTCACTTCCCATACAGTGTTACTCTATTGCATTTTTTATTTGTTTTGGCTCTTCAAAATTCATCTAACTTCCCTTGCTCCAACCCACCTAGTGATCTTTTATGTATCTTTAACTTTTTTAAATATATATTTCATTTATTTTATTTTATTTGTGTATGTGTGTGCGTGTGTGTGTGTTTGTGTATGTGTGTTTGTGTGTCTGACGGCAGTGTGTATCCCTCTGGAGGCCAAGGGTGACTTCCGGAATCATTCTGGATTGCTTCTTCCTCCTTCTTGCTTTGCTCTGGGATTTCCCAGGCTCTGTTCATGCTGTTTCTGCCTGGCATTTTTATGTGGGATCTGGGATAAGAACTTAGGACCTTTATGCTTGCAAGAGTCTTAACCCCTGCACCATCACTCCAGTACTGATCTTGAACTTCTTAAGTGGTTCTATCCCTATAATCTCAGTAAGCTCTTCTGGTGGAAAAACTTTTATGTTCTACTTTCCTGGCATTCAAAATTTAATAGTTTACATCACTTTCTTAGCGATCTTTTCTAATTCTTTTTATTTTTATCTAGTCATAGAACAGGGCATTTTTTTTTTTTGTCTGTAAAACTACATAGCCCTTGGGCTGGAGAGGTGGCTCAGGGGTTAAGCCTCCGCCTTGCAGGCGGAAGGTCCCGAGTTCGGATCCCAGATCCCACGTATAGACGCCAGACGGAAGCGGGGGCGGCCTGCGCTTCTGGTCCTGGTAGGGCGGAGCCTGTGAATCCCGGGGCAGAAGGAGGTGGAGGCGTCCATGGTGGTTCGCGAATTCGTCCGTGGTTCTACACACACATACACACACACACAGACACGCGCGCGCACATACACACAGTTGAATAAATAATAATAAAAAAAAATTTAAAACTACATAGCCCTTAATAAGAATATTTCTTTAATTTCTCATTACCTAATAGCATTTACATTAACAAAGCAAAGGCATTTTTCTATTTTAATTTTCTTTATACCACATGGACAGAATAGAACTTGTTCTTAAGGTGATATGTATAAAAATAGAATTTTAAAGAAATCTAGGGTTAAAATATTTTTATGTTTGTCATAGAGAAAGGGAGAAAATGAGAGAGAGAGAGAGAAAGAGAAGAAACAAGGTGTGGATATTTGATAATACTATGCTCAATCTATGGAAATCAGTTTTCCCCTTCTACAATATGGGGTTTTTATTCTTAATTTGTAGCTAGTCTCAACTAAAAAACATTTCTGTAAGATTGTAAGAGCAAAAGGATGGGAGGAGCAATGATTTTCAAGATTCTCCACACTAGTTAGGGTCGAAGCAATCATAATAGGACTTTGCATGCCCTGCGCAATGTCCAACACACTATTGACCTCACAAAGTCTAGCATCAGCTAAAGGCACCAAGATCCTTGGAGGCAAAGGATTGACAGACACAGTAGTGTGGCTATGCTTAAGGGGAACACGAGAAAGGGTTCAGGAAAATGCCACTGGGTCCTTGTACGTCATCGGAGAGGAGGACCCAGAGAAGAGTTAGGCATTCACAATAAAGGAGTCTCTGGGAATTGGGGGGGAGGCACTGGGGTATGGGGAGGGAGGAGAAGGGGAGCAGGGGTTCAGGGGGGAGGAGGAGGGAGGGAGGGAACTGGTCTATCTATTAAGTTTTTATGGGCGGAACTAATAAAAATGTATTAAAAACATTTCTGTATTTTGGGGACAGTTATTTATTATAATGACTTATTCTAAATGTTCAAGACTGTAACAAAAATTGACCTGCTAGCAAGTACAAGTAATTTTCAGTAAAATACTGGCATGTGGAATACTGTTTTTGAATGAACTTATTGCATACTATTATTTCACATATATCATGAATATTGTTTGAAAGCAACTTTAATCTTGTTATAGGGTGATATGCTTTTGAATGTGACAGAAATTGATGAAGTTGAAGTTGCTGTATGTATTGAAATAAATATATTTTTGATATTTGATTATAGCTCATGAAGTATTTTCATTTATAGATTCATTTCTAACATCAAGTACATGCTCACAGTGAATTAATTATTTCTTCTTTTTATTTGCCCAAGTAAAGTGTATGTGATTTTAATGGATTCATTTGATTATGTACAAGTAAATTGTGATTTTCCACAGGGTTATCTTTTAATTTATGCACCTATGCTATTTGCATATTTGTATTAGAACTATTTTTAGAACATGAGTTGCAATTTATTGCTCTTTCATGCATCAAATAATCTTTTCCATGTCATGCTGGATATATAAATATTGATTCCAATCAAAAACGTATTCACAAATGACTCTAATGTACACCTAAAAGAGAGGAATTTCATTTCCATTAAATCAAACCTCATTTTAGTATGAAGGAATATAAGCATTATTGCTTTATTTATTTTTGGGTGATAAATAGAAAAGATTTAAGTTGATCAAACCAATTTTCCATCAATATTGACATACATATGTGAATAAACTAATAGTATTTGACATGGTTCAATGATAATGTACTTTTTATATCATTTGAATTAAATAACTTCACTTGTTATGTACTAAAATTGAAAATCACATATAATTTGCTGCATTTGAGATCAGTATATTGGATGATTCATGAAAAAGAGAGATGACTTTTTTTTTGTAGTCATTGCATTCAAGCACAGATCTTGTGATCAGGGCCATTGGGGAGAAAGTAGTGGATACTGAAAGATGATCTATCCTCTCTATACTAGGACTGCACAGAAAAGAAATTATATATTTCTTTGCTTACAGATATATATCAGAACATTTAGCAATTATATGTAAAGATTTAAACAGGAAAATATTTCTTTAGATTAATCAAATCCTGATTTAAGATTGATTCTAATAACAAACCTGCAGCATATAGATCCATGAGTTAAAAATGTTAGGGAATTATTGATATGTCAAATGGAGATGAATGATGACTGAATTTATCCTGGTGGAAATTTGACCTAAATTTTGCAAATTTCTTTGTGATGACTACAGTTCAATATATTATTTTAAATACAGCATTCAAGTAGCTTCAGAATAGAATATAGCTGAAAATATAACCTTACTATATTTCTCACTTTTATGGATTAAGCTACAAAATTAGTGAATTCCCTTCTACATGGTTATTAGCTTCTATGTGATATTACATACACATTACTATATCATTGTTTTATGAAATGTTTCTCAATCATGATCCATTCTTATGCATGTGTTGAAATGAATAAGTAAACAAACATTAAATGAATAAAAGCAATGGTAAAAATCTTTTGTTCAAAACTCTCTTTAATAAAATTATTTAAGTAAACTATCATTGAAATACTTAATTTGATGTCCAGAAGAAACAAAAGAAATGACAATTTCCGCCATATCATGAAACAACTTGTACATAATCATGATTTATATTTGAATTGCCTTCCTACAGTCTTACATATTTAAATTCTTCAATAATTTTTAAGAATGTAATGGCACTTTTGAAAGGTGAAGCTTTACTGAAGGAAGGCATGTCACAGGGGCTGATCATGAAATTTTATAATACTAGACAGTTGTCTCTTAGTTGAAACTTGTTCTCTCCCTACCTAATGCCTGTAGTTACTTCAATCAGCTTCCTGTTTTGCTTCCAGCTATGGAAATCCCACCATAATGGATTATATCACTTGTGGAGCCATAGATCAATTTTTCTTTCTACATTAAATTGCTTGTGTATGAGTATTGTGTCATAGCAAAAGGAGGTATAACTACTAAATATTTGTGGTTCCATATGCTAAAGTTATATAATATTATAATGCATCAGTAATTCTGTTTTTTAAGAATTATTATTATGGGAAGATGAAAGAATATTGCATGGAATTATGCTGAAACTAAGAATACAAAAATATGACACTAAGAGGCCTTAAGTTTCTCCAGCATGGGAAATGAGAAAAGATATCAAGTTTGGATCTTTTGAAAGTTGGCAACAACATTTTTTTTCAACTTTGATGCAAATCACATGGGTAAAAGTTGCAACAACGTGCAGAACTCACAATAAATGCTGTTTAAAATTATATTTATGTACCTATTTAATTTATTTAATGTATGTGTGTATGTGTATCTGCGTGTATCAGAGGTCATGATTTTCCCCATGGAGGAGCAAGAGTAACTTTGGGAGTCATGCTGGATTAATTCTATTTCCTTTTTGTTTCTCTCTGAAGTTTCCCAGGCTCCTTCTTCCAGAGACAAAAGTACAGGCTTTTGCAATTTCTTCCTGGTTCGTCTTCTTCGTCGTCTTATTCTTCGTCTTCTCCTCCTCCTTCTCCTTCTTCGCCTTCTCCATCTCCTTCTTTAATGTGGGATCTGGAGTCTGAACTCAAGTCTTCTGCTTAAGAGGAAGAATTTGAACTCCTGAGCCATCCCTCCAGTGCTATAGTATTATTTAATAGATATAATTTTCATAAGCAAATGAAGAATTCTTTAGTCTTTAATCATGGTTATGGAACAAAATTCACCAGAAGGATAAACTGTGGCGATGTTTGTAAATCTAAATAATTTATGTGAAATGTAAGCTTGCAAAGGGTTCAGGGAAATGCCTCTGGGTCCTTGTACGTCATCGGAGAGGAGGGCCCAGAGGAGAGTCTGGCATGCACATTAAAGGATTCTCCAGGGAATAGGGGGGGAGGCAGTGGGGATGAGGAGGGAGGGGTGAGGGGAGGGGGAACAGGAGGGTCCGGGGGAGGAGGAGGGAGGGAGGGAACCAGTGTATCTATGGAGATAATAATAAAAAATGTTAAAAAAATATATAAAAAAGGAGACTTAGAGAACTAGTAGTGTGAGTTTTGTAAATCCCTAAAGGAATACATGGTCAGCACAATATAAACATTCTGGAAATAAAAGTTACTCCTACTGATCTCTGAATTACATCCTGAATTATTTTTAATCTAAAAAATTTCAATTAATTTCTATCATTTGTACAGAACTGTGATTTTTGACTGAAAAATGGGTGAATTATTTTGGTTTGTTTTGCACAATGAACACATTTTCTTAGTACACTCAAATTATTGTGACAAGTTATCAAAATGCATATCAGTAATGGTTACCTTTTTCTGTTGTTGAGGGAACACCCAAAGTCAAACAATTTGGGGAGAAATGGAAATTTATTCAGTTTATGATTCCAGAGGGGAGATAGAGCTTTTCGTGGCATACATGGTATGGCTAGCTAGGCCAAAGCTGGAGGCAGGCTAAGCTGCAGACATCTTGGAGACTGAGAGCTACAAGACTGCTTGCTCCAAAATCTTACTTCTCTAGGAAGTAGGGTGGGGCTAATCCACCTCAAGGCCCAGTCCCTGTGACAGCCTTCCTCTGGCAAGGCTCCACCTCTCAAAGGTGTCATGACCTTCCCAAACAAATGAGACTGTGGGGGACACATTTCAAATCATGATAATATCTCATGTTATTGATAGTTATGAAGGCCCAGATAAAGGAACTACTGGGTCAATTTTTGATGAGGCCACATTTCTGAGCCAAATTGCATCTTTTCTTTGTCTCTTCAAATGATGGAAAGGCTATTCTTCTGTACTTTTTTTTATAAGTGCTGTCTTCCATTCATTAAAACTAAATTTATAATTGAGTCATCATGAAGTGCCACACCTTACAATAGTATCCACACTTGAGTTAGGATTTTTACATGAGTCTACGATATTTGAGACATTTCTCCAACCATTGGAACTATTTCATATTAAGTCAAAGTACCATACAATCCCCTTACACTAGAAGAATAGTTCCAGAGTATGTGAAATGGTTCAGAGTGTAAAGTTGCCTGCATTGAAGTTGGAGCACATGTGGTAAAAGGAGCAAATATAATTATAAATATCCTTTTGTAGGCTTATTAGTTCTAGCTAATAGAATGTGAATGGTAGACTTGCCAACATACTTAGCTTAAATAAAGTCGCTTTTAATTTTCTTCTCATTGGTGTAAAGTTCTTGGGAACCATTTACCAACTGTTTAACATATCATTGGCTAAGTTGTCTTTTTTGTCCAATTAGCATTGTAAGCTTTGACCCTTTGAATCACTAACAACTAAATCTTTCCTCAAGATACTTCTATAAGTATTTGTCAGAGTGATTAAAAATGTAATGAATAAAGAATACTGACACAAGTAAAGTTAGGTAATTGAGTTAATAGCTTCAATTTATATGTATCTTAGGTCTTTAGTGATAGTTTTGGCAGATTTATAGAAAATTTTGGAGCTGTTGGTCTGAAAATCTTTAGAATTCTGTGAATAGATGCATTAGGTTATTCTTTTGGGAGATAGGGAGATATAAATGCATTTAGAATGTAGACAGTGAACACTATATACTATAATCAAAAGGTCTTCAAAAGTGAAAAAGAAGGCTCTTTGCCAAAACAGAATATACAGTTTCCAAAACACAACTTTTTCCCCTTTGAAGGTGTATATGGCAAACGTATATTGTGTTTTGGCAAAGAGCCTGTCTACATTGCATTTATATTCTGAAAATTTGAAAGAATTAATCAAAGCTGTAACAATGATACATTTTTTTGGTACACAAAATTCATATCAGAATGGCAGTTTAGCTGTTACACACTGCTTTTAGCCGTAATGTCAGGGACAAAGGGGGAAAGAAAAACTATACTAGAAAGATGTAGTGGATGACTTTGGTTCGATGAGAAAATGATTGGGAAGGTGTTGAATGACGTAGAAAAAGTAGATGTTAAAATGTTAGCATAAACAGAGAAGATTTCACTTGGAATCATTGTTAGATTCACCAAGGGTCAGATACCATAAATCAAAGACATGAATGTATAAAACAAAAAACCTTTTGAAAACATTTTCAGTAAAAGAAAATTATATGTGATTTTTGTGAATCACCAGAACATGCTCCTTGAACACAACTAGGGAAGAATTTCCTTAAGCTCAAATGTGCTTTCACTCTAAGACTATAATCAAGAGAAAATGTGGCATCATCTTGAGTGGACAGCAGATCTTAACATCCTCATATCAACTACTTTTTTAGGTATTAATTAGTAAGAATTATGTGGATATAGGGACTTGAGTCCATGTGTGATTAAGGTTTGGGTTTCCCATGGAAAGACTCTGTCAGGGTGGTGCCTGAATCTGTGAAGGTGAAATCTAGGTGAAACATTCATCCCAATATGTTGAAATTTCCAGGAAAGTAGAATATCGGTAGAGAAAACATTTATGGGGAATTGCATAGAGAGGGCTCAAAGAGTCCCTGTAGACTGTAGATAATTGGAATTACAGACTGAGCATTCAGATCACTGGAGGCCAGATACTGGCTAGGATGAAGTATATAGGGCTGTAGGTCTTAATGTTTTTCCTGATAGTCTTCAATGTTATTTTGGTCTCATAATTCTTTGTTATCTCCTTCTTCCTTTTTATTTGGAATATGGACAGAAACAAAAAGATAGTGACCTGCATTTCCAAACCTGGTGGGCAAAGCCTGGGAAATCAGATTAAAACAAGAAAAAATGGAGGTAGAAGCAACCTACAGCTAGAAGCACACTGCGATGCACACACACACACACACACACACACAAATATACATATATGCATGCACCTATGCAAATAAAAAGAAAAAAATTCTGCCCCTATGCAGAATTTTTATTGATGTCATCACTTCACCAGAAAAGTCTCAAGATGGAAAAGTAAGGAAAATTAGTGATCAAAATTCTTTAGTTTTTCGCGGCTGCAGAGGTGGCTCAGGGGTTAAGCCTCTGCCTTGCAGGCGGAAGGTCCTGAGTTCAGATCCTAGACCCCACGTATAGACGCCGGGCAGAAGCAGAGAAGGGCTGCGTTTCCGGTCCTGGTAGGGCCGAGCTTGTGAATCCCAGGGCAGAGTAAACAAGGAGGAGGTGGAGGCGTCCATGGTGGTTCCCGAATTCGTCCGTGGTTCACACACACACATATACACACCATACACACACACACACACACACAACTGAGTAAATAAGAAATAATAATAAAAAATTTAAAAAATTCTTTAGTTATTCATACATAAATTTCATGTCTAAGTATTTCAAACAAACAATCAACTCAGAATAGTTTCATTGTGAAAAAGTAAAGCCACTGCCACCAAGCTTAAGGTCTGAATTAAATGCTTCTAGAAAATTCTATTTTCAAAATTCTTCATACAAAATCTAGGAAGTATATCCAGTCCTCTCTGGTGACCTCATTATCTTTCCCATATGTGTCTGAGGTGAAGAATGATTTTGTCAATCACTGTCCGGAAGGACCAGTTTAAGCTCACTGAGAGGATTCTGTTTTATCTTCCAGGTCTTTGATCTTCACAGGGTGCAATTATTGGGCCACTGACTCTTCTGTCATTTTTGTCTTCAGGGAAATACCTGCACACTTCAATTTTTAGATACATCCCAAGTTCTCCTTTATTTGGATTCACAAAAGAGAATTAAATTTAGATATATCACTACATAGCCACTATTTTATCAAAGTGCACTTACAGTCTGCTTCACTTGTGCAACTTGTAACTCATTGATATATTTTGCTTTCTCCTATAGGTACAGAAAAAAATATAGTAATGATTACAATGCTTTCTCATAAACTAGTTTTATAAGAAATTTTAAATGTGATTTTTAAGGCATTTGTGCTTTATAAGTCAAACTGTTACACAGCTAACAAAATTAACATTTTATTAGAACTTACTTTACATTGCTGTATACATTGATATTTAGTACCAGTGATAATAAATTTCATTTTTATAAAGCTAAATCATTAGCATAACTTACTAACTGTTGTCTCCCAATTGTACCATATGTGAGACAGACGTGTATCAAATCAATGTCTATTATACATATGCACAAAATAAAAAAACAAATATCTACAACAGGATCTGTGCATCAATGTTATAGTTTTTTTTTCATTTAGAAAGGATGTTAATTGTGTGTGTGTGTGTGTGTGAGTGAGTGTTTATATCTGTGTGTACCTTTCTGTATGCAGGTTAAAGAATTACTGTCAGCTGTCCATTTTTATCACTGTTTTCCTTATTCCCCTGAGGCAGGTTCTTGCTGAACCTAGGTTTGCTGGGTAACCCAGTACTCCTCTTGTGTCTGCTCTCCACTGGATTGGGATGTAGGGGTATAGGAACACACCTGACTTTTTACATGTACTGGAGATGTACATGTAATTCAGATACTTATTTTCATGCAGTCAGTGTTTTTATGCACTGAAACATCTCTACAATCTCATATCTAATAGTCTAAACATTAGGACTATTGAAATGCCAGGTCTATTGTGGTATAAACATTTAGCACAATAACACAGTGAATAAATAGTCCTGTGTGAGTTCGTATGGACAGAAGACAACTTCAGGTAAGTAAAATATGCGACCTTAAACTGCATTTACTAAAATTTTTTTAATTTAAAATAGTTTATAATTTTAACATGTGGAATTGCGGGAAGCTGATTAATTATCTAGTTCTGATATAGTGGAAGAGGTTTTTGGGAAAGTAAAAGTGTCATGGTTTGAAATGTGTCCCCCACAGTCTCATGTGTTTGGCAAGGTCATGATACCTTGAGAGGTGGAGCTTTGCTGGAAGAAGCCAGTCACAAGGGGTGGGCCTTGAGATGGATTAGTCCCACCCTACCTCCAGGAGAAGTCTGCCCTTGCAGCAAGCAGTCTTGCAGCTCTCAGCTTCCAAGATGTCTGCGGTGACAGCCTCCTCCAGCTTTGGCCAGTCAGCCATGCTACCTCTGCTTTGAGAGACTGTACCTTCCCTCTGGAACCGTAAGCTGAATAAATCTCTTTTTCTCCCTTAAGTTTCTTGATTTTGGGTGTTCTCTCACAGCAATAGTTAAGAGTAACCATTACAGAAATGAACTAACTTTTCAACATAATAAATAGAAATATTTCTGCTTCCATGATGACTACAGTTGTATGTGTTTATTTGTCAATGTCGCTTCATTGCATCCTTTATGTGAAACAGCTTATCTTAATTATAATGCAAAATTAAAATTTGAAAATTATTACAAAATGGACAAAAATTAATAGTTTGGACACTATTAAAAGTATGAAAGCTCTATTTTAAAAGTCTCCTTTAATAGAAGTAGCTAAAGTCTAAATAGATGGATGCATTTCCTTTGACCTAAAAGAAATGTTAAGGAACTGGAGAGATGTCTCAGTAATTAATCTCTTGCTTTGCAAGCAGAAGAACCTGAGGCTAGTTCCCAGGTCATATGTAAAATCTCCTGGCAGAGATGGCAACAGTTTATACTACAGACCCTAGAAGGCAGAGCTTGGGAAGATCCAGACCAAAGCACAAAGCAGGGAGAAGAATCCAGGATGATTCCCAAAGTCATCCTTAGTTATCCACAGTCACACACATTGCCCTCTGACACCCCCCCCACAAAACTAAAATATGATCTGAAAAGAAACTTTGAAGTAAACTTTTTTAAATTATGTTTTACTACATTCACAAGCATCCCAGCTTCACTCCCTTCACCATTCCCTCCCATCCTTCCACCTGAATGCTTCTATGGACCTCAGGGTTCACTCTGGATTGTCTACTCCTGTGGAAGTTCAGGCTTCTGTGTAGTGTAACAAGTTACCTTTCTTCAGGCCACCCCACTGATATGTGCATTTCCCTTTAATCATCCAGCTTTAGACCCAAAGGTTTCCACTGTGAGTTCCTTTTCTATGGCTATAATAACAGCTTCCTAAAGAGAAGTTTGATGTACTGTCTTCCTACATATAGGTTTACTGGCTGTCTTTCCCATTAAACTACTTCCTTCCCTTTTTAAGGTTTTTGTTCTAGTTTACAGTAATAGGGATTGAAACTATTCTGACAAGTGGGTCTTGAGTCCAATAAGAAAGCTGGTGGTTGTCTCCTTGGTACTCAGATCATTATTGCACTGGTGGTCATCTGTTGCCATGGTGATTTTATATTGCAACTTACAGATCTCATGTCATTGATGGGGCTTGTGATTATTTCTCTCCCCCAGCAGATTTTACAGTATTCCTTGGTTCTGTGTAGTCGATCCAGCAAGAAGAAAGTTCTCAGACCAGTTCCTGTTGATTTAGTTAGCCAGTGTTCTATAATCCATTTGAGTTGCATCTTCAGTAATAAAGTCTTATTGACAGTTTTTGGAGAACAAACAAGAGCAATGGACCAACATTTTATCATGAAGTACCACATTCCTGTTACTTCTTGTATAATTCTGTCCCTCAAAACTTTTATTTTTTCTCTGATTTCCTCACTGTATGCTCCTCACCATAGAACCAAAAAAAAAAAAAAAAAATCAAAATTCTAGAAAACAAAAAAAAGCATGACTAGCCAAAAACATTTTGGCAATAAGAAGAATGTTGGAGGTATTGTCATACCAGATTTCAAACTATTACAGAGCTACTGTAATAAAAGCAGCTTGGTACTGGCACAAAAGCAGATACATCAACCAATAGATCAGAACAGAGGACCCGAATATAAACTCCCACACATACAGACACTTAATTTTTGACAAAGACGTTAACATGCACTCTGGCAAAAGGACAACATCATCAACAAATGGTGTTGTGAAAATTGAATATCTACATGAAGAACAAAAATTAACTGTTGCCTCTATACTTACACAAAAGCCAACTCTAATTTGATCAAAGACCCTGATATTAGACATAAAATTGAAATTATTAGAATAAAGAGTAGGAAATACAATTGATAGGTCTACGTAAAGATTTTCTAAGCAGAAAAACAAATACTAATTAACAAAGATCAATAATCAACAAATGGGACTTCATGAAATTAGAAAGCTCCTGTTCTGCAAAAGAAACTGTTAATTGTAAAAAAGATTACCCACAGAATGGGAGAAAATCTTTGCTAGTTATGACTCTAACCAAGGATTAATCTTCAGAATATAAAGAGCTCAGAAAATTAAACACCAAGACATGAACATTCAATTAAAAATGGGCCCTGGAAGTAAACAGGGACTTCACTTAAAAAAGAAATTAAAATGCCAAACAAATACCTTAAAAGATGCTCAATTTCACTGTTTATCAGAAAAATATAAATCATAACAACCCTGTGATACCATATTACCCAATCAGATTGGCTAAGAACACAAGCAAGCTAGATTGCTGGCAAGGCTGTGGAGAAAAACAGACACTTATTCACTGCTGGTGGGAGTGTAAACTGGTACAACCTCTGTGGAGATCTGTGTGGAGGTTCCTCAGAAAGCTAGAACTGGAACTTCTGTATGACCCAGCTAGACCACTCCTTGGAATATTCCCAAAAGAGACTACATTTTATTACAAAGACACTTATTTATCTATGTTCATTGCAGTTCTATATACAATTGCAAAAAAACCAGAATCAGACAACATGCCCACCAATAGATGAATAGATAAAAAATGTGGTACATATATATACACAATGAAATATTACTCAACCATCAGAAAGGATGAGATTATGGAATTTTATGGCAAATGGATGGAACTGGAAACTTTAATATTGAGTGATGTAGCTCAGACACAGAAAGTTAAGCTCTGCACATTCTTTCTTATTTATAGGTGATTGCTCTGATATCATTAGCAATGTGTTTGAACTGGAAGCACTGAAAGAGCCAGAAAATTCAAAAGACCTAAGAGTGGGAAGATGGGAAGAAATGGTTAGGGTGAAACCTTTTAAAGGGGAAATTTAGCATCATAGGACAAGGGTCAGGGAGGGAATACTTGAGAAAAATTTATGGAAGGGAATGAGCAGATGGGTGACAGAAGGAACATGGGAGATAGGAAGGACAGAGGGATTATAGAAAAACCCAAAGAGTGTTGGAAGCAATTCCAAAGGAAAATCCTATGCTAGTAATATATCAAAAATGCCTTTTAAATGAAGCAATTTTACATACATACATACATATATATATGAAGTAAATGTATCTTTGTAATGTCAATAAAATTATTCTGAATTTGAAATAAAGGTAGATGATCCTGGCAATGTATTTGACCAGGGTGTGATAAATCCAGTCTAAAAAGGTAATCGCCTAATGCTAATTAGCAAATATCTCGGTTAATGAGTTGAGAATGCAAAAATAAAATCATCTTCAGGTGCTAAATTTTGATTCTTCTCATTGAATGCTGTCATTTATTCATTTATAAATTCATCATGGGGCCAGTGAGATTCCTCCATGGGTAAGGTTCCTGTTCACAAAACTGGTATTTTAAATTTAATCGCTGGAAGTCCATATGTTGGAAGGATAAAACTGACCACTAAAAATTGTCCTTAAACTTTCATCCTTGGTCCACAGCATGCTTATTCATATTCTTTCTCACTCTGTCCAAAACAAAAGGAAATACTAACATAATTTGATAATCTGTCATTATTAAAATATGTTGCTAAAGTATATATACTAAAACAAATGGAACACATTTGTTTTCATTGTTTTTAAAGTTATGAATTCTCTATGAAATTTTATATTAAAATCTGCATTTTAATGTTTGAGGTGTGGATCTTACTTTGAGATGTACAAAAGAAATTCTCATTGAAGCTCAATAATTATAATTGATTCTAAACTTGAAATTATTTAAAAATGTACCAAATAATTTAGCTAAATTTCAAACATATAAAATGTTAGTGAACTTGTATATGTTAATTGCATTTATTAGACACATAATAATTTTTTGCTTCAGTTCTATAAGTTTTGTTAAATTCCTTTATAGGCGGATTACAATATTTGTGTATGATTGTTCAGTTAGATATCTTTAATAGTAGAAATATATAGTTAATGTAGTAAAATATGCTCAATGGTATTTTATTAAGACTGCAAATAGAACCATTTGAAAAGTGTTTTATTACATTTGGTTTACCTCAAGGAGCTATTAATTAAATTTTTATGAATGTTATTACTTTATTTTACATAAAATTAGTGAGTCACTTTTTGTGATCACCATGATGTTTTTAAGTGCTTCATGTGAAAACTGAATTTAAATGTATTATTTTAAAATATGAATGTGAATAAGAAACTGAAGAGTATTTAGCTGATTTTGTTCCTGACATTTCCTTGTTCTACTACGTTTTGATTGTTATCCTGTGAGATATCACTCTGTAAGAAAGATGGTCTTGATGACAAGGATTTCCTTCTGTCTTCCCCTTGCATGTGCTGACATCACAGTCAGAAGCCATTACACTCCGCTCAAACACCTTTCTGGAGTAACTACCTTTTACTTCAAAAGGCACATGTTGATATTGATACTGTGTGAGGGAATGTTATAATAGAATACATTTTTGAAGATTGTTATGCCAATGCTGTTTTTCAGATAGCAGCAAATAGCAAATCAGGAACTCAGAAAACAATGCCATATAAAAGAAAATACTAAATTTCACACCAATTAAGTTGGTAAGTGAGGTTTTCTTAGATATTATGCAGATAGCAAGGGAAGCAACAGGTAAGGCCCTAGTGGAATTAAGAATAAAAAATTAACACCAGCACAAATAGAACACAGGAGATAATCTGACAACAGAGACTAAAACTTGGGATATTTTGAATATGAATTTTGCTGAAAGAAGGAAACTGGGAAGGAATATTCTATCTTCTAAGAGTCCTTTGCTGGAGCTCCTATCCAAGACTGAATTCCACATTGACAGCAACAAACCATATGAGGATTTAAAACATCATGTGAAAGATTGCAAAGAAGAAATTAATTGAGAAATTAATCATTTGAACTTTAGTTATTGGTGCATTTATTTATTGATTTATTTACTTTCGTGAGTATGTCTGAAGGCACTGTGTGTCCCTGTTGAGTCCCAAAGGTGACTTTAGGAATCATCCTAGACAGTTTCTACTTCCTTTTCACTCAGCTCTGGAACTTCCCTGGGTCAGCCCACCAAGACCAAAAGTGCAGACCACCACCACTTCAATCTGGTGTTTTTACATGGGGCCTGGGATCTGAACTCAGAACCACCTGCTTGCAAGTCAGTGTCTTAACCCCTGATCCATCTTTCCATCCCAACATTAGTCATTTGAAACATCAACTTTACATGAGATTATTCTCATAGTTTGAATGTAAAATAGCCCATATTAATAACTTGCTTTTGAATATCTATTTCCTTGTTATTACTTAGAAGGGCTGTGGAATTTGTAGGAAGTGAGTCTTAGATGGTAGAAGGAAGTCACTAGGTTTATGTCTTTTTTAAGTAACACCCACTTCTAATCTCTGAATTTATGTGGACAACCTCAGGCCATGCTCTTGACTGCCATCTGCTGAGTTCTCCCAACACATCTTTCCTGTAGGATGCAGTGAAACATAATGAATCCATGAGTGTATGAAATTCTTTCCTTCCTTCTTTTTGTGATCACAGGAAAGCAAAGGAAATTAATTCAATCATAAAACAAGTTACTTAAAAAATGGAAATTCTTAATAAAAGGTATGAGTGTATGCAAAGACTTTTCACTGCATGAATAATGTGGAATGACCGGTATGAAATGTTCTGTGGTACACTGCTCCATTATTTGACAGAACATCAATAGATACAAACATCATTTATTGATGTTAAGCCTACAACAAAATCCTATAAAATAATAAGAGAAAATGTGGAACAACAAGTGTAGGCAGACTCAGAAAATGTTGCAATCACTTCACTATATTATCTGAAGAATAAAAAATAAAAGATGATTAGCACTTATTCTTTGAATACTTTCAATAATGATAATATATCCTCATATTGCTGTTATGAATTTGTGACTTTCATATACATAAAACAAAATTTATTTAATCCCATAAGAAACAAATGATAACATGAAATATTTGAATTTGAAAATTTCTGACATCTTCAGACACCAAATACTGTTTGTCAAAAAGAAGTTATAGAGGTATTAAATAAGTAATCATGTGACATTTGTTTTATTATAATTATAAATATAAATGGTTCTGATAAGGCACATATATGTGTATATACATATGTGTAATTATAATTATAACGTAATAAGCATTCATGTTTTGTCTTTCCACATACACTTAATAAAAATTCCATGAAACAAGTAGAATCATGATAAATTGACTAATAGTTTCATTTACTATAAAATTAAATCTGGTTTTAGAATTGAAATATGCTATTTAAAAATTGAGTATAGTAAGAAGTATGTTAAAAATTCATGAAATTTAACACATGGTCTTTGATGTCAACTTAAAGACACTGTAATTAGCCAAAAGGATAGAAGTTGCATTCCTATAAAAAGTAGTTTATAGATCCATAAGCATGTTTAAGTTAGTGAATAGATACTATATGTATACTCTAAAAATATTTAGGACATTATTTCACTAGTTTGGAAAGTGGTCAGCAAAAGCTGAGCATCAGACATGTTCATTTTCCTGTTTCCGATTTCTTTCCTGTTTTAAATGTTCAGTGAATTAATAGCTATAAACATTATTCATCAATTGCTATTAAAGATTAAACTTTCAAACCTAATCATATATGTGTTATAACGAATCTTAGAGAAATAAGTTATAATACTGTTAAATTTTATGTCAGCTAATTTAAAATACTTTTTCAAAATCTAACTTGTTTTGAGAAACATGCCACTGTCTAAGTTAATCAATGGTTCTCCCTTGATATTAATATCTCTTGATTTCTTAGATATCACTTTTCACATTATGCTTGTTTCTCTATTTTCTCCTTTACTATATCTTTCATTTTGTGATTTCTCAGCTTAGGAGGAAAGTAGATTTCTGTCTCTGTCTCTCTCTCCAGAAACATACAACACACATATATACTCAAACACATTTCCTTTTTTCTCTCCATTTAATTTATTAGAATAACATCCATCTTAATATTGTTAATATGATATATAATAAAATGTGTATGTTACTGAAAATTCACAAGAGTACTGTTTTTGTAGATCTCTTAGAAGTATATCAGCCATGCAAGTTGTTTAACAAAACGGATCTAAAATATATCTCCAAACTCAATCCTTGTGCAGTCCTTTTCACCATTCACAATATATATGTTTTAATTAATCACATCCCCAAAACAAACAAACAACAAAACTCTATTCTATCATTGATTACTGCCCTGTGGTTTATAACCTCCTGCTGTGCTCCTGCTGCCTCTCTATCAACAGTATAATTTTTACAAAATGGCCAGCGATGTGTCCATTTAAGGACAATTTTTCTCGCTTCCACATCTCACAAACATATCAACATGAATCAAGAAACTGTCTTTATTATAATAGGTCTTTTCTTGATAATTTTATAGGAATTATATTTCTTATACACATAATGTTGCCAACTTCTGTTTCATTCTTTTCTTATAACACATGAATATCTAGACATAATATATTTCTTTGTTGATCTTAATTTTCTGCTGTCATTTCTTACTGCTCAGAATGCATTAGGAAAGGAATTTTTAGCAATCCATTGCTACAACTAATGGTTAATAGGAACTAGTACCTAAAAAGTATAAATTTTACATGCACACTTAAGGAGTTAAATGGCATGTAGTAGGTGGCACAAGGAATGATTTGAGGAGTTAAACTCAACTATTTTATTGCCAATTTGAGATACTTTTGAAAGATGAGATGTGTAACACTCTGTAAAATTTGATCATAGTTTCCATAGGTACTATGTGTTACAAAGTAAAAGTGAGAACACAGGTAGTCAAGTTTGTCTTAAAACTGTATTTACTTCTTATGTTGTTCGCTTAAAATTTTATACAAATTTAGTTTTTCAGAAAGATTATATATTTTTGTTTAATCATAACCAAATGTTAAAATGTCTTTTGTCTATATTAGCTTTAGGGGGGATAGCATGAAAGCAATATGTATTAAAAGTGAGAAAGGGGGCTGGAGAGGTGGCTCGAGGATTAAACCTCTGCCTTGCAGGCAGAAGGTCCTGAGTTCGGATCCTAGACCCCACGTATAGATGCCGGTCAGAAGCAGAGGCAGCCTGCGTTTCTGGTGTTGGTAGAACCGAGCCCGGGCAGAGTAAACAAGGAGGAGGTAGAGGTGGTCCATGGTGGTTCCCGAATTCGTCCATGGTTCTACACACACACACACACACACACACACACACACATGCTCACACATACATACACGCACACACGCACAATTAAAAAAAATTGAGAAAATGCAGTCAAATAACAAAAAAAATCTATGAAAATAAGTTTTCTAGAATGAAAGAACGTTTTGAAAAGTATATTCAACAGTGCCTCAGTATTAAGTAGGATGAAAACAAAACCGAGGAATCAGAATTATTGATAACAAATTCATTAGTAAATGTAGCAAAGAAATCCCTGCTATGTAATTACAAAGTTAGCAAATATTGAAGTTAACCATTCAATTCATTGAATTCTAAGATAAAAGGGGAGATATGGGACATAACATTCTAAGCTGGAGAATTTCAAAGGATCTGTGTTTTCATGATAAGAAAAAGTAATTCCATAGAAGGAAAATTCCACTGGGAAGGAGAAACAGAATATATATAATGAAGAAGACCAGGGCTCTAATGAGGTCAAGAATAAGGCAGCAAATCATGTGAAGGTCCACCTACCTTATGAAAAGATTTTTGCCATGTTAAGTATATTTTCCACTCCTCAATGGAATAGAATATCAAAAGGTCAATTGGTTATGAAAATAAATTGAAAATTTTCTTACCATGAAGATCTGAAAAAGAACATTTATAAATCAGATCACTGTATTTTGGGTTTAATTTTACCAGTCTTCTTCCTGTGAATGTTTTCTCCATTATAATTTTAATTAATTTTTTAAATATTTATTTTTATTTATTATTTATTCTATTGTGCCTGTATATGTGTGTGTGTGTGTGTGTATGTATGTGTAGAACCACGGACGAATTCGAGAACCACCATGGACTGCCTCCACTTCCTCCTTGTTTACTCTGCTCCGGGATTCACAGGCTCAGCCCACCAGGACCAGAAACGCAGGCCGCCCCCGCTTCAGCCTGGCGTCTGTACGTGGGTCTAGGATCCGAACTCAGGACCTTCTGCCTGCAAGGCAGAGGCTTAACCCCTGAGCCACCTCTCCAGCCCCTAATTTTAATTAAATTTTAATGAAAAGCATCATTAAATTTCTGGACTTAAGGTCAACATTGTGTTTTTTCAGATACCACAATATAAACATGATATATTGCAAAGAAAGAATTACAGATACTAATTACAGTACAGAGAAATATTTGATGACTATATTTTTAAAAAGCTGGTGATAATGTAATAAGTTGTGCAATAATTCTAATCTTCTAAAAACAAAAGAAAGAATTCAAAACTTGGAGTTAAATAATTTCTGATCCAGAATAGGAATAATAACTTTAATTATAGAAGAATAGAGAATTAATTTGAATTAATGTCAATGTTCCCATATTCAAGAAATTCCAATTGCACAGTGTTTGTAAACAGGACCTTCAAAGAAGTAATAAAGGTCAAAGAGGAGAAAAGGATCAGATAATAACTGGAATGATATGTGGACAACTCAAACTTTTCACAATTTCTTCTGCACCTCGTCAATGAAACTCAGAACATGCTCAGATCATTGCTACAGCTTCTTCCAACAGAATGAAAAAAGAAAGAAACACTATTTCCCAGTAGTTTTCCATGCTATGCAAAACATCACTGTTGTAATTCGCCTGCAGGTTGCTGATAAATGACCATCAAACAGCTTAAGGGAACAAGGGATTTATTTTCTTTTGGGATTACTGGTTACAGTCTGTAGTCCAGTTTGATGGGAGAGCATGCACCAACACCAAGGGAACTGGCCACGCTATCTCTATGTAATGACTGAGAGAGGGATGATCCTTACTTGCCAGACCAGCATGTCTAGCCAAGTTTACAAAACGATGCCAACTTTCTCAATCAGTTCTCAGTATTTTATTTCAGGGCCTAGTCTCACCCACCATGGGCTGGACCTTCCCTATCAGTTAGAAAATCTCTTGTAGGTTTGCTCTAAGCTTATCTCAACTATTAATTCTCTACAAATGTGCCCAGAGCTCAAACCCTCAACAGTCAAGTTGACAACTGTGCTTAACTATGATACTACTTTTTCCTTTAATGATCACAATTTTTATTAATAGTTCATTGCTTTCAAAAGATATTTTATTTACATATTCATCAGCTATTATTAAGAAAAACTTGTTAATTTAAGAACTCTGACAGCATGAGTTCAAGTTCAATTTTTTTTTAAAAAATTATCCATGTGCGCAGTCTGCTTCTTTAAAATATTTGACCACTTCTTTCTAGCTTAGTCAATTAAAGTGTATTGATAACTGTACAGGTTACTGTTCTCTGCTGCTGTGAGAAAACATTCAAATTCAGGTAACAATGAGATAGAAGGGATATTTATTCAACTTATGATTCCAGAAGGGTGATACAGTCCATTCTGGTAGAAACACTATGATTGGCTGGCAGAAGTTAGATGTCATCTTGGAAGAATAGAGAACTAACTGCAGACTAAACAAAAAAAAAAAAACTGCAAGCAGAAGCAGGGTTGGACTAGGCAACCTTAATATCAACCCCTTGTGATATGCCTTCATCCAGCAATCCTCCACCTCTTAAAGGTACCATAATTTTTCCGAGTATTAGCTAACAATTCAAGCACACATGTCTGTGGGGGGAAATTTATATTCAAACCGTTATAGCTGCTATTAGGATTCCTTGCATCTCCTAAAATACTGATGATAAAACTCCAGTCCACAACAACAGCTTGTCAGAAAGTCAGTGTATTTGAATTATTCAAATTTATAGGAGCATTTACAATGAGTATCTCTCTCCCAAAAAGATATCAGAAGTTCCAAGGGAAAGAAATAGGGATACAGAAGTAACACATTCGCCAGGAAATCAAGAGAGTAATCTTATTTATTGTCTCATTGTCGTGAAAAAAGACAAATTAAGACAAATTAGGAGGGAAAGTGGTTGATGTGGCTTACAGTCCAAGATGGAAAGTAAAGAGTAGTAACCTACTGATCACAGAAGTCAAGATAAAGTAAACCCAAGTGTGGACCACTATAAATGACTCAAGGCCCATTCCAGTGCCATATTCCTCTGCAAGAAATCATAAGCTAAAGATTCCACAAATTTCCTAAACAAATCAGCAGTTGGGAACAAAGTATTCAAACAAAAGAAACTACAGACAACATATTAAAAGTCAAACAACCTTAGACCCAAAGATGGAACCAGAAAAACAATCTCCTTGATATGGGAGCACTTCCCTACAGAACTATGAGAAAAATGGTACTGCCAAACCATTATTCAGAACCCCAGAGACCCTACATTAATTACCTGGAATCAAACCAACCAAATCTCTCCTCATCCTAAAGCTCAGGGAAACTTGCAGAAGAGGGGGCGGCAAGATTGTAAGAGCCTAAAGATGGGGAGGACCAACAAGATGCAAGATACTCCACACAAGTTAGGGCAGCAGTAGCCATAATTGGACTTTGCATGATCTGTGCAATGAGTGACATGTGAATGACCCCCCAAAGTCTAACATGTATCATAGGCACTAGGAGCCTCAGAGGCAAGGGATTAGAAGTCATAATAGTGTTACCATACTAAAGGGGACCCCAAGAAAAGGCTCTAGGCAATGCCACTGAGTCCTTACACCTCACTAGAGGACTCAGAGAGAAGTTTGGAATTCACACGAAAGGATGATCCAGGGAATGGGAGGGGGATGAAAGGAAGGGAAAGAGGGGGGAGGGTGCAAGGGGGACTGGAGAGGGGAGGGAGGGGAGGCGACTGGAGTATGATTTAAGCTTGTATGTTTGGGGAAAAATAAATAAATATAAAAAAAGTTTATAGAAGAAATCTGGTTGACAAATTCCAAAAAATGTATAAACACCTTAGATAACTGGTTAAAAGAATTTAAAGAAAAATATACAGACATATAGGCAAATTTCAAGTCCTATTATTTTCTGCCATACTTACATATTTAACTTCTTAAATATTCTATTATTTATTGATTGATATACATGTATAGATTCATGTGAACCAATGCATGCATGTAAAAGTCAAAAGTATATTTGTAGGAATCAGCAGTCTCTTTCAAATGGTTTATACTCATATTAGTTTATGTTTATGTGTGTATATGCATTTATATAAATAAGAGTATATCAGTGATACATTGATAACCAAATATAAACAGTCACTCTTTCTGTTATGGTTTTCTATCTAGATAAGCCTGTAAAAACTCCAAAATACTAAAAGATGAATTATTCAATATATATAAGGTATGAATCATCTTAATTTTGCAACATAGTACACCTCAAGGTATTGTATATTTACTCTCATAATTTCATGTTATTTCAATGCTGTTGTGGTTATTTGGCTCAGAATGCTTTAGCAAGCTTCATGAGAAGGAGATTGCAGGTTTTTGAAGATAATAGCATATTCCATGATCACCTACTGTACTCTGACCCATAGAAAATGCACATGCCTTGCAAGTTTTCTAGCAGCATTTCTTATTAATGGGGCTACTGGCATTTTAAAAAATCTCTTATTATTATCAAATGTAGTATGATTCTTAATCTCTATTTTGATAAAAATTGTTCCTACATGTTTTCAAATCCCTCAAAAATATGGTTGAGGTTGTGTAGCTGTAGCTTGAGGCCTACTGAGGAACAGTAAGTCACAGTATTCAACCCTGACCTTGGAAAAAGCTGGGTAAGGATCCAGATATTTTTTACTGTGGAATATTCAAAGCTTTTCTATTGATCAAGCACTTCTAACCATGTTTGAGCACTGCAGTCCCTTTTCTAGAAGAAAAAGAAAAAAAAAGGGTTTATTTTTATGATGCTAAAGATTTCCCTTTTTCACCTGAAAATCTCTGAAACTGTTCTCAGACTTCCTGCCTCCCAGGATAAAAATGAAAATCACTTGAATCTTCATTCTGGTTTCAAGACTGTCAGTCTTGAACCATACCACACACTATTTAAATTTTCGAAAGAGCTAGGGAGTTGAAGAAGTATGGGGATGGAATTGCTTGTGGTTTACCCTTGGAAACCTCAGCCCATCTTCCATCTTTTTAAACCTTGTTTATTTATTCACTCATTTAGTGTGTGTGGCTGGTGTGTGTATGTGTGTATCAGAGGGCTGGAAATATGGCTCAAGGATTAAGTCCCTGCATCTTGCATTTTTAACAACATCTAGAAAGCATTGTGGGAGTTGCCAGGACAGAATCTAAGAGTAATATTTGCACCTTGCTTTGTGAAAACACCTTCAGACCTAATTATCCCAGAATAGAAAGAGAAGTATTTGGTTTTAGAAAAGTGATTAATTGTTAAAAATGTCGTTTAAGCAGATGCATAAGAGTGGGAATCTTTGTAAAATTACTATTATAGTCCTAGTTATATTTATCAAATGCTTTTTCTTTTAAGGGATACTTTTTTCACCTCTCAATAAAGGGCCAGTATAATGCATGGAGATGGCATTCCATTTTGCAAAAAGCTGTTACAAATATATAACAAATGTGAAAATTCACTTCATATTATAAAGTGCTGAAGGTGACTGTGGACTACAAATAATCCAAAATTATAACATTTCTGCTGCAAAAGTAAGAGAAAAGCAATATAACAAAGCAAAGAAAATAATGTACTGTTAATGATATCTTTATCAAAGGCAGGTACTCTTTCAGTCTTCCAATCACACAAATGAGGAGATACAATATAAGTAAAATGCTAGGTGACAATTCTGAAATTACAGATGTGATGAAGCATGTGTAGAAATGCAAGAAACATTATTACTGAGAATAACAAAAGTCAAATCACTGAAAAATGGAGGGAAAAAACCTTAAGCAGAAACTCAAGCAAAGATCTATGAATAGATGATGAAGATATGACAAAGTGTCAGGATCACTGTCAAACAAGGAAATTCCTGTTTCAGCCAAAATGAAATTCCATAAAATTCACACCATAGTTGATAAAATTCAGATGGCAGTAGCCATGTATTGGTGAACATCTGGTGTATTCACAGTTCTCGTGAATTGTTGACAAGAATAAAATAAAATTTAGCCGTGTAGTGAAATTTTAGTTTTACTAATCAAATTACTCAATAATCCCAAAGTATTTAAGAATTAAATATACAAATAATTATTTAGTTTATATAATAAAAATTGAGTTATATATGGAGAGAACAAAGCTGTCTGTAAAAGCTATTCATAGTCACAAGCATTGTAACAACCTAGTGACCATTGTAAGTTCAGTGAATAAAAAATGGGGTGTCTACACTACTACAGGTTATTCAGACAAAAAGAAAACAATAGTCATAAAAAATATCAGAAGGTTTTTTATGATGAAGTTAACTGGACAATCACAAAATTATTTATGTTTATCAAGGTGAGTGCCTCAGATTATATATCAATGGATCTTATAAAATATAAAATTTTAAAAAAAAGGAAATGTCAGGTTGAACTAGAAAATAAATGTCAGTGCTAGGATTGTGAACATTTCATAATTCTTTTATCAGTATTTTATATTTTTCATGCCCTCTTAAATTATTATTTTATTACTCAAACATGATAAGCTCCTATCCTTTACCACGTAAAATCACAGATAATATAAGTACAAGCCTAAACCGTTTATGGATTTCCTTGGATCAACACATAGGATCAGAAAGCGGCTATGTTTCTAAATGTAGTATTCATTTAATTTGGCTACTAAATGCCTAAAGTAGATTCCAAACATTTTTGCCGGGCACAATTATTTATCTGACAATAATTAAAGAACAAATATTTCATTCTTTGAACATCTGTATTTTTGTTTATTTTCTTGTAAATCTTTATTTCTTGACATTTTCATACACAAAAGGAGATTGTCTTCTTGTCCATCACTCCTTCCATTCTCATCCTCCACAGCTCCTGCCCTCCCATTCAAGAATCCAGGTTTGTTCCTCAGGTTCTCATGATCCTCTGTATGTGTGGACCAGAAGTTCTTGCTTTCATTTTAAAAGAACTTAATGATTTCTCCTCATTGAGACCTTCTGGATTACAATTACAACACTGATCCTTTCGAGCCTAGTATGGAACAGTAATTTCATTACATGGATCTTTCTTGAGGAAATTGCTCTCTGCCTGGAGAGGATTTTTTTCTTAAGCATTTCTTCTGTATGTTATAATTGCAATTTTAGCTATAATATTCACATTTGACCTTTGTCCCTATGGAAAAAAATCGATGTTAAAAATAATTTGGAAGTGAAAATGAAAAAAAGAAAAACTACATTTGTTATTCAGTGTAATGATAAATTTAATATTTGATATATGATCGATTTTATACAGTTTTTATACACTGGGATAATTTTACATATAAAAATTTGATGCATAACAAGTTGATGAATATTTTCTCAAATCACCCTTTGAAGGTATTTTGTGACAATGCACAAAGCAGATTACTAACAAGATATTAAAATAATTATGGTATTTTGATATAGAGCCAACAAATTATTTTATGCCATCTTCTATAAATTCCAAAACAATTTATGAAATTTACAAATGCTTAATTGTGTTTATATATATTATATATAATATAAGCTAAATTTATATTTAAATATTCAAGCCATATTTCAATGTGTATAAATGATTTAAAACACAAATATCAATGTAATATTTTTAGATTTAATGATAATTATAGCTCCCCCCTAAATACAAAAGTATTAGGTAATTATATTAAAGTTTATCTTGTTTAATCCCAATTATCCTCATGTGAAAAAGTTTATAGTTTGAGCCTAGGTTTCTTTTTTTAATGATTTTTTATTTTTATTTTTTATTATTTATTCAATTGTGCATGTATGCACGTGTGTTTATGTGCGTGTATGTACATGTGTGTGTAGAACTACAGACAAATTTGGGAACCACCATGGACTGCCTTCACCTCCTTCTTTACTCTGCCCGGGGATTCACAGGGTTCACCCTACCAGGAACAGAAACATAGGCGGCCCCCGCTTCTGCCCAGCTACATACATAGGGTCTAGGATCCGAACTCAGGACCTTCCGACTGCAAGGCAGAGGCTTAACCCCTGAGCCACCTCTCCAGCCCTATGCCTAGGTTTCTTAAACTGCACATATAGTACTTTTATCCTTCACGAAAACAGAAAGTTCTTGTAGCTCATTTTGTCTTTAGAAAATTACAGATAAAATTTACATGAATAACACATAATCTTTTCTTGCAAGAAAAATCTATGAATTATATAAATTTTATAAATATTTATGATAAATGTAAAAAATATTTTAATTGAAGGTGAAATGCCAGAATAGAAAATATCAAGTGCCTTAAATTTCTTCTGTTAGGAATATTCACTGAGTTCTCTATTTATTTGGATCGGAAGAACCCTTGAGTCTTTTCAGCCAAAGACTTTGTCTAATAAGGGAGGAAAATAATAATTGCTCTTGATTTTTTTATTTTGTATTATTGTTCAAAGTACTCATGAGCACAGTAACAAAAACAAAAGAAAAAATAGCAAGCATTTGGTACTTGAGTTTTAAATATTGTGATTTGCCTATTTTGACATCTATAATTTTTTTATTTCAGATAATTTTTAATTCTTTACAAAATGAGCAATACTTCATTTTAAAGTATTAAATATTTAGTTGACTAAATATTACTCTGAATGAACAAAGACTTTTCTTATGTGTTAAAGCCTTTGGTAGAGTTTTCCTAATGCATCTTCCTAAGACAGTAAGTTCTGCTTCTTTCTCAGGTTCTGCAATAGACTGCCAACATGAGAGCTTATGCTGAATCTGAAAAGATTCATGAAAAGGCCATGGAAGTTTGAAACAATTATATTGAGTGAAGTATCCCAGATCCAGAGCAGGGAAAGAGAGCTACTTTTCTCAGTGATGTACCTATACATAGGTCCTCCATGTTCTAGCAAGTTATCAGGTACCTGCATATACAGACATATCAGATGAACCCAGTGGACCACACATCCATAAAAAGGTAAAAGTAGGAGGGAGCAATGTAATGAAAGGGAAAAGTTGAACAGATTTGATAGTAAAAGGAAATAATGGTATAAATTCATTATATGCATATCTGAAAGTGTCAATGAACACAAAATAAAATATCTGAAGGAGAGAAATATAACAAATTAAATGAATATTTCAGAACAGCAATAGCATAATTGTATCATTTACTCAAGAAAGTTTTGAGAAATTTTAATAGTGATTGTTTCTAGAAAATATCACATTCACATAATTTTGGGAAATATTAAAAATACTAGCACTGCACATATACATGTCTAAATTTAATCATTAAAGTCTTTTAATATGAACAATGTCATATAATTTATTTCATTTTATATTATCGCAGTTTCATACTTGTTTTCAAGTTTTTCTTACTTTCTCTCCATAGTACCTTATCTCATAATCCCTCTCCCTATTGAGAAGTTTCATCTCCTCAGTAAGTATCTTATTATTTTCATGTCCATATTGTATGTGTTTTATCTAGTTCAATAAGACTTTTTTTATAGTGTGCTTCACGCTGAAGAATTTTCAGTCTATTCAACAGGAGGGAACTCATGCCTGATATAGCAAACTTTGCTATGAATCTATGGATGAGGCGGGGATAGACCCAAAGTGAAATCTTACTATAACTGTTTTACAAAATGAGCATGGAATAAATACTGGACTTGATACTAGGCTTACATATGGCACTTAATTTTCTGGATCTGGGATACTTCACTCAATATAATTGTTTCTAATCCCATCCATTTCCCAGCAAATTCCATTAATTCATCATTTTTGATGGCTGAGTAGTACTCCATTGTATAAATGTACCACATTTTCCTTATTCACTCATCAACAGTTGGATATTTGGGTTGATTCCATGACTTTGCTATTGTAAACAGTGCTGCTATGAAAATGGTTATGCTTGTGCAATCAAGGTGAATTTTTGCTATATGGGGGTTTATTCCCAAAAGTGGAATAGCAGGGTCATATGGCATTTCAATCTTTAATTTCTTTAAGAATCTCCAGACGGCTTGCCAGAGTGGCTGTATGAGCCTGCATTCCCACCAGCAATGTAGGAGAGTTCCCCTCTCTCCACATCCTCTCCAGCATTTGTTGTTTTTTGTATTATGGATTTTTGCTATCCTGACAAGAGTGAGATGATATCTCAGGGAAGTTTTGATTTGCATTTCCCTGATGGCTAAGGATGTGGAGCATTTTTAAAGATATTTGTTAGACATTTTAATTTCATCTCTAGTAAAGTTTCTTGTAAGTTCCTGGGCCCATTTATTAATTGGGCCATTTATTTCCTTGGTGTTTAGTTTTCTAAGTTCTTTATGCATAAGATAGATAAGATAAGAGAGCTCTATCAGATATGTGGTTAGTGAAGATTTTCAACTAGAGATACTCAAGGATAAATCTCTGTGATACCTACAGTAATTTCAAGGATTATGAACAGGAGGGATGGGGTAGGAGGGCCACACCAGAAACAAGGAGAGAGGCGACCATGTTATAGCAGAGAAAATAAGCCACCATCAAGGACTGCAAGTAAGTGATGAGACATCTGGTTAAGTTCACAGACATTCTTTCCTGATCATTTACAACTGATGGGGTATGATCTCACCAGAAGGGGAGGGCATATGGTCTGGGAGATAAAAAGTAACCATTTTGCAAATGAATGATTGACCTCTCCCTCACTGTGGTTTCCTACTTTTATTACATCTACCCTTGAATGTGCTATTATAACAAGACTCCAGTTTAACAGCTTTTTGTCTCTAGCCAGGGGTGACATTCAGTGCCCATCAGGATGGAGTGAAGGGCATTGCAGGAGCAGCAAAGCTGCAAAAGAAAATCAATAAACCACTATCCAGAACTTCAGAGACTCTATATCAACCACCTAGAACTAGGCCAGCTTAATCTCTCCCCATACTGAAGCTCAGGGACATTTGTGGAAGAGGGGGCGGTAAGAGTGTAAGAGCAAAAGGATGGGAGGAGTAATGATTTGCAAGTTTCTCCACACTAGTTAGGGCCGAAGCAAACATAATTAGACTTTGCATGCCCTGCGCAATGTCCAACACACTATTGACCTCACAAAGTCTAGCATCTGCTGAAGTCATCAAGATCGTTGGAGGCAAGGGATTGACAGCCACAGTAGTGTTCCTATGCTTAAGGGGAACACAGGAAAGGGTTCAGGGAAATGCTACTGGGTCCTTGTACACCATCGGAGAGAAGGACCCAGAGGAGAGTCAGGCATACACAATAAAGGACTCTCTGGGAATTGGGGGGGAGGCACTGGGGGATGAGGAGGGAGGGGTGAGGGGAGGGGGAGCAGGGGGTTCAGGGGGAAGAGGAGAGAGGGAGGGAACTGGTCTACCTATTAAGTTTGTATGAGCAGAAATAATAAAAAAATATATTAAAAAAAGAAAGCTAAGTTTAACAGAGAAAAAAAAAGATTCCTTGTGTTCGTTTTAGAGTTGATCTGAGAAGTCATTATATCATTCATATCTATGGAAATTAAGTAGTAAGCAGATGATCTTTAAATCTGGTAAAAGACTCTTTTTTCTGACAGACATTGTCAACTAAAGATCCATAAAGCCAAACTTTTTATGTGTGCAAGTGATAGACCTAAAGGTTTTCTATGCTTCATCATACCAGTATAATATTGCAGTATTATAACATCTGAAAAATAATAACTGTATAAATTGTCAATCAATAATGGATGTATAGCACTATACTTGTTATATTCTTTAATTGTTCTTACAATTTGTTAACTGGATATTAATTTCACAAAGTCACATTTGATTACAAAGCTGCTTATTGTTCAGGGAAATTATAATAGTATGGTTAAAAATTTTTCAATAGTTGCTTTCTGCTCCAGTCCTGGCAGGTCCCTGCTCCTTATGATAAGGTTGTTGGGGCCGTGGGCCCAACAGTAATCATTAAAGAACTTCACCACCCAGTAATCATTAAAGAACTTCAAAGTTTTCAAGAATTCAACAGAGTCCACACTTCTAAAGTCATCCCATCAAATAGGAGAGAATCTTTTCTTCCAGCTCTAAGAAAAGTAAATCCTTTTTACCTTCCTTTTACTCTCAATTATTAGTCACCTCAGAAATGAAATGCAAAATGCCCAGTAACACCACAAATCCATGAGAAACAAAAACTAAGACAACAAATCTCTTTCCAAAACCTTTAGCCCCATAATGATAGAATCTAAACAGAACAAATTCACAGAAAATGGCCAAGGAATCTATATCTGAGAAAATGATTTTAGAGCCTGACCTTTACTATGATTAAAACAATGAAAGAGGAAATCCTGAAGATGGTAAATAACTGCATCAACCAATTTGAACAGGGACACAACAGGTACATGGATAAGATGAGAAAAGCAGTTGAAGAAACCAAAATAAGCATAGAGCAGTTAAAACAATCTCAAGTAGAGATTAAATTCCAACTAAAAGACAAGCTATCTTCAACCCAGAACACAAAAGAGAGTCTTTTGAGCAGAACTCATGAAGCAGAAAATAAAATGCTCACTAAACATCTGATAGAGCTCTATTATCCAAAATGCAGAAAAAAATTTTAAAAATTAAATGCTAAGGATATAAATAGCCTAATTAGAAAATGGGCTTTGGAACTCAAAGGAAACTTTTACAGGGATGAAATTGAATGTTTCACAAATATCTTTAAAAATACTCCAAATCCCTAACCATCAAGGAAAGGCAAATCAAAACTACCCTGAGATATCATCTCACCCTGGTCAGTATTGAGAAAATCCACAATACAAACAACATGCTGGAGAGGATGTGGAGAAAAGGAAACTCTCATACATTACTGGTGGAAATGCAGGCTTATATGACTCTGGCCATCAGTATGGTAATTTCTAAAAAAGGTGAGGATTGGAATGCCGTATGGCCCTGCTATTCCACTACTGGGAATAATCCCCCTAAATGTAGTATTTCACTACAGTGACAGGAGTTCAATCATGGTCATTTAAAATAGCAAAGTCATGGAATCAATCCAAATGCCCAACAGCTGATGAATGGATAATGAAAATGTGGTACATTTATACAATGGAATCCTACTCAACCATCAAAAAAGATGAATTAATGAAATTTGCCAGAAATGGATGGATTTGAAAAAAAATATATTGAGTGAAGTATCCCAGACACAGAAAGTTAGATACCATATGTGCTTCCTAACAATTGGATCCTCATTCCAAATGTACTTAACAACATAATCAAAAGTAAATCTCTGTAAAAACCACTGTAATCTCAATGGATTATAAACAGGAGGGAAGGGGAGGGGGAACATTAAAAGAAAGGATATAAAGGAACACACTAAAGTAGAGAAAATAGGCCACAGTCATGTACTTCATGTAAGTAGCAAGACCTCTAATTCAGCTCACTCTCACTTCTCTTCCTTGGGACACTTGGGACTGAACAGGTTTGATCTTCCCAGTCAGGAAGGGAATAGGGACTGGCAATCAGATGATGTCATTGTTTGAGATGTGTCCCCCATAGTCTCATATGTTTGGCAAGGTTATGAAACCTCGAGAGGTGGAGCCTTGCTGGAGGAAGGGCTAGGTCTTGAGATGGTTTAGTCCCAACCTAACTCCAGAAGTCTGCTTTTGCAGAAAGCAGTCTTGCAGCTTTTATCCTCCAAGATGCCTGCAATGACATAGTCTGACTCCAGTTTCAAACAGCCAGTTATGCCACCTGCACCATGAAAAACTATTTCTCCTCTCTGGAACTATAAGCTGAATAAATCTCCTTTTCTCCTGCTTGACTTTGAGTGCTCTTTCAGAGCAATAGTTAAGAATAAGCATTACCAATGGTAACCTACTGGCAAACGAAAGACTGGTGTCTCTCACTGCTATGTCTTATTCCTATTCTTCCATCTACCTTTGAGTCTCTTCTTATATTATGATCTCCATTTAAACAGTCTTTTATCTTTAGTTAGAGGATCTGGACATCTATTTAGGATGCAGCCAAAGACAGGGACAGCAAAACCAAAAACAACAAAAATCATATTTCAAAACACCAAAGATCTTACAGTATTCACCCAGAACCAGACCAGCCAAATCTCTGCCTATCCTAAAGCTCAGGGAACCTTGGGGAAGAGGGGGTGGCAATATTGTAAGAGACTAAAGATGGGGAGAACCAACAATATTAAAGACACTGCACACAAATCAAGGCTTCAGCAGCAAGGACATAACCTAATGTGATTTGAACTTGTCTGACTTGCACATTGGCTGACATGTCAACAACCCCCCAAAGTCTAGCAAGGATCATAGAGGAGAAAGCTTCAAGCAGTAGGCTTAACCTCTTCCCTAGAGACAAGGGGTTAGTAATAATAGAGTTCTCATACTAGCGGGCAGCCCAAGAAAGGGCCTTAAGCTATACCACTGGGCCCTCAACCCTCAATAATGTAGACGACTCAGAAGGAAATTCAGTGTCCACATAAACAGATGCTTTGGAGGAGGGAAGGGAGAAGAATGAAGCGCCAAGAGAGGAGGAAGGAAGGTAAAGGGGTGAAAAGGAGAGGGTAAGATTGGAAAGGGGGATGAGTGGAATGGGGGACAACAGGGGGAAGAGAAGAGGGAGAGAGAAGAAGGGCTCTATATCTAGGCAAAAAAGTAATAAAAATTTTAAAAATTCAGTATTTAGTAAAGACTTGTGGGGGGTCCCCACGGATTGCAGCTCCGTCCTGCAGGCCGGTCCAGCGGGTACTCCACAAAAGGGATTGGGGAAAGGTGAGTGTGCTGTCTGCTCGCTCCCAGCCATCGCTTCCCGAGGATAATCAGATGCGACAGGGAGTCTAGTCAAGCAGGAACTCATTTATTGCAAGTACACAGCCATCTTATATAGGGAGGGGAATCCCAGAGTGCGGAAATGGGCAACCAATCATCTTAACGGTCAAGCCAGCACGCAGGCGGTATATAGCGAAATTTCCTTAAAACATACTGAGCTACTCCCTCCTGACCTCTTCCATCCTAAACTGTTCAACACATCCTGAGCTGCCCCCTCCTGACTTCCCCTGAGCTGGTCAAAACATCTTGAGCTGCCTTCCAAACTTTCTCCATCAAAACATCTTTTGCAGGACTCAGGGGCCACTGCAGGTAGTGTGGCTAGGGACGACCGGATCAGCCGGGCCACCTGTGGGGCTGAGTGGGTGATAAGTGTCATGGCCCAATGAACACAATGGAGCCGGGAGGTCTGTCAAAGCAGGAACTCAACTTTATTAAACAGGGGGGTGAATTATACAGATTGTGCAGCGGAGGGAAGGGTGAAGGGTGGTGTGATTATGGGGTAAACAATAGGAAGTGATTAAGTGACCATAAGGTGATTGAATAGGTGTGACATCATCACAGGGAAACGAAACTTTCCTGTGGAGATGAGCTTCAAAACCTAAAGTCAGGTCCTGAAACTCTAGCCAGGCTCAGGAAGTTCCAGCAGGCCTCAGGCCTAGTAAAGAGGCCCAACACCTCACCCTTCTGTTTTTTAAAAGATGATCCAGGGGCTACCTGTGATCAAGCAGGCCATGTGGCCTTGAGTGACTGTGCATGTCTTAGGTGTGAGAGCCACCCTCTAGGGTCTTACCCATCAGGGGAGTTTGCCACTTTAGTGTTACAAGTCCTGTCTTAGGTTGATCTCCGGCTGGGCCCTCACTTACCTGTCTCTGGCCACCAGCCCTCACTCAAGTGCCTGGCTAGGACAGATTTGGGGGTTTCATGGTCACAGGGAGTCATCAAATGGCTCTAAGGCCAAAAGTTCAGAGCTGGACTCCTGACCGGCAAGAATCTGATAGTTGATGTGGGCCTGGTGAAGCTGGATAATTTCAATCTGTCTTTTACTAAAGCGAGTAAGAGCATTAATCACACAAGGCCCAATGGCTGCAAGGAGAAGTATCATGGACATGGGACCCAGGAGGGGGTCCTTCCAACAAACCTGGATGGATTTGTATGAGATCTCAGAACTCCAGTGCCTCTGGAATGGCGTTTCTAAATCTGTTTTTGTCAAATTTAAAATATTAGCCATTAACAAAGCCTTCTACAGCTGAACATGGGGGGGAAGAGACTCCCCCTTTTGTTTTTGTAATTGGGCCTTAAGAGTTTGATTTTGACATTCTATGATTCCTGCCCCCGAGGGTTATGAGGGATCCCAGTGGAGTGGATAATATTCCAGGTCTGGGGAAACTTGGAAAAGGCCTTACTAATAAAGCAAGGGCCATTAGCTGTTTTAAGTTGATCAGGCAAACCAAGGACAGCAAAGCATTGTAACATATGACTGACAGTTTGTTTAGATTTTTCCCCTGCATGTACCATAGCCTAGCAGGCATGAGAGAATGTATTAATAGTGAGAAAGATATATTTAAGCTTACCAAATGGAGGGGGCTGGAGAGGTGGCTCAGGGGTTAAGCCTCTGCCTTGCAGGCAGAAGGTCCTGAGTTCGGATCCTAGACCCCACATATAGACGCCAGGCGGAAGCGGGGGCAGCCTGCGCTTCTGGTCCTGGTAGGGCGGAGCCTGTGAATCCCGGGGCAGAAGGAGGTGGAGGCGGCCATGGTGGTTTCTGATTCGTCCGTGGTTCTACACACACACATACACACATGCGCATGCACATACATACGCACACACACACAATTGAATAAATAATAAAAAATAAAAAAAAAAAAGCTTACCAAATGGAGGGTAATAAGTAACGTCTGTTTTCCACAGGTTGTTAGGTCATAATCCACAGGGGTTAACTCCCATCTTTTGTAAAGGAGGGAGTTGAAGAAAGGGTTGGCAGGACTTGCAAGTACAGATAATCTTTTTAAGATCTTTGATGGGCACCAAAGGATATTTGTGATGGGTTAACTCATGTAAACTGGCCGCCTCTTGAAAAGTTAAAGCAGGTGCCATCTTATCTGCCAGGGAATTTCCTTCAGATAGAAACCCAGGCAGATTTTGGTGAACCTGAAGGTGTTGGATGCAGATGGGATTAAGTCTTTGTTTGAGTAATAATTGTGTCTGTAGCATCAATGCAGTTACAGGGTTAGAATCTAATTTAATATAAACATCAAGTAAATTAGGCAGTAGGTTAACAACATAAAGGCTATCAGAAAACAGATTAAAAGTCTCAGGTATAGTGCTCAGTGATAATACCACTGCAAACAATTCTTGAAATTGTGCTGAACCCTCAACCTCATGGGTGACCCTCTTAAGAGGGAACAACGGTTGCACCTTCTTATGAGGAGGAAAAGCCACCAAGGAGGCTCCTAGGCACCCTCCCCATCAGTAAATACAGTAAGAAAATTAGGATCAGGTTGAGGGAGGAAGAGCCTAGCGGGTCTCCAATCTAGTCTTAAAAATGAGCTCATCCATTTATGAGGCCATAATGGCAATCAATCTTTCCTAAGTATCCTTCAAGGGCTAAAGCAACCCTGTCATTATTTCTCTGAAGCCAGGTAAAGTCTGACAGCTTAAAGGAACAACAAGAAGGTGAGGTTCCAGCCCAAATAACCAGGTGCAAGCATCTCTGCCTTTGATAATACAGTCAGCAACTTGATTAGTCATAGAATAAACTCTAGGGGCTCCCCCAACTGAGAGGTGGATCCATTGAAGGGGATCACCTCCTTGTACCAACATGGCAGTACATAACATCTCTCCAGAAAAAAGGTAAAGGACGATGGGAAGGCCATGATCATATCTCTTTAAGACCGAATGATCTATTGCTCGTTAAATTTTGTGAAAAATTTGACGATGATAAGGAGTGAGGTTCACCTGGGAGGAGAGATCCAAGGCCTTCAAAAGATCAAATAGAGGAGACAGTTGCTCAGTGGTAATAGGTATCCATGATCTCATCCGGTTAATTTCTCCCAGGATTTTTTGGAGTCGAGGCAGTGTATAAGAATCTTTAATATGTAACTGAGGCATAACAGGGGATACTGTATCAAGGGACAGCACAGAGCCCAGGATCTTAAAAGGAGGGACAGTCTGAATTTTATCAGGAGCCACCCTAAACTTGTTGGCCTCCAAAATAGCAAGGCACTCATTAGTAATAGTTGGAGACTGGCAGGAGAGACAGCCCCCAAAATCCATATAAATGTATCCATATAAATGTAAAATAAAATGTTAGGGCGTTTAAGCAAGGATAAGAAAATTTGTGACATAAAATACTGACATATTGGGGGGCTATTGGCCATCCGGCCTCCCTAAGTTAACAGAGGGAACAGAGAATGTCAATTTTTCTGCATCTTCTGGGTGCAAGGGAATGGAGAAAAAAACAATCTTTAATGTCAATAATAGTCAAATAATAATCTTTGGACATAGCTGAAATCCAAGGCAGACCCCTTTAAGGGGTCCCAAAAGGAATCATCCTTTCATTTATTTTTCTTAAGTCATGTAAAAGTCTCCATGAGCTATTGGCCTTCTTAAAAACAAAAAAAGGGAATTCCAGGGACTAGTAGATGGTCATACATGTCTCTGGGACAATACAGAAATGGGGGACTCAGTTGGGCCATCATCTAGGCTTTTCCAGGCATTAGTGCCTACAGTCCTCACTTAGTCTCTATAGGGGTCAGGGATAGCTGCCTGTTGAGCCCTGGTAGAATATTGGGCCTCAAACCCAGCAAGCATATCACAGGTGATGGGGATCGCTGGGTTGGCCTCCTGATTCCTCTGTCCTTGAAGTCTACATTCATCTTGAAAAAAGGCACTCCATTTGATAAAGAGTGCCCCAGGGAGGATGGCTTTAGCTAAGTCCATCCAGTCTTGGGCTGTGCAGGGCTGATGAACAAGCCCTTGAAGAGTGGTCTCTGCCCAAGGGGAGTTGGGCCATCCTCAGCTATAGCCTTTTTTTTAACTCTTTGATCTCAGTAGCTGTCCAAGGGTACCATGCTGCAGGGTGATTCCCCCCTCCCCCCTGGTGCAATGTTAACCAGGAAAAGCTCCCTTGGCCCTGAGGGAGGATATGGGGGAGGACCAGAAGTGGTAGAAAGGGATTTGTGGGAGGTGATCGAGAGGTCGCAAGAGCAAAGGAATCAGGGGGAGAGTGATTGATGGCAGTCGGGTTAGCTGAGCTCGGGCTCTCTCCGGGGTGGTTTCACTTCATCTTCTGGTCTATTAACCCCCTCTGTCCCAGTTTCCCTTTTCTCTTTAGGAGGCTGTGAGGGAAAACAACTCTCGAGGGCACCGATGGTGGGTAGGGGCCCCAAGGGGGGAATTTCCCCCTTCTGTTTTGGGGCCTTTAGAATCAATTTCTCTATCTGGTCCCAAGTGTCCCAATCAAATAAATTGCTCTCAGGTAGCCATGGGGCCACCTTGAGCAAGCAGGACCATGATTGCTGTGCTTGGTTATCTGTGAGATTCGAACCTTGGCTTTTTAAAAGCACTGGTAGTCCTCATCCCGGGATAAGCCTGGGATGAGGACTGCCCCATAATTTATGAGGGTACACTCACCCGAAGATCGACTTGTCCATCAGCAAGTTGTGGCCTCCTCACACAGGGCACCAGTCTGCAGGACTCAGGGGCCACACTGCAGGTAGTGTGGCTAGGGACAACCAGACCAGCCGGGCGACCTGTGGGGCTGGGTTGGTGATGAGTGTCACGGCCCAATGAACACAATGGAGCTGGGAGGTCTGTCAAGGCAGGAACTCAACTTTATTAAACAGGGGGGTGAATTATATAGATTGTGCAGAGGAGGGAAGGGTAAAGTGTGGTTTGATTATGGGGTAACCAATAGCAAGTGATTAAGTGACCAGAATGTGATTGAATAGGTGTGACATCATCCCAGGGAAATGAAACTTTCCTGTGGAGATGAGATTCGAAACCTAAAGTCAGGTCCTGAAACTCTAGCCAGGCTCAGGAAGTTCCAGTAGGCCTCAGGCCTAGTAAAGAGGCCCAACAATCTTTGTCTAACCTTGCCAGATTATTGAGGTCACCTAGACTGAGGTCACCACATATCCCCCTTTTTTGTTTTGTAATGAGTTGGGCTCAAAGGGCTGTTCCTTGAATGAACCCTAGGGGAGCAACTCATGAAGGTGGCTATACCCTTAGAGTAGTCGTCTTTATTGAGGAACCTGAGCAACCTTTTGGAGGGCCAATTATATCCAAGGTCCTGAGGCCTTCCAGTGGGTGTCTCCTCTAAGATCTGTGCAAGCATAATCATCTTTTGTTGTGTAGTATGATTATGGTGTATATAATCTTATAGCAAAGCAAGCACAACAATACAGGCCATGGGCTGGGGGACTAAGTCCCAACCCATCGGTTGCAGCATACTGGGATTAATTACATAGCTCCAAAGCAATCCCAAACCCTCAAGTTCTACCTGTATCCATAGCAAGAGCATCACAAGTCCATAGCCACCAAGATGATTTTAGTCTCACTCAAAAGGATGAGTTGATCCCTCCAAGTTGATGGATTAGGTCAGAAGTAGTCAGGAACAGGATCAAGATAAGCTCCACAACATGGCCCCACCAATGAGGATCAATAAAATGGTCCATCCTGTGTTCATCATGGCCTGTGAGGAGATAATAAAATCTATCTCAAGGGGATGTTGCCCACGGATCTGGTTAGATCTATGTTTCTCTTTTTTCTCTTTCCCCTTTTATGAGTATTAGTCAAGAGCCTCCTGAGCCTGTTGCATAACCATCATTTTTTTTTTTGTCCTTATTAGTCTTTGGTGGTGTCTGACTCTGGTTGATCAGGGTCATCTTCTCCTTGACAATAGAATTTAAGATTTGCACCCATATGGGGTCTGAGTCTCCTATAGGGTAGACACACCCAAAGCCTCGAACCATTGTTAATAGTGGGTCTGGGCACCTCCATTGTCCTGTGATGGGATATTTCCATCTTACCTGTATTTCAGGTCTCTGTTCTTGTCACCCCCAATATTTTTGGAAGTGGGACCCTATTTGATTTTTTTGAAAACTGAGAATGTTAATAGTGAACAAGGCCATATTTAATTGTTGGTCGGGGCTTATTCCCCCCTTTTGTTTTTGTAATTGGGACTTAATATTTTGATGATTATGTTCTACAATAGCTTGGCCCTGTGGGTTGTAAGGAATCCCTGTAGTGTGCTGAATCCCCCATAACTTGAAGAAGTCCTGTAGGCTTTTGTTTATAAAGCATGGCCTATTATCAGTTTTTATCTTTTGTGGCAATCCTAGTATAGCAAAGCATTGAAGGAAGTGGGATTGAGCATGTCTAATTCTTTCCCCCATGTGGGTGTAGCCCAGCAGGCTTGGGAAAATGTGTCAATGGACACCAAGATGGATTTAAGCTTCCAGAATGGAGCATAATGTGTGAGATCAATTTGCCATAAAGAGTTGGATCTCAAGCCTCAGGGATTTACCCCCGCTAGTTGTAATGGTGGTACCTGGCAGGACTTGCAAGTACATACAATCTTTTTTAGGACTTTTATAGGGACCTGAGGGAACCTTTTATGGAGTCCCCTTCAATTGACATGAGTGAGGTCATGTAGGTCCTGAGCTTTCTTTAGATTGGTGGACAGTAGCTGAACAGAAGCCATTTTATCTGCTTCAGCATTACCTTGAGATAGGAAGCCAGGCAAACCTTGATGTCCCCTAATGTGTTGTAGAAAGATTTGGCTATTCCTTTCCCTAAGAAGTGTCTGGGCTTGAATCATCAGGAGTGTAATGGGATTTTCATCCAATCAGATGTGGGAATGTTGTAACCCAGGGAGAAGATCAATTGCATAGAGACTATCAGAAAATAGGTTCATGGGGCCCCTTACTTTAGTTAATGCCATTGTAACTGCCATAAGTTCTTTGAATTGGGCTGAGCCTTTACAGGTATGAATGTATCTTATTGGCTCCTTGTTGTCTCCAGAGAAAATTATCATGGCAGACCCATGTCATTCCCCATCAGTAAACACATTAAGTGCTCCTGATAGTGGTTCCCTGGTAAATAATTTAGGTGTCTTCCATTGAAGGGCCTGAAAAAAAGTCACCCATTTGTAGGGCCCATAGTGGCAATCCAGTTCCCCGAGAAAACCTTCTAGAGCAAGGCTGTTCGGTTGTTGTTTAGGTTTAACCATTCTAGATCTCTGAGTCAATAAGGGGTGAACAATCTGTGATGATCAATACCATAATGTCTGAGGGCTAAGTCCCTTCCTTTCTCTATCAGGTCAGCCAGTTGATCTGTAGGTGTGTATACCCTAGGTGTGCCACCCAGGGATGTGTGGACCCATTGAAGAGGCAGTCCATCCTGTACAAGGGCAGAAGTCATTAATGTCTTACCAGGTTGAACCCATAATTCTAAGGGTTTCAGCTGATATATGTAGTCCTCCCCTTTGAAAACATTCTTTAGTAACCCTATAAAGTTCTCCAAACAATAAAGGATTGGGTGCCCCCAAGATGATGTCATCTATATAAACATACAGTGTGACCTGGGACACGGTATTGCAGGTTTTAGTAGGGTTTTTACATAGTTTTGACAAAATTTTGGACTGTTAGCCATGTCTTGAGGTAAGACTGTCCATTTATATTTATTATCAGGCACCTGATAGTACAGAGTACAGAAAAGCCAAATTTCTCATAGTCCTGTGGCTGTAACAGTATGGAGAAAAAACTATCTTTAATATCTATTATCATTACATATAAATCAGAGGGAATGGCAGGAATCCAGGGCATCCCCCTAAGTAGGGTGTCCTATTAGGGTCACCCAGCAGTGGGAGGTGTCTTTTTGGAATTGCAAAGACCTTCAAAGACCTTGAGAGACCCATCCCAGCATGGCTGTTCTAATCCTGTCTCATTTCCCCATAAACTTTGAAGACTCAGACTGTTCAAGGGAAGTGGGGTGACGACTGCTATTGCCTACTTCCTGTTGAATTGGGACCATGGGAATGAAAGCAGTCTGATGTCACCATCTATGAAGTGCTGGGATGGTCTAGAGGTCTTTGACAGATGCTTTTATTATTTTAAGGTACCTCTAAAAAAGACGAAATACAGGTTAAATTTTTTAAATTATTAATTTAGAAGGTAAATGGGATAAACCAATTAAACTCAGCAATCTTATTGTGGGTATAGGCAAGAGTTAGTAAAGAAAACCTGTTACCTCGCTTGAAATAGTCACTGTCTGATGTAAAAACCAAGAACTAAGCTACATACTGAAGACCTTTTTTCTCTGGCAGTTGTGAATCCCTATGATTACATTTAAAATCTGTTTAACACAATGTGAACTATCTGGACAGAACAATCTGAATTAGTCCTTTTTGGATTTTGAAAAGCAAAGTGACACAAGTCTTTTTAAGATGATACACGTGGAGGACATTGTTTTCTCATATGGAATGTCCTATAGATCTATAAGCATTATCTTGTCTTTAGGGTAGGGTCATTCCTTGGATCTAAATGAAAAGTCAATGTTAATTTGATTTGTTATCAGAGCTAGTCTGTCTAACACCTAGAGTTTTATTGTTTTTTCCAGGTTTAACTCCTTAAGTTTATCATTGTATTTTTTCTCTGTCAAGCATTGAATTTAACTTTAGGCAATCTTTTAGGACAAGGGCAAGCTTAATTTTTAATTTCTAATTTTTGAGGCTCAACATATTTTTTTTCTATACCATGGAAGATGCATAACACAACATTTTCTTTTAACTATCATGTCTAATTTTTAATCTTTTTATGAACCTACCACTCCACAAACCTTTATAGCATACTTTTTTTTATTATTATTTATTCAACTGTGTGTATGTGCGCACGTGTGTGTGTGTGTGTATCTGTGTGTGCGTGTGTCTGTGTATGTGTAGAACCACGGACGAATTTGCGAACCACCATGGACACCTCCATCTCCTTCTGCCCCAGGATTCACAGGCTCCGCCCTACCAGGACCAGAAGCGCAGGCCGCCCCGCTTCCACCTGGCGTCTATACGTGGGATCTGGGATCCGAACTCAGGACCTTCTGCCTGCAAGGCAGAGGCTTAACCCCTGAGCCACCTCTCCAGCCCCCTTTATAGCATACTTTAACATTCTTTTAAGTAAACAACTCATAAACCTCCTATACATATTTTAATTTTTAAGTAAGATTTTTTTATCCCATAAACCTTCTTTTAAACCTCTTGCACATCCAAGTACCGTATACATTTTTTTTTCTTGCTTGATGGTTTCCTGCTGTTTTCTCATTAGTTATCCTGTAAGAAATGTCCTTTAAAAGAGGCAGTAGACCTCATGTTAATAATCAATATATCTGAGTTAAGTTTGTAAGATTGTAGCAGAACACAGGAGTATACCTGGAATTAGAAATCAGACTTGTCCCCAAGAGCTCATACATACCAGAAAATGAAGAAATTTCAATGAATTTCTCAGACATCAGTCTTTCTTTCTGGCTGTTAGATATATTAGTATTACACATGGGAAAACAAATTTTTAAAGAATTACAAAAGTGATGTTATTAGATCCTAGGTAAAAACATAATACCACCTTTTGTGAAGCTTCATAAAAATCAAGATAAAACAAAATATTTTAGTTAGTACATACTCAGGCCTTTTAATGTTATCAAGGTGATTCATTTTTAAGTGTGCACGTGCATTTAAATTGGGCATGCCAAATAATGAACAGAGTCAAAAACCAAAATGTGATCATAAGTGCACAATAAAATCTGAAGTGGCCACAGCTGTTATTTTGAAACATAAAACACATTTTATAGGAAATCCAGATAACCAAGCAAGTCAGAACTTTCCAAAGTAACCCTTTATCATCACAGGAAAAATACAAAGAACAACAGAAAATTTTTATGGTCTCACCAGTGTAGGGGGCAGAAGCTTCCTTAAATCAATGAGGAGACAGTTTAAAACACACATCGGTTGGCCTAGAAAGTGGGTCATTCATCAGAACAGAGGGTGGTAAATTTCTCTTTGTTTATCTCAATATTTAGATTTTGGGTTCTTCCCCTAATGTCTTTTTACAAGTTCTTAGCAACAGGTATAAGAGACTAGAAATAGTCTGTCCCATTGTTTCTTCAGTCTGAGTCCACACAAAAGACAACACAAAGTTAACATAGACAAACACAAACAAAGGCAGCTCCCACCTGCCTGCATAGAGCCCTCCTAAGCAGGGACTAAGGAATTTGTAGTCTTCCTAAGCCCCCCCCCCCAGTTCCCCGCCCTAGCCTGGCAGGGGCCATGCCCACATGCAGATTTGGGAGGTTTTTGTGAAGGCGCATGAGCATTGTTCTGCCCACTAGGCCCCTCCCTCTCTCTTGGCAGCATGATCAGAAAACTAACTCCCAAAACTTTAAAGCCTTGGAATCAGAGATTTTCAAGCCCCTATTTTTAAGCATGTATCTCAGCGTCTTGCACACTGGGTCTTCAGACTTAGTAGTTGCGTTACCCATCTGTTAGGGTCTCACGCACCTGGAAGACTTCTTGGCCTCAATTGAATTCTTCAACACTGAGCTCTTCAGGCCCCACGTTGGGCACCATATGTGTGTGTGTGGGGGGTCCCAGCGGATCTCCGTGTGTGGGGGGGGTCCCAGCAGATCTCAGTCCTGCAGGTCTGGCGGGTCCTCCACAAGGGTGATCGGGGAAAGGTGAGTGTGCTGTCTGCCCACGACCAGCCCTCACTTCCCGAGGACAATCAGATGCAACAGGGAGTCTAGTCAAACAGGAACTCATTTATTGCAAGTACACAGCCATCTTGTATAGGCAGGGGAATTCCAGGGCGGAGAAATGGGCAACCAATCATCTTAAAGGTCAAGCCAGCACACAGGTTATATGTAGTGAAATTTCTTTAAGACATCCTGAGCTACTCCCTCCTGACTTCATTCATCCTCAGCTGTTCAGCACATCCTGAGCTTCCCCCCTCCTGGCTTCCCCTGAGCTGGTCAAAATATCCTGAGCTGCCCTCCAGACTTCCTCCATCAAAACATCTTTGTCTAACCTTGCCAGATTATTGAGGTCACCTAGACTGAGGTCCCCACAAAGACTGACTTTAATTCTACCTGAAATGCCTAATTTTGTATATTAAAACAAAATATCCACTGTATTATATAGTCTATTGATACTATAGTATGATAAAAACATCATTACAATTATAAGTATTCTCATTTATATAGGAATGCATGTCTCATAATGCCAACAAAATATTTTTAACAAACACACATTAAAACGCATTTTCAAATATTTATATTTAAAGACTGGTGAAAAAATAACATTGATGTTATTTTATGTTTCTAAATGGATGATAGTGAGACCTTAATTTATACCTCAAGTATATTCCATGAGACATGGAATTTAATAAAGTCCAGATGTGCTGTGTTGCTTTGACTGTACTTCTGTTATCTGATCATTTCCTTCAGTGTGCCCTTTCACATTTTCTACTTCATTGAGGTTTGTATGTCCTGAAAAACATGTCTTGAAGGTAGATAACAAGCACATGTTATTAATGAAAATTTTCAGTTTTGAGAATAGGTGGTCAAGCACATTTTCTCCTATCGTGAGATTAAAATATCTTTACCTGGAAATAATGCAATTATAATGGCATACATATGTAACTATGAATTTGATATGAAGTTTTATGTGCAACATAATTATAAGCACTGTTTTTTTATTCCCTTAAGCTATAAATAATTTGCATTAAACATTTGTATTTGTATTCTGAGTGGGTTATACACGCTATATGTACTTTTATGTGAATGAAAACATGAACACTAGGCTTAGAATGGGAATGTAGTTTCACTATGTCCACTTTAAGGTAATCAATAGCTGTTTACTGGTTTAAAAAAGACCTAAGAAAGAAAAGAACAGTGAAAGTGCTGTCAGTTGGAGTTAATGGAGTTTTTTATTCAAACAAGTAAAATGAAGACATGTTTCAGAAAGTAGAAAATAATGATTATTTGTTAGGGGTCTTTCCCCCTGCCTTCAACTTGCATTCCTTAGTATTTGTTGAGTATTACAGCAGTTTTCCTTGAACTACGTCATTTATACGATTTAATGCTAGAAAGGGAGCATATGCAGCATCTGTCTTTCTGTGCCTGGGATACTTCTCTCGCTATAATTTCTTCCAGCTTCTTCCATTTACCATCAACTTTCAATAATTCATTTTTCTTCACAGCTGAATAAATATTCCATTGTGTTTATGTAGCAAACTTTGATCTTTAGTCTCCTGTTGGATATCTCAGCTGATTCCATTTCTTTTTTATATTTGAAAAGACCTGCAAAGAATATGGATGTATATGTGTCTTTATAGTAAGAAAGAATAGTTTTCAGAGCTCAACCATAGTGCACCCTATTACAATGGAATCCGATAAAGTAGAAAACATAACTTGTCTAAGTGTTGAATATTGATGATGACCTTGGAATACTTCAACCAATCAGACAATTAAAATTTTTCCCTACCCTAAGTCTCAGTGGTATTAAGATTGTAAGACCCTAAATGTGTACATCTGAACAACACACTCTAGCCATAACAGGGTTGATGTACTCAGAAGATACAATGAAAACTTTTACCACCAGATTTATACAATGGCTAACATATTAAAATATCCATAAGGACTAGGGAGAATCTCAGGAGAAACAATCGCAGTTACAGAATGTCTCTATGGCAGGTTCTAGACAAAGGAAGAGCAATATCTCCCCCTAAGATTTTGCTGGTTAAAGAGCCATGAATACTACAACAGAAATCTCACTTCTTAACCAATACAAACATTCAAAAGGAGACTTGTGATCCATACAAACAGAGAGACAAGAGGGTGTGAGAAACATAGCCAGATTGAAGGGGGTTTGGTGAGAGAAGGGTGAGAGAAAAGGGGAAGTGTGTGAGGAAGGAATCAGAACAATGGCATAAACTCATTTTGCTTATGTATGAAAAATTCTCAATAAAATTAGTGAAAAAGAAATAAAAGAAAAGCATAAAAACAGAAGAAATGCTGATATGCTATCAAAAATTATACGAGAGTGAGATAATTCATTAGGTGAGATCCCTTTTTATAAACCTAGTGAACTCAGGAATTCCATATGGTGGAAGGAGAGAACCTACCATCCTTCTGCATGCATGTGATTTACTTTTCTCCTCTCTGTTCTCTTCCTTCTTCTTTCTCATAAATAACGAAATCATATTTAAGTAAATGACACTTAAATCTGATCAATATTGCTATATCATCAAATCTTTGTCCTTTTACAGTAGTGATATCACTAAGAATTGTTTTCTGGAACTATTTAAAGTGTGTATTTTGTCTCAGTTTGTACTGACCAAACTGAACAAGAATAACAAAGTATTCAAATTCGTCTCTTTCCATTGTTTTTAAATGTTTCTCACCTAGAATGAATTCGTTAGAATAGAGTTTGTCTTTATAACAACCACTCTCTAGCATGCTTCAGACATCCATACAAGATTAACAAATTGAATCCAATTTGATCATTGATTGCAAGTCTGCCTTTTTATAGTAGATTTTATGATAAAAAAGGTGAGACGAATGTGATATGAAAAGACAAAAACAAAAATCAGTTTTCTTCTCTCCAGGAATAAAACCCCATTCCTCTTTGTGTTACAGATAGCTAATGGTTACTGGGGAGGGTTAAACACAGTCTGAAGTAGTTTATTCACTGCTAGAGTACTTCACAGCCAGCAGTCAAATGTAAGTACATACCATGATGACCACCCACCAAAACAAAGAAAACTCGAGAAAAAAGGAGAATCAATAGAAAGTAAAAAATTGGAGTTGGAAAGACTGGATTTCACAGTAAAATTTGCAATGAGAGGATATAAGAAGAGACTTGATTCAGGGATAGTGTGTGTGTATGTGTATGTGTGTGTGTGTGTGTGTGTGTGTGTGTGTGTGTGTGTGTGTGTATTATGAAAGCACCAATATATTGTTTTTTAAATTCAAATATTTCTAGATTGACCTTTTTGTTTACTTGTTTTATACCTAAACAATCCCAAATGCTTCTATGCTAAGTACTGTTTGAAATACAGAAATAAAGATATATCTATGTATATTTATTTGTTTCTCATTTGATTAGGATGGTATACCTATGATTGTTGATTATTTGCTTGGCAATTGTCCTTAGTTAATCATTTATGAAGTCAATTTAATAGTGTGTGGTTGTGAGCAGGAGAGATCAAGTCAGACAATTTCACCCTAATTTAAAGAAACCAAATAAGTAGATTATGTTGATGCAACTTTCCAAGCATCTTGCTATGTTAATGGTGCAGCCCAATGACTTTATTTAAAATGTATGCTCACTTTTGTCAAAGTTAAATACTTAAGAGCAGTGTACATTGTGATTGTGCTTCTCTGAAATGTTATAAATATTGTTGTACCTATGCATGTTAAACCATGAAATTAATATATTCAGGTCCATATATCTGCACAGTTATTGCCTAATGTGAATTACACATGATTTATTTCTTAATTTCATAATTTCTCACAAAATAGACTCTTTCAAAAAATTTCTTCTTGGTACACCACTATAATTTATTATTGCAAGTTCTTCCTTACAGTAATATTTGCCTTGGATTACTGAAGTGTAAGATAAATGAAAGAGTAATATTACACAGTAGAAATTTTGTAGCTGTCCTATACTCCACCTAAATACTTGTAATGATAACTAAGTGTGTCCCATGATCTTCAACAGAACAAGAAAACTTTTCATGTCATTCTTGCTTCAAAACAATTCAGTGAAAAAAGCCTACAATGCAGATAAGACTTCTAAAACTAAGAGTCATTAAATATACATGAATTCAGTTACTTAATAAGCTCTCATGGTTTATCACAATTTATTTATAATTTAGCCAAGCAAACTAAAGTATACCAAATGATTATAAGACACTACATTTATTTACTAAGGTCAAAGTATCAGAATATTTCAATGGTTTTGTTGTGTATTTTTGCTGTTATGAAATTTTCAAAATTTCCTTAATGCATCTTTAAGATTACTTTCTCCTTCTGTGATTTGTCATTTTAATGATCACTGACAATTAAGACAAACTAATCACAATTTTCAAAACTTCATTTTCACGTAAAAGAAGAAAATTGCTATTATAATCCTACTCTGTAGTGTTTATAACTAAAAGTTTAAATATACATAATTTATGCATATGTACATATATCTTAATGCATGCTGAAAGTATTACTCTCTATCTCAAGTAATTTACTGCCATGATTATATAACCCTGTTCATTCCAGATTTCCTCTAATTAAATGAACTATTTATTTCACTCACCTATTTATTAGTTCACAAATATTATAACAAATAAATCAGTTCCTGGTGATGAAAAATATAATCCACTATTAAAAAAATATGTAACATAAGGAAAGAGAAAAATGAATGTGACCCTAAATGCAATATTAAAAATTGTTAATACTTCTTTTATCAATCTTTGTGAAGAGGTAGCAAGTCACATAGAAGGAAGAGATATTCATAAATTAAATTCAGAAATCAAAGATAAAGATAGAGATTTTTCTTGGAGTGTTTTGTTAGTTTGCCTCAGAACAGTGGACAAAATCACACACACACAAATGCACATACATACACACACATGCACAAACACACAGAAACACAAGAAAATTTAGCAATAGTAACATGTTGTCTTTACTTTTATTCTGTTATAATAATTTCTTTTTTTTAAAGAGATGCATTAATTACATCATTCTTAAAATTCACAGTTACAAAGGAACACAAGTCAGGAGGTATAAAGGAAAATCTCAAAAGAGTGGAGACAAATTAAAAACACAGATAAGGAAAGTTTCTGCCCTCAACCAAGATGCATCCAACTGAAATTTAAGGTTATTAATGCAGAAAAGCACAACTTGTCAGAATGCAGGATATCAGTAACCTTAGAATGTTCATCCTCCTAATCAGGCCATTAAAATTGCTCCATTCCAAGGCTTAGGGGACCTTGTAGAGAAGGGTCAGTAAGACTGCAAGAGTCCTAAGATGGGGAGATGGACTACTGGCCAGGACTCAGGTAAGGACAGGGCTGATGCATCCAGGAGCACAGTCTACTGAGATTTCCTTACACCAGATCTACTTAATGACTGATAATTCAGCATTCCCCCATGGATCTCCTGAAAAACAAGTAACCATTAGGAAGAATTCCTGGAGGACGTCCTGGTCAAGAAAATGGGAACTGCTCCACCTGTGGGTGGCCTTTCATATGAAAAGACAATAAAGTAAGAGGGGGACATTTGAGGAGGAAGAAAGTCTGTACTAGGAAGAGGTAAGGAAATGAGATTGAGAATCAATGCATGGAAACATCACAATTCACCATTTTCATGTGCGAAGCTCTGAAAGAATTTAAAAAATGACAAAAATCAAAATACCACTCCTAAATTACAGCACTCATTCACATTTCCCCAAAGAAATAGAATTTGCATTAGTCAGGGTTCTCTAAAGAACAGAATCTCTAGAATGTAATTATATGTAAATAAGTTTATTAAATTAACTTACAGTAAAAAATAGCTGCCCGGATCTGCTTCGTTCTGATGAGAATGTACCACAAAACTGAAAGATCCTGAAATGGTCTGAAGCCTTTACCTCACTGGAGTCTGGGTTCTGACATTGGTGAAGAACAGATGGGCTCCAAAATCAGCAAGGCCCAAAGACCAGGCAGTGGGAAGAGCAGCAAGGATGCTCTCTGCCAGCCAAAGATGGAGGCAGCAGTGGAAAGAACAAATAAGAAGGCAATTATGCTCTAAAAAGTGAATGATGCTGGAAATGTAGACTCTAAGCAAAGTCGACACAGGATAAGGGAAGAGCAAGTACCTCTCTCTTCCTTGTACTTCTTATTATCCGATTCACTACTGGAAGGTACCACCCACTATGGGCTGGGTTTTCCACATGAATTAATCAAGTACCTGCAAACTTGTTCATGACCTGTTTCAGCTATTAACCCTCCGCAGCTGGGTCCCAGTCTGCAACTGTCAACTTGACATTAAAATGTAACCATAACAGAACACCATGTTGTCAACAGAGCAGTGTTTAATCTGCTGCTGTTTTATGCATGAAGTGATATATGTTGTTATTTTGCAATTTTCTTTGGTTATCATTTAAAGTTTTGATTTGAAATTATTTAAGTGGGATGGAAAAATTTAAGATATAAAATATTGAATTCAATAGAAGATATTGAATATGTAATTAATGCTGTCATTCATAAAGTACAATTTTTATACCAGTCCTAGTATATTAAAAATACAGTATTGGGGGGAAAAGGCAACAGTAAACAATTCTATGGAGACATTATGTGCCCTTTTCTCTACCTTCAGCTGCTTTTCTAATCTTAAACTCAAAAGTAAAGTGTGCTGTAATGTGAGACTTTTCTTTCCTCTCCCACCTGGTTTGCATTTGAATGGGTTGTGCTAGTGATTTATTAAACATAGGATTGCCCTCTTTGTTCCCTCAGGAATGACTTCACATGTGAGCAGAATCTCTGCTTTGTATCATGTGAAGTCCTGTCCTCTGTTTCTTAAGTTAATCAATGGCAGTCAATTTCTTCTTACATCCCAGATGATGGGAATGTATTTATTTTCTGTAGCTTAAGTTCATACATACATACATACATACATACATACATACATATATAGAACAATGCAGTAATTTGATACATGCATTCATTTGAGAGAGAAAGGGTAGTTTGTATTCTCATGTCTCTCCTACTTTTTTTGCATGGAGGCAAACCTTCAAGTTCCTCTCTTTGAGTTATTTGGAATACATGTGTTTAAACTAATGTTACCCACATTGCTGTTCAGCATTAAAGGCATTTGTTTGAAGTAAAATAAAAGCTGTCTCTCTGTCTCTGTCTGTCTGTCTCTGTCTCTGTCTCTCTCTCTCTCGCTCTTTCTCTCTCTCTGTCTCTCTCTCTCCCTCTCCCTTTGCTTACTGAATGTGGCAGAATTTTTACCAGTCTCCTACCTGCCACATGCACACCATGCATACCCAGAATGCCAGCATATTTTCCCAGTCATCAAGGACACAATTCCTCTGAATCTATATTTAAAAAGAAATCTTTCTGCCGTCAATTTTAATCTTTTTTCTTGTAATTTCAGATGATTTGTCCCAGGATTGAGATGTTATTAGGAAACTTTAATGAAAAAAATTATATTAATGTATTTGAAAACAAATACTGTTAGAATTTCTAAAATAAAATCAAACATCCAGAAACTAATTGCCAAAAATGTTTCTTATGCATTGCCAAATTATTCATAATATTTAGATGTGGAATCCACGTAAGTATTGATAATAAATGAAAGGTAAAATAATGTGGTACAGGTAAGCAACAGCATATTATTCAACTACAAATAGAAATTATTTTTCAATTGCAGTCGAATGGATGTAACTAGATTATTTTTTCATGAAATAAGGTAAATATAGGAAGCAGAAATGTACTATATTTTTCTCACATGTTAGAGCTAAAATAGTCAATTTGAAAGCAGAAGTGTCATTGTTAACATTTAGAATTAATCGCAGATTTAGCCTTTGCCTGCAATATGTGTATCTTAAAATGTCACGCTGATGAAGCAAAGTTAATATATATTGATTAAAAAATAAAAGTATAAAATATATTAAAAGAATCCTATTATTTGTGTATGCATTTGAAGGTTAAAATTAAATTTCTAAAAGTACTTGTATTTTAGTAGAAATTTGACTGATAACTTATTTTCATTTTTTAAAAATCTGAGTATGGATTGCTGCATTTTGGTTTCAACATCAGAAAATTATTAAGTTTATTTTCAACTGAAATTTTTTATTTTAATTTTTTTGAATTTTATAAGTTTATTGAGTACGTATCCCTGCTTCCCTTTATCCCTTCCATTCCCCTTCCTTATCTTCATCAATCCATCCCACTCCCTCCTACCCTTCTGCCTATCTGCTTCTATGGACCACTGGGTTCCCTCTGGCTTCTCTGCTCCTGTGGTGGTTCAGGCTGCTTGTGGCATATCAAGTTGCCTCTTTCAGACTATTCCACTAACAGGGGCATTCCCCTTCACTTTATTGAGAGACAGGATTTTCTTTTATCTATCTCCAGACATTAATTAATGTAATAAATGTAAATTAATGCAAATAAAGACTTTTCATTAATTAATTCATGCACTCTTTCTTGTGTGTATTATTTGTATATATAAAGTAAATATTCTTTTTCAGTTTTCACAGACATTTCATACTGGTTATTAGTTCCCCTACCTGCTCCTCCCTCACATCCTTAGTCTCCATTTTATATTTTGACCTCATTGATTCTCTTTCCACTTCATTTGTCTTCCCACTCATCATTAAAAACATACCTTTCTCTGCCACATGTTTTTTTTTTCTTGAACCTTATTCATACTTGTCCCACCTATACATACATATTTAACAGTTAGAGGCTAGGATTTGCATTGTGTTTCTGAATCTGGATTATCTTGTTTAAAATAATTAACCTCAAAATTTTATCATTTAATTTTTTATTTCTGAATAATTTTCTGTTGTGTACATGTCCATTTATCTGTTGATGGACACCCAGGCTGACTCTGTTTCCCTACTATTGTGAAGATGTAGAAATAAACCTAGATGTTCTGACATCTCTACAGTAGGATGCAGAAGATCTCAAACATTTCTAAATTCTATGTGAAAATAGTTGAAGAACTTACAACAGGGAAACCAGTGAAAAACAAAGACAATAGAAACCCATACAAGTATACCAATCCAAGAGTAAAAGACACAAAGTGGTTAGACCACTTAAGATGCTTGAGACTCTTTCTGTTCAACCAATAAAGTCTAAATCACACTGATCACATTGCTGGTGCTCCTTTATGATTTATTTTGATTTGGGAAACACAGTCTTGCCTTTGATTCAAACCTATCCCCCAAACTACAAGCTAAAACAAAAATAGAGATAAAACAGATCTATGAATCACTCATTTGAAGCAGTGTCCTATTCAGATAGCTGTATCTTTCATTCATTTAAAATGTCAGTTAAGGGGCAGCTGTGCCATCTTCCTTTATCTTGCTGCATATCCACAGATTCTGTGTTTGTTTGTCATTACATTAGGTTACCATGCTAAATGGTCATTTCAGTTGGAATCACAAATTCCATCCCATGGTAGGAACAGACCACCATGAAAAATAATGCTTCCTACATTTCTCTTAGATAAGGCATTTTGAAGCAAAAAATTTATTTTAGTGTCTCTGTGAAAGTGTTTGTATTTAAACTTACTACAAATTTTATTGAGCATCTATAACATTCAGGAGAAAGGCTATTAATATAGAATGAGTCCTATTTCAGTATCTCTAAATAGTTTATTTGCTATCTTTAAGTGAACCGAAAGTCATTCTCTGAAACACATGCAATCACATACACACATACATAGACATGCTACAAATTCAGTGCTGTGACAATAAAAATGAATTATATTTTATTACACTGCATTCAACTAGAGTAATCCAGACACTTGTCAGAACCACTGCAACAGTGATGGGAATGCTATAATATGATCGTATCACCAGAAAGAGGGAAGGAGAATATAGCTGTGGTAGTGAGGATTATAACCATGATGGGAGGCATGGGGGATGTATCACTTGAGGGGAAATTTCCAAGAGGAAATATTCAACCAAAAGGCTATTCTGACTGAAATATCCACAGAGGATTTGTTTTGAAGAAAGACCCTGGCAATTGGACATTATTATCTAAATGGTGCAAAATAAAGGCCTCTCATCAGCTATATGGGAAAGTGGATTTTGAAAGTGAATATTGAAAATTGGACTCTTGTTAGAGTGATCTAACAGGCCTTTTTTAAAACATTATGGCAAGATTTGGTGTTAATTGTAAATCTGATGTCTAAGAAGGAAGCATGGAGCCCACCAGAAGTATTCCTTGTTAGGGTTGGTCTCTGGTCCTGCTCAGGAATTCTGTTGATTGCTTTAAGCATTGCGGGATGATGTCGTCCATTTCCTGTAATGTTCTTCACATAGGCAATACTGGGCTGTGTAAATGTAAGTACAGTGGAGCACATGCACACAAGCACTAAACTGATGCTTTATGCTCATGACTGTGGATGTTGTGTGAGCATTTCTCTTTAGATCCTATTGCCATGATAGAATAGAACCAGGAATTGGGAGCTGTAGTAACCTTCTTTCCTACGTTTACTTTTTCCCCAGCACTTTGTCACAGAAATAAGAAATAAAAATGAAACAATATGTTACTGAAAAGTGCAAGAGGTGGAGTAAGTACAACATTCAGGAACGTGATTAAAGCTTTGTTTTGCCAAAGAAGAACATTTGACAAACATATTTTAATTTTATATGTTTACCTATTATGTGGATAATATTTATTTTATTTTCTACTAGTCTTTTGGAAGATTTTATATTTATTTAATGAAGAATATTTCTAAGACTACATTTAAAATATCTGTCTTAAGGCAATTAATGATTCCTATCTTTGAGGCACTTTTCATACCCTCTTTAGGTAATATATAAATAAGATTTCTATGTCATTCTGTTTTACTTTTTATTTCAATGCTGGGTATTGAGCATAGGGAATTGAAAAAAGAGATGACATATTAAGCAATCTCTTACCATTAATCTACATATAAAACTGTTACACTCTTGAAGAAAAGCTATTAAATAAAAACTACTCTGAGAAAATCGACTTTTCTATCAAGAATTTGAACTCATTGGATAAGGTTCATAAAAGTCTTGGGATCAATCAGATGTATTTAAACTGAGCTGAGTACAAATTTCATCCATATGAACTAAATACTTGACAGTACCATCTATGTCAACTGTTTATTTAAATAATGGGAATCCATGTCATCCATAGTCAAACTGGCAATTATATTAACCATGTAGATTTATTATGTACTTCCATTTGGACTAATATTAAGAAAGGTTCATTCTCATAGTCAGTTGGAGATAACAAAGAAAAATACAGCTCTTAGCTTATTGTTAATGTATAGAATATTTTCAATTCTGCTATAACAATTTCACTGTATTCACTGAAATTTCAGATTTAATCTAATGTTAATGTTTGGAGATATATCAAATGAAAACTTAACACATATTCATTTGTCCTGCTTCATTCTTTCTCCCTATCCTCTCCCCTTTCTCTCTGTCTCTCTGTATATCTTTATTTTTCTCTCCTATCACTCCAAACACCACTATAATAATATAAAAAATGGAATATACCAAGCATTATATAACAAGTTATTTTAATTTTTTCCAGTTGGATGTGAAAAAATGTATGTGGAAATTAAATAAAAATATAATAAAATTATGCAATTCTGTTTTATAAGAGAGAAAAATAATACCCAGGAAAAATAAATGACTGCTCAGCAGTAGATACACAAATTTTTAGAATAGACTTATGTGTTTTGACTAAACTAATGGTTAATCATTAATTATTTGTCAGACATCTTTGTAGGAAAGATCTGATGTATCTTATTCTAAAAGTTTAAGGAGGAAAACGTACTTAGCATATTATGTAAATGTATTTAGCATACTATCAAGAATTTGAACTGATTGGATAAGGTTCATAAAAGTCTTGGGAAATTACTAACAGAATAGCCTTGACTCTGATGAGTGGTACCTTGGCTACCTTCTTTCATAGTAGATAAGACACAATAGTAGGTCTGCATGGAGAAAAGGTTCAGCTCTCCAAAGTAAAGTTAAATAGCCTTCAAAATGGCAAGAATTTCACTTTCATAGCAACTTTTCTCTGAGTCATAACTCCATGAGCTATGAAGGATGTTACTTCCAAGAATAGCATGGTCTTTCCTGGAGGCCTGGAAACTACACACCAGGCCTGAATTTTTATATAATATTGTATTTATTTATTTATTTAGTTGAGAGAAAAAGAACACAAATGCATGTACATGCAATTTAAAAAGATACATAAAATTGGATGGTTTTTCAAGATGAAAAAACACTGAATACTGAAGGAACCTAGATGCCTAGGTACATAAAGCATTTACAGAATGAAAAGCTCAGAAAAACAGCAATTACGGTATAACATTCATCATCTGTGAACTTAAAATGTAATTTTTGGAATCAATTTCATTTCAAAATCAAGTATATTTTAAAAAGCAGAAATACACACAGATAAAGAAACTGGTAGAGGGCTGGAGAGGTGGCTCAGGGGTTAAGCCTCCGCCTTGCAGGCTTAAGGTCCTGAATTCAGATTCCAGATCCCACGTATAGACGCCGGGGCGAAGAGGGTGGGGGGGCCTGCGTTTCTGGTCCTGGTAGGGCTGAGCCTGTGAATCCCGGGGCAGAGTAAACAAGGAGGAGGTGGAGGCATCCATGGTGGTTCCCGAATTCGTCCGTGGTTCTACACACACACATACACACATACATACACACATGTGCACACACGCGTACATGCACAATTGAATAAAATAATAAAAAAAATTAAAAAGAAACTGGTAGAAAACAATTGTGTAACCTGAAAGATAGAACAATGAAGATTAAGTTTGGTATAATGAAGAGTCTTTTCATCAAAGGATCTCATTTTAACAGAATATGCATTAATTTTCTGGTTTCCCTTGTGGTAGAAAATGTTAGTGAAATAGATATTGTGATTAACATTTTTTCAAATTGATAGATGTCAAAACTGAGAAATTTCTCTGAGTTAAGGTACTATGTATTTTACACACAGTTCCTGATCAATATAATTGAAAAAAATGCATTCAATGTCAAATATTCCAGTGGTGTTGAGGATGAAATTTTGCTGGTAGGACAAATTGTTTTCATAAGAACGTGCTCCAGCCAATTCATATTTCACCCTATTTTCATAAATATTTTTGATGGAATACCATATTTCCAGGGTTGCAAATTTCTATATGTACAGTTGGATTTCATCCCAGGGTTTTTTCCCCCTTACTGCTGTTTTATGGCTGTGCTATCTTCCATTTTTCTTATGCATTTGATAGTTGATTTATTCTTTTTGTAGTAGATTTTTTTTCTATTTAAGATATCAACTACTATAAATAAAGTCGTTTATTAACATTGCTAATAAAGATGTTTGAATTTAGCTGAAGCCTTTTATGTGTCTTGACTTACATAGCTTTATCAATTTTTTAACACAAATTATTTTCTTGGATAAGTGGAATTGATCTTAAGTTAGATTAGCCAAATATTACCATGATCTTTGTTATCAACTTAGATATTGAAATGGTTGCAACATGCCCCATAATTGTCAATGTGGTTATGGTGTTCAGCAGTAAAGTCCCGCTTGCAGGTGTCCTGAGTTTAATCTATGGGAGCTCATATGGAAGAAGGAGAAAATAATTTCTGAATAGTCTACTGACATTCACCTATATGCTGTGGAATGCATGAAATATACCCCCCATTCTTCTCTTTCTCTCTCTCTCCCTCTCTCCTTCCTCTTTTAAATAAACATAACTGATAAACTGATTACATGATTTAAGAATATAATAGATCTATTTTATCCATCACACCATATTAAATAGCTTGTAATTTATCACTACAGAGTTATGTATTTCTTCAAATTCCATTTACCATATACTATTCCATTATTATTTACTATTTATTATGTGACAGCTGAAACCACAGAAAGAAAAGCTTTAATAAAGGGAAGATGGTAGCAAAGAAAACACAGGAACAGTATACTCACACCCTTTTTCTCACCCATGTAATCCTGCAATCCAGTGTGACATGGAAGTTTTTTTCTACTCCTAATTTTTCCTGAGGTGATTTATTTCCTATGTCTTTATCACTAAAGACAATGTCAAATAGTTTTCATCAATATTTGATTAGTTCCACTGATATAACTTGTCTTCTAGTCTGCTTAGTTTCAACTCAACCTGTATAATCATCACCATCTCTGTAATTCTATGTGGAATTCCTCTGGTCAAACACTTATGCTATTCTGACCTTGTCAACTCTTAGAATTATTAAAGTTTAGTTAAGGTAATCTAACGCTGCCACTTCCTCTTTAATTGTTATAGAGAATCTATCATATTCATTATATCAGCCAAGTTCTAAAGTATCATATTCAGTCTCCCTCTGACTGCAGAAAACAGTCATTTGACACTTAAGTGGTATTAGAGCCTTTTTAAACACACACTTCTGCTTGATTTGGTAAATCATATTTTCTTTTTTATTACCAAAGACTTCCTAGTCATATTCCATTATTTAGAGTGCTTGTTTTAGTAAACAACTATAAAGTTGAAGAACTTATCCAACAAATCTTGTTTTTTATCTTTCACACACAGGTTGCTATCATTTTTAATCAATGATGAGGTAAAACAGTTCATTATTGTTATTGCTTATGGTCATGAGCACTGTCATTAATGCACAAAATATCTTAAGTGACAGAAATTAATTTACTCACAGCTAAGACATGAAACTTCTACTTAAACTCTTCCAGGCTTCTCTTACCTTTCTTGCTTTGTCTTCACATAAACACCCCTTTGTTCATTTGTGGTTCTAATGTCTCTTTCTTTCATAGTTCAGGTTCCTGCTCTTGACAATGAAGAAGAAGATTGGATTAGAGGCCTGTTGCATAACACCTTCCACAGGCATTCAATTTTCCCTCCAGCAAAATAGGAAGGACTCTCATGAGATTCAGAAATAAAAACTCACAAATCTCAATGAAGTTTCTGAAAATAGCAAGATTCAAAAAGTCCCCTCCCCAGGGGTATATGAGTAATGACAATTGTTGGGTACGGGGACTGTCTGACTTGTCAACCTGCATGGCAGCTTTATAATGAGTTCTGGGGATGGTGCTTTGGTAAGTCTTCAGATTGCGATGCAGAAGCCTTCGAGATAACTCTGCTCCTATAAATAGCTTCTCACCCATACTTCTGAAATAACCCCAATAGGCAAAGTGACTCACAAAACTCCACTATTTTGGAATCTTTAATTTTGTCTTAGTACATTTTTCAATGTGGGGGAATAGAGGTTTGTTTGCCTTTTTTAGGAAAAAGTTAACAGTACATGTTCACCTAATATATGTACTTCATTAAACTACTTTTTAGAGGCAATGACGCCAAATAAAGTAGCAAATTGATTCTTTGCATGTACACCTAATTTGATATTTGATTGCTAAGCTCCTATACTAATAAAATTAATATATAAGAAGTACTATCAGTATTAATGTACAATATTGCACTAGTATAGATAAACAAATTATAATGTATTAAGCTATGCTAAATTTTATAAAAAGGTAGAAAATTTAAAAAAAACAATTACAATTTTTTTTTCTTTAGAAAAGTAGAAGAATGTATACTGAGACCTAGGAACATTTTTAACAGCAAGGTCTTTTTTGCATAAGAAAGGATGATATTTTCTTCTCTGTAGATTGTTTGAGTGCTATAACTTGCAGAGGTTTAATGAAGGTCAAAAATATCAATACAGGCTAATAGTTATTGATTTTTTTACAAAAGTTTAAAATGGAACAAGTACATTTCAAAGAAAGAAAAGGAGTTACCACATTTCTTCTATGCTTCTAGGTAGAAGTGTAGTTGACAGCTATCATTGAAATTGAATAATAAACTAGCCATACCTCTGATACATAAATTTAATCTCATACTTCAGAGATAGGATTTTAAATAAACATGATGTACAATATGTTTACCCTGTCTTTGGGACAAGCTTCTGGTTGGGTTCAACATTAGTCTATTCATAATTCTTGGAATCACTGGCTACTGTTTTCTGATAATGATTATGGATGTACAAGATGTCAGGTTGCAACAGGGAATGCATATGAAGTCTAGCATATCATATTTGAACCTATTTTATTCACTAAAATCAATCTAGTGAACAAATGGACATGAAATGCATTCACATTAAAAAAGTAAATTTAATGGATTATAGATAGGGATTGTGAAAGAGTAAAGAAAAGGAAATAATTCATTTCACTAATTAACATCAATACATTCATTTTTAACATTTAAAACAGGGAAATGTTTGTACTAAAGGTCATCATTTTGATCAAATCTTCCCTCTCAAAAATAAAACTTCATTTCAAATAAAGTCAATGATCAAATATAATAATGGTTGCCATTACTGTTAGAGGAATCATTTAATTATTTTGCAGTATGCAGTGTATTCTATTGATGTATTTTAATATATCTCTACATTAAGTACAAAACTTGTCTTAATCTTGTCATAAGATATTTCAACTTTATATTTCATTTTATTTTAAACACATTTTCATTCGGGCCAGCGAGATGGCTCAGTGGATAAAGGCAACTGTGCACAAACTTAGTAACCTGAGTTCAAACCCCAAAGCTCACATAGTAGAAGAAAAAATACCCCGAGTCATTTGAGATAGTCAACATTTTTAATTTAATTTCCTACTTTAATACAGGCATTGGCAACTTGATCCTTAAATTTGAGAATTAATACTAGTAAATAAGTACAATTTCAGTTATGGAAAAATTTATTTCAAGTTATGATTACATTGTTGGTGCATATTATGCAAATTAAAAAGATGGTCACTTTCTCTTGAATCATGAAAAGGCACATAGTTTATAAAATGATTCAGAGGACATGTGTTAAACTTTTGCCACATTATTACTGACTTAAAGACAGAAACATAATAAGGTAAGTTAAAGGTACTGAAAAAAAGGCCTAGGGTAATCGCTGCTACAGAGTATGAATGCAATTAATATTGCTTCAAGTCACTGATATTTTCTAATATACAACAGCAAATGAGAATTTTGCTATATATTTAAATTGTGTCATGACAAACATTTTCCACTGAGATGCCATTACTTACTGATGCCATGTTAAATTCATAGGACTACTTATTATCTTGACTCTCAAAAACAGTAATTAGAGCTGGAAAGCAATTAAATGATAGCAAACTGATAAAAGTTCAATGCTCAGCAAACATGATATAAAAAAGAAGAATTTCAAATAGAAATATTAAGTAAAAACAAAATTACACAAAATTAATAATTTAACGGCATTATAAATTGTATTAAAACAGTTTAAAATTTTCAAATATAAGAAAAAATCATTCTAGTGAGAAAGGTCAATATGTGCATGAAAATTTAAGCAAAAGGAATGGAGAATGTTTTGTTAAACTACACACATCACTGATTTTATGCAACTAAAATTGTCAAAAAAATTAAAGGGCACAGTTATAAATGTTCTAGGCTTTGCTCGCCATAAGGTCTTGTCACAGCTACTTAACTCTTCTGACATAGAGATAAAAAAGGACATAAAATATTCAAATAAGTGTATGTGGCTGTTTTTCAGTGAATTTTATTTACATTTAGAATCAATGAACCTTAATTAAGCAAAATATGAGACAAAGTACAATAAAGACTCTGGGTGAGAAAAATACAGGATGTTATTAAAATGAAAGTTGCAAGAGTGAATGAAGTTGATAAAATAGATAAGAGATGAAATAAGAAGAAGCACAAAAATCAGATGATGCACTAAATTAATGTGCTGTATATTACAAAACAAATATTAAGGTAATGGAAAGTACATCCATGACCAGGAATGTTGTAAGTGTATCACTTGGGGGTCAGAAAGGGTTAGAAACATAGCAGATGTGAGGATAGCCTAGGTTACAGATTCCTAAGGTTTTATCATTGCTGACATATGGGGGGGTTCATGTCCATAGAAACATGCTGGAGCATAGAAATATATCAGCAGCCACAGAAAAATGTACTTTTTTGTTCAGCAGAATGAACATAGGTTTTTACAATTTGCATTTTGGTGTTTTCAATTTTTTATTATTTCTATACTGTGATGTCCCCTATGAACACCAATGTGTTCATGTATGAACCATTTATAATGGTTTTGTATATGACCTCACTATTTATGGATAAATGATGTGTGTGTGTTTGTGTATGTGTGTGTTTGTATGTGTGTCTTTGTAAATGGTTTGATGAAAATGGGACCACCAGTCCTCAGAAAGCAAGTCACATATTTCTCATAGGACTATTGGCAACTTATTTCTTAACTCAAGTTTGGGGTTATTATTCTGAAGTTAAATTACATGAGTAGTAAAATATTTCATTGTTTTAATTAATTAGGCTCAGTTATAGTTCCAGCACATATAAATTCTTATAAATTTTTCAAATTTATAAGAATATACCATAGATACTGAAAAACAAATCTGAATTTAAAATATCACTGTAGTTATGTGACTTAGTCATACTCTAGTGTATTTTACTTTCTATTTATATAAAATAAATACCCTAGATGTTTACTTGGAGCATAAAAATATAACCATTATAAGATTATATAAGCAGTTGGAAAATAAAAACGTGGGTAGGAATTACCACAGGAAGCTATTCAAAGCACATTCTGCTTTGAGTTCATGTAAAGAAATCAAGAATCTTAGATCATTCCACAATGATTAATATGTGCAATTCAGTTGGAAGTTAATAAAAATGATTTCAGCCTGAAACAATGCTCTATGGGTAAAGTGCTTGGTGTAAAAGTCTAAAAACTTGAGTTTGAATCCACTTAATCCAAGGAAGCTGAATGTAGTAGGAATGTTTGAAAACAAAACAAATCTACTTAAATTCTTAAGGTAGTATCATTAGTTTACATGAATTCTGACTTGAATAATACTGCTGTGCATATTAATAGTTAAAAATTTTATCGTTATGAAATGTTCTGTTGTACATAAATCTTTGTTACTCTCATCTGTGTGAATATTTGAGTTATTTCTGAGGTGAGATTTTTATGTAAAGATTTGATACACATTCTTGAGTAAGTCATTACATAAACCTCAGAATGCATCTTTCTTTGCATACATAGATTATCTGACATACATAGAAACAACATAGGAACATATCAAATTTTTTCCAATAAAAGTGCTAATTGTGTTACTTCAGAGCTTCACTAACAATGGGTTAATAATGAATAGAAGTTTGATAGTTTTTTTTTTTAAATTTTCACCAAGGTGGTCTATTTCAGTCATGTAGAGTTTAGCATATGGGTGGATAAGTATGTTTAGATTCTCCTGATTGAAATGAGTTACGAAGTAAAGCAACATTTTCTGAAGTCAATAGTAACTTATTTTTCATCTATATTGATGTCATTCCTGGGATTATTCCCAAAGAATACTACATTCTACAACAGAGTCCATATACAATAATGTATATAGCAGCTCTTTTCACAATAGCGAAGAAATGGAACCAAACCTAGATGTTCAACAGTTGACAAATGCCTAAAGAAAATGTGATATATATATATGTATGTATGTGTGTGTGTGTTAGGCATTCTATATATATGTTATATAGATACATAATAGATATTTCATTAGTTCAGTAGTTCATCATTACTGATGAGCTAATAAAATATGCCAGTAAATGGATGGGACTGGAAGAAATCATACTACTGACTAAAATACTTCACATGCAGAAGGACAGAAACCATAAGAAAAATATCTTAATACACAAACAAGATGCAGCCCACTAACATGCAAGAGCAGTAAAATAGATAATAAAAGCCAACCACCGTGCAGAATACTGGCATCCCTAAAACACTAAGCTGAAATAAGGCCAATCAAAATATCTTCCCATGCTAAAGTTCAGGAAATCTTTCAGAAAAGGGGTGGTAAGGTTGTAAGAGTCTAAACGTGATTATGCATTTTATTTTTTGAAGCACTGGATTTTCTTTCATTAATGGAAATAAACCATCATCATCCCAATATTATATACCACATCTGTTGTTTTATTCATGTTGTTATTGACTACTTATTGTGCAGACAGTATGGTGAGTGTTACAAAATTTAGTACATATTTTTAATGTACACTGACAGAAGATAATTAACGGTTTTGGAGAAAAAAGTCAGTTAAAGTTTCATGTGATTCTTATTAGTTACTTCATATCAAGCTACTAATTATCCTCAAATTTAAATAACAGATATTTAACATTTCAAAGACTTTCAGACCAAAATTTTAATAGCAGCTTTGATGAATGATCTTAGAGTCATTCATAGATTTAAACTAAAGTATAAACCATGGTTGCAGGAATGTAAAGTAAACGAATCTTTAAATTCCCTTGATATAGAATAATTATCAACATGGGTTTTGAGTACTTACAATTGAGTAATTGCAATAGAGATAAGATTGATAATGATAATAGTGATTTTTTCATATTATGTGATGCTTCTATGGCAGTTATTGAAAGACACTAATTCAATCACCTACTTTGATACAATGAATCTTAAGATAAACTTATGAAATTTACACAATTATTACAATTTTTAATATTAAATAAACAGACACAATGCTTCAAATTTCATTGCTAGCTTGTGGTAGAAATTAACAAGAAGCTAAATAAGTTAATGTTTTTAATAACCTGAGTGTTTATTCAAGTAATCTTAAACCTCTTCTGTACTTAGATGAACTCATAGTTATCCAAAGTCTGTGGTGCAGGATCTAGATCAGACATGTCTCCTAACATGTTTCCCATTTACTAGTCAAGTGTGAACATAAACATTGTCTTCTTACTTTCATGTCCATGTAAAGAGTGTTCACTCCTGTTGTCTGATTTACACATATAATTATTTTATTAATTTCTAACTGTACAGTTTTGGTCAAAATTAACAGCAAACTACTATAGAATGGCATGGTACATAATAATTATTTGTCAAACACTTGAAACTATTAAATGATATTGAGTCATACTTTCAAGATTCATGAAAGTTTTTTGCTGTAACTCACAGAATTTTAATGATATTCATGCCATAACAAATAGCTGCATGTTTTCTATGTGTAGAAATAATATACAAAAGTAAAGGCAAAATATTATACACCTTTAATTTTTTGTATTCATTTGTATGTTTATGTGTCTATGTACATATACCTATGAATATATGCATGTGAAAAACAGAGGACAACCTTACATGCCATCTTCAGAAATACTGTCTGTCACATATAAAACAGGATTTATCTTTATCTACAACTGAACTAGACTTGCTAGGTAATAGCTCCTGTAGTTAATTGCCTGGCTTGATAATTACAAATAGTAATATAATTCTTGGTTTTTTATATGTGTGTTATTGATTAAAATTAGGTTCTCATGTTTGTGAGTACATTATTTCCTAAGCTATTTCTCCAGATCACAGAAATTACAGCTCAGATTCTCCTGTGATATCATGAAATTTATAATGATACCACCATTATTTTATAGATGATAAAATTGATATGTATTTTTATTTTTATTTAAGAAAGGTTTGAAAAGAGAACTCTAATTCAAAATAGGTACCTTTCAATGGATATCTTAATAAGTAATTCTTGGACTGGGTATTAATAAATTGATATGCTCAAATTACATATGTTCTTTCACGGTTTTGATGTATTCAAACAAAATATTGTAATGAACATTATTTTTACTTTTATTAAACTAAGGAGAATTTTCAAGAAAATATGTATAATGCATAAATTTCATGTAAAACTATATAAATGAAAGCTTCTTTGGCAGAGAGCACATAAAATTGGCCATAATTATTTGAACAAACTAATAAAAACAATAATTTTGATTTCTTTCAATAGTAATTGTCAATTTTCCTCCTTTCAGTAATTCTCAATGATATCTTCTAAATTAAAATGTTTGAAACATTATTTTTCTATGTTTTCCATAATAAGGAACATTTTATGCTCAATCTTTAAGTGAGAAAGAAAGATCTAAATTTATCTTTCTAGACTATTGTACATTATAAGATATTGGATAAGTTTATAATCTTCTGCTATATCTTCTGCTATATATTCTGCAAATGCATTTATTGCAATAATGAATTATATGTGGGAACTTAAGTCCCAGAAGCTCAAAAGATGAAATCTGATTTATCTTCTCTCAAGATGTTGAAAATGAAAATTATTAGTGACATTTGAACTACTCATGTGATGTTTCTCAATTCTGAATTATGTTTTACTAATCCTCAAAATCTTGTGGCATAAAAATAAGGATTACATGATTCATAGATTTTGATATTGTTCCTTTTACATTTATGACACTTCTAGATTATGCTTATCAAATGTGACACAAAATCATTATGGAAGATCCTTGCTTCAGAGTATCTGAATATTTTCTGTTAAACTATCCCAACATAGCTGATTGTAAGCTATTTCTTAGACGTCTTCAACATCAATTTCATAGGCTGGATCTACATAGTCATAACTTCCTATTTATTGAACTCTCAGGGAAAGTCAAAACCACCCTTGCCGTAAGCTATTCATTGCTCATCACATTTTTAGAGTAATTTATTCATATTTTGTGGTACTTTCCCATACAGAACATAATCACTTGCTCATGCATTTTGATGAAAACAAAATTTTTTACTTATCAATGTTTACTTTACTAAGAAGCATAGCACTGGACCAGCAGGTGAGCAAAATATTGGCAGACCAAATCTCACAGAAAGTTTACACAAGAAAATAAAGAAATGATTTTTATTGAAGGACAAATGATAACTTTAGCAGGTGAAACCTATCACTTGTCTTAATAGATTTCTACATGTTGAATTAGATAGGATTCAAAATGAAAAAATCACATAAGTAGGATACATGTAATTTTAGTACCCAGGAAAGAACCTGCTGTAGAAAAATGTGAGAATTAACTGGACAAATGAAGATAAAATGTAGGTAACAGGAAAGGGTGGGATTAATGATCAGGAAAGGATAAAAGTTTGAATTGTTACTGCCTTCCACATGAGTTTACTTCATCCCAAAGGGAACTTTAGTTTTACTCTCTGGGATTCAGAGAGAAAAATAACATCAGTAGGATACATACAATTTTAGTGCTACTGCCTGCCCACCCGAACAGACACGACTCGTTCGGGTTCTACATCCCAGGTGAGTTCCCCTAGCCTCCCAGGTAGGTCTCTTGTCCCAGCTCTTCCCACCAACCAGCCCAGGCAACACCCAAGCTGCCTCTGGTTTGCCTGGGCCACATCCTGGGTCTCAGCCCCTCTGTTCCGCCCCCCAACCAGGACAGGACTTGCTCACATTCCTCCATCCCTGGAGCTTGGGAGGGCCACTAAGCCAAGTCCCAGGTCCCAGGTGAAGAGTTCTGCTTCACCATCAGCCCCTCTGCCCCACCAACCTACCGGGGACCCTTGCTCGTGGTCCACGGAGGAAACACTGCTACTAAGACTTCAACAGAATCCAAAGAAAACCCAAACAAAGCTCTAAGAACAAAGGCCATACATCTGAAGTCCTCTAAAATCATCCTATCACATGGGAGAGATTCTTCACATCTAGCCCAAAGATAACTAAACCTCTTTTTTTCTTTTTACCATACTGCTCCTTTCTAGTATTAAGCACTGTAGATTAATTTTTCCATTCAGCCACCCCAAAAACATATATAACTCCATGGATTATACCACTCACCCTCACATATCACCAAGATGCTAAATTGTAAAAGTGCACTAACATACTAATATTCACCTCCTGTCTACTTAACCTGACTTAACTGATGTACTAACAGCCTAATAGCCTCATCTAGGAAATAACAATAACAACAGACAAACGTACCTAACTCCAAGGCAAGCACAAGTAATAACTGCCCGAGAGTAGTAATACCAACAAGATCAGTTCAGTCACAAACACACAGAAATTGAAAGGTTTTAAAAGACAAAACAATGCTCAAGTAAAAGTGCAGATCCATGAGAAACAAAACCCAAGACCAATCTCCCACCAAAAGAATTAACCCCATAATGATGGATTCCAATCAGAACAAGTTCACAGATAATAACCAAGAAAGCCAGACCCACAATAACGACTTTCAAAGTATGATGATTAGCATGATTAATACTATGAAAGAGGAAATCCCGGAGGAGTTAAACAACCACAACAACCACTTTGAACAGGAACACAACAGGAACTTGGAGGAGTTGAGAAAAAGAGTTCAAGAAACAAAAATAGGCATAGAGCAGATAAAACAGTGTCAGGCAGAGTTTAAAATCGAACTAAAATACAAGCTATCTTCAATCCAAAACTTAACAGAGAGCCTTATTAGCAGAACTAACTAAGCAGAAAATAGAATTTCAGATTTTGAAGACAAAGTGGGAGAATTAACCAGCTCAATAGAAGAGATTGTTAAAGCCAAAAAGATACTTGAGAGGAATATTCAGGAGATATGGGACACCCTGAGAAAGCCTAAAGTGCATTCATGGAATACCAGAGCAAAAATCCCAAAATACCACAACTGAGGAAATTTTTCAAATTACCATAAATGAAAACTTCCCTCAACTATAGAATGATAAGCCCATCCAAATACAAGAGGCATTCCGCACCACAAACAGATATGACCAAAATAGAAAATCGCCACGGTAAATAATACTCAAAACACTCCACATTCAAGACAAAGAAAAGGTGCTGAGAGCTTCAAGAGAAAATAAAAACAAGTCACTTTTAAAGGTAAACCTATTAAAATAACAAATGACTTCTTAATGGAAACAGTAAAAGCAAGAAGAGCTTGGAGAGACATACTTCAAGTATTAAATGAGCAAAACTCTCAACCCAGACTGATATACCCATCAAAACTATCTGTCATGATCAAGGGAGAAAGAAAAGTTTTCCAGCACAAAGACACCTTGAAGGGATTCATGTCTACCAAACCAGGCCTTCAAAATATGCTAGAAATGATACTCAAGCTTGAAGGAAATAACAAGCATATCCAGGAGGACAGAAGGGAAGTATAATACCACCGAAACATAAATGTCAAACAATATACTTACAAAATCCACTAAACATAAAAATGCCCAGAATTAAAAATAATTTCTCCATTACAACATTTTTTTAAATTTTTTTTATTATTATTTATTCAATTGTGCATGTATGCATGTGTGTGCATGTGTGCATATATGTGTGTATGTGTATGTGTGTGTGTAGAACCGCTTTTGCCCGGCGTCTATACTTGGGGTCTAGGATCCGAACTCAGGACCTTCTGCCTCTAAGGCAGAGGCTTAACCCCTGAGCCACCTCTCCAGCCCCTCCATTACAACATTAAATGTCAATGGTATTAACTCACTGATCAAAAGACACAGATTATAAACTTGGATTAAAAACCACAAACCATCAATCTGCTGGCTTCAGGAAATTCATCTCACCACAAGGCACATCCTAAAAATAAAAGGCTGGTCCAAAATTCTGCAAGCTAATGGAACCAGGAAAGAGACAGGGGTAGCCTTTATGCTGTCACACAAAGTAGACTTAAACCAAAAAAAAAAATAAGAGACACAGATGGATACTACATTTTAGTCACAGGTACAATTTACCAGGAAGACTTCACAATACTGAACATATATGCACCTAATACAGGCCCCTCCACATTCATTAAGCAAACCCTACAGTGTCTAAAGCAAGAAATCAACCCCCAGACGATAATTCTTGGGGATTTCAACACTTCCCTCTCAGCATGGGATAGATCAACAGGTCAAAAGCTTAACAGAGACACTTTGGAACTTAATCAAATCCTTAAAGAAATGGACCTTACAGATCTCTATCGAACTTTTCATCCATGCACCAAAGAAGACACATTTTTCTCTCCCCATCCTAAAGCTCAGGGAAATTTGTGGAAGAGGGGTCTGTAAGATTATAAGAGCACAAGGATAGGAGGAATAATGATATGCAAGACACTCCACACAAGTTAAGGCCAAGGTAATCCTAATAGGACTTCGCATGCCCTGTGCAATGTCCAACACATTATTGACCCCAAAAAGTCTAGCATGGACTAAAGGCACTAGGATCCTTGGAGGCTAGGGATTGACAGCTACAGTAGTGCTCCTATGCTTAAGGGGAACACAGGAAATGGTTCTGAGAAATGCTGCTGGGTCCTTGAACCTCATCAGAGAGGAGGACCCAGAAGAGAGTTTGGCATGCACAATAATGGATGCTCCGGTGATGGGAGGGGGAGGAGAGAGAGAGGGGACCAGTGAACTTGTTAAGTTTGTATGAGCAGAAATTTAAAAAAAAGAAAAAAAAAGATATTAATGGGAGCTTTTTGAGATCAATGTGTTATGTGCAATTAATTTCTCTACCTTTGAATCTCGTCAATGAAATCACAATTAAACAAGTATCTTCTATTTTGATAAAAAAAGAATGAACTGGAAAAGGGAAGCTAGGGAAACAGAAAGATCAGGATGAATGCTAAAGCTAGACATAAGACTCAATGTTTACTATCTTCCACATGAATTTACTTTTTTCTAAAGGGAATCTTAGTTTTAGTATCTAGGACTTCCTAATAATAATATAATAATATTTTCTGAATTTTCTAGGATAGTCATCTCTACAGTCTACTGACTATGAACTTTACTTATATGAGAAAAATAGCTTAACTTTAAATTTTAAAATCTAGTTAATATAATGTTATATCAGAGAAGAATTGATATGTAAGAGACCAGTAGGCATATGTTTAAGGAAAGATATATCACTAATTATTTAGAATAGCAAATGGCTCATAGAAAATTCAAGCAATTTTTGACAGATACAAGGGATCATGATATAAATTACATAAATAACTTCTAAAATCTCTTAAAATTCATATGTTAACCATATTAGAGGTTAAGGATCTATTATTATATATTCTAATGTTTGGAAAAAAACTTGAAAGGTGAAGTGTATACTAAATCACCTTCAGTTTGAAATAACCTGGTATAAAATAAAAAATGACACAATCTCTCTCTGTCCATAATTTATCAAAAAGCCTCAGGATATCATATAACTGATAGTTTCAAAAGTTCATTGTAGAAAAAAGTTATAATTATAAACCAAAAATAAGTCATGAATAAGCTCAAGATAAAAAGGTGTCCAATGTGAAACTTGTATTAACCACAGAGCTGTTCTATTCACATGGAAAAATGTATAGAAATTTGATGGTAACTCTTTAACTTTTGGTATATTGAATAATTCTCTGAAAAAAGTTAACTCGTCTTACAACACTGAACATCCTCCTCAAAACTTGTTAATGTGATTTTAAATCCCAATTCTTTAATAACATATTTAGTTTAATAATAAGTTTTGTCTAATGTAAGCAGGCTCCATTTATGAATGAATTCAGATAGTGTGGTCTGAAAGTCACACATGAACAATTAAAGTGTCTCTATTGCCTAGAAAATTATAAAAATGTAGTTGTGACTACTTAGGAACCAATAGAATGACTGGACATCATACTGGATTAAATCCAAACTACATTACACAGAAATGAACAATGGAGACTTACAGAGGATTGTATAAAAGAATATACATTTCAATGTTTATTATGTTTTCTTTTAGTGTATATTCTATTATCATAAAAATGGATAAAATAATCAAATTAAAGAAAAAAATTCTTACTTTGGCTTATGCTTTAGAAATGTGATTTTAGAGAAGAGCAACAATTTGTCTCAGCTGCTAGCTTACACTTGGAAAGTGAACCTCTGTGTATAATGTTGTAAAATGATTCTGAAAAGGTAAGCTCTGTGATAAATAGATTGCTAGATAGATAAATAGATAGATAGATAGATAATATATTGTCTTAGTCACTTTAAATGAAGTGAGAAAACCTCTCCATTGTGGGTAGTATCATTTCTTTGAAGGGGTTGTATACTACTGGCATGTATAATGATGATTTGAGGCCTTGGTTCTGGTTTGGGATTTGCCATATTCACTTCCTTGGGCTTCTGTTGTGCTTTGACCTCTGCCAAGATAGGCTATAGCCTGCAACTGTGAAATAAACAAAATCCCTTGTTTTGTGTTATGGTGCTTGAATTTTAAGAAATGAAGAAGCATTTTCTATCCATTACAAGCATGTACTTTTTTTACTCCGTTCAACACGGAATGAGATCAGTCACAACACTTTTGTACACCTGAACAAGGATTGGAAAACTACGTTCTTTAAGATTAATTTTTCCAAGGATATTAGATTTATACTAGGATAAAAAACCATTCTCTCTTCCCACTCACAATCACAGACAGCTCTCTGGATTCTCTGGATTGAGCTAATACACACATAATATGTAAAAACAAAAACATACATATATACATATATATATGATAAAATACAGAAATATATGATTCCAAGTACATGTGCATTATATCTGTCTATCTGTCTATCTATTGCTATGTCTTTCTGATTTGAGTACTTAAATTCAGTGCTAAGATTTGGAAAGGTAAGGACTAATATTGAATAAGATAATTGCTAAATAAAAAGTATTTTCAATTGAATAACATTCTCATCTTTTCAATAAACTGTATGATTATAATAAATATTTGTATTAAAATCTCAATAGCATGAACTTAAAAATGTGTCCATGCACTCATCTCAAATTGATTTCAAGAGAAGGCAACATAGGTTACCTATGAGTAGCAATAATACCATTCTCAAAAATTTCTCTGTGTGGATCTAGACTACATGCATCTGAAAATGCTCTATATGCTACAGCCACCCTTTGTGTAAAAATCAGCAATCTTATTCTCAATTGCTATGCAAATTTCTTTTCCTCTTTAATGAACAATAAAATATGTGTAAACAAAATTTAAAATAAAATTCTCTTTGATATTTATAAGTAGATATTAGACTTATAAATCTATTTTAAAGAAGATACACAGATTGTATAAAATATTCTCAGACATAAAAGGTTTGATTATATAAAATGTGTAAGAATTTCTGTTATAGCTCATAAAAAAGAATACAATTTGATGATGTATTACCTCAATAACATTGTCATGGAAAATATTTAAAATTAGTAAATTTTGCTTCATAAAATTATATGTTATTGAAGATTAAAAAATTCTCTTCCTGATAAAATATTTGCAAATATTTGCTCTTTTGCATAGGAACTGGGTCAGGGTGAAAATCAGAAATGATAAACAGGCACAGGTGAAGAAGTGTCCACAGAAACCTACTGCTTGATTAATGTCACATACTGAATAAAAGTGAGTTTTATTCTACTGTATAGAAAGACTTATCCAGGATTACTTGTCCAGCAGGGTTCAGAAAGACTGGTAGACTCCTATTGCATCCATAATATGAAAACATTAACTGTTTGAAGCATCTGGTAGGCTGTTCTAAAGCAAAGTGAACCACTACTAGAGTTTTATTGAATTCTTATTATTTTTACTGCATTTATTTTTACATTTACTGCATTATATATCATAAATTACAGTACAAAGACCCAAGGTGTTGTCATATTCTGGTTATGATTCTATGAAATGAGTATCCTTTATATGCATCAGAATATCATTAATTTTTTTGTGATTTCTATATTCATTTGAATGTAATTTTTAGTCCTTGTCAATGAGTGGGAAAAATCCAAGTACAAGTACAAAGTAGGAACAAAAATTAAAACAGCAAATACCTTCATTATTGTGCAAAAGATTCTTGTATAATTGACCCTTCTGCCCCTAACCCAGATGAGGACAGACACACTGCTCCTCAGGTAAGGTTCCTAGACCATGCCATAAGCCCCGGGTCACCTGCTTATCCCACCAGCCAGGCAGAGTAGCAGCCAATCTGCTCTGGTGCTGGGAAGGCCACTAAGCCACAAGCCAGGTCTCAGGTGATCTGCACAACAAACTAGACATGTTGCCCTTCTGCTGCAGACCCAGGCTAGGGTGGACACCCTGCTCCTCAGAATTCAACAGAGTCCAGAGAAAACCCAAGCAAAGCTCTGGGGGACATACACCATACATCTGAAGTCCTCTAAAATCATCTCATCACATGGGAAAGAATCTTCACATCCAGCTCAAAGATTAAGTAAATCCTTTTTACCATCTTATTCCTCTCAATTATTAGTCACTGTACTGTAACATTTCCATATAGGCACTCCCAAACACATACAACTTCAGGGACTATACCATTTACCATATATCACCATATACCATTCACTCATATATCACCAATGAAGTAAAGTGAAAAAGTGCACTACCAGACTAATCTTCACTCCCTGTTTACTAAACCTGACTTAATTGATATACTAACAGTCTAATAGCCTCATCTAGGAAATAACACCAATACCATACATGTGTACTCAACTCCAAAGCAAAAACTAGTAATAAGTGCTCAAGAGTAGTAATACCATCTAATTCAGTTCAGTCAAAAACACACAGAAATTAAAAGAAGGTCCTAAGAGATAAAAAAAAAAAAAATGCCCAGGTCATGGTGCAAATCCATGAGAAGTGAAAACCAAGACAACAAATCTGCCAAAAGAATTAACCCATAATGATAGATTCCAACCAGAACAAACTCACAGAAAATAGGCAAGAAAATAGCCATACCCAAGACAACGATTTTCAAAGCCTGATCTTTACTATGATCAAAACTATGAAAGAGGAAATTGAGGAGAAGTCAAAGTCAAATACCACATCAACCACTTTGAATAGGAACACAACAGACACTTGGAGATAAGAAAAACAGTTGAAGAAACAAAAATAGGCATTGAGCAATTAAAACAATCTCAAGAAGAGTTTAAAATTGAACTAAAAGACAAGTTATCTTCAACCCAGAACTCAACAGAGAGTCTTATAAACAGGACTAATGAAGCATAAAATAGAATATCAGATCTTGAAGACAAAGTGGAAGAACTGACCAATTCAATGGAAGAGTTTGTTAAAGCCAAAAAGATACTTGAGAGAAATATTCAAGAGTTATGGGACATCTTGAAGAAGCCTAATATGTACATTCATGGAATACCGGAGCAAGAATCCCAAAATACCATACCTAAGGAAAATTTTCAAATTATCATAAAGGAAAACCGTCCTCATCTAAAGAGAAGCACACTGAAATACAAGAGGCATTCCACAGATATGAGCAAAATAGGAACTTACCATGGCAAATAATAGTCAAAACACTCCACAAACAAAACAAAGAAAAGGTACTGGGAACTTCAAGGGAAAAAGAAGACACTTTTTAAGGGTAAACCTATTAAAATAACAAATGACTTTTTAATAGAAATGATAAAAGCAAGAAGAGTTTGGCGAGACATACTTCAAGTATGGAATGAGCAAAAATGTCAACCCAGGCTGATATACCCAGCAAAATTATCAGTCATGATCAAGGGTGAAAGAAAAATTTTCCAACATAAAGACAACTTGAAGTCATACATGTCTACCAAATCAAGCCTTCAAAAAATGCTAGAAAAGATACTCAAGCTTGAAGAAAAGAAAAAGCAAATGCAGGAGGACAAAAGGGAAGTATAATACCACCAAAACCTACAAGTCAAATAATACACTTATGAAAGCAACCAAACCCAAAACGTGTCAAGAATTAAAAATAATTTTTCCATTATAACACTAAATGTAAATGGAATTAACTCACCAATCAAAAGACACAGACTACAAACTTGGATTAGAAATCACAACCCATCCTTCTGCTGCCTTCAGGAAACACATCTCAACACAAAGATAGGCACATTTTAAAGTTAATGGAACCAGGAAACAGGCAGGGATAACAATTATGCTAATTGACAAAGTGGAGTTCAAACCAAAAAAAAAATCATAAGAGACACAGAAGGATACTAAATTTTTGTCACAGGTGCAATTCACCAGGAAGACTTCAAAATATAGAACATAGATGCTCCTAATATGGGTTCCTCCACATTCATTAAGCAAACACTACAACGTCTAAAGCAAGAAATCAACTCCAAAATGATAATTCTTGGTGATATCAACATGGGATAGATCAACAGGTCAAAAACTTAACAGAGATACATTGGACCTTAATCAAACCCTCACTGAAATGGCCCTTACAGATCTCTATCAAAGTTTTCATCTACACACCAAAGAATACACAGTTTTCTCACCAGCCTATGGAACATTCTCCAAAATAGACCACATATTGGGCTACAAAACAAATCTCCACATTTACAGGAAAGTTGAAATTCTAGCCTATATCCTATCAGACCACCATGGCCTAAAGCTTGACATCTGCAAAACAACAAACAGCAGAAAATACACTAACCCCTGGAAACTAAATGCTATGATGCTGAACGAGAATTGAGTACAGGATGAAATCATAAAGGAAATCAAAATTTCCTAGAAGTGAATGATAATGAAAATACAACATACCAAAATCTCTGGGACATAATGAAAGTCTTCCTAAGAGGTAAGTTTATAGTTCTTAATGCCTATATCAAAAAATGGAAACATCAGAAATAAATAACAAAGCAGCTTAAAACCTTGGAGACACAAGAGCAATATAATCCCAAAAGCAGTAGAAGAGAGAAGGCCTGCAAGTCTGGTTGGACTCGCAGAATATTCTTACTGGTCACTTGCACCTGATGGGGTATGATCTCACCAGAAAGGGAGGGCATACAATGTAGTAGATAAAAGGTTACCATCCTGCAATTGGGAGATTGACCCCCCCCCACACACACACAGCAGTCTCCTACTCTCATTCCATCTACCTTTGAATCTACTCTTATAATAAGATTCCATTTTAATAGCTTTTTTTTTTTTTCTGGCCAGGGGATGACATCCAATACCTATCAGGATGGAGCCAAGGGTGATGGAGGAGCAGCAAGACTGAAAAAAAAATCAACAAACCATAATTCAGAAAATCAGAGACTCTACATCAACTACCTGGAACCAGACCAGCCATATCTCTCCCCATCCTAAAGCTCAGGGAAATTTGCAGAAGAGGGGGCAGTAAGATTGTAAGAACCTAAAGATGGGGAGGAGCAACAATATAAAAGATATTCCCTACAAGTTAGAGTTGACATAATCATAATAGGAATTTGTTTGACCTGTGCAATGACCAAAATATCATTGAACCCCCACAGTCTAGCATGGATGACAGGCACTAGGATCCTTAGAGGCAAGGGATTAACAGCCACAATGGTGTTACTATACTAAAGGGGAACACAAAAAAGTGCTCTAGGCAATGCCACTGAGTCCTTACATAAGAGAGGAAGACCCAGAGGGAAGTTTGGACATGCACACTAAAGAATGCTCCAGCATGGGGGAGAAGGGGAAAGGGCACTGGGAGAAAGGGAGGGAGGAGGGGAAAGGAAGGGAAAAAGGATGGAGGGAACAGGAGGATCCAAGGAGGGGTAGAGGGAGGGAAAGGAATCAGGTACTTATCAACTTTGTATGAGTGGAAGAAATAATTAAAATAAAGATCATTCACTGTGATAAATAGACTTTATCCCAGGCACACAAGGTTGGTGCAAATGGGCAAATCATTTCCAAACTCCAAGACCACATGATACTCTTGATAGATGCAGAAAAAGCTTTTGACAAGACCAAACAGCCTTTTATGATCAAAAGCCTAGAGACAGTTGGAATGGAAGGAACCTTTATCAACATAAAAAAAGCTGTATATAGCAAGCCCACAGCAAGGATTATGCTCAATGGGGAAAAACTTGAAGCCTTCCCACTTAGATCAGGAACTAGACAAGGCTGTCCACTCTCACCACTTCTATTCAACATTGTACTGGAGGCCTAACCTGGAGCCATAAGACAAGAAAGGGAGATAAAAGGGATTCAAACAGCAAGGAAGAAGTCAAGTTATCTCTATTTGCAGATGACATTATCCTATACCTGTGTGGTCCTAAAAACTCCACCAGGAAACTCCTACTATTAATACAGAAGCTCAGCAGGGTGGCAGGTTACAAAATAAATGTGCAAAAATCACTGGCTTTCCTATAGGCCAAGGATGAAAAACGTGTAAAAAACCTATGAGAAACAATCCCATTTACTATGGCCCCTAATAAAATGAAAAACATTGGTATAAACCTATCCCAGTAAATGAGAGACCTTTACAATAAAAAGTTTAAAACCCTAATGAAAGAAATTACAGAAGACACCAGAAGTTGGAAAAATCTCTGATGCTCTTGGATCGGCAGAATCAACATCATAAAAATGACCATCCTACCAAAGGCAATATATAGATTCATAGCTATACCAATCAAAATCCCCAAGCAATTCTTTAAATAAATTGACCAAACAATCTCAAAATTCACATGGAAGCACAAAAGACCAAGGATAGCAAAAACATTAATGAGTAACAAAAACACTGCTGGAAGTATCACCATACTAAACTTTAATCTATACTACAAATCCATAGTAATAAAAACAGCCTGGTACTGGCTCCAAAATACACACACAGATCAATGGATAAGAGTTGAAGACCCAGATATAAGCCCAAACAACTACAGCCATTTGATCTTTGACAAAGGGGCCCAAAAAGTCCAATGGAAAAAGAACAGCATCTTCAACAAATGGTGCTGGCAAAACTAGATGTCCACATGCAGAACATTAAAACTGGATCCGTACTTGTCACCATGTACAAAAATTAATTCCAAATGAATCAAGGACCTCAATATAAGGCCAGAGACTATAAGATCCTAAGATGAAAGGCTTTGGAATGCCCTCAAGCTGACTGGACTAGGCCAACAGTTCCTAAACAGAAATGCAATAGTATAGTCACTACAACCAACACTCAACAGATGGGATCCTGTGAAATTAAAGAGCTTCTGTTCAGATAAAGAGATTGTAACCCAAGCAAAAAGGCAACCTACAGAATGGGAGAAAATCTTTACTAACCACATATCCAGAGTGTACCAAAAACTTACAAAACTAAACACCAAGTATATAAATGGGCCTGGGAATTCAAAAGAAACTTTTCCAGGCACGAAATTGAAATGTCTAACAAATATCTTTAAAAATGCTCCACATCCTTAGCCATCAGGGAAATGCAAATCAAAACTTCCCTGAGATATCATCTCACCCCAGTCAGGATGGCAAAAATCCACAATACAAACAGCACCAAATGCTGGAGAGGATGTGGGGAGAAGGGAACTCTCCTAAATTGCTATTGGGAATGTAGGCTTATAAAACCACTCTGGTGATCAGTCTGGAGATTTTTTAAAAAGTTAAAAATTGAAATGCCATTATGACCCTGCTATTCCACTTCTGGGAATAATCCCCCCAAAAGCACAAATTCACCTCAATGACACAAGCACAACCATGTTCATAGCAGCAGTTTTTATAATAGCAAAGTCATGGAATAAACCGAAATGCCCAGCAGTTGAAGAGTAGATAAGGAAAATGTGGTATATTTATACAATGGAATATCACTCAGCCATCAAAAAATGAATTAATGAAATTTTCTGGGAAATGGATGGAATTAGAAAAAAACTTTTATTGAATGTAGTATACCAGACACAGAAAATTAAATGCCATATGTACTCCCTAAGAATGGGTCCTAGTACCAAACCCACTTAGTGACATATTTAAAGATATATTACTCTAATACCTGTAAAGATATATCTCTCTAATAAACAGGAGGGAAGGGGAAGGAGGGCCCCGCCAGAAACAAGAAGAGAGAGTATTATCCTTCAGTAGCGAACATAGGACACCAACAATTATTGCAATAAGTAGCGAGCCATCTGGTTAAGCTCACTCTCACTTTCCTTTCTGAGGGGGTTTGATCTCACCAATCGGGGTGGGTACAGTGACTAGCAGATAGATGGTAACCATGCTGAAAATCAAAGACTAATACCCCCCTCACTGCAGTCCCCTACTCCAAATCCACCTACTTTTGAATCTCCTCTTATAGTAAGATGTCATTTTAACAGCCTTTTATCTCTGCCTAGACGGTGACCTCCAATACCAATCAGGATGGAGCCAAGGACAGTGCAGGAAAGCAAAACTGTAAACAACAAACCATAATTCAGAACAGCAGACACCCTACATTAATCACCTGAAACCAGACCAACCAAATCTCTCCCCATCCTAAAGCTCAAGGAAACTTGGGGAAGAGGGAGCAGCAAGATTGTAAGAGCCTAAAGATGGGGAAGAGCAACAATATGCAAGATACTCCATACAAGTTAGGACTGCAATAACCATAACTGGACTTTGCATGACCTGCACAACGATTGACATGTCATGTGGGCAATGCCACTGAGTCATTACACCTCACTAAAGTGGAGAACTCAGAGGGAAGTTTGGCATTCACACAAAAGGATGCTCCAGGGAATGGAAGGTGGGAAGGGGGAGATACTGGGAGAAGTGGAGGGAGGGGATGAAAGGAAGGGGAAAAGGTGCAAGCAGGACTGGGGAGAGGTGGAAGGAGGGAGAGGAATGGGGAACCTATTAAGCTTGTATGATTGGGGAAAATAAATATTTATGATAAAATAAAAAAGAGCCTAATTGACCATATAAAAAACAATTGTCACTAAGGAATATAATCAGTAGCTTATCTGTGAGGTGTTTACCATACTTTATCTTAGACATAGATTGTTACAGAATTTTTATTTCTAGTATTCAAATAAGAACACTATTAATGCAAACTATGAATTTAATTGCCTTAGGTATGGGCAAAATATATTTTAAATGACATTTGACAGTTTAGTCCTTTGAATGAAAGTACAAGTTAGACTACCTTAATTAGCATTCTTGATATCTTTGTCCATATATTTCTGGGGATTAATTTTTTATTAAAATAAGAAGTTTTTGATTCACTTGTGTGTAAAATGCTAATAAATATATTGCTTGGATCATCAGTTCTTTATGCATCTGTCTATATCTTTATCAGAATTTGTATTATATGAGGTCAGATATAGAAATCTTTTCATTAACTTTTACCAAGCAGGCTATTGACCTTGCGAAGTAAAATGTATGTCTCCACTTAAGACAATTTTATGCTCTGAAAGTGTGACAGGAAATAAAAAAACCTAACTCAGCACCTCGAATGTTGAGTACCATCTCTGATAAAATGGTTTTTAATAAGGGTAGCACAGATCTCAGATCTTAAGTAAAGTAAACAAAATGACCCAGCCATATTTTTGTTCAAAATTGTTTCATGTATTGAGAGAGAAAATTCAAACCATAGAGAAAATACAAATGTGAAATTGAAGGAAAACACAGAATAAAAAGAGTGAGCAGAAGAATTATGGAAAGGTACTTAATTTGAGGTCGTTGGTGCTTGGGTTACAGTTCAGTTGTAGAGTTCTTTAGTAGCATATGGGAAGTCAATCTCTAGCAGCCCAAAGATGGAGAAGTGACTGAATATCAAGTTGTGTATGAAGGGTGAATATCAAGTTGTGTATGACTGTGTATGTGCACCCATTCATATGTGAATAAAATATAATAGAAAGTAAGGAACATCTGAATGCTATTGGTTTAAAAAATATGTAGCGCTTATATTCTAACCAGCATGATTCTGTATCATATGTAGCCTTATGTAGTGCCTGAAGAAAGACTTTATCTTCTAACTGCCCTGACACAGGAATAATAGAGTTGTTCCACAGAGTTAACATAGACTGATACTATGGTATGGGAGGGAAGAAAGTGCTTTGAATAATGGTCTTCTAAACTATTTGCCATCAAAATTTAAAATAAACCATGGAAAGGATCAAATGGATCCCACATCTTCACCTCAAGGGAGGAAAAGGTGATATTTAAAAGAATAAAATCAAATCTAGTATCTAAGATGGTCACATTTGTGAAACATATCTTCCAATTAAAATAAAGAAAATAAGGAACATATGAAAATACACAATATAATAACAAAACAAGATGAGAAAGAAATTATGCAAATAAGTTTCAGCTTTGCACACATGATTAAAATCTGGTTGGAGGATACTCAGAACCATAATATAATAAAGTGAAAGCTACATTACAGAGATATATCCATATATCTTTTATTAATGTTTCTTATTAATGTCAATCACCTGGATATCTCCCTAGATATCATAATTCATAAACAATATCCTTTTTTCAAGTTCACACTTGAGTATTTAACAGTCATGATACAGTTAATATACCAAATTCATTTTAGGCTTTCTCAACTCTGTTCCTGTCACTTCAATAATCTACTCCACTGAAAAATTCCAATTGAATGTTTCTTTATAAAGCTTTGTAGTCATTCTTCACTGACTGCTGTTCTTGACTCTCAACCCTAAGTTCATCAGGGAAATCTGTCAGTTCTGACTTCAAGTCATGCTTGAATTTTTTTTGTGCCATTATTTCACCACCATCTGAATTCCAAATATCCATTAATGCAAGCTTCTTAATGAAGTATAAATAAAAAGACAAATATCATACAACCCTGAGTTCAACATATGCAAAAAGAACACATTTTTGCGAATATGGACATTTTTAAATCATTTTATTGACAAAATGGAGTTTCCCTCTTGACTTTTCACAATCACCATTTGTCACAGTTCACCTGCATAGTTGCTGATAAATGATCATCAAAAGGCTTAAGGGAATAGGGATTTATTTATTTTAGAATTTATTTATTTATTTCCGCTCATATAAACTTAATAGGTATACCGGTCCCTTCCCTCCCTCCACCCCTCACTGCACCCCTGTGCTCCCTCCTCCCTTTTCTTCTTCCTTCCCCCCCTCTTTCCCTATCTCCCAGTGCCTCTTTCCGCCCATCAACAGAGATTTATTTTCTTACTGATAGTCCGGTTACAGTCTGTTCAGCTTGATAGGAAAGCATGCACCAATACCAGGGCCACACCATCTCTACATAATGGCTGAGAGAGGGATGATCCTTACTTGCCAGACCAGCATGTCTGGCTAAGTATACATAGACAAAGATGCCAACTTCCTCAACCAACTCTATGTATTTTATTCAACTGTTCAAGGCCTAGTCCCGCCAACCACATACTGAATCTGCCCCACCAACTAGACAGTCTCCTTCAGGTTCCCTCTGGGCTTAACTCAATTACTAATTCTCTACAAATGTGCCCATAGCTCAACCCTCAATAATCAAGTTGACACCTGTACATGACACTGTTCCTTATTCCACCTGGATTACCTATTGAGTGTCTTCCTATGAAGTTTAAACAGACACAATTACATAGTATGCATTTAACATCTAGAACATTGCTATTACTATTTTGTATGAGAAAGCCATTCGCATTTCTGTGAGGAATTTCTACAATATTCTTTATCATTCAGTTAGCAAAGCTATACCAAAATATGTGGCAAAAATAATTAAAAAGCAAAAGGTTTATTTAGGATAACAATTGGGAAGTAGAGTACATCATTTCTCGGAAAGAAAAGGAGACAGGCACCTAAGGGAACTGGTAAAAATACACTCAGCAAGAAAAGATCGGTGTTGCTGATCTACTTGATCTCCCTTTTCATTCAGTCTAGAAAATATTCTGGGTGGGTCATCAAATATCATTCAAACCTCTCTGAACGCAACCTCATCACATACAGAGATTTGTCCCCTATTAAGTCTTATTGCTTGGATGATCAATATTAGCTATTAAAAATTATATGTGATAAAAAATTATATGTAAGTTTATGGGTGACAGAAATTATAATTCTAACTCTAAATCATAAATATTTATTTCCATTAGTGTACATTTCATGCTGTAGCAAATATGTACATATTTTTTGAAGATATGAGTTATAGACATTCAATAGGACAGAACTTTTCACAGAGACCCAATTTGGCATGTCTCTAGGACCCAGAATTCTGAATTCTCATGGATATCAAAGGTGCATCGAGGGTGGGATGCCTCTAAATTCACTGTATACTGCTAATATAGACTGAGTAAACACATAATAGACAGAGTAAGAAAAACAGATGTAAAATTTATTTAGAAATATTAAGAAAATGTGTGGAATTAAAGAAAAGTCAATCAACTCCTCGGGATAAGAGAGGTTTCTAAGTAAGGGAAAGAAAAAAATTTTTAATTCCTCAGTTTGTAGAGTGCCCTTTGTGGAAGGTGAGAGGCGGGGCAATCCCTGGAACTGGAAGGTAAATCATCTCAGAAATCAGGAAAGGACAGGGCCCAGGATATGTGAGGATTGCAGGTTTGGGAATGGAACCTCTCTGGAAACTCTATGGCATGGAGCAGAAAAACACAGTACGACAGCTCAGGGCCAGAATGTAGCTCCACGTGAAGAGGTGGGGCTTCACCCAAAGTATGCCAGAAGACAACCCAGAAAATAGCCCAGGAATAGGGAAAACAAACCTCAGGGGTATGTGTGGTGGCCTTGGGGGCGTGGTACTGTGTAGGGCATACAGATTAGGTTTAAAGGGAGAACTCATTCACTACAGGGACTCCAGGGTTTCAGGGCCTGGAGGGGGCGGGGAAGTGGGCAGGGTCTCACATGCCGCATGCAAATGGATCATCTCAGGAAACAGTCAGAAGAGTTTAGGTGGCTTGTGCCCAAAGTGTCAGAGATGATGGTCAGAGACTTACCTGGGAACACCTGACCTAGGATCAGGGCACTTGAAGACGCAGGGTGGTGGGCAGAGATTTGCTGCTATAGTTTCAGACAAAACCTCAGACATTTACCCAAGCTGTGAGGTTCTCAGCAGCACACGTCCTTGGGAGCAGAGCCAAAAAGCTAGATTGTTATGAATACACACACACACACACACACACACACACACACACACACACACACACATATGGTAGAAAATACTTTTCCACAAAGTAATAAATAAGTGCAGGAGAACGTCGAAAAGGAGTGACTTCAAAAATAAATACTGAGTAAGGGTAATGGAGGTGAAAATGCCTAATCAAAGAATAAATTATAGATAAATGTAATAGTAGTCTCCAGGCAGTCAATAAATATACTTATCAACCAAGAATACCCATATAAATCCAGGTGTAAAAGAGTATAATTTTCAAAATAAATATGTAAAAGGATGTTGCCTTTAATCCATAAATATATATATATAATATATATATAATGAATTTCTTGGGGCTGGAGAGGTGGCTCAGGGATTAAGCCTCTGCCTTGCAGACAGAAGGTCCTGAGTTCGGATCCTAGACTCCATGTATAGACACCAGGAGGAAGCAGGGGCAACCTGAGTTTCTGTCCTGGTAGAGCAGAGCCTGTGAATCCCGGGGCAGAGTAAACAAGGAGGAGGTGGAGGCGTCCATGGTGGTTCCCGAATTTGTCCGTGGTTCTACACACATACATACATACACACGCGCACACGAATACATATACAATTGAATAAATAAAAAAATTTTTTTTAAAATGAATTTCTTGGCTTAGAGGGTATATGGTAATGGCAGAAACTGCCCTGCATCAATCTCTATTGAGCTTGATTAATCATTTTTGAGATTCGTTAATAATCTGTGACATCATAGGCTGAATCAATGGAAGGTCTGCATACTTTATACCTGTTTTTCTTGCATATCTAGGAAGATGTACATCCATGCACTTGCCACCTATTTAGGGGTAGTTGAAGCTTGTGCTCACCCTCATCTCATCCTATACCTTGTCCATTATTAATTTGCTCTTTGTTGGGTACTGACCTTGAGTGACTGTTAGCTCTGAGTCACTATCTGGTATTGCTACCTCAAACTTTGCTGGTGTCTAAGTCTGTATGTATGTATTGTATAAAGTTCTCTTTGTCTTCACATTTACATATCCAGTTTGCAGCTTTAACCATGTCAGAGAACTAAGTCCATTCCAGCCACTTATATACAGCTCCAGTCTTTCATGGTTAACCTATGTTGGGCTCCTTGTCTTTAGAGCACAGGAGGTAGCCTTCTAGGTGGAAGTTTCTTGCTGGCAGCCATTCTTATTTTCAGCACTATTTGTGACAATTATTTGAATTTTATTTTGCATATTTTCTAGCTGTATGTGAAAGATGTTAGGGACATATTTATGTTTGTCAATTACTTCCAGGAGGTCAGCTGTCCAGCCATTACTCTCACAGATCCCAAGCCTTTATTTTATCTGTTAGTTTTACTTCCTCATACTAAAAGGACCCTGCAGGTTTCGCATTCCTGGTGCTCCTGGTTTTCCAGTATAAACTCAATTTTTTTTCTTTCAGTTTTATCATCCATTTCCATTGTAACCTTGGGCAATTTACAATTTTCAGTATTGGTCCTTCTCCAATTTTTCTGCATAATTAATAAAAGAATGTATAAGGAATTGCTACAATTATCATATGGAATTTTACATAATTTGCTCTAAAGTTTTTGACATAAATGACTTCCCAATAAATCAAATGTTTAGGACTCCCTGAAGATTCATCCCCTTAACTACATTTGCTTGTCACTCTAGCATTTTCATGGATAGGAATTTGTATTTCATTTGAACTTAAATTTCCTAGATGATTAGTTAAGTAATTATTTTTCTATGTTTTCTGGACAGTTGTGATCATTCTGCCAGTTTCCATTTCCAAATGAATATTTACCTACCTAATAGTAATTTCCTCATTGACTTACAATATTTCTTTTTTTATTAATTATTAATTATTTATTATTTATTCAATTGTGCATGTATGCGCTTATGCACGTGTGTATGTATGTGCGTGTATGTGTATGTGTATATGTGTGTGTGTAGAACCACGGATCAATTTGGGAACCACCATGGATGCCTCCACCTCCTCCTTGTTTACTCTGCCCCGGGATTCACGGGCTCTGCCCTACCAAGACCAGAAGCGCAGGCCGCCCCTACTTCCACCTGGCGTCTATACGTGGGGTCTAGGATCTGAACTCAGGACCTTCTGCCTGCAAGGCAGAGGCTTAACCCCTGAGCCACCTCTCCAGCCCCGACTTACAATATTTCTTATACAATGTTATGAAAGTACTGTGAATATTTTCTATTTTCTACCCATTAAGGATAAGTTCTGTCAAATATCACTGTTCACTTTTCAATAACAGTTTATCAGATTTCAAAATTCTTGGGTGATATTATTTTGATAATATAATATTGTTGCTGTTCTGTTTTAGTATGGAGGCTAGACCAAATTAAAGGAGATTGTAAGATTTTGTGGGAAGACACAGCCTATAATTAGTATGACAGTTGTATAACACGGGGGAACTGATGCAATAATTCTTCAGCGTACTTCCAACAAACTTGCTGTCTTGCAAGTGAAATTTACCCTTCTCTCGTGAATCCTGTGAATATAGTATGGATAGTTGTCTTGAGCTCCTAATGTTGGTATGAACTCATTGCAAAGCTGAACTACATCTATTAAGCTCTCTGATTGTGAATTTATCAACAACATGGAGGTAGACCAGAAAAATTTTACATGAGAATATAGAAGACTTTTGAATTTTAGACTAGGAAAACCATTGAATCCTGGACAGTGGACTTAATGGGCAATTTTAGTGAGGAAACAATGTTAAGAGAACTGTAGAGAGGAGAACAAGCTAGCACCTCTGGCTCACTTCCCTTTTGGAATGAAAAAATTAAGGCAGAGTTTCTCACTAATGTTTACTGTCAATGTCAAACTTCTTTGCTACGAAGGAATTTGTTTCTATTTCTTATTTACCAGGAGCTTTTTATTATTATTAATGCAGTTATAAGAACATTTTCAGGAAACCACTAAATTGCTTTGTAACAGTAGAAACAGTAGGTCACTACAATTAGCTTAATTCTGTCAATGACAGGTAAATTCTATTAGTTGATCATTATTGCCCTGGTTAGGTGTTGTAAATGCCAGCTAGTTAAAGGGAAAGTGAATTTTTAAAAAACTATGTCAATATGAACTATAATCTTTTCTGTAATTTCTTGTATTAGGCAATTATAGGCTCAACAACCAACAATAATCTCAAGATTCACATTATATTTTACCATTGTACAAACAATTCTCAAACAAATGTTGCCCCCAAACTCATACTAAATCAAAGTGTATGTTTGAAAAGACTGTGTTGTCTCTTTATTGACTGGATTTTTAATGTCCATGTTTCACCATTTAATAATCAGCAGAACCAGAAATTAATAGAAACAATATTCCATCTTTTGACATTTTGTCATGTACTTTTCTCTTAGAATAAAAGTCAGAGAGTCTTGCCTTCACTGTATCCCACAGCGTCTCTCTCTTACAATAATATACACTAAAAGTAAACTGTTGATTGGCATCCAGACAAATTTATATTTCTTCAGTAAGTGATATTTGTAATACTAACACTTACTACTTATATGTAATATAAATACCTAAAAATTCACTTTGAGAGAGCTTAAATAAAAATATCTTACTGTTTCAGAGAAAATGTTCCAGTCATTTATTCAATAAAATATTGTATATTATATGAATAAACATTATTTATGAAAGAAATGTGAAAAAATACTTCAAGGCTTTTATAACTTCAAGTAATTTCATAAATGTTTTAAAATATTTACTTACATTTGAAATTTTCAGTTTCATTTCCTTTTCTTTACATATTATTGCAAGTTATTGATTAATAAATTTACAAAAAACATGCTTCGGATTATAATTTAGTGAAGCATATTCTGCTTGGTTTAAATAAGTATTGATTCTTTGCACTTAGTTTTCATCTGTAATAGAAAAAGCAGTATTTCTACTAAACACATTCAAAACTAAAGTTTAACTTTTTTCCACTTTCACTTAGGTTTATTAAATTTTGAGAAGTATGCAGTTCTCTAGGAATTTATATTAGTATACTCTTTGTGGAGCGTATGAATCATTGAATGTAGAATGATTGTATCTATTTGGCAAACAAAATTACCTTGTGGACCATGGCATTGTGTACAAGATGAAATCTAATATTTGCCATGTGGACCAAAGCAAAGGTGTAATTTACATATCTCTGATAACCAGATATTAAAGGACAACATACCTAAAAAAATAAATATTGCTACAAGGGACAACTGATAATATCTCTCTTTTATGTATTTTGAGATGGTGTTTCTTTTTCTAATGGACATGAAAAAAGTTCCTTTATTGGAATATCAATCAAATAAAAATGTGATTGGTTTCATTAAAAAGAAGACTGATGAATGAAACCAATATCATACATTTAACTACAAAGAGATGGTATATTTTTTCAGATTTACTCTTTTGATTTATTTACATTAACATCTTTGCACCCATCCTATATGTAAATAGTCATTATAATATATCTCCTTGTACTGAATTTCTCAAAACTAATAAGTAATATTTTGTCTCATATGATGCATTCTTGTGGAATATGCATCTAAGAATACTCTAAACTTGTTGTTAAAATAGTTTTGATGTACAAGTATATTTTTCTTATATTGCACCTGTAATTTAGAGTAGTCTTTTATATACAGGAGCAAATAGTTTCTTTTACATGTTTACATAAATTAGAATTTAAGAATAATATACTACATTTAAGTCCTTTCTATTTGTTATTTTATTTTTAAATTTTAGCTAATATATATGTTTACTAATGTTATATCAATTATAATAGTTCCTAACATTTATCAGCAAGGATAGTTTACATATTTTTATTTGGTTTCTTGAATACTTAAAACTTATTGTAAAATACTGCTTAGTATCACCCATCACTAAAATAACAGGACTTCCTCTTATTTTGACTATCAGAAAAAAACTTCTTATGGAAGTCATCCTTTTTCTCTACAGTATTGCAAGAAGAATCTATAAAATCTCCAATTTCTACTTTCTGTGTGCTATTTATTTTAATAAAGGGGAGAATAGCAAGGAGCATTAGCAAGTTGGTCAGGGGCTTTCTTGCTTCAAGCATTCACAGATTAGGGGCTGGTCAACTGACACTAAAAGCTCAGAGCCAGTGAATATCATTTTCTTTGTATTATGAAATGAAGATTTTAGAAAGGAGTTTATTATTTCTGAGAAAAGAGAAAGCAAACAAGCAGGTCATTTATATACAGGAGCAAAAAAGGTCGCAAAGATGGTTGCCATCAAAGTTTTACATCCCTAGCTGTTTCATCAAGAGTTGTTCATTTCAATCAGATCATCAAGCATGGGTTCATGGTGCTGGTGTTCACTTAGGTTGAGTAAAAAGAGAAGGAAGGTAAGAAAAACAACAAACAATGGTCATTGGTATCCCCAAGCACTTCAATATTTCTGACCTCCAAATAGGACAGAACTAAATACATTTTCAGCTTCTGAAAAAGGACAAAAATTCTTATCATTGAAATGATCTAAACATTTTTTAAATCTCACATTGTTATCAATGAATTATTTTTGGAAGAGTCTAGTTCTCCAACTATTAGATTTACTATATTGTATTTATTCATTTCTAATCTCTATTAATTTTGATGAATTTTAATTGTATTAAGATTTTAGAGGAAGTATAGTATTATACTAATTTAATGTGTACATTATAAAAATTAAATAAAGGAATGTAAATACTCAATGCTCTACATTCAAAAGATTACTAATGGTTTTTCTTTGAGGAGTATTAACCGCAAGACAGAGAACTATCTTTCTCTCCAAAAAGAAAATTACAATCATGCATCCCATGTGACTTAGAATATTTGCAAAGAAAATCTATTCAGAGAGTATTAGAGTATTCACAAAGATATAATGTTTTATAAACCAATGTAAATATTTGCTACAAACTGTAATTTGTCTGCATGCTTATTATAAATATACAGCCAAGCAATTTAAAGGAATAAAAGATGTTACTCTTACTTTCAATTAAAGTTCATGGTCTAGCTTGACAGGGGAGTTATACAAGTGAAAATAATATTTACGGGAATTGGTGAGAATGGGAAAATCTTTATCAAAGTCTTCTAAAGTAACAATTTCTATCTCTTTAATTTATCCACCTGCCCAGAGATTATTTCCACCCACCATGGGCTGGATCTTCCTGTATCAATTAAACAATTTACCACTGGCTTGTTCAGGGCATATCTTAACTATTAATTCTTCACAAATGTGACCAACACTCAGATTTCCATGATCACTCTGAGACCTACATCAGAGCTGCATATATATTAGTAAAACACAAGTTGTTTACATATAATTTCTATCCATATCCATCACTATCAATAAAATAGTGACCAATTCTGTTTTAAGTTGCTACATGTAATGTTTCTTATAACTTCTTCATTGGATGTAATTTCATATGAAACATCATTAAAAGTTTTCATAATAAACTAAATAGAACATATTGTTTATCCATACATACTAACGGCAAGAAAATATTTTTGAGCAAACAGTCTTTGTGATTTTTTGACACTTTTCCAGATTTATTATTACATTTACTACATAGATAATCTTCCATGCCGAATATAATTCAACACTTTCAAATAATTTATTGAGTAAGCCTGAGTTTTCTAGAATAATCTTCAAAATGGTCACTTATTATAGATTTCAGGTTGAATTGATTTCAGGTTGTAAGATGAGTCAATTTATTGTATTGCTTTCAGTTCTTCACATAAAAGATATTTGAAAAAATGTAAATATCAAGGTTATTCAGATTTTATTTGTTTTCTAACATTAGAAATAAGTATTCACACACATTATAGAACATAGTCATCATCTGTGACAGGTATACTGTCAGCCTTATAATTAAGTTTCTGTAGTGTACTGCATATTTTTGTGCAAGTTTCCTCAGTCATAGACATGGATAATTGTCACTCAGACTACCCATGTTATTTAATATATATTTATTTAAAATTTAGGTTTTGAACATTTCAAGACATTATTCATACTAGATTTATTAATATATTAAATTTTAAACATTCATTTCTTAAAATATTAACATTCAAAATATCTTCTATTGTCAGTCCTTTAATTGAATGATAGAAAGTTCATAAATATACCAATATTACAAAAGGACAATACTCATTTGTTCTATTGAATGTACATGTTAGTTGAAATTAAGTAAAATAAATGTGCATGAGGGAGAAGAAATGCTGTTAAAGGATAGCTTGTTTGAAATAACCTATGAGCCAACAATCAAGTGGTCACTGGAATACAATGACAGACAATATAGGACAATATAGGACTGAGAACCATCAAAAGAAGCAGTTTCAGACTCACTGATGGGACTGCAAGAACTTGAAAAATGACATAAATTTTTTTCCTATGGGAGGGCTTCTGAGATGATGTAAATTATCAATTTTAAACAGAAATATTCTAATTCTAATGTGAACAAACAAGCAAAGGAAAAGGTAACCATGGAAATAAATGATTTTTAAAATTTTTTTATTATTTATTTATTCAATTGTGCGTGTATGCGTGTGTGCGCATGTGTGTATGTGTGTGTATGTATGTATGTGTGTGTGTGTGTGTGTGTGTGTGTGTGTGTGTAGAACGACAGATGAATTCAGGAACCACAATGGACCTCCACCTCCTCCTCATTTACTCTGCCAAGGGATTCACAGGCTCCGCCCTACCAGGACCAGAAACGCAGGCCATCCAGCTTCTGCTTGGCATCTATACATGGGGTCTAGGATACAACTCAGGACCCTTCCCCCTGCAAGGCAGAGGCTTAACTCCTGAGCCACCTTTCCAGGATCCATAAATAAATGATACTTAAGAGAACAGACATATGTTGGGCCTCTTTACCAGGACTGAGGCCTGTTGGAACTTACTGAGCCTGGCTAGAATTTCAGGACCTGACTTTAGGTTTTGAATCTCATCTCCACAGGCAAGTTTCATTTTCCTGGGATGATGTCACACCTATACAACCACCCTCTGGTCACTTAATCACTTCCTATTGGTAACCCCATAATCACAACACCCTTCACCCTTCCCCCTGCTGCACACTCTATATTAGTCACCCCCTGTTTAATAAAGTTGAGTTCCTGCTTTCACAGACCTCCCAGCTCCGTTATCTCTTTGCACCACGACACTCACCACGTGCTCAGCCTCGAGGGATATCTGGCTGGCCCAGAGTCCCTCAAACGCACTAGCTGCGGAGCCCCCTCAGACTGGCTCCCCATGTGAGGTGTCTCAACTCGCTGACAGACAAGTCGATCTTTGGGTGAGTGTACCCTCATATATTATGAAGCAGTCCTCATTTCGGGCTGATCCACCCCTGGACTCCCTACAAGTGCTTTTAAAAAGCCGAGATTTAAACCTCACACATAACCAAGCACAGCAATCATGGTCCTGATTGCTTAAGGTGGTCCCATGGCTACCTCAGAGCAATTTATTTGATTGGGACACTTGGGACCTGATAGAAAATTTGATTCTAAAGGCCCAAAAACAGAAGGAGGAGATCCCCCCCTTGGGGGTCCTGCCCACCATACGCACTTTCAAGAGTTGTTTTCCCCCACGGCCTCTAAAGGAGAAAAGGGAAACTGGGGCAGAGGGGGATAATAGACCAGAGGATGAAGTGAAACCACTCACCCCCTAGTGAGAACCCGGCTATCCTGACTGCCGTCAATTGCTTCCCCTCCCCCCCATTCCTTTGTTCTTGTACCATGGACCTCAAGATCACCTCCCACAAACCCCTTTTTATGCCCTTCTGCTCCTCCCCCATATACTACTTCAAGGCTAACCTAGCTTTTCTCAGTTAACATTGCACCAGGGAGGAAACCGCCCTGTGGCATGGTACCCTTGGACAGCTACTGAGATCAAAGAATTAAAAAAGGCTGTAGGTGAGGATGGGCCCAACTCCCCTTGGGCAGAGACCACCCTTCAAGGGCTTGTTCATCAGCCCTGCACAGCCTAAGACTGGATGGACTTAGCTAAAGCTGTCCTCCCTGGGGCACTCTTTATCAAGTGGAGTGCCTTTTTTCAAGATGAATGTATGTTGGGCCTCATCAAGACCCTGGACAAGGCCTTTTGGAACTTCCTGAGCCTGGCTAGAGTTTCATGACCTGTTTAAGCTGCCTCACCACCATAATTCAGCACAGCCTGATACAATATAGCCTTAGGTTGCAACAGCAACTGGCCCATAGTAACGCCCCACTAGCCCATACTACAAATCTTTGAGACTACAAATCTCAAGAGACTATGCCTTCTACAGTTGGTGCTGTTAAACTGCCTAGCTGAGAAGGCCAATCAGCAAAGACTCATGCTAGGACTTATGGGATGTCGGGTGGGGTATATAAGGGCCTGACTGTTGGAATAAAGTCGGTTCCTGCGTCGACAAAGGTCCCGGCCTGGTGTGTCTTTTCCCGGTGGTGAGGGGGGGTCTGGGCTGGCGACACTCATCATCCTGCTCAGCCCCAGGTTGTGCCTGGTTGGAACAGAACTCCCTTCTGCACTAGCTGCCGAGAGCCTGGCAGACTGGTGCCCTGTGTAAGGCTAACTCACGACCTTCTATGGGCCAGTTGATGTTGCAACCTAAGGCTATATTGCATCAGCCAGAAGGCTGTGCTGAATTATCCTGGTGAGGCAGCTTAAACAGATCATGAAACTCTAGCCAGGCTCAGGAAGTTCCGACAGGCCTTATTCAGGGTCTTGACGAGGCCCAACAAATGTAGAACTCAGGGACAGACAAATCAGGAGGCCAACCTGGCGATTCCCATCACCTTTGGTATGCTTGCTGGGTTTGAGGCCCAATATTCTACCAGGGCTCAACAGGCAGCTATCCCTGACCCCTATAGAGACCAAGTGAGGACTGTAGACACTAATGCCTGGAAAAGCCTAGATGATGGCCCAACTGAATCCCCCATTTCTGGATTGTCCCAGAGACCAAATGAGGACCTTGCCTCTTTCATTGAGAGGGTTGAGAAAAGCCTAGCCCACAAAGTCCCCCTGGGACCTATACGAGACCAATTTGAAAGATCTCTAGTCTGGGAAGGTATGAATCAGGATCACAAGCTGGCCTGTGCAGGTCTTACGGATAAAAATATTGCTGGGTGGACTGTAGCCACCAGGGACATAGGCACTACTTCCCACACTGCCCGGGCCAATGCTAGAGCCATGGCTATGGCTTTGCGCTTGGCCAGAGAAGCTGACAGGCAGGAATCAATTGACACCCTGGTGTGTGCCCTCCAGCAAGTTCTCCCTGGAAAAGAGGAACGAAACTGCTTTGGCTGTGGGTGAGAGGGTCACTTTAGAAGGGAGTGCCCACTTAAGGCTAAAGCCCCTTTGGGAGAGGACCCACGGACCCCCTTCCCAAGATGTAGAAAGGAATTCTACTGGGCTAAAGACTGTAGATCTAAAGTGGACATTTGAGGGAAGCCTTTAATCTCCCTCCATGGCCATCTCCAACCCCATTAAATAAGGGGAAGAGAGCTGTCAGAGCTCATTGGACTGTGCCTCTAGTCCCGGAGGTGAGACCTAAGCTGTCCCTCACCATTGGCGGAAAGAGTCTCAAGTTCCTCATTGTCACAGGTGCTGACCACACAGTCATAAGAAAAGAGGAAGTGCCTTCAGCCTGGTGGCTGGTCCCAGGCCCACCATTACTAGTAGTGGGTGAACAGTCTACCTCCTGGGGGACTACTGATTACCAGCCCTGGTCTGATCCCGATGGGAACCATGAAGAGGTGTGCACCCTAGTGGTATCTGGACTAACTGCTAATCTTCTGGGCCAGGATATTCTTGGAGAAGCTGAGGCCTATAATACAATTGATCATAAGGGTTTTTATGAGGATGTACTTGATCATGAAGAGTATGAGCAACAGTTTGAGGCCGGCAGGGCTAGTCACCCAAATTACAGGAATGACCCTTATTTTGAGCACCTAAGGCAGAATCATCCTCCGGTCCACGCCCAATCCTAAAGGCCACTGCTCACCCCCTGGTTCCTAAAATTCAATGGATACCAGGACACCCTATATGGGTTGAGCAGTGGCCACTACCTGCCCTCAAATTACAACAGCTTCATATACTTATAGAACAGCAATTGTTTTTGGGACATGTATGGCCATCTAATAGTCCCTGGAATTCCCCTGTTTTTGTTATTAAGAAGGCCAATGGCTCATGGAGACTTTTACATGACTTAAGAAAAATAAATGAAAGGATGATTCCTTTTGGGACCCCTCAAAGGGGCCTTCCTTGGATTCCAGCTATTTCCAAAGATTATTATTTGACTATTATTGACATTAAAGATTGTTTTTTCTCCATTCCCTTGCATCCAGAAGATGCAGAAAAATTTTCACTCTCTGTTCCCTCTTTTAACTTTGGGGGGCCAAATTTAAGATATAAACGGGCTGTCCTGCCTCAAGGAATGGCCAATAGCCCCCCAATCTGTCAGTATGTTATGTCACAAATTTTCTTATCCTTGCTTAAACGCCCTAACATTTTATTTTACATTTATATGGATGATATAATTTTGGAGGCTCCCTCCCCCACCAGTCTCCAAAAAATTACTAATGAATGCTTTGCCATCTTGGAGGCCAACAAGTTTAGATTCAGACTGTCCCTCCTTTTAAGATCCTGGGCTCTGTCCCTCAATATGGTATCCCCAGTTAAGACTCAGTTACATATTAAAGATTATTATACACTGCCCCAACTCCAGAAAATCCTAGGAGAAATCTACTGGATGAGATCATGGATACTTATTACCACTGAGCAACTGTCTCCTCTATTTGATCTTTTGAAGGCCTTGGATCTCTACTCCCAGGTGAACCTCACTCCTTATCATCGTCAAATTTTTCACAAAATTCAACAAGCAATATATCATTCTGCCTTAAAGAGATATGATCCCAGCCTTTCCATCGTCCTTTACTTTTTTTCTAGAGAGATGTTATGTACCACCATGTTGGCACAAGGAGGTGACCCCCTTCAATGGATCACCTCTCAGTCGGGGGAGCCCCTAGAGTTTATTCTATGACTGATCAAGTTGCTAACTATATTATCAAAGGCAGAGATGCTTGCACCTGGTTATTTGGGCTGGAACCTCACCTTTTTGTTGTTCCTTTTAAGCTGTCAGATTTTACCTGCCTCCAGAGAAATAATGACAGGATTGCTTTAGCCTTTGAAGAATACTTAGGAAGAGTGATTGCCATTATGGCCCCCATAAATGGATGAGCTCATTTTTAAGACTAGATTAGAGACCCCCTAGTCTCTTCCTCCCTCAACCTGACCCTAATTTTCTTACTGTATTTACCGATGGGGGGCGCCTAGGAGCCTCCTTGGTGGCTTTTCCCCCTCATAAGAAGGGGCAACTGTTGTACACCTTTAAAAGGGTCACCCATGAGGTTGAGGGTTCGGCACAATTTAAAGAGCTGTTTGCGGTGGTATTAGCATTGAGCAGTATTGGTGAGCCTTTTAATCTGTTTTCTGATAGCTTTTATGTTGTTAACCTACTACCTAATCTAGTTGATGCTTATATTAAATTAGATTCTAACCCTATAACTCCATTGATGCTACAGACACAATTACTACTCAAACAAAGACTTAACCCCATCTTCATCCAACACCTTCAGGGTCACCAAAATCTGCCTGGGTTTCTATCTGAAGGAAATGCCCTGGCAGATAAGATGGCATCTGCTTTAACTTTTTAAGAGGCGGCCAGTTTACATCGGTTAACCCACATTAACTAGAGAGGCCTCCATCACAAATAACTTTGGTGCCAATTAAGGATCTTAAAAAGATCATCCACACTTTCAAATCCTGCCAAACCTTTCTTCAACTCCCTCCTTTACAAAAGATGGGAGTTAACCCCCATGGATTACGACCTAACAACCTGTGGCAAACAGATGTTACACATTTCCCTCCATTTGGTAAACTTAAATATATCTTTCTCACTATTGATACATTCTCTCATGCCTGCTGGGCTATGCCACACACAGGGCAAAAATCTAAACATGCTGTCAGCCATATGTTACAATGCTTCACTGTCCTTGGTTTGCCTGATCAACTTAAAACAGATAATGGCCCTTGCTTTATTAGTAAGGCCTTTTCCAAATTTCTCCAGACCTGGAATGTTACCCACTCCACTGGCATCCCTGATAACCCTCGAGGACAGGCAATCAAAGAACGTCAAAATCAAACTCTTAAGGCCCAATTGCAAATATAAAAGGGGGAGTTCTTCCCCCCATGATCAGCTGAAGAAGGCTTTGTTAATGCTTAATATTTTAAATTTGACAAAAACAGATTTAGAAACACCATTCCAGAGGCACTGGACTTCTAAGATCTCTAAATATCCATCCAGGTTTGCTGGAAGGACCCCCCCTTACCAGGGTATGGAGGGGTCCAGACCCCCTCATCACTGCGGGGAGAGGACTCGATGCGTGTTCCCCCAAAGTGAAAAAAGGCCTATCTGGGTCCCTGCTCAGGACATCAAATACCTTCCTCTATTGATGGAGAGAGAAGATAAAATCCTTCCTAGGGAGGCATCTCCTCTTGAGGATTTTCTTTCTTCTCTTTCCACAGAGTAGCATGAAGACTCCATTGATCTTACTCTACCTGACGGTGATCTTCCAGCCATCGAGAGGAGGATTTGGAAATCCACATGAGGCCCAAGCCATCATTGAACGACAGATGGGTAAACCCTGCTACTGTGGAGGGGGTCTTTCAATATCCTCCCTACCGATGGGGTTCTTTCTAGCACTGTAGAATGTGGGCAAAAAATAGCAGGGAGTTTCACTGCTAAACAGGAGACTGGTTTAGGAAAACAACAATGGGTATGTTGGAAAAAGCCCACTATAATTAAACCAATTAATGGGCAACCCCGACCCTGCCCTCCTGGTGCATGTAGAACCACCTACAAAGCTGTTCATGCGGTCTGCTATTACCAAGCCTTTCAATGCCAACTAGGTGATAAGACATTTTTGATTGCAACAAAGAATGGGGTCCAGGGTCCCCTCACCCCCAGTACATAAATGACCAAACAAGCCAAATGCCCAGATGTGCCGGGAGGACAAGACATGTGCTGGGAGCTTACAGCCCCATTGGGAGTGTCAGATAGAGGGGGAGTTCAGGGCCAGTTGGCAAAGGTAATAGTTGAAGATAGGCTTGAGAAGATAGCCCGTGCCCTTCACCCACACCTTCAATATCATCCCCTTGCTTTCCCAGAATGGAAGGGGGACTTGCTCCTAGACCTTCCAATGGAAGCTCTTTTAGAACTTGCTTTTAATCTTCTAAATACTTATGCTTCTTCCATTTGTCTTGCACAGGGACCCCCATGTCCTCTAGCTCTACCAGTACCCTACAATGGGACCCTAAATTATACTACTGAGGGATGCAGCTTCTCCTGCCCCCTCTCAGTACAGCTTATGCCTGTGGGAGCCAATCATCCCTATTGCCTGGAGGCTCTTCTTGGTCCTAAGGATGCTACAGGCATTAATCTTAGTTATGCTGACTTCTCCCTTTGTCCCACCAATTCAACCATCAAGTACCCGACCTCCCCAGTGTGCCCCCCACCTGAAAAGTTTTTGTCTGTGGCTCTAGTGAAGCCCACTGGTTGCTCCCAGCCAATTGGACGGGGTTTTGCATATTAGCAATATTTTCCCCCAACACTGATTACATTAAGGGAGATGAACCAGTCCCTGTCCCCGCATTTGATTCCATCGCCAGTCAACCTAAGAGGACTGTACAAATGATACCCATTTTGGGGGGCATCGGAAATGCCGCAGGGGTGGCCACAGGTACTGCAGGCCTGGGCACCTCCATAGGCCTTTACCAACAGTTGTCACAGAGGCTTATTGATGATGTCCAGGAGGTATCTGAGATGGTCATTGAGCTCCAAAGCCAACTGGATTCCCTTGCCGATGTGGTCTTACAAAACTGATGGGGCCTAGATTTATTAACTGCCGAGAAGGGAGGAATTTGTCTCTTTTTACAGGGAAAATGCTGTTTTTATGCTAACCGATCAGGAATCGTACAGGACAAGATCAAGAGACTGTAGGAGGACCTGGATCGGCAAAGGAAAGAGCTCCAGAGACACCCCTTTTGGTCCTCCTTTGGTGGCCTCCTCCCATACCTTACTCCCCTCCTGGATCCCGTGTCCATGATACTTCTCCTTGCAGCCATTGGGTCTTGTGTGATTAATGCTCTTACTCGCTTTATTAAAAGACAGATTGAATCTATCCAGCTCCACCAGGTCCACATCAACTATCAGATGCTCGCCACTCAGGAGCCCAGCTCTGAACATTTGGCCTTAGAGCCATTTGATGACTCCCTGTGTCCATGAAACCCCCAAGTCTGGCCTAGGCAGGCACTTACGTGAGGGCTGGTGGCCAGAGACGGGTAAGTGAGGGCCCAGCTGGGGATCAACCTAAGACAGGACTTGTAACACTCAAATTTACAAACTCCCATGACGAGTAAGACTCCGGAGGGGGGCTCTCACACCTAAGACAGGCAGTCACTCAAGCCCATACGGCCTGCTGGATCACAGGTAGCCCCTGGATCATCTTTTAAAAAAACAGAAGGGAGAGGTGTTGGGCCTCTTTACCAGGGCTGAGGCATGTTGGAACTTACTGAGCCTGGCTAGAGTTTCAAGACATGACTTTAGGTTTCGAATCTCATTTCCCCGGGCAAGTTTCATTTCCTGGGGATGATGTCACACCTATACAACCACCCTCTGGTCATGTAATCATTTCCTATTGGCTACCCCATAATCACACCATCCTTTACCTTTCCCCCTGCTGCACACTCTATATAAGTCACCCCCCTGTTTAATAAAGTTGAGTTCCTGCTTTGACAGACATCCCAGCTCTGTTGTCTCTTTGCGCCATGACACTCACCACCCGCTCAGCCTCGAGGGATATCTGGCTGGCCCAGAGTCCCTCAAACGCACTAGCTGCGGAACCCCCGCAGACATATGTCAATACTTATATGGGAGATTAAATGTCATAAGAAACTGAATAAATATATGGAATGTGTTCATTAGAATGACATACTAAATTTCAAGCTGTATCAATAAAAGATATATATTTATGATATTTATCTTATATGTCAACTTGATTGGATCTAGAATCATAAAAAAGACACAACTATGTACATATAGGCATTATATTAAAATTATATATAATATATATTACAGTAATTAAAGGAAAGGGGGAATCCTTCCCTCAGTGAGTGCTGCCTTTCAGTAGCATCCCCAATATAATGGGGTGTGAGAAATTCTGTTGCCTGGGTCTGCTCGGTTCTTTCCTTGCACCTGAGAACATATACCCTTTGTTGTCACCACTGCTGTCACACTTAAGACCTTGGGAGCCAAATTACTTAGCCTTCTAATAAGAGGTGAAGGCCTGGAATGCTCAGCAAATCTAGGTTTTTATCACCAGATGGAGATCATGTTGGCATCCACCTTGTGAATTGAACAGTTCATTTACCAGGTTCTCAACTTACCTTAAGTGGACCACAATGCTTGACTAATCACTGTGAATCATGTAGCACTAATATACTTTTTTGTAACTTGTTACTTGAACATAAATATAAATATTTATTACATATGTATTCATTATTCATTCTATCAGAAATACAAACTTTCAGAGATAAAGTGATAAACAGTGAAGCACTTCTAATGACTGATATTCGCCTCTGCAACATAAATGTACAATGAGAGGAGATAGTTTCTGCATTCTGAAAAAAAAAGTATTACAAACTCCATGTGACTAACAATGACATCACACTATCAGAAAGGGCAAATATGCAGTGATGTGGCTATTCAGATGATACTCAGTAGCAAACCTATAATAATATTAGTATAATGGGGGGATGGAGAGGTGGCTCAGGGATTAAGCCTCTGCCTTGCAGGCGGAAGGTCCCGAGTTTGGATCCTAGACCCCACGTATAGACGCCGGGCAGAAGCGGGGGCGGCCTGCATTTCTGGTCCTGGTAGGGTGGAGCCTGTGAATCCCAGGGCAGAGTAAACGAGGAGGTGGAGGCGTCCATGGTGGTTCCCAAATTCGTCCGTGGTTCTACATACACACACACACATACATATACACACACGCACACATGCATACACATACACTTGAATAAATAATTTAAAAAATTAAAAAAAGATAAAGAAAATAAATAGAAATATTTGATTTTCTCATGATGCAAACATATACATTGTCATGATTTGAATGTAAATTGTCCATCATAGGCTCATGTATTTGAATCGTTAGGTAATGTTAATATTTCAGATGGTCATGGTAATATAGAGAGGTGTAGCCTTGCTGGAGGAAGGACTGTCACAGAGGTCAGACCTTCAGATTGGTTAGCACCACCCCCCTTTCTCTATTAATCTGCTCTTATGGTGTACTACTTGCTATCTTGGACACCTTGACAATGTTTGTAGTGATTTCAGCTGCCTCCAACTTCTGTCTGCAACATTCTCCTTTGCAAAGGATTGTATCTCCTCTCCAGAACCATAAACTAAATAAATCTACCTTTCCTCCCTTAGGATGCTGAAGTCTGAATGCTCTCTCACAACTAGCAGAAAGAATAACTATGATACATATTTAATTGCTATGTTGTTCTCCATTCTTTATGATTTTACATAATTTCTCTCTGGCCTTTCCATTGTTTAGTTTTAAATTGTTGTAGTATGTCCAGTACAGGAAAAATATTTTGTTAATTTCCTTGAGTAATTCCTTACAATGGAATTATGTAAGTCACCTTGTGTTAGCTTTACCTGTGTAATGACTGTGTTTTATTCACAGTTCATATCAAGTGACATTCATTTTAAGGTGTGAAATCGCAGAGGATATGACCACGTTGCTACCTTTGAATGACATCAATAGAAGGCAATATTAACCAATTTATACATGAACTAGTCTTAATAGGATTAAGGACAAACTGATTGCTAGGTAACAAAATTATGAAATACTTTATTTCTGATTCAATTATTATTTAAATGGTTGTGTGGAAAATATTTGTGCTGACCCAATGTACTTAAATGCCCAAGAAATAGATTTCTTATGATTTAATTATAACCATTCCAAAGCATCAAGCTAAAAACACTATATTATAATATAAATTATAATAAACAAACATTAATCCAAGCTGGGCATGATGCCCAGAGAATCAGTAAAGTAACATAAGCAACAGTCTCCAAATTAAAAAAAAGACAGATAAAAGAGAAGTAGTCTCTGTTGACATAGCCATGGTTATATACAGAAAACCTTCTCATTTCAGTAATACTTTGAAGTTCATTTGCATACTGTGAAGCTAAGCAATATTTCTTTAAAATGTACTCTGCATTTTTCTCACTGCATAATTTTTCTTAAGGTTGAAAACTAAATATTTTACTATTATAAAGCTGAACAAATTAAAGTTTAACTGAGAACAATTTATTGGTAGCTAAGAATGGAGAAATATAAGCTTTACACTGAGCCACAGCTAGTGCTGAACAGTCAATAGCACAGAATATCAGGGAGAAATTTAATTTCCCTTCAGGACCTTAAAGTATCAGAACAATCTTGTACCTACTTTTTTTCTTCATACCGTGTGAATGACAGAAGCCATAGTATCAGTGAAAGATCTTCCAGAAACCATTTGAGAACAAAGGTTAATCTGAAATGCAATATAAAGGGGGAAATTACAAGAAAGAAACTTGAAATTACAATTGTTTATTTTACATGGAATGCAATAAATTCTAACAAATACAATATTTTTAACCTTAACTCTGTTGTTGACAGAATAAGCGGGACCTGGAGATGTCACTTGTTTCACAATATGTAAAAGATGAAAAAGAAAGATTTTGAGAGACAGAGAACAGAGATGAAAAAGAGGTAGAGCAAAAGTAAAATATACAATGCGAGCAAGGGAGAAAAAGAATGAGAAGATAAAAATTAAAACAATTAAAAGCATATCAAATTAGAAAAGTCAAAAATAGAAGGAAAGAATCTGGGAAAGTAGCATATTGATCAAAACTACTACTATTATAACTCTGCAAGCTAATGAAAAAAATCTTTTAGAACACTGAAGATTCCAAAGAAATAAATTAATCTTAATATAGCACCAATTTACTCAAACATCTGAACAATGAGAAGAATATGCAAGAGATATTGCAACAGGTTATTACTATGGAGAAAAGCTTTAAGTCTTTGGAGGCAGAAACCTAGAGGTAATATAGCATGTACCATTTTTAAAATGTAGCATTGAAAAGCTTTTATTAGTAAGCAGTATTTTCATGAAGTCATTTTACATAAACAACATATATATCAATATATGTTAATCTGTGCAAATAAGGATACATAAAAATCCATACAAAGGCATGCCAAACTAATTATTTACATATTACAGACTGTTTTAATACAAAATATGCTTCTCTTACTGCTTTAATACAAAATATGAAAGTAAACGACTTCAACATTTCACTAAATTTTCAGGTCTCATCAGCTTTTATAAAATTATTCATCTACAGAATTCAGTGTGACACTGTATGTGGTTTCCTTTCTGTTAGATGTAGGTCTCTGTTCTGAAGGACTGAAAATATTCTTTCCAAAATGTCGGCATTCAGGGACAGCAGCCATAGATCAATGGGTAAGGAGTTGTGACTCCCTAACTTGGCCAACTGAGTTGTATCTTCCAGAGTTTACCTGGTAGAAGGAGAGAACTGATGTCCAAAAGTTGTCCTCTGATCTCAAAGTATTGCACACAGATTTCATTTCAAAATGAATTTGATTAGTTTTAACTGTGGTATGAAGATAATACTCGCCTTCAAAAGGCTCTAAGGGAAATCCTTATTGGATATTGCCTGCTCCTATCAGCACACTTCTGTCTTTCAAACCAGTCAGCTTTTCCACTGTTCCATTCTGTTTTTCATAATTAAGTCACGTGATAAGTTTTGCATACTTAGAAAATCTAGAAAAATCTCATCGTATAATTCTGTCATGTCTGGAAAGTCTTCTTTTCTATGAAAGGTAATGCAAAATTCTAGCAGTAGGTTTTGGTACATTGGGGAAAATTATTCTGACCAAAGCACTGAGTAAATGTTGCTCATATACAAATTATAATGCAACTATAAGTGCTGTCAGAAGAGGAAAAATTAGTAAGAATTAATTTTTAAGGATTATTCTAGGAAAAAAACCTTCAATCTTGTGACTTTAAACAGCTCCAATTTCGTTTGTCAGAATATTTATCTGACCTCCTTAAAACAAACAATTTAAAAAATATTTTATATTTTTCTATAAATTTTACCTCAGTTTTTCAGAATGTTATCTGTAAAATGAGTTGAATGATAATTTTTTCCCATTATGTTGAAAACATTCTTCTATGCTTGGAGTAAGTAACCCTGGAATCCAAAAGTTCTCCTGTTAGCTGTTTTTAAGTATTACAAAAATGGGCAATGACTGTTACCTTGCTATTATTTAGGAAGGCTAGACTAAAATATACCGTAGATCTAAGCCTGATGCCACATATGTGCTGATTGTTTATGAATAAAGCAAGTAAGGAATAAAGGATCCCCTAAGACTTCAGTGCACTGAAGCTGAATTTCCTTCAAAAGAGATTGGAAATAAGCACAAAATTATGCTACATTTATTTATAAGAAAATGAATACATAATCATTGTTCACACCTAATTCTTTGGATCGATACTCAAGCACATACAAATTGGTGCTTCAGGGAAAAAAATTAAAAGTAATGCTTTAGATAGATACTGTCTCTCATTTGCCATGATTTTGAGATAAATATATTATTGAAATTTCTTTGTGTAACCTCATAGAACCTTCCAGAAAATTAATGTGAAGAGTAGGCTTGACACTGTGCATGTTAATTCACTCAGAATGAAAATAATATGCAGTAATCAAGTAATTTGAGGTGGATTGTGATAAATTTAAAAAACTGGCAATTATCTATAGTCCACAAGGCTTCATAAAATTAACTTACAAAGTTATCTTCCTATGAAAGTATGTCATTAGAATGCAGGAATATCCTGAAAACCATGAGCAAAAGTTGTTGATTTCTAATGTCTAAACCTGAAACTATTCAAATACATTATTGCATATTAATTTTTGTTTATACATAAATTATTTTTATTAAAAATCAATAATCTTAAATAGTAAAGCTGCCTTTTCTTTTTGGAGCTTTCCAGTTATTGAAATAAATTATTTTGCTTGGACAGTGAGTTAGCATCAGAATAATAGCTTAATTAATTTAACAATATAAAATCGCTCTCACAGTTCCAGGATAGAAAATGTAAGCTCAAGTTTAATGAATTGGCTTTGTAAAATAATTTTTTCATATGTTTTCATTTTTCTAGTTTTACAAAGATAATGAGTGTTTGTCCCTACTCTCTTTCCTTTTCCCTTCCTTCTCTCTCCTCTTGTCTTTCTCCCTTCCCTTGTTTCACTTTCATTCCTCTCCCTCCCACTGACCTGTCTGTCTGGTTATATGTTCCCCATGGCTTCCTTCGGGTTGTCTGCTCTAGTAGGGGCTCAGGACTCTGTGGCAGATTAAGTAGCTCTTCCTTGGGTAAAGTCACTGATAGGGTCACTCTCCTTCACCTCTCTAACCCTAGCCCATAAGGTTACCCCTGCATATAATTATTTATCCTAAGTTATTAATATGTCAGTGCATTGCAGTAAGTTCCTGGATGCAGCAGCTCTGTCTTGAGTGGAGTGACCTGACCTGCAGTGGAACTCACCATGTTTAGGTGCTTACAATATTGCTATCTCCTCTTCCACAAGATTCCCTGAGCTTTATTTAGTATGGGAAAAGATTTGGTTGGCCTGGCTTTTGGTGAGCATTTTAGTATTGCTGATAATCTGTAATCTGGTTGGTTATTGCCTATTTAATGGCTCTTCCATTACACTAGACAGAGTATTGGTGTTAAATATTTTTAAATATTTCCACCAAATCCATCTTGTCGCAGTTTTTTTCTTTTTTTTAACCATAGGAAGTTTCATAATTATGGCTTAAACTTTGTCCTTTGATATAGGACTATTAGAATAATTAATTTCATTATGATTAACGTTGGTGTATTGGATGTGTTTGAAAATTCATCCATTTCTTTGTAGTTCTCAAATTTAGAGGTGTATAAATTTGAGAATTATGACCTTATGTCTCTTTGAATTGATATCTATTGTGATAGCTCCATTTTCATCTCTAATTTTATTAATTTATTGTTTTTCCTCTTTTGTTTTCAATGACTTTGGCTAAGAGTTTGTCAATCGTGTTAGTTTTTCAAAGAATCAGCTTATATTTAATGGATTTTTATATAGTTTTCTTTGTCACAATATCAGTTATTTCTCCTCTGATCCTATGAATCTCCCCACATCTTCATCTTTGGGGTGGGTCTGTTTCTTAAAGATTTTAAGCTGCATTGTTAGGTTGCTAACTTGTGATATTTCCATTTTTATGTAGGCAATGAGTGCTATGAACTTTACTCTTAGGACTACCATCATCATAACCTAAATGTATGGATACTGTCAATATCATTGAGTTCTAGGAATTTTTGAATTTCTGCTTTTACTTCTGTTTACCAGATATATTCTCATTCTAGCATATTGTTAAGCTTCCAAGAATTTGTGTATTTTTTGTTGTTTGCTTTGTTACTTATGTGCATCTTCATTCACTAGGTGCCAGATAGCGTACAAGCAGTGATTTTGATTTTTTAGAATTTGTGTGGGGCTAGTATGTGGTCTATTTTGGAAAAATTCCATGGAATGCTGAAAAAAATATATTCCTAGGTGTTAGGATAGAATGTTTGGTAGGTGTCTGTCAGGTCTATTTGCTTTATGGGTTTGGTTTATGTCCGCTCTTTCTCTGTTCAGTCTTTGGCCTGTTGACAGTGTGGTGTGGAAATCCCGTACTACTATTGTTCTTGGTTTTATTTGTTGACTTATGAATTATAGTGTTTATTTAATGAATGTGAATGAGCATATGTTAAGAGGATATGTGATTAGAAAACATGGGAAAGTGAAAGTCCATTGGAATGCCCTGATAATCATTATCATGTAAAAATAGTGTAATGTAAATTATTATAAGGTGTTAGATGTCTGTTTTCAGTCTTTGTGAACTGTAGATGAATTTTCTCCTTCAAAACTGTATGGTATCACAAATGTACAGGTATGCATCATTAGCGAATCAAATTTTTACCTATTATAAACCCACATTTACATGAGCAAGTTTACTCCTGTAAAGCACAATTTTTATTAAGTATATTACAAATATTTTGCTAATATATGAATATAGTATATTTTTAAGAATGTTTCAAGATATAAAAATAGAACAAAATACTCTATATTATAGCCAGCAAACTTATTCATGCTAACATTTTGAACTCTCTTAGAAAGTACTTCACACCTTTTATTATATTTTTCTATATTCAATCAAAATTACAAATACTCCATAGTATTATAAAAAAAAGTTCCATATATTGTTTTGAACTGAGGAGTTAGGAATTTCTTTAGAGATTTTCTTATCCATTTGTATCTTATAGAATGTTTAGTGATATCTGTAAATTCAGGGAAAGATTATGACATATTTATATGTGGTATGGACACTTCCCATAAGTTTTTATGGTCATACATCAGAATAAGTATACACACATCAAAATAAAAATATATATATCACTTTTAACTTCAGCTACCTAAGATATGCTATGTATAATAAAAGAGCATACAAAATGGCAAAGCAATGATGAAAAAGTGCTTACTTTCTAATGGATAAATCATAAAATTCAATTATTCTATGCAATAATACATTAATTAATGAATTTAATTTGCTATTACTATGCAAAGATTTGTCAGGCTTCATAAAAACTCTTTCCAATTATATTTTCAATTATTTACTGTTTATATACTTATAAAATTTTAAAACCAATAATCATTACACTGTTACCTGCATCATATTTTATAGTTTAAGATATAATTTATAATTAATAGATATCAATATAAATAATTATTTTATTAAATTCAGAATATTAATATATATTATTAGTTAACCAAGGGTAATAATTCACAAAGGAAGCATTTACTAATGCACAAACATACAAAATTTTAATGCAACTTGCATTATACTTCAAATAGGCACTCTGGACGCTACAGATAATTTTCCCTCATGAAGATATTTTAATAGCTGCATAGCTGAAGCTCAAATAATGAGAATCTTGTCATGCCCTTGGCAGCTCTTTAAGGCTCTGAGTCAGAATACATTATGCATCTTTATTACTATTGCATTACACTGCCATAACTGTACATGTACAATAGCTCTGACTGACTACACCATATAGGTGGAGCAGCTGGATGCCTAGGGCAGTAAAATATTAGAAGTGCAAAGTGTTTTGTGACTGTTTATTATGTCAATTATTACTTGCTAGAAGGAGGAGATACTCTTCAGGTTGCCTGGGGCAGTAAAAGCCCTTAACTTGACATTCATTCTCTTCCTTCAATAAGAGACACAGGACATAAATGAACATCTCAATTTGAAATTAGCTGTTAGTCTGTGTTAATACTTAGTCTTTTGGGATGTGGTAAATATCCCCTGAATAGTTTATTTTTTTAATCTCACCACAATATGAATAGATAATTACTCTAAAGGAAATGTTATTTCTAAAATATAGGGCTTGTATTATATCCCTACAGGGTCAAATCCCACAGTAAAATGATTAAAGGTGATGTTTCTTTGAGAATTTCTTCCAGTGTAAAAGAAGAAACTGCATATCAAGTGCAACATGAAAAATATCAACAAAGCCTTTTCTGTAAGTTACATATTAGAAATTTGTTTTGTATGTTTCCTATGAAAGAACAATCAGTCATAATTCCGAAGAAACACTTAGATATTTTTATACATTAGTACATGATATGTTGACTCATGCTTTTAAAAACACAGCATATTAATGCTTATAAAAAAGTAGAAAATGTTGGCATGTGAATACACTTCAATTATGCCTGTAAACTAATACTGCTTGTCTTAAGAGATAAACAGAAGAATAGGAAACTTTTTTTGTTTTTTGGAGAACAGTTTGTAGTAAGAAGGATATTCCTTTTTCCTCCATGTAAAATATAAGAGCTACAAATTCAGGACAAGATTTTCTCTGAATAGAGATTGGGTTAAAAAATGTGAATTGAAATTTAAATATAGAGTACTCAATTGGCTGAGAGGTTACAGAGAAAATAAATGAAATACACTAGGTGAAATATAGCTTTACTTTTCATTCATTATCCTTTAATATAAACATATTAAATAACATTTTCAACAAAAACATGAAGACACATTATATTTTGAAATGACTGAAACCTCTAAAGATGTATCTGGAGTATTATAAAATTATATCTAGATGATATTCAAAATATACATATTCATAAGTGGTACTCTCCTAGTACCACAAAATTATTTTCCTCATCCTACAAGATATAAAATTAGTTATAATAAAAAACAAACTATTTTCTAATATTTAGTAAGTAACATCCAGTGGTAGTAAGTCTGGAAAGAGTTCAAATAAGTAACTTTAAAAAAGTTGAAGGAAACATTCATTGAAATGTCTACAATGACAGATGTTGGTCTGACTACAGTTCTTTTCTGATGAGTGTCATCATGATGTTGATAGACAATCAATTCTGTCAGGCATCATGGAGGTTATTGTTGATGGATTTTTATTGTCCTAGACTCCGGAACATCATGTTAAAAAAAAAAAAAAACTTTTCACCAGATTGAAATTCTTGACATGTGATCAAAGTTTCAGGAGCCAGAAGACCATAGGGGGGAAAACTGTCACAAGAAACAATTGCTGCTGAACAATCTATAGGATCAGGTCAAGGATTCATGAAATGTTTCAGGAGATGAAATACCAGAGTTCTAAAAGTATTTATGTGTAGCAGAGAAACTTTATCCCCAGTCAACCTGTAATTCGTGTTTCTATTGTGACTAATCCAAATTCTAAATCTGCTTCTTCAGTATCAGTAAAAGATCATAGCTATAGACAATAGAGAGAAACATGAAATAGAAATCATTAATAATTTCAGCATACATACTAGGCATGGGAAACCAGAATAAGTATTGCATAATTCACAAAATCTGATGACTAATGATCAAAATACAAAGAAATTGCATGAAAATAAAAGTATATGTCACATGCATGTAAATTAATTTTGAGTTCCTTTACTAGATAATTAGAGCATGGGATGCATAAAACATAATTGCTAACTTGAGTCAGTTTATGATTGATATTATAGTTAAGAAATACATTTCATCATGTTCTATATGACTTTCTATTTTCTATTCTTTGATATTTTAAAGAACATTTATTAAGAATGTCAAGCAATTTTCACCACTATTCATTTCTCTTGTCATCCGCCCCTCTCTCTTCCATGGAAACATTTCTTCCCCAAAGTCTCATTCTAAATGTCATTGTGTGTGTGTGTGTGTGTGTGTGTGTGTGTGTGTGTGTGTGTGTATCTGTATCTGGTACAAATTGTTGGATACATTTACCATTGTTTACATGATCCTGTATGGATTATTTACTAGAGAATAGGTTACTTTTCAGTGGGTATACCATTTTGAAAATTGTACTGTCTTTTGGAGCATTATTAATTGGCAATAGACATTCAGGAAGGTTAGAATCTTGAACATCCCTTTCCTATCTTTGATGAAATGTTGATGGTCCAATCTTATGAAGAAGCACTCTGGTTTTTAAATTTTAAAGGTAAACCACCAATCAGAGTTATGGTCCATGTTTAAGTAATTTTCACTTAGTATGCTAGTAGTCAACATATTAGAAATAAAATTCAATTGATTTATGCAATGTGTCTCTCAAATTTAAACTTAAGGACACAGTCTTGCACAAAATTATTGACAACCATGTGTGTTGTTTAAACATAGAACCATCTTGTCCAAACTGATTATAAGTTGAGTATCCTCAGATACTTACAATCAGTAAATTATTAGAATGATTAACAAAACTTTGGAAAATGGTTATAATTGCAAATGAAGTTTTATTTTGTAAAAGTTCCAAGGTCAGAGACACTGAAAAATGTAAAACATTGAGTGTATTTTGTGAGATTTCAAATGTGAAGCTGCCATTTTCTTAAGAGAGGGCAGCATTCAAGCATTCACATTGAAGTTTTCATAGTACACAGATCATTGCTAACGAAGGAAATATATCTCAATTTCAGTATCCAACACATTTAATATAGTGAGAGTATAGAAAGATCAAATGAATCATCTTTGTGTTGATTTCTCTCTTCCACTTGTACTGGTTAGATATATTGTCATTAACTTGAATATTGAAGGTTTGAGTTCTGGGCACATCTGTGATGAAGCAGTAGTTAAGACAAGCCCTAAACAAACCTAGAAGAAAGTATCCAGGCAATTACTATGGGCTCATTCTCTGTGCTAGTGAATAAAATGGAGGGAGCTGTTTCAGTAGTTTGGCATACATTGGCTTTCTGGCTAGTGAGGTTTGCTCCTGTCTTAGCAGTATTGTTGATATGGTGTGATTGGTTCTTTGGTGCCAGTAAGAACCCTCCTCCCAAGCTGGACTAGAAACTGTAATGTAGAATCCTAAGTAGGAATAAAATCCTTGTTCCCCTAAGCAGTTTGGTCCTGAATTCAATGGCAACATTCAGGCAAACTGAAATACATTATCAAGTAGCTTAGTTGAAAAATAGGTTTATTTTTCCCATGATACTTAGTTATGATCTTCATCCATCATGATGGCAGGAAATAATACCAAGAGCAACAACCAAGGGAACTGGCCACACCATCACTACACAAAGGGCTGATAGAAGGAGATACATTCTTGTTTTCCAAAATGTCTGTATGGTAAATTACTGAGTTATGACAAAATAATTAATCAGTTCTGTCTATCTTATCCACATGTACAGTGAATGTTTCTATTTACCATGGATTGGGACCTCCTACATAAATTAGAAAATCTTCCACAACATGGTTCATATTAATGGTTTTCCTTAATTTGTAATTGTTTGCAAATGTGCCAAAGGCTTGATCCTCAGCTTTCAACCTGACACAATTTTATCTTACTTATATAGTTCTCTACATGATTGGACTCAATCTATCAACTAATGTGTCATGTGAGGCCGATATCGGACATTAAATGTTCCACACCTGTATTATAAATAATGTTCTTTCTACTCTTACTATAAGCTATCTCTTTGGCATAAACTGTTTGAGGACACAATACTGTTCACCTAATTTTCATAATTTGCCACATGTAGAATAGGGTTTTAGGAACCCATAAGGAACAAAATGATATATTTTCACTTTGGAATTTCTAAGCAGTTGGAAGTACATTCTAGGTATCATAGGTTAGCCAAGACTTTATTAGTTGGTTCCTGAAGTGATCCCAGGGGGTATAGGTTTAATGAATCAATTTGTATTATTATAATAAACAGAAAATATTGCATAGTTTGGTGAAATAAAAAAATGGTTATAAATTTCCTGAATGTTGAGTATATAACACTGAATACAGTATCTAAATCATGTGCAATAATTGTTAATTACATAAGTTATAGACATATAGAATTAGGATGATCAATTTGAATGTTAAAATAACCTTTCAAAAATAAAACTCATTTTCTTTTATTGCTTCATACTTATTTTTAAATTTTTTATTATTTATTATTTATTCAATTGTGCATGTATGTGTGTGCGCATGTGTGTATGTGTGGGTGTGTAGAACCACGGGCGAATTCAGGAACTACCATGGACGCCTCCACCTCCTCCTTGTTTACTCTGCCCGGGGATTCACAGGCTCCGCCCTACCAGGACCAGAAGCGCAGGCCGCCCCCGCTTCTGCCCTGGCGTCTATACGTGGGGTCTAGGATCCGAACTCAGGATCTTCACGCCTGCAAGATGATTTCAGAGCCACCTCTCCAGCCCCGCTTCATACTTATTTTTGAAAGAGAAAGAAGTACACATGTTAATGCATGTGTGAAGATCAAGAAGCACACATAGTAATTATATGTGTGAACCTCTTAGGGCGGCTTTCAGAAGTCATTGCTCTTCTTCCAGTACAGGTTAAGGGATGGAACTCAGGTTACATGCAAGTTCCTTTTACCACTGAGCTATATATCCAGATCAACAGTTTGTTTTCTGAAAAATTTCTGTTGCTAAGTTTTGATACTATGAGGTATTTCTGATGAGATTGACAATTCAAAAAATTGAAACAATTTCTCATCTATCTACCTATCTATATCTATCTATCTATCTATCTATCTATCTATCTATCTATCTATCTATCATCTATCTATCTATCTATCTATCATCTACCTACCTCTTATCTACCTCTACCTTCTCTCTCTTGATTTTCACCTTATAGAGATTGGTAGTCTGAGTCTCCAAAGTTCCGGAGTACTGCTATTAAAGCCAAGAAAAATGATGACCATTTAAATAAATAAAAGTTTATTTACTTATTTGTGTGTGTATGTGTCTGTGAGAGAGAGAGAGAGAGAGAGAGAGTTTGATGATGTGCAATGGTAAGCTACTATATTTATTAATCAGGATGGAGATATGTATGTGATAAATACATATTCATATATAGAATTGATTAAATTGACTTACAAAATAAAATCATAGTATTCCAACAGTAGCTCTTCAGTTCTTGAGCAGTATATCTCAGGAATCCTATTCTGGTCCTGAAAACACAATGATCGCTGGAGAGTCTTCCAGTAGTGCAGGTCACTTGAAGAAAACTCAATGATTTCAGAAGAATTCCCAAACTTCAGAAGCTCTGGAGAGGTCAAGATGCTGGGCTCAGCAAAGAAATGCCGCAGCAATGAAACAGGCAACAGCCGGCAATTCTGCAAAGCAGTCAATGCAGTGCAAAAGAGAAGGCAAGCCCCTCTTTCCCTTCTACTTCTTCGCAAAGTACCACCCACTAGGTCTGGAATTTTCACATCAATTATGAAATCTCCTATAAGCACGCTCAAGGTCTTGCCTTAATTATCGATACTTCACATCTTTGCTAAAAGATTAGCGAACAGAGCTCCAGTTTCCATGCTTACTCACTGCTAAACTCTCAGGTCTGAAAATTTATAACAATGGATAAGGTAAGACATCCAAGACAGTTTGATTGATTTCCTTCTGCTGCTTAAGGAAAACTGAAGGTTTTTCTCTCCCACAAAAACTTCCTCCTTAAAACTTTAGACAGGCCCCTTTGAGTACACATTTCTGCAAGCCTTATTCTTGGATAGCTAAACCCAATTAAGAAGTAATCCAGTTTCAGTAGAATCTCTGATAATATATCCCGTGTTTGTTCATCTTAATTTTCAAACCAGAGGTGGTCCCCTCACTTTGCATTGACTACAATCATCCAAGTATTCTTGCTTTTAGGAACTGACTTCCAACTATGCTGGGTCATCAGCTTGAGTTTATCTTTATCACTGTTTGATTTGTTCTAACATAAGCTGTACGTATGGCTAGAACTCTGTGTCATAATTGTTCTAATCTGATGAATACTTTTAAATACAAACATGTAACAGCACATCTGGATCTTTTTATTATAATTATATGATCAATGCATATAATTTGAACAATTACTTGAATTACTTGAATAATCAAGTAATGACTATTACATTTATTAAAATAATGTAGTTTGCTCAATTATTTTTCTCTATCTTACCTTCCCCTCCTTTACTGTTTGACCAGTCACTACAAATTCTTCTTAAAAAATAGGCTAATCTACTTTGTTCTTACAGATGGCACTACATTTTAGTGTTGTTGTTATTCTCACTTGAAATTATGTAATTAACATATGCAAATAGATTTATCCTTAAAGGAATATATTACATTGCTTAATTCATCTATATAAAATAAATAAATTCAAAATTCTTGGTAAGCATGTGTTAACTCTCTGTGGCAGAAATTCAAGTAAATATATTTAAGCGATTTTTATGATCAAATATCTATGAAGACTTTTTAAAAATCATTCACTTACCTTTTTATGTTTTTTCTATTGTATTCAGGCTTTTCATTATGATATTTAGCAATTCTGTCTGCTCAGCTCCCATTTGACCATAATTTCTTTTCTCCAAACACCTGTCTCTCTACTTCCTTTTGTTAAACAAAACTTCAAACCATAAAAGAACCTGACGAAATGCAAATGGATAAAATGTTCCTGGCAGGTGCTTTTATTTATCCCACTAACTGAATTGAGTGCCTAAGACAGGGATAAAAAGCCACCTTGTCTCCAGGATACAAGGAAGTTATATAATGTGTAATACTACTTGTAATTCGAAAGAAATTGCCCAGCTATTATGTAGTAAGTCCTTTAGAAATGCTGGTAATTATGAAATACAGGAGCACTCACTTACCATCCTTCCACTGTACAAGGCATGTTTACTACAGAATGCTTCAGAACTAGCTGTTACATTTACCTTTGTTGTCACACATAACTCCAGGAGGTAATTGTGACAATTGAAAATGTTTTCAGCAGAGCAGATATCTGATTTGTCTTTAAGTTTTTACATTTCTTTAGAATATCATGAACCAGTAAATTATGTAATGAAAATATTATAGGTAATTTAGTTTGAGATTATGAGTTAGCCTGTCCTACTAATAATAAAGCATATCAATTAGGATCAAACTGCATAATTAAATTAGCTAAACATCAAGACAGAAATTATTTATATATTTTCTTCATTATTATTATCCACTGTGTCTTACCACATGCTGACCTCAAGTTATCTACTGCCAGTGAACTCTTGGTGGACCCCTTGGACTCAGTTGTAGTCCTCCATATCTTTTTCAATATTTTTTCTCCATTAATTTCCAATCATTTCCACAATCTCACTTACCATCCATGTTGTCAACACTGTAAATTATGATATCTGGCTCATGATTTTCCTTTTGTTTCTTTTGCATATCCTATTGATTGATGGTATCTTTATTAAATGTTTACCATATATCTCATCTTGTAATATTTGAAGCTAAATATCTTATAAGATTGCTTTTCTAACTATGTGCTTCACATCTCAGTAAAGAAGGAATTACCTAGACTTCCAAGATGACTCAGTGCATAAAGTCAATTGCCATTGCCATCCAACCTGAAAACCTGAGTTGATCTTCACAACGGAGGTGTTTACAGTGGTCTTCTGATCACCATATGAATGCTATAGCATGTAAATGCATGCATAAATACACAAGATGAAGGTATAAACATAAACATAAAAATTAAAAAATATAAGGGATTATCTAGTACTAGTTAAAGATTAGATGATAATCAATAATTAAGTTATTGTCTTAATTAATAAATAGGATAATATTCTCACTGCCAGAAAGCTGATTTTCTGTAAGCCATATATAAAATGAACTACTTCAGTACTTTCAATCTTTTCTAAATTAAAAAATTGTGTCTGCTATACTAAATGTGAAAGAACTGGCTTCATCATTTTCCCCCAAAAGTAAATTTCAGTGAGTTTTAACTTTGGAGGTGGTAAAGCCAATTTCTTTATTTTTCTCAATTGTTTACTTCTCATGTATTAAATCTGTGGAACTGTGATTGGATTTCAGTTCAGATGTTCTGCCTATGAATGTGGATTCATATTAATAATTGTGTCAGTTTGGATTAAGTCACTGTGCTTCTGGACTTATTTTTTCTTTTGTCATGTGTGTGTGTATGTGTGTGTGTGTGTATGTGTGTATGTGTGTGTGTACATGTATTTCGAGTTATGTGTACATAGAGAATGTACTTCATTGTGTGGTACAAAGAGTGACATCAAAATCATCCTAGATTGCTCAAATTTCATGTTTGTTCTGGGATTTCCCAGGCTCTTCGTTTCAGGGCCAAAATTGCAGCCTGTCATCATATCCACCAGATAACTTCAGAAGTAATATGAAAAGGAATCTTTCGTAATACTAAATGTCTAGGATTTTGTTTTAGTATTAATTGATATATCTCTTCCTTTCAGGAACCTTCCTATCTTAATATCTATTTTGTATGCAGAGTATTTAAACACATTTTGAAATAATCATTTCCATAAATATTCAGCAAAACAAAGAGAGTTTGCTAGGCTGAACAAAGCTCTATGTGTAGTCCTATACATGTAGCCAATTTACCTACATACTTGTCCATATATCTTTTGTTATGCAAATATTTTCACAGTATGATTATCTTGAAGATGCTTTCAGCAGATCATCAAATATCTGTTGTGTTTTTAAAAGTACTTATATTAAAGGCACCAAAATCTTGACAGTGCTTTGGGAATCTCTGTGGAATACAAAAACAGGAAAAGCACATATCTACATCAATGTTTTTCTGCTCTCTGCATAATAAACTTCAGCATAATTCTGAATATACATGTGCAGAGTGAATTTCAGGTTTCTCTTCTCATTCATGTGTGTTTGTTCTGAGCAACTAGAACAGATTCTCTGTGGAAAGACAGAAAATGTACTTATTTTGAATTCTTGGGTGAGACAACTGGAAAAAAATGGGTGATTGCACAGAACCATCACAATATCTGACTTTTAAATAAGTATGAGTGCTGTATTTTCATTTTAGTTGAACTTCCTCCTTGTATAATTTTGTTTAGAATTTGCACAGATTCTGTCTAGAATTTGGTTTTGGTATATATTTTTGAGATACTTTTCATTTTTTCACTTCTTCTTACACTCTGCCATATATAACTTCCTTCTTCCCAATGAACCCACAAAAAATAAACACAGTGATGAGTCATACAAGATATTGGGTAGTCTGATTAAAACATGCCTAGTGTTAATGGTTAGAGAAAACAAAGATATACATATATATATATAAGTCAAGATTTCACCAAACATTTGACTGAAGAAAATAATGATGAAGTAACTGAATATTTTTTTTGTTTTTATTTTAGGCCTAAAATTTCTTGAGTTATTTCTTTGCAACATGTACAAATATTCTTTTTTTTCTATAGTGGCAGTTAGCATACAGTATACTACTGTGAATTTTTAGTAAAATGAACAAACTATTTTTAGGAATTTAAATGTGATACTGACCTATTTCTCCCTGGATTATATACTGTTATGAATTTTTCTAATTAATTATCTACTGGTTTTTAAATCCCAGAATCACCAGATAAAACACATAAGCTTTCTTATTTCAGAAAAGTATTTTTCAGTATCTTCAATTTGTGAAGATTACCCCCCAATTTTGTTTGTGTGTTTGTTTTTGTTGAAAAAGCTCAAGATTGAGTGCTTGGTTTTATACAGTTTAAATTTAGAATCAACTAGGTTGCTCCAAAACTATCTCTAAGTGCATTTCAATTAACCAAATTAATTGTAATAGATTATTAAAGTGATTAAAAAGCAACAAACACACCAACTGAGAATATAACCATGAACCGAGGTCACATTACAAGATATTGCAGCTTTTAAAATTAATGCTTGCCACATGTGATTAAAATATAACCTTCGCTATATAAAAGCATATAACTGAAGTTCATATTCAAATTTATTTTCACAGGTAGAGTGAATTATATAAATATTACATAGGTACTCTATATCAATATGTTTCACTAATCTAAACAAATGTTGACTCATCTTTACTTTTTTATTTGATTACTAAAAACAAAGGTCATCAATAAGAAATAGTATCTTTAGAGTAAATTGAAAAATAAATTTTCCTGAAATGAGAAAAGACATTTTTATTTAGCCACTGATATGTAATAGACCCAACATATCTCTGAAAATCAAATTTTCAGCAGCACACATGATTTCAATATGGACATTGTGTTAAATACAAGGAAACATTCAAAAAATAGAAAATTAAAATAGAGTCTGTTTTATCTGATTAAACAAAAATAATATTTAATAACAGGGCTGTTGTATTTATGAATTCAATTCAGGTATATGTTCTTCTATAAGACCTACCAGGATTTTCATCTATATCAAAATTTCATTCTGAAACCAGAAAACTCTAAAGAGGCCCAACACTGACCTTAGAGACTGATGATGATTAATGCTGGTAGAGGAGGGGAGAGAAAATTTGCTTTCTTCAATGATATAACCAATTGAGTCCAATCAGTTTTTCTCACATGTGCATAGTTGTAATGCCTTTTATTAGGACATGGGCAACCGAATTCATACTCCAGGCAGTGCTCAGTCACAAGTCCTCAAAGGTAACCCAAATGAAGCTCCACATTAAAAAGCTCCACAAGAGCAAAGCAACAAGAAAATAGAAGAAAGACTGGAAGAGAAGAAAAAGGGTTGTAATGGGAAAAGGAATGGAGATAGAATTGCGGATTAAAGTGTGGAAATAGCATAAACTCTGTTTTCATGTAAGAAACTATAAAAGAACAAATGATAAAATATATATGATGAACCAAATGGTCTTTTACATTTAACCCAAAGTTACTTTCAGTTTTAACTTCTATTTTTGTTACATATGAAATTCAGAATGTTTGTAAGAAACAGATATCTGGCCATCACCTTGCATTTTTCACTACAGATAATATCATTTTTCTATTTGCTTACAGTTTTACTTAATGGCTCTGAAATTTATGGCCTCACACCAAGATAATTTTACTAAAAGGCCATATTGTTATCATTTCTGTATCTCTGTTGCTCAATACTTCTTATTTATAGTTTGTAAAAGATTCCATATTCAAAATGTTGTCTCATTCAATAGTCTTACAAAACAGTGTGAAACTATAATGCCATCTGGGATACATTTTTCTCAGGTGTGGCCACTAATACATTATCCACATTCTAATAAAAGGCACCACAACTGTGCACATGAGGGGAGCATTGATTGGACTCAATTGGTTATTATATAATAAGAAGAAATATAGTAGGGATGGAGACATTACCTGAGAGAGGGAATTGGATGAGGCAGTGGCTATGATCACAATGCTTTATATACATATATAAGATTGTTTTTTAAAAACATTATTTTTTTAAAATTTTGAATACCCTCACTTCCAAATCCTGTTCCCCCATTTTCTCCCATTACACCCCTTCATTTCTCTTACCAGACTCCCTATGTTCAAATTTTTTCACTTGTGTGGCCAATTGTTTTTCATGTAATCTGTGATAACTTATACCTAATCTGATTCATGCTCCAGCAAGCATCTTAGATGAGTGAATATGCCATTAAGAAATTATCCTCTTTACTTCCTCATCAGCATTATTCCTCATCAGTCTCTCAGAGACATGTGGAGCTTCTTGAGAGTTTCTGTTGTTTTGGTAAGATGTTGATAAGACAGGTTCTTGGTGAGATGTTGATAAGACAGTTCTTGGCAATTCTTGTGTAAGAATTCATATCTACCAAGGAACCCAGTATATTATGACTACACAATATTTAGGAGATAGTATATAGCCCAACACCTTTCCCACTACAGGCCTTATACTTTCTGACCATTCTTCTGCAATGTCCCCTGAGTTTAGGATGAAATGGGTAAGGATTATATATTCTATATAGAGACAAGCAGTCTATAAACATTCATTTTCTGAATTTTTTTTGTTAGCCAGTGTCAAATCATTTATTTTACTTTGTAATGATTGTAACATTCTCAGTAATAAGGACCATTTAGTGAGCTACCACATTTCAATGACACTGAACAACAAAACTGGTGCAAATACAGAATTTTTTTTCTTGCTCATCCGTGTTTATTGTAGATTATTTTTATTCTTATAAGCTTAATTAATTTTTTGTTTAATTTCCACTCATACAAACTTAACAGGTACACCGGTCACCCCCTCCTTCCAACCTCCTATCTCCCTGTCCTCCCTCCCCTCCCACTTCCATCCCCATCTCCCAGTGCCTCCCCCTCCCATCCCCAGAGCATCCTTTAATGTGCATGCCAAACTCTCCTCTGGGTCCTCCTCTCCAATGAGGTGCAAGGACCCAGTGGCATTTCCCAGAACCCTTTCTTGTGCTCCCGTTAAGCATAGGAACACTACTGTGGCTGTCAATCCCTTCCATCCCAGGATCCTAGTGCCTTTAGCAAATCCTAGACTTTGTAAGGTCAATAGTGTGTTGGACTTTGCGCAGGCATGTAAAGTCCAAATATGATTGCTTCGGCCCTAATTTGTGTGAAGTATCTTGAATATCATTGCTCCTCCCATTCTTGTGCTCTTAAAATCTTAACGCACTCTCTTCCGCAAATTTCCCTGAGCTTCAGGATGGGGAGACATTAGGCTGGCCTAGTTCCATGTGATTGACATAGAGTCTCTGATGTTCTGGATTATGGCTTTTTGATTTTTTTTTCAGTTTTGCTGCTCCTGCAATGCCCTTGGCTTCACCCTGATGGGTATTTGATGTCACCCCCTTGGCCAGAGATAAAAACCTGTTAAATTAGAGTCTTGTTATAAGAGTATATTCAAAGGCAGATGTAATAAAAGTAGGAAACCACAGTGAAGGAGGGGTCAATCACCTATTTGCAAAATGGTTACTTTCTATCTGCCAGACTATACACCCTCCCCTTCTGATAAGATCATACCCCATCACTTGTAAATGATTAGGAAGGAAAGTCTGTGAACTTAACCAGATGTCTCATTACTTACTTGCAGCCCTTGATGGTGGCCTATTTTCTCTGCTGTAACATGGTCCCCTCTTTCCTTCTTACTAGAGTGGCCCTCCTTCCCCATCCCTCCTGTTCATAATCTTAGTAATTACTGTAGTTATTACAGAGATTTATCTTCGAGTGTCTCTAAGTGGGTTTCATACTAGGAGCCACCTATTAGGGAGTACATACGGTGCTTAATTTTCTGTGTCTGGGATACTTCACTCAATATAATTGTTTCTAATCCCATCCATTTCCCTCCAAATTCCATTAATTCATCATTTTTGATGGCTGAGTAGTACTCCATTGTACAGATGTACCACATTTTCCTTATCTCCTCGTCAACGGTTGGACATTTGGGTTGATTCCATGACTTTGCTGTTGTAAACAGTGCTGCTATGAACATGGTCGTGTCTGTGCTATCGATGTGAACTTTTGCTGTGTGGGGGGGTTAATCCCAAAAGTGGAGTCACAGGGTCATATGGCATTTCAATCTTTAATTTCTTTAAGAATCTCCATCTTCTGCATGTGGACATCCAGTTTTGCCAGCACCATTTGTTGAAGATGCTGTTCTTTTTCCATTGGATTCTTTGGGCCCCTTTGTCAAAGACCAAATGGCTGTAATTTTGTGGGCTTATATCTGGGTCTTCAATTCTTATTCATTGATCTGTGTGTCTATTTTGAAGCCAATACCAGGCTGTTTTTATAACTATGTATTTGTAGTATAGACTAAGGTTCTGTATGGTAATACCTCCAGAAGTGTTTTTGTTAATCAGGATTGTCTTTGCTATCCCGGGTCTTTTGTGCTTCCATATGAATTTTGAGATTGTTTGGTCTACTTCTTTAAAGAATTGCTTTGGGATTTTATTTGGTATAGCATTGAATTTGTATATTGCCTTTGGTAGGATGGTCATTTTTACGATGTTGATTCTGCCAATTCAGGAGGTTTCCACCTTCTAGTGTCTTCTGCAATTTCTTTCTTTAGGGTTTTAAAGTTTTCATTGTAAAGTCTTTTACCTTCTTGGTTAGGTTTATACCAAGGTATTTCATTTTTTTAGGGGCTACAGTAAATGCGATTGTTTCTCTCAAGGCTTTTTCACTTCTTTCATTCTGGGAATATTGTAAGGCCTCTGATTTTTGCACATTTATTTTGTATCCTGCCACCCTGCTGAACTTCTCAATTAGTTCCAGGAGCTTCCTGGTGGAGTTTTTGGGGTCACTTAGGTATAAGATCATGTCATCCGCAAATAGGGATAGCTTGACTTCTTCCTTGCTGATTTGAATCCCTCTTATGTCCCTTTCTTGTCTTATGGCTTCAGCTAAGACTTCAAGTACAATATTGAATAGAAGTGGTGAGAGTGGACAGCTTTGTCTAACTCCTGATCGAAGTGGGAATGCTTCCAATTGTTCCCCATTGAGCAAAATCCTTGCTGTGGGCTTGTTGTATACAGCTTTTATGATATTGATAAAGGTTCCTTACATTCCTACTGTCTCTAGCGTTTTGATCATAAAAGGCTGTTGGATCTTGTCAAAAGCTTTTTCTGCATCTATCAAGAGTATCATGTGGTCTTGGACTTTGGACTGGTTTACATGATGAATTACATTTATTGATTTGTGTATGTTGAACCAACCTTGTGTGCCGGGGATGAAGCCTACTTGGTCCCAATGAATAATCTTTTTAATATGTTTTTGAATCCGATTTGCTAAAACTTTGTTGAGAATCTTTGCGTCTGTGTTCATCAGAAAGATCGGCCTATAGTTTTCTTTTTTAAGTGAGTCTTTACTAGTTTTTGGGATTAAAATGATATTAGCTTCATAGAAGGAATTTGGTAGTGTTCCTTCCTTTGCTATTTGATGGAACATTTTAAGGACTATTGGTATTATTAGCTCCTTAAATGTCTGGTAGAACTCTGTGCTGAATCCATTTGGTCCAGGACATTTTTTGGTGGGATGATTCAAGATTACTTCCTCAATTTCCTTATATGTTATAGGACTATTTAAATAATTCACAACTTCCTGATTCAATTTAGGTAAGTTGTGTTTACTTAGATATTTATCCATCTCTTTTGTGTTGTCAAACTTCACAGAGTATATGTTTTTGAAATATGATGTTGTAATTCTCTGGATTGCTTGGGTATCAGTAGTGATAACTCCATGTTCATTTCTGATTTTGTTAATTTGGGTTTTCTCTCTCATGCTTTTGGTTAATTTAGCCAGGGGTGTATCAATCTTATTGATTTTTTCAAAGAACCAGCTTTTTGACTGGTTGATTTTTTTCTATCGTTTTCTTAATCTCGATTTCAGGTATTTCTCTCCTTATTTTGCTAATCTCCTCTCTTCTACTACTTTTGGGATCAGATTGCTCTAGTGTCTCTAAAGCTTTAAGCTGCATTGTTAAGTTGTTTATTTCTGATGTTTCCATTTTTTTGATGCAGGCATTAAGAGCTATGAACTCACTTCTTAGAACAGCTTTCATTGTGTTCCAGAGATTTTGGTAAGTTGTATTTTCATTATCATTCACTTTCAGGAAATCTTGAATTTTCTTTTTAATTTCTTCCTGAATCCAGTTCTCATTCAGCATCATATTGTTAAGTTTCCAGAAGTTAGTGTTTTTTCTCTTGTTTGATGTTTTGTGGATGTCCAGCTTTAGGCCGTGTTGGTCTGATAGGGAACAGGTTAGAATTTCAACTTTTTTGTATATGTGCAGATTCGTTTTGTGGCCCAATATGTGATCTATTTTGGAGAAAGTTCCGTGTGCTGCTGAGAAAAATGTGTATTCTTTGGTACGTGGGTGAAAAGTTCGATAGAGATCTGTAAGGTCCATTTCTTTCAGGGTTTGGTTAAGTTCCAAAGTGTCTCTGTTAAGCTTTTGACCTATTGATCTATCCCATGTTGAGAGGGCGGTGTTGAAGTCCCCAAGAATTATCGTTTGGGGGTTGATTTCTTGCTTTAGACGCTGTAGGGTTTTCTTAATAAATGTGGAGGGGCCCGTATTGGGTGCATATATATTCAGTATTGTGAAGTCTTCCTGGTGAATTGTACCTGTGACTAAAATGTAGTATCCATCCATGTCTCTTATAATTTTCTTTGGTTTGAAGTCCACTTTGTCTGATACCATAATGGCTACCCCTGCCTGTTTTCTGCTTCCATTTGCTTGTAGAATTGTTGACCAGCCTTTTATTTTTAGGCTGTGCCTATCTTTTGTGGTGAGATGGGTTTCCTGCAGGCAGCAGATTGATGGATTGTGATTTTTAATCCAAGTTTGTAATCTGTGTCTCTTGATCGGTGAATTAATTTCATTAACCTTTAGTGTTATAATGGAGAAACTATTTTTAATTCCAGACATTTATTATGTTTAGTAGTTTTTATAAGTGTATTGCTTCGCTTTTAATGGTGTTATACTGCCTTCTATTCTCCTGGATATGCCTGTTTTTTTCTTCACGCTTGAGTATCCTTTCTAGCATTTTTTTATTATTAATACATTTTTATTATTATTTCAGCTCATACAAACTTATTATGTACACCAGTTCCCTCCCTCCCTCCTCTTCCCCTGGTACCCCCTGATCCCCCTCCCCACCCCCCTCCCTTCCCATTCCCCAGTGCCTCCCGCCCCAATTCCCAGAGAGTCCTTTCTTGTGCATGTCTGGTTTTCCTCTGGGCCCTCCTCTCGGATGACGTACAAGGACCCAGTGGCCTTTCCCTGAACCCTTTCCCTTGTTCCCCTTAGGTATAGGAACCCTGCTGTGGCTGCCAATCCTTTGCCTCCAAGGATCTTGGTGCCTTTAGCAGATGCTCTTTCTAGAATTTTTTGATGGCCTGGTTTGGTGGACATGTATCCCTTCAAGTTGTCTTTGTGCTGGAAGATTTTTCTTTCTCCCTCGATCATGACTGATAATTTTGCAGGGTAAATCAGCCTGGATTGACATTTTTGCTCATTCAATACTTGAAGTATGTCTCTCCAAGTTCTTCTTGCTTTTACTGTTTTGACTGAGAAGTCGTTTGTTATTTTAGTAGGTTTACCTTTCAAAGTGACTTGTTTTTTTCTACCTTGAAGCTCTCAGCACCAGTTCTTTATCTTGAATGTGGAGTGTTTTAACTATTATTTGCTGTCGAGTGCTTCTGTTTTGGTCTTATCTGTTTGGGGTGCGGAATGCCTCTTGTATATGGATGGGTCTCTCTTTTTTTAGATGAGGAAAGTTTTCCTTGATGACCAGTTTGAAAAATTTCCTCAGGGGTGGTATTTTGAGATTCTTGCTCTGGTATTCCATGAATACACATGTTAGGCTTCTTCAGGTTGTCCCATATCTACTGGATATTTCTCTCAAGTATGTTTTTGGCTTTAACAACCTCTTCCATTGAGCTGGTTAGTACTCCCACTTTATCTTCAAGGTCTGAAATTCTGTTTTTTGCTTCTTTAGTTCTGTTAAGACTCTTTGTGGAGTTCTGTGTTGAAGATAATTTGTCTTGTAGCTCAGTTTTAAACTCTGCTTATGTCTGTTTTAACTGCTCTATGCCAGTTTTTGTTTCTTGCACTGTTTTTCTCAACTCCTCCCAGTGTCTGTTGTGTTCCTCTTCAATGCGATTGATTCGATTATGTAATTCCTCCCGGATTTCCTCTTTCATAGTATTGAACATGGTAATGATCATATTTTGAAAGTTCTTATCCTGGGTCAGGCTTTCTTGGCCATTTTCTGTGGGTTTGTTCTGCTTGGAGTCTAACATTATGGGATTAATTCCTTCAGTGGGAAATTTGTTTACTTGAGTGTTGCTTCTCATGGATTTGCACTTTGACTTTGGCATTGTTGTTTTAACTCTTAAGATCTTTCATTTCACTAAACTGAATTATTTGGCCTGGGGTTCTGGGAGTGGGCAGGGACGGAGCTTACCTAGGTTGCAGGATGAGGCCTGGCTGGACGCACATGCGCTTCCCGGCTGGAGGAGCAGGGTGGGGAAGGGAGGATGGGGGCGTTGGCGTGGAGCTATTTAACCTGAGGGGAGCTGGGGCGGGGCCTAGGCACAGGGGGAGGTCCTCCTCGTCCCTCGGCCCTGTGCAGGCCTCTGGCTGGATGGTGGGGTAGGAGCTGGGTCCCTTAGGCTGGTCTGGGGTTCTGGTAGTTGGGCGCAGGCGGAGCTTACCTAGGTCGCAGGTTGAGGCCCGGCTGGACCGCGCAAGCGTCCGGGCCACAGGAGCGGGGTGGGGAAGGGAGCCCTGATGTATTATTAATCTTGGGGTGTTTGTATTTTTTAATCCCTCATTGAGCTCTTGTGCTGTTATTATTTATTCCCTTTAGCCTATTTGTTTATCCTTCTCTTCCATCTTATGTCTATTTCCTGAGTTAGGATTTCTATTTGTTTATACTGCTTTTATATGGGTAAATGTTGATTGAACGTCTATCTGAAGTTTCTGGGTACTGATTCTTTGGTGGGCTGGTTGTCTTCTATTTGGAATGCTGATTTTCAGCACTCAGATTATATTTATAGCATCTATATTTTGCTTTCTGTAACTTATCAAATGTTTAAAAAATCCCTTGAGGCAAAAAGAAATAATTTCATTATTCTCTGACTAGAAACATATTGATGTTTCCAAATGAGTTTTCTGAAGTGACTGTTATCCTCTTCTGGAAGTTCTAACTTTTGTATCTTGGTGTTATATCATATATTCTACCTGGGCATATTTCCCATGTGTATGTGAAAGTAAGGGAATTGAGAAGTAGGATGCTAGTGCATGGGCAGGTGGAAGCAAAAATAAACAATTTGGAACCTTTCCTCTGAATAGGGAGATTGGGGGGGCAACCTTACCTGAACTGTGGGGACCACCCAACAGAGGAAAACAATGTCAGGTAGGGTCTTAGGACCTCACCTCTGTACTGGAAGAACAAGGGAAACCTAACCTGAGCTATGAGGAATGGGTAACAGAGGGAATTCCATATATCAAATTTTTGAAGGATGAATTTATAGTGTTTTATATATGTGTTATAATAGTATCTTATTATACTTCAAAGGAAAAACCTACAAGTATGTGCCTAACCTGGGAGAACTAGGCTAGCATTCTACATGACTATTACTAAATTTATTATAATTTCTTTGTAAGTACTTTGAAAAATAAGACAAGTAAGTCTCTCCTTGATCTCATGAATGATAAGAAAGCATTCAAACTCATGTAAGAGTATTGTACTTCTGTACCTCTCAAAGCAAAATAATAGAGTACAAATGCTACAAAAACCTTTCATGTGAAACAGTATTATGATTAGTAATATTTATATTAATCCAAGTAAATGCAGATAGAATGAAATGCATGATAACTTACACTCTATATTGTTTCATCTTACCTGACTGAAAAAATATTGCTACAAGTGATAAAATTTCTTCATATTGAATTTAATTTTCAAATTCATGTAATCACTTAAAATTTTTAGAAACATTATTAGGAACCAAATACCTCTTAAAATTAATACCAAATTTTCTACTTTCCTTAGTTTGATAACTTTGTTTCTGTAATACATTCTTAACTGTTCCAGCCCAATTGCATGGCTACCAATAAACCCATGACCAAAGTGTCTCTTATATTTGTCTGTTTACAGTTCTTTTTCCAACTTTGCAGAAGCACTCACACTAACACTAGGGTTGAAGGAACTGGATGCACCATATCCACATAATGTTGAGAAAGGGACAATCCTCACTTGTCATGCCATCATATTTCGCCATATGTAGAGAAGGATGCTAGTTTTCTCAACCTGTTCCTTTCATCTTTTTTACCCAGAGTCTAGACACACCCACACTGGGCTGAGCCTTCCCCATTAACTAGACAATCTCCTGAAGATTCACTCTGGGTAAACTCAACTATTTCTTTATAAATGTGCTCATAGCTCAAAGACTCAAATTGTCAAATTGACATCTATATCTAATTGTGATGGTAATCCAACCAATTTATGAGATAAAGGGGATTTTATTCATGCTCATAATTCCAGATTATAATCCATCATGGCATTGATAATTATCAGCAAGGGCTAAAGAACTGACCACAGTACATCCACAGCAAGAGCAAAGGTTAAAAAACAGTGTAAACCGCCATGTTGTCAGCTTTCACAAAATGCTAATTATCTTTTTCTTACCCACCTGTCCAAAGAATGGTCTTACTCAGTCTTGGCTAGGTTGCCTCATATCAATTATTCAATTAAGACAATCTCCCACAGGCTTGCCCAGGTAAATAATGTTTATAGATGTGCCCAAAGGCCTACATCTCAATTGTCAAGTTGACAGCTGAGAATAACTGGCATAATTCCCAAGTATTTTTAATTAGTCTGAATCTGTCCAGTAAGCAAAGCATATACTGTTGATTCTCCATTTGCAGTATCTGAGAAGCACAGTCATATATACCTTTCCAAATCATAACTGAAGCCTTAAACCAATGTTATTATGTAGGACATATATGTACATTATAAAAAAAGTAAAGAAAAAATAATTTCTACCTAGGCAGGTCATTGGGTTACAAGAAGTATAATAAAAGTTCAAAATAAATATTATCCTTTAACACTTTATCACTTATTGAGATTTAAATATACAGATTGTTATAAATAACTATTTAATATTAGTTCTAACAAGACAAAAATTTGCAATGGAAAAAGGAGGGCAAATTGGACAGGGAATAAAATAAAAATAAAAAATAAAAAAATTAGTTAAATGGTAAAGTTTTATAATTCATGTCGATTTTTCCATTTTTTTTTCAGACAGGGCCTATCGAAGGGTTTGAAATTCCATACACCAAAATAGAGATATGCATTATTAGACACAATATAAGTTTTTAGCTTAGCTGATTATCTCAGTGGATTTTAAGGCTACTGGTGACATTGCCAGATCATCTGTCCAGGTAACGTCCTTGTTCCGATGACACTCTTCCTCCAAGTACATCATCATTTTCGATGTGTTTCTATTCAGAAGTTTTCTCCATCATCCCTTTTCTATAAAAGGACAACAGTATATTGAAATGTTTCATTGAGTTTTTTTCTGGTTTTTAGCAAAAAAAATATGTATATATCCTTTATCTACCTTGGTTCCATAAATGTATGGGCAGTCAAGTGGTGAAAAGTAGTTACTATCCTTAACACTTTGTAAAGCAGCTTTGTAATTATTGGTTTTGCTATACAAATTCACAATTTTTCCATTATTTGCAATGTTTTTGAATCATTTAATACATATTTTAATCTTATACATTAAATGATAATAGTTTTCCTAATATGCAGCTTCATCTTTTAAAATGTAATTTTTCTGCTTCAGAGTTAAAGTTTCTTTAATGAAATTGAAGATATTTTTATCACCGTAAAATTTATTCAGTTTATAATAAAAATAAAACTTCATTACTTCAAAGGAAAACTTAGAAAAGGAGAAGACTTCACACTATACATGTGAAAAACAATACCAAACTATAAACAGAAATGCAGGATCAGAGAACATTCCACAGCACAGAGCAAATATGAGGCTCTTTGCATTTTTATAACTGTAAAATTTAATATGTTACTTATTGAACATCAGTTTTATATACCATCAATGTTTATAGCAATCATCATATTTCTTAATTACTTTGGGGGACATTACAAACAAGGGGTGTCATTTTCTCTCTGTGAAGTGAAAGAAATAACATCTGAAATTAGATTAATGAGTAAACATTATTTGATTTATCATGAAAATACATAATAGAATTGGTCAGTTAAATAACTCCAGCTCTACATTTTTCTGCTACTGAAAATATTGACAATGATCTTATGTAAAACCTTATTTTATCAAATTAAACAACTTGTTTCTTACTACAAGCATTTGATGCTAGTGTTGCTACTTGCATTGACAAGTAAAACAAAATTTCGTGACTCAGATAATAGTTCATTCCTTTAAACAAAATAGTCCTTATTATATATATATATATATATATATATATTTCACAAGCAATTGCATAAAGCATATTTTATACCAACAATCTGTATATTTCTCCTTTGATACATTTCTGATTTAGATCATTTAAATGTAAAGGGTATTCCTTCAAGGATTTAAGTATAAATTATGATTACTAAATATCAAGCACTTATCAAACAGGAAAGCCAATGCCTCAGCAGAGAATATTGAGAATTAGAAATCTTTGCATTACTCTCAAGTCTTTTCTACATGAAACTGCACAGTCTGTGATTTTCTAGCCAGAAGCCAGCCTTGGCAATGAATCAGGTTTAAATTCCAGCAGGCATGAAAACAATTTCAAGTGACAGGTTCATCAGAAAGAAAAGATCAAGATATAGTTTTGCAGTGGCCATTGGGAACAAGAGAAAAGCAAGTTCTTGAGCCCAGAAGAGAGATAAAGCAATGTATTTGCCCTGGATTCTTTAAGCTTCCCTTAGGAAAGAATAACTATTCTAAGCTACCCCATTCTTGCCCATTTTTATGGGAAGAAGTACAAATACAGCATACCTGGAAAAGGCCTGTGTAAAGTGACAGAAATTGAACTTATGTTGCACTCAGGGCTCTCTCATTCTTCACTTACGGCACTTCAAGTGAAAAACTGACAGGCGAGAGCATGTCTTTGTTAGGATATAAAAATCCAATGAGAGGACAGAAAAGCAGCTCAGTATTTGCCTTACTCAAGTAAAAAAAAATATTGAGCACGAAAATGTAAGTTCTAGCTAAGACTTGGATTTTAATTCTTTCTGGAGACTGTCATGTGTGAAATGAAATTATACCATGAAGTAACTATCTGAATGAAACAAAGAGTTTCTAAGAAAAGTTTAGGGAAAGTGAAGTATATGCATAATTAATAATCTCCCAGATGTCAGGATAGATAGTGGTCTAAAATTTTAATGATTTCAGGGAATTTAACAGAAGGATTTTCTAGCATTGACAGTCACTGAAAAAATTAACTAGGGTAACTCTCCCCTTAGGTTAGGATTACAAAAGACACCAAGAGAGAATATATTCTAACAAAGAAATGTTTTATATATAAGCAGTGTTTATGAGGAGAGAGAGCGGACATGTATCCTTGGAGACTAAAGAAAGGACAAAGTTGTGTGTGTGTGTGTGTGTGTGCTTGTGTGTGTTCATGATGTGTGTCCAATACCATTTATATGCACAATATATTAATGCAACATGTTGAATCCACTGAGCATTTTCTGCTAGGAATTCATGCAATTTTAAAAGGACGGTCTTCTTAAATTTTGCACAAAATCCAAATACCTAACTTCCATGCATCACCATAATTAATTAATTAATTAATTAATTAAGAATTTTCCTCCAAAGTCCACACAGACCTTAAATTCACTATCTAGTTAAGATTGGCCTCTATATCTCCACATTCCTCAAGCCTTGCTGTCTTGGGTATTGGGGTAACAGGTGTGTATACATTTGCCCAGCTAAAAATTTAAGTTTCATCACATGTGTAAATAATCATATATTTATTTGTAAGCACAAATACACTTTTCCCATTTTGAAAATATTGTTTAGATGACAAATTAGTCAAACTGATTAGCTTGGTAATATACAACTATATGTCAATATCTGATAATTCAAAACAAAAGAATTTGTAAAAGCACTCTTCTTGAAGTTAATGAGATTTCACAGGTTGTAAGAGAACTTATTGAAGAATTATGAGAGCCCCCATTAAAAGTCAGGCATGACCATGTATACCTGTTATCCAAGTACTGATGTAGAGGTAAATTTAGAAAAGAGAAGAGGATTAGTAGGTCCTAAATCTTATTCTTGTTTCAGAACAAACAATGAATTCAAGGTTCAGTGAGAGATCCTGTCTGAAGGAAATAAGATGAAGTCATAGAGGCATGCACAAAATAAGCATTAGTCACAGAGAGTATTCTGAGCTCCTCTTCAAGATTTTCACTTCCTGACATAGGTTAATCTAATAAGACTTCCATTCAACTCACCTGTAAAGGGATTTATGGAATACAGGAAAATTTCCCCCTTGATTATTTTAATAACTGTCTTTATGTGATTTTGACCAATGAGTAACAGAAACAATATAAGAAAGGAAAGATTTATTTTAGTCCATGGTTTATGGAGATATAGTTTAACATGATAAAGAGGAATAGCTGCCAAAGCAGTTCTGTATATACTTGTGGCAATGCAGGAGAAAGTTTTGAGTATTTATTGTTTTATGTGTTGATGTGATGTGATGTGATGTGGTGTGTGTGTGTGTGTGTGTGTGTGTGTGTGTGTGTGTGTGTGTGTATTTGTGTTTTGTTGTTGCTTGGGTGCATGTATTTTTGCAGGGAAGGGATGTATGCACATGAGTGAAATTGATTATGTGTACTTGTGGAGGGCTATGGGTGATGTTAGGGATTACTCTTGATTTCTCTTCCTTATTGTTTTGAGCCTGTGTCTCTAATAAAACCCAGAACATGCAATTAGAACTAGTCTAGCTACTTAGCTTATTTTGGGGATTCCCAGACTACATTTTCCATAACAGGAGTTATAATTCAGTCACCACACCAGGCCTGACATTTTTACATGGGATCTTGTAATCCTAACTCAGGTTCTTTCATTTGCAAGGCAAAGGCTTTATCTACCTCTGGCTAAGACTATACATTTTGACAGATGAAGGTTTAAGAAAAAGACCAAAAACAGGATTAGATTACAATAACGAAAACCTATTCATGATGTTTCACAATGACTACCCAGGCCCTGCAACTTCAGTAAATTTACAAACACAGACACCTTTAGAATACATTCTGATTTTATAACTGAGTCTAAGGGTTTTCCTGGTAGACACTGTTATGGAAAAGACAGTCCAGCATGCTGTTTCTTTGAATTTAGTAACAGATTAATACAAGAAATATGGTAAAACTGCAGCTCTACAGCTTCAAACAGTATGTTCATGCCAATACACAGAATAAACTATTGGGAGGACTCTGAGTTTCAAATGAGAACCTCAATGTTATGAACATATTGATTCATGTCTTAGGTTACCTTGAGAAGAGAATCTGTGTGACTAAGCATAGACTTTCATGCAGAAAAATGGGGGAAATAAATAAATGTTTGGAAGTTGAAATTGTTATATTTCTCATAAATATTTAATGAAAACTAAACAGAGATTAATAAACACCAAATTACCACTGAATATGTGATCCTGTCTTTCCACTCTGTATTTTAATCAAACATGATCACTCAGTTCTGTATTTTATCATATTATGGTATGAAAGGTAATTTTTTTAACTTTTACTTTGTATTATGTATATTTCAAAGTTTGCTTTAAAACCTGTCTAATATCTCCTTATCCAACATTAATTATTGCTTTTTTATTACTTTTTCATGGTAATACAGTGATTGTGCTTACATTTATTAAAATTTAATTCCATAGGACAACACTAATATTGAAAATTCACATTATTATTTTAAGACATCTATATTTTCTTGTAATTTGCATTTTGAGGAATTTTTACATCTCTCCAGCCTTCTTTTCATCACCTATCATCAAAGAGTTTTTTTTTCCTCATTCACTTACTCTGTGTGTGCAAGTAGTATGGAGAGACATTCACATGCTAAAATGTGTACAGGCATTTATATCGAGGTCTGAAATTACCACAAAAATGGAGTTATAGGGCGCCAAGTGTATTAAGTAATCATATCATTTTACAACCATAGCTGTGTATATCTTTGGGTGAACATTTCTCTTTCTAAAAGCACATAAAGTTATTATTTTTATTACTACCCACAGATAGAAAGTTTATTGGAATAAAAATTTGTATTTGAGGTTAAGACATGTGCTTGTCCTTTTTTTAACAGTATAAATTTGATGAGTATATAAAAGCAGTCCCAAGCTCATATTTCATGAAAAACATTTTCCTAGTGAACTATTATACTATACAATTCCCCATAATGTTAATTAAACTCTTGAGTCTTGAGTCTTCTTGAGTCTTCTCTGGTGCGTTATGTACAATTTTTGTTGCTCGAATAAATGCCTGACCAGAAGCAACTGAAAAGAGTTAAAAGGTTTAATTTAAGTTTTCTGAGGGTTATGTTATCTATCAAAGTGGTAGACCTGAGGATGCTATTCTTACTGAAATTTTGGTTAGTGAACAGAGTTGAGTGCTATTCCTCAGCTAGATCTCTCATTTTGGTGTAGTCTGCATTCCCATATGAAGAATAGTACACAAATTTAAAACTGGTTTTTGTGGTATCTCTCCCCCCCACCCCGACCCCCCCCACACACACACAAGGGCATGGCTCCAGGCCATTCGGATGGAGAAAGGCAAGTTCGCTGCCCAGTCCTCCGCCTCAACTCCAGAGACTGGGACACAGGTGGGGAGTTTGTCAGAGCAAATTTCGATTTATTGGGAGTAACAAAACAGCTTATATAGACAAAGGACCACAGGGCAGTAAATGGGCAGCCAATTATGTCAAAGGTCAACACAGCATGCAACCCTTACAGGTCAGACTCAATGTATCTCAGTAAGGAAGGCAGGTCAACTCCTAAAAGCCAATTAGTGCTCTCTGTAATGTGATCAGGGTTAAGCCAGGACACTAGCTGTCAGTGTTATCTTTGGTCCCATGTTCTCGGCTATGCTCTGGGGTAATTCTTGGGTGGGCCCAACAGTTTTCCCACTCTAATTAACCTAGTATGTAGAACCATTTATAGATCTGCCCAGAAACTGACCTCTTAGTAATCGTAGAGTATGTCAGGCTGAATATCACTACTATTTATCCAAAACTTTATCAAAACTACATAAAATATTAAATATCTACTTGTCAATAAATTCCACATCCTGGGGCTGGAGAGATGGCTCAGGGGTTAAGCCTCTGCTTTGGAGGCAGAGCGTCTTGAGTTCAGATCCTAGACCCCAGGTATAGATGCCAGGCAGAAGTGGAGGGGAGGAGAGGAGGAGGGGTGGTTCTGGTCCTGGTGGGTGGAGCTTGTGAAGCCGGGTATAGAGTAAACAAGGAGGAAGTAGAGGCAGTCCTTGGTGGTTCCTGAATTTGCCCATGGTTCTACACACACACACATACATACACACATGCACACACACTCAATTGAATAAAAAAATTTTTTTAAAAAAATTTCACATTCATATATTATGAGTGATAAATAATAGTTCAGTAAATTGTTCCAGCATAATAAAGGAAGACTTTTTCTTCTTATTTAGATCTAGTTAAGAAAAATGTTGTGGACATAGGTGTTAAAGAGAGAAATAGCTTATATTTTTTTATTATTTTGCTAATAATCAAATATTAGGAGTAATAAGGCTACCAGATTATTTAAGAAATTGCTAACCTGAAGTTAATTTTAAAAAATGCTAAATTACCCAAAGTTGCTATTTTACCACCATTTAATTATGCAACAAAAAAGGGAATTTAAATTTAAAAACGCACAAATATATTTTTGTATCTCTGTATAGAAAAACTTCATTTCCATGATCTAAACAAATTATTTTTATAGATAATGATTTAAGGACAACTGTGAAAAACATAGAACGAAACTAAAACATTACTACAAGTAATGATTTATAACATAAAACAGAGAAGTTCTTAACATTAACTTCAGATAAAACAATGGTAGAAAGGAAAGGAGAAAATTCATTCATTGGTTCTATAATGTTAAGACAGTGCTTTTATTTTGAGGAAAAATCATGAATCAAAACAGACAAACACTTTGTTTTTATGAAGCGTAAGCCCAAGTGAGGGCAGATACCATAAAAAGAAAATATGCCATTTTTCAAGCAGGATAACTGCTGTGAGGAAAACACAGGAGAGAAAGAGGCAGGGAGGATGGAGATGGGAAAATGCTCTGTGATATAAAGTAGAGAAGGTCTGTGTTAGAAGGTGAGAAACAAACAACAGTCAGAAAGCAGTGAGAAGCAGAGTCATAGGCACAAACAGCTTTTCAAGGGAAAGAATAAAAAATTGGTAAGTGGTTTCCAAGAATAATTATTTTTGCATTGTATTACGTCGAAAAGAATGCCTTTCCTTAGAACAATATACATGTTTGGTTGTTATTAGACATCCAAAGGTGAACTATAAAAAAAAATCTTTGTATATGATAGTGGGAATGACTGCTTTGAGCAAGATTAACTTCCACTGAGTGCAATAAGGCTAATCTGTACACTTCAGAGAATTTGGATGTGTTTTCAGAATTTCTCAAAGCAGATCGTAACTCAACTGTTGCATTAACCTCTAACTAGATCTGCAAATCCTCCTCCACTCCCTGAACTGCATTCCCCTTCCTCTTAAGGCAAGGAAAATCTCTTGCTGATATAATGTTAACATTTTTACTTAGTCCTGATTTATTTCGTTTTTCTATTTAATGAGAAAGTTGATTTACCATTGCCCAAATTCTGTAATTCACCAGGACAAATTTGCTAATTCCTTCTTTTACTACTCTGTGCTGTAAATGTGACTCTTGAAGATGAACTACTGGGGACAGGTGTAACAAAGAAGTGAGTTAAGGCAGGATTCTTAGCAATCTGGAAGAAATTACATTGATTACATAAGTGATGTGAGAAATGACAAACTATATGGGGAAGCACTCTTTTCTGGTGCTAATTAGCAATTTGGGAGACTGTAAAACTAGAAAGAAAGTATGTATTATTGGTCTTTGATCTCATCTACTTTTGCCTAGGTGAGAGATAACTTTTTTTTTCTTTTCTGATACTTATATGATTTCTCCTACCCTGATGAACTGTCTCCTGGAACAATAAGGTTGAATAAATCTCTTTTACTCATGGGAGATGCTTGGGTCAGGTACTTATTATAACAAATAAATTGTGAAACTGACACAGTTCTCATAATCAGTAATAGGTCATACTACTTGGCACAAGCTTTATTTGACCTAATTTTTAATTTATAATATGCAAACTATATATTTTTCTATATTATGCATCTCAAATATATTACATAAAGTCCTATCTTTTTATTCTTTGAAACTTTTATATGCAAATACAATGAACTTGTGTCTTCAGCTCCTACCAACTGCCTCACCTACCTGCCTTTCCACCACACATGATCTTTCCAGCCAGTCTCTCAATCACTCATACATCATCCTGCATGTGTAAACTGTGTCCATTTCCTAAGACTACAATTAACTTTTTAAAATATATATGCATGTATTATTTTAATGTTATATACAATAATATAGTGTATTTATGGACTTTTCACCCTTAATCCCTAATTACATTTTTTTCTCCTTTTAAACATTCACCACACTCCTTCATAGTCAAACTCCCTCCTTTTCTGAAGTCTTTTCACTTGTTTGGACCACTGGGTTTCATCTAGTTTGATGATATATGTATAAATACATACTGGAAATAAATTGCATAATAATGAGGAAAACATCTTCCTTTTTTTCCTTATCAGCATTTGTAATCAATAGTTTCTCAGGGAAGTGTGGAGGCTCTTGATATCTTTCTCTTCCCATGGTGAGATGTTCATAGGATAAGTCTCATATATTATTGCTGAGAATCAATGGATATCACAGTCCTTTCAATGACAGAGATAATGCCCAACCAGTTTTGTTCTACTTCAGACACTTAAAATCTTACTTCTGTCTTCTGAGATTTTTCCTGAATCTTGGTATAGAGGTCAGGATGTCTTAGATATCTTTTTGGGTCCTAGCATTCAATGTCACTTCATTTTTTGCTCTTGGGCCAGGTGAGCTTTCCTATAATAGACACCTTCCATGAGGTAGAAGGAGGCTTATAGGTTGAGTGCTGAATGCTCTTCCAATACATGGGTATAAGAACAGAGTTTTAAAAAGTGTGATATGTACCTTTATAGCTAAAACTTCAGAGCAGGCACTCTTTCTGGATCCCAGATCTTCCCCTTTCAAAGTTTTTTGTTCTAATTTATAGTAGCAGGAATGTGTTCTCTGCTGAAATCTTGAAGCTTTAGTTGTCCCCTTGATATTCTATTACACTGATGCTCATCTTGGAAAACTTTGTAAAATTTAATGTTTTTGTTCTAAACTGACTATGGTGTTAGAATACATAAATATTCCAAGATTATTGATTCTTTTAGTTTTCAATCATGTTGAAAATACATAATTTAGGGGAATGAATGTTATATTTCACCTTACAAATCTTGATTAATCTTTGTCAGCATGAGAGAATAATTCATATAAACATCAAAAACTGGATTAACTGAACAATTAATATCTATGGAAATCATATTCTTGTATTTTATAGTATTCCATTCATGAATACACTAAATTTATGATATTTTCAATCTCAATCTCCCCTCCTTTTCCCCTCACAACAGTTCATTTATCCTTTTAAACTCCCTCCTATTTTCAAGTCTTCTCATTTGTGTGGCCCCTATTTTTCATCTCTTTTGCATTTAAAGGCATATCCTGACATGATTCATACTTCCTACATATCATGTATTTTTGTTTGTATACCATTGAGGACAGCATTTCTTTTATTTCTTGTCAGCATTAATCCTCACCAGTCTCTTGGATAGGTGCAAAACTTCTTGAGATTTTTCTACTTACATGGTGAAATGTTGATAGAACAGTTCTTGTAAAATTATACGTTTCTGCAATAAAATCATGGATAACATAGCCTTGCCATCCAGGAGATAATGTGTAAGCAACCAGTATTTCACTTAAAGCTTTTAGAATCTTTATGGCCTTTCTTATACAATGTTCTCTGAGCCTTAAAGTGGGAGTGTGTTGTGGTCTCAGGCATTGCAGAGACCCTGGGGGTTGAGGTAAGGAGGCACAGAGTCAACGACACAGACTCGGAGAGTCAGGCAAGTGGCAAAGCAGGCTCGTTTATTGCGCATATTGGGCTTACCTATATACCCCCACTCAACATCCCATAAGTTTCAGTGGGAGCTTTTGCTGCATTGTCCTGTCCAGATTGGTTCTCTCAGTCAGGCCATTTGAGATATGCACCAGGCAGCAGCAGCAGGTTCTAGTTTGAGGAAGTTGCATTTGTGCATGTGCAGTCCATTTCAGACAATACAGCCTGCCTGGTTGTGTTCCTCTTGCAAGAGTGGATGCTACTTAGTGGATGTCCAGTCAAGAAGCAAAAAGGCATTTGTTTTCTGCAATTTAGGAAGTACCGCTTTTCAGTAATAGATACCGTCTGTTGAAGAAAGAGGCAATCCTGTAGAAGGGATCCTAAATACTCCTCTAATCTTTGGTTGTAAAGGCAGATATTTAAAAGACACCTTGATGGAGTGTCTTCTTAGTTAAACATCCACTGTGCTTTTCCCTTGAGACTATGCCCTCCTGTGTCATGGGTTCTTGTTCTAGTTCCACTTTGCAGGAACGTTCTCCTTGATGACAAGTGGTCTTCAAATCCTTTCAGAAAACTGTATTCAGGCCACTATTACATTGATGGTCAACTCATGTCATGATGATTGGTATTTTTAAGGTTAGATCAGAGTGTCAATTTGACAGATGCAGGCTGTTTGTGGTATCAGTTGTTTTAAGAGCCCCAAGAACAAGCCTACAGTTACTTGCTTATTGATGTGGAGAACCTAGCCCATTGTAGGTAGTGGACTGGATAAAAGGAAATAAAAGGAGAAGGAACTTGCTCTTCCCTTATCCTGTGTTGACTTCCTGTTGAGTTCACTTTGAGCACCCTTGCCTTCTTTGAGCAACAGTTCCTTCTTTGTTGCTGCTGCCACTACTGTCTCATGACATGAGCCTTTAGATTTAAACCTTGCCACTGTTTTCACACCTTTTGGAGCTTGGTTTTGCAGGTCTTGCCTCTGTCCATCATTGATGTCAGGTCTCAGCTGTTTTCTGTTGATATTGGAGCCCAGCCTTTTCAACCCTCCAGCTGGAAAAAAAGTTCAAGGCTTTCTCTGGATCCTTTGACTTTGTAAGACATTTGGACATTCAGGTCAATAATAAAGCAGCTACAGGGATGGGGTACTTTGAAGGACACTGCGTTTATTGTAAGTTGACCCAATAAAACTGTACACATATGTACTCGTATGGTCAAATGGCATTTTAATCTTTAACTTTTTTAGAAATCACATATTGATCACCAGAGTGGTTTTATAAGCCAGCATTCCCACCAGCAATGTAGGAAAGTTCCCTTCTCTCCACATCCTCTCCAGCATTTGGTGTTGTTTATACTGTGAATTTTCGCCATCCTGATTAGGGTGAGGTAATATCTCAGGGTAGTTTTGATTTGCATTTCCCTGATTGCTAGGATGTGGAACATTTTAAAAGATATTTGTTAGATATTTCAATTACACCTCTGGAAAAGTTTCTTTTGAGTTCCCAGGCCCATTTTTTAATTGGGCCATTTATCTTCTTGGCGTTTAGTTTTTTAAATTCTTTGTACACTTTGGATAATAGAGCTCTACCAGATATATGGTTAGTGAAGATTTTCTCCCATTCTCTGGGTTGTTTCTTTGCAAGGTTTATAATCTCTTTATATGAACAGAAACTTTAATTTCATAAGTTCCCATTTGTTGAGTGTTGCTTCTAGTGACTGTGCTATTGGACCTGCACAAAGGCTGACATATCACCCCCCCCCAAAGTCTATAGGGGAGAAACTTCTAGGCAATAGGATACTTTGAGGTAAGGGATTAAACAATCATAATAGAGTTCCCATACTAATAGGGAGCCCATGAAGGGGATCTGGGCTATGCCACTAAGTCCTGAACTCTTACTAGGGTGGAAGATTCAGAAGGAGGTTTGGTGTTCACACAAAAGGACGCTCCAAGGAATGGAAGGGGGAAAGGAGAAGGCACTGGGAGAATAGGCGTGAGGGAGGGGGTAAAAAGAATGGTGGAATGGGTGAGAGTGCAAGGGGTGATGACTGGGGAGGGGAGAAGGGAGGAAGAGTGTGGCAGAACCTGTTGAGCTGCTTGTATAATTAGGAAAAAAAATGGAGAAAAAAACTATACACATATATGGCTTTATTAAATCAACATGCATATGTGTGTTTGTGTGTGTGTGTTTGTGTGTGTGTGTGTGTGCGCGTGTGTGTGTGTGTGCGTATGTGTGCTTTTTATCAATTCTGTTCTTCTAGAGAATCCTGAACAATGCATTTTTGTAACATCATTTTCATAAACTGATGTGTATTGATGAGATTTTTGATTGCCTTTCTTCTCCAGTTGTTTTCATTCTCTGGTATTATATAACTATACACCAAGGAGGAAACTTCCAGATGTGTTTTAGTTGCTGTTTTTTGCCCATGTCCTGTTATCCATATGTGTTATATCTTTAGTAGGGTCTTAGTATTGGTTTGTGGAGGGCAAAAAAGAGTAATGGCAAAAGCCTAGTTTTGGGGGGCCTTTGAGAATTCTGACCAACAACCTATCAGAAAGTGTCATATATCTGTTACTTCTGTTATTGTTTAATTGCCTGTAGGTTATAGATGGGGACTTCCAGAGAATATTTTAAAAAGTTATCTTCACCTTCTTGCTCTGTACTGCTCTGTAGAAGGATGTTCCATTCTTGTTCTTATTTAACTAAAACATTTTTGAAATATTATTATTAAAGGAGGTTGCTATTGGTTTTGGTAATAGTCCCTATCCCCTTTTCAACCCAGTCCACAATTCATTAAGGAATCACATTATTTTACATAGATTATATATGAGTGTGTGTGACTTATTGGTAGAAATGGAAAAAAAATTAGTGAAGCCATATCTGTATTCACCCCTTATCTTCATGGATTGCCTTAGAAGATTATGATTCATCTCACCAGAAAAATCTGTCCTTCTTGTCCTTGATTTAGTAATTGACATAACATTTTTCTTTGGTACATAATCAATTGACTTTATTTATTAGGGAATAAGGGTTTTGAAAGAACGTGAACTCAAGAATGCAAAGTACAAGATAAACTTAAGCAATGTGTTCAAGCTCAAATAGATTATCTTATTTTATCATTACCATGGTTATAATTTCAAATAAATTTTGAATCGCATTACTACTAATTGATAAACATGGCTTGATTTTACAAAATCTTGAGGGTCTTTCATAATCATGCTATGAGATTTTAAATTAATTTATATTTGCATGCTACTAATGGCAATGAATTCTTTACTTCATTTAAAAGCTTTCATTTGCAACTGTTCTAACCTTGCACTGAATATTCACCAATCAAGTGTTGGAGATTATGACTAATTCTTAATTTATCATTTGTATAAATTTAACTATTTTCATAAATTTACAGGAAATTTAATATGCACTGATTTGAGAGAAAATAAGGTAGCTCTGTGGATCATAGAAGCAGATAGGCAGGAGGGTGAGAGGGAGTGAGATAGATTGGCAAAGAGAGAGGAGGTAGGGATGGGAGAGCACAAAGGGAGGGAAGGTTAGAGAAGAACGAAAAGGAAGGATTAAGTCAGGGTTAAGTATTCAATATGCTTGTAATACTAGAAGTAATTTAACAATAATAATACATCTTAAAAATTAGTATAATGTTTAAAAGAGAGTAGAGATATTACATTTGAAGTAAAATGAATGCTTTCATATATTTTAGTAAATAAATTTTACAACCAAATGATAATGTTACAATATGTAGTAGTTTGTTAAGTAATAAAAAAAATTAAACGCTTATATTAGATAAACATGAACATGTGAAGAAATGTGAGTTTTCCAGAGATTACTATGGAATCATGGTACAAGCACTTGCCTAAATGGTTATAATGAAGTTATGCTACAGTAAAGAAAACACATGCACACATGTATGCACACACACATACACACACACACACACACAGAGTACAAATGCATACTAGTACAACTTCTAACACAACAGAAATTTAAAGGAAAACAAACACACAAAGCTATGTCATGCAGGTGTGGAAAATTGAGCTATGGCATGCCATCTTTTTGGCTGGAAGTGCACAACCTGTGAAAGCTAGAACATGGCAGACATCATTCTTATGCCAAGCCAGTTATGATTTGCCTTGTTGGCTCAGGCCCAGGAGCAAGACATAAGAGATTCTATATGTTAGAATTTCAAAATATGACCTTAAGAATTTGTGTGTAAAGTGTTCAAAGTTGAATTAAGATCGGCTATTTTTTCCTAATTACCAAAGTGATCTTTGTGTTCTAAGAATTTGGTAAAAATGCTTTCCAAAATTCCAAGGTGTGGCTATTGTTTTTAGTAAATTTTATTATCAGGAAGCAAAGACCAGATTCCACTGCTTCTTAATGCCAGATTATGAGATCATAGTCCACATCTAATTTCTTAGAAAGATGAATTTATTGTGGAAGTCTAAAGTTTCTTTATTTTCAATTTATCATCTGTTCTCATTTTATTTGACTACAGCTTTGTGATATATGTAATAATCATACAATTCTTCAAGGTTGGACCATGTGGGGACTGTCATTCAGGTATAGAATCTTTTTTTAGCCTCTTGGCTTCTGGTGGAGGAACAGATGGCTGAGAATAAGAAAAAAAATAGTGGAAGAATAAAGGAGATGCAAAAGTATACAATAATGTTAAGTATCTAAGGAAACCTTGGCTCTCGAAGAATACCTTACTGTCAAGTTTATGACTAATTAAACTTCCAGCATTGTATTATTAGCATTAAAACAAACCTAAACGCAAATAATTTCAGCTACTCATGGAGATGCTCCACTTTAGATAAGCAACCCTTTTAAGTTCTGGTCTCTGCTGCTTCTGTGTCAAATCACTCATGTAGGACTCCTTCAGAGTCATGAATTTAGAAGTATTATTGAAGGAAAATAATTTAATTCTGCAAAACTTTCCAAGTAAAAATCCATGCAAATAAGTACAATAAAAGGAGTTAAGAAAAGCCTTAAATGATTTATTTTCTACCACAAATATATGTTAATAAAGGAAGTTTTAGAAACATATATATTCCTAAATAGGTATTATATCATTAATAAATTATTTACATATTACTCATCCTAAATGTTGAGTACACTGAGATTAATTCTCCTTGATCCCTACAATTATGGAATTTCAAGATTGCATTTTGAGTGTAACACATTTGGAAATGATGACATTACTTTATATAAATGTAATAGTGCACAGTCTGAGAATATTCACACAGCATATTGGTAGGGAAGTGGTCACTATCTCTTCAAATGTCCTAACTGTGAAATAATTACCAATCATTCCAAAATGCATTTAGCAATAATGGTTTATGAAAAGTGAAAAAGACATAGGAAGCAGGAACTGGAAGAGATGTTAAGTTCAGAAAGAGCTGAAAGTCAGGGAAAGTCCTTGATATCAATCTCATCAAACTCAGTAGGAAGTTACAAGTCTGCCATGTCAAATCACAACTTGATTAATTGGCCTTGCTTCCCAGATTGTGAAATCTGCATATGGCTCTAGTAGTGATATTTTCCTAAAACATATTACCAAGAACTGTATTGGAATTAACTATAAAATTCACTAGAAATTTGACTATTAAGCATAGGGATATTTCTCTTTAGTAGTTTTCTGATACAGGAGGTATCAATCAAACCATAATTTTTCATAAATTCTTCCATGTTTTGAATCATGCTGTCTGCAATAGTATATAAGATTAATTCTGCCTTCTGATTTGTACCCCTTTAATTGCTTTCTTTTGACTTATTATTCTCAACAAGATTTCAAGAATTATATTGACTGAGAATGGATAGAGTATTTACTCTATCATCTCATTTAGAGATTTGAGAAATTGCTCAGAGATTTTCTCCACAGATTAAATTGTTAGCTATAGAATGGCCATACATGGTCATTATTATGAGGATGAATGTTCCATCTGCTTCTTAATTCGCTCCTTATTTCTTCAAGAAACTTCATGAAGGCATGTTGAAATTTGTCAAGTGAATATCTGAATAAATTTTGATGATCATGTAATTTTTACCTCTATTAATATAGTATATTACACTTAATGATTTGCATATGTTGACTTAGAACAACAGCCCTAAGCAAAACTATGTTGTAGTGTATTGTCTTTCAGTGTGTTTTCAGATAATTCATTCACAATTTCTTTTATACATATATAAGTACATATGTATATGTAAAACCTCAATCAGCAATATAATTCCTCATCTTTTTGCAATATCTAACTGTCATTATTCACTCTAAAATGGGTGGGGATTAGGAGCTCCTCCCCCAGTCACTTTGGATTACTCTTGTGTGAAGAGTTGTGAAGGTAAATACTGCTACTGTAAGTTCATGACTACAACATTCATGCTGTATCTAAAAGATGGCATATTATAGTTCTCCTCAATATTGTCCAGTTATTGCATTCTTCTTGTCCCTTCCTCCATGATATTTCCTGAGTATTGAAGGAGTATATAAATGTCCCATTTAGGACTGACCACTGAAAGTTGAGTAAAGCAGCTATTTTTGAGTTGTAAACATAAATAATTTTGATTTCCTGTTCTTTAAACAATAAATGTAAGAAGAAGGCACTGGCAACTCCCTTAAGTCACCCTTATTAGTTGAACACACCTTGCCTATTAGATGTGCCTATTAGATAGTATTGTAATTTCCAGAGTTCAAAGCTAGGTAAAACAACTGAGGACTTTTCTTCTTCAGTAATTTTCAGAGGGCTGATAAGTACTTGCTAGTGTTAATGCAGAAGATAAATGTGGACTGCATTTCCCTAAACAGTACATATAGACCTCAATTATCCTCATGCCAGTGCTCAGGAAGCATCACAGAAGGGAGAGACAGTAAGATTATAAGAGCTTGCAATGAAATATTGATGGGTCTGACATTAGCTCCTGAACATGACAGAGTTGTGATATACAAGATTTTATGGCAGATATGTATCCATATGTAAGATTTGCATGCAATTTGTCTCAACATCTCACTATGAAAGGTCTCAAGAATATTTACATCTCTATGAGAATTGATGAAAAATAAAATTGATGGGGGTGAAAAGAAAGATGCATCCCTTAATGGTTTGCCTACTGATCTATAATATTTGCTGGAGAATGAAGTATGTTAGGTATATGTTATCAAAGACAGATTAGATAAAGTACAGTGGGCTGTACAAATTAAAACATTTGAAAATAGTAAGAAATCTGGCAAGAGAGAACAAGGATTATAAGGGGAAAAGGAGGAAAGGGGGGACTTTGGACCAAGGTGTGAAATTTAAAAATACTATGCACCATATTCATGTATGCAATATTAGTAGAAAATAAAATGGAAAAAAATAACTAAAAGAAAGCCTCCAGTTTAGATATTGAGTTTTACAGATTTTGCAGTAAAGGTATATAGTGCTTTCAGCAGTAGTACCTATTTGGGGGGGTTTCAAAGGATTTGTCAATTTTGTGAGAAATTTCAAAGAAACAAATCTTGTTAAATTATTCCTGTGAACTTTTTCTTTTAATCTCTGATTGATTAGTTTCTAACCCCTTAGTGTTTTTCTGTCTACTGTGTTTGGAACGGAAATCTTGGTGGTTTTCTAGAGATGTAAGTTATATTTTCAGGTTTTTTTGTTATCATTCTCAATGATATTTCAATGTGAGCACCTGTAGCTTTCCTCTTAGGATTGTCTTACCAGGCTAGCATAAGTTATAGTACCATGCTCTCATTTTCATTTCACTCTAGGCACTGTTCGAGTTCCTGATTTCTTCAGTGCCCATGGTCTACTCAAAAGCTATTGTTTAATTTCTAATCATATGTGTAGTTACTCTTACTGATTTATAATTTTAGGCCAATGTGGTCTGGTAAGGCATTAAAAATACGTTTCCATTTGCTAAAGCTTACTTTGCAGCATGCAATGTTAAAAGAAAAACCCTCCATAAACTGCTGAAAACCTTGCTGACTTTCAATATGGAGTCATATAAATATGAGAAACTTGTACTGACACCTCTATTGTTGCTGTTTCAGATTATAAATCGTTTTTGTTGTTTATGAAAATGACTGTGAATATTGGATATATAAACATTTTCAATTGCCTTATTTTCTTGATCAATATTGTCTCTTTGTAAATATTTCAGTGCTTTTCTTTGATTCTTTTAAGTATTTTTGTTTGATGCCTACTTTATCAGATATAACAACAGCTCTCCTAACTTCTTTAAAGCTTATATGTACTTGGTAAGTTAATTCCTGCCATTTGCCTCTTGGTTTTCAAAAACATTTGCTAGCCAAATTAGTGTACTGGAGATAACAGAATGTATAATGTTATTCTGATCCCCTTAATTAGATGCACATTGTAGTTTTTATTGGTGCATCAACACAATTTAAATTCTGGGTTATTGTTAAGAAAGATTTGTAATATCCATTAATTTTGTCAGTGAATATCTGTTTGCTTGGAATGGAATTTTTTTCCTTCTCTGCTTCCAATTAGAGTTTCTTTTCCTTGTTGGCCCTCTTTTGGTATCATAGCAAATATTCTTATCTCTTTTCTGATGAATGAGATCATATTTTTTCTTCCACATCAGGAATTCTCTTTAAGAATTTTCTCTAGTGTTGACTTGGCTATCAAGAATCTTCTAATTTGCTTTTGTTTTAAGATATTTACATTTTCATCAGTTTTGAGAGACATAGTTAGTTTATCAAGCATTTGGCCTAATTTAGTTTATAATTGTCTTGGCAGAATTTTAGTTTGAAAAACCTGTGATACTTCCCTTAGCAGTAATACTGATGTTACAGGTCAGTTAATTAGCTTTAAGTTAAGCAATAAAAATCATGCTTTCTACACTGTTAATTTAAACTTGTAATCAGGGTATGATTCATATCTATGGATCAAGGAAAGATAAGATTGTTCCTCAATGTATACCCACTAATACATAACACATGTGACAGCAAGTGCCCATGCATATGCCATAAAAACATGAAATTCAGTGTGTGTCACACATGCAAAAATTAATGAAAATCAAAGGGAAACAGGTAAGAAGCAAGGATATAGTACAAAAAAGAGAAGTAGTTTTTGTGACTAAGGTGTGAAAATATAAGTTCACTATGTTTATGTATACAATAGTAAGAGAAAAAAATTCATAATAAAAGAAAACAAGTCCTTTTCCTCCACTCAATATTTGTTTTAAAATTCTATTTTCTGTTCTGCTATTCTATATAAGGCCTCTAATCTGAATATAAGGAGATTAAAATAGATTTTTAAGGTTCTTTAACCATGTTTCTCTGCCTTTTACAGATATTAGTACTAAGATAAATCTAAGGACTTAGCAATGTAGAGCAACTGGATATACATTGTAATTTGAAGATGATCCAACCTATTGTGATCTTTCCATATGGCACTCTTGAGAAGTTCATGATCCAAGAACATCAGAATAAGCAAGGTGGAGTGGTACATCCAGTTTATAGCACCTATGCTTCTTTTGATCCTGGAAACAATTTTTGATAGCATGTCACTTTAGTTGGTAGGACAATTAGGATTCATATAAAGTGATCACACATAGACTATAACACTCGCTTGAATTATACACTTATATTCATTATAGGAATCATATTTTCTATGTATACACAACCAATATTTTAACAAAATGCTTTAGTGACAACTCTTATCAAACGTGTTCCAATTTATGAGACAATAATTGGTTCCTACTAAGGAACATTAGAAACTGCTATCTTTTAAAAGTTCCACCACTTTGATATTGTCACACTTGGATCTTATGCACTTACATAGGCAGTCTCATTCTTGACTGCTACTTGATAATGGAGGTTTGTTCATTTTTCATGTGAATGAGTCTTCCCACACATTTCTGCCTTTATAACTGATAGGCTTCCTTCCTTCCTTTGTGAAATATGATGCTTTCCTGAGAAAGTCTTATTTTGTCAAATCACCCTAGTTCTTTTTATTCTGTGTGATTAACCTGGCCACATGTATAATATGAAAGAGGCTTGAGCTATCAATTCAGACACTATCTGGGTAGCCCAGTCTCTCATTCTACAGATATTATTCTAACAAAACTCAGAGACTATTCTAACAAATCTGTTTTCTTAAAGTTTAGAGTCCAGGAACTTCTTTATTTTTGTCTGTCTCTGGATGAAGACAATCATTTCCTTTAAATGAGACTGTTTTTAAAATATTGGCATTAAGTTTCAAGTTCCTTTAAAGTATAAGTCAGATAGTTTCCCTTAATTATTGGAGCAAAGATGACATGAGATGTTAATTTGTCTGGAAGAACTTTAGATAAAAGGAAATATGGATATTAAGAATATCCATAAAAGCTATGAGAAGTCACAAAGGGGTACATACATGTGCAAGTACAAATGCATGTAGAGTGGGACTAAAATTAATGTTTTGTGTCTTCCTTTTCTCTCTCTACTTTTGTTATTAATGCAATGTCTCTTAGTTCAATCTTGAACAGGCCAGTGGTCTAGCCTTGCTAGCTATCATGTACAGAAATTATTGAATTTTACCTTCCATTCTCTTGTATTACAGGAGACACATGCACTTGAGATTTATTTTTGTAATAATATTGTTGTACTTCTTTTTCTATCCTTTATCCTTATTCCCATTCCACTGACAACCCTTCACCACCCCTGCTACACTCCCTTCTATATAACTTTTCTTACTATATCAATAAGATGATCATCACTGGATTTTAGAAATGCGATTAAACCTAATAGTAATATCTACTTTTCACTTTTGCTCTGGGTCCTGAATTAATGCGTTGTAATATAATAAAGAGCATCTTCAGCAGATGGCTGCTCTCTCAGGGAGCAAAGACCTGTCTACAAAATTAGCAGGGCTGACAATTTCTCCATTCTTTGACCTTAGCTAATATACTCTTGTTCCAACCTACTTTCAAAATTTAAAAAAAAAAGTCTTCCAAATATTTCTCTTCCATTAATGTTCAATCCACAGGGTCTATTCATACTAAATTGGATTCTTTCATTTAATGAGAAGAATAAGTCAGCTTATTTGCTCAACCGAGTTTTATAGCTACAAGTTCAATAGCTGTAATCTCTTGAAATATACAAAACTCAATACAAGCTTTCTCTCCAGTTGGTTGCTGTATCCCATTTCATTAGCAAAGCACTAATACCTTGACTGTTTGACTGAATCAGAATACTGAAACTTGGATCTGCTTGATAAGTTTATAATCTGCATGCAAGCAAGTAATTCTTTCTCTGTCATTATAGTAAAAAAAATGCTGTTTAAATTTATTTTTACTATTAGCATGAACTGTATAATATTGCTTTCCTAATTTCATTAGCAAATTCTTTGGAAAAATCTTTAGTGATATTTGATCATTAGGGAATATATTTGGCATGTAGAAAAGTTGGAAAAGTGAAGTGATGCCAATGAACCATTCATAGTCATCTAGTTGCCTATCATGTCATTTCATGTGAAATAGAATATTTCAGTTACATAAAAAATTTTAATTTTAACTCTTCCAGGAATAAATTTTAAATTCATGTCCAAACTTCTAATATCTTGGTACTCCATGTATATGCACATACAATTAATATTTTACTTTCAAAATTTGCAATATGTTGTAAAATTGCCTTACATCATTCAGGAGCTGGTACTCATTTCTCATTTTGCATTACTGAAAACATAATATGTTTGCTATATATCACTGAAGTAGAACAAAGTAAAAAGAAGAAAATAATTGGAAAAGAATTACAAAATTTATCTTACTTATGCATCAACTTAAAAGATGCTGAATCAAAATATTCTTAAACATTAATCTCTAAATTTAGATAATTATAACTTCATAAAATTTAGCATTTCGCATGGACAGAGAACAGTCATTTACTATGTGAATGCTTTAAGAAAATGAGTTCTTATGTTAAATGTTATTATTGAAAAAGTAATTCATGTAGGATCATTCCCTGATGGATCATGCCCAATTGTCTAAAGATACATTACTCAGAATGTAGTTTGATCTATTTCTCAGTATTGAGAATTTAACATAATCATGTGCATGCTAGGCACACAGTCTACCACTGAGTTATAATCAGCTGCTAAATATCAATCATAAACATTCAAAATGTTCAAGGTTTTTATCTGAAACATATTGATGCTCCATTTTAAGTCAATTATTAATGTATAATTGGACATTTACAAAATGTTCTAGCTATTTTTGGAGGCATTATAATTAACTAATTCTAGTAATAACAAACATTTAAAAGTAGGGAAACACAACACAAGGTAAGATGTGTGTTTCATCATTTCTAATTTTGTAATACTTAGGAAATTGTAATTCATCAATTGGTCCATCCCGAAATTTCAATTTTTGTTTAGTTTTTTCTTTCTTAAATATACAGTTTAAATAATGTATCACAGCAAGTCAATAAATACTTTATCAAAGGCTAGCCATATATCTTTCATCAATCAATTAATAGAAGATTTTAAGGTTCTAAAAATATTTAACCATGAAAATTCCAGATTGTCCCTGTTTATGAAGAACAGATTGTGCATAGTTTCCATCAAATTTCTTAGTGATCCTACAACATTTATTGCTATGCTGTGTCATCAATGTAGAAGATTATAATAATGAAGATCTATTAGCAATTACTAATGAATTTCTCTCATCTGGCTTTATTCTTAGCTATGTTTGGCACAGACTATCATATGAAACTTACACCTGCACTTATTTACTGCCAAGGAGAATTGGCTTTCAATTCTCCTTGGTGGTGTTCCCAAGAACTGCTTCTGTGTGCTATAAGTCTGAATAAATTAAAAATGAATAGGTCTGTCCACCCAATGGTATTCACCGTTTTATTTTTCTCTATTTGTGATTTTTCTTGGGCAAGATATATGTAAAGTTTTGACAAGTTACATTAACACAGAAATCTCAATGCCAACAATCATTAAATCTGAAAAACAGTAATCCACATCCATCGAAAACCACAGCGAAATATATTATTCCATTCGATCATGCATCTTAAAGTACATTTTTCTGCAACCAAATAATTCTTAAGACAATATACAGTACACTCTATTTTTAATTTTTCCATTTGTTCTGTCCTCAGACAAAGCAATAATTGAGGAATTTTATAAAAATCAAATCTCATCATTGTTCTTAAATTTCCAACTTCCTCACAGACTGTGAAGAACTTGATCCCTTTCATGTTCAGCTTGACACAGGTATTATATACTAAGGATATGGAAGGAGTTTCACTACCCATTTATTATTTTTACAGTCCAATATTTCTGTCGAGTGCCTAACTTCCATAGTGAGAGGCACTACAGAGAAACATCGATCAGTTCCACAGACAGGAATATGACCAAAGAATACAAACCAGAATCGTTTTGTTTTATTGTTCTATTTTTAAAAATAATTCTATACTAAGTAATACTTATTACTAAAAAGTACTTTATTTAAAACTAAAACCTGATTAATACTATATGAAAGTCATTACTATTTTTGGATGATCATGTTGCCTCTAAAAGACAGTCAAGATTTTACAAAAGATGCATTTAAACATATATTTTGTCACCATGATTAATTTCAACAAAGAAGGCAGGAAGTGAGTTGTCAGTTACAAACCTTCTAAGAAATTTACAAAGGAAAATATATCGTGGAAGTTTGAAAATATTCTCTGATGTCACAGACTAAGAAAGGAAAATAGTCTGTCACTTTTTATAGATGGTAGCATCATGCATTTCAATAGACTCCAGGACTCTACTAAAACACTGTCATCACTAATATTCAAGAAATATGTAAGATAAAATATTAAGTTTTAAAATAAGTAGATGTACTCTTTGAATATTGATAATTATTGAAAATGATGATTTTGAAAGCAATTTTATTAAAGGGCCTCAAAAATTAAAATACCCAGGAATATATTTAATGAAAGAGGAATGATCTAGAGATGAAAATCCATAAAATATTGGTGAAAGTAAACCAAAAGTTAAATAATCATAAAATAGGAACAAAATTGTAAACTCGTATAAAATCACATTAAAAAACTAAACATCAACTTCCGGCAGCGCCGCGTGGAGCTGAGCTGCCGGGAGGTCTTCAGCATGGTGGTCTTCGCCGACCTTGCGGAGCCGGTTCTGCCGCTGAAACCCCAGAAGACTCGCAGTCTCAGAATCCCGCGCGGACCCCCCGACGCGCGGCCACGCCAAAACAGGTAGAAGGTCATTCCTAGAATCGTCTACGTGGGCCACCTTCCCCCAGAGCTTAAGAGAGCCAGCTCTATGAGTACTTCTCCCAGTTTGGCAAGGTGACCAAGCTCAGGCTGTCCAGAAGCAAGCGGATTGGAAATAGCAAAGGCTACGCCTTCCTGGAGTTCGAGTCTGAGGATGTTGCCAAAATAGTCATGGAGACAATGAATAATTACCTGGTTGGTGAAAGACTCCTGCAGCCCTCATATCCAGCGGTGAAGCGGTACCAGAAGCGCAGCTTTGTGCAGCAGCTGCGCATGGAAGAGCACTTCAAGAGGAGGATGCAGCTACTCCGGGAGAGGCTAGCCGCCAAAGGGATCAAATACACCTTTCCCTCCTTGGTTTTACCAAATCCAAAACAGAATTCAGCTATTCCTAAGAAAAAGAAGAAGATTCCCAAGGGGGCTCCTGACATATCTGATATGTCTTTGGAGAGCCAGGTTTTATCTAATCCAAAAAAAAGGAGTGAAGGGTACACGAAAGAGAAAGAAGAAGGCAGTTTCGAAGGCAGTTCCTAACACTCCTGAGAAGTCGGTGGATAGCCAGGGCCCTACACTCGTTTGTACATCAGCGTTTTTGGAGAAACGAAAGTCTGAAGTGACCAAGATGAATGATGAACAAGATAATGAAATTGTTTTCAAGCAGCCTGTGTCCGATGTGAAAGAACAGAGACGCCAGCCCTGTCACAGTCCGGGAAGAAAAGGAAGAGGAAAAGGAAAAGCAGCAGCCAGTGATCCCAGCTCATTGCACATGGTGTCCTGATTTTAGTTCCATGGCTGACTGTTGCTCCCAGAGACTCTCATGCCTTGGCAAGACTTGTGTCAGTAAGGAAAGCAATGGGTCATTTGGGCTGGTCTGCCCTTGCCTACAGTGATGGGACTCACTCTGCCCTTTTCCTGGCTCTCCAAGTTTCTGTGAAGATCTCAGCTCACCAGGGTGTCCTCTACCTGGATGGGGAAGACTGACAGCAGCGGCAAGCTTTAAAGCCGACCACCAGGCCTATGAGCATTTGTACTGTGGATGCCTAAAGCTATCCAGATGTTAATATATAAGTGTGCTTGAGGTGATGTTTCAGTCAGAATGCTGAATCTCTTTGGCAGTCTGGCGTGGCTTGGGCCACCTTTGGGAATCAGTATGAACTTGTATTCAAGATTCACAACGGTGACCAACAAATTTTTTTTCTTCAATTTAGAATTTGGGAACTTTGGGGATAATGTCTTCCTTAAGTGTTTTTAAGTTTCTGATGCCTTTAAAGTACTCTTTTGTATTGCTAATTCAGATTTGTTAAAATATATTATCTTAGTTACCCTTCAAAAAAAAAAAAACTAAACATCAAAAGCCATAATGGATTTAAAATTAAGCAGGAGATATCATTGCTGCTTGTTATAATTATAAATGTATGGCCCTAGAATGTACAGTTCCAAACAGCATGACATTGGTATGAAGGCTGATCTAGAGAATAATGTGAGTGAACAGGAAAACTATATCTACTTCACTGTTCTACATCCAGCTGATTTTCATCAAAACTACAAAGAATGTTATGTCTTTCCAATGAATTTTTACTAGAAAATCTGGTATCAAGATGCAAAAGACTATAAATTGATTCTTCAATCTCCACACAAGACCATGGCAAATGTATACCTGTTTCTTCTCTCTCTCTCTCTTTCGGGGTAGAGAAAACCAATAATATTACCATATTTCTAATCCAGTTTTGATTTAATAGAATATAATAGTTCAAGTTGTACCGACAATGTAAAAGTGGTATGTCTCCAGTATAATTTTACCTTTTTATGCTACAAATATACTGTAATTTTAGCTAACATAAGTGCTAATTTTTATAAAATGCAATGTGACATGTAGTTTATCATTGACACTTGTCAAATCAAATGACTCAGAAAATATTGTCCTTTGTCATTTTTCTCATATTTGGCGAAGCCACCTGAAGAAAATGTTCAAAGGAAAAATGTGAAGTTTCAACTAAATATCCATATCCATAAAAAAATTGTTCTCAAAAATAAACATATTTTAGCAAGAGATTAATTATCAAGGTAATAGAAGTAAATTTTAGTTGAGTACACAGTTTTCTTATTTTCACATGAATATTCTCTTTTCTTGAATCTCCTGACAAATTGAAACTAAATTTTACTAATAAAATTGAAACCACGGACAATTGCAGGTCACAGAGCTTGAAGATGCAGATGGGCATCTCTGTGCGGTTGAACAGGGTTGGCTTCTTCAGTGTCACTGGGTGATCTCCTCTGGAACCATCTGCTGTTGTTTTTCAGATGTTCCTCCAAGGACTCATCGGAGTCTCAAAGAACAAACTCTTTACTTAACTTTTCCATCATCTCAAATAAAATCTGCTTTTATTTCCATACTAATAATTTTCATAAAATTATATTGATAATTACAAGAAGTATTGTGTTTTTCAGGGATGATTGAAATCACTGCAGTCATTTTATTTTTTCTCCATAGGTTTCACTTCAGTATCTCTAAGATTTTATCAATGGATGAGTTCAGTTATAAAGAAGTTATCAACAGTATATGTTTAGATATGCTTATATAGTTCCATGTAACAATATGTGCATATTTCCTATATTCTAACAGAAACAGGAAAAGGATTGCTATTCATTATTTATTACTAGAAGTTGAAGTACTGGAGAGGAAAATACAGCTAGACATTTTTTTAAATACTAGCAAATATAATTTCCTGAATATCTTTCTAAAAGTGAGAAAGTCAGACTAGAGTTTAAAGCCTTGTCTCATAAGCACAAGAAACTAAGTTTGGATGTCCAGATCCCATGTAAAAATGCTGGATAGATATGACAGTAGTCTGCAATTCTAGTCTCGAAGGCAGAGTCTGGAAAACCAGAGAGCAAAGTAGTAAGTAGGTAGAGCAATCATTATGATTCCCAAAGTCATCCTCAGGACTCCACAGACACACACACTTAGGCGTCTTTTTTTGTACACAGCAGCACACACATGAACACACATGCACACACACACATATAAATGCACAAATCAAAAGGAAAATTAGTAAGCCTTAAAGGAAAACAAATTTAAATCTGAGGAAAAATGACTAGTATGAAAAGCAGCATAGTAACATAAGTAGCCAAACATTTAGAGACTTGTGCCTATAATTTAAACTTTGTGACCACTCAAAATATGCTCATAGAGCAAGTGAAAATCCAGTTTACAAAAGTTTATTTTTTATTGATTAAAAAAAATTTTGTAAGCGTGTGTAAGAAATACACTGGAGAGAAATCACCCAAATATAGCAGTTGGCAGGGCATGATTTGTATTTTGTTTGTTTTTTAAGAACATTCCAGGGGCTGGAGAGGTGGCTCAGGGGTTAAGCCTCTGCCTTGCAGGCGGAAGGTCCTGAGTTTGGATCCCAGATCCCAAGTATAGACGCCAGCCGGAAGCGGGGGCAGCCTGCGTTTCTGGTCCTGGTAGGGCGGAGCCTGTGAACCGCGGGGCAGAGTAAACAAGGAGTAGGCGGTCCATGGTGGTTCCCGAATTCGCCCGTGGTTCTACACACACACACACACACACACACACACACACGCAATTGAATAAATAAAAATAAAAAATAAAAAAGAATATTCCAAATATCTACCCTAATTTAAACATAAAAAGATTTCAAATACAATTTTAAAGAACACGACTCCCTTCTAATTACATAAGATACAATAAAAAATTACACTTGAACATAAGATATAAACAAAATAATGAAAACTTTCCAATGGTATGTAATTTTATAAGAAAATCAATGTTCTTTTCATAACTACAGAGGAAAAAAATGAATAGAAAAAGCTTTAATGGTGATGAATTTATAAGTGAAACACAACTACAGTAAATATATAAAAAAAGAAAAAATACACAAAATTCTTGGTTTAACATTTTCTCAAAAAATGCCTATTTAAGTGGAAATAACTCCCAATTATTTTAATGAACTATGAATCCTGTGAACTACAACAAGAACCAGGAGGCAAGATATGCCATTATGGCAATAGTGGCATGAATATGATGGAAATAACAAATACTCTCCAAATAGATTTAAGGTCTTCTCCACAGGAGGGAACTCATGTCTGGTACTTTTAATGAAATTAAAATCCCATGGATGGAACATAAGTTGTGGAATAGAACTTATGACTATTACTTTGTTATGTGCATGATATTAAACAACCTTCTAAATAACTGTGTTTATTCACATTGTTTGGTGCATCCCTTAGTTTTTATTCCCAAGGGTTCTTTATGTAATTGATGACAGAGAATAGATCAGAGAGCAACACACAAAAAAAACCTCTTACCATCACAGATCAGAGAGCAACACAGAAAAGAAAGCAGAAAATATTCAAGATTACCCACAGTCTTAAGCAGAGTGTACCCTTATTAAAGTGTCTAAAAGTGAATGCAGAGAACCATGGAAGTAGAAATCATTGGGTACAAGTGATGGTTGAGGACGCAGACCTCAGTATGGTATAGATACTACACCATGACCTTACTGGAAGAGGGTGTGCAAAGTATTTAAGAGTCAGAGATAAAGAAAGGAGTAGGAAAATGACATTTTTCAAAAATGACACAACCATGGTGAACATGAACCCAAAATAGAGATTGTCACACTAAATCTGCAGTACACCTAATTTTACAACATGAAGCGTTGAAATAATATTCTCACGAAGCCTTACAAACATCTGATTAACAATGGACAAATAACAAATTCAGAGAGAAAGACACACCATCCAGTTGTTTGAACACACAGAGCCTATTATGGTCCACAGAGAGTTCTAATCCCAATAATGCATGAGGGAGGTACCCTGGTTAAACCCAGTTAAGATGTAGGATAAAAGAAAAAGGCTGGAATGAGTAGAAAAAACTATAGGGAGAAGGAATTGGTGGAGAATTAGCCAGAGTAAAAGAAAGAGGGGGAAGTAAAAGAATATATTAGGTGCATGTATTGCATTATACTCCCAAAGAACCAAATCCACTTATATAGAAAAGTGAAAATATGAAATAAATAAATACATATTAAATCACAGTGCTAGCTAGTGATTTTGCATAATGGCTAAAACATGCTGATTGCAGTTTGAGATCAAAAGCCATCTAAGAACAGACAGGAGGCAAAGTTTGAGATATTAGTCACTCTACTACTCAGTGTAGTAGTAAAAACAATGTTGACAAGCTTCTGTATTTCTGGCCTAGGAATAAGCAGTTTTGGAGTCTCCTGGAGCCAAGGGGACTGCACTGAATAAAATGATGCCAACAAATCCAAAGGAAAGCAGAGCAACCTTAGATGCTGACACATTTTTTAATGAACTGACCTTGAGTGAGAGCTTGACATGTAGTAATAATTAATGCAAAGGTTGATATATGAAAATGGGGAGGCAGTAGAAAGCTGTATTCCTTTCAAAACAAAGCTTTAGAAATCAGAGCCCTTTGCTTCATAACCTATACAATTCAGGGATAACATGAAGTTAGTAAGTAAAATATATATAAACAAGTAAGTGAAAGTAAAAGTCAGATGCATTAGAAAAGGAGTTAGCAACAGAGACATTCAAACATTGGTTAGACATGCCAAGTGTTCTCATCTGCTGGTCCCCCAGCTATTGCAATGTTATCTTTCAAGAAATCAAGAGAACTGGGGCTGGAGAAGTGGCTGAGGGGTTAAGCCTCTGCCTTGCAGGTGTATTGTGACCAGATTCTAGGGTCCCAAAAATCAACAAGGAGCCAACACCAGCTGCAAATTGCATAGAGGGTCTTTATTAGAAGATTCGAACCTGGGCTCACAACCGGCCAACAGAAGTGTCCAGCTGGAAAGAGTGTGGCCCTTTTTCCGGGTAAAGTTTTATAGCTTACTGGCAAGAGGAGGGGGCTTCCAACTTAGTAGTTACATGATTGGCTGACAGCCAACAGTTTTGGCGCGCAGGGATTAGGTCCCTCCCTTGTCTGTGAGAAGTTTGAATTGCAAAGTTTGAATTGCAACCTTACTATCCAAAACATCTGAGATTTTCTCTTCTGTTACTGACAAATGGTTGATGGCCTCTGATTTGCCTATGTCCCTGGGGCAGCCCATAGACTTTTATGGTAAGGGGAAGAATGAGAGTGGGCAACTCCAGTCTGCTGAAATGTTCTTTTCAGGTACTTAGCTAGGCATGTGGGGCCGCATTCTAAACTCCCAGCCTGTCTCTAGTTAGAGTTAATGGCTGCACTCTGACTGGGCCATATTATGAAAGCTATATACATGTGGAGAAATATACTTAAAAAGAACTAAAAGAAAACCAAAATCAGAATCTAGGTCTCCTCAGGTGGAAGATGCTGAGTTCGGGTCCTAGACCCCATGTATAGACTCCGTGCAAAAGCCGAAGCGGCCTGCTTTTCTGGCCCTGGTAGGGCGGAGAATGTGAATCCTGGGGCAGAGTAAACAAGGAGGACTTGGAGACAGTCCATGGTGGTTCCAGAATTCGCCATGGTTCTACACACACACACATACGCGCACACACACACACACACACACACACACACACACGCACAATTGAATAAATAAAAAGAAAAAGAAAGAAGAGAACTCATTCCATATGCCCTTCCTGCAGGCTTTTCCAGGCTCAAGTGCCCTTGACCACACAGACATGTTTCATTCATTAGGATTATAGAACTGAGAATATAGTAACTAAAATCCAAGGTAACATTTATGTAATATCTGCTTCCAGCAAGTTTCTCTCCCATATTCAAGTTCTTCAAGCCATATGGTCCATTGTGTTTCACCTGGCATAATTGTACTAGCAGATTTCTGAATGCTTCTTCATGGACATAAAGGACCTATTTTAATGGATACCCCATCGAGGAAAGAATATCCTTGTCTCTTATGGGGCATTTACTCTTAAGAATCTCTCAAGGAGAGATTGTTTCTTGAGTGTTCTCTTTTCTTTACTTAAATGATGTTAGACCAACTGTTGGAACCGAAGTCCCGTTATCACCCACCCAGACCCCGGAAAGAACCACGAGGACCGAGCGATTGCTGCAAGAGGCATAAGGCAAGTTTAATCTGGCTGCCAGGACCATCCTTCTCGCAAGCTAGGAAGGAGCGGCCCCGACTGAGATCGGGGTGGGGTTTTTATAATGAAAGCGGTCACAGCAAACTCTATGGGAACACAGCACACAATAAAGTTAACCACCAAATGTTCTTTTGTTGATAGCGGTGTCTCTGGGCAGTTGAGTTATGGGGTGATAAAGCTGACCACCAAATGTTCTTTTGCTGATAGCGGAGTCTCTGGGCAGTTCCCGTACCGCCCAGGGTGGAGGGCGGAATGGCATGTCCTGCCCAGATCGCGTAAACACGGTTGGCGCCTTTGGACTGGCGCCAGCGGGAAGTTTTAGGATGCGCTCGGGCGGAGGGCTAGGTGCTGGGGAAAGGGAAGCCTCATTGGCGGAGAGCTAGGTGCTGGGGGGAAGGGAAGCCTATCTTAAAGTCCCACATTCCCCCCTTCTGTCTTGTTCATATATTTTAATCTTAAAAGGTGGCTGGGCAGTGGTGATCGGATAGTGGGGCCCTCTACGGGGATTGCGGCGACGACCGTTCTTTGGCTTCTTCCTGCTGAGAGGGGTCGAAGTAGGGAATTTTGAGTAGGGGTGTAGGGGCCCACATCCATCACCTTGCCAGCTGAAAGGAATGAACAGAACAAATATGTTCATAGAAATTTCTCTTTTTCTTCTTTAGTTGCGAATTCATTTGCATACTGTTAAACAACAGTTTTAAGATCATGACTTGAACAGAATTAAGTCGGTGTCTAATGAAAGCCAAGAGCCTATTTATAATACAAGGGCCGAAAGTTAAAATGAGTATTATGATTATTAAGGGGCCCGCTATGGCAGAAAGTAAAGTAGTAAGCCAAGGGGAGGCGGTAAACCATCCTTCAAATCAGCTCTGTGATGCTCTATATTCTTTTTCTCTGTTCTCTAGTCTCTCCTTTAACTTAGCCATGGTATCACGAATTTCCCCACTATGGTCTATATAGAAACAGCACTGCTCTTTAAGTGCTGCACAAAGTCCTCCCTCTTTGAGAAAGAGTAAATCTAATCCCCTTCTATTTTGTAAAGCTACTTCTGACAAGGAAGTAAGAGACTCTTCAAGTCGGGTTATAGACTTCTGTAATACCAACAGATCTTGTGAAATAGCATGTCTTAAATTTTCATATTTAGTTTGTGAAGTTACCAGTCCAGCCGTTCCTGTTCCTATTCCCACCAGTACTCCTGCGCCGACTAGTAAGGCGAGGGTAATACTCACAGGTTCGCGCCGGAATCTTGTTGGGGCCCTTCCAAACGTATAAGCATCTATTAAGTCCATCTCAGGATGGTAATAGATTCTGGGAAAGAGCTGGACTAATACGCAGAAATGACTAGTTGAATTAAACACAGTTGTGTGTATACATGGCGTGAGACCTGTGCTACAAGCCCACCAGGCATTTTTAGGGGGCACAACATAAGTCCCTATAGTTCAATTTATCCGTATGGAAGAGTTACAAAGGGGTTGGTATTTGGAGGGAACCGTTCCTATACATAGTCCTTGTCCTGACACTTCTTCTAGGGTAATTTTACCTCCTGTTTCCCATTTACATTGGTCATGCGAGTTATTGTAAAATACCGAGTCATTGTAGGCAATTCCCTCGTAGTAAGGGGGCGCTGCACTCAAGCATAACCAACAGGTGTTGGATACTAGCTCGGGATGGGTTTGATTTAGCAGGCTATATCTTCCTTTAATTAAATTTTTAAACCTCTCTGTCTGGCGAGGAGGAGCTTTATATGGATCTTCTGTAGATGGGATTAAAATATTAACTTGAGTGGGTTGAGTGGCAGTCTGATTGTCGGTTGGGGCAGCTGTTGTTGTGGGGACCGGTTCTTTAATTTTTGCTTTACTTTTTATTCTAGAATTAGTTACAATTTTATTGGGTCCCACTGGTTTATGAACTATTGGTTCTATTTTTAATCTAATAGTAAATATTAACCCCGGGTCTGCTCCGTTTACATATAATCGTAGCCCCCAGGTTTTCCCTGTAATCCAATTACGATCTTGCTTTCCCTTTGTAGTGAAGGTAATGTTTATGTGGCTGTAAATTCCATCTTTGGGATCTGTGAACTTAATTAAGTCATCGTCTTTGGTTGCCTATCCCCCGTTTGTACTGGTCACACATCCCCATTGGGAACAAAAATAAGACTCTGTGCCACCGCATCCCCAAGTTCTAGGGCCTGGGCAAATATACCATGTAGGATGGTTGTTACAGGGTGGTCGACTTTCTTTGACTCCCTCTAAAATGAGGGTCCTCTTTCTTTTACTGTAATGAACTATGTTTTGTCTCGGTTTTCCGCGGGTGTCAGTCGTACGGGCCCAGTCATAAGTAGCTAGTTGGCATAGGTCAAAAGTTAAGTCTGGCCACCAATGCCATAAGGGGGACTCTGATGTGGCCAAAGGATAGGTCTGGTCTGTCCCTGGGTTTGTTATTTCCCAAGTTAGATTATGGGGTTGGTGAGGATTAGAGTCTAGGGCCCCATTACTTAGCTGGATTTGGCTTAGCAGTGTCAGCACAACCGCGACGGATGTGAAGCTTAAGAGGGTTGTCAGTCTTTTGCATGATCCAGCTATCATCTTTGAGTGGGAGATGGGCTCTCTTAATGTGAGAGACATGCACCCACGTGGCGATGCCTTCAACTTTCACAGCAGTAGGGGTGGTCAGTAGGATCATATAGGGTCCTTTCTACCGAGGCTCTAGGTTGCGGGTCTGATGTCTTCTCACGTACACCAGGTCTCCGCAGCTGAAGTCATGTCTTTTGTTGGTGGGTTCTCCAGGCTGGTAAGTGGCAGCCACCTGCTTCCAAAGGTCGTCCTGCACAGCCTGGATTGCTTCCAGCCTGGTACGCAAAGACATATCATTAGTGGGTAGCCCTGTGTCTTTGATCTGAGTTATTGGAGGTGAAGTTCCGTATAAAATCTCAAAGGGGGTAAGTCCCAGTCTCTTGGATGGGGTATTGTGTACCCTAAAAAGAGCCAAAGGTAAGAGAGTGACCCAATCTGTGCCGCCAGTCTCCATGATTAATTTAGTCAAGGTCTCTTTTAGAGTCCTATTCATTCTTTCTACCTGACCTGAACTTTGGGGTCTGTATGCACAATGAAGTTTCCAATCAATCCCCAGATACCTGGCTATTCCCTGACTTACCTGGGCAATGAACGCAGGGCCATTGTCTGAGCCTATTACCTTAGGAATTCCAAAACGGGGGAAGATCTTCTTGGTGACTGTTGATGCAGTTTCGTTCTTGGTGGGAAAGGCTTCCACCCAGCCGGAGAAGGTGTCCACAAATACCAACAAATACTTGTATCCATATTTAGCAGGCACGATTTCTGTGAAATCTATCTCCCAATACCTTCCTGGTCTGTCGCCCCTCAGTCTCTGTCCTGTGACTCCTTCAGTAGGTTGGGCATTTACCAGACTACAAGGCTCACAGGCTATGATTGTCTCATAGATCAGCCTGGCAGCCTTTGGTATCAGAAAGTCAGAATCCTTAATGAGTTCTCTGATGTTTGCTGCTCCCATTGATGCATTTGTTTGACTAATTCTTTAGCTTCTTTCTGAGGGAGTATAATTTGTCCAGTAGGGGTTCTCCAGGCCCCTAATTTATCATCATAGGATTTGTCTAATTTCTCTATTAACTGCAGGTCTTTCTGGGTATATTCATAGACTGGCTTTAGGGTTCCTAATATCAGAATAGAAGTTGACTGATAGGCAGCTTTCTTTGCTTCTTTATCTGCCATATCATTTCCCAATGCTATCAGAGTTTTAGTTTTATTGTGTCCCAGGGTATGTATTATACTCACCTTTGCAGGAAGATGTAGAGCAGCCAAAAGGTCAAGGATCTCCCGTTTATTTTTTATGACCTTACCTTCTGAGGTCAGCAGTCCTCTGTTGATAAATGGCCCCATGTACATGAGTGGTTGCAAATGCATACCGGCTGTCTGTGTAGATGTTAATTTGCCGTCCCTTTCCCAACTCCAAGGCTTTTGTCAAAGCGACCAACTCTGCTCTCTGGGCTGACGTTCCTGCTGGGAGGGCTGATGCCCAGATGAGCTGTTTTCCGTCTACCACTGCAGCCCCGGCTCGCCTCTCTCCTTGGTCCAAGAAGCTGCTGTCGTCCGTGAACCAGGTAGTCTCTGCATCCGGCAAGGACTGGTCAGTCAGGTCTTTCCACCAGCCATGGGCCCCAGCGAGGACTTGTTGACAGTCATGAATCAGGGGCTCTAGGTCTGGGTCCAGCAGCAAGGTGGCGGGATTAAGTCCAGTTGCTGGTGCAAACTTTATTCTGTCATTGTTTAACAGCAACACTTGATAATGAGTCATTCGGGCGTTGGTGAGCCAAAGATCCGGTGGTTGTCTAATGACATTTTCTAGGGCATGGGGGGCCGCCACAGTCAGATTCTGTCCCATAGTCAATTTATTGGCATCCTTTACTAAAGTTGCGGTAGCAGCTATTATGCGCAAGCAAGCAGGTCATCCTGCCGCTACCAGGTCCAATCTTTTAGAGAGGTACGCTACTGGCCTCTTCCAGGGCCCCAATTGTTGAGTCAACACCCCCTTTGCTATGCCCCTATTCTCTGCCACATACAAGTGGAAGGGCTTAGTTGTATCTGGCAGGGCCAGAGCTGGCGCTGTCATAAGAGCCTGTTTTATTTGGTCAAAGGCCAGTTGCTCTCTTTCAGTTCAAGTGAATGGGGCACTGTTCTTAGTCAATGCATACAGGGGGGCTGCCAATTCTGTGAACCCTGGTATCCAGAGTCTGCAAAATCCTGCCGTGCCTAAGAATTCCCTCATTTGTTTAGGATTTTGAGGAGGCGGAATATGAAACACAGTCTGCTTTCGTGCCTCCGTCAGCCAACGCTTTCCTCCCTCCAGCTGATACCCCAGGTAACTGACCTTTGTTTTACAGATCTGGGCTTTCTTTGCTGATGCCCGGTATCCTAGGCCTCCCAGTTCTTTCAGGAGTCTCTCGGTGCCTTCCTGACAGGTGGACTCGTCTGGGGCCGCCAGCAGTAGATCTTCTACGTATTGTAGGAGAGTTACCTGTGGGTTCCGAGTGCGGAAAGAGAGGAGGTCCTGGTGCAACACCTCGTCAAAGATGGTGGGGGAATTCTTGAATCCCTGCGGCAACCTGGTCCATGTGAGCTGTCCAGAGGTTCCGGTCTCAGGGTCCTTCCATTCGAATGCGAAGAGTGGTTGACTGGCTGGGGCCAGTTTTGGGCAAAAAAAATGCATCCTTTAAGTCCAGCACCGTATACCAGATTTGGTCTGGTGGCAAAGAACTTAGGAGAGTATATGGGTTTGGGACAGTCGGGTAAATGTCGGCTGTCCGTTTATTTACCTCTCGTAAGTCCTGTACAGGCCGGTAATCATTGGTGCCAGGCTTCCGGACTGGTAGTAGAGGTGTGTTCCATGCTGACCGGCATGGGCGGAGGACCCCTGCTTCCAACAGCCTAGCTATATGGGGTTTAATTCCCTCTCTGGCTTCAGCAGTCATTGGGTATTGGCGGACAGCTATGGGCAGCGCTTGAGATTTTAATTCTATAAGGACAGGTGGGTGATTAACAGCTTCCCCTAGACCACCAGTCTCTGCCCATGCCTTTGGGTATCTCCATAACCATGGAGCCATCTCTGTGGTTTCTTCTAGTGGAAACTCGAAAAGCCTATATTCATCTTGTAGTTTGAGGGTTAAAATCTGAAGGGGCTGTCCTTGTTCGTTGGTTACAGTAGTCCCTTCTGTTGAGAAATGGATTTGGGCTCCCACCTTTGTTAATAAGTCTCGTCCCAAGAGTGGGTATGGGCAGTCAGGGATGACTAAGAACGAGTGGGATACCCGGCCCACGCTAAGGTCCACCTTTCTTCGGGTAGTCCATGAATATTGCTTGTTTCCTCTTGCCCCCTGTACCCAAGAAGTCTTTCCAGATCGTTTTCCTGGATCTTGTGTGAGGACCGAATGTTGGGCCCCTGTGTCTACCAAGAACTCTGTTTTCTTCCCCTCCACCATTAAGGTTACCCTGGGTTCAGGGAGGGGTGCTGAACCCTGTCCCCCCTATTCCGAGTCTTCTCCCAGGGTTAATATTTTTGAGGGGTTACTTACAGGTCACCTTTGGAATTTGGGTTTCTGTGGACAGTCCCTGGCCCAGTGTCCTTTTTCTCCACACTGAAAACATTGGTTCCGGTCGGTCTTCTGAGGATGTTTCTTGTTGCCCAGGTGTCCCTGCCTGCCTTCCTGTCTTGGTGGTCTATCCTGTACTACCGCAGCCAGGATTTGATTGAGCTTCCTCTCATGTCTCTTATCTCTTAAGTCTTTTTCCTTTTCTTCCTTTTCTTCCTCAACATCTCTATTATAATATACTTTCTCAGCTACCTGCACTATGTCCCTCAGTGACTTATCCTGTAATCCTTCTATTCTTTGTAATTTCTTTTTAATATCCATAGCTGACTGGTCAATAAAAGCCATCATTACTGTCGCTTTATGTTCATCACTAGTGGGGTCAAAGGGGGTAAACCTGCAAAAAGCTTCCATAAGCCGTTCTAAGAAAATAGCAGGAGCTTCCCCGGGACCTTGTAATATCTCTCTTACCTTAGTCAGATTGGTGGGTCGTTTTGCCGCACCTCGGAGACCTGCCGTTAGAGTCTGGCGATACACATTGAGACGCTCCCTACCTTCAGGGGTCCGGTAGTCCCAGTTAGGTCTTGTTAAGGGTGAAGCCGCATCTATGAGGGCGGGAATTATGGTAGGTCTTCCATCCTCCCCAGGCACATTCTTGCGAGCTTCCAGCAGAACTCTTTGTTTTTCCTCTGTGGTGAGAAGGGCCCCCAGCAGTTGCTGGCAGTCCTCCCATGTTGGCTGGTGGGAATAAAGCACTGAATCTATGAGAGAAATTAAAGCATCTGGGTTCTCAGAAAAAGAGGGATTCTGATTCCTCCAATTATAAAGATCAGAGGAGGAGAAAGGCCAGTACTGAAGGGGCTGATTTCCCTGATCATCAGGAAGGCCGTACTCCCGTAGAGGCAACGTAGGACCAGCTGGACCTTTCGTCTTGTCCCTGCCGCAGGTCCCTGCAGAAAGGGATCTAGGGATGGGTAAAGAGTAGAGAGTGAAGAAGGAGTTGGAGTGGAAGGTGGTGTGGAGGGGATAGAAGGGGGGGTAGGAAGAGGTCCCGGCAGCTCTTCTGGACCTCTTCGTTGTTCCGGGTAGGGTGGCGGTTGATCCAGCAGTTCTTTCTGGGTCTCATCCTCAGGAATCACCTGTGGTCTGAACTTAGGGTCCAAAGCAGGAGTAGAGAGAGTTAAAACAGGGAGAGGTTGGGGAACAAAAGATTTCATCCAAGAGGGAGGGTCTCGGACTAGATCTTCCCAGGTGACGACGATATATGGGACCTGGTCGGGGTGTCCGTGGGATCCGTCCTGGAAAACCTGCTTCTTGACTAGAAAGATTAATTCCTTCTGAAAGGAGCCGCCAGCCGGCCACCCCACTTTGAAGGTGGGTCATTCATTTCTGCAATAGATTTGCCACCTTCCTTTTCGTAAGTCGAAAGATAGGTTATGTCCTCTTTCCCTAACGTCCTTCCAGTGCCCCAGCATCAAGTCCAAAGGAGTAGTCTGAACCTGTCCCATGATATGTATCTCTTGATAACAAAAATATACCAGAAACACACTAAAAGACACCAACACAAAACTGACAACAAGACGAGATCTCCAATCAACAAGTGTCCGCCTGAGCGCTCCTGTTCTGGGCAGAGAATCGAAAGCAAAAGATGCCGGCAGTAACCTGGCTCGGGGGTCCCAGAGGTCCTTGATATGGCCTCCTTCCCCGAATAGTCTCACCATGAGTCTAATTTAACTCACGGCCTGCTGTCCCCGAGCGAGGGGCGTCCCCCTCATTCTACGGGGTATCCAGGAGCACGTCTGCTCACCCCTTAAAAGGGCACAGCACTCACGCCGAGTCCACGGTGTTCCTTTTAAAACGAAAGGAAAATCTTAGAGGAACACAAAGACAAAGACAAAAACACGCTTACCTTCAACCCTGGATCGTAGTTGTTCCTTCTGGGGCTGGGGGCATTCCTGACGAGCCCCCAATATGTTGGAACCGAAGTCCCCTTATCACCCACCCAGACCCCGGAAAGAACCACGAGGACCGAGCGATTGCTGCAAGAGGCATAAGGCAAGTTTAATCTGGCTGCCAGGACCGTCCTTCTTGCAAGCTAGGAAGGAGCGGCCCCGACTGAGATCGGGGTAGGGTTTTTATAATGAAAGCGGTCACAGCAAACTCTATGGGAACACAGCACACAATAAAGTTAACCACCAAATGTTCTTTTGTTGATAGCGGTGTCTCTGGGCAGTTGAGTTATGGGGTGATAAAGCTGACCACCAAATGTTCTTTTGCTGATAGCGGAGTCTCTGGGCAGTTCCCGTACCGCCCAGGGTGGAGGGCAGAATGGCACCTCCTGCCCAGATCGCGTAAACACGGTTGGCACCTTTGGACTGGTGCCAGCGGGAAGTTTTAGGATGCGCTTGGGCGGAGGGCTAGGTGCTGGGGAAAGGGAAGCCTCGCTGGCGGAGAGCTAGGTGCTGGGGGGAAGGGAAGCCTATCTTAAAGTCCCACACAACTATTCTGTAGATCCTTTGGAACTAGGTATCCCTGCACTAAGTAATTGAATGCAGCAGACCTGCCAAGTGTAGAAGATACCTTCTGATACCTCTGTCTACCCTAAGGCTCTTACATTCTTTCTGACACCTTTTCTACAAGGTCCCTTGCAGGAGGTATGGAGTGGGTTCTCATGTCTTATTTAGGACTAAACTCATTGATTCTCTGTACTTTGACCAGTACAGTTTCCTAGATTAAACACCTTCTATTACAAAAGGATTTTTGCTTATTAGTCTAGTGCTATAACCGTCCTTAATTTATGGATATAATAATAATTTGCTATCAAGTACTAACAGTTAAACTTTAGTGGTTTGTGCCCACCTGGGACCTGTGGTTTCCCTTCCATAGGTTCTTGGTTTTGTTAAAAGTATAAGGAATGTGTTCCCTGCCAAAAAGCTGGTATTAAATCCAATTAGAAAGATGTTGTTTATTTCCATGCCATTCGTGCAACTATTTCATTAATGGTTATCTCTGCCAGAGTAGTTGCTATTGTACCTTACTTACATCATTCACAGCTGGGTGAAACTGTTACTTGTTTTTCCACTCCAGAACGTGTCATACCTCCTCTGTTGTCAACCTTGCTGCTACTATGAGGATTAGCCACCAAGGATTCAGCTTCAATATTCATTCCAACCTGTTTTCTCAGTTGCCCGGGGCCATGAGCCAGCATAAATCCATAAAATATGCAGGAAACAGAAGTGAGAGCTGTAGGAACTGATCAGGCATCGGGTCAGAGGGAGCCTAGTATGTCCTACATTACTAAGCCTATTTTATTGTACCATACATGAATATTTATAGGAAAACAATCAAAGAAGAGTAGGACCAAATTCTTTACAGGATTATGTAAAATGTATACATTCCTGCTAACAAAGAAAAGGCAGGAGTGACCTCTAATTGGTTTGTGGGACCAGACATGATGTCTCCAGGTAAAGTTAAAAGGCATGATTAAGGCATGACACTTAGTTGCTAAAAGGGAATGAATGTCTCAAAGCAGAGTTATTTAGTCTATGCATTAACATATCTCAAATGTATAGATAGGGAAGGAACTATAAGGGGAAGGTTTAACTTCACCAGTTCTAAGAACAAAAGCCATCTAAGAACAGACAGGCGGTAAAGTCAATTTCCAGAGGAAGGAATTCGCCTGCCATTGTCTATGAAGACAAGAGGCAAAACTCAACTTCCAAAGGGAGGAATATGTCTAACAACTGTCCTTTTAGATGATAATGTGTCATTCTCCAAAGAGCAGGCTTTGTCACATTCAATGTCCTTTGATTCTTGTTCATAGTATCTTAAGGAAGAGCATTTTAGTTTCAGCGGAAGAGCAACCAAGAAAAATGGAAATTTTTATAATGGTTTAGGGTATTTGAGACTCTTCTGACGAATAGTTCATTAGCAGGTATTAGATATATGCTACTGGAAAATTTCTGTATTTGGTTATAATTTCTAATAGAAATATCTCAGGAACCTTTTGATTCCCTTTCTCCACACCTTACTCTATTCCACTTTTTTGTCTTTAGATTTCAGCCTAACTTTATCTTATGTTTTATGCTGATTTACAGGTTTTTTGAAACTTTTTATTTATTCATTCATGTGTGTGATTGTGTGTGTGTGCACTCACATGAGTGTTTATCACAGGGTACACTGTGTCTCTGTGGAGGACCAAGGGGAATCATCTTAGATTGCCTCTACCTATTTTTTACTTCCCTCTGGAATTTCCCAGGTTCTGCCCAAGAGTATGCGAAGTGAAGGCTACTGTCTTTTCTACTTTTTTTTTTTTTAATGTGGAACCTGGGATATAAATTCAGGACCTTCTGCTTGCAAGGCGGAATCATCACCCCTGCGCCCACTCTCCAGCCCTGATTTGTGGCATTGAAAGCATTTTAAGAAGCATTGACTTTGCTTTGAAAGGGAAAACATAACAATTATGCAAATTAGGTATGTTGGCATCATTTTAAGTAAATATTATTATTGCATGAATGTTTAAAGCTGACAAGGTTGTTCTAGTAAAATTAAGTTCACAAAGCAACAGGTGAAATGAAAAAATATGTCAGAGGAATGGCAAATAATAGACATATATATAATTTAAATAATATGTAAAGAATACAGCACTACATTAGATACAAATCATCCTCACACTTACAGACAATAAAAAAAGTAAATAAAAATAAGAATTTTTGTTTCTGGGGAATACATATTTCATTTTTTCATAGCTATTTATTATATTAAAATCCACCGTTATTGATATTTCATTCACCAGTGAATTTTTTCTTTCATTTTTTCATTAATAGTGAGTGCTTGACTCTTAAAATACTTAATTCTGAGCAGAACTGAATACAAATAAACTTATTCTTGGTATTAAACCCTAATGCTAAATTATTTGCATAAAACAAAGTGTCAAGCACTGCCAAACTCCATGTTATTGAATATCTCTGACACAACTACCCATTTGAATGTAATTATATAGCAGCAAAAATTATACAGCACAGTGCATTGTGTTTTCTTTGTTATCAGTATTTATTTGCATTCTATTTCTTTACAATTAGAGTTAAGAATTAGCCTTTATCTATGCTGCAGATGTATTGACATAAAGTAATTATTAATTTTTCTTTTTTTCTGTGACCTGTATTGAGTTTTAAAAATTAGGCATTTTTCAAATAAAATTTGTTTTTTACTTAAATTCTAAGTGGAACTTTCAGTGCTGTTCTCCCTTACAATACCTTACTTCATATTTTTTCCTCCACCTGGAAGATTTCTTCCAGAAAATCTTTACATTTACCAAGACTACATGTGTCAATGAGTCCAGCAAGGGGATTTCTGTTCTTGCATGTGTCTTCAGTTCTGATTTAGCATAGTGGTTTCTCTCTTCGCTTTCTTTTACTTGCCAATCTTTCCTGCATTTCTTTCACTTTCAGTAACATGCTTTCTACTTTCATATTTGTAAGTATAACTTTATCCACTGATCTACATCTCAGTAACTCTTGTCCAACTCTCATTGTTTCCCATGGAGTTCCATTGTCTACAGCTACCCTCACAAACTCTTATTTACTATATGAATTGAAATCTACAGTTATTACCCATATATTGGTGAGAGAGAATGCTGTTTTCATATTTCTGTGATTGGTTAGCTTATATAACACAATACTTTCCTGGTTTATCCTTTTTCCAGAAACTTTCATAATTTCAAGTTTACTAACATCTGAGTAAAGTTCTGCTGTGTATGTCTGTCAAATTTTCCTTATCCCTTCTTCAGTTGAAGGGCAAATAAACTGATCTCCATTCCTTTCTATTGTTAGAAGAGGTAATAATCACAGATGTGCAAGCATCTTTGAGGTAGTATGCATATGTCCAAATCTTCTCCACCATTTTGTATGATTTGTTTTCAGGAGCATAGACATTCTGAATGTGATAAGATGGAATCTCAAAATCATATTAACTCTCTCTCTGAGGGAGAAAGGCATTGAAAATTTTCAAAAACATTTTGGCCACTTTTTGATTCTCTTTTGGAAAACTGTCTAAGTAGACCCTTATCAATTCAAGGATTTGTGATTTTGGTGTTTAACTTTAGGAGTTCTTTCTGGATATCAAAGTCTTTTGAAGAAACAACTGGCAAATATTTCCTCCCATTTTCTAGGCTGTCCATTTTGCTGACAGTACTTGTTATACCTTATCGACCTATTAATGATTCTTGGGACTATTTACTGTGATATTAGAATCACTTACAGAAAGTCCTTGCCTACATATATAAATTCAACTGTATTGTCTTTGTCTTCCTATAACAGTTTCACCACTTTAGGTTTCAAATTAAGGTCTTTAATATATTTTATGTGTAATTTTACATGGTGAGAAGCACAAACCTATGATAATTCTTCTACATAGATAATTAGTCTTGCTAGCATCATTTGTTAAGTCTACATTATTTCCCACCTCATTTTTTGATACCTTTGTCTTCTAATAGGAAATCATAAATGTTTGATTATCTCCTGGGTTCTCTATCTTATTACACTACTCTAGATATCTGTTTCTGTGTCTATAATAAATGTTTTTTTTCAATCAAAAGGGTGTAGTAGTTTAGTACAGCAATGTTATTTCTGACACACTCGATAATCTTATATGATTCTAAGTTTATATTCAATATTCTAGAAATTAATCTTGTTTTAAATAGTTTTGAAAAGAAGGTTTTACTATGATTATTTTTGTCTCCATATCATTTGGTATCATGTTCCGTTTATTTTAGATTTTTGTGTTACATTATTGTAAAAGAAGCTGATTAAATTATTTCTTTGTTTTGACTACAAACAAAAATATGAACAAGATTTTTCAGGGTTGGAGAGGTGGCTCAGGGGTTAAACCTCTGCCTTGGAGGCAGAAGGTCCTGAGTTTGGATCCTAGACCCCATGTATAGAAACCGGGCAGAAGCGGGGGCGGCGGCATTTCTGGTCCTGGTAGGGCGGAGAATGTGAATTCCGGGGCAGAGTAAACAAAGAGGAGGTGGAGGCGGTCCATGGTGGTTCCCGAATTTGCCCGTGGTTCTACACACACACACACACACACACACACACACACACATACATACACGCACACACAATTGAATAAAAAAATATAAAAACAGGATTTTTAATGTCCAATTCAAAATATATTTTAATATTGGTTATTATTTTCCCTTTCTTATCTATAAGTTTAGAATTTTAAATCAATTTATATGCAATTACAATATCAAAACACTAAAATATTCATCTACTGCTGACATTTTATGCTTTGAAAATGTAAATTTCCTATCTATAGACATGGTAACTTTCTTACAATGGCAGCACCCTGTTAGAGCTGGTCACTTTTACTCTACATATGTGACTCTGAGTAGACTGAGATGATCAAAGTGAGAATGTTTCCTCCCAGACTGTCTTCAAATATTCTCAAACTTTTCTGGTTCTTGTTTTCCACCTTGCCATCTACAAGAAAACAGATCGTGAATATTTTACATAGGCCCTCATTTGAAATGGTTTCAAGTGTCTGGTGATGATGGGTCAAAGGTCCTCACAATCAAGACTCTTTGGCTTTTTCTGTTTATTTTTACCCAAATTTCAGAATCACTGTTATCGGACATTTTAATTACAGACCAATGTAACAATTGTTCCCTGAGAGAAGACCAATTAATAGTGAAATATTACTCTGCAATAGCCAAACTATTGTCTTATTTGTTGTATATGCTGAGCTTATTCTTTATTATTCTAAAATTATTCTTTATTATTCTAAAATATTCTAAAATAATAAAATAATTAAGTTTGAACTTCCAAATTCATTTTTGTTGTTATGGGTTTTCTCTACAGTCATTTGTAAAATATATTTTTGTTGAGAATTTTTCATCTACAGACAAGAGGCATTCATGCTCACATCATGTCCAACTCTACTTTCTTCCCCCTCTTCACTACACTCCTCTATGTTCCCAAATTCAGCCATGCCCCTTTTGATCTCTTGACCTTCTGCATTTGTGGAATTCCAGGCTCCCTTTAGAGCACTTGTATTAGTAAGGGACCATGCCTTTGTTATATTTTAAGTAGCTCTTCAACAGGTAGACAAACAGGTGGATTTCTCTTTTCTATTACCTACTCCAGAGATATCTCCAAGTGTAGTTATTTCTTATGAGATACTCACTGGTTCAAACGACAATGACAGCATTGTATAGATTGGTGTAAGTGGATCTCACTACAATGCCATATCCTTACTGGAGCGTCTTGACAAGCAGTACATCTCCTTACTTTTAAGCTCATGTGACAATCATGTGACCCCTGAGCCTTGTAAGTGGGACAGATTTTGCAGACCAATTAGGAATGCACATATTAAGGTCATTGATCTCCTGCACTCTGGCCAGTTGTGGTTTTTGCCTCATTAATCTTCCATTAGCAATAGGACTGATCTTGATTGAATAGTGAAAACTTTTTTTTAATCTGTGTTCTTTTGTCTCCATTCTTTCCGTATCTTCTCCATCCCCCTAATTAACATTCCTTTGTAGTTTGTGGATGTTATCAAGTTTCATTTAATTATATCAGTCTCACAGTTCACTGCTGAGATCCACTTAAAAGGGTACAGGGAGTGAAGACATATGATGCCTATAATAATGCTATCAACATAGTTTATTCCAACTCCATCTATGTTCCAGAAAACTTCATTAATTCATTTTTTGATGGCTTAATAATATTCCATTGTGTATTGCAAACTCACAAATTCTAAATGTACTTGCAACTGCAATTATTATATTCACACTATAGAAAATGTACAAAATCAGAAGAGAATAATAGTGGTCATTAAAATTATAGTGGGAATGTAACTGATTTTAAGATTCAGATATGTAGTTATTCCTATTAGTTTTTTTATATTTTGTGATTTAAATTCTGTGTTATAGCATCTTTCTAATAATCAAAGTCTATTTTGCTTTTGAACCTAAATTATACCAATATCAAATTACATTAAATTTTCAATGCTAATTTACACTGCATTATAATATTGCATTTACTATAAATACATAAAACATGCATGCATATGTTTTATGAGATATGCAAAATGACAAACTTCTGTCTTTGAATTTAGAACTCCCAGACTGATTACCATGAAATTTGTTGTGCTAAATGGCCTGAGAAGAGGTGAGCATGAAATTAACTTGACATGTTAATATCATAGTTTACAGTGGGTCATATTACAATTAAATGGGGAATTTATTGTAAATACACACGGTACCTTTCCCTTCAGAAAATACCCTTGAACTAAACAATTATATGAGAAAATTATCAGTTCCAGAAAGCAGTCCATGTGTCTGAAAGCTGCTAAAGTTCTTGAAATTTATGTTTCCAAAATGAAAAATCCTCAGGGCTTTTATTTCCAAGGTGTGAAATGAAGAAAAAGAATAAAGAAAGCCAGAATACATGGTGTATTTGAAACCTGAAATGCTGTGTGTTTAAACTATATATGCTACATATTTTATGATTAACTTTGAAAACTTTTCCTGTTCCCAAATAAGTACTAAAATTATAGTTTGAGTCAAGTCCAAATTGAAGCATCTGGTCACTGTGTGAATTTTACTTGAGTTTGTTCCATTTTAACAATGAAAACCTATTTTACCTGGCATATTACCTAAATTTTGTTCACACTCTGATTAAACTTTGATCGATATTTTAAAATGTTAATACCCTTGCTTCATTCTTTGAATGTAATAGATCACATTACATGCATGAATTTACTGTTTGTTTATTAGTTAGGAATGTTTTGGTTGCAATTTGCATCATAGGAAGGTTGCATCTATTAAAACAATTCTTCTGCACATAATTAAAACCATGCAAATAATGTTGACAGCTAGGTTTACTGCTTTTTACTTGAATTTAATATGTTTATCCCTAAGAACAAAGTGAAGGTCAAAAAACTTCTAATTTTGTCAGGGTCCCAAATTGATTTAAACATGGTTTTATATGAAGTCAAAAGTCCAATTTTTACTTTTTTTTACATAAATCTTTTCTCCAAAAACCTTTTAAAATTTCTGTTCAACGTGGAGAAAAATTTCAATTCAATGTGGAGAAAAAGACATTTTCCTCAAAATCTGAACATTTTTTGGCAGTTTCTGTGCATAAATGTGAAATTAGATTAATGTATCAGGGTGAATATTTTCAGTTCCAAAACTAGCAACTACCAAATCAATACAGATAGAAGCTACATATTTGTCTTGGCACTTAGTTAATCAGTAGTTTGCTGTTAAGGAAGCTATATTGTGCAATCAATCTAACACAAATGTTCATAAAAACTACATGAAGAAGTAGAAATGTTGCAAAACATTTTCAGTTTAAAGTTATTGCTTGCTGCAATTCTTCGTTGACAATTGTTTGTTACCAAAGATGATTATAATTGATAGATAAATCATGATAGATAGATAAATACATAGATAGATAGATAGATAGATGACAGATAGACAGACAGATAGATAGATACTTTAAGAGGAATATCTATAATGGCTAATAATTATGATAAATAATAGCTAGATGAAGTATATGCCAATGTGTATGGATTTTTATGTAACATTTGCTTATGACACTTGATATTACCTTATTATTATTTATAGCATGTTAGGTCAGCAATGAAGCTAATGTAAGTTACCTTGTTTACTATTGACCCTTTGTACTTTACTCAGATTATTACAAAATCTTCATTGAGCAAATTTTCTTCTGTATTAACTTAATATTTCCTTGTAAGAATGAGAGAAGCAATGAGTTTGCTTTATTTTTATTTTGTGTGTTTGTGTGGTGTATGTCACCGCCTCTTCCACAGCTTTAGGATGGGGAGAGCTTTGGATGGTCTAGTTCTGGATGAACATTGTAGGGCTTTTGGTGTTGTGAATTATGGTTGGTCATTGTTTTCAGTTTTGCTGTTTTTGCACTGAGTTTGGCTGCATCCTGATTGGGTCAACACAAATTCTTATTTGGCAATGAAACAGTGTGTAGTCACAGGAATTTAGTTGAAGACCTAACAAGATACTATATTGAAAAACCACCAAAAATTCAGCAATGGTCTGTAAATAACCATTTACTTTTCAGAAATATTCACTTAGTATTTATGAGAATATGTAGTGTCAAACTTCTGTTTAAAGATTATATTATAAATAAATCTTAGAGAATATATATTTCTATTTCTTCATATTAGTACCCAAGGAAACTCATAAAATGAAAATGAAATAGGAAATATAAGCTTTTATATGAATATTAAGGATACTTGTCATTCTCTCAGAAAATGCAGCTACTGCTTAGATGAATAGTCTAAATAATTATAAAAACAATTTTACAGATTTCAATATTTTAAGATACTTGAGATAATTACTGAAAAGTGTATTGAATGGTTTAAAGGAATGAATGAAAATACAAAATAGGTTGTTTAGTGTATAAGTATATTTGGCATTTCAGAATACATAATAGCAAATAAATTCTCTTGAATGTAAGAGTATAATTAATTTTATAGAATATTTGAAGTGTTTATGAACTTTATTATTTATTGTTTTCAGTTTTGCATTTATACTTTCAAGACATATAAATTGTAATTTATGATTATTCACATTTCTTACTGTGATGTTAGATTCAGATTTCAACTTGATAGCTGTGGGCTGTTTGGGATACATCCATGAAGAATTGATTCTTTTCCAATAGAGAACCCTGACTAGTACACCTACACTATTATGGCTACTACAGCTACTACTAATAATAATAGTAAGTAACAAATTTCAATAATGCACAATTTAGAAATATTTCATTGAGCATATCCATTAATATGTCAGGAAACTCAATGTGTATATTTGCCTGGGATTTCTAAAGCAACAGAACTGGTGTAAAATTATGGTAGAATTATTAGACTGACTTCCATGATATAGATCCTATAATCTAACAATGGCTATTTTCTTACTGCAGAGGTTATAGATCTAGTATCTGAGTTTATTGCCACAGATACCTAAATAGTCCTAATCTAGAGATAAATGACCAAGAAACGTCTATATGTCTGCAGGCCTTCAAGCCTTCTGGAAAATCTGTAGAGTATGTCTTCCAAAATCCACAAAATTGAGCATCAACAGCCTGTGCAGTCAATGTATTCCCCAGTAAGAAGCAAAGTCAAGCATGCAAAAACAGCACTACTTTTCTTTGTTGTTTCCCTTTCAGAAAAGAATGTACAGTGAAGTCAAAAGTATATTAGATGAATACAAATTCATTGTCTGTTTTCAGTGTATACACTTTGTTTATAGTCTGAAATATGTCGGGATTTATCATTTTTTCAGTACTTTTGTAATATCTGAAATATTTAGTGTTTCTACATTTAATGTACTTCAGACTGTTGGGCCTGCCCAGGGATAACGGTCTGGGAGGGAGAGAGCAGGACATAGCTTAGCACATGGGGCCAAATATGGCACTGGGAGCTAGTGTTCTAGGCGTAACCCTGATCATATTACACAGAGTCCTAATGGGCTTATAGGAGCTAACATAGATTTATGTTTAGTCTGACCTATGCAGAGTATGTGCTTTACTGATCATTAAGGTAATTGGCTGCCTGTTTCACGCACTTTGAGTCTTTGTCTATATAAGCTGATTTGTTACCCCCAATAAACTGAGATCTTGCTTTGACAAACTCCCTGTCCGTGGCCAAGTCTCTAGAGGTGCGGGTGGTCAGGCTTTACTTATCTTCGTCATTACAGCCAAGAGCTGTGTAACTGAGTGAATGAATGAGTGAGTAACGGAATGTCACCTTGACAGACTCCCTGCTGTGTCCGGAGGCCCCTGGATTTGGGTGGGGGTAAAGGGCCTGCAGCATATTCGCCTTTCTCCACCCTGATGGTCTGGAGTTGTCACAGTGTGTGCCTGGGGGAATCACCCCAGCATTCTGGTGCCCCGTGTGAGGCAGCTTCTCAAAACAGGCGGAGCTAAGCAGACTTTGGGGTAAGTGAAAACTTGGGAAATATGGAGAATTCATTGTGCAAGAATAAAACAGTGCCAGCAGCACTTGGATCTATACTAAGAAGCCAGGGTATAAAGGTTACAAGCTCTGCTATTTCAAAAATGTGGCAATGAATTAGCACCTTGGATCCAATTGGGTAATGTATTTTCATCCACCACCTGGAGTCGAGTGAAGAATCTAGCTGAGAAGCAGGAGGAACATTTTGGGGTGTCCCCTTCTCCAGGATTTTATTCCATTGTTTCTGCCCTTGAGGCAGCATTCCGTCCCTATCCACCAGAGGCAAAGGCAAACGGGGAGGAGGAGGAGCTGCCAGAGCCGGCTTCTAGCTCCCTGGGCAAAGGGGGAGGGCCCCAACCATCAGAGTCAAAAATAAGCCATCCTGGGTGCCCTTCCGCAGTAGGGCAGGGAGTGCAGCAGAGATTCTGCCTGGCCACGAGCCGGGGTCACGTAGCAGCAGCTTGAGGAAACCCTCCGTGGGAATGCAGGGCCACAGGGCTGGGAAAGTAGTGAGGAACAGCCAGAGCAGCTTCTAGCTCCCCACACAACTTCGGAGCTGCCCCAGCAGAATAGAGATTCTGGGGGGCCGCCAGCCAGAGATGCAGGGAAGCAGGGCGAGGAAAACCTCCACGGGACCTGGGCCGCTAGACTGTGGATGGGATAAAGCAGCGGGAAGGGAGCCAGTGACTTAAAGGAATTCACACTGGGCCACAGTGCCCCAGCGCTGGGCACCCAAGGAGATTGGGAAAAGTCCGCAGGGGAGAAAACCCAGACATGCCAGGGAGAAAGCCACGAGGAGCTGAGAGAGGGGTGGAGCTGCCAGACACTGAGAGAAAAAGGCTCAGAGAGGGGGAGGGCTGCTCACGCTTCAAGACGTGCAGTTGGGGAGTGGCCAGGGATGGTGCCTGCCAGGGACAATTCCTTTCACCTAGATTATCCCTACTCATGGGGGAGGGGCTGCGTGCAGTCCAGGGGCTGGAAAAAAATTCAAGTGAGCAACTGCGAAGTGGGACTGGTCTGCAAAGTGGGACTGGAATGGGGAGCAGGACTGGTCTGGGGAGTGTGACTGGGACCGGACTCCAGTATCCAGACTTAGCTCTTCTCAAAAGGGAACGGGGCACAGGCATGCTGGACGAGAGCTCTTCTCTGCTCACCCTCACCAAAATTTCTTCCAAACCAGTGCTTGGGTGCACTGGTCCCTATCAGGCTAAAGCAGGGAATCTGGAGCTGGAGCCCAAGTGTACTGAGAACCTAGATACAGAGGGCAATTGCCCTGCAGTATGGTATCCCTGGGAAGCAAAGAAATTAAAGAGGACAACATGGAAAAAACTAGGTATAGGTCCCTCTGGAGTGCCAATAGCAGACATTGTACGAAAACCTGGAGAGCCCCCACCCTCACCCCCAGCACTACCAGGGAGAGGAAAGTGCCATCAATCACTATTACTCAGGGGGTTTGAGGAAGGCTAGTGCAAATTCCTCAGTTCCTTGTGCAGGTGGATGGGGACCATCTCTGTGTTTATCTAAGCTTGATTTAAAACAGCTTTTGCCCCTCATGCACTGAAGGGACAACAAAAAACTGTGTGTTGTTCTGTGTACTTTGCCTGTGATAAAAATAGGGCTTAATTTGAAAAAAGGAAACAAAAGAAAGAAAAAGCCACAAAACAAAGAAATCAAAACTTGACATTTGCCTAAGGAGATAGGTAGAAAATTAACAGGCATGCCCAAGCAGACCCACCCAAGTCCCCTTCCAACAGGGGAGAGATAAAAAGATGTTTTAAATATGACCAGACTGGGTGCTTTGAGACAGTTGCAAGCACCGGAAACTTTCATGTAGCCTATGTCCCAAACATGGGAATTTCCACTGGAGGAAAGATTGCCCCCTGAACCCCAGGGCCCAGGGGTCGAGCACCCTGGTGGAGACCAATGAAATGACCTGAAGCTCTTAGCTTCCCTCCGATGGGAAAAAGGAGTTTGCCTCTGATATCCAGCAAAAGAAGGCCCAAAACGCCAGGTTGAGCATCTCATAAGACCCTTGGGTTTAACATGCAAATGGAAAGCCTCTTTGTTTCTAGACTAGGGAGCACAAAATTCCAGTGCTCAACTTCCTTCCTAGGCTTTGTCAATCTTTGATTTTACTAGAATGTTAATGATCAAGAAAATGACAAGTTCATCAGTCACTCACAAAGTAACTACTGAAATTCCTTATATACTTAACAATGTTGGCTTTAGACATTCCCTCGTTTAATAAAACAAAATAGACAGTCCACATGGTTTTAAACAGGTTTTAAGATGTGATCATAGAGATTCACAGCTACCAAAGAAATAAGGTCTTCAGTATGTAGATTAACTCTTAGTTTTTCACCAAACAAAGACAATGACCATTCTAGGTGAGGTAATAGGTTTTCTTTACTAACTTTCACCTGTACCCACAGTAAGATTACTGAGCTTGTTTGGTTTATTGAGGATGCCAGGCTTCTCTCTCACTCAACGCCCCATTTCAGAAGGAAGCAGTTAAAGAATGATCATGCTTACCCCCTGAGCAGTCTGGATCCTCAAATAGGCTAGAGGTAAAATAGGCAGATTTAGAACACCATGCTGGGATGGGTCTCTCAAGGTCTTTGAAGGTCTTTAAAACTCCAAAAATGATATCCCCCTCTCTAGAAGACCTCATACTCAACTAAATTAAAGGTCCAATTACTAAAACAAAAAGGGGAGTAAGCCCACACCAACAGCTAGGATTGGCATTATTTACCATCAACATTTTAAATTTTCAAATAATCGATCTGGGTTTGACCTACCATCTAGAAAAATTTGTTTTTTTTAATAACTATATCACTTAAGTGTTTCCTCAGCACATCTCTCAACAGCACTCTATCTACGAGACCACGCTACGAACATCCATGCCACAGCCCCCCCAGAGACGTGATTCAAGTTTGGAGGCTTGTGAGGCCTTGGTCTAATGACAGACCAGGCAGGCCTGTATTGCCCGTGTGAGCCACATACAACTTCCTCAAGCTACCTGCTGCCATGCCTGGTGCTGATGACAACCTTCCTAACTGAGAAGACCAACTGGGAGAGGATAACAACGAAAGCTCATGCTGGGACTTATGGGACATTGAATACATGTATAGTTAATTGTAAAATACTGTCTCTATTAAAACAAAAAGGGGGATATGTTGGGCCTGCCCAGGGATAATGGACTGGGAGGGAGAGAGCAGGACATAGCTTAGCACATGGGGCCAAAAATGGCGCTGGGAGCTAGTGTCCTAGGCGTAACCCTGATCACATTACACAGAGCCTTAATTGGCTTATAGGAGCTAACATAGATTTATGTTTAGTCTAACCTATGCAGAGTATGTGCTTTACTGATCATTAAGATAATTGGCTGCCTGCTTCACGCACTTTGAGTCTTTGTCTATATGAGCTGATTTGTTACCCCCAATAAACTGAGATCTTGCTTTGACAAACTCCCTGTCCATGGCCGAGTCTCTAGAGGGCAGAGGCAGAGGTGCGGGTGGTCAGGCTTTACTTGTCTTCGTCATTACAGCCAAGAGCTGTGTAACTGAGTGAATGAATGAATGAGTAATGGAATGTCACCTTGACAGACTCCCTGCTGTGTCCGGAGGCCCCTGGATTTGGGTGGGAGTAAAGGGCCTGCAGCATATTCGCCTTTCTCTGCCCTGATGGCCTGGAGTCATCACAGTGTGTGCCTGGGGGAATCGCCCCAGCACAGACAATAAATCATTTTTATCATACTCCTTCTATCTTTGTTTGAGAAGTCCATCTACAGAAAGCTTGTGGTTCCAGTTTCTGAGTCATCACTATCATTCAATTTGTAATTCATTAAATACAGCTCTAATGAGTCACTTGAGTCACATAACTTTTCTATATTATAAGTTTGACACACAGTTTTCTATAATTCCTTCCTCTTAAGTCACATATTTTGTCCCTTTTCTGCTTATTCTTTGCTAATATTAAAAAATGTAAATATTCTGAAATATCAAATATAATTACATACTTTTCTCTTTGTTTTGGTTTGAAAACCATCTTTATCTTTAGCAGAGACACTTAAATACAAACTACATAACAACATTGATCAATAATTCTTTTTTATTATTTATTCAATTGTGTGTGTGTGTGTATGTGTATGTATGTGTGTGTGTGTGTGTGTAGAACCACGGACGAATTCGGGAACCATCATGGACCGCCTCTACCTCCTTCTTGTTTACTCTGCCCCAGGATTCACAGGTTCTGCCCTACCAGGACCAGAAATGCAGGCCGCCCCTGCTTCCGTCCAGTGTCTATACATGGGGTCTAAGATCTGAACTCAGGACCTTCCTCCTGCAAGGCAGAGGCTTAACCCCTGAACCATCTCTCCAGCCCCAATAATTATTTCTTAAGGAATGGTATTATTAAAGGTGGAAGACAGCATGCAAAAAATTCCAAATGCACGGGAGGAATGGATTTCAAAATTAGAATGAATTTCATTTCTACTTGCCATCAAAGTGAATGTATTATCAGTGCAAATAAAAACTATTGCAAGTTTAAGATAGTCTATGTGAATGTTTTCCTAACCACAAGGCAAAACCCTTCAGTGGAAACACCTACATTATAAAAGAAGAAATATTTCATATAACTAATGGAATGTTTATCTCAATTACAAACTAAAGACATAATTAGAACAAAGGAAAAATAAGGCCAGCAAGGTAAATTAAAGAAACAATTCAAAAGATCAATGGATAAGAGAATTTTGTTTTTGAAATGATAGAAAAAATTGAGACATCTTTAAGGAGACCAATTATCAAAAGGTAAAAAACAGGGAGAAGGTTTGAAATAATATAGTCAAGGATGAAAGAGAGTTGATGCAGTTGGTATAATAGAAACACAAGCATACTCTTCTTCTAATTACTTATTTTCTTTCTTGCTTTCTTTTTCAGAAAATTTTCAACTTCAGGGTTTTTAACGGAATGAAACTTGCTATAAATTGGTCCTACTTTTCAGAAAAATTTTCATTATGCTTCTACTTTCACTTTAGCTGGGTTAAATGATCATTATTTCCTTGAATGATTTCTCATACTACATGATCTCAGTCCCTGCCTTTAAAACAGAAGCATAGTTTACCATATAGTAGCAAGTTGAAATTAGCGGTATGAAAATAGCACCAGGATAAGGATCCATGATGCACATTATGAATAAATGGAAGCCAATTAAATCAGTGGATGAAGGCATAGAAAGGGTATCTTTGGAGAGATGAAGCCTATGCATGTCACAAGTTGTAAGAGGAAGAGGTGAGGAGATATTGAAAATATATGCCAATGTAGAATCCAGAGGAAAGCGGGGATTATTGATTATCCGTGGTAAGAAATGTGATCAGAGGTAAATTGTTCATTTCAATGTGCTCTGGAATTAAGTAAGAAGCTTCTACAGTACAGCTAATTTGGGTAATATATAATGCATGAATGTCTGGGATCATAAAAATGTCAGACTGGAATGCCTACCCAGAATTCATAGACAGGAAAAAAACTGTGAGGTTTACACATGAATGTAAGTTATGGTATTGAAAAAGTTTAGTGCACTGGATGATGGATGACACTTGATATGCATTTTTATTTGGGAAAAAGAATCTAAATTCAAATAACACTGTTTGGGAGAAATAATCATGCAAAACATGAAGCAGACAAATTCAGAACGTTAAAGTCCAAATTGTGGGAATCTTTCAATGAAACAATTTAGTTCTTTCTCTCTGATAAACTATATTATTACATTTGCTTATGATTTTGGATCACATCTTTCAATCACATGAAATTTATAATGTAATACTAAAACATTTAAAAGGTCCAATGTCAGATAATATGCTGCATGACTTTCAACTTGGATTTATGAAAATAATTCCTGGAATAGAAATTTGAAAGAAACATTATTTTCAAAGAATCTACAAATAAGTTATACTAATCTCTTCACTACTATAATATTGTTGTGGCATAGAACCAAATCAAATCTTTTACATATTGACTGCAATCTAGCTCAAATTTCTGCATGAAATATAAGTTCATGTTTAGAAATGGAATTAAATAATAATGCATTCATACCATTTACTAAATTAATTCAGCTTGGTGGATATTATGAAGAATATTTGATGTCATCTCATTCAAGCACATATTATCCTTTTTGATATTAACCTAATAGTGATATTTTTAAGTATGTGAAACATGTGGCTATATTTTTTTATTTGTGTCTGTATGCATGTCTTTGAGTTTTTCTGTAGAATTATTTTTGACTCACTTCCCATTCTAGCTTTAAAAACAATCTCGGGAAAATAAGACAATGTCACTCACAACATTGTGGAAACTGCTGATACTATATTTTTAGTCATTTTATCTTTTAACTTGAATGTGTTATAAAAATACTCTGAAAGGCAGAACTGATTTACATTATCCTAAATTCTGTAGATAGTTATTACATATGGGTCCTTGAGCTGCCCTGTTAATTATAATACCAATGAACTGATTCTACTAAAAAGGATCCCTACTGCAGATAGTTATTTCTGCAGTCTGAATATTTTAGTCATAAAAGTGCTCTCAGCATTAGAATTTCTTTTTCCCAGATGAAAAAGGAAAATGTCTAATAATTCATCCCTAATAGCACTGAAGGAAAAAACGCCCACCATATCACAAAATAGTTACCGAGTCATTAGGTAAAACTGTTAACTACAGATTACTGGTTGGTAGACTAATCTCTTTTTTTCTGAATCAAATAAGAGTTTGATGTTTTAGCAGGAAGTAGCAAACAAGATTTGAGTAGAATTTTATGATTTTCCTTTGAAATTTTGAGTTTTTCTGTAGAATTATTGTTCTTCATTGTTGCTGAAAAATTCATGACAAACAGCTTAAGGGAACAAGTGGTTTTATTTTGGTTATAATTGTCCAGTTATGATTCCTTGTTCAGCTTTTCAGAAGAGTCCACACCAAACAAGAAGGGCTGAGGCAACTGGTTACAACAAATCTGTATGACTGTGAAGAAGGACAATCCTCACTTACCAGACCAGCATGTCTGTCCAAGTACACAGAAGGATGCTAACTTTCCTAACCAGCTCCCCTATTTTGTTCACCTCCCAAGAAGTAAATTCGCTAGCTCCATCCTCCATCTGTTAGGTATCCTTATCAATTAGATAATTTCCTTCAGGTTTTCTAGAAGATTAAATCAACTGTCAATTTTTTTACAAATGTGCCCAGAGCATTAAGTCTTTCCCTATTAAATTTACACCTGCATGAAATATGGCAAAAATTAATCACTAGGGCAATGCTATTACATAATGGTGATATCATATTAAGTTGTTTCAAAGTGTTTTTAAAAACAATTTTTTTATTATTTATTCAGTTGTGCGTGTATGCGTGCGTGCATGCGTGTGTGTGTGTGTGTGTGTAGAACCACGGGCGAATTCGGGAACCACCATGGATGCCTCCACCTCCTTTTTGTTTACTGTGCCCCGGGATTCACAGGCTTCGCCCTACCGGGACCAGGAACGCAAGCCGCCCCCGCTTCCGCCCGGCGTCTATTCATGGGGTCTAGGATCCGAACTCAGGACCTTCTGCCTGCAAGGCAAAGGCTTAACCCCTGAGCCACCTCTCCAGCCCCTCAAAGTGTTTTTAAAATAGTAGTGCAGAGTTATAAAGGAAACTACATACACATAGATGTGTTACATAGTTATATGGGTAGATATTGGTCACTTTTCATAAAAATAAAATTTCATAAAATATGATTTTTAATGGCACATGTGTGTGCATATATATGAGATTTTGCATTTTTTTCTACCTTTCTTTTTAATTTCAATCTTCAGTAGTATACATAAGGGAATAAGTAAAATTTGTCAATTAAATTCAATTTAGCAAAGCTCATATTGTGCAATTGAGGCCCATATGAGAAATATCAGGATTTCAAAATTCGATTTGATTCTGTTTCTTTCACAGACCCACAGCCTTAACTAATGATAGTATCTTTTTAAATTTTTAAAAATATTTGTGTGTGTGTGTGTGTGTGTGTGTGTGTGTGTGCGTGCGTGCGTGCGTGTGCGCGCATGTGCGCGCATGTATCAGTGGACCCTGTGCGTCCCTGTAAAGAACCAAGGGTGACTTAGGGAATCATCCTAATTGCTTCAACCTCTTTCTTGCTTCCTTTGGGAATTTCCCAGGCTCCGCTCACCAGGGCCAGAAGTGCAGGCTATTATCATTTCTGTCAGACTTTTTAACTTGGGCCCTGGAAACCAAACTCATGAACTTCTGCTGCCAGACAAAGTCTTAACTCCTGAGCCATCCCTCCAGCCCTACATCTTTTATTTCTTTTAAATAGAAGATCTAGAGAGAGAAACATGTACACATGTAACACATGGCTGGAGATGAGCGGGCATCTTTCAGAAGTCTCTTCACAACTTCTATCATGTGGGCTTACAGGAATTAAACTCTGTACAAGGTTTGCCCTTTCCCACTGAAGACTCTCACCATTGTACTCAAATGCCTAAGAAATATATTTCTTATGATTTAATTAAAACCATTCCAAAGGCACTATGCTAAAAACACTATACTAAATAATATAAATCATAGTAAACAAACATTAATCGAAGCTGGGCATGATGCCCAGAGAATCAGTAAAGTAACATGGACAACAGTCTCTAAATAGAGTCAGATAAAAGAAAGTAGTCTCTGTTGACATAGGTATGGTTTTATACAGAAAATCTTCCCATTTCAGTAATACTCAGAAAGCTCATTTGCATACTATGAAGCTAATCAATTATTTCTTTAAAATTTACACTGCACTTTCCTCAGTCTATAATTTTTCTTAAGGTTGAAGTAGCATGTTTGCATAGATTTTTTTCCTTCATTAATTAATACTTGGAGTATGTTTTCTTTTAAACATCTACATAGCATAAGTGAAAGAAAAAAAATTTACTGGTATATCTTATGTTTAAATCATTTAAAAATGAGAACATGTGTTCACCTTTGATATATTGATTGAGAAAAAATATCTATGAAAGATATTTACATTTCTATAATTTCAATTGTTGTAGATTGATGCACCATGTAATGCATATCTAAACTGCATAACAAGTGAAATCACTGGTGTCTGACATAGGGTCTCATTTTAAATTTTTATGTTTTATAATTTAGTAAATTAAATTTTTGTGTTTTATAATTTATTATTGCCTTTGAGAAGAAAAAAACATCAAAATAGTCTAATTCACCAAAAGTATGTCATATGAGAATACATTTTCACATATAAGATATAAAAATCTGTAATTGAAATGAGGCAGATAACTGCATTATTTCAAATAGTTGCAGACATAAAGATCAGCAAATGTTAGGAAAGATGTGGGTTCATTGCTGATGGAAGTGTAAATTGTAACAGTCACTTTGCAAATTGTTATGGATGGTTTTCAGAAAGCTGAAAATGGAAATATCATGTGACCAAGATATTTCACTTCTGAGCCAGGGGTGGTACAGGAACAGCAAAACTGAAGAAAACAACAAACAATAATTCAGAACATCAGAGAACTTACATTAATTACCTGGAACCAGACCAGCCAAATCTCTCCCATCCTAAAGCTCAGGGAAACTTGCCAAAGAGGGGGTGGTAAGATTGTAAGAGCCTAAAGATGGGGAGGAGGAATGATGCATAAGATACACACAAGTTAGGGCCGAAGTAATTATAATAAGACCTTTGATTGACCTGCGCAATGACTGACATATCAATGAGCCCCCAAAGTCTACCATGGATCACAGACACTAGAAGAATCCTTAGGAACAAGAGATTAATAGTCACAATAGTGTTCCCATATTAAAGGAAGCACAAGAAGGGGCTCTAGGCAATGCTACTAATTTCTCATTAGAGTGGAGGATGCAGAGGGAAGTTTGACATTCACACTAAAGAATCCTCCAAGTATTTGGGGGGCACTGGGAGAAAGGGAGGGGGAGTAAGGGGAAAAGGGAGGAGGAGTAAGGGGTTGAGGGAGGGGTGGAGGGAGGGAGGAGTATCCATTAATTTTGTATGAATGGGAAAAAATAATAAAAAAGAGAATATTATTTCCAGTGTTCTACTTGAAGCCTACAAAGACACTACAAATTCTTATTTCTTGAAACTCTGTCAAAAAAATCAAGGAAATTGAATAAGCCCACATTTCCATCAATAGATAAATCGGTTATAAATATGTGGGACATATACACAATGGAATATTATTCAGCCATCAGGAAAAATGAAATTATGGAATTTTCTGTCAAAGAATGCAACTGGAAAATATTGAGTGAGATATTTTAGGTACAGAAAAAATGTTGCATGTTATCTCTTCCATGCTTGTACAAATATTAAACTTCTGATTATTTAATTTAGAATTCCTACATCATCCAGAAAACTTAAAGAGGAGTATTAACTAGTGGATAAGAAATGGATAAAGGCCTTAAATGAGGAAAGATAAAATACCACAAGCAACAAGGTGGAAAAGGTATTAATAGGAGTCAAAAGTTTAAAGAGGAAAATGAGAAGACAATGTCTAGCAAGGACTTAGGAGTAACAGAAAAAAAAAAAAAACTTTGTAAGATACAAGCCAAGAGAAGCCTCCTATACTGCTAAACACAAAGAGACAAACCTTGTTGGAGTATATAGAGAGAAAGATAGGTCAAAAGCAAATATACCTTCTTCAACTGGAGCCAGTAGCAAATAAACAATACTTCAAATAACACTTCTTAATATGTTGTTTAACAAAGAGTTCTGAGAGGTCCTCCACCAATATATTGCTCTTGGTTTCCATTCACAAATCATCAGAAAGATTGTGTTATTTAAGATGCACCACATGTGGATCAGAGGGAATGGACAAAAAATATCAGGTGGAACTGTTCTGGAAGCTTCCTCCTTGCTGGACAGCTTTCACAATACCAGAAATACTAAGCATTCCAGCCCCATTGTACCTTTTCCACCTTGTTGCTTGTAGTATGTTATAGTCCTTCTTTAAGGCCTTTACTCCCTTTTTCTCTCCATGTTTAATATTCCCCTTTTTGTTTTCTGGCTGATACAGGAAGCCATTTGGGGGGAAGCAATCAGCAATTTCAGAAACACATGAAGGCTGAAAGTTTCAATAAGTATCACTCTGACAAGAAGTATCTATCAATGTAATAGTGGCATGAATGTCAAGGGGGCAACCAACAGCTTTCATATCCTATTTAACACCCTCTTTTCCGGAGGATAAAATTTCTGGTATTATAAACTAAAGCAACAGCCTATGAAAGGAAAGGACATAGATCCTAAGAATGCAAACTATTAAACTATAAAGAAACTATGGCAAAGTGCCTTTTTAAAAACTGTCATTAGACCCATAGATAAGAGAAGCACTTAGCACTAAACATAAAACCTTCCTTCTGAAATGAAAGGTGTTTATTACAAAAAATCATAGCCAGCTAAAGTGAAGAAAAGAAATAACTGTAGACTGCTCAACCTAAAACAGGACATCTATGCCAGCCCCCATTCTAAGCCTCAGGGAACTTTTAGGAAGGGGAGAAGTAAGATTGTAATAGACTGAAGTGTGTTGGGCCCACCCAGAGATAACAGTCTGGGAGTGAGTGAGCAGGGCATAGCTTAGCACATGGGAGCAAAGATGGCGCTGGAGCTAGTGTCCTAGGCTTAACCCTGATCACATTACACAGAGTCCTAATTGGCTTATAAAAGCCAACATAAATTTATGTTTAGTCTGACCTATACAGAGTATGTGCTTTACTAACCATCAAGGTAATTGGCTGCCTGTTTCCTGCGCTTGGATTCTTTGTGTATATAAGCTGATTTGTTACCCCCAATAAACTGAGATCTTGCTTTGACAAACTCCCCGTCCATGGCCGATCTCTGGAGGGCAGAGGCAGAGGTGTGGGCGGTCAGGCTTTACTTATCTTCGTCATTACAGCCAGGAGCTGTGTAACTGAGTGAGTGAATGAGTGAGTGACGGAGTGTTGCTTTGACAAACTCCCTGCTGTGTCCCGAGGCCCCTGGATTTGGGTAGGGGTAAAGGGCCTGCAGCATATTCCCCCTTCCGCCCCGACAGCCTGGAGCCATCACAGTATGTGCCTGGGGGAATTGCCCCAGCAAAGTGGGAAAGATATTTTCTTTTGGACATGAAAGGGTTGTAGTGACTGTGAATTCACTATAGCTACATATATTTTCACAAGACTTGTATTGTAATTACCCTATAAACATCCCACTATGGCAGGGGGGAAGATCTCAACAGTCCTCATACCTCCAAGAGAAGCCAAAGAGAAGTAACATATATGGAGGGGAGGCAAAAAATGTTTTCCTTAATGTTAAATCCAATGATATGTCAATCATGCTGAAGCAACTATTCAGATACATGCAATCAAAGAAATCCCAGATGAAATTTCATGCAAAATACATGTAAATTGAAAGGAGACTTGTAGGGAAATAAAAGGGAGGCAATGGGAAGGAAAGTGGGGTTTGGAATTGGGAGCATTGGGAGAAAGGGAGGGAGGGGGGAAAGGAAAAGGAAAAGGGGGAAGGGAGCAAGGGGATCCAGGGAGGGTTGGAGGGAGGGAGGAGAATGGGATACTTATCAACTTTGTATGAGTGGAAAAAATAAATATAAAATAAATGAAAAAAGAAAAAAGTTTTAAAAATAGCATAAATTCACTATATTCATGAAGAGAGCACTAACAGATTAAATGAAAGATGCAGTTATTCAAGAAAGTCAATGTCAATCAGTAAATCTAGATACCAAAGTGGAAGCTCTTGAACTCTTTCTCAATATATCGGATAAACAGAGAAAAGTTTACACAGATATTTTCTTTACAACGTTATATATAGCTATAATATATTTTGAATGATCTGTCTTTTTCCTCAAGGGATTTTTGGTGAGGCAGAGACTTGCAAGAGACATCCTTTTTTCCTGGACTATGATCCAAATGTTTCCAGAATTGTTCTAGAAAGACAATTTTGTATTCTATGTTCTTCCTTTATCAAAGTCTCATTTCTTGTATTTAAAGTCTGGATATGCCCTCATTCTTCTTGCACTGAAATAGAAATATGCTAAAATATATACTTGTCTAGAACTTGAGTATTTTGGTGGTTCATGTTCCCTGTTTCTGGAACAGGATCCCAGTCATACTCTGTGCTATGTTTGTGATTTTACACCATTTACTTTATCTTTGTGACTTTCTACTTCTCAGATACTGTTACAAAGACCAAAAATCACAGAGACTCGATCATTAGAGAAAGTATCTAACTGATAACTTTTTGTTCATAATTAGAAGAGGCTTTTTAATTTCTACTATGTTGTATGAATTTTTCACTCTCAATCCTCTAGAAACAGGTTTTTGAAGAGTTACTGATTGTGAAAAGAGATAAGATTCATGTATGTGTGTGTGTTTGTGTATTTTCTAATATGTTTAAGTCAGAGTAACATTGCAAAGATTTTGAATGCAAAAGCCTCTGGTGTAGGAAGTGATTGATGGTGAAATTTCTGATTGTGGTGAAGTTGTAATCTGTCTCTTTTTCCAATGGGATGCCAAGACCACAAGAAAAATTCTGAACACTAGAGAAAAAGGCCTGTGGCACTGTACAGGGTTAGACACAAAAGAATGGATTCCTATCCTGAGTTTGCTAAAGGAAAAGTCCAAAATCCCTAATCCATAAAATGGTTCTATGTAGAGTCATATAGTTTCCTTTGGCAGGTAAGCGTCACTCAAATAGCAGAAAAATATTCTTGTAGCAAATGTGTAGCCATTGCGAGAACCATCCATGATGTCTACCTAGTTAATTATTTACTAAAATGAGAAATATTTTCTGAAATATACCAGAGCACAAGGGCCTAAGTAAGTACTAGAAGACTAGAAGAATATTTTTTCCTTTTTCAAATTTTACTCTCCATTTTTAATCATTATATATGAATGAATATCTATTATACCTTATATACAAGCATTACATACATATCATAATTTTATGTTTTTCTAAGATGAGTACAAAATATACACATTCTTCTATTGTAAGTTAAAATAAAATATGTATCTATAGATAAAGTTCTCAGATACAGTATATTTTGCTTTTATATATCTTTATATATTGATCCATGACATAAGGAATTATCACATTGAGCTCATGTGTAGAAATAAAGAAATTAAATTTTAGAAGTAGAGACTAGAAATAGTTATAAAAGGCAAGATGTAGGTCAGATAACTTTGTTGAAAACAAACTTTCAACAATCAGTTTAGAGAAATAAGTCTGAGAGAGCTATGTACTATAAAACATGTTAACTACATTGTGAGCTTACTGTTTTGCATACTTCAGATACATAAAATTCTTGAAAATATTTGTACTTTGAAAAAATCAGCAAAATTGCTAAACTCTTTGAAAAAGATCAACAAAATTGAAAACCTTTATTCAAATTAAACAATAAGCCAAAAGAGAATAAATCTAGATGAATAAAAGTTAGAGAAAAAAATGGAGTTATCAAAACTCATAATACGAAAATTGAGAGAATGATCAGGTCACATCTCAAAAACTTATATTCCACAAAATTTGCAAAACAGAAAGAAATGGATGAATTTCTACTACACGCAATAGGGATGAAGTGAATTATGCAAATCACCCTATATCAAGTGTCAGTATTAAAGAAGTAATTATGAATATTTCCACCTTAAAAAACAAAGTACCAGATAGATTCAGTGCAGAAATCTGCCAGATATTTATAGAACGACAAACAACTCACACCTTAAATTATTCCACAGATAACAAGAAAGGAACACTTCCAAACTCTTTCTGTGAAGCTAGCATTTCACTGATCCCCAAATCAAATAACAACACAATAAAAAAAGAAAATTATAAGCCAGTTTTATTGATGAATACAGATGGGTTAGCAAAAGGGTTTCAAAAACATATTAAAAAGATCATTCACTTTGAGTAGGAAAGAACCAACCAGACACAAGGTTTCTTCAACATAAAAGTGGAAGGTAAACTTGGAATGAAGTTTTTTTGATGCTAGGAAATTAATTAGCAAAGAAAGCTATATTCCAAGATAGGGATTCTATATGGAGAAATTGTCAACAATTGATTTTATACACATACAAAACTCTCACAGAACACAAAAATACAAATAGGTGAAAAATGTGTAAATTCTTCATGTTTACAAAATGAAAAGAATAATTAGCATCTACTGTACATGTATGTGTAAATATTTATGTTCACTATATCATACCATTACATGTAAGACACAAGAGTATGTAAACATATGTTTTTCCTGTGTGTATTTTTGTAATATATAAATCTTTGGCTTTTGTAAAAAAATTTTTATTAAATTATTTTATTTTTCTAGTTTTACAAGAATTGAGTACTGATCCCTGCTTCCCTCCATCCCTGCTCTGACTCATACCCTTCCTTCCCTTTGTCAACCTATCCATTCCCTCCCAGATCTCCTGCCTGTGTCTATGAACCCCAAGGTTGCCTCCAGTTTGTCTATTGTTTTTAAAAGTTATTTCTAATTTACAAGCATATTAAGTACTTACTTATCCCTGTTCCCTCTATCATCTCTTCCTCCCATTCCTCCATCAACCCCACCCTCCTGCCCATCTACTTCTGTGGATCCCAGGGCTTCCTCTGGTTTATCTACTCTTGTGGAGGTTCAGGTCTCTGTGGCACAACAAGTTGTCTCTCTTCAGGCTACCCCACTGATAAGGATATTTCCTTTCCCTCATTCAGCTTCAATCCCTAAGGTTTCCATTGTATGTTCTTATCTCTTTTGAGTTCCTTGATAGTCTATGGAGGCATGTTGGTATGTCAGTCATTGTTCAGGTCTGGTAAGGAAGGCCAAGTTTCACTGTAGTGAGTTCATAGATGCAGCAGTCCTGCCTTGAGTGGGATGTCTTTTCCAAAGGTGAACCTTGTCATTTTTAGGTTCTTAAATTTTCAATGCCCCCTCTTCTCTGACGTTCCCAAAGCCTTAGGATAGGGAGATGGGTTGGTCTGATTTTGGGTGAGCCTTGCTGAGTCACTGATACTCTGTATTGTGGATGACCATTACTGTCTACTTCACTGCTTTTCTACTGCCCTAGTCTGCATCCTATCAGGATGCTGAGACCTACTTCCATTATAGCAAACTTCTAGGCTGAGTATTATGTGTTCTCCCAAGCTATGAATATAATAACAGCTATTAACAGAGCAATTTCATTTACTATCTTCCTTCCTATAGGTTTATTGGGTATTTTTTCTTGCTCTATTTCCTTCCCTTTTTAAGGCTTTTGTTGTAATTAACAGTAACAGGAATATATTTCATTCTGAGAAGTGGGTCTTGAGTTCAATCCAAAACTGTTGGTTGACTTCTTGAGATTCATGCCACTAATACATGGTGTTCACCTGTTGCCATAGTGATTTTAATTGCAACTTGCAGTTGATGGGGCATGTGATTATTTCTTTTCCTCAGTAGCTTCTACAGTATTCCTTGGTACTTGTAAGATATCTAGCAAGGGTTACCCAGGATAGTCATTTTTACGATGCTGATTCTGCCAATCCAGGGACATGGGAGGTCTTTCCACCTTCTTGCAAGATATTCCACATAAGTTAGGGCTGAAGCAATCATAATTGAACTGTGCATGCCCTTTTCAATGTCGAACACACTTTTGACCCCACAAAGTCTAGCATTTGCTACAGGCACTAGGATCCTTGGAGGCAAGGGATTAACAGCCACAGTAGTGTTCCTATGCTTAAGGGGAACACAGGAAAGGGTTCTGGGAAATGCTACTGAGTCCTTGCACCTCATCAGAGAGGAGGACCCAGAGGAGAGTTTGGCATGCACATTAAAGGATGCTCTGGGGATGGGAGGAAGAGGCACTGGGGGATGGAGAGGGAGGGGGAGGGGAGGGGGGGACCGGTGTACCTGTTAAGTTTGTATGAGTGGAAATAATAAAATAAAATAAAATAAAATAAAGTGAAACTGATTTTAACCCACAGACAAAAAAATAAAAAAGATATCTAGCAAGGAAGAAGTTCTGAGACCAGTCCTAGTTGATTTTTTTTTGCCGTTGTTCTGTGGTCCATATGTATTACATGTTAAATAAAAAAATCTTGCTGACAGTTTTTTGAGAGCAACAAAGAACAATGGTAAAAGCCTGTAATGTTTGGGGTCCTTGGAGACCTTTCTAATCAGTGTTTCATCAGGAAATGTCACATTATTTTTACTTCTCATATTATTTTGTAACTAGTTTTTAAGTAGATCAGTTCAGGACTTTTTTTTTCTTCTCATTTTCGTCGTTCTTCACTCTATATTCTTCTGCATAAGGTCTGCCTATTCTTGTTCCATTTATTTATCTATTTATTTATTTTTCCCCAATCATAGGGTCTTCCCCTTCTGCATAGGGTCTGCCTATTCTTGTTCCATTTATTTATCTATTTATTTATTTATTTTTCCCCAATCATGCAAGCTCAATCCAGTAGCTGGGTCTTCTTCCTCTCTCCTCCCCTCTCCAGTACTCCCTTGCATCTCCCCTCTTTTCCCCTTCCTTTCACCCCCTCCTCCTTCCCCTTCTCCCAGGGCCTCCCTCCTTCTACCCTCCCATCCCTTGGAGCATTCTTTTGTGTGAATGCCAAACTTCCCTCTGAGTCCTCCACCCTAGCGAGGCATAAGGACTCAGGTGGCATAGCCAGGAGCTATTTCTTGGGTAACTCGTTAGTATGGGAACACTACCATGACTGTTAATCCTTTGCTTCTAAGGATCCCACTTGCCTGTGGAATCTAGCCCTAGGCTAGACTTTGGGGGCTCATTGACATGTCAGTCATCGTTCAGGTTGTGCAAAGTCTGATTATGGCTACTGCAGCCCTAACTTGTGTACAATATCTTCCATAATGTTGGTGTCATAACACAAATGAAAGGAAATATAAAATCTTTGTAAACAGATAGATGTTGATAATTAAAAATTTATTGATTCAAAAGAACACAATAAATTAGATTGGGTTTTCTCAATTAGAGTGACTGTGGTGGAGAGTTTCATAAGCCTTCTAGAAAGTAAGAGAGCACTGACTATCAGAGACATATGTGAATGCATATTTCAGCCTGAGACCAGGAGATGTCACATAAGACAATTGAAGAATTGTCTGTGGATATGAAACACAGTGTGACTCTTAAGGCAAAACTAAATTATTGTTTATCCTCATGTTTTTTGTTAAGTGGTATTTTTCTATCTAATACATCCTTAATTACTATGTATAGTCATATTAACATTAAATGTCATTACATAGATATTTTAATATAAGTGTTTTACTGAAGGGATCCACTATATTTCTTTGAAATCACTAAAAATCACATTTCTCACAAAATTACATATCAAGCTGAGAGCTCAGGAACTGAAAATTTGTAGATAGCTTACAGTATTTACTATTTTTCTTTCCCTTGATCCAGTTAAATTTTATGGAAGCAAACATCTTTACCTCTTTGTAAAAGTAGTTTTCCTGAGAATAATTATTAATATTTTTGAAAAGCAACCTTTGGCCTGAATTAATATACATTTAATAGATATAAAATATATATAATATTAACATATATAAAATAATATATATTCAATAATTTATGTAGAAAAAGTATTTAATCATGAACAAGAGATACACTACTACTTTGAAATATTTTCATATTTCTAACAGGATTTTACTTTTGATATTAAGCTATATTATAAAATATTTAATATTTATGAGGGAGAAAGTTATAATCTAAAAATATGTCAATGTATTTGTAGAGGGTTTCAACATAAATGCATATAAACTTGATTAGTTTTTGTACATATTAAAAACTTGGTCATGTATTCATTTAAACTTAAAGGAAATTAAGATTATTTACTTAATGGAAAGAACACAAAACTACTTGTCATAAATGATTTTCATTGTTGAAAATATTTTTGAGCCTAATTGGGACATAATTCATCTCTTCTAAGTAACAAACATTTGAAGAAAAAGACTCCTAAACACTTTCACTGTATGTTGTACTCATCTTTAATTTTCTAATTTAAATGACATTTTTTATAAGTTATAAACCAAGAAACCATGGCTGTTTTGCTTCTGTATAATAAATTATGGCCTCAATATGAAGCATTATGTTGAAGTGAAAGAAAACCCATAATAGAACTCTTATCATTTTTTATTTAAAATATCTGATTGAGTAGAATTTATTTGAGGCTGAATTGATTCTTACCATTGGTCTTTGAAATTTTCCTCTGAAATCTGTTAATTATATTTGCCTTTTAAGTATGTATTATTAACCTTCCCTTAACTCCTTCTTTGGAAGCATATTAAGCAAAATGCAGAATGACTGTGATTCATTTTTAAATGCAATCAATGACTCAGCTCATTTTTCTTTTCTAATTCACATTAGAAACAGATTATTGGCAATTTCTCAGTTATTGCACTTTGTCAAATCCCTCATTGACTATAATTTGTTAAAATTTCACTACAAATACAGATAGATAGTACAAGAATGGATAGAAATACATCATTTCATTATTGTCAGGAAGTTTATGCACAATCATGGTTCCTAAAACATCAGAGCACTTTCATAGACTGAATTTCGAGATAGATAATGATGTTTTAGGTAAATTTTTTGAATATCGTATCTAGAAAAATTACTAACTAAATAGAATATAGTGTACATTGTAACATTTTTGAATATTGCTCCAAATGCATTATCGATTTCTAAAGTAATGTAATTATTTCAGAAACAAAAATACCGAAGTATTACCCAAATACTTCTAATTACTATTGGATTATAAGACTAATGCTATTTCTTTTCACGGTTTTCTCATTTTGTGAAAATACTTGTGAAAAAATTAATTAATTTTTCAAAATACTAATAAAATACTGCCTTTTACAAAGATGTAGTGGATCCTGATAAATATACATGGAATGTTATATTACAACATTCCTTTCACTTTCAAGAATAAAAATACTAATATTTTGGCTTAACAAATATCCAACTAACTTGTTCATCTAACTTATTCATTCCTCAATTATTCATTCATTATTCTAAATGAAAATTTAAATTTTTTTCAGGGAAAATATGTAGATATTTCAGGATTGGCAAAATATGGAAGACAATCTTCATTAAAATGATAGTAGTATTCAAGAGAGAATAAAACAGTGTGAATCATGAAAAGAGTAAATGCAATCAAACTTTTACCTGAAATTTCCATTTTTTTAAACATAGGGGCATTTAATCTTTTTATTCAATTTTAACTTTATTAAATAATTAATATTATTTAATTTTTATTATTATAACTAATTGTGTTTTGAAAGCAGTAGGGGGTTCCAGGACACCAAGTCAACAAATTCTAAGACTTTTTCCAAGATAAATTAAGAGTTTCCAGCATCTTCGGTGTTTATCAAAATACAGCAGTAAAAGATAGAGATCATCTTTTGACAGCAAACTGACCCTTGCTGGCAGAGGTAGGAAACCACTTCGCACATGGAAACAAAGTGCTCCAGGATGTGGGGGATGGAATGTATAACCCTCTGAGTTTACATGTGCTCTGGGGAGACTCAGGCCTCCTGCTAGGTGTCCAAATGGTTGCAAGACAACCTGAGATTGGGGGTTGCTGCCACACACCAACCAGTGATGAGGCTGGGTGTTGCATTCCACAATGGCCCCAGCCTGCCTTGGGTGCCTGAGTGCAAATAGAGTTACAACTCTACAGTGAGTCACTGGCTCTATTGTGACCTGTAGTGGATGATGGTTTGGTCACACCTCCTGTCCTGTCCCACTGAGGAACAGCTAATCCAATAAACTAGCATTCAGGCTATCACTGTAAAAACTACACTAGGAATAGTCTCCTTTTCTGTCTTCAACTGTTCTTGTGTTCATTTTCAGCTATCTTTTTAAAGCACTGAGTTGAGATTAAAAACAAACCACCAAATGGGTCCAGGCACCAGTCTATGATCTAGTGGCTCCCTAAAGCAAGGTGCCCAGACACACACGCCCCTTATCAGTACTGACAGAGAGTTGAATCTCTTTACAACTAAAAAAAAAAAAAAAAAACTAAGTGATAATGTATAAGTGTATCAAAAACTGCCTCAGTGGAAACAGAGATTATTTAGATTTAATGAAAATCTGGCTGCAGGCTGTATCTGCACATGTACAGCATTGTACAGTATACAGTGTGACCAACACGTGGAGACAGTTTCTGGTGCTCAGAATCACAGAGTTGCATGTTTGACAAATGAGGAGAAAGCAGAGGTCAGGGGAAGGAAGTGAGTGGAAAAAAGCGGTCTGGTTCACTTAGGGTTCTCAAGCTGACTGGAGGGCCAGTCCAATCCATCATAGAGCCAGGCCCCTCTGAAGAGCCAGGTGACCTGAATGTACCTGTGGGATAGCGAGTGCCGTCCCAAGCACTTTTGTGACTTTTGCTGCATCATGACATTGGGGAGTGGAGGTGAAGTCTTGCTTCTTGGCAAATACCAATAGAACGGCAGTTGGAGGAAAAAAAGTATTTCTAATTTGAGGGAAAAGGAATTAGTGAAAACTAGTGACATTAAAAATAATGAGAATTGAGAAAGGGTGTGTTCTACTCATTCAATATTCAGACATTTAAAAATATTTGAGAGACAGAACAAGAGAAGGGAGAGAGTGGAAGAGACAGAAACATAGAAGATATAAGTGTATTTTGGTATGTGGAGAGCAGTAATTCTACTTAAGTATCTGTAGCTGTTCCAGTTTCTCTTCATGTTGCTTGTATGAGTAAAGAACATTCACGATGCAGGGGAGTGAGGATTAATACTTGTTTTTTGTTCTTAGCTGTACTTTATCAGCATGGTAGAAGAGTTCACACTAAGAGCAGACATGAGTGAAATGGTCATACCATGTTCAGGAATTGCTGAGTGAGAGTGAGAAACAGGGTACCAATGGTCCAGACCACTATGAGCTGGGCATTCCAATATCAATTAAATAATCTCCCACAGACTTGCAAAATAATTCCTCAAAAATGTGTCTAAAGGCTCAGCACTGTCCTTGCTTCAGCAGCACATATACTAAAATTGGAATAATACAGAGAAGATTAACATGGCCCCTGCCCAAGGATGACACGCAAATTTGTGAAAAATTCCGTATTTTTCTTTCTCTAAAAGAGACCACATATTTGACCACAAAATGAATCTCTACATATACAGAAAAGTTGAAATTGTAGCCTGTACCCTAACAGACTGTTGCAGGAAAATCAAAATGGTCCCTTCCTGATCACCAAATCTTGCAGGGAAATGGTCTGACCATCTCAATGTTGTAGGATTCTTGTGTTCTAGAGTCAAAGATTGAAACCAGAACACACATAAAGGACTAAGGTAGAGTTTATTAGAGAAGAGAAAGGTTGGAGCTCACAGACTCCAGATGTGCAGTGCCATGAGGGGCTAGGGCACCTCCATGAGAAGTAGGCATGAAAAGAGCTCATGGCACTAAAAAAGTGCCATGAAGGGCTAGGGAGCCTCAATGAGAAGCAGTTAGCTGGAAAAGGAACTCATGGCACCTTGAGTACCATGAGAGGCTAGGACGCCAAAGATGGCTGCCAGGGCCAAGGCAAATTTATACACCTAGACAAGCCCAGGAAACTGGCTTTTTCTCATTGGTTAATACCCATTTGGCCCCAACCCAGTTGCTCCTATGCCCAGGTGGGCTGGAGAGCTCATCTCCATAATCCTTTCATAGGGAACTTGGCCATATTATCTCTGGGAGGAGTCAGTTCCTCAGCAGAAGTGTTCCTTCAGGGTGGTTCCACCACTGGGGGATGGCCTTCCAGAATTCCAAAGACCTTGAGAGAGACCCATCCCAGCATGGCTGCCCTAATCCTGCCTCAAAACCACCATGGTCTAAAGCTTGAAATCCGCAACACAACAAACAAAAGAAAATACACAAACTCCTGGAAACTTAACACTATGTTGCTGAATAAGAATTGGATTCAGGAGGAAATTACAAAGGAAATTCAAGATTTCCTGGAAGTGAATGATAACAAATAGACAATTTATCAAAAACTTTGGGAAAAATGAAAACTGTCCTAAGAAATAAGTTCATACAAAGTCTTAGCAAATCAGATTCAAAAACATATCGATAAGATCATTCACAGGGATAAGTAGGCTTTATCCCCGGCACACAAGGTTGGTTCAACATACGAAAATCAATAAATATAATTCATCATATAAACCAATCCAAACTCCAAGATCACATGATACTATTGATAGATGCAGAAAAAGCTTTTGACAAGATCCAACAGCCTTTTATGATCAAAATCCTAAAGACAGTTGGAATGGAAGGAACCTTTATCAGTATAATAAAAGCTGTATACAACAAACCAACAGCAAGGATTATACTCAATGGGGAAAAACTTGAAGCATTCTCACTTTGATCAGTAACTAGACAAGGCTGTCCAATCTCACCACTTCTATTCAATATTGTGCTTGAAGTCTTAGCTGAAGCCATAAGACAAGAAAAGGACAGAAGTCAAGCTATCTCTATTTGCAGATGACATGATCTTATACCTGAGTGATCCCAAAAACTCCACCAGGAAGCTCCTGGAACAAATACAGAAGTTCAGCAGGGTGGCAGGATACAAAATAAATGTACAAAAATCAGTGGCCTTCCTATATACCCAGAATGAAAGAAGTGAAAAAGTCCTGAGAGAAACAATTCAATTTACTATAGCCCCTAAAAAAATGAAATACCTTGGTATAAACCAAACCAAGGAAGCAAAAGACCTTTACAATGAAAACTTTAAAACCCTAAAGAAAGAAATTGCAGAAGACACCAGAAGGTGGAAAGACCTCCCATGTTCCTGGATTGGCAGAATCAACATTGTAAAAATAACCATCCTACCAAAGGCAATATACAAATTCAATGCTATACCAATTACAATCCCAAAGCAATTCTTCAAAGTAGTTGACCAAACAATAGCAAAGTTTATATGGAGGCACAAAAGACCTAGGATAGCAAAGACAATCCTGAGTAACAAAAACACTGCTGGAGGTATCACCATACCAAACCTTAGTCTATACTACAAATCCATAGTTATAAAAACAACCTGGTACTGGCTCCAAAATAGACACACAGATCAATGGATAAGGGTTGAAGACCAAGATATAAGCCCACACAACTACAGCCATTTGACAAAGGGGCCCAAAAAATCCATGGAAAAAGAACAGTATCTTCAACAAATGGTGCTGGCAAAACTGGATGTCCACATGCAGAAGATTAAAGCTGGACCCATACTTGTCACCATGTACAAGAATTAATTCCAAATGAATCAAGGACCTGGAAATAAGGCTAGAGACTATAAAAACCATAGCTGAAAGGGTAGGGAAATCCCTCGAGCTGATTGGTCTAGGCCAACAATTCCTAAACAGACATCCAATAGCAGTCACTGCAATCAACTCTTAACAGATGGGATCTTGTGAAATTAAAGAGCTTCTGTTCAGATAAAGAGATGGTAACAGGAGCACAAAGACAACGCACAGAATGGGAGAAAATCTTCACTAACCACATATCTGATAGAGCTCTATTATCCACAGTGCACAAAGAACTTAGAAAACTAAACACCAAGGAAACAAATGGGCCAATTAAAAAATAGGCCCTGGAACTTAAAAGAAACTTTACCGGGGATGAAATTAAAATGTCTAACAAATATCTCAAAAAATGCTCCACATCTTTAGCCATCAGGGAAATGCAAATCAAAACTTCCCTGAGATGTCATTTCACCCTCATCAGGATGGCAAAAATCCACAATACAAACAACAACAAATGCTGGGGAGGATGTGGAGAGAGGGGAACTCTCCTACATTGGTGGTGGGAATGCAGGCTCATACAGCCACTCTGGCGAGCCGTCTGGAGATTCTTAAAGAAATTAAAGATTGAAATGCCATATGACCCTGCTATTCCACTTTTGGGAATAACCTCCCATACAGCTAAAATTCACCTCGATAGCACAAGCATAACCATTTTCATAGCAGCACTGTTTACAATAGCAAAGTCATGGAATCAGCCCAAATGTCCAACAGTTGACGAGTGGATAAGGAAACTGTGGTACATCTATACAATGGAGTACTACTCAACCATCAAAAATGATTAATTAATGGAATTTGCTGGAAATGGATGGAATTAGAAACAATTATATTAAGTGAAGTATCCCAGACACAGAAAATTAAGCACCATATGTACTCCCTAATAGGTGGATCCTAGTACCAATCCGACTTAAAGACACACTCAATGACAAATCTCTGTAATACCTACAGTAATTGCAAGGATTATAAATGAATGGATGGGGAAAGAGGGCCACACTAGAAACAAGGAGAGTGTTACAGCAGAGAAAATAGGACACCATCAAGGATTGCAAGTAAGTAATGAGACATCTACTAATGTTCACAGACTTTCCAATCTGATCATTTACAACTGATAGGGTATGATCTTACCAGAAGGGGAGGGCATATAGTCTGGCAGATAGAAAGTAACCATTTTGCAAATGGGTGATTGACCCCTCCCTCACTGTGGTTTTATACTTTTGCATATAACAAGACTCTAATTTAACACCCTGTCCAGGGGGTGACATCCAATATCCATTAGAATGGAGTGAAGGGCATTGCAGGAGCAGCAAAACTGAAAAAAAAAATCAATGAACCATAATCCAGAACATTAGAGATTCTATATCAACCACATGGAACTAGGCCAGCCTAATCTCATCCTGAAGCTCAGGGAAATTTGCAGAAGAGGGGGCATTAAGATTGTAAGGGCACAAAGATGGGAGGAGTAATGATATGCAAGATACTCCACACAAGTTATGGTTGAAGAAATCATAACTCACTTTGCATGCCCTGCGCAATGTCCAAATCACTATTGACCCTCCAAAGTCTAGCGTTTGCTAAAGGCACTAGGATCCTTGGAAGCAAGGGATTGACAGCCACAGTAGTGTTCCTATGCTTAAGGGGAACACAGGACAGGGTTCTGGGAAATGCCACTGGGTCCTTGCACCTCATTGGAGAAGAGGGCCCAGAGGAGAGTTTGGCATGCACATTAAAGGATGCTCTGGTGATGGGAGGGGAAGCAATGGGGGATGGGAAGGGGCGTGAGTGTTGGAGGGAGGGAAGGGACCTGTGTATCTGTTAAGTTTGTATGAGTGGAAAAAGAAAAAAAAAGAAATAAGTTCATAACTCTTAATACCTACATCAAAAAATAGAAACATCACAAATAAATAACTTAATGCAGCTTAAAGCTTTAGAGACATTAGCGTAATCCAATCTCAAAAGCAGTAGAAGAGAGGAGATTAGCAAAATCGGGGAGAAATATACGAAATTGAGATAAAGAAAACCATACAGAGAATCAACCAGTGAAAAAGCTGGTTCTTTGAAAAAAATCAGTAAGATTGATATACCCCTAGCTAAATTAACCAAAAGCAACACAGAAAAAACCCAAATTAACAAAATTAGAAAGGAAAATGAGGTTATGACTACTGATACCCAAGGAATTCAGAAAATAATATCATCATATTTCAAAAATTTATACTCAGTAAAATCTGACAACACAAAAGAAATGGATGAATTCCTAACTAAACACAACTTACCTAAATTGAATCAGGAAGGTGTGAATTATTTAAATAGTCCTTAACATATGAGGAAATTTGTGAAGTAATCTCGAATCTTCTCACCAAAAAATGTCCTGGATCAGAAGGATTCAGCACAGAGATCTACCAGACATTTAAGGAGTTAATAACACCAATACTCCTTAAACTGTTCCATCAAATACCAAGGGAAGGAACACTACCAGATTCTTTCTATGAAGATAATATCATCTTAATCCCAAAACCTAATAAAAATATACTTGAAAAAGAAAACTATAGGCCAATCTCTTTGATGAACACAGATGCAAAGATTCTTAACAAAGTCTTATCAAATCGGATTGAAAAACATATCAAAAAGATCATTCATGAGGACCAAGTAGGATTTATCCCTGGCACACAAAATTGGTCCATCATACGCAAATCAATAAATATAATTCATCATATAAACCACTCCAAACTCCAAGATCACATGCTACTCTCGATAGATGCAGAAAACCTTTTGACAAGATCCAACAGTCTTTTTTGATCAAAACCCTAGAGACAGTTGGAATGGAAGGAACCTTTACAATACAATAAAATCTGTATACAACAAGCCTAAAGCAAGGATTATACTCAATGGGTAAAAACTTGATGCATTCCCACTTGGATCAGGACCTAGACAAGGCTGTCCACTCTCACCAATTCTATTCAGTATTGTACTTGAAGTCTTATCTGAAACCATAAGACAAGAAAAGAACATAAGAGGGATTCAAATCAGCAAGGAAGAAGTCATGTTATCTCTATTTGCAGATGACAGGATCATATACCTGACTGATCCCAAAAACTCCATCAGGAAGCTCCTGGAACTAATACAGAAGTTCTGCAGGGTGGCAGGATACAAAATAAATGTACAATATCAGAGACATTTCTATATTCCCAGAATGGAATAAATAAAAAAGCTCTGAGTGAAATAATCCCATTTACTATAGCCCCTAAAAAATGAAATATCTTTGTATAAACCTAACCAAGGAAGAAAGAGATCTTTACAATGAAAACTTTAAAATCCTAAAGAAGAAGATTACAGAAGACACCAGAAGTTGGAAGGATCTCCCATGTTGCAGGATTGGCAGAATCAATATAAAAATGACCATATAGAAAGACAATATACAGATTCAATGCTATACCAATCAAAATCCCAACACAATTCTTTAAAGAAGTTGACCTAACAATCTCAAAATTCATATGGAGGCAAAAATAATCCTGAATAACAAAAACACTGCTGGAGGTATCACCATACCAAATCTTAATCTATAATACAAATCCACAGTTATAAAAACAACCTGGTACTGGCTCCAAAATAGACACACAGATCAATGGATAAGGGTTGAAGACATTTGATCTTTGACTGAGGGGCCCAAAAAATCCAATGGAAAAAGAACAGCATCTTCAACAAATGGCACTGGCAAAACTGGATGTCCACATGCAGAAGATTAAAACTGGACCTGTATTTGTCACCATGTACAAGAATTAATTCCAAATGGATCAAGGACCTCAATATAAGGCCAGAGACTAGTTGAAAGGGTAGGGAACTCCCTAAAGCTGATGGGATTAGGCCAACAGTTCCTAAACAGAAATCCAATAGCACAGTTGCTACAACCAACACTCAACAGATGGGCTCTCATGAAATTAAAGAGCTTCTGTTCAAATAAAGAGATTATAACTGGAGCACAAAGACAACCAACAGAATGGGAGAAAATCTTTACTAACCACATATCCGATACAGCTCTATTATCCAGAGTGCACAAAGAACTTAGAAAACTAAACACCAAGGAAACAAATGGCTTCCCATCCTTAGCCATCAGAGAAATGCAAATCAAAACCTCACTGATATATCATCTTACCCAAGTCAGGATGGCAAAATCCACAATACAAACAATACCAAATGCTAGAGAGGATGTGGCAAGAAGGGAACTCTCCTATATTGCTGGTGGGAATGCAGGCTTATACAACCACTCTGGCAAGCAGTCTCGTGATTCTTAAAATCTTCTAGGAATATTCCCCCATATAGCAAAAATTCACCTCAATAGCACAAGAACGACCATGTTCATAGCAGCAGTATTTACAATAGCAAAGTCATGGGATCAACCCAAATGCCCAAAAGTTGATGAGTGGATAAGGAAAATGTGGTATATTTATACAATGGAATACTACTCACCCATCAAATATGATTAATTAATGAATTTGCTTGGAAATGGATGGAATTATATGAAGTATCCCAGACACAGAAAATTAAGCTCTGTATGTACTCCCTAATCGGTGGATCCTAGTACCAAACACAATTAGTGACACGCTCAAAGATAAATCTCTGTTATACCTACAGTAATTGCAAAGATTATATACAGAGGGAAGGAGGGCACTGCCAGAAACAAGGATAGAGGGGATCACGCTACAGCAGAGATAATTGGCCACCATCAAGTACTGCAAGTAAGTAATGAGACATCTGGTTAAGCTCACAGACTTTCCTTCCTGGTCACTTGCAAATGATGGGGTTGGAACTCACCAGACTGGGAGGTCATAGAGTCTGACATACAGAAGGCAACCATCCTGCAAGTGGGAGACTGACCCCCCATCACCGTGGTGTCCTACTCTTTCCATCTACCTTCAAATCTACTCTTATAATAAGACTCTATTTTTTTTAAAATTTTTTATTATTATTTCAGCTCATACAAATTTAATAGGTACACCAGTTCCCTCCCTCCCTCTTCCTCCCCCCGAAGACCCTGCTCCCCCTCCCCTCACCCCTCCCTCCCATACCCCCGTGCCTCCCGCCCCAATTCCCAGAGTCTTTTCTTGTGCATGCCTGACTCTCCTCTGGGCCCTCCTCTCCGATGACATACAAGGACCCAGTGGCATTTCCCTGAACACTTTCCTGTCTTCCCCTTAAGCATAGGAACACTACCGTGACTGTCAATCCCTTGCCTCCAAGGATCTTGGTGCCTTTAGCAGATGCTAGACTTTGTGAGGTCAATAGTGTGTTGGACATTGCACCGGGCATGCAATGTCCAATTATGATTGCTTTGGCCCTAAATTGTGTGGCGTATCTTGCAAATCATTGCTCCTCCCATCCTTTTGCTCTTACACTCTTACCACCCCCTCTTCCGCAAATGTCCCTGAGCTTCAGGATGGGGAGAGATTAGTCTGGCCTAGTTCTAGGTGGTTGATATAGAGTCTCTGAAGTTCTGGATAGTGGTTTGTTGATTTTCTTTTGCAGTTTTGTTGCTCCTGAAATGCCCTTCACTCCATCGTGATGGGCACTGTATGTCACCCCCTGGCCAGAGACAAAAAGCTGTTAAACTGGAGTCTTATTATAAGAGCACATTTAAGGGTACTACTTATACGCAAAAGTGGAATCTCAGGGTCATATGGCATTTGGCAATGGGAGGGGTCAATCACCCATTTGCAAAATGGTTACTTTTTAATCTGCCAGGCTATATGCCCTCCCCTTCTGGTGAGTTCATACCCCCTTAGTTGTAAATGATCAGGAACAAATGTCTGTGAACTTAAGTAGATGTCACATTACTTTCTTGCAGTCCTTGATTCAAAGTCTATTTTCTCTACTGTAACATGGTCACTTCTCTCCTTGTTTCTGGTGTGGCCCTCCAACCCCATCCCTCCTGTTCATAATTCTTGCAATTACTGTAGGTAATATATAGATTTACCTATGAGTATCTCAAGATGGGCTGGGTGGGTTTGGTATTAGGAGCCACCTATTAGGGAGTACATATGGCGCTTAATTTTCTGGGTCTGGGATACTTCACTTAGTATAATTGTTTCTAATTCCATCCATTTCCCGGCAAATTCCAGTAATTCATCATTTTTGATGGCTGAGTAGTACTCCATTGTATAGATGTACCACAGTTTCCTTATCCACTCGTCAACTGTTGGACATTTGGGTTGATTCTATGTCTTTGCTATTGTAAACAGTACTGCTATGAACATGGTCGTGCCTGTGCTATCGAGGTGAACCTCTGCTGTATGGGGGGTTATTCCCAAAAGTGGAATCGCAGGGTCATATGGCATTTCAATCTTTAATTTCTTTAAGAATCTCCAGAAGGCTCGCCAGAGACATTTTAATTTTATTCCTGGTAAAATTTCTTTTAAGTTCCAGGGACCATTTTTTAATTGGGCCATTGGTTTCCTTGATGTTTAGTTTTCTAAGTTCTTTGTGTACTCTGGACAGTAGAGCTCTATCAGATATGTGGTTAGTGAAGATTTTCTCACATTCTATGGGTTGCCTTTGAGCTTGAGTTACAATCTCTTTATCTGAACAGAAGCTCTTTAATTTCACAAGATCCCAGCTGTTGAGAGTTGGTAGCAGTGACTGTGCCATTGGATGTCTGTTTAGGAAATGTTGGCTTAGCCCAATCAGCTCAAGAGAGTTCCCTATCCTTTCAACTATGGTTTTCATAGTCTCTGGCCTTATATCAAGGTCCTTGATCCATTTGGAATTAAGTCTTGTACATGGTGACAAGTATGGGTCCAGCTTTAATCTTCTGCATGTGGAGATCCAGTTTTGTCAGCACCACCTTGTTGAAGATGCTGTTCTTCTTTTTCCATTGGATTCTTGGGCCACTTTGTCAAAGACCAAATGGCTGTAATTTTGTGGGCTTATATCTGGGTCTTCAATTCTTATTCATTGATCTGTGTGTCTATTTTGGAGCCAGTTCCAGGCTGTTTTTATAACTATGGATTTGTAATATAGACTAAGGTTCGGTATGGTAATACCTCCAGCAGTGTTTTTGTTACTCAGGATTGTCTTTGCTATCCTGGGTCTTTTGTGCCTCCATATGAATTTTGAGATTGTTTGGTCAACTTCTTTAAAGAATTGCTTTGGGATTTTAATTGGTATAGCATTGAATTTGTATATTGCCTTTGGTAGGATGGTCATTTTTATGATGTTGATTCTGCCAATCCAGGTCTTTCCAACTTCTGGTGTCTTCTGCTATTTCTTTCTTTAGGGTTTTAAAGTTTTCATTGTAAAGGTCTTTTACCTCCTTGGTTAGGTTTATACCAAGGTATTTCATTTTTTTAGGGGCTATAGTGAATGGGATGGTTTCTCTCAAGGCTTTTTCACTTCATTCATTCTGGGAATATAGGAAGGCCTCTGATTTTTGCACATTTATTTTTTTTCCTACCACCCTGCTGAACTTCTCAATTAGTTCCAGAAGCTTCCTGGTGGAGTTTTTGGGATCACTTAAGTATAAGATCATGTCCTCTGCAAATAGGGATAGCTTGACTTCTTCCTTGCCGATTTGAATCCCTCTTATGTCCCTTTCTTTTCTTATGGCTTCAGCTAAGACTTCAAGTACTATATTGAATAGAAGTGGTGAGAGTGGACAGCCTTGTCTAGTTCCTGATTGAAGTGGGAATGCTTCCAATTGTTCCTCATTGAGCATAATCCTTGCTGTGGGCTTGTTGTATACAGCTTTTATTATATTAATAAAGGTTCCTTACATTCCTACTGTCTCTAGCGTTTTGATCATAAAAGACTGTTCGATCTTTTCAAAAGCTTTTTCTGCATCTATCGAGAGTATCATGTGGTCTTGGACTTGGACTGGTTTCCATGATGAATTACATTTATTGATTTGCGTATGTTGAAACAACCTTGTGTGCTGGGGATGAAGCCTACTTGGTCCCCGTAAATAATCTTTTTAATATGTTTTTGAATCCGATTTGGTAAAAGTTTGTTGAGAATCTTTGCGTTTGTTTTCATCAGAGAGATCGGCCTATAGTTCTCTTTTTTAAGTGAGTTTTTATTAGGTTTTGGGATTAAAATGATATTAGCTTCATAGAAGGAATTTGGTAGTGTTCCTTCCTTTGCTATTTGATGGAACAGTTTAAGGACTATTGGTATTATTAACTCCTTAAATGTCTGGTAGAACTCTGTGCTGAATCCATCTGGTTCAGGACATTTTTTGGTGGGAAGATTCAAGATTACTTCCTCAATTTCCTTGTATGTTATAGGACTATTTAAATAATTCACAACTTCCTGATTCAATTTAGGTAAGTTGTATTAACTTAGATATTCATCCACATCTTTTGTGTTGTCAAACTTCACAGAGTATAAGTTTTTGAAATATGATGTTATAATTCTCTAGATTTCTTGGGTATCAGTACTGATAACTCCATGTTCATTTCTGATTTTGTTAATTTGGGTTTTCTCTCTCCTGCTTTTCCTTAATTAAGCTAGGGGTGTATCAATCTTATTGATTTTTTCAAAGAACCAGCTTTTTGACTGGTTGATTTTTTCTATCGTTTTCTTAATCTTGATTTCAGATATTTCTCCCCTTATTTTGCTATAATCTCCTCTCTTCTACTACTTTTGGGATCAGATTGCTCTAGTTTCTCTAAAGCTTTAAGCTGCATTGTTACGTTGTTTATTTCTGATGTTTCCATTTTTTGATGCAGGCATTAAGAGGTATGAACTTACCTCTTAGAACAGCTTTCATTGTGTCCCAGAGATTTTGGTAAGTTGTATTTTCATTATCATTCACTTTCAGGAATTCTTGAATTTCCTTTTTGATTTCTTCCTGAATCCAGTTCTCATTCAGCATCATATAGTCAAGTTTCCAGGAGTTAGTGTATTTTCTCTTGTTTGATGTGTTGTGGATGTCCAGCTTTAGGCTGTGGTGGTCTGATAGGGCACAGGTTAGAATTTCAACTTTTTTGTATATGTGTAGATTCGTTTTGTGGCCCAATATGTGATCTATTTTGGAGAAAGTTCCGTGTGCTGCTGAGAAAAATGTGTATTCTTTGGTACGTGGGTGAAAAGTTCGATAGAGATCTGTAAGGTCCATTTCTTTCAGGGTTTGATTAAGTTCCAAAGTGTCTCTGTTAAGCTTTTGACCTGTTTATCTATCCCATTTTGAGAGGGCAGTGTTGAAGTCCCCAAGAATTATTGTTTGGGGGTTGATTTCTTGCTTTAGACACTATAGGGTTTTCTTAATGAATGTGGAGGTGTCCGTATTGGGTGCATATATGTTCAGTATTGTGAAGTCTTACTGGTGAATTGTACCTATGACTAAAATGAAGTATCCATCCATGTCTCATAATTTTCTTTGGTTTGAAGTCCACTTTGTCTGATAGCATAATGGCTACCCCTGCCTGTTTTCTGCTTCCATTTGCTTGTAGAATTGTTGACCAGCCTTTTATTTTTAGAGCTTGCCTATCTTTTGTGGTGAGATGGGTTGCCTGCAGGCAGCAGATTGATGGATTGTGATTTTTTAATCCAAGTTTGTATTCTGTGTCTCTTGATCGGTGAATTAATTCCAATAACATTAGTGTTATAATGGAGAAACTATTTTTAATTCCAGACATTTATTATGTTTAGTAGTTTTTATAAGTATATTGCTTCGCTTTTAATGGTGTTATAGTTGCCTTCTGTTCTCCTGGATATGCCTGTTTTTTTCTTCACGCTTGAGTATCATTTCTAGCATTTTTTGAAGGCCTGGTTTGGTGGACATGTATCCCTTCAAGTTGTCTTTGTGCTGGAAGATTTTTCTTTTTCCCTCGATCATGACAGATAGTTTTGCAGGGTAAATCAGCCTGGGTTTACATTTTTGCTCATTCAGTACTTGAAGTATGTCTCTCCAAGCTCTTCTTGCTTTTACTGTTTCGACTGAGAAGTCATTTGTTATTTTAATAGGTTTACCTTTAAAAGTGACTTGTTTTTTCTCCCTTGAAGCTCTCAGCACCAGTTCTTTATCTTGGATGTGGAATGTTTTAACTATTATTTGCTGTGGCATGCTTCTGTTTCGGTTGTATCTGTTTGGGATGCGGAATGCCTCTTGTATATGGATGGGCCTCTCTTTTTTTTAGATGAGGAAAGTTTTCCTTGATGATCATTTGAAAAATTTCCTCAGGGATGGTATTCTGAGATTCTTGCTCTGGTATTTCATGAATACTCATGTTAGGCTTCTTCAGGGTGTCCCATATCTCTTGGATATTTCTCTCAAGTATCTTTTTGGCTTTAACAACCTCTTCCATTGAGCTGGTTAGTACTCCCACTTTATCTTCAAGGTCTGAAATTCTGTTTTCTGCTTCTTTAGTTCTGTTGATAAGACTCTCTGTGGAGTTCTGGGTTGAAGGTAACTTGTCTTTTAGCTTAGTTTTAAACTCTGCTTGAGTCTGTTTTAACTGCTCTATGCCAGTTTTTGTTTCTTGCACTGTTTTTCTGAACTCTCCAAGGGTCTGTTGTGTTCCTTTTCAAAGAGATGATTCGATTATGTAATTCCTCCCGGATTTCCTCTTTCATAGTATTGAACATGGTAATGATATTTTGAAAGTCGTTATCCTGGGTCAGACTTTCTTGGCCTTTTTCCGTGGGTTTTTCTGGTTGGAGTCTAACATTATGGGATTAATTTCTTCAGTGGGAAATTTGTTTACTTGAGTGTTGCTTCTCATGGATTTGCACTTTGACTTTGGCATTGTTAACTCTTAAGATCTTTCAATTTCACTAAACTGAATTATTTGGCCTGGGGTTCTGGGAGTGGGCAGGGACGGAGCTTACCTAGGTCGCAGGATGAGGCCCAGCTGGAATGTCCGCGTGTCCGGGCTGGAGGAGCGGGGTGGGGAAGGGAGGATGGGGGCGTGGGCGTGGAGCTATTTAACCCAAGGGGAGCTGGGGCGGGGCCGGGCGCAGGGGGAGGTCCTCTTTGTCCCTGGGCCCTGCGCGCGGCTCCGGCTGGATGGTGAGGTAGGAGCTGGGTCCCTTTGGGCTGACCTGGGGTTCTGGTGAGCGGGTGCTGGCGGAGCTTACCTAGGTCGCGGATGAGGCCAGGCTGGACCGCGCGGGTGTGTCCCCACCGGTGGTGTGTGGTGGGGAAAGGGAGAATAAGACTCTATTTTAACAGCCTTTTTTCCCTGGCTAGGAGGTGACGTCCAATACCCATCAGAATGGAGCCAAGGGCGGTGCAGAAAGAGCAAAACTGGGAAAAAATAAACAACCATAATTCAGAACATCAGAGACCCTACATCAATCACCCGGAACCAAGCCACCCTGATGTCTCCTCATCCTAAAGCTCAGGGAAATTTGCATAAGAGGGGGTGGTAAGATTGTTACAGCTTAAAGATTGGTGGAGCAATGATATGCAAGATACTCCATACAAGTTAGGGCTGAAGTAATCATAATAGGACTTTGCATGACTTGTGTAATAACCAACATATCACTGACCCCCCCAAAGTCTAGCATGGATCTCAGGCACTAGGATCCTTAGAGGCAAGGGATTAACAGCCACAACATTGTTCCTATACTAAAGGGGAACACAAGAGCTCTAGTCAATGCTACTTAGTCCTTATACCTAACCAGAGGGGAGGACCCAGAGGAAAGTTTGACATGCACAGTAAAGGATGCTCCAGGACTGAGGGGCCAGGGGGCACTGGGAGAAAGGGAAGAAGGGGGGGAAAGGAAGGAGAAAAGAGGGGAGGGAGCAAGGAGATCCAGGGAGGGTTGGAGGGAGGGGAATGGAGTACCTATCAAGTTTGTATGTGTGGGGAAAAATAAAGGCTCAGCACTCAATATTAAGTTGTCACATGTTTATATATCTGGCACAATAGCCAAACATTAATTAATTATTCCATGAAACCAATGTTCAGGGGAATCGATGTTTACATTTTTCTTTTAAGTGATTGTACTCTTTTTTTAGGATAATGTAACTACCTAAATATTTAGGACACTGAAATAATATTTCTATAATCTGTTATTGACATTGCTTCAAAATTCAAAATTCCCTATATTTGGTATTTGATTGACTATATGTGTTAACCTTTTTAGGTTATGTTAATACACATTTTAAATTGTTCATTATTTTACCGGATTTAGTTCCAGTACTGTGTTTAAATTTCAAATATCTTTACTGGAATCTGATAGATTATATCATAATGCTACAATTTCATGATATGAGTGTGAAACATTCTTAGGTCATCGTCATAGTGAGTAATTTAATTGGCTTACTTCTAAGGTGTTGTTGGTTCCATAGGTAATTTAACTTCAAATTTCAAACTTTCTGTGAAAGTTCACAGAGATACTCAATAATCTTATTGGTCTCATGTCAATTTAGCTTGTAAATTTTCTTTCCTATTTCACTTGCTATCTTATTCTCAGATTTTTTCCCCTGTGAATATATTTAGTACAACTTGAAGATTATTGTACCATTGGTTCCTTTTGACTTTGTCTTTCTATAATTGGTTCGGATACTATATATACAGAGGCCATTTATAAATTTTAGTTATTCTCTGAAGAGTTACCATGAATAAATTCTGGTAGAGGAACCAGGTAAGGTGGTTTATATCTATAATCCCAAAAGGAGGATCATGAGTTAGAGGATGTTTTGGCTAAAGCCTGACCCTGTAACTGGCAGAGAGTTGGGGTAGAGTTAGTAGAAAATAAGAAATTTACAAAAATCAATACACTAATAGTCAGTAATCCATGTGTGGACATATATCTATGCGAAGATCATTTCACCATATAAACTCATGCTTTTCTTATTTTCTTTCTGTGTATATGTATGTGCACATGTGCTTGTATGCATGTGTGTTTATATGTATATAATGGGTACATGTGTCTGAGGATTTGCATATGTGTACATACATGTCAAAAAGCAGCTGGCATAGGGTGTCAGCTCAATTGTTTTCTATTTTGCCTCCTATAAAACCCAGAGTTTGCTGATTAGATTTGATTAATTAGGTGGGTTGTCCTGTGAATCCAGTCTCTACTCCTGAATTCTGGGATTGCAAGGAGAACACCATGATTATCCTATTTAATTTTTCCCATTTTCATGAGTATATGATTGTGGGGGAATGAAAGAACATGTGTTTGCATATATGTTGAGACACATGTGACCAGGTGCGTGTGGACATTTTTATTTGTTAATGCAATGTAATATCAACCTAGACAATGGACATTTATTCAGCTCAGGTTTTGAGATTTTGTGGGGAGGATCATGTGGAAGACAGTTTATGGTACAGGTACATGCACACATATATTCACATGTGGAAAAACTGCAGTTAATGTCAAGTACCATCTTCCATGTCTCTTTACACTTTGCTGTTAAGGCTGTTTCTCAAAATTGAAGCCAGATTTTGTCAATATGCTAGACTAGTTGTATATTTTGCCCTGGGAATTTCCTCTCTTTGCCTCTTTAGTGCTGGGATCACAGGTGATTTTAAAAGTTTAATTGCTTTTTATGTGGATCCTAATGATGACAGGGACACGACCTCATTCACTCCATAGCCTCTTCCATTTGGTTTTAATTGTGTGGCTTTTGAACTATGGTCCTCATGCATTTATGGAAGGTCTTTATTCAGTGAGCCACATTTGAAGACCCCTCATATATGCATTTCTAGAGCAGGAGAGATGGTTCAGGGGTTAAGGTTCTGCCTCCCAAGCAAAATGACATGATTTCAGATCCTGAAGCAACTGTCTGGTGAAAAAGGGAGGAACCTGTACTTCTGCCTTGGAAGGCAAAGCCTGAGAAATCACAGAGTAAAGCAAATAGAAGATAGAAGCAATCTGGTATGATTCCCAAAGTCACTTCACAGATACACAAAAATAAAAACAAACAAAAACCACATGCATCTCTAAATGAAGAAAATTTAAGGGCTAAGAATATAAAGGATAAGAGCTTTATAAAGATATTTGTTTATGCAGAAATAACCTTAAAACTCTGCTGATATGAACTTGAAGCTGCTAACCTTTGTCTTCCTTTTTCTTATAAATGCACAATCATAGCAACATTATTTCTTCAACAAATGCCTCAAGAGCCTTCATTACAGCATGATATAATAACTTCTAAAACTCACAAAAGTGCTATCTAATCTCATTAGCTATGGGTCATCAAACAATAAAATCGTATTAAAATGTAAGTTCGGGATTAGATAATTTTAATTCTTATAGCTTCAAATGAATCATTTTAATAGGGAAGTATTGCTATACCAGAAACCATAAGAGAATACAAAATGCTTTAAGTCTTCAAATATACCATGTTATAAATTTATTTTGTCCATGACTACAGTTTCCATAGTGGCTTTATTTTCAATAGTATTTTTTAAGCCAGCAATTTAAACTTCATTCTCAAATGTTTCTTCAAAATTGTGCAATAAATTTAAAAATACAAGAATAAATGTTACATGTATGCACATGGGAACAAAATGCAATTTTACTTTAGAAAACATTCTAAGCAGCGAAGCACATGGGACTGAAATGAAAGCAAAGCAAGCAAGTACTGATTAGCCTGTGACTTAGCACAGTATAAGGAGGTCCATGTGGAATGAAAGATGTGACTATATGAAAGAACAGAAGCATACTGTTGAAATGAAAAGAAATTCCCTTAATTATATAAAACTTTAGAATGCAATTGTTGAGCTTAGAACAGTAAATTAGCTACTAATATACTGGTGAAAGTACTCTTAGAGTGAACCTCATCTTGTTTTATGTATAAGAAGAGATGGTTGTCTCTCACATGCATTCAACACTTTGCATTTATGCACTAGAAAGATTAAATAATGAAGCAAGTATATTTCCTGTTCTGTTGGTTAGATAAGTCAACATTCCTGAGAACAGCAACCTCTTGGTTGGTTTTCTCAAACATTAATAATGAGAAGTAATAAGAACTCAATACAGAAATAGTTAGCATGCATCACTTATCCCAAAGCAGCCTGCAGTTTAACTGGAGAGAGACTCAGTTTGCAGGAAGATTCTTACCAATATAAAAGGTTCTGTCTTCACTCCTTCATATCAGTATCACTCAGCATTCTCTTCACTGATAATCACAGTTCTAGCAGTTTTGTCACTGATGCCTATATTTTTCTTTACATTTTGTAGCTAATGATTCATCTTAAATCATGGATTTTCAACTATTTGTCCTAATAAAATATTTTTTAGATTTAAACTTAATTGCACTTTTTTTTTCTGGAACGGTAAACTTATTTCGTGCTCTCCATCCATGTCTAGGTCCTTTCTCTATCTGGATGCTTCTCTGTCTTTATTAATCTTCTCTGTCTGTAATATTTATGGGTTAAAACATACATAGTTTATCAACTTTTGTATTTATCAATTTGAATTTTTTTATTTTTGTTGAGTTGAGAGTAATTTTTATGCTAATGGAATAACTTATTCAACTATGTTCACATCATTGGCAAAATCACCTTTTACTTTCTTTAAGAATTTTTAAGTTCTGTTATATGTTTTTTTAATATTTTTATACCTATTGTGTCAGCTGCATAAATGTATAGAGGCAACATCTTCAATTTGTAAGGAAATTTGTTTAAATTTGTTAAGTACAATTGCTTAGTCTATCAGATAGTTTTATTATTTGAAATTATGTGAACCAGCCTGACATCTGTCTTTCTGTTTACATTTTTGTTTTCTTATTTGTGGCGTGTGCTCCCTTGTGCTTAGTTACCTTATTGTCTGTTCTGCTCATTTTCATGTTCTACAACTTGCAGGAATTCCCAAAATCCTAGTTCGAAGGTGTGAGACTGTCTTCCCGAGAAACATATTTGCATTTGTTTCTGTCAAACCCTGAAGCACTAGAAATATGGAATTATATCTAAGAACTTGTAAGTACGATTTTTTTCAATATTATGAATAACAGATTTGGATTCTATTTTCCAGCTAATCACTCAATGAATTAAAAATATGAAATGGTATACCAATATGTTAGCATATCTTAAATTCATGATTCCTTATAAAATGATTCATTTATTTGGAAAAAGAGAAAGAGTGAGACTGAGAAACAGAGATCCTCTGATGTATTCAATGGTGATTTCAAATTCATTAAAATTGTGCATCATCATGTTCAATTGATGAAATTCTGGCTATGGAAAAGAACTTTGTTAGCTTTAGGTGTGGTGGTTAGCTACTGATACCAACTTAATTTTCAGGGCTAGGACTTTAGACATGCCTGTTGGAAGTGGGTTTGAAAGGGCATAAAATGTGTGCGGAGTTGTTTTACTGATGTGACATGTTGGTGGGACATCATCTATAATGGTTGCTTCTATACTCGGAGCGAGTATATGGCGTAAAAAGATCTGATTCAGTACTTTGGCACACAGACAAACAGGCAAACTGGCGCATTGCCTAGCTTAGAAATATGTCCCTCTCTTAGATCCCTGTATGTGGTGTGACTCATTGCTCCTTATACTGATATAAGTATCCCTGTCATGCTGACAAACTATAACCAATAATATTAAACAAAAATGGGCTTCTCAATTTCATAAGTTTTGTGGTTAGATATTTATATAAACAACAGAGGAGAAAATGTAAGCAAGCAATCTACCCACTAGGCTGTATTTCCAGCTCCTGTGCATGTTTCTTGACTTTCAAATCCATTCCATTTATTGAGGAATGCTGTCCCCAGAGCACAACATGGCCACCACTGTCCTCTCGAATTCTTGGAAGTTGTGATAACATAAAAGAAATCTGCACATAATTAAGGTCACTATATTTCTCCTACTGGCATCCAGAAGTTTAAGGGTCCTACATTCCCTAAGGATTTAGAACCTGTTAATGTTGCCAAAGAAGAATGTCCACAAGGTATTATCTCTTCTTGAGATTTATAGGCAGTTGGACACTGAAGGAGAGATCTTACAAAGGCCTGCCCACTTAAAGATTTATTTATAAGCAGTTAATGTTTCCTTATGGTGGTGAGAGGCCCATGAGGTCATAAACCTTCCCAAAGATATATAGACAGTTAATAGCTGCTGTTGGATATAGATGTGTGTGTGTATATACACATACACATATACATGAAAACTTTTCCACAGTGGTGTAACTATTGAGGGATTATTCATGCTCCTATAATTAAACCAAACCCATGCTCTTATGAATAACCTTAATTCATTAAGGAAATGTCAAATTGGATAGCTTCTTTGGTCTGTCACTACAGTCCTATCTAAAGTGAGTACCATCAGTTTTTGGTGTCTTCAGGAAAACGAACACAATAAGAGCACCAACTATGATTCAGGAAAGAATCAAAATTAGCTTGAGAGGAGCATTTCATTGTGGGTAAAAGTACAACTGACACTAAACTATTTGAAGGTACAAAATCTGTGGGATCAGTCCCTCCACCTCTGTTCTCTTCCATGTGACATAGAACACTATAACTCTCCCCAGTAGTACTTGAATTGTTTCTGCTTTGGGTGAAAATCATGTAATAAAGTTGTTCAATCTAAAAACCAATTGTCCATGGATTAATTTCAGTAAGGCCATCTTTTCTATTTGGTGAGAAGTGTCACATCTCCTCTATAGGTGGGATCTGCCAAATGAGCACAGAAATACCCCTGGATATCTGACAGACTAGTGAATATAATCCAGGTAGTAGCACATTAAGAATGAGATTTTTAACCATGTCATGTTATCCCTTTCTCTGGGTGATGACACTTAGATTGAGCTGATGTGCCCTCAAAACTTGCCTGAATAAGGAAGAATTATGGTGACCAAAAGACATCCAGATATTATATTCTACCCTAGATTCTGAATTGGCAGGAAAAGTCATTAAAAAAAGAAAAGAATTACAAAAAAGTTCAGGCTTCTCATTTGTCATTTCTTATAGCTGGGAGGCTTAAAAGAAAAAGAATGAAACTAAATCCTTGCAAAACTATCCTGTTGGGATCCTAAGTCTTGGAAGAAAATGGAAGAATTGGGAATTGTGGATACAGAGAATAAAATAAAAGTACAAGAACATATCCCTTGGGTCCAATCTTTAAGAGAGGAAGGGAGGGAAAACCCATTTTCTGGAATACAGATAGGGTGTCTGAATAATGGTCCATTACAGGAAACGATGATCATCAGAGAATATCCTTCTTTTGAACTTTTGAAGCAAACAAGCAGCAAAAAGAACAAGAAAAAAAATCAAGACATTATTTCTCCCTGGTTCATTAGGCAGCATCTTGAGCATGGATGCAATGCAATTAGTTTCAGGACCAGAAAATTAGAAATATGTGAATAACTATCTTTTCTTTCTTAATATCAAGGCTTCATAACCAGAGGTAATATGAGATAAATTAGCTTCTGATAGTATTTAAGGAGTATTTAAGAGGTAGTATTTAAAGAAGTTCACCTGGGAACATAGGAATGTGATCAAAGAAGATTGTCAGTCAGTGTGCAGGTCAGGCAAAATCTAATTCTGGCTGCTGCAGCCCTAAGTTTTTGTGGAGTATCTTACTTATCATTGGTCCTCTACATCTTTAGGTTCTTACTATCATGCTACTCCCTCTTCTGCAAGGTTCCCTGAGCTTTAGGATGGGAAGAAAATTGTCTGACCTCTCGCTCTTCTCTCTCTCTCTCTGTCTCTCTCTTTCTCTGGTTCCAGTTGAATAATGTAGGGTCTTTGATGTTCTGAATTTTTCAGTTTTGCTTTTCCTGTACCACCCTTCGCTGCATCCTGATTGGCATTGCAGGCTACCTCCTAACCAAAGATAAAAGACTGTTTAAATGAAGATCTTAGTATAGGAGGAGGATATATATAGAACGGGAGTAGGACATAGCAGTGAGGGGGAGCTTATACCATCCTCCTACTTTAAGCCTATATGTACATATAGAATTTTCTGATTGTCCTAAATCCATTTCTTCTGAAATGGCAATTATGTTCCAACAAATTCTAAGTATGCGTTGTTGGCTTATACCTTCCTTCTACTTTAAGCCTACATGTACAACTGTACATATAGAATAGGAGTAGGAAAGAGCAATGCAGGGAGGGTTAGTGTCCCATTTGCCATATGGTTACCATCTATCTGCCAGTCCCTATACCTTCCCTGATTGGTGAGATCAAACCTGTTCAGACCCAAGTGACCAGGAAGAGAAGTGAGAGTGAGCTATACCAGATGTTTTGCTGCTTAAATGCAATAATTGGCCGACGAGTGATCTCCTATCTCCTTTTATTTTATGAAGTCCTCCTTCCCTCCCTCCTGTTTATAATCTGTTGCTAGTACAGTGGGTATTACAGAGATTTACCTGCACAATATCTGACATATCAACAATTCCCCAAAGTCTAGCATGGATCACAGGGGAGAAGGGTCCAGGCAGTAGGATCCTTAGAGGCAAGGGATTAACAGTCATAATAGAGTTCCCATACTAATGGGGAGCCCAAAAAGGGGCTCCTGGCTATGCCACTGGATCTTGAACTCTCACTAGTGTGGAGGATTCAGAAAGAAGGTGGTTTGGGGTTCACACAAAAGGATGCTCCAGGGGTGGGAGGGAGGAAGGGGAGAAACTGAGAAAGGGGGAGGAAGGGAAGGGTGTGAAAAGAAGGGGGAAGGGAGAGAGTGCAAAGGGGTGACTGGGGAGAGGAAAGAGGAGGGAGAGGACAGGGGTACCTATTGAGCTTGTATGATTAGGAAAAAAAATGTGAGAGAAGAAAATAAAGAAGATGATACAATAAAGCCTTGTGACTAATTTGGGACTGTAGGGGCTTTGCTGAGTCCATGATGAATATGGTCTCTATGAGGTGCTGTTCAGAAGCAATTTAACTATCATGCACATTGGGCTTATAATTTATTAAATCAGTCAAGAAAGAATGAAAAAAGCAAACTAATGGTCATGTGTGAGTGATTCAAAAGCAGGGGAGACAAGATTTATATATAGCTGAAATTTTTAAAGGACAAAAATAGCAAAAAGCTAAATTCAGTGCACATGAGCTTCTGGAAGATTTTAATGACTAAACAAAAGTTTAGTAAAGGTATAAAGAATAGAACAGAGCTGATGAAAAAGACTAAGCTTGTTCCAAGAAGGGTAGTTTTCCCTCCAAAGTAAAATGTGTGCATTTTTTCATGTAAGGAAATATACTGGCTTGGAAAATTGTTCATCCCTCTTGGAATCACTGGAAAAGTAACAGGGAGCCACAGCTTGGGTCTAGAGATTGTCACACCAGGGATAGTGTGGGGGTATAACAGTTGAGAGCTATGTTCTCCCTTCAAATGGAAGATGACTTAGATTGGTGAGTTGAAAATTTCATCTATCACCTTTAGTTTCTGACTCTTGGATGAACTGGTTCTTCAGTGGAATGATGTATAGTACGCTTTTAATATTCTTATTCCCCACTTGGCAAAATGACCTTTTCATTAGATGATATGATGCTAACTTATTGAGGAAATTTAGAAGATTTAGAAAAGATTGAGGAAAGAGAGGAATTTCAATGAAAAATAAGTTCCCACAACATGCAAGATCTAAGCATGCTTTTGAAATTCTTGGGAGCTCTGTTTGACAAGGTACATATTATACATAACGAGACTGATAGGAAACATCTTCTAAATCTTGGCCTATAAAATTTCACACAACTCTCAGAACCTTAACAAAGTCTTTTTCTGAATAAAGATAAAGTGTGATCCCAGAATCCAGATTATTAAATGAATATCTAGGGCAAGTAGTAGCTTACCTCCCAGAAGTTTTTTTTAATCATGGAGGACCGAAAAACAGTTTGAATGATTGTCACTGATGTTGGCTGAATGCCAAGGCTAGATTGTAAAAAGTTGTTGCCCAAGACAGTACAAGCTGTGTTATAAGACACTGGAGAAACTGGAATGATACTGAGATCTGGGCTTCCACCCTCTGTGTGAGAAAGTCTTATCCAATCTATTGGATAAGAACAGTGACCAATAGTCTTAGCAAGCTAAGTATGTTGCATGTGGCACTACCATATGCTAGGCAATATGTTCCCAGTGGAACAGTACTGTGCATGTACCTAGCAACTTTCTGATTGGATTGAAGTCTTTCTAAAAAGAAACAAATTCAAATCTTTTGCTATAAGCATGGTCTAGAGCAGGTGCTGGAGAGGTCATAGGTTCTACACAGAAATTGTTGGTGCAGTTCAGCTAATGCGTCTATTAAATTGCCTTCTAAATGTTTATGATTATGTTCATAGGTTAGTGCAATTGTTACCCTAGGTCATGGAAGCTTTTCATTGCAATGACAAATAATTAATTACTATGGAGATTCAAAACTGGCCAAGTGTGGCAATAATGGATTGTTGAAACTCAGGCCTAAATGGGGCAACTAAACCACTTCCTAAAAGACTCAGAAAACAGTGTGGAAAACACTACAGAATGACTACAATAGCAACAAAAGTACAGTTTTCCTGAACATGTCCCTCAGAGATTACATGGCAATTACCTTCTGGAACTGTCTGCAGCTGATTCCTTGATTACAGAGATATATAAGGTCTATTCACTCTGCATTATGGAGGTGATCTTGCACCTGCCCAACAATTTTAGACCATTCACGCTTAGAGAGGGAGAGAACTCACAAGGCCTCAGTCTTTCCTGAGGATATGTAAATGGTTAATGGATGCTGGGGGCATATTTTTCATTAGTGGTATTGTGCCCTCATAACTCATTCATCATCATCTGCATAAATCCTTACTCACAGTCCTGTAAGTAGCATAAATTAAACTAACTTTTTTCAATAAGCTAGATAATGTACACTTGCAAGAATTTTTTTTTTTGGGGGGGAGACGAGTTCTTGGTGCCCTATTTTGGGAAATTTGGATGTTTGTTAATCTTCAGGTAAAATTTCTACCACATTATATTCCAACATCATTTTTGAATATGTAGATTTTAAAATAATTGTTGCTGCATTTTGTCAACAATACCTCCATAAATGCTAGTAAATATTGTTTCATTATGTATGCCACTATTTGGTTTGAAGTGAAATAATTTCTGCATATTAGATTTAATTTGTTTTTTTTCAAAAGTTTGTTATCCCTAATATTATTTGACTAATGTTGTTTAAATTACAAACAGCTGTAGTTTTTTCTAAATCTTTTTTTATAATTAATTGATTTGATTTCATTTCTGTATACTTTCTAAAAATATATATGCTAACTCTCTTCTGTATAATCTTTGGATCTAACTTCATAATAAATTTAATGGCTGCTTTTATTTTATTTTCTATTTACAAATAGTTGGATTTAGTTCATGTTCTTCATGAAGTCTACTTTTCCACCTAAGTTTTCCACCTTAGAGTGCTTTTACATTCCTTTACTCTGAAAATATCAATCACCTTTTTGTTACTTATATGCATTGAGTCCGTAAAGACATCCCCATAACTGCCGTCCTGTAGTTAGAAAAGTTCAAAAAGATTTCTATCACCCCCTCTCAGATGCCATCAAATTCCATATCTATCCATAAATTGGTTCATTTCTTATAGTTATATCCTCTTGATCCAATCATCTCTCAAAAAGTTGTTTTAACAGCTAATAATCAAGAGAGTAATTACATAAAGTTTGTTAAATAACTCACATCAAACCATAATGGTATCTCTTGCTTTAGAAATGCATGAGAAAGTATACCAATACTCTAAAATGTATATGTTTTTATTATGCCTATTAAATATGTTCTCAACTAGTTATCTTTTAAAATATGTTTTATTTCATAATTTATGTATTGATTCCCTACAATATAGCATTATTTTTCCAAGGTTTAGAGAAATGTTTTATAAAACCTTTCTGCTTAGACTTCAGTGTAATTAGCTACCAAAACAAAAAAGATTTGGTGAGCATAGGACATGTTTCTGGAACTCACTTGAGTCCTATTCATAATAACTTAAAATACATTGGCATTTATAAATATGAGACCTATATAAATAGTATTCAGTTGTCAAGAATATTCAACATGTTTCCAATTTTGATGTTATGTTTTAGTATTTAAAATTTCTAACTGTACGTAATAATTCACTTGAAAGTGTTACAATGTATAATTAAAAATTTCCCAGTATTCCTGTCATAAATATAATTACCTACATATTTTGACAATAAAGATTATATAAAATGCTATAGTTCAAATATTCAAGTATTATCAATTACAAAGTGTATAATTTTCTGAATTATCTTTTTTATTTTTCTACTTTTATAAACATAATGAGTGGTTCTCCCTGACCCCTCTTAACCCTTACCTTCTTTCTATCCTCTCCTACCTTCCACTCCATCCCTCTCCCTCCCACCCTCCTCCCTTTCTGCTTCTGTGTGTCCCAGGTTTCTCTTTGGGTTGCTGCTCTAGTAGGGACTCAGGCCTCAGTGGCCAATTAAGTGGCCCTTCCTTGGGTAGACCCACTGATAGGGGCACTCTCCTTCACCTGTATATTCCTAATGTCAAGATTTCCCCTGCATGTAATTTTTTCCCTTGAGTTCCTGGCTAGTCTATGGGGGGATGTTGATACTTCAGCCATAGTGTAGATCTGGAGAGGTTTTATTCTGTAATCAAAGAAAAACTCTTGCAATATCCACAAATACAAAGGAACACCAGTTGGGGGCAGAGGGGAACAGTAGAAGAACTCAAAAAAGCAGAAAAAATGCAACAGGGATAAACAATATAAAAGAGCTTTTATTAAGAAAAGTTTTAAAGGGGAGGTAAGAGCAGGAATAGGACATAGTAGAGAGTGGAGTTAGCCTCTGAATAAGTAGCCATCTATTTACTAGTCCCTAACTCCCACCTGCCCATAGCAGGGAACACATACCCAGCAGTGCAATTCAGTCTATACTCATTGGTGGGGATGTCAGTTTTCTAAATGACAATAGTCAGGATCAGATGCCTCAGTACTAACCACAAACACTTGATATTCAGCCTCCATCTAAATGACTCTCATTTTATCTTTAGAAAACAAAATGTATAATTTTATTTATTTATATTTATTTATTTTATTATTTGTGTGTGTGTGTGTGTGTGTGTGTGTGTGTGTGTGTGTCTGTGTGTGTGTTTGTCAGAGGGCACTGTGTTTCCCTGTGAAGGCCCAAGAGTGACTCAAGCAACAATCCTGGATTTCTTCTACCTACTTTTTGCTTTGTTCTGGGATTTCCTAGGCTCTGTGCACCAGGGCCAGAAGTGTGAGCTGAGGCCATTTCTGCCTGGTATTTTTGCATCAGACCAAATTGGAACTCAAGATCTTCTGCTTGTGAGACAAGAGTCTTAACCCCTGAGCTATCTCTCCAGCCTGTTTATAATTTTTTTAAATTGTATAAATTTAATTTTCTTTCTGTGTAACAGATGCTATATTTGGCAGTGGAAAGCAATGTTAGACAAACATAATCATCCTGAAATTGTTTGCAATATTATGAAAGAAAAAAAACAGAAACATGTTTTTTTCACTTGGAGTAATACAGTACATAGGTCTGAAACTCAACATGATTAGTGCTGTTTGACATACATTTGCTTCTCAAATTTATTGTCAATATTTCTAATAGCCTGATTTTATACAGATTAGTTCCATCAATTAGTATAAAAACATGCTTTAGTAAATTTGTTCCAGAGTTTTCAATATGTTTCATCTCTCACTAAATTATGGTTTGACTCTCAGGTTCAGAGGGTGATACTATTTCAGGGAAGTTCTAGAAACTTTGTTTATTGGAATAATTATGACACTGGGTCTTTTATCCCATTCACACAATGTCTGTTGTTTACTCTTTGTCAGAGAATATCTTCTCAAATGAAAACAAGTGCCTGTACACTAAACTCCCTGCAGCCATGAGCTATAGTTTTAATCTCACCATCTTTAAAATGTTCTCATTACACATTTCAATGAAGAAGTGAGATATAAATTGTGAAATATCTTTAATTTAAGAAAGTGGATTAAGGGGGCTGGAGAGGTGGGTCAGGGGTTAAGCCTCTGCCTTGCAGGCGGAAGGTCCCGAGTGATCCTAGGCCCAGGTATAGACGCCAGGTGGAAGCGGGGGCGGCCTGCATTTCCGGTCCTGGTAGGGCAGAGCCTGTGAATCCCGGGGCAGAGTAAACAAGGAGGAGGTGGAGGTGTCCATGGTGGTTCCCGAATTCACCTGTGGTTCTACACACACATACATGCGCACACATGCACAGCTGAATACAAACGTACATGCACAACTGAATAAATAAATAAATTTTAAAAAATTAAAAAAAAGAAAGTGGATGAAAACAATTATAAATCATATGCCTTGAAATGTGCTCACATTTCTTTTCATTTGTAGTCTTATATTTCATATATTTTAGGGCAAGCTTAGGTTGATTGTAATTCATGTTTGTAGTGTCTGACTTTAATGTCAACCTGAGTGAACTTTGGGATATTCAAATCAAATTATTTATTTTTGGTGCTTTAGTGGGCATTGAAGCACATACATCTGCTGTTGAAAAGAAAGTACAGGTGCTTTATTTTAGGGGAGAATGATTGGCTAGTCCAAGTTTGTCTGTGAGAGTGTTTTTGAAATTTTCATGTTAGCTAAAGGATGAAGAAAGGAAAACCTGCTGTCCCCATGACATCATTCTATGAGTTAGGAGCTGGCTGCAACCAGAGGTAGAGGAGAAGTTAATTTTTCCAGTTTCTAGAACTAAGTTACCCCATCTGCCACTCTTGAGTGTCAGAATTCTAACTTTTTTTTTTTTTCTGCACTTATTGTCAGGAAACAAATTCCTGGCACTAGTAGGGGAGAAAATAAACATTAGTTAGGAACAGGTATCCTTATATTAACTATTGTAGCAAACTACTATCTAAATACTTATTATTGTACCCATAGATAAGGAAAGCTTTCTACACTTAACCAAGGTACGCCATATTTCAATGGAGGATTAGTGTGGCTGAAAACCACAACTGACCAGGAGTGAAAAGTATTGGTGATCTTGAAATGCTCAACCCCAATCAGACCATCAAAATCTCTTCCCATCTCAAGCTTAATCTTTTTGAAAGAGGAAGTGGTAAAATTGCAAGAGACTAAAGATGGGGAGATGTACTGAGGGCCAAGATACTCCAGTCCAACAGGGTTACTGCATCCAGATTGTTTTAATGAGATCTACTGCCACCAGATCTACAAAATGCCGGACATATGAAAATTCCCCCATGGACTAGCATGTATTTCAGAAGAATCAACGACTATACTTAGAAAGAATCTCAGGGAAAGGTGCTGGATAAAAGAAAGGGAACCTCCCCATTTGTGAATTTGTCAACTGACGGGTTACATATACTAGTATAGAGACATGATTCCTTACTAGCACAGGCACCCCAAAGAGAACACTGTGAGTGACCTATAAAGAAGGACAGGAGGTCAGGAGGGACATGGTAGTATTGGTAAAGGTAGGGGATATTAGGAGAGGAAAAAAGGAGAAATGAGTCAAGAATATAAATGCATTTTACTTACATATGAGAAAAACCTCAATAAAAACTTCTGTGCAAAAACTTTCAAAAATAATTATATTTGTAATGTGTTCCAAATAATCATGGGGAAAATCATTAACATAATATTGTAAATATATTGTATGCTACTAAGTTCTGATGCTGGCTAAAATATCATGATTTCATTTAAAATAATCGCTGAGTCCATTGTCTTTCTTAATGGTCCACAGTGCTTTTATTTAACAGCATAAATTTATCTGTTTTTAAATTATAGCATGGTTACCCTAATTTTTCTTTATCTACTGGGGAATTTATTCACTTACACTTTGCTCAGAGGAATTTTCTTTATTCTCATCAGAACTTCAGCATATTGTCAGGTAACTTCAGTGTAGGTTCTACCATAATATCACCAGTACAACACATGCATTTTCTTCAGTAGAATAGTATTAAACAAAAACTAAAGTCCTTTTAATAGTGATCATGATTCATTTTTTAGCTTTGTTCTGAATTATTAAGTGTGGTTGGCCCATGTATTTTCTGAACCATAATCTTCCTGGGTTCATGGTAATTAACTTATGCTAATTCAAAAATAACATTTTCAATATGTAAGCAGGCTTGTTTTTTAAAGTAATATTTCCAAGGCTGAAGGCAAAACAGTGACATTGTCATATTGGTAGGATTAAGAAATTAAAAAAAATTGGAAAGCAATATTGTCACATATATTGGGAAGAATAAGGTCATCCTCATTTGCAATAATCTGTCATTACTGAGTCAAGAAACAACAGTGTGTGCAAGGAATATTTTTGTAATAGCTCAAATTCAAAGCTTTCCATTATTTATAACTAATTGAATTAAATTTAAATATAAAGAAAAGTTTAAGTAAAAAAGTCCATAGGGACAAGGGACATAGTTCATAAATGTGCACCTATATTTATACTCATATTTACTTTTGTGAATAAATCTTTGCTATGCTATTACTTTCCAAATATTTTATGTCAATGTATTGCAAAAATATATAGTAAAATATGAATGATTAGATCTTAAGGGTTTTCTCTTCATTATTCACTGAGACTCTGAAAATGAATACTTCTGGCTAAGTTTCTACTGCTTAAGAAAAGATGACTATATAACGTCTTAACGGGAATTTCTGCAATCTGCATTCTTCATTTTTCTTCTCACTCTCAGCACTTACACCCACAAAATTATCACTCCTGATGATTTTGATAGCATTGTTTAATACATTCACTATGTTTTAATCATGTTCCTACCTTCCACATGTATATATATACATAAAAATACAACAAATTTCCATTTTAATATGAATGTGACAATGACCACAGTATAAAATAATGAGATATATTATTATGTACTAGTTTACAAACTTGAAAATAAAATTAAAATTAGTTTATGAATTGCATATTAATTAGATTGTATAGGTAACTTTAAAATTTATAATCTATATAAAATATCTGTAGTAGTACACATAATCCTAGGATGGTTTAGGGACAGGCTTTAAAATAGTGATTTGCAGTACATTCAACTAAGTGTTAACCACAAATATTTCATTATTATATACTTAATGTAAAGTCAAAAATCACATAAAGATTAGAAAAATGTCATATTAAAAGGTAATCTACTTTTTGTTTCCTGAAAAATAGCATATATGTCATATTTTTGATTTAATACATCTATCTTGACAATAGTCAAAAAACATGTGACAAGAATATTTTCAGTATGTTAAAGTAAAATTCAGTCACATGATCCAGATTTTGTTCAATTAATATTTTGCAATTTTTAGGCCTCATAAACTTTTTATATCAAATTATATTTATGCTAATTTTTCTTGAAAATGTTTTATGAAAATATTTTCCTCAGACTGGAATTAAGAGGTATATTCTTGCATTCTCTTAAAGAATACTGAAGTATTTACTATTATATAATAATAAAAAAGAAATCTATACTAATCCACATTTCCATAAAAAGCCAATGATCCCAAAAGTTTCTGTTCCTGAGAATAGATATTATTCTATTACTCAAGGCATGCCTTGTGTTATCAGCTTTTAACATTCAGCCATCTATCAACCACTGTCAGAATGGCAGCAACAGGTCTTTGTGTAGCCATCAGTCTGACAGAGACTATTCCTGTGAGTCAGAAGAAATTCTTATTTTGCAAATAATTTCCACAGAACACAGAGGAGACCATATTTATTTTCAATTAGGGGCACAGGCCCATAGTTAATTAATAAAACTTCATTTTAAGAAGTATTCAGTCAAAGCAAGTGAATTTATTACACACATAATTCATTCATCTTAGTTAAAAATCTAAAGTATTTTGGAACTTTGAAATTTTTATACCTCAGTTGAAAGAAAGATATATTTGCCAAAGATATGCTGTGGTGTGAAACTCTGTATTATATTTACAAAGTGAAAAAATGAGTTATTTGGCTGTGACACCAAATAATGTGTGTTAATTTTAAAATGTAGTTACTTAGGGGCTCTGGTGGCACAAAAAGTTAACATGTTGTACTTATCCAATATAGTTATTTCTTTCCCTGTCTTTGTCTCTATTTAAAATATAATTATTTTGGTTTAGAAAAATATTCATGACTAAAACTGAAATATAGTCAAAAATATCAATTGCTATGTATGTCATTAACATTTCAATATTAGGCTAATGCATATATCACAAAATAAATTAAGAATTTTACCTAAACAAAAATTTAAAAACAATGGAAGCAGATTAGTTGTATGATAATTAAGCATAAAAATCTATTAAATATCATAAACGTAACAACTTTACTGACATTAATAAAAATGGACAAAATAATATAAACACTATTGCATTAATATGTTATGTTGATAATTATTTTAGAGATATATATCTGTATTTTCTTTTTATTTTTTAAACATTTTTTATTATTATTTCTGCTCATACAAACTTAATAGGTACACCAGTTCCCTCCCTCCTTTCTCCTCCCCCAGAACCACCTGCTCCCCCTCCACTCACCCCTACCTCCCCAACCCCCAGGGCCTCCTCCCCCAATCCCCAGAGAGTCCTTTAAGATGCATGCCAGACTCTTCTCTGGGCCCTCCTCTCCGATGACATACAGGGACCCAGTGGCATTTCCCTGGACCCTTTCCTGTGTTCCCTTTAAGCATAGGAACACTACTGTGGCTGTCAATCCCTTGTCTCCAAGGATCTTGGTGCATTTAGCACCAAGGTCAATAGTGTGTTGGACATTGTGCAGGGCATGCAATGTCCAATTATGATTGCTTCGGCCCTAACTTGTGTGGAGTATCTTGCAAATCATTGCTCCTCCCATCCTTTTGCTCTTACACTCTTACTGCCCCCTCTTCCGCAAATTTCCCTGAGCTTCAGTATGGGGAGAGATTAGTCTGGCCTAGTTCTAGGTGGTTGATATAGAGTCTCTGAAGTTCTGGATTGTGGTCCGTTGATTTTCTTTTGCAGTTTTGCTGCTCTTGCAATGCCATTCACTCCATCCTGATGGGCATTGTATGTCACCCCCTGGCCAGAGACAAAAAGCTGTTAAACTGGAGTCTTGTTATAAGAGCACATTCAAGGGTAGATGTAATAAAAGTAGGAAACCACAGTGAGGGAGGGGTCAATCACCCATTTGCAAAATGGTTACTTTTTATCTGCCAGACTATATTCCCTCCCCTTCTGGTGAGATCATACCCCCTCAGTTGTAAATGATCAGGAACAAAGGACTGTGAACTTAACCAGGTGTCACATTACTTATTTGCATTCCTTGATGGAGGCCTATTTTCTCTGCTGTAACATGGTCCCCTCTCTCCTTGTTTCTAGTGTGGCCCTCCAACCCCATCCCACCTATTTATAATCCTTGCAATTACTGAAGGTATTACATAGATTTATCTTTGAGTGTCTCAAGGTGAGCTGAGTGGGTTTGGTACTAGGAGCCACCTTTTAGGGAGTACATATGGCGCTTAATTTTCTGGGTCTGGGATACTTCACAATATAATTGTTTCTAATGACATCCATTTCCCAGCAAATTCCAGTAATTCATCATTTTTGATGCCTGAGTAGTACTCCATTGTATAGATGTACCACAGTTTCCTTATCCACTCATCAACTGTTGGACATTTGGGTTGATTCCATGACATTGCTATTGTAAACAGTGCTGCTATGAAATGGTCGTGCTTGTGCTATCAAGGTGAATTTTTGCTTTTTGTGGGGTTATTCCCAAAAGTGAAATAGCAGGGTCAAATGGCATTTCAATCTTTAATTTCTTTAAGGTTCTCCAGATGGCTCGCCAGAGCAGCTGCATGAGCCTGCATTCCCACCAGCAATGTAGGAGAGTTCCCCTCTCTCCACAACCTCTCCAGCATTTGTTGTGGTTTGTATTGTGGATTTTTGCAATCCTGATGAGGGTGAGATGATATCTCAGGGAAGTTTTGATTTGCATTTCCCTGATGGCTAAGGAAGTGGAACATTTTTCAGATATTTGTAAGACATTTTAATTTCATCCCTGGTAAAGTCTCTTTTAAGTTCCAGAGCCCATTTTTTAATTGGGCTCTTTGTTTCCTTGGTGTTTAGTTTTCTAAGTTCTTTGTGAACTCTGGATAATAGAGCTCTATCAGATATGTGGTCAGTGAAGATTTTTCTCCCATTCTGTAGGGTGCTTTGAGCTCGTGTTACAATCTTTTTTTCTGAACAGAAGTTCTTTAATTTCACAAGATCCCAACTGTTGAGAGTTGGTAGCAATGACTGTGCCTTTGGATGTCTGTTTAGGAAATGTTGGCCTAGCCCAATCAGCTCGAGGGAGTTCCCTACCCTTTCATCTATGGTTTTTGTAGTCTCTGGCCTTATATCAAGATCCTTGATCCATTTGGAATTAAGTCTTGTACATGGTGACAAGTATGGGTCCAGTTTTAATCTTCTGCATGTGGACATCCAGTTTTGCCAGCACCATTTGATGAAGATACTGATCTTTTTCCATTGAATTTTTTGGGCTCTTTGTCAAAGATCAAATGGCTGTAATTTTGTGGGCTTATATCTGGGTGTTCAACCCTGTTTTTACAACTATGGATTTGTAGTGTAGACTAAGGTTTGGTATGGTGATACGTCCAGCTGTGTTTTTGTTACTCAGGATTGTCATTGCTATCCTGGGTCTGTTGTGCCTCCATATGAATTTTGAGATTGTTTGGTCAACTTCTTTAAAGAACTGCTTTGGGATTTTAATTGGCATAGCACTTGAATTTGTATATTGCCTTTGGTAGGATGGTCATTTTTATGATGTTGATTCTGCCAATCCAGGAACATGGGAGATCTTTCCACCTTCTGGTGTCTTCTGCTTTCTTTCTTTAGGGTTTTTTAAGGTCTTTTACCTCCTTGGTTAGGTTTATACCAAGGTATTTCATTTTTTTAGGGGCTATAGTAAATGGGATTGTTTCTCTCAGGGATTTTTCACTTCTTTCTTTCTGGGCATATAGGAAGGCCACTGATTTTTGCACACTTATTTTGTAACCTGCCACCCTGCTGAACTTCTCAATTGTTTCCAGAAGCTTCATGGTGGAGTTTTTGGGATCACTCGAAAATGACCATCCTACCAAAGGCAATATACATATTCAATGCTATACCAATTAAAATCCCAAAGCAGTTCTTTAAAGAAGTTGACCAAAAAATCTCAAAATTCATATGGAGGCAGAAAAGACCCAGGATAGCAAAGACAATCCTGAGTAAACAAAAACACTGCTGGAGGTCATGTCATCTGCAAATAGGGATAGCTTGACTTCCTCCTTGCTGATTTGAATCCCTCTTATGTCCCTTTCTTGTCTTATGGCTTCAGCTAACACTTCAAGTACAATATGGAATAGAAGTGGTTAGAGTGGACAGCCTTGTCTACTTCCTGATCGAAGTGGGAATGCTTCCAGTTTTTCCCCAATGAGCATAATCCTTGCTGTGGGCTTGTTGTATACAGCTTTTATTATATTGATAAAGGTTCCTTCTCTTCCTACTGTCTCTAACTGTCATAAAAGGCTGTTGGATCTTGTCAAAAGCTTTTTCTGCATCTATTGAGAGTATCATGTGGTCTTGGACTTTGGACTGGTTTATATGATGAATTACATTTATTGATTTGTGTATGTTGAACCAACCTTATGTGCCTGGGATAAAGCCTACTTGGTCCCCATGGATGATCTTTCTGATATGTTTTTGAATCCGATTTGCTAAGACTTTATTGAGAATCTTTGCATCTGTGTTCATCAGAGAGATTGGCCTATAGTTTTCTTTTCTTTTTCTTTTTTTTTAATTTATTCAACTGTGCGCATGTGCGTGTTTATGTCTTGCGCATATGTGTGTCTGTGTGTGTGTGTGTATGTGTCTGTGTATGTGTAGAACCACAGTCGAATTCGTGAACCACCATGGACGCCTCCACCTCCTTCTGCCTGGGGATTCACAGGCTCCGCCCTACCAGGACCAGAAATGCAGGCCGCTCCCGCTTCTGCCTGGCGTCTATATGTGGGATCTGGGATCCGAACTCAGGTCCTTCCGCCTGCAAGGCGGAGGCTTAACCCCTGAGCCACCTCTCCAGCCCTTATAGTTTTCTTTTCTAAGTGAATCTTTATTAGGTTTTGGAATTAAAACGATATTAGCTTCATAGAAGGAATTTGGTACTGTTCCTTCCTTTGCTATTTGATGGAACAGTTTAAGGAGTATTGGTGTTATTAACTCCTTAAATGTCTGGTAGAACTTTGTGCTGAATACATCTGGTCCAGGACATTTTTTGGTGGTAAGATTCAAGATTACTTCTTCAATTTCCTCATATGTTATAGGACTATTTAAGTAATTCACAACTTCCTGTTTCAATTTAGGTAAGTTGTGTTTACTTAGAAATTCACCCATCTCTTTTGTGTTGTCAAACTTCACAGAGTATATGTTTCTAAAATATGATGTTATAATTCTCTGGATTTCTTGGGTATCAGCAATGATAACTCTGTTTTAATTTCTAATTTTGTTAATTTGGGTTTTCTCCCTCTTGCTTTTGGTTTATTTAGCTAGGGGTGTATCAATTTTATTGATTTTTTCAAAGAACCAGCTTTTTTTTTTTTGTAACCTTTTCCTAATCTCGATTTCAGATATTTTCCCATTATTTTGCTAATCTCCTCTCTTCTACTACTTTTGGGATCAGATTGCTCTAGTTTCTCTAAAGCTTTAAGCTGTATTGTTAAGTTACTTATTTCTGATGTTTCCATTCTTTTTTTTTTTTTGATGTAGGCATTAAGAGCTATGAACTTACCTCTTAGGACAGCTTTCATTGTGTCCCAGAGATTTTGGTAAGTTGTATTTTCATTATCATTGATTTTCAGGAAATCTTGAATTTCTTTTTTAATTTCTTCCTGAATCCAGTTCTCATTTAGCATCATATTGTTAAGTTTCCAGGTGTTAGTGTATTTTCTGTTGTTTGTTGTGTTTTGTATGTCCAGCTATAGGCCGTGGTGGTCTGATAGGGAATAGCCTAGAATTTCAACTTTCCTGCATATGTGGAAATTCATTTTGTGGCCCAATATGTGATCTATTTTGGAGAATGCTCCATGTGCTGCTGAGAAAAATGTGTGTTCTTTGGTGCATGGATGAAAAGTTCAATAGAAATCTGTAAGGTCCATTTCTTTAAGGATTTGATTAAGTTCCAAAGTATCTCTGTTAAGCTTTTGACCTGTTGACCTATCCCATGTTGAGAAGGTGGTGTTGAAGTCCCCAAGGATTATCGTTTGGGGGTTGGTTTATTGCTTTAGATGCTTTAGGATTTTCTTAATGAATGTGGAGGGACCCGTATTGGGTGCATAAGTGTTCAGTATTGTGAAGTCTTCCTGGTGAATTGTATCTGTGACTAAAATGTAGTATCCATCTGTGTCTCTTATGATTTTCTTTGGTTTGAAGTCTGCTTTGAAAGCATAATTGCTACCCTTGCCTTTTTCCTGGTTCCATTAGCTTGCAAGATTTTGGACCAACCTTTCATTTTTAGGATATGCCTATCTTTTGTGGTGAGATGAGTTTCCTGAAGGCAGCAGATTGTTGGATTGTGGTTTTTAATCCAAGTTTGTAATCTGTGTCTTTTAATCAGTGAATTAATTCCATTGAAATTATTTTAATTCTGGACATTTTTTATGTTTAGTGGATTTTGTAAGCATATTGTTTGATATTTATGTTTTGGTGGTATTATACTTTCCTTGTGTCCTCCTGGATACACTTGTTCTTTTCTTTAAGCTTGAGTATCATTTCTAGCATTTTTGGAGGCCTGGTTTGGTAGACATGTATCCCTTTAAGTTGTCTTTGTGCTGGAAAACTTTTCTTTCTCCCTCAATCATGACAGATAGTTTTGCAGGGTATATCAGTCTGGGTTGGCATTTTTGCTCATTTAATACTTGAAGTATGTCTCTCCAAGCTCTTCTTGCTTTTACTGTTTCCAGTGAGTAGTCATTTGTTATTCTAATCGGTTTACCTTTAAAAGTGAGTTGCTTTTTTTCTCTTGAAGCTCTCAGCACCTTTTCTTTTTCTTGAATATGGAGTGTTTTGACTATTATTTGCTGTGGCAATTTTCTATTTTGGTCATATCTGTTTGGAGTGCGAAATGCCTCTTGTATTTGAATGGGCCTCTCATTCTTTAGTTGTGGGAAGTTTTCGTTTATGATAATTTGAAATATTTCCTCAGGTGTGGTATTTGGGGTTCATTTTCTGCTATTCCATGAATGTGCATGTTAGGCTTCTTCAGGGTGTCCCATATCTCTTGAATGCTCCTCTCAAGTATCTTTTTGGCTTTAACAATCTCTTCCATTGAGCTGGTTAATTCTCCCACTTTCTCTTCTAGATCTGAAATTCTGTTTTCTGCTTCATTTGGTCTGCTGATAAGACTCTCTGTTGAGTTTTGGGTTGAAGATAATTTGTCTTTTAGTTCAATTTTAAACTCTGCCTGAGACTGTTTTAACTGCTCTATGCCTATTTCTGTTTCTTGAACTGTTTTTCTCAACTCCTCCAAATGCCTGTGTGTTCCTGTTCAAAGTGGTTGATTCAGTTGTTTAACTCTTTGCGGATTTCCTCTTTCATAGTATTAATCACGGTAATGATCATACTCTGAAAGTCATTGTGTTGGATCTGGCTTTCTTGGCTATTTTCTGTGAATTTGTTCTGGTTGGAATCCATCATTGTCGGGTTAATTCTTTCTGTGGGAGATTGGTCTTCTTGGGTTTTGTTTCTCATGGATCTGCACTTTGACTTGGGCATTGTTGTTTTGTTTCTTAAGACCTTTCAGTTTCTGTGCGTTTTTCACTGAACTGATTTAGTTGGTTTTATTACCCTTGCCAGTTATTACTAGTGCTTACCTTGGATTGGGTATGTTTGTCTATTGTTCTTGTAATTTCCTAGATGAGGCTATTAGGCTGTTAATACATCAGTTAAGTCAGATTAAGTAGACAACGGGTGAATATTAGTACGGTAGTGCACTTTTGCGATTTAGTATCCTGGTGATATGTGAGGGTGAGTGGTGTACTCCCTGGAGTTGTATATGTTTTGGGGGTGGCTGTATGGAGAAGTTGATCTACAGCAATTGATACTAGAAAGGATCAGTAAGGTGAAAAAAAGGAGGTTTACTTTTCTTTGGGCTGCATGTGAAGAATCTCTCCCACGTGATTGGATGATTGTAGAGGACTCCAGATGAATGGCCTTTGTCCTTAGTGTTTTGCTTGAGTTTCCTTTGGACTCTATTGAATTCTGAGTCATAGTGTGTCTTCCCTGGACCACATGCATAGGTCCCCAGTGGGCCAGAGAGGCAGAGGGTCTGCTATTGATGGCAGAATTCTTTACCTGGGACTTGGGACTTGGCTTAGGGCCCACCCAAGCTCCAGGATGGAGGAATGTGAGCAGGTCCTGTCTGGCCAAGGCACGGGCCTTAGGAAGAAAGGGGCTGGGGGCCGAGGCGGGGCCCAGGTGAAGCCTGAGGCTGCCTGGGTGAGGCTGGGAAACAGGGGTACCAGTTGGGGTGCTGGCTGGGCGGATGCACTCACCTGGGGACCTGGGACCTGGCAGGCGGCGGCTGGCTGGCGGGACTGGAGGCAAGGGGCTGGGGTCCGGGGCAGGTCCCAGGCAAAGCCTATATATATTTTCATTAATGGAATGGTTTCTTTGATCTTTCCACTGCACAATATTATGTTTCCAGCATATATCAGGTTATTCATATTTAAAAATGCTAATAGTGAAATAATTTTAAAAAATTTAAGTTTACTATATTCTATTGCCAAAAATAAATGATACTTGTAGAGAAAAGAAAAAAGCTGTATTTCTTTACTTTCCTTCTGAAATATTTTTAATGCTAATTGTGTTTTATATAATCAGCTTCAGTAATATGTCATTTTCTTCATCGCTAAATCCTGATGATTAGAATACATTCTCCAGAGTAAAGTCATGTCTTATTTATCAAGCATAGTTTTTTTTTTAAAACAATATACTAACACACATTGCCTACTTTTTAACAATTGTGCTTTTTTTCTGAGGTCGCTGGCCATCAGCACTGTCATGTGCTAAGTCAGGTAATGATCAATTAATTTTAAAGAACAGATAACAGTTTTGTAATCAAAAATTAAAAACCAAAAAAAAGAGACAATTCTTGAACTAAATGCAAAGTTCCTTCACGAAAACTTTTATTTCCAGAGAAAGCATTCCACAACATTTCCTGCAATTTAGTTTCTAAGTTCAATGTAGCTTGAGTGGTTTTCCCTTAGATGCTCTAAACACACCTTGTATAAGGATGTAGTCAAGAAAATATATGAATAGACTTAAGATACCATTAATAAGTAAGGAATGAGAAGAAGTCCTTCAAAAATTAACACCAAGGCAAAAGACATTATTACTCTGAAAATAAAGAATGAACAGTATAGCAAATTTATGAGCTGTCATCTTGTTTATATTTTTATTTTGGATTCAGAATATCTGGAAAATATCTGACTCTCTACAATATACATATCACGAATGCTGTAGATGTAAGCAAGTACTCTTACCATCAATTATAATAGTCAATGAACAATTGATTTAAACTCAAGAACATTAAACATTCCATTCATTGGTCCCATAATGTGATTGAAGTCTTAATTTAAAAAGGAAACGTTTGTAATATCATCCTGCACAAAGCTTCATTTTCTAGTAATATATACATACATAACTACAGATTTTGAATAGAAAATTGCAACAAACTCTAAATTCAAGTTTTATATACGTTACATAATGTGACACTAAACTAAGGAATTTATAAATGAGACACTCCACACTAACACAATAATATCAATTAATATCTTTATGGAATTCTAAATAGGTCATGGTGAAAATGAAGTTTCAAAATGGATTTATTTTATCTAAAAATTAATAATAATGTCAGAAACAATCAGCAGGATACACCTAAAAACAATTAAACAGGGTTATTTGGAAATTGTAGTTGACACATGGATTTATCTGCATAAGTTAGACTAAACAATTGGCAATTGGGCCTTTGAGTTTACCATTCAGGAAATGTTTGGTTGGGGGAGTACTTTGAACATGCATTGGAGAGACTATCTAATTGACATGGGAAGACCCATCTCATTGTGTGTAAGACCCTGAACGGATGGATAAAATGGAGAGAGAGAGCATTGTTCAACAATTTGGTAGATTGGCAAGACAGAAAGCTTGTAATCTTCCTGGATGTGATATGGTCAGGTTCCTAAGGTCCTGATGTTGACATGAATTCTCCTGACCTTATTATGAATTGTAACCTAGAATCTTGAACATGAATAATGTTCCCATAAATTGTTTGTGTCAAGTATGATGCTCAGGAGTGTAAGTAAGACAATCCGGGGTTTTGCTCTAGAAATAAACGTTTTCCAGGATTAAAATAAAAGCTAAGCTAAAATAAATTTCTTATCATTTAGTAAGATCCAACAGACTAGTCAAATCTCTCCCCATCTTAAAGCTCAGGGAAAACTGCAGAAGAGGGGGCGGCAAGATTCTAAGAGCCTAAAGATGGACAGGACCAACAATATGCAAGATACTCCATGCAAGTTAGGGATGCAGTAGCCATAATAAGATTTTGTATGACCTGCGCAATGACTGACTTGATAATGACTCCCCAAAAGTTCAGCATGGATCACAGGCACTAGGATCCTTAGAGGCAAGGGATTAACAGTCATAATAGTGTTCCCATATTAAAGGGGAACCCAAGAAAGGGCTCTGGAATGGAGAACTCAGAGGAAAGTTTGGCATTCACACCAAAGGATGCTCCAGTTAATGGGAGGAGGGGAAGGGGGAGGCACTGGAAGTGGAAGAGGGAGGGGGTGAAAGGATGCAAGGGGGACTGAAGAAGGGTGGAGGAAGGGAGGGGACCATGGTACTTATTAAGCTTGTATGATTGGGAAAAGATAAATACAATAAAATAAAGTGCTTCCTTTACAAGAAAAAAAGAAGATCCAACCTGTTATCTTTGTTAAACAAGTCTTGTGACTGTGGAAAATATTTTAAGAAGGCAGAATAGGTTCTGTCTCTGATTCACTTCCTTATATATGGTATTTATAAATAAAGGCTACACTTTATATAGACTTTATATAGATAGTCCTTGTGAGGGGGTCATCTTCAAATTTATCTTTTTTTAAGAATTTTTCAAAAGCAAACAAAATGAGTTTATGACCCATACCCCCTGCCACCCTCTCTTCCTTCACCCTCCCCTCCCTTCACCCATGCAACCATGTCCCTCCTGCCCTCACATCTCTGCTTGTGTGGCCTGCATGGCCTCCTTTGTTATAGTAACATGTTATGTCTCAATAACAGTATAAGTGGTCGGTCAGTGCTCAAATGCATAGGGGGACGCTCCCCTTATTTTGTCCAGCAGCTGTCCCAGAGAATATCTTTGACTGTAGTTGTTTCCCCTGAGATCATCTGTGATCCACGAAGAATGTTGATATGCTAATTGTGCAGATCTGGAGGTAGGAGATCTCATTGCCATGAGATCCTGGATATAAAACTGTCATGACTGGAGTGTCCTAGCTAGCAACCACCTCCACACATTTGGGCTCTTGCAATCTTAGTAACCCATCTTCTGCGAGGATCCCTGAGAATTGTGATGTGGAGAAATTTTTATGTTCTGATTAGTACTGAGCTTTCCGAAGTCCTTAGTACTCTGCACTCTAGCCAGTTATGGTTTCCTGGCTCACTTTTCATTGCAATAAGGTGTGGCTTGGTTGAAGAAGTGTTCCAATGATGGTTTACTATCAAGTATTTATAGCTAACACTAAGACATCTGTTTCTGTATCCATTTTCTGCTGTTCCATTATTATTTGAGCAGCTTTACTGTACCAGGCATATGTTCCCTGAAAATATGGGGGCAGGGGTAAGAACACATTCAGAAAATGGTTGATTAGCCATGGGCCTTACATACTACTGTCACTACACTGAATAATTCTTACCACAATTGTAGCTTGAAGCATTTACAGGTGGGTGAGGTTGTGGTTCACTTTTTTTCCAAAGCTTTTTTTTTCTTCTTTACCCCTTACTATAACCTATCTCCATACTTATCAACTCTAACACTTTTCTTTCTTAATTGCTTTGCTCATCTATTTGTCAGCATTCTTTTGGGATCTCCCTCCATATATGTGTCTCTGTAGTAAGATATATCATTCTTTGGGAATAATCACAGAGTAGTATAGTTGGGTCTTATGATATTAATTTTTGACAATTTTAGGAACCTCCACATTGATCTCCAAGGCTGTTGTATAAGTTTACATGCACCGCAACAATGGATGAGAGATAGTTTCTTCCTACATACTAGCCAGTATTTGTTGGTATTTGTATTCCATATTTTCACCATTCTGGTGGGGGTGAGAAAATATTTCAGGGTGGTTTTACATTTGCATTTCCTTAAAGGCTAGAGATGTAGAAAAAGATATTTGTAAGAAATTTGAATTTTGTTCTGTGTAAAGTGTTTCTTAGTTCTAAGACTTATTTTTAATTGTTTTTTTACTACCTTGATATTTAGATTTTTAAGTTCTTCATATACTCTGGATATTATTTCTTCATTAGATATGGTTAGTGAGGGTTTCCTCCCATTCTGCATGTGGCCGTTTGCTCAATAAGTAATATGTTCTGACAAACAGAAGCTTTTTTATTGCATGAAATCTCACTTGTTTAATGTTGGCCTTATTTTCATTTAATTATTGAATTTATAAAATTCACACAGGTTATTAGAATCTTTTAATTTATTATATTAGTTTATCAGACTACTACCTGTAATGAATGGGATATTTTTAAATTGTAATAAAGAATTTCTATGAAATTAAGAATAAAAGAATAATATATCTTACTTTATTCTACTTACTATATGAGAAAATCTTGATTTTTTTTGGAATTACTTGCTATTTGATTTAACATGATATTCCAGTGATGAGCAATATGCTTTTATCATGCAAATCCTATATATCTCTGGTCAGTGAGGAAAACCATTCTGCTGCATTTGCTGATAACAAGGAATGAATTGGTAAAGGAAATTACGTATACATTCATGATATGCAAAAATAAAAGCTAAATGGGAACTTATTCAGAGAACTGAACTTTTAAGAATAGTGCTTTAGTTTCCTTACCTGTTGTAAGAAAATACCTAACATGAGCCATTTGGGAAAAAGGTAGTTTGTTAGCTCACAATTCCAAGTTGAAATCTCCCATGAGAAGCTGTCAAAGCAGCTGGATCCAAAGCACATGGCTGCATTGCATTTTCACCAAGTTGATAGTGTGAGAACAAAACATGTGGAACAAGATTCGTCTGTGCTCAGCTGCCTTTCTTATAGCAAGGTCCATCTACCCAGAGAATGATGCTGCACATTGCATACTGGATTTTTGTGTATCAATTATACAATCAAGACAGTTCCTCACAAACATGCCTAGCAACCAACCCTTATCTAAAGTATATTTTCAGGCGATCCAGGAGTCCAGCCTCCGAGCTGTCATGAGGAGAATGCTAACAATGAAAAGAAACAAAACTAGAAAAGAAAACACATACAATAAATGCATATGGCATCAGTTCTCTCATATATAAGTATTTATATCTCTTAACTTTGTTAATTCCAGCATAGTTTGATTTATCTTCAGTACCATTTTGATTGAGTTGCTATGGGACAAATCCTAAGAATTTTCCTGTCCCTGGAATTTTGGCATTTCTAGATTATTCACAAGAAATTCCTCCTCTTCCCCTACAATCTTTTGTATCTCTTACCAGATCCCCTCCCATTTTCTAATCTTTTTATTTATGTATCCTCTCTAGTTTCCATTTAGTTTGCCTTTGAAGACATAAGCCTAAATATTTTCTGGAGTGTGAATCATATGTCAATACCTATACCACTGAGGAGAATGGCTTCCTTTTCTTCCCTGTCAGTATTAGTCATCATAAATCTCTCAGGGCATTTGAAAGAGAGAGAGACAGAATTTGAAAAATTGGAGGTGAGGCCTGAGTAATACTAAAGAAGGTAAATACATGTAAATCAAGATATTCTACAAGTCTATAATTTCGGCGAATAGTTTAGATTTGAGATCTACAGTACACGAACTTTCTGGATTTCACAACTGTGAATTCAGTCTTCTGTAATGATCCACACTATAAGTTTAAGTTTTAATTTTTTTCCATTTTAAACTTATTTTGGAAATGACTTTCACATTTTTAAAATTTTATTGTCTTATTATTGTATTTATTTATTTTTCACCAAACACACAAGCTTAATAAGTACCCCGATCCTCTCCCTCCTTCCACCCCTCCTCAGTCCCCCTTGCATCCTTTCCCCCTTTTCCTCTTCCTTTCTGCCCCCTCCCTCTCTTTCTCCCAGTGTCTCCCCCTTCACTTCTCCCATGCCGTGGAGCATTCTTTTGTGTGAATGCCAAATTTCATTCTTGAGTCCTCTACTCTAGTGAGGTGTAAGGACTCAGTGGTATTGCCCAGAGCCCTTTCTTGGGTTCCCCTTTAGTATGGAAAAACTATTATGACTGTTAATCCCTTGCCTCTAAGGATCCCACTCCTGTGATCATTCTAGAATTTGGGGGAGTAGTTGCCATGTCAGTAATTGCACAGGTCATGCAAAGTCCCATTATGGCTACTGTGGCCCTAACTCGTGTGGAATATCTTGCATAACGTTGGTCCTTTCCATCTTTAGGGTCTTAACAATCTTCCGCAAGTTTCCTTGAGCTAGGACGGGGAGAGATTTGGATGGTCTGGTTCCAGGTGATTAATGTAAGGTCTCTGGTGTTCTGAATTATGGTTGAAAAAAAATTCAGTTTTGCTGTTCCTTCACTGCCCTTGACTGCATCCTGATTGTTATTGGAGGTCACCTACTAACCAAAGATAAAAAGCTCTTTAAATGAAGATCTTACTACAAGAGGAGATTCAAAGATACGTGGAACAGGAGTGGAGATGGCAGTAAGAGGGGTCAGTCTGCCATTTGCAGGATGGTTACCATCTCTCTGCCAGTCCCTATACCCTATCTGATTGGTAAGATCAAACTTCCTCAGTTGCAAGTGCCCAGGAAGGAAAGTGAGAATGAGCTTCACCAGATGTCTCGCTACTCACTTGCAATACTTGATGGTGACCTATTTTCTCTATGAAGCATGATCCCCTCTCTCCTTATTTCTGGGGGTGGGCGGGCTCCTTCCCCTTCCCTCCTGTTTATAATCATTGTGATTACGGTAGGTATTACAGAGATATATCTTTAAATATGTCACTAAGTGGGTTTGGTACTATGATCCATCAATTAGGGTAGTGCATTTAATTTTCTGTGTCTGGGATACTTCACTCAATATAATTTTTTCTACTTCCATCCATTTCCTGGCAAATTTCATTAATTCATTTTTTTGATGGCTGATGTATACAATTATACAATGTTTCATTGTATAAATGTACCACAATTTTCTTATCCACTCATCAAACGTTGGGCATTTGGGTTGATTCCATGATTTTACTATTGTAAATAGTGCTGCTATGAACATGGTCGTGCTTGTGCTACTGAGGTGAATTTTTGCTGTATGGGGGGTTATTCCCAAAAGTGGAATCACAGGGTAATATAGCATTTCAATCTTTAACTTTTTAAAAAATCATCAGACTGATCCTCAGAGTGGTTGTATAAGCCTGAATTCCCTCCAGCAATATAGGAGAGTTCCCTTCTCTCCACATCCTCTCCAGCAATTGGTGTTGTTTATATTGTGGATTTTTGCCATCCTGACCTGGGTGAGATGATATCCCAGGGAAGTTTTGATTTGCATTTTCCTGATGGCTAAGGATGTGGAGCATTTTTAAAGATATTTGTTTCACATTTCAATTTTGTCCCTGGAAAAGTTTCTTTTGAGTTCCCAGGCCCACTTTTTAATTGGGCCATTTATTTCCTTGGTGTTTAGTTTTTTAAGTTCTTTGTACACTCTGGATAATAGAGCTCTATCAGATATATGGTTAGTGAAGATTTTCTCCCATTTTGTGGGTTGCCTTTTTGCTTGGTTTACAATCTCTTTATTTGAACAGAAGCACTTTAATTTCATAAGATCCCATTTGTTGAGTGTTGGTTCTAGTGACTGTGCTGTTGGATTCCTGTTAGTCAAGCCCAATCAGCTCTAGGGAGTTCCCTACTCTTTCATCTAGGGTTTTATACTCTCTGGCCTAATATTAAGGTCCTTGATCTATTTGAAATTAATTTTTTGTGCATGGTGACAAGTACAGGTCCAGTTTTATTTTGACTGCAGAAAATGTATATTTGTCCACCAAATCCTTAAAAATTGTTGTTTCTTCTTAATTATGGGTTAAAGTTCTGTTATTAAAATAAATAAAAAAATACAAATTGATCATTAAGATGTAAAAATATGTTCTATGTTGAAAAAGTTTCATATAGTTAACACGATATATTGAAAATATAAGGAACTGACTGTAAACATTTTCAAAATCTTGCCCTCTTTTATTGACTGTCTTCTTTTGGTATTGAATCTTATAAAGAGAATTTTACTTCCAGATATGTGGATTACATTCATCCAAATGTCTGCATATAGATACAAAATACAACTATTTGCATGTTCTATATAAGTCATTATTTGCAAAATTGCTTACCCTACAAGAGGTCTCTCTTAAACTGTAAGACTCAACATTAAAAAAGCAAGGAAGAAAGGAAGGAAGGAAAGGAAGAGACAGTGAGAAAGAGAGAGAGAGAGAAAGTGAGAGAGAGAGAAACAAAGAGAACCTGAACTTCGAAGCATTAACAATAGTGAAGAAGACACCTCTTAAAAATATTGAGGTACAATTAGCTCATTTTTTGTAAAGGTTACTAGAAAAAATTGCATGGCATTTCCCAGGGTGATTGACATTCTCAGAAAACTTTCTGGTGAAAAACTGTGACTTATGTCTGCAAATCAATTGTAGTTAACTTATTTCTCCCCACTGTTCAAAGATTGAACTTGAACAGCATGGAGCTTGTTGCTATGAATAGAGGGTATCACAAAAAATTGAAAGAGTTACTTTCTCAGAAGGGAACATTGGAAAATTGTTATGAGTATAGAAAAAAAGTGAAAAAAAATAAAACTTTAGGACAGCTTATTTTATCAGTATTAAATCATGTGTCTTAAAGTACTTCTATATAAAATCCAATTATAAGTTGGAAATTCCAATACATATATGCATAGTTGTAATATAAACCATCTTCAAACACATGAAAATGTTTTATGATACATAATGAGGTTATAGCCTTTATGTATTTACTATAAAGAAGAAAACTTTTAGTATTTCTTTGATTATTATACATTACGAGAAAAATCAGCATTATTGAAAGTGTGGTCATGATGTTGAATCCATATATAAGCTTAATAATACTAACCAATATTATTCATATGAGGTCCTAAGATAGACAATATGTATCACATATTCCACATTTTGTTATCTATATTTTTCATAGGAGTTGACATACATAATCTAAAGAAGCTTTACTTACAGAGAAATAAATAGAATTTTGCCATTGATGACATTTTCTAGGAATAAATGATAAACTGTATTAAATATTGTCACATTATATTTTTATACATTGAACAATTCACAGAGGAAGTAAAATGCAATATGTATCTTTAATACAAGTAAACTAGAGACAGACAAATTTACAGTGACTTGTGTAATTGACAGGGAGTACTGTACTGGGCACAATCTCAATGATGAAGTGAAAAAATTAACTGGAACAACTTGCACATTATTATTGCAACAAAAATGAACATATATCATTCAATTTTCAGGATATCCCTCAAAGTTGAACAACTTAAGAGAGAAAAGATTTATTCAACTTACAGTTCCAGAAGGAAAATAGATACAGTCTTTCATGGTGGCAGTGACATAGTTGGTGGCTGAAGCTGTAGGCAGGCTAAGTCAAGGCAGACATCCACATGGCTAGAGTATTCCTGGAATCTCTATTCTTCTGTCAGTCTTCCATTCTGTGGTTCCTTTTATGTGGTCCACTACTGGGAGGTCCAATGGGATTTATGGAAGTTCCATGAGATCTAGGGCTGATCTTTGCATTATGCAAATAATCTTGTCAGGTGTGGTCCCAGCTGATGTTAGTTAATTCCAGGTATATCAAGTTGACACCCAGCATTAACTATCACACTATCATACACTGACTATTGCATTTATTCTTGTTGCTGATGAACACACCAATAAACAACGTAGGTTAGCAAGGGACTTATTCTTGCATTTAATTCTATTTATAATTGATATTCCAGTTTGGTAGACGAGTACAAACCAAACATCAGTAGCATTTTGAACTGACCCTAACATATACAAGCAATTGCTGAGAGAGAGTAAATCTTTCTCATTTGCACATCTGACAAAGTATGCCAAACTTTCCACATACTCTTTACCTTCCCAGGCAATATTCCCATCCATAACTGGATTGGTCTTTCCACATATTCCAGATAATTTATCAGAGGTTTGTGATATACTGCCAGCTTTTTACCATTGAACCCAAAGTCTCAATCTTCAATTCAAACTGAAGAATTGTGTGAATTCACATTTTTTTATCATAGTCATCATTGTGTCTTTCCAATTTCAACCAAAATTTATTAGGAGAAACGACAATGTGTGTTTGTTAGACAAAGAGATATTAGTTTATCAGTTGAAGACTGAATTCTTATAAATTTGTGAACAATTAGTAGCAGTTAAGGCAAGGCCTTGAGCAACGCTTAAGGAAATCATTTGATTTATGTGGTAAGACACATCCTATTCCCTGTAAAGGTGGGTAAGACAGAATAAGTTGGTTTAATAAAATTTGGCATTTTTCGGCATATTTTGTACTGATATCCTGACTGGTAAGTGAGGCTTTTACTTCTCTCAATAATCTATAAATAAGGTGTGGTCAGTTCTCTCGGTTCCTTGTAAACCCCTAAAGGTTTTAGTCAGTGATTTATTGACAACATCCAGGATAACTGCAACGAACTGATAATAAAAGATTTTACTGCTTTTCCATACTTTTATTTTTTAATGTTGCATGCATTTATGGAGTGGATTTTTAATATTTTCAATTTTTATCCCTAAGTCCCAAGTCCCAGACACCCTTCTTATCCCCTTATAATCCTTTATATCCCCTGCCAGAATCCCTCCTATTTTCAAAGTTTTTCATTTCTGTCTTCCACTGTTTCTTCTAGTTTTTCTTTGATAACATAGATCTGATATGCTTCATGCTTCAGTGGATCAGTAAGCACACCAATGAGGAGAGGATCTTCTTTGTAATTTCTATCAGTATTAGTCCTCATCCATTTCTCAAAGAGGTGTAGACCCTCTTGAGATGTTTCTGCTTTCATGATGAAATGTTTTGACAAATGCCATACGATTTTTGTGTGAGTATACATATCTGCCATAAAATCTCATATATTCTAATTATGTCCAAAAAATATGTCAGCCCACCATTTTCTCATTTCAGGCTCTTACACTCTTACTGACCCCTCTTCTGGTGATGTTTTCTGAGCCTTGAGGTAAGAGTGGGTGAGATACATGTCCTTTTTATGTCACTTATTTTCTGCATTTTAGCAAGTTTTTGCTCTAGTTTACAGTAACAGGAATGTGTTCCATTCTGACAAGCAGAACTTAAGTCTAATTAGAAAGCTGTTGGTTGTTTCCTTATTACCAATGCCACTATTCCCCTGATGGTCACATGTTGCCAAGGAGATTGTTATTGTCTCTCGTCCCCTCCTATACCCCCAATGCCTCTTTGGTCCTAATTTTTGTCTCCCATAGCATGTTTTCATAGTTAGTTATAATAGAAATTAAGTTTATAAATAAAATAAAATCTTTTACTTATTAATCTTTGTTTATAATTTCACAGTAACAAATATTTGATTATTTTTAATAAAACATATATATATCCATCATAGATGTTGAGATTAAAGTATGTATAAATTTATTATTTCCAAGATTTTTTTGCAACATTCCTAATTAGATATTATTAGGAACAGACCAAACAGCTTCCCTCTTATCACAGGCAAAACTGGAATATATAGAATATGAATGTTTGTATGCATGACATTACATAAACATTTATGTACATAACTGTATATAACTTTTAAAATGTCTATCAATTGAATTAAGTTATCTGAGAAATTATACTATATATTTTGTGTTCCTTAGATTCATCTAGTACCAGAAATACATAAAGCTGTAATTTTGAAGGTATAGTCAATATGTCTTTGAGATTAAGTATAGGAATTATCTATGAATATTTGAGACACTAGATCACAATTGAATACAATGAATGACTTCATAATTTCAGGAAATTCTTATTCCTCAGTTTTTCAAGCATGCTGGTAATTAATTTTGCATGTAAGTTACTGGTTTAAAAGATAAAATACAGGAAAATTAGTTGTGCCTGTTAGAATCTTTCAACATCCTGACAGCTGCTATTAAACATCAGGACCTTGGTATTTTGGTAGCAAGGAATTTTTATGAACAACAGACCATGTACTGTTCAAATGTCAAGGGTGAAAATGGTTAATTAAGCTGTTCAGATGTTTCCAAAGCAGATAAAATAAAACAAAAATGAATGGATTCAAACAATGAAACACACCACATCAAACAAATCATGTCACTACTGTAATAGTTATCCAATATTCCATTGAAGAATCATATTAAAAATGACACTATAAAAAGATTAAGAAAGTAGACTTTTTTCAATAAATTTAAAATTAAAAGAATTAGAAAAAATTATTATTGCTTATAAATAAAATTAGAAAAAGCTGGTAATTATGTTCAAATAAGACAGGGAAGCATAATCAATATCTTTTGTCATGAAAAATATTTTATAATATATGACTTATTAATAAAGATATAGACTTGTTTTAAGTATGATATGTCTCTCATAGCCTAGAATCTAGCTGATTTAACTATCTGTGTAGATGATTAGATGCAGCTTTGGTAGACAAAGTGTATTAATGAGGATGAAAATATTGTTTCATTACCTGTTTCCATTTATTATGCTATATCTCTCTCTTTCTTCCTATCCAATAAATTTGTGAGCATCCAGTCTTAAGTACATCCAACAATGATTTACTGAGATATAAGACAAAATTAATTCTTTCTACATTGGGGTTGTTTATGTCAAAATATTTTACCAAAGCCAGAGAAAAGAACAAGAAGGGAAACTGGATCTGAGATTGGTATCATTGCTGTGATAAAATTGTCGAAATGTTTTTGAGCCTTTGTAACTGCTTTATGGAAGGAATGAAACTTTGAAAACTGTAAGCAAAGTGTAAAAGACTATTCTAATAGGGACTTGAAAAACAGTAATGATGTAGCACTCAATCGCATTTCATTAAAGGCACACTAGATGAAACTCAGTCAGTTACTCATAGGAAAAGACAATTCAAAAGGAGCTAAACTGACAGGGAAAAATGAATGACTGCAATGGAATGATATGGTGGAATGGGATTGTGGATTGTTATGAAAATATAAATTTACCACTTCAATGTGTAAAATACTAAAAGAACTAAAAGAAAGAAAGTAATAGTAAAGAGAAATGTGGACTGTGAAAACCTAGATTAAAGTTTAAAAGGTAAACAAGGACTTTATCAGACTAAGATAGAGGCTAATAAGCATATATTCAAGCAGAAATCTGTATGGATTCTTCCCATGTTTTGAGAATTTGTGTGAGGCTACAATAAAATAAACTAATTTCCTTAGAACTGGAGATTCCAAAAACATAGCATTTAATTGGTATCATGGTTATTTTGGGTTACATTTATACAGATCTACAATGGAAAAACAGTACATATTTCATAGAAATAAATAAAAATTAAGCAGTTTGGAACAGTAGTCAACTTAAGGCAGAAGCCAAGGCATGTACAGAAAAATTGACTATAATTGTTAAATAGATTAGTGCCAACAAAATCAACTTCTTCCTCTTCAAAGGAATGATATAAGTGATCTAAGCCAGACATTATATTTAGCAAAGGGTCAACTTATAAAAAGAGATAATTTAAATGGTTTCCTGCTCCTTTAAAGTGACCACCTATGGGGGCTGGAGAGGTGGCTCAGGGGTTAAGCCTCCGCCTTGCAGGCGGAAGGTCCTGAGTTCGGATCCCAGTTCCCACGTATAGACGCCTGGCAGAAGCGGGGGCGGCCTGCGCTTCTGGTCCTGGTAGGGCGGAGCCTGTGAATCTCGGGGCAGAAGGAGGTGGAGGCGGCCATGGTGGTTCGCGAATTCGTCCGTGGTTCTACACACACACGGAAACACACACACACAGACACAAGCGCGCGCACATGCACACCCATATGCACACAGTTGAATAAATGATAATAATAATAAAAAAAATTAAAAAAAATAAAGTGACCACCTATGATAGTTTTTCACCAGCTTCCACATAGAAAACCTTTAGTGCCTGTGGATCTCTGACTCCAGTATCCATTTAAAGTTGGTAGTGGACATTGGAATATTCATATGATACTGATTTTTGGAAGCATAAAGGATACAAGATTGATTATTTCTCCTTGGTTTCAATATTTTGGAGTGACAAGGGAACTTATGGCAGGTTTAGAGTCATGTGTAGGTGATGCAGAGTGACAAATAAATCTGTGGTAAAGCCTGAATTACAGTGAAGATTTCAAGATTCTGCTAGTTACTAGTTCCTTTCTAACAGAATTTGTTCTATTTTCATGTATCTGTGTACATGACATGATCTATATGATGTGGTGTACCCAAAATAAAAGAGTGTATACTATTCTGTCAACTGGTCCTATTCTTTTCTAGAAGTTTCAGAACTTCGACTTTTAAATTTTTCAAATGGTCCACTTGATATATCTTCTAAGTTTAAAGTTTAGCTTAATCACAATGATAGGATTATATATTTGTTATTGTTATAAATAAAAAAGTCTTTGCCAATAGTTGGATTCTGTCAGCTAATATAAGTGATATGATCTATTTTCAGTGTAGTGATTAGATGAAAGCAAGACATTGTAAATAATACACTATTGTTTTTCTTATATTAGGAGCTGGTTTTGATATTTGTTCAGTGCTGTCTGCCTTTTTTGGTTTCATAAGGACACACTCTTGATATTCAGCAGTTCCTTTCACCTCCAAATCTGACCTCTAGTCTGTAAATTTTGTTAGACTTCCAGTCTCCAATTCCCAGATGATATACATTTGACTGTTTCTGTGAATTAGAATCAAAGAACACAAACTATTAAGAAATGAAGCTCTAGATTATACCCATTGCACTTTGAGCATAAAAGAACTGACATAGCGAAGATAATCATGAGCAACATGCCTGATATCAGTTTATACTATAAAACTATTGTAATAAAACAGCATGACACAGGCAACATGTAGAGGAACTCATAAATAAATCAGAATTGAGGATCCAGATATAATTCCTTGTACCATTAGTTAAGTTAATTGTGATAAAAATGCCAAAAAATACCATGGAACAAAGACAAAATCTTCAACAAATATTGCTGAAAAAACTGAGTAGCTGCATGTGGAAAAATGAAACTAGATCCTTATCTCTCAAACTTCATAAAAATCTGCTCTAAGTGTATGAAACAACTTAATATCAAGCCTAATACTATTAAACTGCTAGAGGAGATATTGGTGAGTACACTTCACGAGACAGGCTTTGGAGGGAAGTTCCTGAATAGAATCTCATTTACCTTGAAATTAAGGCAACAATTGACAAATGGAACCTTGTGAAACTAAAAGCTTGAGCAAAAAGACAGTCTATAGAATGGGAAAATTTCTTTTCCATTTATACTTCTGACTGACAATTATGATCCAGAATATACAACAGACTAAAAGTTAATATCACAAAGCAAATTACTCAATTAAAAATATGCTACTACTTAAACAGCAAGTTCCCAGAAGAAGAAATAGACATGTCTCCTAAACATGAGATTCTATGTTACTCAGTTAGAATGGCTAGGAATTACAAAACCACCACAAATTTTGGTAAAGATATGGGGTGAAAGGAGTACACAATTTCTGTTGGTGTGGATGTAATCAGGTGTGGCCATTCAAGAAATAAATTGAAAATTCCTCAAAAAAAGCTAAAAATGGAACAATTTTACCTGGAATAAGCCAGGTAAACTACCTCTGGACATTTTCCAAAGGATTGTATACATCACACCACAGAGAAATAGACACACCAATGTTCATTGTGACCTTATATTTAATTGTAAGGAAATGTAATTAGCATTGTCTCCCTTACGTGTGGATACTTGTATTGAACATTCAGAATTATGCAGTTGATGCCAGAGTCTTTTCTCAACAGTAGTTGGTGATTAGCATAAAATAAATGAATGCAAATAACTCAGCTCCAGATGGGATATATAGCCATCTTGACTCAAGGATTTGAGAATTAAAATTTAGAAATGAAGTTACTAAAATAGTACAAAAATAAGAAATACTGATTTAAAGCTCCCAAAATATTTAAGAGTCTTTTAGGTCTCTGTCTCGGTCTGTGATATTATGAACAACTCTCTGGAACACCTTTTTAAAAAAATGTATATACAGATATATTCCACTCTATATGTTACACTATATATTTATTTTACATACTGGTACAAAGTTAACGCTATAATTCTTGACATCTTAGACTTCAAAGTTACTTAACTTTTATCAATGGAAATATAAGATGATGACATAAATATTATTAAAAATATGGGGTACCCATTCTTTTCTTCCTGAATTTTTGCTTATTTTCCTAATATCTTTCTCACAATTCTATGGTTCACATGTTAGTACAAACATGGACAAATACATAGTTAATATTGGGACCCTGGTCACTGTAGTTCCTTGGTTATCATGCTACCACTCTTCAATATTATCATAATTCTCATAGAAATATTTTTTACTGTAAGCTTCAGTTGTCGAAATCCTGTGCTCATCCTTCAGTAGTCTAGTTGTCTGGGAAGAACACATGGGCAACAATGCCAGAGAATTGAAGTTTTCATACATTCTAGTTATGGAACCTTGAAGAATATACTTGAACAGTCATTTTGCCTGTTTTCCAGTTTGTTTTTTGTATATGAAAAAGATAAAAATCATTCACATTTCTGGAAAATCTGAAATACTTTATGATACCATTTTTATTGTAATATGAACTGATTTATTGAATACTTGCAAAAATTTTAAAAATTTTTTATTATTATTTATTCAACTGTGTGCATATGCGTGTGTATGTGCACATGCGTGTGTTTCTCTGTGTTGTGTGTGTGTGTGTGTGTGTGTGTAGAACCACCATGGACGCCTCCACCTCCTTCTGCCCCGGGATTCACAGGCTCCGCCCTACCAGGACCAGAAGCGCAGGCCGCCCCCGCTTCCGCCTGGCGTCTATATGTGGGATCTGGGATCCGAACTCAGGACCTTCCGCCTGCAAGGCGGAGGCTTAACCCCTGAGCCACCTCTCCTGTCTGCAATTTTTTTTTAATGGTTGTCTTGTGAAAAAGAAAGCACAAAGACTAGGTGTAACTAGGGGAACTCACAGACAAAATTTATTAAAATATGGTGTTGGGAAAACTTGAACTAATTGTTATGTAAATATCAGGACCTGAGTTTGAATTCAGTGCATCTCTATAAAAAACCAGGATAATATGTTGAAGAACCCTGAATTAGTTTCTTATTTTCCTGTTGAAGGTCATTACTTATTCTGCTTACTTTTTCACTTTTAAGGCACATTTCTTATGAAGTCTAGATTTCACTGAAGATTCTGAAAGCTTTTTGTAGAATCAGAATTATATTAATGAAATCTTTAGTTTATTTATTTAACTATGTATAAAGTAGAGGAAAGTCCCAAGATATTATCAGCAGGTATATAGAATAGTACATGAATTAAGAGAAAATACCATCTCATAATAAATATACTTAGCAGGGACTGGTAGAAATGATTAAGATACAAACCCACTTAATGACTTATTTAGAAATGAATCTCTGTAATACCTACTGTAATCACAGAGATTGTGAATGGGGGCAAAGAGAAGGAGGTGCCCCCTCCAGAAAAAGGAAGAGAGGGGATCATGTTTCAGTGAAGACAATAGGTCACCATCAAGTATTGCATGTAAGTAGCGAGATATCTGGTAAGGCTCACTCTCACTTCCCTTCCTGGTCATTTGGGAATAAAGAGGTTTGATCTTACCAATCGGGGAGGGTATAGGGACTGGCAGATAGATGATAATCATCCTGCAAATGGGACATTGAAACCCCTCTACTGCTTTGTCCTACTCTTATTCCATCTACCTTTGAGTCTCCTTTTATAGTAAGATCTTCATTTAAACAACTTTTAATCTTTGGTTAGGAGGTGATCTTCAGTACCAATCAGGATGGAGCCAAGGGTGATGCAAGAAAAGCAAAACTGAAATCAACAACAAACCATAATTCAGAATACCAAAGGCCCTACATTAGTCAACTGGAACCAGACCAGCCAAATCTCTCACCATCCTAAAGCTCAGTCAGGGAAACTTGCGGAAGAGGGGGTAGCAAGATTGCAAGAGCTTAAAGATGGGGAGGACCAAGGATATGCAAGATACTCCAAATAAATTAGAACTGCAGTAGCCATAATCAGACCTTGCATGACCTGCACAATGACTGAAATGTCAATGAACCCCCAAAGTCTAGACTGAGGCTAGATCCTTAGAAACAAGGGATTAACAGTCATGGTAGAGTTCCCATATAAACAGGGATCCCAAGGAAGAGTTCCCTGTTATGACACTGAGTCCTTACACCTCACAACGGTTGAGAACTCACAGGGAGGTTTGGGATGCACACAAAAGGATGCTCCAGGGGTGGGAGGAGATAATGGGGAGGAAATGGGAGAAGGGCAGGGAGGGAGATGAAAGGAAGGGAAGAGTCAAGGGGGAAATTGGGAGGGTGGAGGGAGGGAGAAGACCAGGGTACCTATTGAGTTTGTATGATTCGGGAAAAATTAAATAAATAAAAAAATTAAAAACAACAACCAAAAGCCCAAATATATTCACTATTTAAAACACACACACACAAAAAGAAATGCCTGGCTATAGTGTTTTTTTTTTTTTTTTTTGCTTTAATGTGTCATAAAAATACACTAAATTTACTCTTTCAGTCCACGAAATAGTAAAATAAAATATTATTTGTGCTTATTGGTTACTAATCCATTATTCATGATACCTTTGCCTTACTTTGTACATTACATTTTCATATGGTTTTATTAATTTAAAATCATTCAGATAATTTAATATGTACTCAGCTAAGCGAATCTCATTTACACCCTCTACTTCAGGCATTTTCATCATTATAAAACTGAATATTCCTCAGTTTTTAATGTTAGAGTTTGATTTTGAACAACAAAGCCTATCCTGAGAGACTATGAATTTGGATATTAGATTAGAAAATCATCAAAGCTTTGGTAAAAAATATTGATACCAAAACAATTTTTTGATGGCATTTTTGTCAGAAATTTAAGTCCTTGACACTTGTGTATTCTACAGCCTCACAGTATTGTGACAAAGCCACTATGATAATCAAATGATCAGAAGAAATGCAATTTTGACTATTTTCCAGATTTCAGATCATTCATTGCTTTCAACAAGACATCATAACATAACCATGTGTCAGAAAAATGTTTCACCTCATGGTGACAGGGTATAAAGACAATAGGACTGAGGACTAATTTATGGAAATGTAAATCCAAACCACCCTGAGATATGGCTAAAATCCAAAACACTTATTAGAATAATTGCTGAAGAAGATACAGGGAGAAGGGAACCCACATACATTGCTGGTAGGAATCCAAACTTGTTCAACCACTCTAGACATCAGTATGGTAGTTTCTTAAAATATGTAAAAATTGAAATGGTGTAGTCAGCTATACTATCCCATATGTGCATCCATGTCATTGAAACTCTTATTCACAATAGTAAAACCATTGAATCAGCCTTAATTCCCAATAGTAAATAAATGGATAATGAAAATGTGGTACGTATACACGATGGAATATGTATCATATGAATATGAACAATAGTTCAGCTATCAAGAAAAATTAATTAATGAAATTTATTGGTAATGGATAGAGTTGGAAAAAGTTTTACTCAATAAAGTATCCCAGATAAAGAAAACCAGATGTCTCATGTTCTCCCTTGTAAGGAGAATCTAGCACTAAGTCCTCAAAATGTTATAGTCAATGAAAAATTTCTGTAATAAACATTATAACCATATGAGAAAATAATTTGGAGAAAACCTATGCCTTCTTATGGTAAGGAGAAGATCCCAGGAAATTAGAGACAAAGAAAAACAAGTAAATAGATAAATAAGACCACTATGGAAAGAAGCCTGTAAGAGAAGTGAATTAAGGTTGTCTTATTTAGCTCAGGGGAAAAATAGAGATCAAGGGCCTAACCCAGTAGAGAATGTGATAAATCACTACAACTCTGGTAAGAAGAATCTAGGAGCATAACAGAGGTATATAAAGAACGTGGGAGAGAAATTGCTTTCTGAAAGGGTTCTAATCCTCTTAATGTCAAAGAAATCATGCCTGATAATTGTAGACCTATCCAAATAACTGTAGAAGGAAGTAAAGGGACATGAACAAATTTTCTAGTGTTACCTATAAAGGATTGATAATCTAACACCATCTAAACACTTCTTTTTTTAGTCCTTAAACAAGAAAAGCTCTCAGAGCTAAACCAAGTTGCATTCTATTACAGTAGAAGACTAGTGAGGCAGAAAACCACATGGAACCAGAATAAACAATATTAGAAAACTGGAATACTCAGGCCTAATCTGCCCATCAAAATCTTATCCCATACAAAGGCTCAGTTAACCTCACAGAAGGGGCAGCTGCAAAATCCACAAGAAGAGATATGGTACTCCTGACAAACACACACCAGCCAAGATAGGGTACAAGATATTGTACCTGCCAAGATAGGCACAAGATATTGTACCTGAAAGTTATTGTGATGAGAACCTTTACCTCTAAATCTACATAATGGCTAACTTATCAACATTCCCTCAACTACTAAAACAACTGCTCTTAGAGAGTCTCAGGGGCAAGTTCTGGACAAGGGAAGCCACTTCACGTATGACTTTACTCACTGAAGATCCATACAAGTTCAATGGAAGTCTGACTCCTTTAGCAACACAGTCATTACAAAGGGAGTCCTGTGGTACACACAACCAGTGGGTCAGGAAAGGGTTTGGGACAGACCAGGATGGATGAAGGGAGGGAAGATGTGAGAATGTTGGAGAAGAGGGAGATGGGGGTCAAGGCAAAGACATAAACCCAGAGTGTTTGTTAATATATAAATTTTAAAAAATAAAATAGGAGAAGAAAAAATATTCCAAATAATAATAATAATAATAATAATAATAATAATTAATAATAATAAAAACTTCCTATCACAGTGGCACCAATGCCAAGGTTTGCACAATCCAAGAAGACTACCACAGCCTAGATACCATGTGTGTCCATGTTTATGCTTATGTGAATGTTCTTGGAGACATAGAAATGATTGAGTAGATCAGAACACAGTATTGGGTTTCAAACTTTCTTAGGGGATAGCTATATTTTTAATGTATTATTTTATGAAACAGGGACTTTAATTGGCCTGAAATTTCTAAATTAACCAAAGGTCAGAGTACCCCCAGGAATCTACTATGTCTGTCTCTCCACCTCAGTCCATAGATAAATTCTCATATGGATTCCAAGGATCAAATTTGGCACTTCAATTTGTATAGTAAGTATTTTGAGGGCTGTGACAACTTTCTAGCATCTGTATTGAATTTGGAACAAGGAACAACTTCAGAACCCATTAAATTTTGCTTGAAGTGACAAAAAATTAAAATTTATCATTTTGAGTGGCAAACTTTACTCACAGCTAACATTTTAAAATTAATTACAATGATGAAATTATAAAAACTTACAGCCCTACATTTGTGTTAATTTAAAAATCATGTACTTTTGCTGCTTAAGCATTTCCAATTTATTTAGGTTTTGACATTTTAGCTATCCAATGATTATTCTCATAATCTAATTTTAATAAGAACAATTGAGATGTTAATATAGATTTACTAAATTCATATGCATTATTTTAACATTTAACAGAATGTAAGGTTTAGCATACCATGTTAAATTTATGTGAGTTATTTAAGTATTCCAAAGGTTTTATTTGCTAATTAGACAATTGGAGTACTTAAAAAGAAATTGAATATATTAAATTTATGAATGCAGCTTAAAATGTTGGAGGTGTTTAATTAACTAAGTTTGTAAATGGAACCAAACATTATTCAAAAGCCTATTAAAGTAGGTGGTAAAATTTTAGTAGATTTAGAAATATAATATTCATATGCAGAGCTTAAAAGCTTAAGGAAGAACTAGTTTGGGGATCTGTAACTTTAATGAATTGAATATTAATTTTTAAAACCAAAGTAAACTCTAAACTTTCTGAACTTAAATATCTCCTCTGAGAACATTATGAATTTCAGAGTTTTAGTTAATATTGTGCTGTGTTCAGCTAATATACAGCATAGTATATTTTGTTTTTGGTTCATTGAAAACATATATTACTAAGAAATGTTCTTTAGTACTCTGTAGAGAACTGTAGCCCATATGCACTCTATAAAGCCACTGTGTTTGTGTGTGTGTGTTTGTGCCTGTGTGTATCACTCACACCACACCTCCTATATTATTTGATTTATATAATATGTAATATATAGCATATATTATATATGTAATACATAGTCATATATAACATATCCTATATAATACAGGAGGAACATGTGTATAAATTTGTTCCTTTACTATTCTATATATGCATATAATGTATCCTAGCTGATCATTCCTCTGTCTCTGTCTACCTTCCCCACCTGACAATCCTTCTTCTTCCAATCTCTTTAACCACAATCTTATTTGAGAACCTAGTGTTTCTATACAGATTCACTGCTTCAAGACAGACAAAGAGAATGGAATGTGAAATTTTCTCATTGTATTACTTATTATTCTCCTGAATAAAAGATTATATGAGATTTAACCGATAGCTACATATAATATTACCTTGAGACATTTCTACATGCATTTATGAAAACTAAATTGCATGAGATACTAACAGAAATCATTGAAAGTTTTCACCATTACTTTATGGAAAAGCCAATGCTAGTGTGAAACTGGGTGCTACAGTAAATAGCTAATACTGGTATAATTATAGTTGTGAGCTAGTAAAAATTATGCTGTGTTTTGTGTTGTATGCCTATGCAAAATAATGAGCTGCAATGAAACAGTTCAGAAATTCCTGGTGTACAGAGGAAGGAAAATGCTCCCAAATTGTTCTAATCTGTTCTTTGTTATTTGAAGATATTGTATCCATTCCCAGTATATTATGAAACTTCATAAAAATAAACCACAAATGTAGGAAAAGGCAAGCTTTTGAGGTTATTTATAAACTAAGTGCTATGAACAAATGAAAAACTTTTATTTGCTATCTATTAAATGTTTTGAGAAAATAAAAAAATCATGTACAATTGGTTTCTGGAAAAGTAATATGATATGTTACTTAAAATAATGATAGAAATAAAAATTATTCTGTAATCAATCTCTGAAAACAGAAAATGTAAACGGCAAAATATATTAATTTTTTAGGTATCCTGTCTAAAAAACTACTTTCCTGAAAGTTTGTACCAAGTAAGATTGAAAAAAAATAGCAAAACCTAATATCTAATTTACTGTAAAAATGAAAATTCATACATGTTAAATTAGCATCTACATTTTGGATCATTATAACATGAGAGTGAAAACTCACATTGATGCAAAGCAAAATATGAAATATCATGACCTTTTTCCACTACAAAATTCACTATGTAAAATAGACACTTTGAAATATTGACAGAACTTAAGACACAAAAATGTAGAGATAGTTTAATGTAATACATAGGTTTACATTATAGTGCCATTAATAATCTCTTAAATGTCCTTTTGCCAGTGGGAATTATTGGCAATTATTCTGTGTGATAGAGGTACATTCATGTAAAAAGGTGAAAGTTGTTAAACTTCTTGGTAATAATGTCAAATACAATGTTCATTATCAGGTATAAAAAACATTACTTGTATTTATTTAAAAATATGCTGCAGTATTGGAATGACTTATCTTAGGAATTTGTTGAATTCCAGATAATTCATGCATTAAAGAAAAAACTGAGTACATTAAAATGAAGAATCAAGTACTAATGAATTCAAAAGAATGAGCTCTCTATCAATGATTTTAAAGAAATTTTCTCTGATTAACATACATTTCATTTCCATGAGAACTTAGAGTTGGTAAGTAAATACTACAGAAGTTAAGTAATCATAATTTTTATGTATATTTAAAATCCATGCTCACTTTTGCTGAATTTTCCATTGTATTTGCCATTTAATAATGAGTATGAATTCATTAAGACATAGTATTCTGAAGTAGTGTCTAACTAATAAACAACATATGTGATTAATATACATGGACATATATGTGACTTCTAATTTAGGCTAATGTGAAGAAAGATGAAATTATTCATCTCCTTTGTAGTTTCAATGAGACAAAACAATTGTGAATAAAACATTGTTAAAATAATAAGCATTATTAGACAATTAATGAGAATTGTCTTCAGATATGGTAGGGAGAATATACCTACTATTAATTAAGACTACAGAAATTTTTTTCCCCCAAAATGCAGTGACAAGCATTCTGGACTAAATTTTTTGGGGGAAGAATCTACACAGAATTTTGACAAACTTTACTCTCTGATTAAAGGAAACTAAGAATTAACAGACAGTCAAGAAAACTTAAAATAGAAAATCCTCTTCATATATTTATTTGAATATTGTCAACTTTATGAATAGAGATTCTAACAAGCAAAGAAGAGGTTAGAATGTTAGTGATGTTTTCTACTCCACAATATGCACTGTATCTTCTTATCTAATGAATTATAGCAGTAAACATAAAGCTACCAAATCAGGTCTGGCTTCATTCATTTATGTCCTATAACTGAATTTTGTGATATTTTGGGATGTAGGTGTGAAATAAAGAGTACAGGCAACAGTTCACATTGATCTATTAACTTTCTGGACTTCTGTGACTGACCATATCATTTCTAGTGATATTCCATATCATTTACTAGTAGTTTTTTTATTATTATTTTTTCAATTGTGCAAGTGTGTGTATGTATGTGTGTGTGTGTTTGTGTGTGTACAACCACGGGCGAATTCAGGAACCACCATCTATATGTGGGGTCTAGGATCCGAACTCAGGACCACCTGCAAGGCAGAGGCTTAACCCCTGAGTCACCTCTCCAGCCCACTAGCAGTTTTTTTAATCAAATATGATTTCCCTCTGGGTAATAGACTCAGTTAAAGTCAGATAAGAATTGAATATTTTCATAACAATCAGACCGCTGTTGAAGCAGTGAGTACAAATTTTCTGGTAGGTTAGAAGTGTAATTAGTAGAGTCCACAGCTAGGTAAGGCTCTTCATACCTCTTTTTAAGGAACATGCATAGTAACTTTGGGCACTATCAAAGCTTGCATAGGGAAGAAGCCTGTGAGTTTCATTATCCAAGAAAATTTATCAATCATAAGGAGGATATTGGCAGGTTAAATTCCATGAAAGAATCTTGAATTATAAATGTGGTTAAAGAAAGTACATTTGTGTCCAAATCAACAGCATAAGTGATAGCTTAGTTAAAATATTAAGAGAGGCAAAAAATTGGACTACTTTTTATTGTTACTGTTATTGCATTCAGTACATAATCAGAGAATAGGAAAAAAACATTTCTACCATTTAGGTAGAGATGTAAGTAAACACAAAGTTAAGTTCCTACAGATTGTGCTTGGCACACGTTTTTGATTTTTGGTATAAAACAGAGCTGGAGACATTAATTTGAGATCATTTATGAATTAGGTTAATAAAAATCACTGGTAGATAAATTCACAAAAGAGAAACTGCATGGACTCAGAAGGTGGTTCAATGTAAGTCTTTGGGAATTTGATCATTATTTCCTTAGGGATTGAGAACATGACAGCAAAGATTAAGAGTGGTCAGGATGGCAGAATATAATTAACAATATCTTGTCAGGAACTATAGGGAAGTCAAGTAAATGAAAATCTATACAGTATCTAGTAATCATAAAGACAGGGAGGTGATTTGGAGACAGTGATATTTACAATTAGAAGAAATGGGGGCGAGGCTAGAATGTTAACAAAGCTATTTATCTTTGAGAAAAGTAGGACTAGAATACTAAGGAGTTGGGCAGTAGATATAATGTTATACTTAATTAATAGGAAAAAATATATTATTTTGAAGCACAAGTAGAAGACTAGAGTTAAAATATTTTTCTGATTTTTTTCTATATAGGTATACTTTAAATATCCTTAATACAATGATACAATAAACATCTGAAGTCATAACAGGCTAACTATCTTGATTTGATCATCAAACAATAAATACATGCATTATATATCACGGTGTGATTGTACTTTCTTATTTAGATACAAAATAAGGTTAATAAAATTGGTAGACATCATCAATCAACCTTATATAGCATTACTGCAGTCAATATTGTTTTACTAACTTTTGAGGAAGGTAGTCTAGCACATGATTGTAACAAAAGTGACAATGACATTGTGATGATTGACACTGAAGAAATTATATCATCTGAAAGAGATAAGTTTCAGTCCTGAGAATTCAGACAAGGGTCTCTTTCAGCTGGAGAATTGACATCTATGACGACTATAGAATGTCTGTACCTGTATGCAGACAGGAAAACATGGAAATTGGAACAAAACAAACCATAAGACAAATACAAATGAGAAAGGTATTTTTGATAAAATGTTTCATTGTGAAAACATAAAAAAGAGAACAAAAATGCTTTAAAATATTTCATTAATTATCATTTTATTTTCAATAATGAGTAGTAATTATTAGTAAGGTAGTGCAAGAAATGAAGTTGTTTTATGCAATCAAGGAAATTTCATGGTACCATTGTATCATGACTTGAAAGTCTTATTGATGACCCATTTCAGCAATACAATGAAGATCAGAAACACAAAGCAGGGCAGAAATATTTGAAATATATGAGGTTTTATAAATATAGTTGTGTAAAATATTAAAGTCGCATCAAAATGCATGCCCTGCGCAATGTCTTACACACTATTGACCCCACAAAGTCTAGCGTTTGCTAAAGGCACTAGGATCCTTGGAAGCAAGGGATTGACAGCCACAGTAGTGTTCCTATGCTTAAAGAGAACACAGGAAACGGTTCTGGGAAATGCCCCTGGGTGCTTGCACCTCATCGAAGAGGAGGACCCAGAAGAGAGTTTGGCATGCTCATTAAAGGAGGCTCCGGGGATGGAAGGGGGAGGCACTGGGGGATAAGGAGGGAAGGCGGAGTGGGGGGCACAGGGGAATGGGGGGTTGGAGGGAGGGAACCGGTATACCTGTTTGTATGAGTGGAAAAAAAAAAGTAATCATGAATAAACAGCTATAGTTTAGGAAGGAAATAAAATCAACAAGTAAGATCCAGGTACTTTATACAGGAAAACCTCAATTTATATCATCCTCCCATCCTTCTTTTTGTATGGGGTTGAATTTTACGTGCTATATTATATTACAAGTATGAAATTTTACATTTACTTTATGTGGCTTGAAACCCTATATATTCATTTGAATCTCAGAAGAGATTTTATATTTCAGATTTTACAATACATTTGGATTTATTAATTCTATTGTGATTCTTGATATTTTTGTGACTTGTGTGATTATTGTGACTCTTGCAGTTTGCATTTCTAGAGTTTCATTCTATTTGAAGAATATTATGGACTGAATCTTGAATGATCTTTCTAATCTATTGTTTTTGAATATTTGTGTAACTATACTGAAGACAATAGAACTTCATAAAGATGAGACCCTAGCTGATCAAACGAAATCACTGGGAATCAAATTTTGAAGATCCAAATTGGCAAGTGTCTGTTCTTGTTTCCTGCTTTGTGAGGACACATCAATCACTGAACAGTCCAATTGCAGTAGGTTCTACCATCACACCTTCTCTGATACAAGATTGTGGATCCTTTGAAAGTGAGATGAGATAAACTTTCTCCTTTAAGTTGCTTCTATCAGGTATTTTACCACATTAGTGAAATAATTAACATATGTCTTTACTGTCAATAAAAAACTGAAAATGTTTAACTGTCATGTGTCAGACTTTTTCATGAAGAAAACTTTATATTTCCAGGAAAAATCACAATAAATTATTTTGCTTTAAATTTCCCTTAATGTTTCTTCTATCATTACATGGACAAAGTTACCTGCTCTTAAGAACTCACATGCTCAAATAATGTCCATAGTCAACTATTCCACATCCTAATCACAATAGAGATAACTATCAACAATTACTAGGGAGAGACCTGAACAACTTGGGTAGGAAGCATTTTATAAAGTCTTTCCTCCACAACATCTTTATGGAAGGAAAAACTAAGTTTGGTATTACTGTAACTCACACACTATACTAGTAGTTTTAAAGTACTGGTATAAAGTTTAAAGTGTGAGGTTTGAAATTCCTCCAAAGCACAGATTTTTTTTATAAGACAGTTAACGTGGATCTGTCTCATTCTTTCTATTACAGTACAATATCAGCCTCAACTGTCACAGATGCTCTATGCAGTGATAGAAATATTGCAGGAAACATTTGTAGAGAAATAGAACACCAAGCTTTTCTTCCAGGAAATACCTTATTTGGGCTCCCTTGGCCTAGTCGATTCATATATAAAGGCCGAGCCTAGAGCACAGCAGTGCTTTCTCTTAAATACTTTTTATTAGTATCCCATCTCAATTTAGTTTGTTTCACTTATATGGCCAGTCATGCTTTCCATAAGCTTTGATAAAGTTGCACGTGCACATTATTATGCCACTAAACTTAGATGTGGGTATAGCATTTTCTCTCTTTTAAAGAATTCCCTCCTTCATCCTACATGTTGATACAAAAATTTCTGTTTCATAGATGTCCTTACCACAAGACATAGACAATTTAAGCTTATTATACATATACTAAATCTGATAATTTGATATTTCCCAGTGTATTCATTTATTTCCAAAGAACTGAGAATTCTGAATGCCCTAGTGTGAACCACATGCCTCTCATATGAAAATTACTGGAATTTTTTAAAGATTAAATAATTGTGCTTCTTTCCCTGAAACCAGGTAATTTTATTTGTTTGTACATTTGTGTTTGGTGCATGTGCATAGATGTACATATGCATAGTCCTGTGCACAAGAAGGAATTTGTACATGTGTGCACATAAGTGTATGTGTGCATGTGTGTCTGTGGAGGTCCATGAATGGCACCAGAAATCATCTTGGATTGTTCTATTTCCTTATTGCTTTGTTCTGAAGTTTCTCAGGCTCTGCTTTCCAGGACTAGAATTAGTAGATGGTTGCTGTATCTGCCTCATACTTTAGACACGGGATCTGAACTAGGTACTTTTGTTTGAGAGGCAGAGGTTTTAACAACTGAGTCATATCCTAAGCACCCAAGCAGATAACTTTTAAGTAGTAGTTAAATATTCTAAAATATAACATAAAATATTGAGCAAGAGTCAATGCAATTTTTCTATTTGGAATGATAATAAATAAATATGTTACTCTGAATATATAAAAATACATTTTCATAAATGATAACATTTGTCTTAATTAGGATAAACAAAATTATTCATGACACTTGAATTTGAAAATATATTTCAATCCATTATTTATATGAGATATATGCATAAATATATATATTGTTTATGTGAGAAATTAGTATATATATATATATATCCGTTTGCAATAAAATCAAAATTCATATTCAATTACAAATCTGTGTTCTCTTATAGACAATGATAGTTTAATAACAACAAACTTTATCTGGAATAGTACACTATGTATTATAATATTGTCCTTCAATATTATACTGCTGAAGCATTACACTAAGTATTTACAGTAATTGCTGGAGTTTTTCTAATGTACGTGTAAATAAAATAATAGGATTATTTAACCTTTTTATTTAAAGACTAAATTGACTAAAATAAAACTCAATATCCATCCTTTAACTCAAAATAAAAATCTTAGTAGTGAAATATTCAGGCATCGTATTTCTTAACCCAAGAACATGGAAATCAGTTAAATGTGAATATAATGTCTCTTCATCTTATGCATTGAATTTCAGGCAGACTGACTGTGCACACTCATTTTTTTGTCAAATGCTTCACGTTTTCCAAAGAAAATAAATTTGAAATATTTAATGGTTTTTGGGATGATTACAGAGATCAGGTAAATCCTATGATCTTTAGGGTTTTAACTGATAAAATGGATGATATCACACTTTGGAGAGCTTTAAATGATAAGTTTTCTTTCTGCCCTTGAGATTTTGTTTTGCCTGTATTCTTCAAAGTTTGAATATATCTTAGCATATGTTTTGTTTTCTCACTCTTTTAACTTATTGTAGTGAAGTTTATTGCATTTTTGAAATTTCTATTTAGTAACTTCCCTTAAACTGGAATACTATAATCAGTTTTTTCTTCAAATATTCTACCCATTCTTCTCTTACTGTTCTTTCCTGGTAATACCCACAATAAGTGCATTATTGCAACTTTTCACAGTTGCACCAAAATACCTGACTAAAACGTAAGTTAAGAAGAAATGATTCATCATTATTCATAGCTAAAGGGATTTCAGTTTAGAGTTGACTTATTCCATTTATTTGACTTAAACTGAGACCAAATATGATGATCACACGTGAACAAATGTTGCTTACCTTATGTACAATTGTGGGATGACCAACTGGTTATATACTTTCCTAAACTACTAGACATATGTCCTAATTTTTCTATCTCTCTCAAATTTCATAAAATTATGAACCTACTTCATCTGCTAACTAATATATTGAGAAAGTTGAAGCTCCAATAACCATCATTCCCTAAAAAGCTCAAAGGTATAAAAAAGTTTTGAAAACTTGCCTTCGAGAACACTTCCTAACAATAATACTTCCTGTCTGAGGTGTGAGTTATTTTATTTCCATTTTTCTTCATGTTTAACAATTTCAAATATCCCATCTCCAAATGTTCTGAATATTTTTCTAAGAGCCATTAGAATGGGGAAAATGCCCAATGTTTAAGCTTTTATCTCTCAAGCAAGAGGACCTGAATTCAGATTTCAAGATCACACAAAAAATTAGATAAATATGGTGGCCACCAAGAGCCTAAACAATAAGGTAGACGAACAATCCAGGAAGATGTGTGAAGTCACACTTGAGATTACAAACATACAGTGAAGTGCCCTTTTGTATACTCCCTTTTGTACATAAACATACACACACACACACACACACACACACACACACACACACAAAGTTACTAGCAAAATTGTTTTTTCAACTCAAAATTTGCTGGGTTTAATTTCTGTCTTTATTTATTGTAAAATTTTATTCAGTATGATTTTCCTCATTTATTCTTATCCATTTTCTATGTTTTTCTACAGGTGAACATAACTCATTAATTTAGGCCATTTCCTACCAATCTATTATAAATCTTGACATCAAGAGATGAAATTTGAAGGAGTAACTTTGTTTCTTAATTGCTCTTATGTGTTTTTCTTTTTGTTAGAAAGTTAAGTTTTAAAAAATAGGAGAAAGGGGATCATGCTACAGCAGAGAAAATAGGCCACCATCAAGGACTGCAAGTAAGTAATGAGATATCTGGTTAAGCTCACAGACTTTCCTTCCTGGGCACTTGCAACTGATGGGGTATGATCTCACCAGAAGGGGAGGGCATCCAGTCTGGCAGATAGAAGGTAACCATTTTGCAAATGGGAGACTAACACCCCCTCACCACAGTCTCTTACTCTTATTATATCTATCTTTGAATCTACTCTTATAATAAGACTCTATTTTAACAACCTTTATCTCTGGCCAGGGGGTGGCATGCAATACCCATCAGGATGGAGCTAAGGGTGGTGCAGGAGCAGCAAAACTGAAAAAAAAAATCAACAAACCATAATTTAGAACATCAGAGACTCTACAGTCAACAACCTGGAACTAGGTCAGTCTAATGTCTCCCCATCCTAAAGCTCAGGGAAATTTGCAGAAGAGAGGGCAGTAAGATTGTAAGAGCCTAAAGATGGGGAAGAGCAATAATATGCAAGATACTCCACACAAGTTAGGGCTGAAGTAATCATAATAGGACTTTGGATGACCTGCACAATGACAATATCATTGACCCCCAAAGTCTAGCATGGGTCACAAGCACTAGGATCCTTAGAGGCAAGGGATTAACAGCCACAATAGTATTCCTATACTAAAGGGAAACACACACACAAAAAGCTCTAGACAATGTTACTAAGTCCTTACACCTCATCAGAGAGGAGGACCCAGAGGGAAGTTTGACATGCACACTAAAGGATGCTCCAGAAACGGGGTAGGGGGGATGCACTGGGAGAAAGGAAGGGGAAAAGGGTGAAGGAAGCAAGAGGATCCAGGGAGGGGAGGAGGGAGGGAAGGGAATGAGATACTTATCAACTTTGTATGAGTGGAGGAAAAAAAAAAAAAGAACTACAAACCCCCTTGTTGTTGATTTTGGAGCAAGACACTTTTATACTATATGTGGTCATTAAATGGATTGGTTTAAATTATTATTTAAAGGAATTTAGAAATGTGTAAGACTAGGTTTAAAATACAGTATATGGACTACATACATTGTAACACAGATATGAATGAAGATGTAATGAGAAGATTGTAAATGATGATGTCATGTCACAGTATCAAAGGTCTGGGTGAAAATTAACAGACATTTTCAGTTCTAGTTTGTTGACCATATATATGATGACATACTGTGTGTGACTTTTTTGATTTTGCTGCACACAACAATATCTGCCAGTCTTGACTTTCCTCATTTATTAATATAACATCTTTAATTTCTGCACACATATATGCCTGATATTTCATCTCAAAACATGTCTTTCTGTCTCATTGTGCCTTTGCTCATTAAAATGTACCTTCTACCTAGAAGCACTTTTTCCTTATTGGTTTAAATTGCCTGAGATGAAGACATTACTTTTACCAACCATACATATGTTAATATTTGAAAATAAGATCTTGTGGATCCTCTCATTGTAGATAATTGTTAATTGTGATGTAGATTTATGTAAACAAATATTTCCATATGAAACTGAGTGTTTCTTATAGTTAGAATATGAAATATTCCTCAAAAGGTCATTTGAATACTCATCCCCAAATTGCAGTACTATTTTGGAGAATATAGAAATTTCAGGATTTACAGTTAGACTGGATGTAGCTATACAAATTTCTCTTAGTTCTGAGGTATTCTCAACTTCCTGGTCTTCCAGAATGTGAGAAGCCTCTAGCTAATGGTCTTTCTTCTGTGCCTTCCCTGCCTGAAGGGAACAGAAATCTCCCTGAATATAGGACTCAAAATGAAAATTTCCTTTCTTTAAATTTATTTATTGTGTGTGTGTGTGTGTGTGTGTGTGTGTGTGTGTGTGTGTGACAGAGAGAGAGAGAAAGAGAGAGAGAAAGTGAGAGTGAAAGAGAGAAAGAGAAAGAGAGAGAGGAGGCCTTAGTGGCCCTCCACCTTAGTGGAGGGCCAAAGGTGACTTTGGAATCACAGTGGATTGCTTCTACTTTCTTTTTTGCTTCGTGCTGAATTTCTTAGGCTCTGCTCACCTGGGCTGGAAGTGAGGCAGGTGCTTTTGCCAACTGGCATCTTCTATTTAGGATTCAGGTTCTGAACTCAGTTCCTTTTTTGGAAGCAGAGTCTTAACCCCTGAGCCATCTATCCAGACCCCCAAATTTCTTCTCTTAAATGGCTCTGTGATATATGTTTTCATCAAAGCTATGAGAAGGAATCAAATACAATGTCTCAAAATTTGGAATGTAGCTTTACCTTGAGGAGGATTTACTGGTATTTCTCATGTATTTTCTTTTAGTCTCTAATATTTGGTTGTGTTTCTTTACATTTCTACAGAAAAATGAAGTCCAAGAGATTCCTAGTACATAATATCTTCAAAATAGTACTCTAGAAATTAGGTCTTGATACCTCATCTTCAACTCAAATCTGTTTGGATTGACTTGTCAGAAAATGTTGAAAATCGATTAATATGAATCAATACTAATTACATGATATAATTTCTTAAATCTTCTAGTTCTCTAATTAGAATATATTGATACAGATTGCAAAATAAGATTGTTTACGCTTGATCTTAGCCAAAAGGCCGAGAAGTGATAAAATAAGATTGTTTAATATTAATTGTCTATTAATTTGGATCCATTCAATTTTGTGATTATTACTAAAATATCTAGCATGCTAGATGTAGCAATCTATTTAGACAGAAATTATTAGAAATATGTAAATCCACATACAGTACTTTATTCAACTACTATATTTCTTAGAATACAGTGATAACTAACACATGGTAAATTTAGTAATTTTAAATTTATTTATATTTTTGTGGCTATTTGTTAAAGATTAAATTTTTGAAGTTAGATTTGTTGAAAATAATGTTTAATGATACAGTTTTAGAGCAAAATTTTAATATTATTGTGTTCACTAACATCATTCCCAGGGAGAGTATAATGGTAATGCTCAATAAATTAGAAAACATTTTGGACCAAACATTGATAACTTTGTTTTCAGCTTTTCTCTCTATTTATTTTAAATTACCACAAATTTAAGTAAGCGAGTTTTTCAATTTTTGTTTTATGCCATTAAGACCAAAAGAAAGACAAGTGTACAAATAGTTTAAGAGTCTTATTAATGGGCTGAAGAGATGGCTCAGGGGTTAAGACTCTGTCTTGCAAGCTGAAGGTCCTGAGGTCCCATATTAAAGAAACACAAGGCAGAAATGACAGCTGTGGCCTGCACTTCCACCCCTGATGGGCAGAGCCTTGGAAATCCTAAGTGGAGCCAGAAAGAGGTAGAAGCAATACAGGATGATTCCCGAAATCAAATCACCCTTGGTCCTCCACAGGAACACACAATGCCCTCTGATACACACATACATATGTGTACACACACACCTAAAATAAGTGAAATATTTTAAAAAGAATCCTATTAATATTGTGATTATATTTCAGGAACAATGAAAGCAATTGTCTGAAATATTGAGATCAATATTGTATCTTAATTTTTTCTCTAAGGTATGTATTTTTGCTTATATAGAAACTTTGATTCTGTTAGACCCCAAAATTTAAATACTTCTATTATAATTAAAAATAATGTATTCCAAGTCTCAAAGTTTCTGCAATATTTAAAATGCAGCAAAAAAGGTATCACAAAGACAAATATAAATATGTTCAATACAAGCACACTTGAAATGCAAATAGATCTCTGATAAATAGGCAAATGCTCCATGCTGTTACTTCCATCTATTTTAGCATATTTAAAAGAAATAAAATTAGATGTTTCCCTATTCCTGGTGAGTATTTTTTTGAGTCAAAAAAATACAACTATATGTAAGAATTATTTGAGATACAGATTTGTATGCAAAAACATTCATTTAGCCTTGTAAAAGTATAATATACTTTTTCAAATATAATTCAAATGAACCAAGTTCTGATTAGCATATGTAATGTCTTTACATTTCCTGGTTGAGGTTTTCTTCCTTTTTTTTTCTTTTTCAAAATGTTTTATTTAACTTTATAGTTTCAAAGAAGATTTAAAATGGGAGTAGACTTCACAACATTATATAGGAAAAAAAATTTCCAAGCCATAAATCCAAAAAGCAGCATCATAGTGCATTCTACAGCACAAAAAAAACAAAACAAAACAAAACAGAATTTCAAAGAATTCCACTGTGACCAAAAACCCAACCAAACCCATAGTTCTCAGCTATGAAGATCACATCACACCACCACACAAATCTTTCGGCACAGTAGGCAGAACTCAAAATCCAACTACGTGCAACACCATCCATCACCAAATCCTTGGCTGTTTCATTTTTTATTATTATTTCCACTCATACAAACTTAACAGGTACACCAGTCCCCTCCCTCCCTCCACCTCCCCCTGACACCCTGCTCCCCCTCCCCTCTCCTTTCCCTCCGATACCCCAGTGCCTCCCCCACCGCAATCCCCAAAGCATCCTTTACTGTGTGCATGCCAAACTCTCCTCTGGGTCCTCCTCTCCTATGAGGTACAAAAACCCAGGGGCATATGCCAGAACCCTTTCTAGTGTTCCCCTTAAGCTTAGGAACACTACTGTGACGGTCAGTGCCTAGCCTCCAAGGATCGTAGTGCCTTTAGTCCATGCTAAACTTTGTGGGGTCAATAATGTGTTGGACATAGCGCAGGTCATGCAAAGTCTTATTATGATTGCTTCGGCCCTAACTTGTGTGGAGTATCTTGCATATCATTACTCTTCCCATCCTTGTGCTCTTACAATCTTATCACCTCCTCTTCCACAAATTTCCCTGAGCTTCAAGGTGGGGAGAGATTAGGCTGTCCCAGTTCCATGTGGTTGATATAGAGTCTCTGATGTTCTGAATTATGGTTTGTTGATTTTTTTTTCGGTTTTACTGTTCCTGCAATACCCTTGGCTCCATCCTGATGGGTATTGGATGTCACCCCCTGGCCAGAGGTAAAAATGTGTTAAATTAGAGTCTTGTTATAAGAGTATATTCAAAGGTAGATGGAATAAAAGAAGGAGACCGCAGTGAGAGAGGGGTCATCACCCATTTGCAAAATGGTTACTTTCCATAGGGTAACCTATATGCCCCCCTTCTGGTGAGATCATACCCCATCAGTTGCATATGAAAAGGAAGGAAAGTCTGTGAACTTAACCAGATGTCTCATTACTTACTTGCAGTCCTTGATGGTGGCCTATTTGCTCTGCTGTAACATAGTCCCTACTCCCCATGTTTCTGGTGGGACCCTCCTTCCCCATTCCTCCTGTTTATAATCTTTACAATTACTGTAGGTATTACAGAGATTTCTCTTTGAGTGTCTCTAAGTGGGTTTGGTACTAGGATCCACCTATTAGGGAGTACATACAGCAATTAATTTTCTATGTCTGGGATACTTCACTCAATATAATTGTTTCTAATCCCATCCATTTAATGGCAAATTGCATTAATTTATCATTTTTGATGGCTGAGTAGTACTCCATTGTATAAATGTACCACATTTTCCTTATCCACTCGTCAACTGTTGGACATTTGGGTTGATTCCATGACTTTGCAATTGTAAATAGTGCTGCTATAAACATGGTCATGCTTGTGCTATCGAGGTGAATTTTTGCTGTATGGGGGGTTATTCCCAAAAGTGGAATCACAGGGTAATATGGCATTTCAATCTTTAACTTCTTTAAGAATCGCCAGACGGCTTGCCAGAGTGTTTTTATGAGCCTGCATTCCCACCAGCAATGTAGGAGCATTCTCCTCTCTACACACCCTCTCCATCACTTGGTTTTGTTTGTATTGTGGATTTTTGCCATCCTGACCGGGGTGAGATGATATATCAGGGAAGGTTTGATTTGTATTTCCCTGATGGATAACGATATGGAACATTTTTTTAAGATATTTGTTAGACATTTTACTTTTGTCCTTGGTAAAGTTTCTTTTAAGTTCCAAGGTCCATTTTTAATTGGCCCATTTGTTTTCTTGGTGTTTAGTTTTCTAAGTTCTTTGTGCACTCTGGATAATAGAGCTCTATGAGATATGTGGTTAGTGAAGATTTTCTCCCATTCTGTGGGTTGCCTTTGTGCTCCAGTTACAATCTCTTTATCTGAACAGAAACTCTTTAATTTCACAAGATCCCATTAGTTGAGTGTTGGTTGTAGTGACTGTGCTATTGGATGTCCTTTTAGGAACTGTTGGCCTAGCTCAATCATATCGAGGGAGTTCCATACCCTTTCAATTTAGGTTTTTACAGTATCTGGCCTTATATCGAGGTCCTTGATTCATTTGGAATTAAGTCTTCTACATGGTGACAAGTATGGGTCCAGTTTTAATCTTCTGCATGTGGAGATCCAGTTTTGCCAGCACCATTTGTTGAAGATGCTATTCTTTTTCCATTGGATTTTTTGGGCCCCTTTGTCAAAGATCAAATGGCTGAAATTGTGTAGGCTTATATCTGGGTCTTCAACCCTTATCCATTGATCTGTGTGTCTATTTTGGAGCCAGTACCAGGCTGTTTTTACAACTATGGATTTGTTGTATAGACTAAGGTTTGGTATGGTGATACCTCCAGCCGTGTTTTTGTTACTCAGGATTGTTTTTGCTATCCTGGGTCTTTAGTGCTTCCATATGAATTTTGAGATTGTTTGGTCAACTTCTTCAAAGAATTGCTTTGGATTTTAATTGGTAAAACATGGAATTTTATATTGCCTTTGGTAGGATGGTCATTTTTACAATGTTGATTCTGCCAATCCAGGAACATGGGAGGTCTTTCCACCTTCTGGTGTCTTCAGCAATTTCTTTCTTGAGGGTTTTAAAGTTGTCATTATAAATTTCTCTTACTTTCTAGGTTAGGTTTATACCAAGAAATTTCATTTTTTAGGGGCTATAGTAAATGGGATTGTTTCTCTCAGGGCTTTTTCACTTCTTTCATTCTGGGCATATAGGAAGGCCACTGATTTTTGTACATTTATTTGTATCCTGCCTGAACTGCTGAACTTCTGTATTAGTTCCAGGAGCTTCCTGGTGGAGTTTTGGGATCATTCAGGTATAATGACTCATGTCATCTACAAGTAGAGATCACTTGACTCTTTCCTGACCAATTTGAATCCTTTTTATGTCCCTTTCTTGTCTTATGGCTTCAGCTAAGACTTCAAGTACAATATTGAATAGAAGTGGTGAAGAGGACAGCCTTGTTTAGTTCCTGATCGAAGTGGAAATGCTTCCAATTGTTCCCCATTGAGCATAATCCTTGCTGTGGGCTTGTCGTATACAGCTTTTATTATATTGATAAAGGTTCCTTCCATTCCTACTGTCTCTAGCATTTTGATCATAAAAGGCTGTTGGGTTCTTGTCAAAGGCTTTTTCTGCATCTATCAAGAGTATCATGTGGTCTTGGACTTTGGACTGGTTTACATGATGAATTACATTTATTGATTTGCGTATGTTGAACCAACCTTGCGTGCCAGGGATGAAGCCTACTTGGTCCCTGTGAATGATCTTTTTGATATGTTTTTGAATCCGATTTGCTAAGACTTTGTTGAGAATCTTTGCGTCTGTCTTCATCAGGGAGATCGGCCTATAGTTTTCTTTTTTAAGTGAATCTTTATTAGGTTTTGGGATTAAGACGATATTAGCTTCATAGAAGGAATTTGGTAGTGTTCCTTCCTTTGCTATTTGATGGAACAGTTTAAGGAGTATTGGTGTTATTGACTCCTTAAATGCCTGGTAGAATTCTGTGCTGAATCCATCTGGTCCAGGACATTTTTTGGTGGGAAGATTCAAGATTACTTCTTCAATTTCCTTATATGTTATAGGGCCATTTAAGTAATTCACAGCTTCCTGATCCAATTTAGGTAAGATGTGTTTACTTAGAAATTCATCCATCTCGTGTGTGTTGCCAAACTTCACTGAATATAAGTTTTTGAAATATGATGTTATAATTCTCTGGATTTCTTGGGTATCAGTAGTGATTAGTCCATGTTCATTTCTAATTTTGTTAATTTGGGTTTTCTCTCTCTTGCTTTTGGTTAATTTAGCTAGGGGTGTATCTATCTTATTGATTTTTTCAAAGAACCAGCTTTTTGACTGGTTGATTTTTTTTCTATTGTTTTCTTAGTCTCGATTTCAGATATTTCTCTCCTTATTTTGCTAATCTCCTCTCTTCTACTACTTTTGGGATCAGATTGCTCAAGTTTCTCTAAAGCCTTAAGCTGCATCGTTAAGTTATTTATTTCTGATGTTTCCATTTTTTGATGTAGGCATTAAGAACTATGAACTTACCTCTTAGGACAGCTTTCATTGTGTCCCAGAGATTTTGGTAAGTTGTATATTTGTTATCGTTCACTTTCAGGAAATCTTGAATTTCCTTTTTAATTTCTTCCTGAATCCAGTTCTCATTCAGCTTCATATTGTTAAGTTTCCAGGAGTTAGTGTATTTTCTCTTGTATGTTGTGTTGTGGATGTCCGGCTTTAGGCCGTGGTGGTCTGATAGGGCACAGGTTAGAATTTCAACTTTTTTGTATATGTGTAGATTTGTTTTGTGGCCCAATATGTGATCTATTTTGGAAAAAGTTCCGTGTGCTGCTGAGAAAAATGTGTATTCTTTTGTGCATGGGTGAAAAGTTCGATAGAGATCTGTAAGGTCCATTTCTTTAAGGGTTTAAGTTCCAAAGTGTCTCTTTTAAGCTTTTGACCTGTTGACCTATCCCATGTTGAGAGGGAGGTGTTGAAGTCCCCAAGGATTATCGTTTGGGGGTTGATTTCTTGCTTTAGGCGCTGTAGGGTTTTCTTAATGAATGTGGAGGGGCCCGTATTGGGTGCATAAATGTTCAGTATTGTGAAGTCTTCCTGGTGAATTGTACCTGTGACTAAAATGTAGTATCCATCTGTGTCTCTTATGATTTTCTTTGGTTTGAAGTCCACTTTGTCTGAAAGCATAATTGCTACCCCTGCCTGTTTCCTGGTTCCTTTAGCTTGTAAGATTTTGGACCAGCCTTTCATTCTTAGGATGTGCCTATCTTTTGGGGTGAAATGAGTTTCCTGAAGGCAGCAGATTGTTGGATTGTGGTTTTTAATCCAAGTTTGTAATCTGTGTCTCTTAATCGGTGAGTTAATACCATTGACATTTAATGTTATAATGGAGAAATTATTTTTAATTCTGTACATTTTTTATGTTTAGTAGATTTTGTAAGCATGTTGTTTGATATTTATGTTTTGGTGGTATTATACTTCCCTTCTGTCCTCCTGGATGCGCTTGTTCTTTTCTTCAAGCTTGAGTATCATTTCTAGGATTTTTTGAAGGCCTGGTTTGGTAGACATGTATCCCTTCAAGTTGTCTTTGTGTTGGAAAACTTTTCTTTCTCCCTCAATCATGACAGATAGTTTTGCCAGGTATATCAGTCTGGGTTGGCATTTTTGCTCATTTAATACTTGAAGTATGTCTCTCCAAGCTCTTCTTGCTTTTACTGTTTCCATTGAGAAGTCATTTGTTATTCTAATAGGTTTACCTTTAAAAGTGACTTGCTTCTTTTCCCTCTCAGCACCTTTTCTTTGTCTTGAATGTGGAGTGTTTTGACTATTATTTGCCGTGGCAATTTTCTATTTTGGTCGTATCTGTTTGGAGTGCAAAATGCCTCTTGTATTTGGATAGGCCTCTCATTCTTTAATTGTGGGAAGTTTTCATTTATGATGAATTGAAATATTTCCTCAGGTGTGGTATTTTGGGATTCTTGTTCTGGTATTCCATGAATGCGCATGTTAGGCTTCTTCAGGGTGTCCCATATCTCTTGAATGTTCCTCTCCAGTATCTTTTTGGCTTTAACAATCTCTTCCATTCAGCTGGTTAATTCTCCCACTTTGTCTTCAAGATCTGAAATTCTATTTTCTGCCTCATTTGTTCTGCCGATAAGACTCTCTGTTGAGTTTTGGGTTGAAGATAACTTGTCTTTTAGTTCCATTTTAAACTCTGCCTGAGACTGTTTTAATTGCTCCATACCTATTTTTGTTTCTTGAACTGTTTTTCTCAACTCCTCCAAGTGCCTGTTGTGTTCCTGTTCAAAGTGGTTGATACGGTTGTTTATCTCTTCTCAGATTTCCTCTTTCATAGTATTAATCATGGTAAGGATCATACTCTGAAAGTCGTTATGTTGGGTCTGGCTTTCATGGCTATTTTCTGTGGATTTGTTCTGGTCCGAATCCCTCATTATGGGATTGATTCTTTCGGCAGGAGATTGGTCTTCTTGGGTTTTGTTTCTCGTGGATCTGCACTTTGACTTGTACATTGTTATTTTGTTTTTTAGGACCTTTCAGTTTCTGTTTTTTTTCACTAAATCCACGTATTTAGTATTGTTACGCTTGCCAGTTATTACTAGTACTTGCCTTGGATTGGGTATGTTTGTGTATTGTTATTATTATATCCTAGATGAGGCTACTAGGCTGCTAGTACGTCAGTTAAGTCAGGTTATGTTACCAGGGGGTGAATATTAGTTTGGTAGTGCATTTTTACGATTTAGTTTCTTGATGAAATGTGGGAGTGAGTGGTGTACTCCCTGGAGTTGTATGTTGTGGGGTGGCTGTATGAGAAAGTTGATCTACAGCATTGATACTTTAAAGGATCAGTAAGGTGAAAAGAAAAAGTTTACTTATCTTTGGGCTGGATGAGAAGAAACTCGCCCACGTGATATAATGATTGTAGTGGAGTCCAGATGTATGGCCTGTGTTCCCTTTGTTCCTTAGAATTTTGCTTGAGTTTCATTTGGGCTCTATTGAATTCTGAGTAGCAGTGTGTCTTCCGTGGACCACGTGCGTAGGTCCCCGGTGGGCCAGAGAGGCAGAGGGTCTGATGTTGATGGCAAAGTTCTTCACCTGCGATCTGGGAAGGTGGGCACGGAGAGGGGCGGGGCCCGGGGCAAAGCTGGCTGTACAGCGCGGTGCTGCTGGCCTGGCTGCTCCCCGGTGGGTGGCGGGTCTGGGCTGGGCTCTTTCGCTCTCTGGCTCAATGGAAGAATTCTTCACCTGGGATCCAAGGTGGTGGCTAGGCGCAAGGGGCGGGAGGGTGTGAGGGGCTTGGGTCCGGGACAGGGCCCAGGCTAAGCCGCAGTTGGCCTGGGTGCTCGCCGCTGGGACACGTGGGGCTCTGGGGTGGTTGGGGGCTGGGCTGGTGGGCTGGGTGCTCGCTCTCTCTCTCTCTCTCTCTCTCACTCACTCACTCACCTTGGGCGGGGGGCGGGGCGGCTCGGCAGAGGGGGCTGGGGTCGTCTAGGCCGGGGGCACAGGCCAAGCCCCAGTCGGCCTCGGTGCTCGCTGCGGGGACGCGTGGGGCTCCGGGGTGGTTGGGGGCTGGGCTGGAGGTTCAAGTATTATCTCTTGAACATGCAGGGCTGTGATATCCATGATTTCATATCATGGGCACACATGTGTGCACACACACACACACACACACACACACCTGTATTTGAATTTTCCTATCAAGATCTCATCATGAGAGGGAGTAGATTTTAAAAAGCCACAGCCCTCCCTGAGAAACTGATGGGGACTAATGTTGATAGCACTGAAAAAGAAGGTTCTTTCTTCAGTAGTTTGCAAATTGATCTGTCTATAACACCTGCTGGAGGACAGGTCATGTCAGGCATATGTCTTCAAAAGAAATCTAGATAAAACATGGCGGGCCACCCAAGTAAAAGACTTCAAAACAGGAGGAAGTTTGGCAGGGCAGATGGAGGGTTGAAAGGAGAAAAGGATGATTGAGGGACTTGGAATAAAGGTGTGAAAATATAAAAAATCCAATATATTCATGTATGCAGCACTAATAAAAATCTGAACATTGCAGTTACAATGTTTATTTGTAAGGTACGATAATTTCCTTTTTATTGCTTCTGTACGTGTTGGTATGTGTGAGTGTGTGTAGGTGTATGTAGATGAGCCTACTGCTTGTGCTGTATATGTCCAGGAGAGACTTCAGGAATTGCCCTGGATTGCTCTTCCTCATTAATGCATTGTTTTGGAGTTTCTCAGGTTCTTCAAATTACTAGAGACTTATTCAAATGGTAATTCTGAAATTATGTCTAAACTATAAATGACTCCACATGCAGATAAATATACATTACATGTGTTTTACACTTATTGTCCAACATTGGTACTGGTTTTTGAGATAACTGGCCCTTTAATTCTAAAACCTTTTTTAAGTTGTCTGGAATAGTCCAATGATAGATATACAACTAAACTCTTCCTTGCTTTTCTGGTTTTCATTTAGAATTTTAACATCACTTCAGTTTTTTTTTTTTTTTTTTTTTTTGGTTCAGTGTCTTCTTGCTAAGCAGAAAAGAATTTCCTCCAGGGTCCCCATGGGCTCAATGCAGGAAGTACTAGAACTTTCACTGAGGAATGATCTCTTGTTAAGTGTAACTTTTGTGGCACATGCTCACTTATTTATGGCTGACATAGTCTTATGTCAAAAGAGCATAAAAATGAAGTTATAGTTAATAACTTGCCACTTGGCATTATACCTGCATTTTTTGCTCTTTTGCAGTTAAGGTTGTGAGAGTATTTCCATTAAAAATTGATTTTCAAGGTTTGTAACTTAACTGCAAATGATCTGTCCATGAGAGATGAAAACTGATATATGAGTGCATCCCTTAGGAACCCACACATAATTAAATCTGCATGGCTGTTTGAAAGCTAAATCACTGTGGGTTAAAGGGTGATATCAAAGAGTCATGGGTTTAAGGTAACATTGTAAATTAAATTTAGATTAGATTCTTTTTATTTTTTAATCAGCAAATACTATTAATTTAAGTAATCATTATGATTTAATAGAAACTAAAAATATTAAAGGACATAATATAATGCCTTTATGAATTTGAAGGATCCTCAATCAATTTATGTTATCATTTAGCAATATAGAAACATTCTTCAAAAACTATGCTTTTCCCTTTTTGATTGTTATTCATACCAAATTTAGTGTGTTCTATCCATATTTATTATTAAAAAAAACTTTGAAACACTTTAAGCAGTGCGATAGTTTCAAATACCAACTTGATTACAATTTAAAATTACCTGGGAGAAGAGTCTCTAAGCTTTCCATAAGAGTTTATCTAAGTTAAATGGTATGAGGAGTAAATCTTAACAGTGGAGAACACCTTTCTCTAGGCAGTTATGTAGGACTGAATAAAGGTAATGAAATCAAGGAAGCAAGCATGTGTGTACTTCTTCTTACCTTTGATCTTTTCTATAGATGTAATGAGGCTGATGGTTTTGCAATGGCTACTCTTCTCTGTTGCTGTGATTTAATAGAAACTATAAAATTATAAATAGATACTATAAAATTTTAATTATAAAATCAAGCAACTTAAGGAAGAAATGGCAATTTATTCAACTTACTATTCCAGAGGGGAGATACAATCTATCATGGTGGATGTGGTTTGGCCAATGGCCTAAGCAGGATACAGGCTAAGTCACTTTAGTCATTTTGAAGATGAGAGTTTCCGGACTCCTGCTGCTAAAAAAGATTTCTCCAGGAGGTAGGGTAAGTCTAATTCACTTGAAGGCCCACCCCCTGTGAATGCAAGGCTGGACCTCTGAAAGGAGCTATAACCTTCCCAAATACATGAGACTGTGAGGGACACATTTCAAACCACGACAGGCTTCAAGCTCCTGCTACAATTGCTGCCCTTGGTAATGGACGATAAGCTGAAGTGTGTGAAGAGTACATTGTGTGTATGCTTCCATGTATGTGTGTGTACATGAAATTGTGAAACTGAAAAAGATGTCAATGATAAATCTGTTTGTACAAAAAAAGAAGCATGCAAGCGGTACATGCTGTGCTTGTCTAACATACATTATTTAGTAAGGAAAAATAAAAATAATAAAACAGAGTTTGGAAGCCCATAAAATGGCTCATTCTAGAATTACTTAAGAAAACAAATAACAGTTTTAATTAGCAGGAATCAAGATGAAACATCAAACACAGAAAGTCTGAAAGCAAAATAAGCAAAATTAGGAGGAGATTAGTGTTGATTAGTAAGAGAATATTGACTAATATCAATATTTATATAAGAATGAATAATTGGGAAAGCAAAAGTACTTTCATGATTATGAAATGCACCATGACATGCTATTAATTTAACATGACCATTACATTCTTTACCATTCAAAAAATATGTGACACTTCTCCAGAAGCAGCTGATAGTTATGATGACAGGCTCTAGCCTATAATTCTTCTTAAAACTGACTAGAATAGTATTTTAATTTCACCATGAAAACTGTGAAGATGCACAATCACTGCTCTCTTGATCACAATGCTAAATTACTACACAAAATATTAATATGAAAAACAGCTACAAACAATCGTCAAGTATGTTTCTTATTTAAAATACTGATATACATATTATACTTTAGCAAAAGAAAAAGGGAAATAAAAAAGAAATTATATCATTTAAAAATTGCAATTAAGGCAAATAAACCAATGTCTGTAATACCCTAGAAACAAATAAATAAAAATGAATGCAATATATTTCTGAATTCAAATTTTTTGTAAATAATTCTCTTCAAAATAATGCCAAAATCAGTCAAGTTATAAATAAATCAATATTTTCATTCAATGTAATATTCTAAATATATCAGTGATGCATTTATCCTTGAATTTGCTATTACTCATATAAATGCATTATCACTTCTTTAAAAATAATTCAGATATTCAAATAATCAGTCTTCTCAATTATTACCATAAAGGTTTCTGTCACTAATATTTGGTAAATCTTTTTTTTTAAATAGACTGAAACTCTGCCCAAGCAACTTCTGGAGAGTTTCTTGAATTCATCACCCATCCCACTGCAGGTATTCTGAGGTTATACACACACATCACTGTATCTAACATCATTAAGTTTCTGGGGAGCCTTTTTTCTTATGAACCTTTTTTCAGTCTTAAATAATGTACGCTTTGTAATAACATATAGGGGAGAAACATCAGTAAAGCAAGTGGTTGTTTATTGTCATTGAAATAATTAATATGAAAATTAATATGAAAATTACTTATGAAAATAATTATACTAATCATACCTACAATAAGGATATTGTTGAAGGATTTACTTAGTCCTTTCTCACTAGAAAGAATGGTAATGAAAATAGACTATTTATTATAAAGATATGATAAAAAACTCAAATGTGCACATAATTTATTTTTCTCTTCTTTATTTAAGTTAACATACTAAGTAATCATTCATCCTGACATTTTCATTCATGCTTTGATACAATGAACAGAGCATTAAACAATGTATGTGTAGTTCATATGTCAAATTGTTCTCAGCATTTTTTACTTCAGAAAGTAAAAAGATCATTGGTTCTCTTCTCTAGCATGAGAGTCTGTTTCCCTGTTAAAGAATGTCTCACTGTTTTGTCCAAAGTCATTTACCTTTTGGACATAACTTGGTGTTACTAAAATGTTTGGAACTGGTAAAGGATATTTTTATTCTGAATAATCTCCAAATTTTACTGTATATTGCTTTTGCTTCCTGTAAAACAGACAATCACACTTGACTAACTTGCATGGCCAACAGGCTTCTGTGACTTTATGGAGTTCTTTGAGGCACTTAAATGCAAAAGGGAATTGAAATCCAGGACATTATTACTGTTGTTATGTAGAAAAATGATATTAAAATACAACTGTATCTTTATGCTTCCCCTGGGCCATTGTCCTTTATGTCTCCATGTCATTCACTCTTCTCTGTGTTAGACTGCCATGAATATAAATTTTTAGGAGATCAAAGGCTGCCAAGTACAATGTAAGTGCTCCAAACATGTCCTGTAAGGCAAGAATTAGTTAAGCTTTTTGGTCTCCTCCTCCTAAATTTATATAAATGTCTATTCCTTTCACAAATATATTTTATTTCATGTGAGTATGACTTACTTGATATATGTATAATAACATTGAATTTCTTAATGTGTTAGAAAGTTGAATTATATTAGGGTACTTGCCTTAGAAGATTAGATGAGGATTTCTTGAATCATTTATGATAGAATAGTATTTTGATTCCAAATATTTCCAAATATTGTCTTATAATGAATCCAGTATCTGTTTTTCCTAAGTTTAAGATGAAATTTTCAAAATATATCAGTGAAAGAAAATTTTATGAGCAATTTATTTTTCAGCAATGGATCCTGCCTAACAAACTGAAAAAATAAGTAACCGTGTTACATGGAAAAGTGGAGAAATTAATTTCATTCTGGAACTCATTCTTATTAGGTAAATATATATATATACATGTTAAAGAAACATGTATAAAATAGGGCAGTGAATGATAAGATTGAGAAGAATGTGGAAATGTTCCTGGAATTATCACTACAAATTTCCCAATATACTTTATTTTGAGTGACACAATTTCCATAATTTGAAGAAATTGAAGAATGTTGCATTACATGAATAAAACAAACGCATTTAACTTGTAATTATATTTATGCCTCACATTGCTAAGAATAGAATCCAGGATCTTCTACATGATGAGTACATATTTTATTTAGCAACCTCAAGTTGTCCCATTGTGTTCATTCATTCATTGACACTTTTTTCACTACATATTTTACTTATAGAGAATTTTGTACATGAAATTCAGTCATTCTCCTGTCATGTTTTATTGTCTTATTCCCTTTCCTTCTCCTGTTGAAAATCTTGTACACTTTCATGTTTTTCTATCTTGTGTGACTAACTGAATTCAATGAGGGTTACCTGTGTGAGCTTGTGTGGGAGATTACTGGAATGTGAACTACTTTTAAAAATTATTTTTATTTATTCAGTTGAGAGGTGGAGACAGACAGATATACATGCATGCCACATCACATGGGCAGAGATTCAGTTCTCTGAGTCTACCATGTGGGCATCTGGGGAAAAAATTAGCTTTGGGAGAAGGTGCTTTGTGTACTTGAGCCATCTTGCTGACTCAGATGTGAACTACTTACCACTGACTACAGCAGTGAAAAGTGATGCATTCATTGTCAATAAAGTCTCTCAGGAATAGGTGTGATCTCATGTGTGCTTCACCATATATGATACAGTTGATAAGATTTCTCACATGTGGTCCTCAGACAGTTAAACAAAACTTCAGTGAATTCAGGAGTGCATTTCCAGAAGAGAGTGTTTGCTACCACCCTCCCAATGGTCTTTGACACAATTACAGTGCAACACTAAAACAATGCATTTAGGAAGTTAAAGTTGTTTTGATCATACACATTAAAAAATGCACGTTTTGGATTCAACCTTTTATTCTGCAAATGTTATCTATGGCATTTAAAAATGCAAGATGTTCTATAATCAATTTTCATCTTTTTTTCTTTTAATCTAGGTTAATACTTAATTTTTAGCTATGTTTGACTGACTCCCAATTTTGATTCTTCTGATGGTCATTGCACTTGGAAGTCAGATGTGAAGCACAGGAAAGATTAACAAGAATCACTGACATGTTCTTTCTTGGGCATTATGTCAACATGTAGAGGAGCTCAATTTTTCTTTCCCCAGTGATGTGACATGTGATTATGTGACTAAGCTGTGATTCCTCTCTGGTAAGTGATTTGGAAACTCTCTATGCATGTTCACTTTCTTCATATGGTTTATTGACTCCTCCTCTTTTACCACAAGAACTAAAACAAGTGGATGTAAAACAAGAAAGAATTAAAGAAAGAGAAAAGTAAAAAGGAGCTTGAGTATTAAATTAATCTGTGTTTTCCTGTTTATGTTATTTACTCTATATTTAATAAACATATTTTACCATAAATAAAAATTAGATTTTCTATATTTATTGGCCATTTTAAACCCATATTTACACAGGTTCCATGCAAGAAAAGAGCAAGTAATTGTTCGTCTCTGAATTTCATACATCAGTTATTATAAATATCATAACTGACCACTCATCAACAATAACTAAGTAATAATTTATTTTTTAATTCTTGTGAACTAAAGCCTAGAAAACTTTTTTCCTTTATTTATTTATTATTTATTTTGCATTCATTCATTCATTTAGCGTGTGCGTGCGTGTGTGTGTGTGTGTGTGTGTTACAACGACATTGTGTGTCCCTGCAGAGAGAATCATCCTGGATTGCTTCTCCCTTCTTTTTTTGCTTTGTTCTAGGATTTCTCAGGCTTAGCCATGTGCTGGAGGTATAGGCAGCCACTTCTGCCTGGTTTTTTATGTGTGATAGAGTCTTAACCTCTAAGCCAGCTCTCCAGCCAGGCCTAGAAATATTGGAAAATTCATGTTATCTGTTAAGGGCTTTGCAATGACATGCAGGTCAGAACATGTATGTATGCCTATTAGAAACTCCTGGCTCTGATACCGATATGTTGTTCTGTTATATCTGACCTTTTTAAATACGTCCAAAAATATAAATCTCTCCATGCTTAACATTAACATAGTTTTGTGAAATTATGGTCCTCTTGTAATCATGGAAGACTCAATGTATGTTATGGTTTCACTGCCTCCTCTAACAGTCATGTTGAAATGTATCAACAACTGTAAAAGCATTGACAGTCAGGGAGTGATTCCCCCCCAAATAATGAATGAATGAAGGCCTTTAGCAGCACAGTGATTTTGTTAATGTACAAGGAACTTTGTTATACCATGTCTTCTCTCCTTCTCTTCCTCTTCTTCCTTCTTTCTTTATTTTTCTCCATCTGTCTCTTTTCTCTTATGTTGCCTTCTTTTTTTCCCTTCTGTCTTGGGATAACAGAGATGAAGGAATTCAATAGATTTTCAGAGAGTATCACTCCCAACAACCAGACTATGAGAAATATTTTTAATAAATAACCTAACATATGGTATTTTGTATTATTAGCAAAGAACATAATAAAAACACCCAATATATGACTTTTGTATAATTTTTAAATTGGGAAAAGCAAGATGGTAAATATTTTCTACTAATGCAAACTTCTACTAATACATACTTTTTAAAACTATATAATACTTCAAAAGTCCTATTGCAGTAATAAAAACTGATAAAACTAAAAAGTATATATATGGATTTCTCTTTATACATAAAAGTAAAATACAGAAAACATGTTCATTTGAGGATGAGAGGTAAGATAAATATAATTGTTTACTAAGGAAACTTGCCTTATCTCAAATAAAATGGAAAATTAGATACACATAATTTATTTTAAATTGTATAATATGTTTTACTTAATAACATTGCATTTTTACTGTTTTAGTCCATTTGATATTTAATTTACAAATGAAATAATTTCTCACTTTGATGGCATTTCCTCTCAAATCTCTCTGATATCAAGTGACAGGTTTCAGCTGCAATTTTTAATGCTTTCCTACTTTACACATTATTGGATGTTCTGCAAGCATCTTCCCATTCCTCTTCCTTCCTGACCAGCAAAAAAAAAAAGAAGAAAAATAAATAAACAAAAACATGTTTTGTATCTCAAGTCATTATTTTAAGTGATATGTAGAGAAGAGGTTTTTGGGTTTTGTTTGCTTTTGTACAAGTGTTTTTATTTTCTGAGTCATATCAAGAGAAGGTGTCAGTAATTTTAAAAACAAAATTAAAAAAAGATAACATTGTATGAAAAATGCAAACTCAAGCCATTAGAGTGACAAAAGATCCAAAGATCTGACAATGTCATGGATTGAAATGTGAATTGTCCCCTACAGTCTCATGTATTTGAATGCTTAGGTGATATTTTGGAAGATTGTGGCAACTTTAGAAGATGCTATAAAAAGCATGTCACAGGGGCTGGGGCTTCGAGTTGATTAGACATTCCCTGCTTCCTCTAATAGTCTCCTCTAGCAGTCTTCATTTTGCTTTTTCAATCTCCATGGTGGATGTGACTTACACTGACTCCAACTTTTGTCTTCTGCCATCATGGACTGTATCTTCTCTCAGGAATGATGAGATAAATAACCAAATAAATCTTCCTTTGATTCTTTGTTATATGAGTATTGTCTCACAGTTGCACAAAGATTGACTGTGGCAGACAACATGAGATGCTGAGGATTTTGTGGAGAAAAATGTTTGCTCCTGAATTGCTGATAGACATGCAAAATGGCAAAACTTCCAATGAGGGTAATTGGACAACTAGATATAAATTTACCCTCTGACATCCAGAAGTCTGAATTCCAGAAATCAATCTCAAAGATACAGTTTGTAACAAAAAAGGATTTAGAGAACTTACATCTCCATGCACACAAACAGACATGTAAGCTTAGTCCCCTAGGTTTCCACAGTATGTTAAAAAAAGTAAGAACATGGCATATCTCCATATAGTGACTCATAAAATGAGCTTAATTTTATATGAGAAGAAATTATAATGTTTGAATGTATTTTACGTTGGCTCCACAAAATGTCTGCACTCAGATAGATGAGTTGCTCCACTCTGAGGATTGCAAAGCATTATAAAATAAAATATTTCTGTATAGATGGGGTCAAAAGAGGACAATAAAAATGAAAATTTGGGCAATTGATAATACCTTAACCCACACTGGAATAATATTTTTGATAAAATAAAATGAAATAGCCATGCTACTTAAGTCATTTGGATTTGTAGTTATCTAAGCTACAACCCCCCAATGTAGCATATATCACAGATGTATATGTATGTTGCATATTGTGATTGGTGCTAATAGTTAAAATAGATCAAGATATATCTCTGTCCATCAGTTGATTATTATCATTATTGATTGTTTGAAAAATGCAAATGTAAAAGGAAAATATGGACATTGATATAAACAAAATTAGAGCAGAAGCATGATCTTAATTATATATTTTTGCCAGTACTCTCAAATGGAATTAAATAGTACAATCCCTAAAATATTTAGTATGATTCTAATAAATGCCAAGCATAAATTCATTAACTAATCACAGTAACAATATGGTAAACTTGTATACTGTTATCATGTCTTCTCAGTGGTACATAGGGAAATTTAAGTAGGAAAATTTACAGAAAGATGTAAATAATTATCATTCCTATAAACTTTAAAGAGCATATTGAATTTTAAAAAAACATTGTTATCTTAAATTATGTGACATGGAAAGGAGGAAACACATTTATTTCTGAAAACTGTAACAAAAATTGAGGGACCTATTAATTTAAAGTAATATCATTATAAAACTCTAATGACTTAAATATTATTTAACTAGAAATATTACTTTTCAAAGGAATTCATTTTGTCTGAAGTTACACTCAGATTCTCCTTAGTAGGTTGTTGCAAAATAATTTTCCAAATTCAGTTTAATAAAGTGAAATTAAGCTATTCTTTCATCCTAGTCAAAGAAATGTCATGAAAATTGTATCAATGAATATTAATGAAATGTTAATGAATCCCTATTCCATAGACTGGGGAGGCAATTCTACCACCTACTCCTTCATCCTTCATCAGAGTGACTCCACAGCAGAATTTGCATTTCTGTTTACATTTTCCTCCACCATAATTGGTAGTTTGTCACTATTTCTTTACTTGCTTGGAGGCATTATTCTACCTGAATACATTCTGTGGGCAGAAGACTCCTCACTCATCAAGGCTGTCAAATTCACCACTTCTCCTTTGAGTTATTCTTGTTAGTTGCTCTGCTTCTTCTTTTACTGACTTAAGACATGCCACTCATTCAGCAGATGCACTGACAGATACTTGACTGACGTGTAAATTTATTCACAGGAAAGAAAAGAACATTTTTTGTTCTGACTTTTTTATTTTTATCTCAGCATGCCATCTTTATTTGACAGATTATAAAGCCATATTCATATTAGAAGCATTTTTTAAATAAAGAGCAATTTGCCATATCAATATTGTCTTCCCACTTCTTTCATTTCTGTGGCCTTGGAAGGGTTTATGAAAATAAGATTTCTCACATGTAGTGACAGTTATCTGAGCAATGGAGAATAGCCATTCTTCTCCTGTGTTTTAGCTATTATTGCTAAAGGTTTGTTCAATAAACACAGGCAACAAAATGTATCATCTTCCTATATCATGGACACAAGTAGATTGGCATATATTCTACTTAATGCTCAAAGACATTTTAACACATGAGCAGTAGGAAATCAAATAATCAAGGTGAACAATGTAGAAGCCATGGTCTAGATAAAACCTGCATCTTATTTTATTTATTATAGTTGCTATCTATAACTTTCAAACTTCTGTGGTTTTGTGAGTTAAGTTAGAAAGGCAGCCTCTTACAATTGAAATGTGTCAATTAGTATTGCAATAATTGTAAAGGTATTAAATGCAAGTATTAAAATAAAATGTTCACGTAAAATGCTATGAAAAATATAAATGTCTTTTCTACTTTAAAAAATAGGAATACACAGAATGATTCCAGACCCATGGAAAAGCAGTCATATGAATGATAGAAATGAATAATATACTGTGGACAATCTGTGAGTTGTAGACTTTAGTGGAGTAAGCAATATAAATGCCTACTGGATGCTGTGTGTGACCTTTGGCCTTTTTAAAGTTGTTCTTTCAGCAACTAGACACTGTTGGATTTCAAAAGCTAGGATGTGACACTCAATGCGAAGCTATAGTATGCTCATGTTAGCACAGGAAGTGCTCTTTCTCTTGAATTCAATAACAAAATTTTCTTTAAACAAAATTTCAATTGCTTTTTCAAATTCACAATTTAATCATGGTTTCTTATAAAAAATCATGTGAGGATAAGTTGAAATGTCATACTGGCTTAATTCTAGTCTGCATTCATGGCAAGAATTCAATGAAAGTTTATATATATATATATATATATATATATATATCATAGAAAGCATCCTTTTAAGCTCACCTGCTTGTTTCTGAACATCTTAGGAGAATTCACATCAGAATAAATACTGGGATTAGTAAACATATTCTGTGTCTTTTATAGACTGCTAAAATGAGTTTGTGATGTGAGAGTAATACACGTTTACAAACCTTTTCGTAGAAGTATAAACTCTTGTTTCATGTTTATCCGATAGTTTTGTAACCTGTATTATGTGCTATAGAATCAAGAGAGATTTTATTGAGTACATTAGGTATGGATGTGTATTTGTGTGTTAGAAAGTGTATGTTTGTATACGTGTCTAGAAGAGGGCATGCACTGTGTGTGACCATGGAGGTCCAATGGTAGGTTCAGGAATCATGCTGAATGGCACTGCCTCATTGCTCTGCCTTGCTGGACTGTAAGTGCTTACTTCTGCCATTTCCTACTAGTGTTGGTAAATGGGTTCTGAGATCTGAACTCAGCTCCTTTTGCTTCCTAAGCAGAGCCACCTGAGCCACCTCTTCAGCCCCAGAATCAAGAGTTTTTAAAGGTTTACATAATTACATAACAATGCGGATTTTGCATAAAGAAATCAAAAAGAAATGGTACATGTTATCAATGATAAAAACAAACTATCTTGACCTCAGTAGAATGAAGTGGATGTTCTTATCCACTCACTGATTTGCATAACACTTTAACTTGAATATCAAAAGCAGATTTTCCCAGCATATGATAAAACCTTCCTCCTTTTTCAAATGATTCATACATAGCTGGCTAAGAATTTGGATGGTTTTTCTTTCACTATTAGACTGCACAGTAACTTATGGGGCTTTGAAAGTCAGTCAGCTTTGAGAAAGTTTCCTGGTCAATTCTAGTTTGATTTCCCCAAGTTTTCCAATTGAAATGGATAATATCTTAAGCAAAAGGGTATCTTACTTAGCTATGAATACTCTACTAGAATAATAAGACATGCTTACCAATACAATAGAGACATGAATGTTATAGAGGCAACCAAATGCTTTCTGATATGACTTAAGTTAAGATATAACTCAGTACAGGTATTGCAAAACTGAGTAGGAATCCATTACTATTGGCTTGCTTAATGAACATGATGTTAAATTGTGTGTTAATATTTTGTCTTTAGACTTATAGGTAAATCTACATCACAGTCTTCAACAAAGAAGCTTCTTTTTGTAGTGAATGGAAGTTACTACAGAGTGACAATAAGTTAAAATGCAGAGAATAAGTGACTATGGAGTGCTTGAAGAGAACAGGACATCTAAATTATTTGCAAGTTTCCCAAGTCTCCAGACTTGGAGACTTCCTCCAGAGGAGGAAGAAGGAAAAACTGAAAGGAGAAGGAGAGTACAAACAAATGCTATCTTCTTGATATGATAGCATCCTGACATTCATGCACTGACTGTACTTTATGTTTACCTGTACTTCATCTGTACAGTATTGGGCCTGTCAACATATCTTCATGAATCTGGGAAGAATTTATGAAGCCCTAACTCAAAGTGAGATACTGATGGTTAGTGTAAACTAGAGGGAAGAATGTCACTTTCAATTCAGTTTTGTAGCTATGATATATTTCCTGTGTTGTAGAAAGTACCAAAGCATATGTTAAATATGCAAACCCTTATTATACTCAGTGTGTCACACCTATCTTAAAAAAGAAGCAGGAAAAGCTGATGTGAAGGTTTTCAGTGGTAAGAGGAGGAGGAATGAGGTAGGGTAATATGAGGTAAAAATGTCAAAAACCCATTGAATGCATGTATGAAACTTTCAAATAATATAAAACCAAAGAACTTCATCAATAATTGCCCAGCAAATGGACAAAAGAATGGATGCCTAAGAGTCATATATTTGAAAGAACAATATTTACTCCTGCTTAAACCATGCTCTAAATTATGCCTGACTTTCATAATTTTGCATTGCTATAAAGTCTAATAATTACAAGTAACCAAAATCTTTAGTACATACATTCAACTGGGTGCTTGACTACCAAGAAAGCATGTATACTTTATGTATCTGTGTCATTTTGATATGCTTTAAATAAAGATAATATCAGTTCTTAAATAAATACTTTTTCAAAATGTTAATACCTAATTGACCAAGTCTGATAATTCTTGACAATAAAGAATGAAGCAGGCAACAAACCTAATTACTTGACTCTTAGTCTTTGAACACATAGTTATTCAGAGAGTACAAATAAAATTGATTGCATAACTCAAAGTAAATACATTGCTAATGCTAGATGTAGCTGATGTTGCAGGTTTTGTGTAAGTAAAAGATTTTGCCTCTTATTGTAATTGAATCATTTTTCTATTATCAGAAACAAAGTTATGAGCTAATGATACCTGTTATAAGAGTTGTTATGACTCTATCAGCTCATTCTTATACTATCCTATCTGTAGTCATTTACCAGATGTGTTCTTTGGACTACTTACTCTGTTGGTCATATGTCTAAATGATTTATGATGTATGTCGATATAGATTTACATAAAAATTTCTGGAGCAATCATGTTCCATGAAAGTTTTATACATGCATTCAATGAGTTTTTGACATTTTTACCTCATATTACCCTACCATAACAGATCAACATAAATGAGAAGTATTATTTTCTCAGGAAAGCTGAACTTTAAAAAATATCACTTCAAGGCATTTACATTGTCAGTTTAGTATGACTTACGGTCACCTCATGTCATTCCATGTTTTTTGCATAGGGTACGTCCATCACTTGTGTGAACATCTCTTTAGTGACCTGAAAGACTTTTTTTTAATCCCTTCTCAAAATGGTTTATTCTTGCATTTTTTATTTTTCCACATGCATGGTGTGTGTGTGTATGTGTGTGTGTGTGTGTGTGTGTGTGTGTACAAGATGGCACTTGAGTGTTGAATTTGTGTGTATATGGAAAATCCTTGTTCGCTCTACCTACTTATTGCTTTGATTTGGGGTCTAAGTCCCCACCATCTAGGGCTGGGATTACAAGATATAGCCACATCTACCTAGCAGTTCTTCTGCTTGTGAGAAAAGATATTTGTTCCTGGACCATCTCCCCAGAAACCCATCCTAAATTCTTTTGAGTTTTATTTCTATTCTTTCTATAACAATCCAACCTGATAAAACTATTCTCCAACATTTCACTAAAACATTTCAGAAATAAATTAATGTCATAAAATAGAAAGTATTATTTTTTGAAGAAATTAACTATTTTGTACTGGTGATGTTCCTTTTTACTTTATTTTAGAAAGTTTGGACATGACAATATTTTTTAAAAATTATTATTTATTTTTCAAGGGTGTGTGTGTGTGTATCACAAAGCACTGTATGCCACTATGAAAAAACAAAGGTGACTTTTGGAACATCCTGGATTGCTTCTATCTCCTTTTTCTTAGCTATAGGATTTCCCATCTCCGACCACCAAGCCCACAGCCTTTTCCACATGGCCTTTTTAGTGTAACCTGAGATTTGAACTCAAGATCTTATGTTTGTGAGGCAGAGTATCAACCCTTGAGCCATCGCTCCACTCAGTTTGGATAGTTAATATATAGGAATAACTTAGAAAATTAAGAAACAATTTACATTGAATATGTTTATTTTTCATCTTTTACTCTCTACATAATTTTTTGTATCACTCTAGTATGAGGTGGGTAGCCTCATGTTAAAACAATTACTAATTTCTATGTTATTACACATTTATATAAATCTTCTATTTTATGAGCATTTTCATTTTACATGCTGTGATTATTTTCTGGTCTCAGTTGAAATGAAGAAATGTGTCCATATTTTGTAATCAAAATTGAACTATAACTTGCTTCTTCTCTTTTCACATTTCTAATTGATACTGTTCCTAGAAATTCTACTACTTTCAATTATGGTTTGAGTTTTATGTTACCTTAATTTAAAAGAAAATGATCTTCCACAGATAGAATATTTTGTAAACAATGCTAACTAATGAATTCACTCTAGGGAATGTATGTATGTAAAACTCGCCAGTATCTACCTCTTTGCAAGAACTATCATACAGCTTTTGCTGCACAAGTCCACAATTAATATTGCTGCTGGTGATGGTGAATATTTATTTTGTGTCTGATATGCTATCAAACTGATTCTGAAATGTGAATATTGTATCTCCAAAAAATTGAAAATTAAGCAAAACAATTCAGTTTGGTTGATAAGCAAATAAAGTGAAGCCAAGAGCTCAAAGATTTTTTTATTATTATTATTTCTGCTCATACAAACTTAATAAGTACACCAGTTCCCTCCCTCCCTGCTCCTCCCCCTGAACCCCCTGCTCCCCCTCCCCTCACCCCTCCCTCCCCATCCTGCCCCAATTCCCAGAGTGCTTTCTTGTGCATGCCTCCTCTGGGCCCTCCTCTCTGATGACGTACAAGGACCCAGTAGCATTTCCCTGAACCCTTTCCTGTGTTCCCCTTAAGCATAGGAACACTACTGTGGCTGTCAATCCCTTGCTTCCAAGGATCTTGGTGCCTTTAGCAGATGCTAGACTTTGTGAGGTAATGAAATACCTTGGTATAAACCTAACCAAGGAGGTAAAAGACCTGTACAATGAAAGCTTTAAAACCCTAAAGAAAGAAATTGCAGAAGACATCAGAAGATGGAAAGACCTCCCTTGTTCCTGGATTGGCAGAATCAACATTGTAAAAATGACCATCCTACCAAAGGCAATATACAGATTCAATGCTATACCAATTAAAATCCCAAAGCAATTCTTTAAAGAAGTTGACCAAAAAATCTCAAAATTCATATGGAGGCACAAAAGACCCAGGATAGCAAAGACAATCCTGAGTAACAAAAACACTGCTGGAGGTATTACCATACCAAACCTTAGTCTATACTACAAATCCATAGTTATAAAAACAGACTGGTACTGGCTCCAAAATAGACACACAGATCAATGGATAAGGGTTGAAGACCCAGATATAAGCCCACAAAAATACAGCCATTTGATCTTTGACAAAGGGGCCCAAAGAATCCAATGGAAAAAGAACAGCATCTTCAACAAATGGTGCTGGCAAAACTGGATCTCCACATGCAGAAGATTAAAGCTGGACCCATACTTGTCACCATGTACAAGACTTAATTCCAAATGGATCCAGGACCTTGATATAAGGCCAGAGACTATAAAAACCATAGTTGAAAGGATAGGGAACTCCCTCGAGCTGATTGGGCTAGCCAACATTTCCTAAACAGACATCGAATGGCACAGTCACTGCTACCAACTCTCAACAGTTGTTATCTTGTGAAATTAAAGAGCTTCTGTTCAGATAAAGAGATTGTCACAGGAGCTCAAAGGCAACCCACAGAATGGGAGAAAATCTTCACTAACCACATATCTGATAGAGCTCTACTGTCCAGAGTGCACAAATAACTTAGAAAACTAAACACCAAGGAAACCAATGGCCCAATTAAAAAATGGGCCCTGGAACTTAAAAGAAAATTTACCAGGGATGAAATTAAAATGTCTAACAAATATCTTAAAAAATGCTCCACTTCCTTAGCCATCAGGGAAATGCAAATCAAAACTTCCCTGAGACATCATCTCACCCTCATCAGGATGGCAAAAATCCACAATACAAACAACAACAAATGCTGGAGAGGATGTGGAGAGAGGGGAACTCTCCTACATTGCTGGTGGGAATACAGCCACTCTGGCGAGCCATCTGGAGATTCTTAAAGAAATTAAAGATTGAAATGCCATATGACCCTGCGATTCCACTTTTGGGTATAACCCCCCATACAGCAGAGGTTCACCTCAATAGCACAAGCACAACCATGTTCATAGCAGCACAGTTTACAATAGCAAAGTTTTTTCCTCAAAGTAAATATGCACATTAGTCCTCTAGAGTAGATATGTACAGAGTGGAAGTTCTTACAACTTTTTCTTGTACCTGTGCTTCAATATTTGTTAGGAAACTGGTTTGTATATTTATTTATGTCTGTGCTACTGTGTGTTACTGTGTGTATGTGTGTATGAATATTAGTGTGCAGATTTGTGTTTGTTTGTGCATGTGTAGGTGTGTGTATGAGTGTGAAAGTTTGTGTGTGTGTGTCTGCATGTGTGTGTGTCTGTGTGTGTGTTTGGGTGTGTGTATAAGTACATGCCTGTGGCATGTACTATAAGAAGACTTTCCTAGAATATTGTATAAAGGATTCATTTTGAATCTCATGGGCAGTTTCTTCTGAAGAATTTCTTTTTCTTTCTTTAGCTTTTGTGTTGTTTGCTTTTATATCAAATGCTCTGACTTGGCATTTGGTGTTCCAATACAGAGAGAACACTGTAACACTTTCTAAGGAAAAAATGTAGAGATTCATAGCACCTCCAGTTAACTCCATTATACCTTAATAATTCAATGAGATCTTTAACTCTAGAGTAAAAAATAACATATCAAATGTTTAATTCCTGGATTCTGTATCATTTTATCAATTGGAGTATTTTAATTATGGTCTGAATACTGTATGCATACATATACATGGAACACACATTCATGGGTATGTGAATAAATATGGACACATCCATAAAATCAAGGATACTTAATATTATTATAAGTGACAACATAGTGGATATGTGTACCTATTTAATTTTTCTTTATATTAGGATATTATTGTCTTAATATTGTCTTAATAATTTTTTTTGTTAATCTTCATTGTCAACCTGACTTGATTTAGGTACACTTAGAAGAGACATCTTGGATATTTCTCTTAGGTCATTTCCAGCAAAATAAAAGTAAAAAGAAGAAAGTCTTCATGAATATGTATGGCACAATCCTTTGGTATTGGATCATGAGCATTAGCAGCTCTCTCTTCAGGTGTAAACCAGATTTAATATACCCAGCTCTCTGAGCTACAAACTTCTTGCCTTTCTAGCCATGAAGGAAGTCATCAGCTGAATCATCATAATGAAAACCAAACCCTTCCATAGACATGTTGTAATATGTTAACGATTTCTTCACTGATAATTTTTTTAACATTTTTTATTATTATTTCTGCTCATACAAACTTAGTAGGTACACCTTCACTGAGAATTTTAAAACATAAAATTATGTTCAATTTTATTCATATACTTGAATCAATTAATATTAATATTTATATAAAATAAGTGCATCTCATGATTTCCTTAAGAGCTTTTTAGAAAGCTGGAGAGAAGGTTCAGGGGTTAAGACTCTCACAAGCAGAAGGTCCTGAGTTCAGATCCCAGGTACCAGGTAAAAAAGTCAGTAAGAAATGACAACGGCCTGTACATCTCAGCCTGGTTAGTAGAGCCTGGGAAATTCCAGAGCAAAGCAAAAAAGATATAGAAGTCAATCTAGGATGATTCTTGAAGTCATCTTTAGTCCTCCACAGGAGCATACAATATTCTATGATACATACACACACAATAAACAAACAAATATATTAATAGATAAATAAAGTTAGGTGAAACTTTTTGAAGTGGAAATTTAAGATACCAGAACAAAAAGGAGGTAAGGAATAAATGGGAAAAATATATCGTAGGGAATGAGGGGATGGGAGATAGGAGGGACATGGGAGATAAGAGGAACAGAGAGACATAAAAAAAATTAAAAAGCATCTTTTTAGAAACTGAGACAGTATGTTTAACACAATATACCATGCATTCCTTCTTTTTTATCTCAGTACTGGGAATTTAAACTAGAGTATGTAATTGCCTCACAAATGTTCTTTCTCTATGCTATATTCTCAAGCACTTTATTCCTTACCTTTTCATTCTGAGGTTCTCATTAAGATGCCAAACTCTCCTTAGACTTGTTTTATAGCCTTTGCAGTTCTTCTTACAGTCTCTGAACTGTCTGAGATTATAAGCCTACACCATGGATCCAGGAGCAAAACAGATTTGAAGTAATGAAAGACAGAATCTCCCCAAGGACCAGCAGTTTCTGTGCTGTCATCTTAATTACTATGTCACGTGTAAGAGAGAAGTATTATGAGTAAGTTAGTTCATATGTCTGAAGTTCAGTAAACATTAGATGAAAGGACAAATTGACAAATATTCTTTTGGTCTGTATGGTGTCTTTTCCAGCTTAAAAAGAAAGTCCATTCAAGTCCTTCAATGTAGCATTTGTGTAAATAACTTTGCTTTTAATTTGTGACTTTCTTGTCATAAATCAAATTAAATTTTTTAAGCATGTTGTAAACTCCAATGAGTCTTTCCATCAGTCTAGATCTTGATTAATCTGTCATCCACACTACTGTGTCTTGCTCTATACAGTACTAACAAAGTCAGATCATATTCATGTGTGCCTAATTAAGCACAAATATTTTTGCACTCTTTTAAAGAGAACATTATTTTCGGTATTTTCTGCAACACTAATTTGTCTGTACATGCTATCACCCGCAACCTTACTTTTCCTGTGACCATCTAACCTCTGGAGATGAAAGAATATAGAATCAGGAAACACAGAGCTATTATACTATTCTGGTAATATAAAAAAGTAGTATTTGACCCAATAAGACTGTAACAATTTAAAATAATGCACTTGCTATAATGAAAACAATTTCTTAAGAGAAAAGTTTCAGAGTTGCAGAATTGAAAGGCAAATTACAAAATATACTAGCATCTTCTGTCTGTCTAAGGTAAAAATGTGTTTGACTAAGGACAAGGATAAAGGAAAATAATTTTATCAGAAACTATGCAAATTTAAAGGTGTCAATATTGACAGTTCTGTTGTATATTTAAGGCACAAAAACAAGTGTTTCAGGAACGAAAGAAATAATCATGAGGGATAACCATTGGACAGACAGATATATTTCACATGTGTCCAAAGACTTGCTATAATACAGATATTAAGCAGAACATCAAGTGGTTTTCTATGCAGTGTTTCTCACAGTGGAACTGATGAGAACCTGGGAGACTCCACATAAAATGTAAAGAGCTTTAGCATTTGATACAGAAACCATTCAATCATTCAATCAAGGCTCTTGAGACTGAGTTACCTGAAATGAAAGGGCTTTTGAAGCTGTTACACATGTTAACCTGAGAAAGACCAGGTTCTGGGACAAGTTCCGTAATCATCAGCAACATAAGTCGACAGCATCTGGAAATAAATCTGTTGATCCTGAAAACCAAGAGTGTTTATATAATGACAATTTGGGAAATGAAAACATAAGTAGTTACCCTGAATTACCCTGGTAAGTGGCAGAATTCAGTAAATTATCAAAGAACGGGGTTAAAGAGTCAGTCAGTAAAGAAAGATTTCTATTTTAGCTAATTGTTTGGAAAGTTCATGCCTATCTGGTAGGTCTGGAGTTAAGGCAGTAGACGAAGCTTTGAACAAGGTATCAGGAAATGGGTTTGGACCATAATTTGTAACATGTTATCTTCCCCTGTCTCTTCTTTCTTTCTCATGACTACTTTACATTAGAAATTGCAATGACACAGTTTCTGATCTGATAGAAATACAACAGTTGGACTCTAGAAATGACTTTTATATTTCAATCATGATTTCTTAACACATAAGTATCATATTTGATACATCTTAAGCTCAAATATTAGATTCAAAAATTTCTCTTAGGGTTGCTAATTTGAGTTTTGCAGAATTTAATTTGTCATTACCTTTGTTATTAGCAGTTTCATTTGCATACCAAAATGTCTGTGTTGACATAAACTTTTTCCTTGCTAAAGAGGTTATGAGTAGAAATTTTCAGATTTATTCTAAGCATAAGCTTGTATGCTGGTAATCGACACTGAAGAGGTTTGAAAACAGCTAAATAAGACCATGCTTTATTCTAGTTTGATATTAGGGGAACTACACAATTTTTAATGTATCTGTTCTTTGGTTCTGTTTTCTTTTACTTTTTCTAGTTTTATAAGCATGGTGAGTGGTTGTCCCTGAACCACCTGCTTCTCTCTTCCCTCTCTCCTCCTTTCCTTTCTCACTCCCCTCCCTTTATCAATCCTCCTATCTGCTTCTGTGGGCCCAAAGGTTCCCTTTGGATATAGTAGGGTCTCCGGCCTCTGTGGCAGATTGAGAGGCCTTTTCATAGGTAGACCCACTCATAGGGGCAGTCCCATTCACTTGTTTAGCCTTAGTCCCTAAGATTCCCACTGTATTATGTTTTTCCTAAAAGCCTCTCTATTCTATGTATGTTTGAACTTGTGAGATCTATTTCTCATACTAACGGGGAACCCAAGAAGGGGCTTGGGGCTATGCCACTGAGTGGAGATGGAGGTAGAGTGAGGTGGAGGGCTCAGAGGGAGGTTTGGCATTCACACAAAAGGATACTCCAGGGGATGGGAGTGAGAAAGGGGGAGGCACTGGGAGAGGAGGAAGAGAAGGGGTAAAAGGAAGTGAGGAAAGGGGTAAAAGGAAGTGGGAAAGGGGGAAGAGTGCAAGAGGAGATGACTGGAAAGGAGAGGAAGGAGGGAGAGAACAGGAGTACCTATTGAGCTTGTATGATTAGGAAAAGAATAAAATATAGGAGAAAAATATATTAAAATATATTATATAATATACTTATATAATAACTTGCTTTTAAAATTTGACTTGGTTTTTCTCTCTTGAAGTTTTTAGAATGTTCTCTTTGTCCTGTATCTGAGATATTGTTACTATTATTTGATTTTTTGTGCTCCTATTTTGATCATATATGGATGGTATGTTATATGCAGCTTACACTTGGATAGACTGCTCTTTCCTTAGGTGTGCAAGTTCTCATTTATATTTGGCTTAAAGGACTAAGGATTTTTATTATTATTATTTCTTGTTTGGGATTCCATGAATGTGTAGGTTTGGCTTCTTCATAGTATCCCATAATTATTTAATATTCATTTCAATATTTTAGACTTTTCAGCCTTAATTGAATGATTATGTTTTGTCAGCTTCTCTTCCAAAGCTGATATTCTATCTTCTACTTGATCTATTCTGTGTGCTGGGTTCTCGATCTCAGTTAGTTCTGCTTTCATTTTCAGTTGAATTCAATTTGACATTTTTCACCTGTTCTAAAGTTGTTCTTATCTATCTCCTTTTCTATCTCAGATTGCTTGTTTAGTTTCCTTCATATAAGATCATACACTTATTTATTTTCAGTATGAGTTCTTCACTATCCTTTTGTCATTCATCACATTCCTTTGTAGTTCTTCTAGAAGCTTGTTGATCATGCCAATAACATTTTTTTGGTTAACATTATCCTAAGTGTTGATTTCCTGACTGGTATCAATAAGGTTATTCTGATTAGAACTTCTTGGAGTTTTAGGAAGAGACATGTTTCCCTAGTACATTTTGTAGTTTTATGATATGACTTAGGCATCTTCTGCAAATTCTGCAACTGCTTTCTGTGATAGTTGTTTTTGGCTCTTCTGAGTCAGATGACATTGTTTGAGAAAGCTGTTGTTGGGAAAGCTACTCTGGATTTGGATGGGATCTACTGGTTGTATGATATGATTGTCCCTTGGTATTAGGTGGTCAGACCTGGGGCTGTAGGGCATTTGGGCTCTGCCCTGGCTTTGGCTGCCTCTTACCTGGTGTGGAAGCAGGGCAGGGGGGGAGGTTGGTCTTTCAACTATTATGAGGTAAACATTGAGTTTCTACATGTAAGCAACATCCTGCAACTCTGCTTTTCTGCCTTTATAGCAAGCCAATACATCTCAACTTTTTAATGACTAAGTAGTCTATTACAAATGTATACACATATTATTTACCTGTTTTCAGTTAATCACCACGAATTGTTTTTATTTCTAAACTTTTTAAAACTATGCATAAAAACATGAAAGATCATATTTAATTACTCACTTATCAGTGAGACTCTTGTCAGTTAATCATTATGTTTTAGTTTTTTGAGAAAACTCCACTGATTTAAACTATTATATCATGAAAAGGAAACATGTAGTACAATGCAAATGGTTTAATTATCCACACATGACAAAATAACCATCTAACACACAGATATAAATTTTAATGAAAATTATACATGTCTATTGTCTTTATTTTTCTAGCTATGAATATTAATTTTGATCATTTAATCATTTATTTTAGAGCTAGGTCACCTTCAAGTTTTCACAGCTAATTTTTTTCTACATTCTTTCACTGACATTACTTACTGAACTTACTCATACATCAATGACAATTTCATGGTATTAGCAGGATTTCTTACAAATTCATTTGTTCTGAACCATTCTTAAGTTATCCAATGGTAATTAACTTGTGTAGGCTTAGAAACTGATTTGAATCAGGAATTGCAGTTAGATTTTATTAGAATTATATTTTACAGAGTATTTAATTCATCTTTTATTGTAATTGTGAAAATATACACTAAAGAGTAGAATTAAAATGGGTAAGAATAACACCAACACCATATTAAAAGGACTCTGATGAATATTATGTAATAATTAATTATTTTTTCTTTTGACTATACATGGAACATTTTCTCATTTTTGCTTGCTAATTTTAGTCATATGAAACTATACATTTCATAGAGGATAACCTCAAATGTCTTTTTTGCCTTTTAGGGCAGAGTTTTTGTTCATTCCCTGACTTGAAAGGTCGGTCATTTGCGATGTTTCTTAGAATATAGGACATGTGGAAGTTCAGGCCTAGCAAAATCAGCCTGTCCCAACAACTGTGGTCAGGGAAATGTGGCCGTGGCAAGATCAGCTTACTTCTAAGTTGGAGTGAGTTATGACTTAGGTAGAGTCCTGTCTGCCTCATCCATCCATATAAGATTGCTTGTGCTTCCTTTTGACTTCTCTTCAGAGTACCTTGTGTATTTGTTATGTTCCCCATACACTTGCATCTGCTGATGCAGTGTTTACTTCCTTTATCTATAAATAATAAATTCTTGGTAAAGCTGCTGATGCCTGACCTCATCAGGGTATGTTCGAACAACACTATCCTGCCTTTTTCTGTACTCTTGTGTTTATTTCTTCATTCTTGCACCACCCTAACAGAGAAATACCATATGATCCATCACATGTAACAAAACATGTAAGTGTAAATCATTAAACTAAAGTGTTAGCTAAAGAAACATAAATTGAAATACAAAATCAACTTGCTCATAGCTATTTTTTTTAAAAAAATTATTATTTATTCAATTGTGTGTATATGCGTGTGTGTGCGTGTGTAGAATCACGGACGAATTCAGGAACCACCATGGTCACCTCCACCTCCTTATTTACTCTGCCCTGGGGATTCACAGGCTCTGCCCTATCAGGACCAGAAAGGCAGAGCTGCCCCTGCTTCCGCCCGGCGTTTGTACGTGGGGTCTAGGATCTGAACTCAGGACCTTCTGCCTGGAAGGCAGAGGCTTAACCCCTGAGCCACCTCTCCAGCTCCACTTAGAGCTATTTTTAATAGTTGCTTGTTGTTTGATTTGCATTTAATTTTATGAACCTCCAAAAATCTGTTTTCCCATTAATTCTGATATTTTAGATATTCATTAATTGTAGCTCTCATCTAAGAATTAGCAGATATTTACATAGATTTAACGTATTGAAGTTTGTACACAGGAACTCGTTAATTAGCTGTTATATATTTATATTCAGTTTTGGAAATTGTAATCCTAATCCTCCAAATGTATGAAATAATGCAAATGATAAAGTTAGCTTGAGATAATGTTCTTTATATTGGTCATTATTTCCTGAGAGGCTGATGAAATCACCTCCGATAGACAGGATGAAGCTTTCTTTAGTGGACTAACCACTGATGCTCCAGCAAGTGCTCAGACATGTTCCATCAAAAGACAACTCAAATGAATTCCAGTGGGACACTCATGGAACAGCTCAACAACAAAAGAGATAATAGATAAAAGAATAGCAGGGAAAAAGAAAGTCCTAGTGGAAAGATGGACTGGAAATTATGAAAACGAATTTAGTATACAGTAACTGATTGTGGGATATACAGACTTACTTTAAATACTTAACAGTGTGCCAAAAAGTGCAAAGATCCTATACTCATTATTCCATCATAGAATCCATACTCATGAAGTCAAGAATTGGAATCATTCAGTTATTATATGAAGGCACAGAATCAGTTTATCCTAATTCTCACTGTTAAAAAATGATATGTTAGAGGTTGAAACACAGAAAGAAAATTTGTATTTAGAAAATGTTTGCATATAAACAGGGAAGAAATGCATTAGATTAGACACAGAAAATCACCATAACTTTTTGTAAGAATGATATGACTATAAAGCTTCTCAATTATTTTGTTAGTATTGGGGATGGAGCTCGGAACACATGTTAGTACTAAGCTACATTTTCAGACCATACTTCCCAGTGAGGATCAGGATTCCTCCACAATAAGCCTGATGACGAGGATTCCTTCATATCATGCACGTACATAAAGCACTCCAGTAGCTGCATTTGACAGATAACACGACAAAAAGGAAAAACTACACAGAGGTGACACTTTGTGAATATTTGTGATCCAAAGAGAAAAGCTGTGGTTTGAAAGCAAGAAACACCTGTGCTTCAAATGGAAAAATGAAACTTGATCTTAGAGTAGAAGCCATACATCTAGTGTGAAACTTTTCCTTTAGTCACAGACATACTATTACTTTATTTAGACAATTGGTAGAAATGATATTTGTCTCACTTATTGTAATTGAACTTTCAGTACAAAAGGACAAAAATCATGATCTCAAGCACTGCAGAACACAGAAGTTTGTGTCATATGCTTGAGGTTGCTTTGAAGTGAAATTCAGGTTGTTACAGTTAGTCACTCATGAAAAGCAAAGGCGAAGTGGTGGGGTGGGGAAATGGCCATGGACAAGCAAAAAATTCTGTTTTCTAGTTGTAGATCTTAGGTGAAAACACATGCACTTGAAGCCTGGAGAGTGGTGCTTGAGAAAACCCAGAGCAAAGTACTGAGGAGGTAGAAAATTCCAGGATGATTCCAATGTCACCTTTGGACCTTCAGACACTGAAGTGTCTTCTTTTGAAAATACACACATGCACACACACACACAAACATACACACATACTCACAGCTGTGAATATGAATTCTAAAGAAAAGTAATAACCTTATTAATTAAAGTATAAATAACTGTTATTTTTATTTAATCTTCTCTAATGCAGATATGTCAATTACATGAAATTTCTAGTAGTATTTAAAACTTAAGATATTTATCTTTATTGCCACATTTATTAGCCTGAAATCATCCCATTTATTGGTGTAGTTCCATTTATTTGGTATAAAAATATTGAATCTAGACCAGTTTTTATTCTACTAGAATATTCATGTTCTTTTCTTTCTTATTAAACATTAATGTTCAACACATTCTAGTTAGTTTAATTAACATAATTTCACATAATTACAGGTGTAGAATGACACAAGTTACTTCCACATTACTTCACTCATAACACGTCAAAGAAAATTGTAAAATAATGTCATATCTCAATTTAACTACATATTATGGGAAAATTTCACATTTCCATTGTGATTTTTCCATAGACATTGCATTGTACAACTTTTCCTAAACAAGAAATAATATAATCCATTTTCCATATTGTAAAATAAATACTGGATAATTTTATCACACTTTTTAGTAGATCAAAATGTATTTTTCATAATTCTAAATAATTTTAATACAAATCATTTCACTTTAAGTGTAGTAGAATGAACTAATTTTAAAGTTCAATGTGCATTTAAAATGTATACAATAGTTTGAGTATCATGAAAATAGGGTATAAAAGAATTCCTGAAAATTCTTTTATGTTGGAGCTCTGTGTTCACATCTTTCTCAGACCTTGAATCTAGACTGGAAGGAATGATTTATTTTATCACGTTTTAATTAACCAAATTATATGATATAAAAGACTAAGAGTCTTTGCTTTGTTATCTTAAATACATGTATTTTCCAATAAGTATGATCACTGAATAATATATATAATATACAAAAGAAAATTATTTTTTTGAAAATATAAGTTCAGTAAGCCTATGGATTAATATGCCTTTATAGAATTACATTTAAAACAATATTTATTAAAATCACATTTTCCAACTTTCAATATCTCACATACATTTTTAAATGATATTTGACATGTGTGGTGATATTAGGAAAAGAAAAAGAATAATGTATACATATATATATGATCTTTAAATTGTATTTTGACCCAACAATATATTTTAAGAAAATAAATTGTAAACACTTTAATAGTTTTTAAAGAATATCTCCTTTAAGCAGCTCATCACCCGTGAAAGAAATAATCCACAAGGCAACTTAATTATAAAAATGTCAGATCTTAAGTGCAAACACTCACAAAGCACCATTATGAGATTTCAATGGCACCAAGAAGGACTCAGGTTAAGCTGCCAACTGTTCTATTTGCAAGTAAAATTTGCCCTCTCCCCTAATCAGCTGCTCTAGACCTGATTATTTTCCATTTATTTAATGCTCTCTGCCAGGCCTCTCAAATGTTTTAGTCCTTATTTTAGGACCATCTCAGACTCATTAGCTTTCTGTCTGACAGTGCCAATGTGGCTGTCTGACAGCCTGAAACTTGGAACTATAATGCCTCTGAGAGTGAAAATCTTTCCAGGAAAAGACTTTTTTTCTAAAAAAAAATTAAAACAGAAACATCATATACTTAAATAGCAATTTAAAGGATATTGCAGCAAATTGAGAAACTCTATATCATGTCTGCTATAATAGACTACAAATATGTTTAAAGAAACTACAGTCAAATAATTCATTTTTTCCATAAGTTGGGAAACTATCTTTTCTGTTACCTTTCATTACTTCAACTTCTTTTCTCAATTAATTTATACCCTTGAACATAATTAGCTGGGAATTAAGTTATCAATTTTGATTATAACCAAATATGACCAGATAGCAGCATTTAATATTGTTCAATCACAAAGTAGATGTAATCAGTGCTGTTATCACAAAACATATTAGTTTACATTGATAGAGAAATCTTGAGGTCATAAGCTAAATTTAAACCTTTTTGGTTAAACTATTAAACTACATTCTTTGATGAATTCAAGTTAACTCTTCAGTACCTCACAGTAACAAAAATTGGACTTAATTAACAACAAAAGAAAATTTCTCCTACTTTGTTCTGAAAGAGATTAATTTATCAAAATTTAATTTTTATACAGTTCTAAGCATTTACAAATTAGCGACATGCTAAGAAAATCAGCAGTAACATTCCATGATAGCTTTGTTTCGATAATAATTCAACTAGAATTGGTAAACCAAGTTATTGATGTGTTCTGTCACAAAAAAAGCCGGGTCTTTTCAGTCTCTTTTGATTTGGAGGCAAGCAAATCAATTGGAAGGAGATAGAATCTTATATCATGTCATAAATTTACATAAGAAAACCGTAAAAAATCTGATGGCTTTATGGTTTTGTACTAGGCACTTCAATCCCAATTATATAGAGATTCTCAAGGATGAAGAGCTGGTCTGAGGTCATATAGACAATGCTTACAACCTGATCATTCCACAGCATGTGCTCTCTCCTGAACTTCACAGTTTTTTTATTCTATTGTGTGCATTTATTTCTATGCTCATATCATTGGTACCACTTTATCACTAATTATAAAAGTGAGGAATATAACAATAATCTATCTGACTTCTACATATATATTTTTTAACTCACCATAGAAACAGAACTTTTAAAAACAATAGGTCTAAATTTTATATTCGATCTTTTTACGTTTATATCATGAGCTTTTCAGAATAAGTGTTCTCACATTTTATGCTCATTATTAGGCATGGTTAGACAGTACTATTTTTGTCATGCAAATGTGAATCATTAGCTAATGATATATTGATGCATGATTTCAAGAACAAGATAAAAGTCACTGTTTTGTTCTGAAACAAAATCATTGTATGGGAAAGCAAAAAAATAAATTGAATGGCGGTAGGGAAGTAGACTGAAAAGATGCCTCATAAACAAAAGGATCTGAGTTTAGTTCCTGGATCCCACTTAACAATACCAGTCAGAAATGATAGAGACCTGAACTACTGGCTCAGGAAGGTGGAGCCTTCAAAATGTCAGAGCAATGCAAAAGTAAGGTAAACGCAATCCAGGATAATTCCTCAAGTCACTTTTGAATCTCCACAAAAATGCTCAGCAGCCTCTGATACACACAAATACATACACACACACACACACACACGTGCACACAGCACACACACACACACACACACACACACACACATATATGAGTGCAAAAAAATTTCTTATCAGTAATCCTTAAGCAAACATTTAAAGTACCTTAAATAAATATAAACCATAATACATTTATAGAAGATAATGAAAGATCTTTATAAGTTGAAGATTTAAGGATAAGCATGGGATGCAGTAATTAAGGGCAAAAGAGAATGACATCTTGCAGTAGTTATACTATATTTCTATGATTAGGCTACAAATTTCTTCTATGATTTCATGGTTATACTGATTCCATGTCATTGTACAGCAATTAAGGGAAATATATGACCTTTAACTCCTCCATTCATTCAAGTTAAACCTTAATATATGATGGTAAAACAAGCATGGAAAAATTAAAATAGTCATTGTATTATAAATATTCCTATAAAATGAAATTTCTCATTTCAACACAAAGATACAGTACATAATGGCGTGTGTGTGTGATTGTTATACTTATCTGTATATTTACATAAGCCTTCAGATTAAAGGAAAAATAATGGTCAAAACACATTTTAATGATAGATCCATACATAAAAATCCTTTTGGTAAGATGACACTGAATGTCATTCTTCAAATACATGACTTACACAGATATTGCTTAGTAATTATACTTGGGCAATAAACAGCTTTTATAATGTTTGCACTATAAAAATAACAAAAAGTAATTTTCCTGGGATTCATCTTGTTTTAAGGTTAGGGTTTCGACCTGATAGACGCTTAAAAAAATGAGACTCTGTCAGCAATTCCTTTGTATTTTTCTGTTGTAATTCTCTTGTTCTTTCTCATTTTCTGTTATTAGTTGACATTGCACCTTATCTTTATATGCCTAATATGAAAATCATTTACCAAAATTGGAGTACCTTTGAGGTTCCATGTTCCTTATTTTGGTCTTTACTAAAGTCATGCCACCAGGTCTTAAGCTGGGACAGAAGACTATAGTCAGACTGACCTTTCTGCTTCCTGCATAAGCATTATAGATAGGTTTACAGCAAGGTCAGCCTGGAAAGCCGTGATCACATGCTCCCACACTGAGAACAAAGTCACCTTCTCAGTAGGCAGGAATTTTCTGCCACTCTTTCTTTCCCTCTCTGTAGGGAGAGGCCTCTCTGGTGAGCCTTGGAACCTGACCTTCCAGCATGACAAGACAATCTTCAGGAGACCATGCTGCTTCACAGCTAAAGCCACTGCTCTGCAGTGCTGATCTCACCCTCTCACACTCCGTCTTTAAAGCTGAGAATTTTGAATTACTTTGAATTACTTCAAGCTATGTCTCCAGCCTTTCTTAAGTCTGATGATTTTTATAATGTACTTCATCTTTGTGGAAATACCTTACATCTCTACAAAACATTTCCTGTTCTTAATATCTTCTTTAATTATTTGAATTTTAAAATACAATTATCATGGCTTGAATGTGAATTGTCCCCCACAGGCTCATGTGTTTGAATCATTAATTGTTTGAGAAAGTCATGACACCTTTAAGAGATGGAGTCTTGCTGGAAGAAGGCACCTTACAGGGTCAACAGGACTGGCCTAGAGAATGATTATTCTACCCTACTTCCAGAAGAGGTCTGCTCTTCCAACTGGCAGTTTTGAAGCTTTCAGCCACCATGAGGGATGACTTGGACTGCCTCCAGCTTCTGCCAGCCATCCATGCCCTTCCACAATAAAAGACAATATTTCCCCTCTGGAACTGTAAGCTGAATAAAGTCTCCCTTTCTCCCTTAAGTTGTTTAACTTTGGAAGTTCTCTCAGAGCAACAGATTGAAAGCAATATTGAAAGAACTGTTGAGGAAGCAGCAGTAGTCATATCTACAGTTATTTATGGTAGATTGCAAGCAAAAATAATCTTATAATGAGATGGTGAACAATAAACACAAGTGAAACCAAACACCCTTAACTTTTAGATACAGAATAAGGTAATTTCTAATGTTGATTTCTAAGTAGGAAGACTTTTAGGAAAGTCACTGGGAGAGACATAAAGTGATAGATGTTTCTGCTGCAAACTCAGGTAAAAGACAGAGGGGATAGTGCATCAAGCATCAGACAGAGATAAATTGCTAATTTGACTTCCTTTCATGCATTGTTTAGGATGGTTAACTTAGGAAATGAAAATATTTGTGTCAACCTGTGACTGGATTTTCCAGACTGAGATGGTGTTCCACAACTTTGGTTGCCTGATAAGACAGTCCACCTCGGTGTGAAGGTGAGGAAGAGCAGAACTGTGACTCTCATGAGTCAGAAAAGATGAGGAAGATGTTTTATTAAAAAAATCCTTCTGCAGTCTTACTATCAAATTTTTCTGACTCTCCAAAAAGACCCCATCTCCTGAAGTACCGGAGCTGTATTCACTAATCTACCCTGGGAATAAGCCTTTAAAACATGGAACTTTCTTTGAGTCTCTCCCCATATTCATACTGTACTTTTTCTGATCATAAAGCAAAAGCATCAACTCCATTTCTAAGCATCCAAATGTCAAGTGTTCCAGCAATGCTAAAAGGCTCAACTTCTCCAGCAAAACTCAGGCCATTTTCAACTCTAAGGCTCTGTAAAAATGTAAAAAAAAAGACATAATATATTTGTAAGATACAATAATGGGATGAAGACAGGATTAACATTCCTATTTGAACTGAAAATAGAGAAACTTAATGATCAAATCACACTAAGTCAAGCCTGAATCTTTTTGAAGTCAACATTACATTTTAATGCTTCATGTCCAGTGACTGGGATATACTATAGAGGCATTTTTTGACCAAAGACTCTGTACACTGTTAGTCACAGGTCACATTGCCTCTCTGTTGGAGAGTTCCTCTTACCTGGATGGAACACATATTTTGCTTTCTTCTTCTGCTGATAAATACCCACTAGCAATTATTTGAAGGTACCCTTTTAACAAATAATTGCAAATTTGCAAATCTTTCTTCACTGTAACTTTTTCTCTAGATATTTTCTGTAATATGAAGTTTTTGCCAATTTGAAATTTCCTCTACCTAGCAAATTACTCCACTGTTTTTAATGTATATTTTCAATGCCTGGCCCAAATGTTTTTTAAATTCTTTTCCATTTTGTAACAAATATAGTGTTTGAAGAAATTCCCAAAAGACTATTCTTTCTCTCCAGAAATATCAGTAGCAAAACCTTTAGTATGTAATATCCCATTGATCTTCAAGGATTTCCCCTGAATTACCTATTAAACTTCATCTATAGTATTGAGGGTTTTCTGTAGCTGGACCCTTAAAAATCTAAAAACCTTTTGCAAAACAATCCCATAAGATTTTCCTCACTGTCAGTATAGCTGTTGTAGCAACCATATTCTTGTTGCCAGTTCCTGAATTATTTATTTACCTTTGTGTAATAATTAAATGCCTGTGATTATTAACATGAAGAGTGAATGTTCAAATTTTAGTTACAGTTTCAGTGAAGAATGAAATGACTTGTCATTTTGGTCGTCTGTTGAGTAAGTAGTATGAGAAGGGAGAGAAATCTGTTTTATAATCCAGGAAACAGAAGTTTTCCTTTTTTGAAAATAAAATGACTGAAAAATTCATGCATGAAACTCGTTTCTGGGTGCATTCTACTAAGCAGCACCAGGTGATTTCCATGGCTCATGTTCAGATATTCTTACTCCCTCTCTTGAATACAGTATTCCAACAGTAAGATGAAGACAATTGCGAGGAACATTTCATTCACCCTACAGAACAATGAAGGAGTCTTTGTTCATTAGAACAGATGGCCAGTGTTCCTCCAGATTCACATCTGTATCGTCTTTTAGATGGATTTTTTTTCCTGAAGCAGAGATAACAATTATTTCCCATTGCTTTCTCAGGTGGCTTCCTCTTTTCAGGCACCATGACATGTGACTTCCACTTCCAGAGAAGCATTCATGAGGTTTATGCTGTAAAGTGACCAAGATGACAGTCACTGTGGACTCTATGGAATCTGGATTCTACTGCTTTGCCGGGCTCTCGGCAGCTAGTGCAGAAGAGAGTGCTGGTCCAGCCAGGCACAACCTGGGGCTGAGCAGGATGATGAGTGTGGCCGGCCCTGACCCCCCTCACCACCGGGGAAAGACACACCAGGCCGGGAGCTCTGTCGAAGCAGGAAAAGCCTCTTTATTCCAACAGTCAGGCCCTTACATACCCCACCCAACATCCCATAAATCCTAGCGTTAGTCTTTGCTGATTGGCCCTCTCAGCTAGGCAGTTTAACAGCACCAATTGTAGAAGGCATAGTCTTGTGAGATTTGTAGTCTCATGAGATCATTATGGGCTAGTGGGGTGTTACTATGGGCCAATCGCTGTTGTAACCTAAGGCTATATTACATCAGCCACAAGGCTGTGCTGAATTATGCTGGTGAGGCAGCTTAAACAGATCATGAAACTCTAGCCAGGCTCAGGAAGTTCCAAAAGGCCTTGTCCAGGGTCTTGATGAGGCCCAACACTGCTTGGCTTCTGTGCCAAGAATGGATGTGCAGTTACTGGCTATAACAAGTTCCACTCAAGTTTTTTCAGTATGGCTCTTGTCAAGGCCAAATCATACCAGACTTCAGCTTTGCTCACTGCTAGACTGCCTTAAGGACAAAGCTGGAAGACAACAGTAGCTATGCTTCTCCAGTTTCTGGGTTATTGGGTTCTTCATGCTGTTAGCAGAGGAGTTCTCCCAGGTCAGGTCAGGTCCTCACGATATAGGTTCACAGGATCTGAGTGGACAACATGAGAATCTGGCAATGTTTGCTAATAAATACAGTTAAAATTTAGAATAGGATGGAGAAGTAGCTCATCTGGGTAAGGCACCTACTCAAAAACCTGGCATCTTGAATTTGATCCCCAGATACCCACATGGTAGAAGGAGAGAACTCACTTCTGAAAGATGTTTTTTGACATCCCTCTATATGCCATGCCATACATACATATCTCTCTTTCTCTGTATCTCTCTCTCTCTCTCTCTCACACACACACATACACAAATGCAGTAAATAAAATTAAAAGTATGTAGACAGTGCAATTTCCAGAAATCAGATTTTAATGCTAAATTTCAAGAAGAGGTTCTTTGTCTGATGCAGAAATCTTCAAATTGTAGTTGTTAAATACAACTTCTGCCAAGGGTTGTATCACTTAAACTACCTCTATATCTGATACAAAGTTCTAATGGAGTCTTTTCCAGTTTATCCCAAGGCTAATAAATTGAAAAAAAATTAGTGACATATGAAAGTCAAGATTCTGAAATATTTAAACTGAAATTATGCTCATATTTACTTGACCCAATTTCTCCATTATCTCTAGAAAACTTCCTTATTTTTATAATTTTTCTAAAACAGTCCTTTTAAGAACATATGTGAATAATAAAGTACTTTACATAAATGCAAATTAGTTTTAAATTTTTTATTTATTTTGTTTATTTATTTGAGAGAGGAAGAGAGAGAAAGAAACAGAAAGAGAGAGAGAGAAGGACAGAAAGATTGAGACAGGTGTCATATAGTGACTATTGCGAAGGAACTGAGATTGAGATCATTCAAACTCAACAGAAATCAGCGAGGAATCCAAATCTAAATTTATGATGTTCTGAAGTGCCAAATGAAGGCCCATGAAGCTTTTATTAGGTGAACTCAGCTTATATGGCTTATATATAGTTTATACAGGATGTAATGTCAAAATAAAACAGAGCATTTCTATCAATACAACCAGGACACACATCATTTTCTTAGAAGCATATACAGAGAAGAAAGGCATTTTTTAAACTACATTTATTCATTCATTCATTCATTCACATAGTGTGTGTGTGTGTGCGTGCATGTGTGTGTGTATGTGTCTGTGTCTGTGCCTATATGTCTGTGGTGTGTATCAGATGGCATATGTGTTCCTGTGGGCAACCAAAGGTGACTTTGAAAATCATCCTGGATTGTTTCTATCTCCATCTTGCTTAAGTCTAGGATTTCCTGCCTCGGCCTACCATGACCAGAATTGCAGGCAGATACCATTTCTATCTGGTTTCTATGTGGGACTGGGTTCCATACTCACGGCTTTCTACTTGTGAGGCAATCTTAATCTCTGAGCTATCTCTCCAGTCCAAGAAAGACATTTTAAAACGTGTTCCCATTGTTTTGGGAAAAGGTGTAGTTATTCTATTCCTGGAACACTGGGCCAGTCAAGTTCTATGAAAGTTTGTTGACTAGTGAGCAGAATGACACTATTTCTATGGAACAAAGAAGGGTACACATCCACATATACCACATGGACTTAACAGGAATCAAACTCAACTCATGGGTTAGTGAGGAGGCACTTTACTTATTAAGCCACCTTTCTGAACCACACCCATTCACTTTGGATATAATAATTTCTTGAGACTCTTATTGCTTGACTGTTTATCAATCACTCTTATTTTTTATTTTTTTAATATGTATATTTTGTTATTTCTTCCACTCATACAAAGTTGATAAATATCCCATTCCACTCCCTCCCTCCATGTAAACCCTTTTGTTAAAAAAAACCCTTATTTTTGAAAGATATCAATGATTATTTTAAAACTAATTTCCACAATATGATTTACAAAAGTAGTAGTAATTTATTTTCATATCAATAATATGTTAGCAGTCAGTTTATTTATAATGTTAAGATTTGGCATTGCCACATTTTTTTTTTATTTTTAGTGTCTTAGATAAATATGCAGAAGCCCAAGGTTGAAATCCAGAATCATCCTGGATTGCTCTACCTATTTATTGTTTTGCTCTGGGATTTCACAGTCTCCATAGTAAAAGTTTGTTGTACATGTAATTGGAAAATATTTTCTGTGATTGATTCTGTGGCATCTAAAAATCCCTGAATAGGAGCTGTCATTCATTAATGTTATTATAATATTGTAAAATAGCCATATATACCATTATTTTATAAAGTCTGTCTTAGCTCTCCTTATGGATCATACTTTCACTTCTAAATCCTAGAAATATGCACCGTTATCTGAAGATTAAATATGTTATTCAAAATTTTTCCAAAATCTTTAAAACTTTACAATTCATCCTTACGTCTTTTCTAATTTTAGACTATTTTAATCTGAATGTGAATAATTACCCCATTTGTTATTGGTTTATATGAGGTTATCCACATTAATTTTATTTTTGAAACTTTTGGAAAATGCTATTTTACTGTATAAAATGGTCGCATATCAAATGGGAAAAATTTTGTGGAACAATTTGTGAGTTGTCTAGTCTGTATTCCATTTATCTTTTTATATTCAAATACAGAACCTTCTTTTATGTGTGTAGTTTTCATGAGACACTTAAATTCAGGGAGAATATTTCTTCACATATACCTTGTTTTTCTTTTACATATAACAACGGTGTACTTTTATTTCTGTGTACTTTCCAGATAGTTGATTCCATATCTCAAAAAGTCTTGATGAAATCTATTATCAGAAATGCATTAAATCATTTTCATCAATTAAAATGAACTAACTCCTTCAATAAACTATGCTGAATCTGAAAATATAACACTATGTTTCTGTGTATATGGTCTAGATATTCTTGTTTCTATTGTGGTTGTTGTTTTGTGTTCTGTCCTTTAAAGTACACACGTCATATATTTGATTCATTATATACACTTCAAACCAAAATAAAAAAAATCCTCAAAAGAACTTCTTTTAAAATAAGAGCTTTTGTGGCCTGTTTTGTGTGGCACTGCACTATAATTGCTGCATCCTTGTATTCATTCATCACAAGTATGCAGAGACATAATCGACCATTATACCTTTAATGTCTAACTACTGACCTCAAAGAATGCAGATTATTTTAAAGTCTTTCTTATACATATTATGTAATTTCTTCATACACAGTCAAGTCATTTAAAGAAAGTATCCTTTTATTTCATTTTTACATAGGTGTGTTCAATGTCCATTTTTTGCCCATTTGTACTTGCTGAAATTCATGCCACAATGTTCAATAGGGATCAGGAGGTGACTCTCCTTTCCCTGGTCTGGAATAAATATATATTTTTAAACTGTCATTATCATGTATAAATTTAGTATTAGGTTTTATACATTTATGAAGTTGAAGAATCTTCATGTTCATTTATTTTTTTTTCATTTTTTATTATTATTTCCGCTCATACAAACTTAATATGTACACTGGTTCCCTCCCTCCCTCTTCCTCCCCCCTACCCCCTGCTCCACCTCCCCTCACCCCTCCCTCCCCATCCCCCAGTGCAAAATAAGTAATGAGACACCTGGTTAAGTTCACACTTTCCTTCCTGATCATTTACAACTGAGGGGGTATGATCTCACCAGAAGGGGAGGGCATATAGTCTGGCAGATAAAAAGTAACCATTTTGCAAATGGGTGATTGACCCCTCCCTCACTGTGGGTTCCTACTTTTATTACATCTACTTTTGAATATACTCTTACAACAAGACTCTGGTTTAACAGCTTTTTATCTCTGGCCAGGAAGTAACATACAATGCCCATCAGGATGGAGTGAAGGGCATTGCAGAAGCAGCAAAACTGCAAAAGAAAATCAACGAACCATAATCCAGAACTTCAGAGACTCTGTATCAATCACCTAGGACTAGGCCAGCCTATTTTGTAAGAATGCTATCACAATTAAGTTTCAAATTTTGTAAAATAGTGTTTTTGATTAATTGACAGAATCATGCCATTTCTTTAGTTTGTTAGTATACAGTGTACCAAGTAATTTTGAAATAATATTGTGTTTTATAACTCTTAAATAACCTTAATTTACTAGCAACTAGTTCAACCACACAGTAATAAATACTCTTTGATGATATTTGTTGAATAATTTCTGCACATAACTTGATATGGGATATCACAGGTATGTTATTGTATTTTTATTTCTTGTTATTATGTTTGTATGATGTTATGTCAAATTAATAATTGTAAATTGAAAATAAATTGAAAATTGAAAATTACAATTGAGTATCTAATGTAAAAAGATATAAATGAGACAGAAAATAAATAAATAAAATTGGACATGATGAAAGAAAGATTCTTATAAACAATTATGTAGTACTAGCTAAAAAAATTCTGTCCAGCTTTTTATGTATACCCATTCTGATCTAATTGGTGTATAACCCAAGCACAGGGGTCATAGGCATAAATACACACACGCATGCATGCTTGAATGCACAAATGTACTTTCACAAATACATGAGACCAGCAGCTTTCTACTAAACTCCAGACTCCTACCACCTTGCTATCCAGACCATTAATATTTAAATTATATTCAATATAATATAGGTAATATACTCTTCCTCTCTTGATCATTAAGAGCTTCAAATTCTTCAGTCTTGTGGAGCTCAGATAGTTGAGCCAATCAAAATCTAAATAATTTACTCTAGAGAGAGCTGCTTCATTCTTTAAAAATATCTGCCTTAAAAACGTAAGTTTTAGTTCCTAAACTTTGGTATAGTTCCCAACTGCAATCAATAGGGTCAAGAAATAAAATTTAGAGGTTAAATTTGTAAAATTCATTAAATGAGCATTTAATATTTTAGCAGGTATACATACATTTATATACTTAATGCATATGTTTAATGGATTGTGGTAAACCATATTCATTGAAAATTTGTCTGTTTCATATCAATTATTAATTTAAAAGTAGGCAAGTTTTGTACTTGTCTCCTTTCTTTTGTTCCTGATTTTGACAGTGTTTCAAATTTCTTAGCCATTTATAAGAATCAACTGTTTTAATTATTTTCACTACTTTTTTTTTTTTTTTTAAATTTTTTTTTATTATTATTATTTATTCAACTGTGTGTATGTGCGCGCGCGTGTCTGTGTGTGTGTGTATGTGTGTGTAGAACCACGGACGAATTCGCGAACCACCATGGACGCCTCCACCTCCTTCTGCCCCGGGATTCACAGGCTCCGCCCTACCAGGACCAGAAGCGCAGGCCGCCCCCGCTTCCGTCTGGCGTCTATACGTGGGATCTGGGATCCGAACTCGGGACCTTCCGCCTGCAAGGCGGAGGCTTAACCCCTGAGCCACCTCTCCAGCCCTTTTCACTACTTTTTTAATATCTAACTTTTTAAATTTTTCTATTTGCTTTAAATTTACATTGATTCTTATTTTTATAGATTTTTATAGGTGTGGATTTATATCAATTAAAGATTTCCTTTTTTAAAGTAGATATGAGTAGTTTATTTTTTTCTAATGAGGCAGCTGGAACTTATTTAAGACTTTCATTTTAGATGTGTTGCTCTGATACCAATCAAGCAGAGAAAGAGTTTATTTGGCTGCTTCCAGGTTGAGGGTGAAGCCTGAGTACAGAAGACAGGAGTCCCTTGTTTCCCTTCTTCCTTAACCTTTCTTAGAAAGGGTTAGAGGTAGAAGTGAGGGAGTGAGTCCAGAGAAGACTCATTCTCAGTTTTCTGACTGTGGTAAGGCAAGAGTGTGGTGCCTCTATGATACCTTATCAAGGGCCCAGTCTTTGCTCCTCCTTCAGTGATTAGTGGTTCAGGAGAATTGGACAATTGATTTTCCTCTGAAATGTTCCTGTTATTTTTCTTCTCTCTCTCTCTCTCTCTCTCTCTCTCTCTCTCTCTCTCTCTCTCTCTCTCTCTCTCTCTCTCCCCTCCCCCTCCCCTTTCCCCTCCCTCTTCTCCTCCTTAAAGGTAGAAAAGCTCTTTTGTCTGTCTGTTGTTTTGTTTCATTTTTGGGGTGGTGAGGGAACATGGACATGTCCAGGTCACTGATTTCTCCAAGTCCTAACTGACCAAAGGAATAAAAAGAAAACTTGTTCCTCCTTTGATTCATTTTCCAGGGTCTTAAAGAGATTTTTATTTTTTTTTAATTTCTGCTTAGTGTTTTTATATTAATAAACAGCTTTAAATGTAAAAACAGAAAATTAAGGAAAATGGGTTCCTCTTTTAGAAGAGAGGAAACATGTAATGATATATTGCTGTATTGGAAACAATAAAATAGCTCATTTCCACTGAAATATAATAATTTTATAATTTATCTCTTTGAAAACAGTTCAGCATCATTATTTCAGACATCTATGGAAATTGTCAAGTCATTAAGATTATTTTAAAAAATACAATATAAACTAACAATTATCTGAAGCATATTAAAATAGGTTCATATACTTTGCAAAAATATTTTAAAGTATTTATTCTAGTAATGTTATGCATAAAAGAAAGGTAAATTTTTTTCCAAATTTGCATTGATATTTTTAATGAGTAAAATGGATTCCATCAGCATTTTCTGCTCCATTTTGGAAGATGAAGCACTTATCATTTCTACTTATAATTATCTCATAACTAATCAAGTGAAGAATTGGAAATCTATGATGGAAGTGAGCCACCTTTTTATTCAAAATTTACCTCTCTGCCATACCACATAAATCTTCTCTCTCCTTTCTGGTACCATTATTCACTTACCAGGGTTATAACTTTTATTTTAAATGTGAAAGAAGGAAAACACTAACCAAGAACCAAATTATATTATTATTATTTTAACTTCACTGAGTGTTATAAGCCACAAGTATATTTAATTTCTTTTAGTTTATAGTAACTATAACACTATGGACAGGTAATACGAAATTTTAAAATCAAATCCAAATGAAAGTGTGAAATAAGGAAAACTATTGTGTCCTTTTTATTATGTAAATTTTTAAAAATACAATGTATTTTTATTTCCCCCCTATATTACCCTACCTCATCCCAGCCTCCTACTTTAGAGTTTGTCCTGATTGGCTTCAATCTATCCAAGGGTCTTTTAATGTGTGTCCCACTGAGTCCAAGATAGGATGCCTGTTATTACATGTGCCTTGGTACATGCTTTAACATAGGCGATATGCCATGGGATTTCTAATAATAAACTTATATTTATTGTAACAATTCTTGAGAAATTCATATACTTAAAAGCAACCCAATGGTTTTAATGATTGTATGAAGGTTTACAATGAATCAGGAGTTAAAGTTCTCATATTTTATTATAAGTTACAACCATGTTGCTCTGGCAGTATATCTACTCTTGTTGATAACAGTTGAATCTAGTTTCATGTGTCTCTCCAGTCAAATAAATTTAGTGCACATACAATTATATTAGACTTGAATATTTTGAAATTCATTTAATCAGCTTGAGAATGTTACAGCATTACTTAAATGAAGTTAATAAATAGGCAGTCTATTATATTATATAGTAATTAAGTATATATGAAGCAGGAAATTAGATACTGGTTATTTTCATTATTCACTCTTACCTTTGGTCTACTGCATCAGGAAAAAGTACAAAGATATAGATAGACCCTTATGAAAATAGATTTTACTGTTTTACAAATAAAAATTACACAAAACCCCATATGAAAACTCTTTTCAATACTTATAATCACAGAAAACTCAGACAAAAATAGTTTTTTTCATTTGGAATAAAATTGACTTCCATCACTTCCCACCAGAGCCATGTGGAATTATTCTTGACAGAAGTAATAAAGGAAAGGACAATTACATAAATGCATCAAGTGAATCTTAAACCTTTTTATTTCTGTATTATGTTTTGGAAGCATAAGGTAAGCACCCCTAATTTGAAAATTTGAATATGAAGTTTTCTCTGAAAATTTTCTGAGTCTCAATAATGTGTCATGAATAGAAAGTTTAATACCTAAACCTCATGTAATGAGAGACAGACACACTAAAAGTAGCCCATAATTAAGCCATTAAATTCTGTGTATAGGAAAACTGTAGAACAGATATGAGTGTGGTATTCATATATGGGTTCCATTTTCAAGAAAACTTACGTGTATACATATTTTCTAAGGTCCATCAAAATAGTGAAAGACAAAATAACCTGTAGAACTCCTAGTACTTCAGACAAGCTATATGAAATCTGTAATTATCACAACTATCCTAAATTACTGTGATAATTTATCACATAGTTATTTTTTAATGTATGAAACTAGTAAGAGATAAATTTCTGCTCAATGACAGACAATAATTTGAAATTGGTCTTTTTAGTATTGCCCTTACTAAATGCAGACAATTTATTAACGGACGGAGATGCATATGCTTATGAATCCAGGGAAAAGAGATTTAATATTCATCTTTTACAGTAATCCCCACAAGATCCACAGGTATTGCCCTGAGTGCCTCATCAGGAAAAGTGTCTTGAACATTCACAAAGGATATAATCAGACCAATCTTGTGACATTCCTGTCCATCATACCCACTCACACTTGCTGCAAAGTACATGATATACTCACATGAAAACACACATTTAATGTACAAAAAGAGAGGCATTTGATAGTAGGCCAAAGGAAACTTGTTTCCATGGACAAGCTGAGTGATTTAGCTAAAATCCAAAAGTGTACAGCAAGCTGTCTTTCTTTTTTAAGCAAAAAGAACTGTTTTATGAATTAGCTTCCTGTGGAGAGTGATATAGCTTATTAAAATTTAGAATTTATATTTTATATTCAATAAATGCTGAAACTCTCTTAACTATTTGCACTTAGAACTAATATTTTCAGAAAATGCACTTGTGTGTATGGCGCATTCTACTCAGTAAAGAAATGGCACTTGGGGCTGGAGAGGTGGCTCAGGGGTTAAGCCTCTGTCCTTCTGTCAGGCAGAAGGTCCTGAGTTCAGATCCTAGACCCCACGTATAGACGCCTAGACCCCACGTATAGACGCCGGGCGGAAGCGGGGGCGGCCTGCGTTTCTGGTCCTGGTAGGGCGGAGCCTGTGAATCCCTGGGCAGAGTAAACCAGGAGGAGGTGGAGGTGTCCATGGTGGTTGCCGAATTCTTCCATACATACACACATACACACATACATACATACACACTCGCACACACGCATACACACACAATTGAATAAATAATACTAAAAAAATTAAAAAAATGGCACTGTGCTGCCCTTCCCCACAGAGAGGGGTGTGAAATGCTTCACCTCATATACGGATGGTCAGAAAATTCATTAATTATTTGTCTACAAAACAAAAGCCACTTTCCTTGGTAGAACACAAAAAATAAAAATCAAACCACTGATGTAACATCCAGTCTCATAAATCAATTTTTATGAAATGTTAGACTGTTTTGAAAAGTATATTCATGAGATCAATCAAAATTTGGTTCCCAAAATATAATTATCTGACATCTCTTTTTTGTGGGAAGGGTAAAACTAATGATGTTAAGAAAGGTTTAGGCTTTGTTCAGAATCACCAAATTTAAACACATCTAAACATTTTGAATATTTTTATTCAACTGTGTGCATGTGTGTGTGTATGTGCGTGCCCGTGTGTCCGTGTGTGCGTAGAACCAAGGACAAATTCGCGAACCACCGTGGACGCCTCCACCTCCTTGTTTACTCTGCCCCGGGATTCACAGGCTCTGCCCTACCAGGACCAGAAGCGCCAGGCCGCCCCCGCTTCCGCCCGGCGTCTATACGTGGGGTCTAGGCGTCTATACGTGGGATCTGGGATCCGAACTCAGGACCTTCTGCCTGCAAGGCGGAGGCTTAACCCCTGAGCCAACTCTCCTGCCCCACATTTTGAATGTTTTAACTAGTAAAATAGTAAATTTGTCTTATCATGAAACAATTTTATAACTACTAAGATACCAGTTAATGTATTGACCCATAACAAGGAGTCAGCAGACTTGATACAAGATCATACAGTAAATAGAAAGGATATGCCAAGAAACACATGAGCAAAATGAGAATTTTTGTCAAAATTTGTACAGATTTATTTATTTATTTTGCTTGAGTGTGTGTGTGTGTGTGTGTGTGTGTGTGTGTGTGTGTGTGTAACACAGGGCAATGTGTGTCCTTGTGGAGGACCAAGGGTAACTTTGGGATTCATCCTGGATTCCTTCTACCTCCTAGGATTTTCCAGGCTCTCCTCAGTAGAGCCAGTAGTGCAGGCCCTGACTATTTCTGACTAGCATTTTTAAGTGGGACCTGGGATCTGAACTCCAGTCCTTCTGTTTGTGAGGCACTCTAAACCTCTGAGCCCTAGTGGACTCATTCTAACCCTGCACAACTATTTTGAAGGATTATCATTTATAAGTAGTGTTTTTTTTCTTTTGACCTAATTCTAAAGTCATTTTTCTTCTTATTTCTAGTTTTTCTCTCTCTCAAGCACACACACACACACACACACACACACACACACACACTCACATACACACACAAATGCATACATAAAAAATAAATAAGATATTAGAAAAATGCCATTGAATGCTCTTTCAATTTGCAGGATATTTCATTCAGAGTAGTCTCAAATTAACTTTGAAATTGTGCAGTAAGCAAAAAGGTGCTTTGGAAACATTTACTTTGTTTTTAAATTATTGACTCTTTACGATTAATTGCCTAAGTACTTTTGTGAATAATTAGGCTTCATAAACAATATATTTACTTTCTAGATTTTTTAATTACTTACAAATGTTTTTTTCAAGCATTGGGTTTAAAATAATTTAATTGGAATTAAATTTCAAAATTTGTTTGTGCAATTGGACTGATGCTGACCATAGAAAAGATAAACATTGGTTTAAAATACTCTATAGCTTCGGTAGAATATAAATTTTCTACTCTTCAAAATGACTATTTTTGGAATGCTTTTTTGAAAAAAATACTGCCTTCCTAAGTTTTGATTTAATCCCATGTAACCCTCTAAAGTCAAAGGATTTTTTTCACTTCTCAGTATGATTGTGCTTATGTTTTCTACTGACTTTTCTAGAGACTCAAGTTGTTTAAGTTTCATATGCCCTTGATCTATAAAAATGTGATTCAACCCATTTATGGAAACAAGGATATTCTCTTCCAGTTTACAATTACAGATTTATATTCACCATGACAAAAAAGTTACTAGCACTGGACAAAAGATATGACCCCATGATATACAATATCATGGATAGCAGGGTAAGGATTAATGTTGCACACTTGTTTTATAGGCTTCTAAGCTTGCCAATCTATTATCCAGCCTTCTATCATTATCCACCTGCCCAAGGAGAACATATGGTCCACATGATCAGACATCTATACTTCAATTAAAGCAATTAAAACAATCTGCTCCAAGCTTGACTTGAGAATGGACTTCTCTGACTAAGTCTTCATATATATATGATGAGAACTCAGCTCCCAAGTGTCAAGTTGAAAGCAAAAAATAACTAGGAGACAATTGTCACATAATCCCACTTCTTGTTTGTCCTTGAAATGTAGTGTGGCCATACTCATAATTTCAGAAAAAATATTCCATCTGGCTATTGTCCCTATCATATGCAATCTTTTGAGTATGTAAGACAGTAGGATTGTGTAGTTGACATTTATATTTGACCATATGAAAGTCACTTTAGGGCTGGAGATATGCCTCAGAAGGATCTGAATTGGATTTCAGGTCCCATGTAAAAATGCCAGGTACAAATTGTTGTGGCCTAAACTTCTGGCCCTGGGTGGGCCAAACCTGGGAAATCCCAGAGCAAAGCAAAAGCAGGTAGAAACAATCCAGGATAATTCATGAAGTCACCTTTGATCTTCCACAGGGACACACACACAAATGATAGATAGATAGATATATATAGATAGATAGATAGATAGATAGATAGATAGATAGATAGATACATACATACATACGTAGATACATAGATACATAGATACAGAGATACAGAGATAGATACAGAGATAGATAGGTAGATATAAAAGTCACTTCAAATTTTATATCTCAATAGTTAAACATTCATATCCAATTTGGACTGTGTACTTTCATCCTTTTCCTTTAATGTCATCGTTTCTTCCAAATTTATCTGTCAGTTATTGCATCCAAAGGCAGAATATTTGACACATTGGTAAATCCTAAGCACTTCAGTTTAGCAATGTTTGTTTCTGAGGGTTTTTCCTCTCTACAATGTGAACCTAGAACTAAGACACCACAATAGAATGATTCACTACTTTGAATTCTATTCCTTCTTAGCATAATGGTTTGAGTTGTTTCCCCTCTCCCTTGAGTTGTCCGTCCCAAATACATAACTCATGTTAATGTGTGGGAACATCATGGCAATTTCAGAAGTTGAAGCCATGCTGGAGTAAAGCCCAAGACAGACTTTAAGTATTTGGTCATCTAGCTCTGTTTCTGCTTGCAGATTGTTCTTGCTGTATGTTTCCAGGATAATTTCTATGACCTAAGCCTCTTCCAGCTTCTGCTGTCTGCCATAGCTTTCCTACCGTAATGAGCTATAGTCCTTTTCTGGAATCATAAGCCTAATTCAGCTCCTTTTCCTCATGTAATCTGGTTAAAACAGTGTTGTCTCACACCAACAGAGAAGATAACAACATAAAGATTAGTTCTGAGAAGTGGGGTGCTGAACTGAAAAGAAACTTCTCAGAAGATGAAATTCAATTGTCTAACAAGCATCTTAGAAAATGTTCTGCCTTTATAGTCATAAGGGGAAATCAATTTAAAACCTCCCTGATATATCATCTCACTCCAGTCAGAATAACTATGATCCAAAACACAAACGATAGCAAAGGCTGGCATGGATGTTGGGAAAAGGGGACCTCACACATTGCTGATTGCACTTTAAACTCATACAACCACTTTGAAGTTTAGTTTGGAGGTATCTAAAAAAGTTAAAACTCAAAATTCCATATGACCCAGCCGTGTCAATCCTAGAAATATTTCCAAAGAACAGTGTATCCTACATCAGAGACACATGTACAATGAAACATGTACCATGTTTATAGTAGCCTTTCTTCTTGAATGGAAAGAAATAAAACAATCTAGATATCAACAGTAGACAAAAAATTAATGAAAATTTGGTACATATATACAATGGAATACTATTCAGCAGTCAGGAAAGGTTAATGACATTTGCAAGCAAATGGGTGGATCTGAAAGAAATCATACTGAGTAAAATATTCTAGGAGCAGATGGACGGATACTATATGTTCTGCCTTATAAATGGATCCTAATATTAAGCTATCATTTTATTATTATTATTTATTCAATTGTGCATGTATGCATGTGTACACGTGTGTGTGTGTGTGTGTGTGTGTGTGTGTGTGTAGAACCACGGTGCCTTCACCTCCTCCTTGTTTACTCTGCCCGGGGTTCACAGGCTCCGCCCTACCAGGACCAGAAACGCAGGCCGCCCCTGTTTCTGCCTGGCATCTATACATGGGGTCTAGGATCCGCACTCAGGACCTTCCGCCTGCAAGGCAGAGGCTTAACCCCTGACCCACCTCTCCAGCCCCCTAAGCTATCATTTTTATGGACACAAACAGAAACTCTTACGACACCCAAAAATGTAAAGGAAGACAAACCCTGGGAACGGGGGTGGGGTGGGGGGGAGGAAGTTAAGAAGATCCCAAAGAGTAGAAACAAAAGAACATCAGCAAAATCTTCTTTAAGAAAAAAAAAGTTTCTATATAAGAAATGGAGAAGGAAGAACATGAATAGGATACAGTAGGGAGTGGAGTGGGGTTAGCCTCTAGGTAACCAATCACCTGCATTCTGAACCTTCACTACCCTTCCCAACCCCATGATAGGGAACACACCCTCCCAGCACTGCAAACTAGTCTCACAACAGCAGAAGGAGAATACACTTTCAATACTAAGCATAAACACCCAAGAGTAAAATTCCATCTAAATACCTCTCATTTTACTTTAGATGGCAGAGAATCTCAATAGTCACACATAGTAAAGCCTAGCACAGTGGAAATAGATTACAATAGACAACCAGAATACAGAATTGAGCCAACCAAGTCTCTCTCCCTCTGAGGCTCAGCAGAAGAGGGAGCAGTAAGATTTTAAGAGCATAAAGATGGAGAAGTCCATTGCTAGCCAAGGCATTTCACTCAAGACAGGGCTGCTTCAACCAGGAACTCACTGCTATAAGACCCATTCTTACTAGACCAGCGCAATGACTGACATACCAATATGCCCCTATAGGCTAGTGAGACTCAGGAGATATAATTTAATTCAGAGGGAATCTTAGGGACTGGGGCTACATAGGTAAGGTGGAATGCCCCTGTCAGTGGGTCTGCCCAAGAAAGGACTATTTGGTCTGCCACAGAGACCTGAAACCCCATTTGAGAAGATTTTCCTGAGGAATTTGAGGAATTTTTGGGACCCATAGAAGCAGACAGATGGAAGGATGTGAGGGAGTGGAATGGATTGATGTATCTAGAAGGGAAAGAGGGAGGCAGAGATGAAGGGAGGGGGTAGAAATAATTACTCATTCTGTGTATTAGTCAGGGTTGTCTGAAGAAACAGAATCTAAAGAATGTAATATAAATATAAATATATTATTTATATTTTATATGTAATATAAATAAGTTTATTAAACTAACTCACAATAAAAAAAATAGTGTCCTTCAAAGTAGCCACCAGTTGCTGCTTCATTCTTGACCAGAATGTTTCATAAAGTCAAAAGATCCCAAAAATGTCTCAAGCCTTTATGTCTTTGGAGGGTTGAAGAGGCTGCTTTCTGACAGCGATGAAGAACAGCTGGGCTCTGTGTCAGCAGTGAATGATGCTAGCAGTGTAGACACCACAGCAAGTGGACACAAGATAAGGGAAGAAGCAAGTCCCTTCTCATTGTACTTCCTATAATCTGATCCACCACTGGAAAGTACTACCCACTGTAGGCTGGGTTTTTCACAGCAATTGATTAAGTACCTGAAGACTTGTTTGGGGGCCTGTTCCAACCATTAACCTTTCACAACTGTGCCCCAAGCAATCTGCAACTGTTCAAGTTGACAATAAAATGTAACCATAACAGTGTACATCTACAACTAGAGATAGATAGATAGATAGATAGATAGATAGATAGATAGATAGATAGATAGATAAAAAAAGACTAAGAACATCTGAATAATTTGGCACCAAGAAGTATGTTCATTGCTGTGATGTGGTTGGGGTACCTTTGGGATTCTTTGGAGGTGGATAGTGCGGAATGTGAAGAACTTTTTAACTTTGGTCTAGGAAAGCTTAGAGAGTCATTGAGATTTGAGGATGTTAAAGATCCAGAGTCAATGTGGGACATATACCAAATAGGGCTACATACCATAGGAAAATGCAGACCAAGACCATGATGTGTTCTATTGGCAGCTATGCTGGCAGGTAGAAATGAAATGCTCTGGAAATGACATGATTTCAACGAGTGATTTATATTCTGGAGACTTGGAACTATAGGATTTGGAGTTCTTTCTTATATATAGTCTTTCCTATATATGACACATTTCCTCCATTTTGCAATAAAGAATTTTATTCTGTGTCAATAAATGTTGAAAATATATAACTTGTCATCTTGTTTTTAATGGAAGATCACCAGAGACTGAATAAAGTTTCAATACAGACTTTAGACTTTGGATTTTATGCCCTAAAGTCTTTGGGGACTTTTAAAGTTGTACTGTATCATGAACTGACCATTTACCCATGGGTGACAGGGGCAGGAATGTCATAGTTTGAATATGAGCTGCTTCCCAAGACTCATATATTTGATTCCTTATCTGATGTTAACATTTAGAGAGGTCATGGTACCTTCAGGAGAGGGCAGCTTGCTGGAGGAAGGCATGCCACAATGGGGGGCCACAGGGTTTTTTTGTCGTACTCTAGTCCTGCTTCTTCTTGATATTTGCTCATGTTATATCTAACATGATGACTACTGTGATCTGAACCTCCCCCAGTTTCTTCTGTCAGCTATGCTTTTCCTGCAATAAAAGACTATAGCTCTCCCCTAAAACCATAAACCAATCTCTTTTCCCAATTAATTGGGTATGAATGCTGTTTTATAACCACGAGAGGGAAAGTTAAATGCGACACATAGATTTACCTATTTACCTTTTCTGGATAATGCCATTGAAATTGCTTAAGAGTGAGATTATACCTATTTCACAGACTGCTGCATTTATAATGTTTGCAATTATCTATGGTACATATTAAGCAATAAATAAATATTTAATTGTATAGTTCACCCATGGAATTTCTCAAGACCTGCTAACAGATAGACAGATTCTTCAGCTTACTTGTCCCTCTCTGAGGTAGTGTTTCTTTATCTTTGAAGTCAAATTTGAGAGACTTTTCCATCTTGCATCTGATTCATATTAACTCTTCTGTTGCAAATCTGAAACTCATTTCAGGTATGGCTTTCTCCTATCTTATATTTACTTGCAATGTCAATATGGAACTTTATTTCCTATTAATTTACTCCATCAATTTCATTTGTGATAATTTTCCCTATATAAGCAATTTTCTGTTTTAATTTTTCTGTCACTGCTTCTACTGTGGCTTGTTATTCAGTTTTTAATAAAGAAATCTGAAGCATTTAATAGGAAAGAAAGTTTACAAAGACTGAAGATAGCTAAATAAAGTACAATGAATTACATTAGTTTTCTTTTTTTTTTTCCTCTTCATACAATGTAACCTGTCTTTCAAGTGTTTCAATTGCTTCTGAGGTTGGTCATTTGACACATGTTTACTCACTCATATTTAGTATCCCTAAAAGTAAAAATAAAAATGCTACATATACAAAAGCTGTGTCAAACCCTGTGCAGGAGTCAGATTATTATTTAGTTTAAGATAACAATTGTGATAAAGATAGCAAATGTAATAAAAATAAGTTTACTGTACCATGTTAGCCTGACCAAAGACTAATACTAACCTAATGTTTATGATTCATTAATCCTTGAAATTGTATTTTTATTCAAAAACAAAGGTATATCTTAAGAATAAACCTATGCCTTCCTGGTCACTTCTTACACATCAGGAAGGGATAGGGACTGGCAGATACACAGTAACCATCCCACAAATGGGACACTGAGCCCTCTCACTGCTGTGTTCCACTCCCATTCTTCCATCTATCTTTGAGCCATCTCTTATATTAAGATCTTCACTTAAACAATCTTTTATCTTTGGATAGGAGGTGACCTTCCATACCAATCAAGATGCAGCCAAGGGCAGTGCAGGAAAAGGAAACCTGAAAGCAACAAAAAAATATAATTCAGAACACTAAATACCCTGCATTAATCACCTGGAATCAGACCAGCCAAATTTCTCCCCATCCTAAAGCTCAGGGAACTTTGTAGCAGAGGGGGAAGAAAGATTGTAAGAGTGTAAATATGGGGAGGACAAATGATGTGGAAGATACTCACACTAGTTAGAGCTGCAGCAGCCAGAATTGGATTTTGCCTGACCTCCATCAATGACCCTCCAAAGTCTAGCATGGATCACAGGAGAGAAAGCTCCAGGCAGTAAGATCCTTAGAGGCATTCATTAAAAGTCATAATACAGTTCCCACATTAACAGGGAGCCCAAGAAGGGGTTACAGGCTATGTCACTGAGTCCTGAACCCTCACTAGAGTAGAGCACTCAGGAAGGTTTGATATTCACACAAAAGGATGCTCCAGGGGATGGGAAGGAGGAAGGGGAGGCATTGGCAGATGGGGAGGGAGGGCGGGAGGTGAAAGGAAGAGGGGGAGGAAGGAGAGTGCAAGGAGGGATGACTGGGGAGGGGAGGAGGGAGAGAGTGGACCGGGATACCACACAGCTTGTATGATTAGAAAAAAAGAAAATAAATAAAATAAATAAACTTATGCCAAAAAATCGAATTCTTAGCTTCTTAAAAGTAGAAATTCCATGTTCCACTTTCTATAATATGACCACAAGTTTTCAGAACATAAGGTCTGTATTTTTTTTTGAAATTTGTTCGTTCTAATAGTTCAAGTAAAGTAATATCATTATACATGCATTTTAAATTAGTTTAGACATCAGTGATGAAAGATACAATACTTTAAATAGAATTATGTTATTATTGTGCCACAAGAGTGAATAATTAATTCTAAGTTCAACAATTTTAGACACGGTTTGACAAATGAAGTTTGGAAGAAGATATATAAAAATACTATAGAGTTTTCTCCATCCCGGGGTGCCTTTGTTCACCCCACTGCATGCCTGCCTGTCCGTCATCCCCAGGTGAGTCCACCCCGCTCCAGACCCCCAGGTGGACTCATGTCCCAGCAGGACCCAGGCTGCCTTGGGCTTTAGCCTGGGCCATCCCCCCACCCCACCTCCAGACTCCAGCCCCTTTCCTCCTCCCGCCCGCTTATCCGCCCAACTGGACAAGACTTGCTCACGTTCCTACATCCCCGGAGCTTGGGAGGGCCACTAAACCATGTCCCAGGTCCCAGGGGAACAATTCTGCCATCTGCCATCAACATCAGCCCCTCTGCTTTTCAGCCCCCCCCACCCACACACGTGGTCTACAGAAGACACACTGCTACTCAGAGTTCAATAGAGTCCAAAGAAAACTCAAGCAAAGTTTTAAGCGTTAAAGGCCATACATCTGAAAACCTCTACAATCATCCTATCACATGGGAGAGATTCTTCACATCCAGCCCAAAGATAAGTGAACCTCCTTTTTTTTCACCTTACTGTTCCTTTCTAATATTGATCACTATAGATTAACTTTTCCATACAGCCACACCAAGAACATATACAACTACAGGGAGTACACCATTCACTTTCACATATCACCAAAATACTACATCGTAAAAGTGCACTACCATACTAATATTCATCTCCTGTTTACTTAACCTGACTGATGTACTAACAGCCTAATAGCCTCAACCAGGAAATAACAATAACAAAAGACAAATATACCCAACCCCAAGGCAAGCACTAGAAAAGTAATAACTGCCCAAGTGTAGTAATACCAACTAATTCAGTTCAGTCAAAAACACACAGAAACTAAAAACCCCTAGAAGACAAAACAATGCCCAAGTCAAAGTGCAGATACATGAGAAACGAAACCCAAGGAGACCAATCTCCCACTGAAAGAATTAACCCCTTAAGGATGGATTCCAACCAGAACAAATTCACAGAAAACAGCCAAGAAAGCCAGACCCAAGATAACGACTTTCAAAGTATGATCATTACCATGATTAATATTATGCAAGAGGAAAGCCAAGAGGAGTTAAACAACAGAATCAACCACTTTGAACAGGAACACAACAGGCATTTGGAGGAGTTGAGAAAAACAGTTCAAGAAACAGAAATAGGCATAGAGCAGTTAAAACAGACTCAAGCAGAGTTTAAAACTGAACTAAAAGACAAGCTATCTTCAACCCAAAGCTCAACAGAGAGTCTTATCAGCAGAACTAAGCAGAAAATAGAAATTCAGATCTTGAAGACAAAGTGGGAGAATTAACCAGCTCAATGGAAGAGATTGTTAAAGCCAAAAAGATACTTGAGAGGAACATTCAAGAGATATGGGACACCCTGAAGAAGCCTAACATGCTCATTCATGGAATACCAGAGCAAGAATCTCAAAATACCATACCTGAGGAAATTTTTCAAATTATCATAAATGAAAACTTCCTTCAACTGAAGAATGAGAGGCCCATCCAAATACAAGAGGCATTTCGCACTCCAAACAGATATGACCCAAATAAAAAATTGCCACAGCAAATAATAGTCAAAACACTCCACATTCAAGACAAAGAAAAGGTCCTGAGAGCTTCAAGAGAAAAAACAAGTCACTTTTAAAGGCAAGCTGATTAAAATAAGAAATGACTTCTCAATGGAAACAGTAAAAGCAAGAAGAGCTTGGAGAGATGTACTTCATGTATTAAATGAGCAAAAATGCCAACCCAGACTGACATACCCGGCAAAACTATCTGTCATGATTGAGGGAGAAAGAAAAATTTTCCAACATAAAGACACTTGAAGGGATACATGTCTACAAAATCAGGCCTTCAAAAAATGCTAGAAATGATACGCAAACTTGAAGAAAACAACAACTGAATCCAGGAGGACAGAAGGGTAGTATAATACACAAAAACATAAATTTCAAATAATAAGCTTACAAAATTCACTAAACATAAAAAAAGTTCAGAATTAAAAATAATTTCTCCATTATAACATTAAATGTCAATGGTATTAACTCACCGATTAAGAGACACAGATTACAAACTTGGATTAAAAATCTGCTGCCTTCAGGAAACTCATCTCACCACAAAAGATAGGCACATCCTAAAAATGAAAGGCTGGTCCAAAATTCTGCAAGATAATGGAACCAGGAAAGAGGCAGGGGTAGCCATTATGCTTTTGCACAAAGTGGACTTCAAACCAAAAAAAATCATAAGAGACACAGATGGATACTACATTTTAGTCACAGGTATAATTCACCAGGACTTCACAATACTGAATATTTATGCACCAATACGGGCCCCTCCACATTCATTAAGAAAACCCTACAGCATCTAAAGCAAGAAATCAACCCCCAAACGATAATTCTTGAGGACTTCAACACCGCCCTCTCAACATGGGATAGATCAACAGGTCAAAAGCTTAACAGAGACACTGTGGAACTTAATCAAACCCTTAAAGAAATGGACCTTACAGATCTCTATCGAACTTTTCATCCACACACCAAAGATTACACATTTTTCTCAGCAGCACACGGAACTTTCTCCAAAATAGATCACATATTGGGCCACAAAATGAATCTCCACATATACAGGAAAGTTGAAATTCTAGGCCGTGCTCTATCAGACCACCACGGCCTAAAGCCAGACATCCACAACACAACAAATGACAGAAAATACACTAACTCCTGGAAACTTAACAGTATGATGCTGAATGAGAACTGGATTCAGGAAGAAATTAAAAAGGAAATTCAAGATTTCCTGAAAGTGAACGATAATGAAAATACAACTTACCAAAATCTCTGGGACACAATGAAAGCTGTCCTAAGAGGTAAGTTCATAGCTCTTAATGCCTACATCAAAAAAATGGAAACATCAGAAATAAATAACTTTAAAATACAGCTTAAAGCTTTAGAGAAACTAGAGCAATCTGATCCCAAAAGTAGTAGAAGAGAAGAGATTAACAAAATAAGGGGAGAAATATCTGAAATCGAGATTAGGAAAACGAAAGAGAAAATCAACCAATCAAAAAGCTGGTTCTTTGAAAAAATCAATAAGATTGATTCACCCCTAGCTAAATTAAGCAAAAGCAAGAGAGAGAAAACCCAAATTAACAAAATTAGAAATGAAAATGGAGTTATCACTAATGATACCAAAGAAATCCAGAGAATTATAACATCATATTTCAAAAACTTATACTCTGTGAAGTTTGACAAAACAAAAGAGATGGATGAATTTCTAAGTAAACACAACTTACCTAAATTGAATCAGGAAGTTGTGAATTATTTAAATAGTCCTATAACATACGAGGAAATTGAAGAAGTAATCTCAAAACTTCCCACCAAAAAATGTCCTGGCAGACATTTAAGGAGTTAATAACACCAATACTCCTTAAACTGTTCCATCAAATAGCAAAGGAAGGAACACTACCAAATTCCTTCTATGAAGCTAACATTGTTTTAATCCCAAAACCTAATAAAGATTCACTTAAAAATGAAAAATATAGGCCGATCTTGCTGATGAACACAGATACAAAGATTCTCAACAAAATCTTAGCAAATCAGATTCAAAAACATATCCAAAAGATCATTCACAGGGACCAAGTAGGCTTTATCCCAGACACACAAGGTTAACTCAACATATGAAAATCAATAAATGTAATTCATCATATAAACCAGTCCAAAGTCCAAGACCACATGATACTCTCGCTAGATGCAGAAAAAGCTTTTGAAAAGATCCAACAACCCTTTATGATTGACACGCTAGAGACAGTAGAAATGGAAGGAACCTTTATCAATATAATAAAAGCTGTATACAACAAGACCACAGCAAGGATTATACTCAATGGGGAAAACCTTGAAGCATTCCCACTTCGATCAGGAACTAGACAAGGCTGTCCTCTCTCACCACTTCTATACAATATTGTACTTGAAGTCTTTTCTGAAGCCATAAGATGAGAAAGGGGCATAAAAGGGATTCATTCAGCAAGGAAGAAATCAAGCTATCCCTATTTGCAGATGACATGATCTTATACCTGAGGGATCCCAAAAACTCTACCAAGAAGCTCCTGGAACCATTGAGAAGTTCAGCAGGGTGGCAGGATACAAAATAAATGTACAAAAATCAGTGGCTTTCCTATATGCCCATAATGAAAAAAGGGAAAAAGCCCTGAGAGAAACAATCCCATTTACTATAGCCCTTAAAAAAATGAAATACCTTGGTATAAACCTAACCAAAGAGGTAAAAGACCTTTACAATGAAAACTTTAAAACTCTAAAGGAAGAAATTGCAGAAGACATCAGAAAGTGGAGAGACCTCCCATGTTCCTGGATTGGCAGAATCAACATCATAAAAATGACCTACCAAAGGCAATATACAAATTCAATGCTATATCAATTAAAATCACAAAGCAATTCTTTAAAGAAGTTGACCAAACAATCTCAAAATTCATATGGAGGCTCAAAAGACCCAGGATAGCAAAGACAATCCTGAATAACAAAAATATTGCTGGAGGTATCACCATACTAAACCTTAGTCATACTACAAATCCATAGTTATAAAAACAGCCTGGTACTGGCTCCAAAATAGACATACAGATCAAAGGATAAGGGTTTGAAGACCCAGATATAAGCCCACAAAATTACAGCCATTTCGTCTTTGACAAAGGGACACAAAAAATCCAATGGAAAAAGAACAGGATCTTCAACAAATGGTGCTGTCAAAACTGGTTCTCCACATGCAGAAGATTAAAACTGGACCCATACTTGTCACCATGTACAAGACTTAATTCCAAATGGATCAAGGACCTTGATATAAGGCCACAGACTATAAAAACCATAGGTGAAAGGGTAGGGAACTCCCTCGAGCTGATTAGGCTAGGCCAACAGTTCCTAAACAGACATCCAATGGCACACTCATTCCTACCAACTCTCAACAGTTGGGATCTTGTGAAATTAAAGAGCTTCTGTTCAGATAAAGAGATTGTAACACGAGCTCAAAGGCAACCCAGAAAGGGAAAAAAATCTTCACTAACCACATATCTGATAGAGCTCTTCTATCCAGAGTGCACAAAGAACTTAAAAAACTAAATACCAAGGAAACTAATGGCCCAAATAAAAAAATGGGCCCTGGAACTTAAAAGAAACTTTACCAGGGATGAAATTAAAATGTCTAACAAATATCTTAAAAAATGTTCCACTTCCTTAGCCATCAGGGAAATGCAAATCACATCTGTCCCTGGTCAGGATGGCAAAAATCCACAATACAAACAACAAATGCTGGAGAGGATGTGGAGAGAGGAAAACTCTCCTACATTGCTGGTGGGAATGAGGGCTCATGCAACTACTCTGGGGAGCCGTCTGGAGATTTTTTTTTAATTTTTTTATTATTTATTCAATTGTGCATGTATGCGTGTATATGTGTGTGTTTGTGTGTGTGTGTGTGTGTGTGTGTAGAACCATGGACAAATTTGGGAACCACCATGGACGCCTCCACTTCCTTGTTTACTCTGCCCCAGGATTCACAGGCTCTGACCTGCCAGGACCAGAAACACAGGCCGCCCCTGCTTCTGCCTGGCGTCTATACGTGGGCCTAGGATCAGAACTCAGGACCTTCTGCCTGCAAGGCAGAGGCTTAACCCCTGAGCCACCTCTCCAGCCCTGTCTGGAGATTCTTAAAGAGATTAAAGATTGAAATGCCATATGACCCTGCTATTCCAATTCTGGGAATAACCCCACATACAGCAAAAATTGACCTCAATAACAAAAGCACGACCATGTTCATAGCAGCACTGTTTATAATGCAAAGTCATGGAATCAACCCAAATGTCCAACAGTTGCGGAGTAGATAAGGAAAATGTAGTACATCTATACAATGGAATACTACTCAGCCATCAAAAATGATGAATAAATGCAATTTGCAGGGAAATGGATGTCATTAGAAACAATTATATTAAGTGAAGTATCCCAGACACAGAAAATTAAGTGCCGCATGTACCAAACCTACCCAGCCCACCTAGAGACACTCAAAGATAAATGTCTGTAATACCTCCAGTAATTGCAAGGATTATGAACAGGAGGAATGGGGTAGGAGGGCCATACCAGAAACAAGGAGAGAGGGGACCATGTTACAGCAGAGAAAATAGTCCTCCAACCAGGACTTTAAGTAAGTAATGGGACACCTGGTTAAGTTCACAGATTTTCGTTCGTGATCCACAACTGAGGGGGTATGATCTCACTAGAAGGGGAGGGCATATAATCTGGCAGATAAAAAGTAACCATTTTGCAAATGGGTTATTGACCCCTCCCTCACTGTGGTTTCCTACTTTTATTACATCTACCTTTGAATGTGCTCTTATAACAAGACTCCAGTTTAACAACTTTTTGTCTCTGGCCAGGAGGTAACATACAATGCCCATCAGGATGGAGTGAAGGGCATTGCAGAAGCAGCAAAACTTCAAAAGAAAATCAACAAACCACAATCCAGAACTTCAGAGACTCTATATCAACCACCTAGAACTAGGCCAGCCAAATATCTCCCTATCCTGAAGCTCAGGGAAATTTGCAGAAGAGGGGACGGTAAGATTTTAAGAGCACAAGGATGGGAGGAGTAATGATATGCAAGATACTCCACACAAGTTAAGGCCGAAGCAATCATAATTGGACTTTGCATGCCCCACACAATGTCCAACACACTCTTGACCGCACGAAGTCTAGCATTTGCTAAAGGCACCAAGATCCTAGGAGGCAAGGGGTTGACAGCCACAGTAGTGTTCCTATGCTTAAGGGAAACACAGATAAGGGTTCAGGGAAATGCCACTGGGTCCTTGTACGTCATCGGAGAGGAGGGCCCAGAGGAGAGTCTGGCATGCACATTAAATGATTCTCCGGGTTTGGGGGGGGAGGCACTGGGGGATGGGGAGGGAGGGGTGAGGGGAGGGGGAGAAGGGGGGTCAGGGGGAGGAGGAGGGAGGGAGGGAACCAGTGTACCTACTAAGCTTGTATGAGCAGAAATAATAATAAAAATGTTAAAAAAACATTATAGAACAATAATGTGTAATGGACTCCAAAGTAAAACATTTGTAGCATGGTATCTATACTATCTGATCAATGTCTTGTTAATACTTTAACTTGCAACAGAATTAATGCCATAAAAACCACACAAACTCATTTCAATTTGTAAGATCAAAATTCTAAAATGAGCCTGCACTCCCTCCAAGCTCTTCTTGCTTTTACTGTTTCCATTGAGAAGTCATTTGTTATTTTAATAGGTTTACCTTTAAAAGTGACTTTTTTATTCCCTTGAAGCTTTCAGCACCTTTTCTTTGTCTTGAATGTGGAGTGTTTGACTATTACTTGCCGTGGTGATTTTGTATTTTGGTCATATCTGTTTGGGGTGCAGAATGCCTCTTGTATTTGGATGGGCCTCTCATTCTTTAGTTGAAGGAAATTTTCATTTATGATAACTCGAAGAATTTCCTCAGGTGTTGTATTTTGAGATTCTTGCTCTGGTATTCCATGAATGCGCATGTTAGACTTCCAATACCCATCAGGATGGAGCCAAGGGCATTCCAGGAGCAGCAAAACTGAAAAAAAAATCAACAAACCATAATTCAGAACATCAGAGACTTTATATCAACCACCTGGAATCAGGCCTGCCTAATCTCTCCCCATCCTGAAGCTCAGGAAATTTGCGGAAGAGGGGCGGTAAGATTGTAAGAGCACAAGGATGGGAGGACTCATGGTATACAAGATACTCCACACAAGTTAGGGCCGAAGTAATTATAATAGGACTCTGCAGGATCTGCACAATGATCAACATATCATTGACCCCTCAAATTGGCTTAAAAGCAACTAGGATCCTTAGAAGCAAGGGATTAACAGTCACAATAGTGTTCCTATACTTAAGGGGAAAACAAGAAATAGTGGGGCTGGAGAGGTGGCTCAGGGGTTAAGCCTCTGCCTTGCAGGCGGAAGGTCCTGAGTTCGGATCCCAGATCCCACGTATAGACGCCGGGCGGAAGCGGGGGCGGCCTGCGCTTCTGGTCCTGGTAGGGCGGAGCCTGTGAATCCCGGGGCAGAAGGAGGTGGAGGCGTCCATGGTGGTTCCCGAATTCGTCCGTGGTTCTACACACACACAGACACACACGCGCGCACATACATACGCACACATGCACAATTGTATAAATAAATAAAAAAATTCTTTAAAAAAAAAAAAAAAAAAAAACAAGAAATAGTTCTAGGAAATGCCACTGAGTCCTTACGCCTCATCAGAGAGGAGGACCCAGAGGAAAGTTTGATATACACATTAAAGGATGCTTCAGAGATGGGGAGGGGGCACTAGGAGAATGGGGGGTGAAAGGGAGGGGAAAAGGGGGGAGGGAGCAGGGAGGTCCAGGGAGGGGTGGAGGGAGGGAGGAGACAGAGGTACCTATTATGTTTGTATGAGCAGAAAAATAAGTTAATAAAAAAAATTCTAAAATGAGGGTGTCAGTGGGTGAATATTCCTTTACATCATAAGAAGAGCATCTTTATCTATGTTAACATTTAGAGGCCACTTGTATTTTTGGCTCATCAATCAAACCTCATTATTTCCTTTAAGCCATCTCCCATTCTCCACTTGCAAAATTTTACTGGATTCATGTGGTCACATGGGGAATCCTTTCAGTCTTTATATACACACACACACATTTATAGCCTGAGCATATTTTTGCAGTTTGTGTCTATGTACCACTCTGTTAAATGAAGCACTGATGGGAAATCACACAGTATGAAACACCAATAATCTATATGCAAACCTGTCTTCTGTCCTGATCTCAGAGCCATATAGTCTGTGACTGATTTTCTTCTTTCCTGCTTTTTCTTCTGACAGCACCCTGACACTTTCCTTGTTTGTGTTGAAGAGTTTCATAGTTGAATGGTGGGCACAGTGGGTAGTTAGACACATTGGCTACTGTCTGTTATTGATTTAATTTCATTTTATCAACATTCATAATATAACTCTGATTCTATATTTCAAACCATGTCATGCTAGAACCACTTCAACAGTCTTGTCATCTCAATTTTCACACTTTTTCAGTTGTTTTTTATTTTGACAATCATAGGTCTTAACACATACCAGTGGGTAATGCTGCCGAATAATACGAAAGCTTCTATCTCAGAATTGTCGAATCAAATGTCACAAAGTTCTTAAGACAGGTATTCAAGAATGATACAAAAACATATCTGATGGATAATTCTTAAACTATTGTACTAAATTTCTTTTAATCTATTTTAATAATGTGGTACACTTTAAATGCTAATGTCTAGGTTTCCTCCTCCTAATCTATCCTATTTTTCTTTAAAATATTTAGGTTTTGATGAAATGTATTCAGGCTAAACCCACATGATATATTTGTCTAAATACCAACCACTGAAAATTTTGCACTCTAATGACAGTGTAAATTCTGCATACAAATTATACATGTTGGAACAAGAGAGGGGTGGTTGGATGAAGAGAAGAGAACAAGGGGGCATAAATATAAACACATTTTTGTTTGAATGTGCAAAAATTCTTGCTAATTTTTTTAAAGAAGTAGAACTTTATAAAAATTTGTTCATCCCAGTTGGAAAAAAATCTAGATCTTTACCAGTGACATGCACTATGTTAAAAGTATTAAAACTGTGGTCAGATATACACATCTACAGATAATAGCTATTTAATAACAATACAGACCTCATTATCACATACTCCTGATATCAAATAATAAAAGCATACATTTATGACTTCAAAATTACCCATGTGATACATCAAGCAACTGGCAAAGTTTCACCCATTCTTGTGTGGAGCCAGTGCATTTTATTTTCACTAAAACACTTAAACCCTCCCATGAAATTTTGAAGTTTTACTGGGAGACAGAGTAAGATTTTTTTGTAGTGTTATATGTATAAAAACATACAATAATTTGCTGAAGATTTTGACTTTTTGATTTTGAAAACACCCACATCAAAAAATAGCACAGACTATTTTAATGATCTGAAGCAAAAGAAGGAATGTTACAGAAAAGTCAGAATAATGACTCAATATTTTTAAGCAATAAAAAAGAACAACTCTGTCCTTAATGGTAAAGCTGAGGTCCACAGAATGGGGAGTAAAAAGAATTTCAATAATGAGAAGAGTGTTACTCTTTCCTACAAGTATTAGAAGTAAATTAACCACTTCTCTGATCGCTAAGGATGTGGAGCATTTCTTAAGATATTTGTTAGACATTTTAATTTCGTCCCTGGTAAAGTTTCTTTTAAGTTTCAAGGCCCATTTTTTAATTGGCCCATTTATTTTCTTGGTGTTTAGTTTTATAAGTTTTTGGTGCACTCTCGATAATAGAACTCTATCAGATATGTGGTTAGTGAAGATTTTCTCCCATTCTGTAGGTTGCCTTTGTGCTCGTGTTACAATCTCTTTATCTGATTAGAAGCTCTTTAATTTCACAAGATCCCATCTGTTGAGTGTTGGTTGTAGTGACTGTGCTATTGGATGTCCGTTTAGGAACTGTTGGCCTAGCCCAATCAGGTCAAGGGAGCCAACAGCATTGCAGGAGCAGCAAAACTGAAAAAAAAAAATCAACAAACCATAATCCAGAACTTCAGAGACTCTATATCAATCACCTAGAACTAGGCCTGCCTAATCGCTCCCCATCCTGAAGCTCAGGGATATTTGTGGAAGAGGGGCCGGTAAGATTGTAAGAGCACAAGGATGGGAGTAATAATGATATGCAAGATACTACACACAAGTTAGGGCAGGAGCAATTGTAATAGGACTCTGCATGATCTGCGCAATGACCAACATATCATTGACCCCTCAAATTCTAGCATGGCCTGTACTTAAGGGGAACACAAGAAAGAGTTGTAGGAATTGCCACTGAGTCCTTCTCATCAGAGCCACCTCATCAGAGAGGAGGACCCAGAGGAAAGTTTGATATACACATTAAAAGATGCTTCAGAGATGGGGGTAGGGGGCACTGGGAGAAAAGGAGGGAGGTGGGAAAGGAAGCGGCAAAGGGGGGAGGAAACAGGGAGGTACAGGGAGAGGTGGAGGGAGGGAGGGGGACAGGGGTTCCTATTATGTTTGTATGAGCAGAAAAATAAATAAAAAAAAAGAAATTTAAAAAAAAACCTTAAAATAAAAAAAATTAGCCACGAGTAACACATTGAGAAAAGAGGAGGCTGGTGACAGAATTTGATTGACATATTGTTACCATCCTCATAACATTTTATTTTATCATAAGAATGATAAATCTTATTCATGAGTTTGGCATACAGAGAAGGACTCATCGCCTTTACAACTTACAAAGATCATATTGACTTTCTATAACACTAACTGAGGAAGGGAACTGAAGACGATTGATAAGAGTGTTGGTGAAAGAATACTAGTGACTAGCAACAGTAGGAATAAAACATATCCTTATTCACATGCATACACACGCATATACATGCACACACATGCACATCCACACATTTTTGATGAATTGACATGTGGTAGTGTGAATGATGAAAAATAAAAGTGGTGTTTCATTGCACTCTGGTGTCTTCATTGATCTCATAAGAAACTATTGACTTTAGATAATATTTTCAACACTTTCAACAATTTTGAAAGTTTCTTTGAGTCCCTAGGACAATAATATTGGAATTGAATTGAAGTTCTCCAGTGCATAAGTGTTAAAAATAAAACCGTATTTGGTTATAGTTATATGCAAATTAAATTTCTAAAGTTGCATATCATGCTACCACAGAATAATTGATGTTCAATAACTATTGGAATACAAAGATTAACAGAAAAAATAAAAGATGCCAATCTATAAAATTCCAGAGTTAATCACTGAACTGTGAAACAGCGAAACATGTTTGCATGTGTTCTCCATCACCAGTAAGGAAGAGAATGGAAAGATCTTGCTGACTTCTGATTCTGTCTCCATTAATGATCCAGAAACTCCCCTAAAGGCTAAATACATTAAAATGATTTTATCCCCCCCTGAGATGGAGTGGGATAAAATTAATAAATTTCAACATGAACAATATGTTACAGGATATCAAGAAGTGAAAATTGTATTCAATTTTAAGAATTAAACTGTTTTCAGATTCATACATATATATACCACCTTCAAAAGAAGCTAAGGAAGGAGGATTACAATGAGTTTTTTTTTTTTTTTGTGGCATGGTAACTGTTTATTTATCAAGATCCGATATTAAAGATGAACCCATAAATTGCGATAGTATATTTTTTTGTTTTGTTTTTATTATTAATACATTTTATTATTATTTCAGCTCATACGAACTTATAAGGTACACCAGTTCCCTCCCTCCCTCCCCCCCGTACCCCCTGCTCCCCCTCCCCACACCCTTCCCTCCCTATCCCCCAGTGCCTCCCGCCCCAATTCCTAGAGAGTCCTTTCTTGTGCATGTCTGATTTTCCTCTGGGCCCTCTTCTCCGATGACGTACAAGGACCCAGTGGCCTTTCCCTGAACCCTTTCCCGTGTTCCCCTTAGGTATAGGAACACTGCTGTGGCTGCCAATCCTTTGCCTCCAAGGATCTTGGTGCCTTTAGCCGATGCTAGACTTTGTGAGGTCAACAGTGTGTTGGACTATGTGCAGGGCATGCAAAGTCCAATTATGATTGGTTCAGCCCTAACTAGTATGGAGTATCTTGGATATCATTGCTCCTCCCATCCTTTTGCTCTTACACTCTTACCGCCCCCTCTTCCGCAAATTTCCCTGAGCTTCAAGATGGGGAGAGACTAAGCTGGCCTAGTTCTAGGTGGTTGATATAGAGTCTCTGAAGTTCTGGATTGTGGTTTGTTGATTTTCTTTTGCAGTTTTGCTGCTCCTGCAATGCCCTTCACTCCATCCTGATAGGCACTGTATGTTACCCCCTGGCCAGAGACAAAAAGCTGTTAAACTAGAGTCTTGTGATAAAAGCACATTCAAAGGTAGATGTAATAAAAGTGGGAAACCACAGTGATGGAGGGGTCTATCACCCATTTGCAAAATGGTTACTTTTTATCTGCCAGACTATATGCCCTCCTCTTTTGGTGAGATCACACCCCCTCAGTAGTAAATGATCAGGAACAAGAGTCTGTGAACTTAATGAGATGTCTCATTACTTATTTGGGTCCTTGATGGAGGCCTATTTTCCCTGCTGTAACGTGGTGCCTTCTCTCCTTGTTTCTGGTGTGGCCCTCCTACCCCATCCCTCCTGTTCATAATCCTTGGAATTACTGTATCTAGGTGGGCTGGGTGGGTTTGGTACTAGGAGCCACCTATTAGGGAGTACATATGGCGCTTAATTTTCTGGGTCTGGGATACTTCACTTAATATAATTGTTTCTAATGACATCCATTTCCCTGCAAATTCCAGTAATTCATCATTTTTGATGGCTGAGTAGTACTCCATTGTATAGATGTACCATATTTTCCTTACCCACTCGTCAGCTGTTGGACATTTGGGCTGATTCCATGACTTTGCTATTGTAAACAGTGCTACTATGAACATGGTCGTGCTTGTGCTATCGAGGTGAACCTCTGCTGTATGGGGGTTTATTCTCAAAAGTGGAATCGCAGGGTCATATGGCATTTCAATCTTTAATTTCTTTAAGAATCTCCAGACATCTTGCCAGAGTGGCTGTATGAGCCTGCATTCCCACCAGCAATGTAGGAGAGTTCCCTTCTCTCCACATCCTCTCCAACATTTGTTGTTGTTTGTATTGTGGATTTTTGCCATCCTAACCAGGGTGAGATGATATCTCAGGGAAGTTTTGATTTGCATTTCCCTGATGGCTAAGGAAGTGGAGCTTTTTTAAAGATATTTGTTAGACATTTTAATTTCATCCCTGGTAAAGTTTCTTTTAAGTTCCAGGGCCCATTTTTTAATTGGGCCATTGGTTTCCTTGGTGTTTAGTTTTCTAAGTTCTTTGTGCACTCTGGACAGCAGAGTTCTATCAGATGTGTGGTTAGTGAAGATTTTCTCCCATTCTGTGGGTTGCCTTTGAGCTTGTGTTACAATCTCTTTATCTGAACAGAAGCTCTTTAATTTCACAAGATCCCAACTGTTCAGAGTTGGTAGCAGTGACTGTGCCATTGGATGTCTGTTTAGGAACTGTTGTCCTAGCCCAATCAGCTCGAGGGAGTTCCCTATCCTTTCAACTATGGATTTTATAGTCTACAATGAGTTTTTTTTAATCAACCTGAGCTACACATGAGCTCGAGACCAGCTTGAGATACATGCACTGTATGAATATATTTGTCTCAATAGATTGATTTATTGATTGGTCAAATAAATGAACAGGAAAATAAATAAATAAACAAACAAACAAACCAACAAACAAATAAATAAATAAATAAATAATGAGCTAAGACTCAGCAAATGGTGATCCAAAAATAATTTTTTTCAATATAAATAATCATAAAGCCAATAAAATAAACTTCTGTCCATCACCTAAGGATTAGGCAGCTGATTCTTCCTAACATAACATTATATTAACAATGATTGTAGAAAGTTTGTGGCAAACTAAGTCTGTTGGTCATATTTAACCTGACCTGCGTGGGTAATGAAATAATTGCAGATATGCTACCTGAATATACATAGATTTGTCCTGTAGTGCACTCAGAGTTAAAATCACAAGATTAGTTGTTACTTTAGGCAGAACCATGTGATTAGTCCTTCCACACATTCAACAAGTTATGCATATTTTTATGGATTAGAATACCTTCCATAACTGCAAAATGGAGTTGCATTTTGCAATTGTGAAGTAAATAAGGAAAATCAGGCATGTCCTATATTTACAGCTCCACTCCACAGAACTGTTAATAAACTAGATCTGTGAAATGTAGTATGTTGCCGAAATTATTCATTTGTCTTTCTGTTCTTTTATACATGTACTGATGTCTTCCTAAAATATATTAAAGCATCAGGCGTTGGTCATTTCTTTCTACTTCCTTTTTCATTCTTTCTTATTTTCTTTTTATTCGTTTTTAATTTTATACATTGACACTTTAATATATAAATACAATTTATGTGTCTTCATCATCCACTATTCAATCCTACAACCTCTCAACCCCTCCCCAGTTCTCTCTTACAGGAAGCTTCCCTTCAGACACTATGATCCTTGTTAAAATAGTCTTATTATAACAGTAGATTCAAAGGTAGATGGAGTAGGAGACCACTTGGGGGGGGTCAGTCTCCCATTTGCAGGATGAATACCTTCTATCAAGCAAAACTGAAAAAAAAATCAACAAACCATAATTTAGAAAATCAGAGACTCTACATCAACCACCTGAAAACAGACCTGCCTAATCTCTCCCCATCCTAATGCTCAGGGAAATTTGCAGAAGAGGAGGCAGTAAGATTGTAAGAGCCTAAAAATGGGGAGGAGCAACAATAGACAAGATACTCCATACAAGTTAGAGCCAAAGTAATCATAATAGGACTTTGCATGACCTGCGCAATGACCAATATATCATTGAATCCCCAAAATCTAGCATGGATCACAGGCACTATAATCCTTAGAGGCAAGGGATTAAGAGCCACAATAGTGTTCCTATACTGAAGGAGAACACAAAAAAGAGCTCTAAGCAATGCTATTGAGTCCGCACACCTCATCAGAGAGGAGGACCCAGAGGGAAATTTGTCATGCATACTAAAGGATGCTCCAGGAATGGGGGAGGGAACACTGGGAGAAAGGAGGGAGGGGGAAAGGAAGGGACAAAAGGGGGAGGAAGCAAAGGGAATCCAGGGAGGGGTGGAGGAAGGGAGGGGAATGGGGTACTTATCAACATTGTATGAATGGAACAAATAAATTAAAAAAAAATGAAACTATGATCCTTGCATCCTGCACTGCAACTTCCTAGCACCTGGGTTAGCATGGTGGGACCATCAGTGTGCAAACCATCTTGTGAAGAAGCTGCTCCTTTTCTGTCTGTTATCAGCCCCCAAGCTGTAGTGTTGTATCTTGGTAGTGTTGTATCTCCTGAGAGTCTCACTCATCTATAACAAAATATTTTAGGCCAATTATTGTGCAGATCTAGTGGAAGTTGACCTCATCGATATGAGCTTCTGGACACAGTAGACCTGCCGTGACTAGAGTATGCTGGTGGGCAATTCCATTCCTTACTAGAAGGTTATAATCTTATTTCCCCCTCTTCTACAAGTTTCCTGAGACTTGTAATGGGGGATGATTTTGATGTCCTTTTTAGGGCTGAGCATTCCAGAATAATTTATATTCTTCATTTTGGCTAGTTCTGATTAATTTCCATCACAAAAGAATACACGTTGGTTAAGCACTGAGAACTCCTTTAACGGCCATCTATACTACTTCTGGGAATATTTCTAAAGGATTCAGAATCTTCTAACTTATTAGAATTACAGAATATGTATATTTACTTTCATTGAAGTGCTATTCACAAGAGTACAGAATAAAAAATATTCATGTGTTAAGAAAATGCATTAATGAAATTTGTTATTAAATGGATAGAATTAAATGATGTTATGCTGTATGAGGTATCACACATTCAGGAAGACAGATGCAAGATATCCTTACTTATAATTAGAAGCTAGCATTAGAACTTGATAAAGATATATGTTGCAGTTTTCCTGAATGCTGTAGATAAATTCACAAAAATGTTTTATGTAAAAACAAGGGATTTTATTCACAATTATAATTGTCTACTTACATTTTCTCATCCATCATAGCAGAAGAAATCATACCAATAATGAAGGATGAGGGAATTGGCCACACAATGTCCACAAGACTTCTCAGAGAAAGGCAAATCTGTCTTTCCAGGCAGCATTTCTGCCAGGCATGCTCAGAAATGCTAACTTCAATAAGTTCCCTCTGTCTTAACCTGCCTTGTGAATAGTCACACACACTGCGGTATGGGACTTCCTCATCAATTAGAAAATCTCCTGCAGATTTGCTCAGTGTTTAACTCAACTACTAAATCTTTACCAATGTGTCCAGTACACAACTTACCCTTGCTAAGTTGACAACTATATCCAACTATCACAGTATACTTAAATAGAAACAGCTACATCAGGCATAAAATAGGATGGAACAAAAGCTCACAGAGTGGGAGTGGGAGTGGGAGGGAGAAATTCTCGGAAGAGGGAGAGTAATAAAAAAGGAGATGGTAAGAAAAGTGAAAGGACAAAGTATAGGAGGAAGGCTTTTAAAGAGGGAGGGAAGCAAGAGAATAGGGTATAGGAAGGGTGGGGGCATAGCAGTAAGTATGAAACCTATAGCCAGACAGAAACTTACTTTAAAAATCTATCCTAAAACATAACTTAAAAGATAAAATCTTTTAAAAAGTGCTGATTAGTTTATTCTATATATGGGAACACAAAATGGGGAAGAGAAGAGAAAACAGACACATAACTTAAAAGATAAAATCTTTTAAAAAGTGCTGATTAGTTTATTCTATATACGGGAACACAAAATGGGGAAGAGAAGAGAAAACAGACTGTCCTGCAATGCTCTTGCCAGAAGTCATGGAATTTTAACATATTTCCCAGTACCAGCAATGCAATGATGAAGGGACATGGAAATACAATTTGGAATGGGTATGAAAACTTTTCCTTTGATAACTGACACATAGTATAGGCTGCCTGGGAAGAAAAACAATTAAGAGCCTCATCAGCTGTGAATGCTGCAATCTACAATAATGACACTGACAAGAGAGTCCAGTGTTTGCAGTAGTGGTAAATATGATGCAAGGTAATCAGTTGTTTTCTGATTGGTTTTGAAGGTATGCTTTTTTAACAGAGAACATATACCTGACACTATAAAGTTAGACAACTACCAGTGGGTGGGGAGACCATAGACCATAGGTACCAACAAGCTTATTAGTGTTAACTCTGATTACTTACAATAAACTACCATCTAGACACATTATGATGCTCCATTTTCTTATGAAAATCTGTATAAACTTAAATTTTAATAAATCTTGAACTTTTCTCTTTTTAACCAACTTTTGAAATACTTAGGTTCTTAGATCAGCCGGAGAGTCCACAGATATTTAAGAGAGGAAAGAGACTCTTTGTTTGTCATATACTAACTTTCTCAGTTTTCATATTCTGGTTTCAATAATACACTGACATAATTCTCCATGTAGTATTTTGTTAGTACTGAAGATTAAGTAGTTTGGATTTGCTAGGCTGAGTGTTTTGGTTTTTACTTATTTGCTTAAAATATAGATAAAATTTTACAATATTATTTAATCTGCACATTGGTGTGCTTGATTTTTTGCTGTTGTAACTAATTACCACAGCCTTAATGACTCAAAATGACTCTTAGCTAGAGTCATAAGACGAGAGAGAGAGAGATAAAAGGGATTCAAATCAGAAAGGAAGAAGTCAGGATATCATTATTTGCAGGTGATACAGTCGTATACCTAAGTAATCTTAAAAACTCCACTCTAGCAAACTCCTAGAACTAATACATAAGTTCAGCAGAGTGGCAGGTTCACAACAAAGGTGCAAAAATCAGTGGCCTTCCTATATACCAAGAATGAAAGAAGTGAAAGAGTCTTAAGAGAAACAATCCCATTTTACCATAGCCCCTAAAAAATGAAATACCTTGTTATAAATCTAGCCAAAAAAGTGAGAAAATGTTATAATGAAAACCTTAAAACCCTAAAGAAAAAAATTACAAAAGACACCACAAATTGGAAAGACCTTCCATGCTCCTGGATCAGCAGAACCAATATCATAAAAATGACCATCGTACCAAAAGTAATATACAGTTTCAACACTATACCAATCAAAATCTCAAAGCAATTCTTTAAAGAAATTGATCAATCTCAAAATTTAGATGGAAATACAAAAAGCCCAGGATAGCAAAAACAATCCTGAGTAACAAAACACTGCTGGAGATATCACCACACCAAATCTTAATCTTTATTACAAATCCATAATAATAAAAACACCTGGTACTGGCTCCAAAACAGACACATAGGTCAATGGATAAGAGTTGAAGACCTAGATATAAGCCCACATAATTACAGCCATTTGATCTTTAACAAAGGGGCCCAAAAATTCAATGGAGAAAGAACAGTATCTTCAACTAATATCGCTGGCAAAACTGAATATCCACAAACATTAGAACTGGACACATACTTGACACCATGCACAAAAATTAATTCCAAATTGATCAAGGACCTCTACATTAGGCCAGAGACCATAAAAACCCTAGTTGAAAGGGTAGGGAACTCCCTTGAGCTGATTGGCCTAGGCCAACAGAACTAGAAGTTTGCCCTTCACACAAAAGGATGCTCCAGGGGATGGGAGGGAGGAAGGGGGGCACTAGAGATGGGAAGGGAGGGAGGGAATTAGATGAAAGGAAGGGGGAAGGAGGAAGAGTGAAAGGGGGGATCGGGGAGAAGCGGAGGGAGGGAAACTACGAGGGTACCTATTGAGTTCATATGATTAGGAAAAAAATACAATGTGGGAGAAAAAAAAACTGTGGATATACCAAATTAAAATAAAATGACTTGTCATAATTAGGCACAGTTGTCAATTTGACAGTTGAGAGTTTGAGCTCTGGGCACATTTGGAGAGAATCAGTGGTTGAGTTGGGCCCAGAGCAAACCTGCAGGAGATTGTCTGGCTGATGGGGAAAGCTCAGCCCTTAGTGTGTGGGACTAGGCCCTGGGATAAAATACAGACATCTGGTTGACAAAGTGAGCATCTTTTTGTATACTTGGCCAGATATGCTGGTCTTACAAGTAAGGATCATACTTCTCTCAGCTGTTGTCTAGAGATGGTGTGACCAGTTCCCTCAGCCTTGGTGTTGGTGTGAGCTCTCCTGTCATTTGGACTGAGAACTGTAATCAGATAATAGTCAGAGACAATAAACCCCTTGTTCCATTAAGCCGATTGATGGTCATTTATCAGCAACCATGCAGGTAAACTGAAACATGACTCAAATCAGTTAATATTGAAGAACTTAGAATTTTGGAAGACTAAACAATAAAACCAGTCAGTGGGGTTAGATCGAGCTCTATGTAGAAAGTTGTTCTTTCTTAAGGAGCTAGGTAGGTAAAAATCAATTTTATTTACTTTCTCTAGCCTTTAAAGTCTGCACTCTGGACTAGTTTCTTATCCCTTCCCATACTCAAAGCACACAGAAATCTGTTATACATAGCCTCTCCTTCTGACAATTGTGAAATTGTAATCTGATTTTAATGGATTCGAGTCTACATAGGACACTCATAATTCAAAATACCCTACTATAAGTTTAGCTATTTACACTTTTAATTACATCAGCCTTAATTTTCCCATGTCTTAGAACATACCACTCAGAAGCCACATTGATTAAATTCTATATAAAATTGTAGTCAGGAATATATTATTCAGCTCTCAAAATTACCAGAAATAACTATTCAACATATTTTACTTAATGTATATTTTTTCAATGAATGGCTTATTTATAAACATTGCTAGTTTGTGTTATCTTATTTATAATTTTTCATTGAGCATTATAGCCACTTTTTTCATTTTCTTATCCTTTTTATTCTTATGACTCAGTTATTTTTATTTAGTTGGTGTTTACTTCTCCCTTTATTATATACATCATTGCAAATGTATTTTTTATCTTTTGTCATATTATTTGCTTGTAACTTATGATTTTATCTGCAGTGTCTTCAGATCATGAATCTTCCACATATTATGCAACAATGTCTTCTTTATTGAATACTGAATCTTTAGTCATGTAAGCTGTACCAATTTGGGCAATATAGTGCTTCAATTTTTGTAAGTGTCATTCAAGAATTTGGTTAAGTTTTTGCATCTTCAATAAATAAGTAATCACATGCAAACTGTTCCCAAGTGGCCTGTTTAGGAAAATACAACGTGATGTATGAGACATACTTGGACAAAATACCTTCATCCTCATAAATGCAAACGTATAGTGCAATGAAAGTATTGCGAACTCTGTACCTCCTTCTATGGCTCTTGGAAAGAGATAATTTTATCACATACTCTAGAGCTTTGACTTTTTGTATTCTATATTGCTAAGAAAACTAGTAACTGCAATGTTAAATGTTTGATGCATAGCACTTTGTATTAATTTTTTTGAGCAATTGGCTCTGGGCCACCCCCGCCTTGCACTGATAAGGTTATAAAAATTTTCATTTATGTGTCTTCTATTAATCACTATCTAAGCAATTCACTTGAAAAATATTATTAAGATATAAGGTAGAATAAATATGTGCATATATTAATATTAATTAATACCATGTCACAAAGAGTTCACAAATATACAAATTGTGCACACATATATTAAAAAATGAGAAAAATTTTTAGAGATGTGAAGACTAAGGCCAAATACAAGATTATGAAAAAAATGAAGAAAATAGGTAACCTTAGGGAATATTTACAATCATTAAATGTAATACACAGGAAATAATAGTTTCAGGCGATCTAGCTCCTCATGGCCCTCTAGTGTCATGAGTCCGTTTCCAGCTGCCTACTTCTCTTGGAGGCAATCTAGCCCCTCATGGCACTCCAGTGCCATGAGTCTGTTTCTTGTTCCTTGCTCCTCATGAATTCTATGCCTAGGCACTGAGTTCTCATGGGCTTCCTAGCCCCTCATGGCACTCTAGTACATGAGCTCTGTTTCATTTCTGCTTCTCAAGGAGGTGCTCTAGCTCCTCATGGCGCTCCACATCTGGAGTCCGTGAGTTCCTACCTTTCTCTTTTCTAATAAACTCTACCTTAATTATCGAAAAAAAGGAAATAAGAGTTTCATAGAACCAAATAGTTAAGATGATGTTTGATATGTCAATATCTTATAAAGATATGCTGAATTTTGAATCAGATAGAAACAATATTATATAATTAAAATCTTACAGAATAATGAATTGCTCTTAAGGCAATGTCAGTATAAAATGCATTGTTGCAATTTCTTTTCATTTTGAATTATTTTATACTGAAGATGACAAAACAAAATAGCAATAATTATCTATTAAAAATCATGGATCATATTTTTTCAATGGACCTGTTATTAGATTATTAAATCCACATACTCTCTAGGGCAAGGTAGTTTAAATAGATAATTTGATTACATTTCTCCTTGTCTTTTTTAATCAAATGCCCCAGCAGGAAAAAAATACGTTCAAATAGCACACGTTATAAATTAAAATCATCACTGTTAGATATATTTAAATTGCTTTTATGATTCCTTGTGTTTCTCTTGGTTACTTGCTGTGTGACCTTCGGCAAAATAATAACCATTCTAAACTTGTATAGTTTTTTAATAATGAAAATAAACATGTTTACTAATGTGGTTGAGCCCTTCTGTTTTCTTTTAAGAACAAGTGGAATGCAGATGGAACTATGTGATGATGAGGGACATAGACGGTTTCCATCTCTGTGGAACCACTGGATGGCACTAAATGAGAAGGTCTTCTGTGACAATAACTCACTGTTATGATTTCTTGCCTTTGATTTTCATTTAGCTTTAATATTTACTAGCTGTGATTTTGAAGCTGGCAATCTCTCTGAGCAACTAATAGTTCCTATATGGGTATCTTAACAGGTCTTAGGAAGATTGATGCTGAAAGTTCAGTTCACCACATCCAGAGTTCTAAGGATGCTCCATATATAGCATAGTCTCAATTAAATGTACTCATGAAATTTAGATACTTTTTGTTTTAAGTCATCCTAGATAATAAGTATAAACACAGATTTAGAATCAAAGTTACAATTTTAAGAATAACTTACTTCTCTCTAGTTACAAAAATTTTAGATGGGTCTATTTCTTGGTATAAAAATTTGTGAAGATACTTTAGAATGTGTTTGTATAAACTCACTAATTCAATAAATTTGGTAGCAAAAATAATATATAATCATCAATTATCACAACCAAATACTTTTCTTTTTCTTTACTATTAGACATTTTGAAAATAATTCTGCCTTTTTACTCACATAAATCCTAGTAAAAATACTATGATTTAATAGAGTCATTGATAGGTATGAAAATGACAAGACATGTTAATTCCTCAGTGCTCACCATAGAAATTTCCTAACTTGAAACCATGAGAAGCACATTTTTAGCCTTGGAAAGATAATAACTATTCTTAAAATGCTAAAGAAAGATATCACTCAACTCCATATGTTATGTTGGTTGTCAGGAACAAAATCCTTACTAATTTGTGTCTCCTCTAATTGTATAATTCACATCATGCATACTTCTTTAATTTTGAAGTCCATCACAAAGTATTGTTACATCAATATTTACAGCGGAGAAAAGCGATGATAGTCATAACTCAATCTTATGTCAAGAAGATATCACATTTGATGGGGACCAATAAAGATCACTGTCAACAAACAGTTTTCCAACAAATGAAATAACAATTTTTTGGCAGAAAAATAAGCAATGTTCTCACCATCGCTAGGAAGGTATGAATTTCCCTTCAAAATGTTTTCAGTACAAAATTTAATTATGTGTTATCTACATTCAGTTTTAGTCAATTTCTTAGATACTGATGGAAGACAGGATTTGATGTATCCTGAATGATTTGAGGAATGAGCTAATTTTCCATTTTCTCAATGTACTTGATCTTGTAAGCAAATATTGTGTGATAAAATTGAATGAGCTCTTATTTGTAACCTACCACTATGGGAAAATAATAATGAGGCTAAAATATGCCAAAATTAGTGAAAGTTTCACTGAGAAGAAAATGAATAACTACTTTATGAAGGCAGGACAATTAAAGCCAGATATGAGATGGAGGAAAATTAAGAAATATAATTGAAATAAGACAGGATAAAGCAACTCCATCTCAGTAGAAACCTATTTCCTTATTCAATCCCACATTAATGTTGCATGCCTGTAGTCTTACTGACTTTATGGCTCTTTCCTAAGATTAAAAAATATTGAAGCATTTAAAACCAAATGAGACCTACAAAATGCATATAGACATAGGGAATGTAAAGGGTAAAGAAATTAAATTATTTATGGGATAGACTATTTTTAGTGTTAGCTAAAATTGCCTCTCCAGGCTCAATATTTCTACTTTTTCATTTTTCTGCTACAAAGCCCCAAATTTTCATAATAATTTAAAATATTTCCTTTAATATTAAAAATGTTTTCATTAAATGAACTTTCTCTAAACCTTCTTCTCCTATTCTTTTTTAGCTCCTCCAATGCATGCCTAATTTTGCCTTTATAGACATAATTATTTTTCTACAACCAGTAACAATTATAATGTTATCGAAAAATGGTACTGCTATTAAGACACCATTATGTAACTTTAATAATGAAGTTTAAGCATTGAGGAAAAGTGCTACCTGTGCTTTTTGCTAAAATTTCAAGGCCTGTTAAAATGTTAATGCTCAAAAATAGTTTAAAAATTTACTGCAAAATTTTACCCAGTTGAGATCAATTTACTCCACTAATAGACAAACATGAAAATACTTCTAATTCAGGAAGATAAATCCCTGTTAATATACCAAATCAACTAAAGAGCATTAATTGACTGTAGGCTATTTTATCAGCTTAGAAAATTAGCCAAAGGACAGGACAAATGAAGAAAGCAGTGAATCAGAATGCTTGCCTGGTTTGCATGAAGTTTTCCTCAATATAAAGAGAGTAAAAAATATACCTGAATAGATTTCTGTTAAGAATCTAAGGAATGATAAATATAACATTTCTGCACATACTTGGTAGAATATATTCTGACACAGAAGGTTACATGAGATACAATTAAATCATGTATGAACTACATGTCAATGGATGAAAATGTTTCTAAGACAGGTAGCTTATTCAGTTGCATGATAATGTTAACAGACTTGTTCCATGGTGGAGTCAATGTACATCCTGCATAGGCATATTTGCAATTGGGAAGTTTTTTTTATTTGCAGTCCATAGTTTAGGTAGAATATTTTATGTTAATCTTAAAAGGAAACCACAAGTAGCACATGCTTGCAGTGTTTTACTGTTAAAAGATTAAGAAACTTTTTTTCTGTAGGTCCAAACCTAAATATTTTCTTTGATTCAGTTCTGTTGCCTGACTTTATTGTATTTACTGAATGATTAAATAAATAAGATAAAATTAATTTCTTGCTTTCTTTGTAGGTTAGCAGGAATTTGGGCTTGAAAACAACTTTCTTTATTGTTTTAATGTGCTTCTTTTTCCCTCCTATATATTTTGCTACTTAACTTTCTTTCTGCACATAATTGGCAAACATATTGGACACTGTATATTAGATGAAAACATTTGATTCTAGTATTTCTTTAAAAATATGTTTAGCATTCTGTGATGTGCCTTACCAAAATTATCGTTATGAAACATTCAAATTTGTCTGAAATTTTTCCACATTTTGTGTCTTATGAAAACAGCATTCACAACAATACTTGTGATTTTTTCACTTATGTTTCTTGAAGTATGCCATAAATTATAGAGATGAAGAGGTGCACAAGTTGAAGAATGGAGAAAGAGGTGAAAATCATCCTTGCTATCTGTAGGCTTTCTATTCTTCATGAAATCCTATGGTTTATGCTATCGATAAACTCCATAAAATTATCACTTTTATGAAAATTTTGTTACAATGAACTCATTGAATAAATTTGTATCCATAGTTGACCAATGGAATCTTTAGTGTCTTGCTAATCTCAACTGTCAAGGGTGTAATTGAAATTCTCACAAATCTAAACACCTCAATCTTAATTTTTTGACTGTCCAGACACCCTGTCAGAGTTCTCTAAGGTCTAAAGATCATTAATCAAATCAGTGCCATATATAAATCCATGTGTCACTTCAGATATCTCATGCAGATTGGGGGCACTATTCCAAGAAAGCATATGGAGACAAAGTTATATATTTCATAAACTCACAGCCAAACAAATGCATCCAAAATATAGCTATGTGTCATCCAAGAATAAATGTCAAAAGATGCAGCCACATCCTTGGAATTCCATTCAGTCTTTAATGTTGTCCTTCCAGTTGTACATACATATTCTCACAGTGAGGTCACTGAGGTATGCAGTTTCCCATTTCATTATTTCAGGACCAAAAAGAAGGATGGAGTGTTTTCAACAAACATGCAGCTTTATATTTGCAATCTTCTCAGTAAGGATATGTATGCATGGCATTATTAATTTGTAATACTGAATGGCATTATTCATTCAATCCCTCAAATACTAGTGAGTGCAGGCATGAGCTATGACTTGCAATAGTCAAATTGTAACAGAAGCCAACCATGAACCAAGGAATTACCTTTTCCCTTGGTCTCCTAGCCATTTCCTTTTCTAGTTCTCTAGGTCAGTCCTATGTAATTGACTCTCTGTCCTTTCTCTTACCATGAAGACTACAGGGAAATCAAATCAGTTCCCTGTTCTAATTTAGAATGGCAGTGATGGACTGTTACATTTTTTAGATTGGAGTATATAAGAATAAACAGTGCCTTATGTGCTACTATTCATCATTTTTCCTCACATAATAAACTAAAAGATTTAGCACTTACAATAGAAGGTACATGTATGAACAGGATATGCCTTTTCCCTCTCTATTTTTAAATCAGTGAAGCAAAGGAAATTTGCATGTTGCTTCTTCCGTTTCTGACTTCTAATTCCATTCTATCCCCACATCAAAATCAGAAACCAAGTCCCAGGAAACAGAAGAATAATGTTTTTCATATGGAAAAACCAACATTTTTAGTAAAAATTGAAGAGCCGCTGATATGTATGTGCCATACATATCTTCCCTAAGGTGAAAAAATGAAATATATAGCATACACCTGAACCTTTTGCAGGTATAAACAAAAATGTTTATTGAAATGCCAAAATGTCCCATGACATATGTTCACAAAAATTATATTTCATACGAATTTCAAATTCAGCAATGACAAACAAATTTAATTGTGTGTCTGTAGTATTTTTTTATTTGCTTAATTTGGCAACCCTGCAGAAAGCATAAGAGAAAAACTGCAGATTTTTGTTTTGCATTGTTGTTCTTACTGGTTTTATCTGTTACTTGTCCAAGAATCTATCCCTTCCATTGTTAATCCTCTTGAACTCTTTAGCTTCTGAATTACTCTGAATGTTTAAGTAGATTTTCCCAGATGTCTTATATGGACAAACTCTAGGGCCTACAGCATAAGAAAACAATGCAGCATAGCTAAGACCAGGTAGTCAAATCCATCTGCATAGGACTGACCCTATGGTTCATCCTGCAACTAAGAATGGGCCAAAAGCATGCGAGCCTGTACAGATGGCACTATGGTACACAAGTGCCTAAAACTTGAACACATCATCTCAGACAAGATAATTATCATAAGCCAAATTCTAACCAGCAGCTTCCTTTCAAATGGGCTGGGAAGCATCTATTCCCAAGCTATCACCTAAGAGTTTAGAGATTCATAGCCTGACACTCAGCCTTATGTGGTTCCCACAGCATATGGGATGGCTTCTGAGTTTCCATATAGATGGGCTAGATATCTCAGAATACAAACAAGAAGTCTGTGGCTAGGTAAATTTCATTTTTGATTTTTGTTTTGGCTTCAGTTTTCTTTCATATCCCAGCGTATAAATCTAGCACTCAGAATTCTGAGCTCATTGAAATCACTTTGTTTCTTTCTATTTTCATTAGGTTTTGTTAAGTATTTCTATATTAGCAATTTATTCTTGGTAGTGAAATTTTCTGTCAGTTCTGTATAGATGGTTGGCTTGTCCCTTTTACCTCAGCTGTTCATACTGAGCCTGAGTAATTCCTACTGGGTCTGAGAATATTCATCCTTATTCTTGGGTTGTTTCTGTGGTGTCCCAGCAACAAAGAGGAAGATCATTTATTGTTGAAGTTTGGAGAGCCAAGTTGAGATTGTTGTGTCTGCTGGCCAACTGACTTGACTGTGTAACAGAAATTCATGACTTGACAATATCGAACACTTTATTTGTCCTCCAATTACACAGCGGTTCCTAATGGAAAATTGAGTCTTCTTCTTTTTTTTTTTAAATTTTTTTTTATTATTATTATTTATTCAACTGTGCGCATGTGCGTGTGTATGTGCGCGCGTGTGTGTGTGTGTGTCGAACCACGGACGAATTCGCGAACCACCATGGACGCCTCCACCTCCTTCTGCCCCGGGATTCACAGGCTCCGCCCTACCAGGACCGGAAGCGCAGGCCGCCCCGGCTTCCACCTGGCGTCTATACGTGGGATCTGGGATCCGAACTCAGGACCTTCCGCCTGCAAGGCGGAGGCTTAACCCCTGAGTCACCTCTCCAGTCCGGAAAATTGAGTCTTCTTAAGCATCATTTGAGTCCAATTGGCAAGATTATTCACTCTATCCCAAAGTGCTAAAAATAGGAAAAAAAGTTTCTAGCTATGATAAATTTAAAAAATTAGTATATTCACATAGTATGCATAGAGAGAAAAATGTTCCATTATTTCCATAGCTTTTTAAAATCTTTTTCAATTAACAGAAACATTGACACTGATGTAGTTACTTTGAAGAGATAAATACTGGTCATTATATTTTTAAGTGACTACTCAAAGATGATAGTGAATTTTCATGATATAATGTTTATTATTATGCTTTTAAAACTCATATCTCTGTCACTGGAATTTGGAATGGTACAAATTCATATGGAAAATATAGTATATTTGTGTGTGTCTATATGGGTGCATGAATTTATGTTCTTGTGAACAGAGGATCACACATATAAGTTATCATGTGAATTATTGGAGAAAAACTCTACAAATGTTATTGAGATAGCTTTTTGAATTGTACTCTTTTCATCACTTAGGATTTTTGCTTTTTCTTTATCTTTTTAATAATATTCTTAAATGTGCTTTTGCATTCTTGAATGTGCTATTACAACAAGACTCCAGTTTAACAGCTTTTTGTCTCTGGCCAGGGGGTGACATACAGTGCCCAGCAGAATGGAGTGAAGGGAATTGCAGGAGCAGCAAAACTGCAAAAGAAAATCAACAAACCACAATCCAGAACTTCAGAGACTCTATATCAATCACATAGAACTAGGACAGCCTAATCTCTCCCCATCCTGGAGCTCAGGGACATTTGCGGAAGAGGGGGCGGTAAGATTGTAAGAGCAAAAGGATGGGAGGAGCAACGATTTGCAAGATTCTCAACAATAGTTGGGGCCAAAGCAATCATAATGGGACTTTGCATGCCCTGCGCAATGTCCAGCGCACTGTTGCCCTCATAAAGTCTAGCATCTGTTAAGGGCACCGAGACCCCTGGAGGCAAGGGATTGACAGCCATAGTAGTGATCTTATGCTTAAGGGGAACAAGAGAAAGGGCCTATGGAAATGCCACTGGGTCCTTATATGTCATCGGAGAGGAGGACCCAGTGGAGAGTTAGGCATACACAATAAAGGACTCTCTGGGAATTGGGGGGAGGCACTGGGGGAAGGGGAGGGGGAGGAGGGGGGAGGGAGGGAACTGGTAAAAAATTTTAAAATGTATAATTAAATTTTTAATAAAAAAATAAGACAAAATAAAAAAAACTTTTAATACATGTATTTTTGCTTTAAAAGTTGATCTTATCTAATTTAGTGTTAAGGTAAAGAAATTCTAGATTACTGTCATCATAAGCAATGTGATTTCAATGTGAGAATGAGTTCTAGAACCTAATGTAAAAACATGGAAAATTTTCTTTTGACACTTGACAGGGAAGTATAGTTAGAATATGACTGATGCTAATTGCTGCAGCCTTAAATGAAGATTAATAGAAGGCTAAAAGAGTTATAAGTGATGATTATTAGATATATTATATATTCTTTGACTCTCTAATAACTTTTGAAAAATCTAGGAATGAAAGTCCTTAAGGAACATTATAGGTGAGCAGAAGTAGAATGTGCTGTGCTTATCAAGCATCTGGCATGATGATGGAACATATATGAATCTCCCATTTAATGTTCCTATGTCTCCCTCTCTTCCCCTTCTTTCTTAAATGCAGAGAGACAGAGAGATATAGTGAGAGAAAGATGAGGAGACAAAGAGACAGAAAGAGAGACAGAGAGAAACAGAGAAATAGGAAGAGACACCAAGAGAGAAACCTATAATCTTTTATATGGACATGTACTCAACTGTGTTATATTTCTCATGGAGAAGAATGAAATGTCTGTTTACCCCACAGCGAGTATAAATGATTAAGTATAAATGTTCCAAAAAATCTGACTTAATAACCCAATGAGTTTAATTGACATTACTTAGAGGAGAAAGAATGGCTAGTTGCCTAAATAAACATAAACAATTAGTGGGTAACTGGACCATAGCTAAACAGCACCCCCCCCAAAAAAAGGATATGCTAATTGCTTATAAAGCTCATGGAAGGGTAGGATCTCATCCACTGCCTCTTCATAGCATTTGTGCAAATCTCCTTGAGGTATTTTAACTAAATGCTACAATTAAGACTACATAAAATAACAGAAATATATTTTCTCACCAAAATCTATCCATCAGAAAAGATTTCTTTTTATGAAGGCTCAAATGGAGAATACTTTTTTAAATCTTCCACATTTCTATGGTTTCAAGCATTCTTCCATCAATCACCTTCTATTTCTGACATTTATCTTGCACATCCTTCCTAATATGTCTTCTTTTATTCCAATAAAATGATAGAACACAGTGGATTTGAGTTGCAATACGTTAATTTACATAGCAATTCACTTGAGGACTGTGGAATCAAATTTTCAATATGATAGTCCCTTGAGGGGTGAGAGAAGAGACATTATCTTCATTATGTACCTACTGGTGAAACTATCTATCTCCAAAGGATAGTTTTAATCCAGTGGTGACACAGATGGCTCTGGTAACACTAAGTGGGTCACAAAACAAAACAAAGCAATATGAATTTGGGAAAGGGTCTGTTATAGAGGAGAGAGTAATTAATAGATATAGGAGGGATTTAAGAGAAAGCTGTGAGGAGTAATTAGAAACTGTTATACACCTATATGAAGTTGAAAAAAACAAAAATAATTTAAGATAATAAAAAGCATAGAGATGGAATAAAATGGAATTTCAAATCTAAAACTCTAGAATAAAATAATTATATATAATACATGCATTATAGACTAACATCAAAAGACATAATTAACAGAAATCTTTTTCAAGTTGGTATGGATTAATATGTATTGCCAGCAGAATATTAACACATATTTAGTTTCAAGGTTATAAGTATTAAATTTTAAATCATTTTGAACCACATGTTGAGATATTTCTTTAGATATGCAATATTTTAATTATTTATATTAATATATTTGGAGAATCTTTTTTCAGTAGACTTTTTTCTTTAATTATGTAATAAAAGCTTATGAAAGAGGACATTGACCTAAAAAGATACAGATTTCATTCCAGGGACTGAGAACATGACTCAATCAGTAGCATAATTGTTGTACAAATTACAAGAAATGAATTTGGATTACTAGTATGTCCATAAAGAACTGGATGCTGTAGTCCATGTCTATAGAGCACTACAAAGTAGTCAGTAGAGAATTCTTGGCCCTTGTTAGCCATCCAGTCTTTCTGAATTTGTGAATTCCAGATACTATGGTAAACACTGTGTCAAAATTTATGATGGAGAAACAATTGATAAAGACAATTAGTCCAACCTCTTACTTCACATAGTTTATACTTAAAATATGTGCATACATGCAAGAATAAATGCACATAAACACACAGACATACACACATGAGATAAAATTCAAACAATGTATAAAACTATTTGAAGGAAAATATTATTTGCAATGGGATTTAGGCTTATATGAATTTTGCCAACTGAGAAACCATAATATTTGATACAAGTGAAAAATCTATTTACTTGCATGGTAATGAATGTGCCACAGAATTATAGTCATGGAACAAGATGTGCTCCATAAATTGTTGTTTCTCCAACTAATGAAAAGCAAGATCCTATCTATAGTCCCTAGATTTTTTTTAATTTTTTTTATTATTATTATTTATTCAACTGTGTGCATATGCGTGTGTATGTGCGCGCAAGCGTGTGTGTTTGTGTGTGTGTGTGTCTGAGTATATGTAGAACCACGGACGAATTTGCGAACCACCATGGACGCCTCCACCTCCTTCTCTCCCGGGATTCACAGGCTCCGCCCTACCAGGACCAGAAGCGCAGGCTGCCCCCACTTCTGCCTGGCGTCTATACGTGGGATCTGGGATCCGAACTCAGGACCTTCCACCTACAAGGCGGAGGCTTAACCCCTGAGCCACCTCTCCAGCCCCCTAGTCCCTAGATTTTTAAGCATTATTTTTGTTCTCAATTAATTTCCTTTATTATATTACTGCAATATCTTAGAATATTTCTAAAGTATTAGAAAAATAATTTGAAGTCTAATGGAGAGAATGTGATGTTGGCTGTGCTATCTGGATTGTCCTAAAAAGGGATCCCTTTTTAACTTTCTCCTTTGTTACAACAATTACATGTCTTGAGAGCTTTTATTATTTGTACTTTTAAACATGTTATGTTTTTAAGGATTGTAAAAAAATATTTCACCAAAGGCCTTCAAGTTCTCATAGTTCTTAGAATTTGAATCATAATATTACCATAGACTAAATCAGAACAAATAATTTCCAAACTATCAGAAAAGATAGAATTCCTCCAAAAGATAGCTAAATCCCTGATGCTAATATTAGACCCATTGATTCAGAAAAATAGAAATTACCTTTAAAGAGGAAAAAAAGCAAAAAAAAAATTGAAATAGAGCTCCACTTATTTATTAATGAAGAAATACTGATATATCGACAACAATTGGCATACCAAGACACCAATAGACACTTTGCAAACATAGGATGAAATTAAAAGATACTTTATCCTGTAAAACTACTGCATGGTATAAATATATTTTATGGCTCTCCATTTTCCTTGCTTTCTATTTAATTCTCTTAAAATAAAAAAAACTCCCATTCTATATTTATATTTACAAATGGATTAAATAGACACAAAATTCATGTAGTAAGAACTTACTTTGAAACAAATCCTGTTTAAGGCAATATGATCCTGTTTGCTATCACTTTACCATGAGAACATAGACAAAAAAAAAAAAAAAGTAAATTTCACAGTCTTAGAAAATGTGTCAAGAGAAAAATTCAAGCACAGTAAGTGAACATGTGGAGTACAGGATTCCACTGCAAAAAAAAAAAAAAAAAAAAAAAAAAAAAAAAAAAAAAAAGTAGGGCAAGAAACTCCTATCAACTAACAGCCGGTTCTTTGGTGTAAAGTCTTAAAGAAGATGGGAGAGAAGGTTGTGTGGATGCTGCAAGGAAGCATAGGTATGTCAGAGACAATAAGGAAAGTATGTGCCATGAACACCAAGGGACTCCTGAAAGAGGAGAGCACTGAGTAAAGGGGAAGAGAAAATCCTGTAGGTGAGTCATGCAGATACTGAGATGAGATCAACAGGACATGGATTGTTACCCTGAGAACACTGGAAACTTCCACAGGGAAAGAGAAGTTTTGGTGAAGGATGACATGCATAGATTGCCAGGTTTTAAATTATTGTTGAGAAAGTAACCTATGAAATGCAATTATAAATTGTTTGCATTACTTTTATATAATGAGTAAAAGATTAGTAATTCTTGAATACTAAAATATCCACTATCATTGAAAAAGTCATAGATTTTAGAGTCAGACTAGAATGGTGAAATTTGAATGATATTCACATGCCTTGTTCCTCTGAGTGTCATAGTGAGGGGTTAACTATGACATTAACATGTAATTTATCCAAATTTCAGAATTGAAGTCCTCAATGCAGACATTCTAAAATAAAATCTGCTTTTTGTAAAATTCTTATAAGTTGTTTTATGCATTGTGTTTTGAGACTTTATTACTTTGGCAAATTGTCTTGGTAAGAATTCAGTTTTCTATGGCAAAAGCATGCAGCTTATCGCACTACTTTAAAAAGCAGAGAATTGATTGGTCTACATCATATAATGCTTGCACTCCTAGCATGATGCCATAAATTTTAAAATTTCTATTACTGTGATTGATCCAAAGGGTCACATCACAAAATAAGTATGCTGTCACACAACTACCCAAACAAGAAGCAAGATGTCTATCATTAGGTGATACAGTTTGCCCATTAAAATGCAGATGTACATTTAATTTGAAAATGAGGTTGTGTAGAATATTACACAATTTTGTAACTTTTTATAACATTATATTTCTGTATTTTTTTGCAATCCTATGTTTAATTTTTTTCTAGGTCTTTACAATTTCTTTTTTTCTCTTACAATTTTTTTCATAATAATACAAGCTTAAATAGTACCCTGTCTTCTCCCTCCCCCTTCCCCTTCCCCTCCTCAGTCAACTCCCATTGCACTCTCCTCCCTTTCCCCGTTACCCCCTTTTATCACCCTCTTCTTGCCCTCCCCCTCTCCCTGTGTCTTCCCTTCCTCCTTCCCATCCCACTTAGCATCATTTTATGTGAACACCAAACCTCCCTCTGAGTCCTCCACCCTAGTGAAGGTTCAAAACTTGGTGACATAGCCTTTCTTGGGCTTCCCATTAATATATAAACTCTATAATGACTGTTGAATCCTTTGCCTCTAAGGATCCTACTGCCTGAAGCCTTCTCCCCTGTGATCCTTGTTAGATTTTGGGGGGTTGTTGACATGTCAGCCATTTTGCAGGTTAGGCAAAGTCCAGTCTTGACTGCTTCAACTCTAACTTGTGTGGAATATCTTTCATACTGTTGGTCCTCCCCACATTTAGGCTCTTAAAATGTTGCCACTCCCCTCTTCTGCAAGGATTCCTGATCTTTAGGATGGAGAGATTCGGCTGGTCTGGGTCCATGTGAATAATGTAGGATCATTGTTATTCTGGATTATGGTTTGGTGTTGTCTTCAGTTTTGCTTTACCTGCACCGCCTTTGGCTGCATCTTTTTTGGTATGGAAGGTCACCTCCTAAGCAAACATAAAAGACTATTTAAATGAAGATCATAATATAAGAGGAGACCCCAAAGGTATATGGAATAAGAGTAGGACACAAAAGTGAGGGGTGGGGGTTTAGTGTCACATTTGCCAAATGGGCTACCTTCTATCTGCCAGTCTCTATATGTTCCCTGATTGGTTAAACCTCTTCAGTGGCATGTAACCAGGAAGGGAAGTGAGAGTGAACTTCACCAGGCATCAAAATATGTGGCCTTATACCCAAATACTACATCATTTCTATTTCATTGTTATCCATAGGATCAGTGAATGATTCCACTCACTGTAGGCTGGGACTTCTTCAGCATTGCTTAGGGTTTGACTTTACTAATTTTTCAGAGCTATGTCAAGAGCTGAGTCTTCAATTGTCAAGTTGACACCTATATCATACTAGCACAAGCAGGAAGAAGAATGTAATGAGAAAAGAAAAACAAATGTCACAATCTTTCTCATATTCAGAAATTTGATTTTGCTTACAGTATGTAATGGAAGACATGGAAAAACTCTTCTGTTCACATGGAGTCATGGAGATATAGTCAATAATCAAGCTATTCACATTGACATTAATCATGATGTATAAGAGAGTCCAGAACTTTCCACATGATCATAAATAGTGGTGACTTTATTAGATACAGAACACTTCAAGATTTTTCTTTCAGTATTGGACTCTAATTTTAATTATTGCTCAGCAACCAACTGTAACTACATTACATTCCTTATTACATATACAGTATCAACATACCCTGAGTCAGTCATTACTTTAAAAATACTGCCACTATCTAACTCAAAGAGATAATTTATTTAAGCCATAAAGTTTCTTTTACTCAGAAATAAAGTAAATATTACTCTTTAATGTGTTTAACAGAAGCACCACAGAATCTCCATAAACTGTCATCCTAAATGTTTTACAAACTCTTATTGTTTTACATTGCTTAAACCATAAAGGAGAGCATCAGTCTAACTGAAATCAGCCTGAATTTTAATGTCTTCGATTCTTTTCTAATCTTTTCAGGACCCAATTCTGTAACCATAATCTATCATAAACAGCAGCACCAAGTACCTTCTGCTGGAAGTGTTACTTGAATAACTTCACTCTTTTTCTTAAATCCTGCAGTGGATCATCCCAGGCTTTGAAACAAAGGAATATGATGGTATTGAACTATGATAAGTTCTAAAAAGTGTGGCCAATACTGGTGGTTAATTCATAATGATTATTTGATGATTATTGGTTGACATGGACAATAAGTCACTCCATAACTTTGTATATGTAAGAATCCACAATAGCTTTTAAATTGTAGAAAAGAACTCCTGAAGTTAACTTTCTGATGGAAGAACATACTAACTTTCCAGATTGTTTTTAAGCAAGTAGCTTCATGTCAAGGAAAATGTGGTACATCTATACAATGGAGTACTACTCAGTGATCAAAAATGATGAATTAATGCAATTTGCCGGGAAATGGATGTCATTAGAAACAATTATATTAAATGAAGTATCCCAGACCCAGAAAATTAAGTGCCGTATGTACTCCCTAATACCAAACCCACCCAGCCCACCTTGAGACACTCAAAGATAAATCTATGTAATACCTACAGTAATTGCAAGGATTATGAACTGGAGGGATGGGGTTGGAGGGCCACACCAGAAACAAGGAGAGAGGGGACCATGTTATAACAGAGAAAATAGGCCTCCATCAAGGACTGCAAGCAAGTAATGAGATACCTGGTTAAGTTCACAGATATTCGTTCCTGATCATTTACAACTGAGGGGGTATGATCTCACCAGAAGGGGAGGGCATATAGTCTGGCAGATAAAAAGTAACCATTTTGCAAATGGGTGATTGACCCCTCCCTCACTGTGGTTCCCTACTTTTATTACATCTACCCTTGAATGTGATCTTATAACAAGACTCCAGTTTAATAGCTTTTTGTCTCTGGCCAGGGGGTGACATCCAATACCCATCACGATGGAGTGAAGGGCATTGCAGGAGCAGCAAAACTGCAAAAGAAAATCAACAGACCACAATCCAGAACTTCAGAGACTCTATATCAACTACCTAGAACTAGGCCAGCTTAATCTCTCCCCATCCTGAAGCTCAGGGACATTTGTGGAAGAGGGGGCGGTAAGAGTGTAAGAGCAAAAGGATGGGAGGAGCAATGATTTGCAAGATACTCCACACAAGTTAGGACCCAAGCAATCATAATTGGACATTGCATGCCCTGTGCAATGTCCAACACACTATTGACCTCACAAAGTCTAGCATCTGCTAAAGGCACCAAGATCCTTGGAGACAAGGGATTGATAGCCACAGTAGTGTTCCTATGCTTAAGGGGAACACAGGAAAGGGTCCAGGGAAATGCCACCGGGTCCTTGTACGTCATCGGAGAGGAGGGCCCAGAGGAGAGTCTGACATGCACATTAATGTACTCTCTGGGGATTGAGGGGGAGGCACTGGGGAATGGGGAGGGAGGGGTGAGGGGAGGGGGAGCAGGGGGTACGGGGGGGGGAGGAGAAGGGAGGGAGGGAACTGGTGTACCTATTAAGTTTGTATGAGCAGAACTAATAATAAAATATGTTATTAAAAAAAAAGAAAAAAGAAAAAAAAAAACTTTCCAGACTGTTTTTAAGCAAGTGGCTGCATGTCACTATCATAATGGAATCATTTCTTATTCCAGCACTTTTGTACAGAATATGCTTCTGTCTCAAAAACAATATATATAATATTTATGAAAATGAAATATATGTTATAAATACATTTTATATAATATAAGCATGCATACATTAATTACATATACATAAGAATATATATATATTCCTCAAGTCTGGGAAGATTGTTCATGGATAAAGTGTGGGGAATTAGATTCAGATCTCCAGGAACTTACTCCTCTGTAAGTTGAGTAACTTACTCCATGTATTGTGACTGTTTATAATCACAGCACTTGGCAAATAAAGAAAGTGAATTTACAGGCCAAGCTGATGAGCTAATTTGACTGATTGAAGAACTCTAGGTTGAACTGATAGATCTTTGATAATAAAAATAGAGAGCAATCAAAGAAAAAAACAGAAATCAATGTTGGGCCTCCACATTCCTGTGAAACATGCATATGAATGCACCACACACACATTAACAAGCACAAAACTGTCATATAACTAAAATGAAGCCTGTCATTAGGGAATATTATGATTCTCTGTCTTTCTTCTCAATAAAGAAGGAGCCTCTTAACCAATTCTAATTTTTTGACAATCATAGAGATTTATCCATAAATAATGAAACAAATGGCTTTCCCTTGCTATGATTACATACCGTACCAGGAAGCTCATGGAACTGTGCATACACAGTTCACCAACACAGACTCGGTTACCTGAATTTTTTATAAGAAGTGGTTTTCTAGGAAACTACAAATAGATGAACTTTGATACCAATAAATTCAAAAGACCAAGAGTATTAAGGTTTCCTAAACTTTTTAATTGTACTACTACAAGTAATTAATCACATATCTTTTTATCCTTTTATTTTCATGATGAATGTGCAACTATAAATTTTAATGAAAATAACCTGAAATAATATGTAAATCACTCTAGGGACTCTATAATAAGTGTAAAATGTCAGGTTCTTCACTAAAGATTGGCAGAAAGTAAAATATTTTGTTTTTCACAATAACTTTTAATTTTTCTGCTGTAACTTACAAATGTTTTAGATTTAGCTTCTTGTGTTAAGGAGTATGTCTGTAGTAGTAATTTGAATCCTCATGGAAAAAAAAAGAGGTGGTTAAATAAACTACCAAATTGTAACAAAGGCTTCAAATAGTTGACATACAAACTTCTCCTTTTAGGATAGAAAATAGCTAATCAATTCTTGCAAGTATTATGTGTGGTTTAGGGACAGTTATTTTTTTTTCAAGTCCTAGAAGGAAAAACGGCAGAGAAGTAAGTTCACTTGAAGAAACACAAAAAATACCATCTCAGCCATGTGATCAAGGTCAACATCAACAGTCACAAACTGTTGGTGTTATTGACCTTTGATGTCCTGTGAGGAAATTGCATTTTACCTCTCTGATCTTCCATCCACTCATCCACAACTCTAACTTTATTCTGAGAAAAGCATCAAATCCCAATTTTCTTTCTCAGAACTATTAAAGTTATATCAACAAAGGAAGTCTAAGAATTTCTTCCAGTCACAAGTTGGTTAAGGAGACATGATTAAACCCAATTAAGAAAATCTAATATCTGTTTTGAGAATCTAAAACAAACAACAAGGAAAGAAATAATGGTACCTGAATAAACCATGAAATTTATAAAAATCACTGATACCAATAGGCCAATAAACTCTACAAAACCTTAAAAAATGCCATAATAAAAGGAAATGATGATTATAATTTAACCAGGGTATTTGATTTGAAGACTCTAATGTTTCCTTTGCTATAAACCTAAAACTGCAATTAAAAAACAAACTACTAAAAACATCCAATTTTTTGTGATCAAATATGGCCTTAAGAAAAGATAGGAAAAGTTTAAGTGGTTACCACAGTCTTTGGCTGAATGCCAGAGCAAATCGTTAAGACCCATTTCTGAAGTGTTAGGTGCCTTGGTTGGAGGACATGGGGAGATAAAAACAAAAGCTTTGCTTGCTGAAATTTCCACCTTGCTCTCTCACAGAGATGGAAGGTGCTATGCAGGCTGCTGGAAAATAGCGATCAACAATCTTACTCATCTGTGGCAACTGCATGATACTCTACCACTTGGCCAAGCAAGATGAGCCCACTGTTGCAATAATATCAAGTTTGTTATGATCCTAAACATCTGCTTTCTGATTGTTTTTAATGTGTTGTCCACAGGAATGAATTGACATCTGGCTCTGTAAACTTAATCAAAGGTTGCCTAGTGATGTCATATGTCAAAGTGGGGAAGTCACTGCTGTTGTTTTGTCAAGTGGACATGATGATGTGTATTCAAATTGCCTTCTAAATGTCTGTCCTTATGCCCTTAAAATAGTGCTTCTCTCAGTTTCAGTAAAGAAGCTTCTGTTATCAGTAATTAGTAGTACCTTTAAATACTTATAACTGATTAAAGCACTGCAACAAATGACTTCTTGAAACTCAAGCATAATTGTGAATTAAGAGAATTGAATCAAACTTTTGTATTATTTTAATAAAATAATATATTTATAGGCACACATATAAACATATGCATCTATGTGATATATACATACTAAATATATATCCAAATGAAGATTCTCTAATCTATGTAGTGGAACAAGATTTTAGCTATCTTGATGTGTTCTCAGAATATTCAGTAAATATAGCAAAAAAAGAGGATGTCAATACCTTGAAAAAGTATGAAAGAGACAGTTGTTAAATGGAACAGTAGAGTAAGGATGCCAAATCTCATAAATGATCACTGTATGAATAGCCAAGAATACAAATCACCTGCTTATAGTCAGACATATGCAAAAGATTTAAAGTTCATAACTGTGAAAGATTTATAAGTTATAATAAAGAAATGGTGCTTTGAATCTAGAAATCATTTGGTACAAAAAAGCTAGGACTGGGGAGATGGTTCAGTGATTGAAAAACTTGTCACACAAGTAAAAGAGTAGAGTTTGGATTCCCAGTATCCATTTAAAAATTTCTTGTGAGTATGGAGGCTTGGCATGCAATTCCAACCCTGGAAATAAAAGCTTGTGATATTCAGAACAACTGGCTGATTAGATGAGATGTGAAGTCATGCTCTAGGGTAAATTAAAGACTCAGGCTCAAAATAAAATAACATGGAAAAGTGACAAAGGATGATTAATGACAGCACTATTTGGCCTCCACACACAGGCACAATTATGTGCACCCGTACACATATATGTGCCTACCCACATGAAAACAGACATACATGCTTGTAGCACATGCACAATGTACACACATGAAAGGAAAACAAGACACACTACAAAGAGAGTCTTGAAAGAGTGAACAATGGATGTACAAATTCTGTTAAAATGAGCATTAAAATTCTAATATTCCAGATTTATACTTTGAAGAGAACAATAGAGTCTTATCATGTAGGAGAGACAGATAAGACTTCTGCATACTAGATATTAAATGACTAGTATTTATTTCATGGATGACCCATCTGGAAAATAATGTCACTCAAGATGTTACAATGTTGAGACAGACAAGAATTCAGCCCACCACCTTCTGGTGTCTTCTGCAATTTCTTTCTTTAGGGTTTTAAAGTTTTCATTGTAAAGGTCTTTTACTTCCTTGGTTAGGTTTATACGAAGGTATTCCATTTTTTTAGGGGCTATAGTAAATGGGATTGTTTCTCTCAGGGGTTTTTCGCTTCCTTCATTCTGGGCATATAGGAAGGCCACTGATTTTTGTACATTGACAGAATAAACATCGAAAAAATGACCAAACTACCAAAGGCAATATACAAATTCAATGCTATACCAATTAAAATCACAAAGCAATTCTTTAAAGAAGAACAATCTCAAAATTCATATGGAGGCACAAAAGACCCAGGATAGCAAAGACAATCCTGAATAACAAAAACACCGCTGGAGGTATCATTATGCCAAACCTTAGTTTATACTACAAATCCATAGTTATAAAAACCTGCCTGGTACTGGCTCCAAAATAGACACACAGATCAATGGATAAGAGTTGAAGACCCAGATATAAGCCCACAAAATTTTAAAAGAAAAACTACAGCCATTTGATCTTTGACAAAGGAGCCCAAAAAATCCAATGGAAAAAGAACAGGATCTTCAACAAATGGTGCTGGCAAAACTGGTTCTCCACATGCAGAAGATTAAAACTGGACCCATACTTGTCACCCTGTACAAGACTTAATTCCAAATGGATCAAGGACCTTGATATCAGGCCACAGACTATAAAAACCATAGGTGAAAGGGTAAGGAACTCCCTCGAGCTGATTGGGCTAGGCCAACAGTTCCTAAACAGACATCCAAAAGCACAGTCATTGCTACAAACTCTCAACAGATGGGATCTTGTGAAATTAAAGAGCTTTTGTTCAGATAAAGAGATTGTAACACAAGCTCTGAGGCAACCCACACATGGGAGAAAATCTTCACTAACCACATATCTGATAGAGCTCTATTATCCAGAGTGCACAAAGAACTTAGAAAACTAAACACCAAGGAAACCAATGGCCCAATTAAAAAATGGGCCATGAAACTTAAAAGAAACTTTACCAGGAATGAAACTAAAATGTCTAACAAATATTTTAAAACATGTTCCACATCCTTAGCCATCAGGGAAATGCAAATCAAAACTTCCCTGAGATATCATCTCACCCTGGTCAGGATGGCAAAAATCCATAATACAAACAACAACAAATGCTGGAGAGGATGTGGAGAGAGGGGAACTCTCCTACATTGCTGGTGGGAATGCAGGCTCATACAAGCACTCTGGCGAGCTGTCTGGAGATTCTTAAAGAAATTAAAGATTGAAATGCCATATGACTCTGTGATTCCACTTTTGGGAATAACCCCGCATAAAGCAAATATTCACCTTGATAGCACAAGCACGGCCATGTTCATAGCAGCACTGTTTAAAATAGCAAAGTCATGGAATCAAACCAAATGTCCAACAGTTGACGAATGGATAAGGAAACATGTGGTACATCTATACAATGGATTACTACTCAGACGTCAAAAATGATGAATTAATGTAATTTCCCAGGAAATGGATGGAATTAGAAACAATTATATTGAGTGAAGTATCCCAGACACAGAAAATTAAGCACCATATGTACTCCTTAATAGGTGGCTCCTAGTACCAAACCAACTTAGAGACACTCAAAGATAAATCACTGTAATACCTACAGTGATTGCAAAGATTTTGAACAAGAGGGATGGGGAAGGAGGGCCACACCAGTAACAAGGAGAGAGGGGACCATGTTACAGCAGAGAAAATAGGCCACCATCAAGGACTGCAAGTAAGTAATGAGATATCTGGCTAAGTTCACAGACTTTCTTTCCTGATCATTTACAACTGAGGAGTACGATCTTACTAGAAGCGGAAGCTAGTACGATCTTACTAGCACATAGAAAGCAAATGGGTGATTGACCCCTCCCTCACTGCGGTTTCCTAATTTTATTACATCTACCTTTGAATATACTCTTATAACAAGCCTCTAATTTAACACATTTTTTAAAAAGAATTACACAATTTTTTAAATATTTTTATTATTATTTATTCAATTGTGAATGCATGTGTGTGTGCGCGTGTGTGTATGTACGTGTGTGTGTGTGTAGAACCACAGACGAATTCGGGAACCACCATGGACCGCCTCCTCCTTGTTTACTTTGCCCCGGGATTCACAGGCTCTGCCCTACCAGGACCAGAAACGCAGGCCGCCCTGCTTCCGCCCGGCTTCTATTCGTGGGGTCTAGGATCCGAACTCAGGACCTTCCGCCTGCAAGGCAGAGGCTTAACTCCTGAGCCACCTCTCCAGCCCCCAATTTAACACATTTTTATCTCTGGCCAGGGGGTGACATCCAATACCCATCAGGATGGAGCCAACAGCATTGCAGAAGCAGCAAAACTGACCAAAATATCAACAAACCATAATCCAGAACATCAGAGACTTTATATCAACCACTTGGAACTAGGCCAGCCTAATCTCTCCCCATCCTGAAGCTCAGGGAAATTTGCGGAAGAGGGGGTTGTAAGGTTGAAAAAGCACAAGGATGGGAGGAATAATGATATGCAAGATACTCCACACAAGTTAGGGCCGAAACAATCATATTTGGAATTTGCATGCCCTGCACAATGTCCAACACACTGTTGACCCCACAAAGTCTAGCATTTGCTGAAGGCACTAGGATCCTTGGAACCAAGGAGTTGACAGCCATAGTAGTGTTCCTAAACTTAAGGGGAACAAAGGAAAGGGTTCTGGAAAATGTCACTGGATCCTTGCACCTCATTGGAGAGGAGGACCCAGAGGAGAGTTTGGCATGCAGATTAAAGGATGCTCCACGGATGGGATGGGGAGGCACTGGGGGATGGGGAGGGAAGGGTGTAGGGGAGGGGGGCACAGGGGGATGGGTGGTTGGACGGAGGGGGTGACCAGTGCACCTGTTAAGTTTGTATGAGTGGAAAGAAAGAAAGAAAGAAAGAAAGAAAGAAAGAAGAAAGAAAGAAGGAAGGAAGGAAGGAAGGAAGGAAGGAAGGAAGGAAGGAAGGAAGGAAGGAAGGAAGGAAGGAAGGAAGGAAGGAAGGAAGGAAGAAGAAGAAGAGAATTCAGACCACCAATCTCTGAAAGTAAAGGACAGTGACTAGTAATTAAACACACTGTACTTTTGAGGAAAGTTAAGGATGTAGTGGTGATGTCATTATATGCAAGAGAGATGTCCAGGTATGGCAAGGCATCCTTAGGGGTATCTGTCAGATGTTCTCTCAAACTAAAATAGAATTAAGAGTGTATGTTTCTGAGGCTGGAGAGGTGGCTCAGGGGTTAAGCCTCTGCCTCGCAGGCGGAAGGTCCTGAGTTCGGATCCTAGACCCCACATATAGACGCCGGGTGGAAGCGGGGCCGGCCTGCGTTTCCGGTCCTGGTAGGGCAGAGTAAACAGGGAGGAGGTGGAGGTGGTCCATGGTGGTTCCCGAATTCGCCCGTGGTTCTACACACACACATACATACATACACACGCACACTCTCACACATGCACAATTGAATAAATAAGTAAAAAAAAAGAAATTAAAAAAAAGGAAAAGAAAAAAAAAGAGTATATGTTTCCTTGATAGCTCTGTAGTTAATAACAACTCAGTGCAAATCCAATGGAATGAAGAACTTTGTTGATAAAACTTACATTTCTGAGGATCTCTTAACTATTCGTGTTTTACATAAATACTAAATTTAATTGTATATTATAAATTGTAAGCGAGAAGGAAAGTTATGCTAGATATTTTATGTGTATATTTATTTATTGTGCATGGGCCTCTGTGTGAAGACTGTGTTAAAATGGTATGTATATGTGTGTGTTTTTGTGTGCTAAGGTCTCAGGGGTAGGTTGTGTGTCTGGTATCCTCCTCTATCATTCTTACCCCATTTCTTTTGAGGTAGCATTGTTGCCTGAATCTCCAGCTCATACATCTGAAGAAGCATACATACATTGAAGCCCGAGCAATTCTCCAGTGTCTGCCCCTCACTGCTGGAGTTACAGGCATGTCCTAGACCATGACCATGTGTTTCTGGAAAGTTGAACTCAGTCACTTACACATGCATGGCAAGTACATTTGTCAATGAGCTATCTTCCAGAACTTGGTGATACTTTGCCTTGAGTAAAAAATATTCAAAATTTCTCAAAATATATTGAAAAGTCAAGGGATTTGCTTCTTAGAAGTGGCAGATGTCCAGCTGCACAATGATGACATGAAAAGCACCCTGGGACACCACAGACACCAGAAAAAAAATTTGCTTTTTGTGACCAAGGCCATATCCAGTACATTTTTAAAAGTGATATTAATTTTTTTTAGCAACAATGAACAAAGATCATCAGATTTAAAGAAGTTAAAGGATGCCTTTGGGTAATCAGGAATTCAAAAGTATGTGAATTCCTGCAGAGCTTTCTATTCTTGTTTTACCATACTTCATAGAAAAGTTCCCAAGATGTTTTAAGCTATTACCTCAGTTCTTGACTGGGTAAACTGGCATGTCAAACGGATTTAAAAATAAATCTTTCACTCTCTCCTCTTTGACTTCCATCTTCTTGTTTCTTAAGCATTTTGACTTTTCTGGTGGTTAATAATTCTTCAAAGTTAAACCAGCTTGTCTCCATTGATTCTTTCCCTTCATCAAATGCCCCTGTTGCTCTCCTGTGCCTTTGGGTTGCCTCTGTGAACCTAAATGGCCTTAAGGTGATCAACTTGAAAGGAGAGGGGAATGAAAACTTGAATTTTCTAGTATATAAAAATAAACCAGGTCTTTCCTATTGTACTGTGCCTGCCTTTTGTTTTCCTCTGGGTTTTCCTTTCTTTCCCTAGTCTTTACATCCTTTCTAGAATTCGGAGCGCATTTTTTTTCCTTCTCCTCTTATGTGTTTTATCTGCTCCCAGAAGGAATGTGCCGTGATATGACTGACATGTGTAGCTCTCCTACAGTGCAATACTAAGCCGGGTGAACCACTTTTTTTATGTTTGTCTTTTCCCTTTCAATAGCTTGCAGCCAAAGCAGCTTTGTTTGATTTGACAACTGCTTTCAGAAATATGTCTGGTAGAATGCAATTTTGAACAAACCAGTCTAAACCCCAACTTTCGAGGGGCTCATTTTGTTGACTTCTTTTTGAGGGAGAAAGACAATGAAAACTTTGCAAATGAAAGCTGAAAAAACAGGAGATAACATCTGTACACTTAAAATCTGGCTACAATCTTTGCCTTCATTTAAAACAATAAACCAATTTACAAAAAGTCAGATGCACATACAAAAGTCTTTTTTTCCAGTAGATAAATATCAGATTTTCTTTCTTATTTTGAGTAATGTCTTTATTTTATGGAAACTAACCAAAATTTATTTTAATTAGATTTTACTAACTTTGTAGTATCAGGGAAAAGACATTCTCAAGGCAAGATATGATTTGATTTAGTTTCTGTAGCCTTTGAACTGATAATGAGTGTTTGCTAATGTACTACTTACCTGTGATTTAAGAGATTCTGCTCTCTATATTTCTACTTCTGGCATCTATTTAAAGATCATGCTCTTCCATAATATGTCTAGAAAAGAGAGATTCCTAACTGGTCTGTTATGTGTATCTCATTTCACATTGCTAGTAAGAAAAATAGGTAATTTTGTGCACTATTTGAATGACATAAATACTTTAAAATGATTTTTGTTTCTTATATCACAAAATTTACTATGACATTATCATCATAATCTTTACATTGTTTCCTCTTAACTATGAAAAGATATTTCAGTCTATTTTCAGAAAATGTAGTCTACATTTCATATCCTTCTTTCTCCTTCTTGATCTTTTTTGTAAAGCACACATGTCCATGAACACTACCCAATTATTTGTAATTTTTTCCTTGCTTTCTACTGCCTACAAAACTCAACTTCACCCAAGCTTCATAGACAATCTCAGTAGAAACTTCCCTATATCCAGTTTTCAACAACCCTTTTCCTGATGAAATGTGGTTATAATGATTGAATCATAAAACAGAAGAGTCATTTTCATGCATTGTGTTGGTGTATAGTATAAGAGGTTCTTGGATAAACAATTATACTTTATGATTATTAATTGAACAGTTCAATGCCTGGAAATGTGGTTTTGTATATTCTGAGGATTTGCCTAGAATACATATGTCAACTACAATATATTGTATTAAATTATATTCCTTGAAAATGTTATTTTCTTGCATTTTTACATCAAGTTGTATTCACAGAGTTTTTGTTAGGTAAGTTTTATTAGTCCCATGTAACAGAGCTTAGAAGATAGAATCTGGAAGAAGTTAGGTGAATCACTCGAGTTCAGCCTTATTATCCAGTAAGTAATTAAATTCCAAGTAATTTTCTTGGAAGAGGAAGTTCTCTATATTGTTTGGAACTGCAACAGACTGAAGCATGGCTTGTTTGGGTTATGACCTTATTTAAGGTATTTTAATCATTAGTAATTATTTTCTAAAAATTCAAATGCACAAGAAGCAGAACACATTGTCCTTTTTTCTCTTCAAATGCTCTTCTGAAGGATTTTCAAGCCCTTCTTTTGCTTTGCTTCCTGCAGTCTAATTTAATACAATGTAACAAGTGTGAAATATTAAAGAATTCCAGTTTCCCTATGAGAAATGAACATCTCATGTCTTCCAGCGCTATGCCAGAATTTTAGCCCGGGGGGCCAAGCCAAGGAAGTAAGAATCCAGCAAGTGTCAGCACCACAGCATCAGCCAGCAGACTAGTGATGTAAGTTACAAGGAAATGTGAGGAGCTGTTCAACTGACACAGAGTTCAATGGGAGCTTGACATTGAACTGAAAAGGTTTGTGTATCAGCTCAGCTGGAGAGAGTTGTGTGGGAAGAGCTTTTGATAGCCTCCTACTCCCTTAGGGAATGACACAGGGATTATCCATTTCTGCGGTATAAAGCTATAAAAGCTGGTGCTTTCCCATACCGTGTAACATCTGATTAAATAAAGGGTTACAATAGCATCCAGAGGATGAGTATAAGTAATATCAGAATGCTTAAGTTTGCAAGACATGACCTCCACAGATAATTTTTTTCATTCCACAGAAGCTCTTCACTTATTTGCACTTTACAGAATGTAGTCTTAATAAGAACATCTTATCCTTATTACTGGCCATGTGTTCTAAAGATTCTTTCCAGTGGGCTTGCCTCTGTGGGTGGAGCTGAGAAGGGACTTTTAGACATGTTTCTTATGCATTGAAAAAGCACAGAATTGTGTTCTGAGGTCAAAATTGAGACATAATGAGACTCATATGTTTTGGCTTCCAGATACAGTACTTTGTTCATCATAAGAGAAATGTTTCTGATGAAACTCTAGGGCTGTCCTTCATAAGTAGAACTATAAACTCAGTATAATAAAATGCACAATAGAAGTTCTATTACTCAGAAGTTATTTTGATGAGATTCAGAGGTGGATCACACATAAACTCAATAACTGATCATTGGTGAAGAAAACTGTGTAAACCATAATGAAGTTGAGGTAAGGAAAAAAGTGAAATGTCTCAATAAGTCTGTACCTAAGTATAGGAAGTCTAGAACATAGAGAAGAGAACTCCATAATATAGTCCAGAAACTATTGCCTCACTCCTTGAAAAGTGTGAATATTTTAGGCCACAAAGAGTGAAACCTGGAAAAAAATTTCTAATTTTGACAGGAAAGAAGGAACAACAATAACAGTTGTAATAATGCTTTGGTGTTCAGGAAGTCAGTGCATGGAATGAGAATCCAACTTAAATAAGAAATTATTTCCTGGAAAAAATGGAAGACCTCAAATCACAAGACCTTCTTGTCATGTGGCCTGAGAGGAATTTGGAAACTGTCAGATGTCTTTCTGAGACATTTGCCATTACCTAGAGGAAATCATGCAGGACAGGGAGTCTCTAGGAGCAGAGAACAGATAATAAAGACTGTATCCTTTCTCTTCCTTAATGACCTTATGGTGAACTGACCAGCTTAACACCAGAAGTAGGATAAATGTCCTGAAAATCTGGACATTTCCCTAATTTCCCTCCATCTTTTGCAGGACACAATTTCTTATTTAAGATGGATTTTCATCTCATGCACTGAATTCCAGTCCTGAAAAATCAGCAAAATCATCATGGAAACCGAAAAATGCATTTTTATATAGTTGAATTTATTTGAGATGGAAGGAGGGAGAAAGAAATATAAAAAGCCAGAGAGAAAGAGGACAAGATAAGTAAAGATATACACTGGTATCCTATGCAAATGGTTAGATGTTAGAGGACCACATTCAATTTTCAGTCCTCCCTATATAAAGATTGTGATTTCTGATATCAAACTCAAGTCACCAGGTTTGTGAGCATGCACCTAACCTGCTAAGGAATCTCAATATCCCCTCTCTGGTCCTTATTTTCAACTTATGATAAATGTTGCATTAAAAAGTAACGTTTCTTTTATTTAATATTTAATATTTTATTTAATGTTTTTATAGTAACATGGATTTACAAGATGGCTCAGTGGGTAAAGGTGCCTGCATACCAACCTGATGACTAGACTTCAATCCCCAAAGCCCACTCATGAAAGAGAATTTGGGAAGATTGCCACACTCGTTCCTCCATATGAATAGGCAAGAGTGGGCACTCACCTGTGACAAGACCTTTACCCTACTGTTATCATACTTATGCATACAACATGCAAATAAACTTATGTTGTATGTAAGCCTCCTAGCCTAGGTTACTTTGTCATAGTACCGCTAACTGAATGAGCCAGAGAGCCAGTGTCTTTGTATTGGTAATCAGAGACTGAAAAGCAAATCTGATGCAGTGTTACAATGTGATTGTCAGTGACTGTGATCAGTGTGTTGGGAGCTGATCTAACACTCCTTGTTGCTTACAATAGTGACCCCCATGATGTCAGTATTCTTTTGCATATTAAGTCAAAATCTTCATTCCAATCATGTTATAGCCATTATTTTAGTTTCGACTGCCATAAAGAAACCCAAATTTGACAGTTGCAGTGGTTTTTTTTAACTTTCTTTAAAATTTTTTTATTACTTATTCAATTGTGTGTGCATGTGTGTGTGTATGTGTGTAGAACCACGGGTGAACTCAGGAACCACCATGGACCACCTCCCTCAACCTCCTCCTTGCTTACTTGCCCCAGGATTCACAGGCTCCGCCCTACCAGGACCAGAAATGCAGGCCCAGAGTCTGTACGTGGGGTCTAGGAATCAAACTCAGGACCTTCCACCTGCAAGGCAGAGGCTGAACCCCTGATCCACCTCTCCAGCCCCATTTGTAGTGGTCTTAACAACAAAAATAAGTGTTCTCATTTGTAGAATGAAAATCTCAGAAAAGTGCTTCATCATGTTCATATTCTGGTGAGGGAGCTCCTCCTGGATCTATTCAGATTTTCTTTTCTTCCTTCCCTCCCTCCCTTCCTTTTTTCCTCCCTTTCTTCTTTCTTCTTTCCTTCCTTTTTTCCTTCTGTCTCTTGCTTTCCTTCTTTCTTTATTTTTCTTTTTTTCCTCTTTTCTTCTCTTTTTCTTTGTTTTCAAACAAGCTCTTTATATGCAGCCTTTGCTGGGCTGGCTAATCAGTCTGTTTTCAAGGACAGCTTTAAACTTGCTGCATCAGCTTTCTGGGTATGGAATTTTGCACCAACATGCCTGGCTTCAGAGAGCCACATTCCTTCTTTGTTTCTTCAATAAAAGAAGTGGGAGGAGAGCAGAAGTGAGGAAGGGAAAAGGAGGGAAAAGAACCTTATCCACCATACTATGGGTTAGAGCATGCTCTTTTCATTTAGCTTTAATTATACACAAAAGCCCAATATTTAGATAAGAGTTTGAATGAGATTATATCATTTGGGTATCAAGGTATGGATTTCAATGAGTCACAATTCAATTTCTATCCAGAATTTACCTATAGTTCATACAAAATACTATTATAAAACTCTTGGAGAACTTTGTAGATGACTCAGTTTTTAAAGTGTTTGCTTTATAAGTGTGAAGAACTAAGTTCAAATACCAAGCACACATGTAAATGCAGAATGGGCATGATGGTCAACTCATAACCTCAGTGCCTGGGAAGTATAAATGAGTTTTCCAGGACAAGGTAGCCAAATAGTCGAATTGGCAAAACCTTAATATGTAAGGTGGAGATACAAAAGAAGATAAATGCACTTCTTGCTAAGTCTCATGACCTAAGTTTCAACACTAAAAGCCATATGTTTGAAGGAGAGAATCCCACAAGTTGCCCTCTGATGTCTACATATACTGTGGACACAAGTGCACAGACACACACACACACACACACACACACACATATGCTCATTCATCCTCATTTGCCACACAACCTCCCTCTACACCTACCTTCTCATACACAGCCAAGCTACAGCTCACACACATGAACCACATGAACACACGAACACAAACAGACACACAAACACATGCTTGTGCCCATATACGCCCACCCCACCGACAACTTCACATTGTATCCACGCTCTCACACACCTCCACATACATCCCTCCACATTCACACATACCAACAAAGACCACCACACTCACATACCCACAAACATGAAAAAGGTAAATAAATGAGTGGAGAAAAATTAAATTAAAACATAAGGATAAGAAAATGGCTGACTGAGTAAAACACTTACGATACAAATGTAAGAACTGGAATTCAAATCTCTTAAGTCCATGTAAATTTGGGAACTGTAACATGTATCTGTATTCCCAACATCTTAGTGGGGAAATAGAAGATAGAGACAAGAATATCTCCCAAAACATGCAGGCTGAGTACTCTCCTATACACAAGGGGCAAAATATTACAAAGGATAAAAAAAAGCAGACAAAAAACATCCACAAAGATAAATAAGAGGAAAATAAGGAATAAGTATAAGATTAACTCCTCTGTCTGCTGCATGCGAACTTTGGCACACATATATTCTCACTAGACACACGTGCATACACATCACAAATAAAAAATCTTAAAAATACAATGAGATAAAATGAATCTTAAGACACACGATATAAAACGTTAACAATCTCGACAGGCAAAAAAAGAAATAGAAGGGATGTTCCCTTCTATATTCATGTGATAGTTAATCTTGATTGTCAATTTGATTACATCTGATATTAACTAACAGATTATCTGTCAGATGACTTGGAGAGATTAACTGGATCAATATCGTTTCAACACAAAGATTAACCCTAAAATTGGATGAAAATCCTGGCAGCAAACCAGAGAAAAGTAATCACAAGACAAAAGAGCTCTCTGACTTTCTTGCCCTGTGCTGGCAAACTCATCTTTCCTCCTGCTGCCAACAGAGAACTCAGCTTCTTCAACCCTCCAACTTGACCCAAGATCCTCCAGGAATACTCCGGTCTTTAGCAACAGCCAGGGACTGCTGTGATATTCAGCTTCTGGACTAAGCAGCTGGCCATTGTTGTATTAACTAGACCTCATCTCATCTCATAAGCCAATCCAATAACTTCTTTTTTCTACATTCATTCAGTTGATTCTACTACTCTAGAGAACTATGAGTAAAATAACCTCAACATGTTTGACTTAGAATTTAATTCTAGGCAAAAGTAGTTAATTTCAGTATTCCTCCTTATTCGTTCATAGATAGCTTGGTGCACTTATACCACATATTCAGTCCATATACCTAGATTTCCACTTATCATAATTACCATTTACAGAAGTATATGTTTCATAATCTATTTAATGACTACATATTTTCTGTCCCGGACATTTAAATGGCTTTCATTATTTAAGGTTATTAAGAAAACTATCATAATTTATAAATCATTCATTTCTCCATTTAGAATCCAACTATCTGTACATGCTGTTTAAGCATTTAAAAAAATAGTAGATGTTTTGAGATAGTTAACACTGCTGTCATGGCTTGAATATGAGTTTTCCTCCTCAGGTTCATGTCTTTGAATCCTTAGCTGATATTAAAGACATAGAACCTTGCTAGAGGAAGGCATGACATAGAGTTAGACTTTGAGTTTTAATATTTTATAGTTGCAAAAATATTTGAATAGAGTTTAATGGGCCACTTGGAAAATAGTCATGCCGAGAGAGTTGTGGATTATTTGGTCTAGTTTATGATGAAGGGAACAAGGACTTTGGTACAGTTGAATTTAAAGACGATGGACTGGTTTGCTAGAAAGAGGAGAGCTGTGCTAATATCTGTGAAGCTTTACATATGGAAAGAGTAGCAGAACAGTGGCTGCAATTGGAGAAATGGACATTAGTTAAGGAAAATTCAGTGTTTTGTATTAGGATGGTAGAAGACATGAATACCACCTTATGATAATTAACATTATTACAGTTGTGGTTTGAATGACCAAACTATCTTTCTCTTTCACTGGGGAACTTACTTGTTAGCATTACCAGGTGATACTGGTTTTTATTCACAATTAAGGGGTTTTATGGAGAGTGGCAGAAACCTAGCACCAAGTGGCAGGTTTGGAGTTTCTGCAAAAGAAGGTGAAATTTTTAGATGCAATGGTGAACCATGGCTACATGATGAGCAATGGAAAATGGATATTGAAATACAGGATGCTGTGTTTGATTTGCTTGACTTAATTCTAACTTGATATTTTCTAATTGTGTAGTGATGCTTCTCTGTTGGGCTTCATGGAGCCTGGGCCTGAGGCCCAAGACATCTTAGCCAACTGGATAGGTAAGCCTTGTGACTGCCAGGAGGAAACATAGAACACAGCCATCTGGGACCTCTATGATTACCTCCACAATTGACTGTGGAGATAAGACTGTATACTCGCAGACTAAAATTTCTATAGTCACAGGTGCTATACCATCCCAATGGGTCTGCATACAAAACCTAAGATCATACCTTTAGTGGAACCAGGACCCTGCCCTTGTTCCAACTTTTATCAAATTATGCACTCTGCCTGTTATGATATAGTCCAACAGTGCACCTACAATAATAAGACACACTGGACTACTATTAAGAATTCGATGGCTGGAGAGGTGGCTCAGGGGTTAAACCTCCGCCTTGCAGGCAGAAGGTCCTGAGTTCGGTTCCTAGATCCCACGTATAGACGCCAGGCAGAAGCGGGGGTGGCCTGCGCTTCTGGTCCTGGTAGGGCGGAGCCTGTGAATCCCTGGGCAGAAGGAGGTGGAGGCGTCGATGGTGGTTCGCGAATTCATCCGTGGTTCTACACACACACAGACACACACACACACAGACACACACACACGCACATACACACGCACATGTGCACAGTTGAATAAATAATAATAAAAATAATTTTTAAAAATTCAAAAAAAAAAGAATTTGAGGGTGTCAGGAGGCACAAGTGACTTTATTCAGGGTGATGGGGTATATGCCTCCTCCCCGTCTCGGCTCTGTAGGCCAAGATGTTTGCTGGGACATGGTAGCCCCTTTTGGATATTCCAATGGTGGGGGGGTCCTAGTTAAGGTCAGAGAAAAACAGGTTGAAAAACACATAGAGGAGCTCATATAGGCCCAATATGCAGAACTTAATTATCACCCTATTGCCCTCCCTAAAAGTCGAAATGCACTCTCTCTTGATCCCTTGACAGACTACCTACTGGAAATAGTATTTGACCTACTAAATCAGACAACCCCCTCACTTTCCAAAGATTGCTGACTCTGCCTTCGGCAGGGCCACCCCCAGCCACTCACTATTCCCACTAATGCTATGGGGAATCACCCTGGTAACTGTTCTGCTACACTCCCCATCCATGTTCAACTTCTGCCTATCACACCTAATGGGATCTGCTTTTGGGCTTCACCATCCCCAGATAATACCAACATAGATTTAGGAGCCATTCATCCCTCTTTTTGTGAGTCAAACATAACTAAGCCTAACTCACAACTTAGTCTGCCCTCTGTGATGGTCTTCGTTTGTGGAGGAGGGATGGCTTATAGCTTCCTGCCAGCCAACTGGACCAGCCTCTGTGCCCCTGCTTCCCTAATCCCTGATGTGGATATAATCTCTGGAGATGAACCCCTTCTGATGCCTTCTTTTGATTATATTGGAGGGAGACCCAAGAGAGCTGTACAGATGATACCTTTACTTGTAGAACTGGGGATAACCACAGGGGTAGTCACAGATACTACAGGGATAGGGACTGCTGTCCATCTTTACAAAAAGCTCTCTTTACAGATGATTAATGATTTCAAGGCTGTGTCTAGTACCATCCTCAAAATCCAACAGCAGCTCGACTCCTTGGCAGATATTGTCCTTCAAAATAAGAGAGGGCTAGATCTATTAACTACCAAAGAGGGAGAAATTTGCTTATTCCTACAGGAAAAATGCTGTTTTTACGCTGACAAATCGATAATTGTTCAGGATTAGATCAAGAGACTCCAGGAAGACCTGGAGAGGAGGCAACAGGACCTTCAAATTAACCCACTCTGGACAGGCTTTAATGGCCTTTTGCCCTATTTCCTCCCCCTGCTTGGACCTATCCTTCTACTAATCCTCCTCCTTAACCTTGGGCCCTGTGTCATCAACAAGATTACACAGTTCATTCAACAGCACATAGAGGCAATAAAAATCAACTAGGTCGAGGTTCATTACCACAGACTTGCCACCCAGAGTTCCAACTCCTCCTATGACTGGTCATCTTCCAATGAACATCCCTCTTCAGCCCTCTACATGACCAATGACAGGTAAGATCCCAAACAGCCAGGGACAACCTAAGACAGGTCATGGAGTGGTCCTCTTGTGACATAAGAACATGATACCTAATGATGGATAAAACCTCCAAAAGGGGACAACCTAAGATAGGGTTTGTGTCCCTGGTCTGCCATTACAAAAATAAAAAGGGGGAGAATCTGCCAGGTCCTCTGGCAAATAGTGCATGGGGTGCACCCATCTAGCCAGCCGCACCCTGGAGCTGAGCGGGATGGTGAGTGTTGATGGCCCGGAACCCCCTCATCACCGGGGAAAGACACACCAGGCCTGGAGACCTGTCGAAGCAGGATCTCACTTTACTGTATCAGGCAGGCACTTATATAAAGTTGGAGGTAGGGGTGGAGATATAGGGATGGGGCAAGGTGTAAGGGCCAATAAGGTGTCACCACGGAAGCAGTAACTGGGCAAAGGCTATTTTTTCCCAGGATGTGTTGAATCACCCTGATGCAGAAGTCACAGGCCAGAGACAGGTCGCCAAACTTTAGTCAGGCTCAATCCTCAAGCCCAGGCTCCATGAGGCCCAATACTTCTCATTTGGTGTTTTATCTGTGTTGAGTTATATAATATTTTTATTTATTATACTCTTACAGTTAAAGATTTGGAACATTTTTTTAAAAAGAGACTTTCATTTCCAACATTTCAATAACTCAACTTTTAATAACCAACATTTAAAGTCATAAATGAAAAATTTTAATTTTTTATTTTTATGATTTTTAGGATTCTAAATTTGTTTTAGTTAGTACTCTAGCAAAATTAAATTGTTCTGGATAAGTTTGTTTGGAACTAATTCTACATCTATGTTCATATCTAGGGCTAGGATTAGTATTAGAGTTTAGGGACCAGATAGGGATATATGAATACTAACTTCTGAGCTTGGTTTTGTACACATGATAATTTTTCAGTGGTGCTCCTGAAAGTTTGTAGGCACAATCACACTTAGAGCTTGGACTAACATTTGGGAATGTTCTAGGTTAGGGCTCGGATTTGGCTTATAGATAAATCTAGTTTTCATTCAGTGATGCAAACTAACTTCTGAGCTTGGTTCAGAAATAGGGATATCACTTGGGTTGGATCTACAACTAGGTCAGGTGCATGAATCAGAATTAGACACAGGTATATGTTTAGGCATAATATTCAGATTAAGATTAGGCAGAGAGGCAGTGGATAGGCTATGGTCAGTTTATAGACTCAATATAGTATCACACTGATCATTTTATTGTTAGTACTTCAGTTCTGTTTATAGTTAGTACTCCAGAAAGGTATAGAGTTTCATTTGGAATTAATGCTATATCATGTTTCTGGTCTAGGACTAGAAATATAATAAAGATTTTTACAATGGACAGGGCTGCATGGAGTTCATAGTTGCATACTAGGTCATATGCATACTTCAGGACATATGGTAACGCTTTTAGATTTTAAATCTCTCCAGCTAAATAAATATCCTCTATTATCTAATAAAGTTTACAACTTGAACATAATCTTCCCTTGTCCATTGTTAATTATTTGCTTGGTATATTCTGATTAGAACAGTTTGAGAATGCATTAATCAATTGTCTCCAAATGCATGCTTATAAAAGATCACTGTTGTGAGTATAGTGTGAAGATGCCACAAAATGTAAAATAAAGTAAAAAATAAATATAAAACCAGGTCATCAATATGAAATTCTATTTTTCAAGACCAACATCAGATACAAGAAGTTAAGGTAATGATGGTATCAAGAGCTCAGCAACAAATTACCTAGTTCTCACTTGAACTTGATTAGAACTTCAACTAAAGTCAAAGTGGAAGTAAGATGATTCTGAAGTTAAGCATGCCTCAGAATTGTTCTATCTATGTGAATTATTATCTATATTTCATTTTTCTGGAAAATGAAGGAGAAACCTAATCCAAAGATCAGAATAAAGAAGAGTCAGCTGTGCTGCTGGCCTAGAGAACAGGAGTAAAAATAGGGCAAGAAAATAGAGGGCGCCAAGAGGACTTTCTCCAGGAAAGAAAATTAATTGGAACTGATGCATCACCTGATGTGCTTTGCCATGTGGGAAATTGCATTCTGATGGAAAGTTTGGATGAATTGTAAATGGCAACAGAAAACACCAGAGGAATGAAAACTCCAAGTAAATAATGCTAGGAAAAAAATTCCTCAAAATGTCATAGAGCACTACTTGGCATACACTGCAAACTCCATAGCTGTAATTATGTCAAACCAGAATATTGTCATAATCAAGTTCAGTGACACATATCATCATTGCAAGCTTATGTAAAAATATTGAGAGATGGTATTTATGAATCACTGCAATAAGGAGCTTTGTTCTTTGTCTTTCCCTGTGGGATGAGGAAATCCAGTCAGGATAGATGAGAGAAGAGTGTTCCTAAATTCAGTTTCAAGTTTCAAGTCATAAAATTGTACCTTTAGTAAACAATAAAAATGCAAACATTGCATTACAATAAATTGAGAAATATGTAAATCAATATTTAATGCATTCCTCATTTAGCAATGTTTCTTTTTTCTACTTTTCATGTAACATTTTCCTTGTACAAAGAGTTAAAAGCTGTTACATGTTTTGGAATGCTGTATATGAAGCATAACCTGACTGTTATCCTTCTGAACTGTGTGTTGCTGTGATTATGAAAAGTAGACCTTCCAAGAGTGGGAGGTACTCAACAAGCCTTAGTCCCCCAGCCCCCAGGACTTGTCAGTGATGACAAGACAAAAGAACTCACAAAACCACACTTATACACACTTCTGCACAGATGTTGTTCAGAGAGGACTTTTTTTTGATAGTCCATTCTCCTGTAAGTTACCCTCCCCCATAATCCTCTATGAAATCATAATTAAATTCACTGTTTCACTAAGCTAGATGTTAGTTAAATGATTTCTTTTGACTATTGCTGTTGCTTTATCTATAAGAAACAGACATTTCTTGTTTTCCCCAGGAAAAGTTCCCATAAAACACCTTAAGGAACTTCAGCACTTATTCAGCTGTATTTCTACCCATTTTCTGAACATGGACAGTTCAGTCACATACCACAGTCTAAGTTTCCCAAGAAAATAATTTTTATAAATGTTTATAAGGTGACAATTAAATGACATAGGCATATGAAGTGATTAAGAATGTTGTAATTGTTCAATAAGCACTGGCAATTAGTTGAAGTCATAATAATACTGACAGTTGATTTTAGCAATTAATAAAATTCTTTCCTTGGTTCTTCAGCACAATGTTTCTTATATGAAATTATTCTGGTGACAGTGCTAGGAAACTGAGCATGCCTTGGTAGAGTCCATTCCCCTTTTCTTATTGCCTACAGTGATGGCAGATATGGTTTCTGTGACAATTGCTTCAGGGTAATAATAATCTTGCATTTTTTTCATTTTTACTGATGGTTTAATATTGTTGTTGAAGTCCTTACAGTGAACATCCTTGGTATGGATGAATGGTTATTTTTGTCAGCAACTCTTTGAATTCCTGAGGATGGTCATGAATGGTGAAAGAGCATCATACACAAAAGTTAAATGTATACTTCACATGCAGAGTGTGACAGAGATATGTCCTTCAAAGTTATCCATCCTTCAGGACAATTTCTGAAAGACTTATATCTCAAATATTTTGGATCTGGGTTTGTCGTTCTTTTTTTAAATTTATTATTATTATTATTATTTATTCAACTGTGTGCATATACGTGTGTATGTGCGTGCATGTGTGTCTGTGTGTGTGTGTGTGTCTGTGTATGTGTAGAACCACGGACGAATTCGCCAACCACCATGGACGCCTCCACCTCCTTCTCTCCCGGGATTCACAGGCTCCGCCCTACCAGGACCAGAAGCGCAGGCCGCCCCCACTTCCGCCTGGCGTCTATACGTGGGATCTGGGATCCGAACTCAGGACCTTCCGCCTGCAAGGCGGAGGCTTAACCCCTGAGCCACCTCTCCAGCCCGGTTTGTTGTTCTTTGATAGGACTCTAATCAGTATTTCATCCCTTTCTAAACTTCAGTAATGGTAATTTCACTTCTAAATTTTCATTCTGCAATACAACTCACTATACGGAATGCCTTCCAGTTAAGCATCACAGCAAGAACAGATATATTTGTTTCATGAAAACTTTAGCAATTTTTAATTAACTACAAATATTTGAGCATTAATATGAATTGTGTGTAATTGAGCTCCTTTTGTTGTTAGTGAAAATAGAACAATGTAACAAATGGGATGCTAAGGATTCACGTTTGTGAAGGATTATAGTTAGATCATTGATAGCAAAGTACCTGTTTATAATAGTTAACGTTTCAGTTGATATTTTTACTATGTCTACTAAGTGCATATATGTGCTGGAGTACAATAGAGGGTATACATCCTCAAATAAATACTCAGACAATCAGTTCTTTCATTATTTTCTCTCTTTTTTCTCTTTTTTTTTTTTCTTTTTCTCTTCTCTTCTTTTCTCTTCCTTTTTTCTTTTCTTTTTTCTTTTGACAGGATTCCTCACTTGCCTGGAGCAAATCAAATAGGCTGGAAATCAAATGTCAGGGGTCCACCTGTTTCTGTCTTCCCAGAACTGTGATTACAAGAATTCACCACTATATCTGGCTGCTGAAGTAGTTATATCATTTGATACAGTCTTAAAATGTATAATAATATGTATTCTATACCAAAAATTAGTATCAGAGTCTAATTACCACAAGATATTGTAAAAATGATACTCATTTTTTATTAAGAAGGCCAAAAAATTTAGAATATAGCAAAAATATTGATTTAATTTCTTTCTGTAAAGTGATTTATAATGCTTAGGGACTAGAAAAATAAAACAATACAAAAATTACTCCTTTAATTGGAATTCCAGGAGCAGCATATTATTAGTGTTTCCATTAAATGGAGTTCCATAAGTTTCTGACATAAATTTGATGATGGTTTATCAGTATTTCAACTTCAATTTCATCACTCTACACCTTGTTATGTAGTTTATTATTTACTTTCAAGGTTATTATAGTGCTCTTATCTTTTGTGAGATTAAGAAATGTGTCCTATATCCAAATTATTCATCTACCTTAAAGATAAGACAACATTGTAGAAGAGGGTGCAATAAGATTGAAGATCCTGAATGGTTCAAGGAACAAGGCCAGACATTATCTTCTGAACATGAAAGGGCTGCCATATTCAGGAGCATAAAATACCTATATTTCCACTGCATCTTCATGGATTTTGTTATATCAACATGTCGCCAAGAAAGTGTATAGGACTCATGTGGCTCCCCAGAGCCCTGGAAAATTGATAAATGTAAACCCAGGTGTGTGTGTGTGTGTGTGTGTGTGTGTGTGTGTGTGTGTGTGTGTGTGCTTTCCTCATTGATATATGACTCATGCTTGAACAAGTGTGAAGGTACATGTCATCAAAGGCAACCTTAATGAAACCCAGTGGGCAACTCATGAAAAAATAAAACTATATGAGAGAATCTGTTAGGAAAAAGGAGACCATGTAGTAAAAAAGGAGAGAGAAGACAGAATTGATATAAAACAATTATTAATTCACTGTAATAATCTAAAAACAATAAAACATTAATTTTCTGTAAAAGAAAGGACTACATCTATATTTTCAGCAATTAATAGGACACTAAAGGCTTAATGAAGATGTAATGTATAAGTAAGGAAGAATATTTTGGATAATGTAGACAAGGATTTTCAAAAACAAAGATTTTCTAATGTGATGATCTCTAACAAATTGTGATATAAATATTTAAACACCTTATAGGTAAAAACAAAAAGTGTCATGATAATTTTTGGTGTCGTCATTTAATAACTTTGAAAAATTCTCAAGACAAATGAAGGCCCATTTTATCAAAAAGAGAAAATTGATTTTATTGTTTTAAACTTTCAAAAGCATTTACCTACCCATTAACTTTTGAAACAGAATCTCCTGTAGCAAGCACAACCTGGCCTAAAACAATATATGAATCTGCAGCAGGCCTTAAACTGATCTTGCATCTTTAGTGTTGGGATTTGGGGACTGTGTCATTACAAATAATATCTTTAAAGAAATATTTTTAAGAGATTATTTGAACCCATGTTTCTCATTTCTCCTTTAACATTTAAGACTTTCTTTCTCAGTCTCTTCTACTTATTCTTCCTCTTTTAAATGTTTCATTGTAGGGGTGGAAACATGTCTCAGGAGTTAGAAACATCATTCTAAATCTTAAGACGCTGTCTCAAAAGCAGAAAGTCCTGAGTTTGGATTCTAGATCCCACATAAAAACATCAGACAGAAATGACAGTGGCCTGATGGGTGGAGCCTGAGAAATCCCAGGGCAAATAAAAAGGAGGTAAAAAATCCAGGATGACTCCTGAAAATATCCTTGGTCCTCCACACAGTGTCCTATGATACACATACACACACACTAAATAGATAGATAGATAGATAGATAGATAGATAGATAGATAGATAGATAGATAGATAGATGAATACATAAATATTTCATTGTAGCATAAATTGTTTCAGTTTTCTCTTATAAATTTCTTCTTTAATATGTATTTTGGTATTTTATTAAAAAGGCTTAGCCTGTCTTCTCAGATAAGAATAAAGTTTTCATCTGAAATCTCATCCCTAAATCTCAAAGAAGATGGGGATTTTTCAAGAAGAATAAAAAATATTATAGTTATATTCCCCACTTTTGATTTTTAGTATTTGGAATCCCAAGAATTATCACTACTTAGTTTTTGGAGAGCTAAATCTGCCAGCCATTCCTGTTTCCTCCTGTTCTCATATCATATCTATTAGTAAGCCAGTTTCCATCTGAAATATTAATTTCATATCCATTCATTTTTCTATGTGCCTATCATCACCATGGAATTCAGGACCAGATTAGCTTATTGTGAATTAGTCAAGTGCTTTCTAATACAACTCTCTCCTTCAATCCTTATTCTGTCACTCAGCCTCTTTTCTATAAAAAAGAGAAGATATTTCTTAAAAATATAACTCAGACAATTCATGTCAAGTGTCAAGCTTCTAAATTCTAAAGAGGCGTACACTACCCTAAGAAGTCAGCTAAGATTTCTAGGAAGCTCAGTATTGTTCAACCTGGGCTTACCTCACTAATCTTGCCATTAACTATTATCCTCTACGGTCACCAGGACTTATTCTGGCTTTTCAGGGCCTTTCTAAATTCAAACACAAAAGTTTTCTTTTACTGTGAAATCTTTTCCCTGGATTTGTGCACAGCTAACTCTTTCATTTCATTCAGATCATAGTTTAAATGTCATTTCCCATTAAGATGAGCACATGTGATACAGATACCCAGTTTGATTTGTTTTTCAGTTGAATGAATTTTGGTATAAGGGTGTGGCCCATATTATACAAGTCATACTATACAAATAGGAATTTTTTCAGTTACCCGATAATAACATAAATAGGTCTTTTTTTTTTTGGAAGTTCAGTGTTGCTGAACTTATTTTCTGGCCTTCTGTATGTGCTCCATATATTTCCTTTATTGTAGAATGTTTGACATATTCCTTGTTTATTATGTATTTATTTTAAAAGTCTACAAGACCCAGCTATTTTATATAGCCATCAGTATAACAACATTTCTTAACAAATACTTGTAATTCAATAAGTATATAAAGATTTTAGTACTTGGTATATCATTGAAACATGCACCATTTTAAAGGGCAAAGGGCATAGATATAACTCTTACCACTATGTCTAGTAAGTATATTCAAGGTGCACAATCTTTTTGTCATTTTTTCCACTCATACAAACATAATAGGTACCCCAGTACCCTCCCACCCTCCACCACTCCCATGATACCCTTGCTCCCTACCCCCTTTTCCCGTTCCTCCCCCCCCTTTGTCCCAGTGACCCCTCCACTCCCCATCCCTGTAGCATCCTTCAGTGTGAATGTCAAACTTCCCTCTAGGTCGTCCTCTCTGATGAGCTGTAAAGACTCAGTAGCATTGCCTAGAGCCCTTTCTTGTGTTCCCCTTTAGTACAGGAATACTATTGTGGCTGTTAATCCCTCGCCTCTAAGGATCCTAGTGCCTGTGATAGATGCGAGACTTTGGGGGTCAATGATACAACTGTCATTGTCCAGGTCATGCACAGTCCTATTATGGTTACTTTGGCCCTAACTTGTGTGGAGTATCTTACATATCATCGCTCTTCCCCATCTTTAGGCTCTTACAGTCTTACTGCCCCTTTTCCACATATTTCCCTGAGCTTTAAGAGGGAGAGATTAGGCTGGCCTGGCTCCAGGTGATTAATGTAGGGTCTCTGATGTTCTAAATTATGGTTTCTTGCTTTTTTTTTCAGTTTTGCTGTTCCTGCACTGCCCTTGGCTATATTCTGTATTGGTATGTATTGGATGTCACCTCCTAGCCAGAGATAAAAGGCTATTAAAATAGAGTCTCACTGTAAGAGTAGATTCAAAGGTAGATGAAATAAGAGTAGGAGACTGCGATGAGGGGGGTCAGTCTCCCATTTGCAGGCTGGTTACCATCTATCTGCCGGACTCTATGCCTTCCCTGACTGGTGAGATCAAACCCCTTCAGTTGCAAGTGACCAGAAAGAAAAGTCTCTGAGCTTAACCAGATGTCTCACTACTTACCTGCAGTACTTGATGGTGGCCTATTTTCTCTGCTGTTGCATGATCCCCTGTCTCCTTGTTTATGACAGGGCCCTCCTTCCCTTTCCCTCTTGTTTATAATCTTTGCAATTACTGTAGGTATTACAGAGATTTATATTTGAGTGTGTCACTAAGTGGGTTTGGTACTAGGATCCACCTATTAGGGAGTACATACGGTGCTTAATTTTCTGTGTCTGGAATTCTTCACTCAATATAATTTTTTCTAATTTCATCCATTTCCTGGCAAATTTCATTAATTCATATTTTTTGATGGCCAAGTAGTATTCCATTGTATAAATATACCACATTTTCCTTACCCACTCGCCAACTGTTGGGCATTTGGGTTGATTCCATGACTTTGCTTGGGCCATTGAGGTGAATTTTTGCTATATGGAGGATTATTCCCAAAAGTGGGATAGCAGAGTCATACGGCATTTCAATTTTTAACTATTTTAAGAATTGCCAGATAGCTCACCAGAGTGGTATAAGCCTAAATTCCTCTCCAGCATTTGGTGCTGTTTGTATGGTGGATTTTTGCCATCCTGACCGGGGTGAGATGATATCTCAGGGAAATTTTGATTTGCATTTCCCTGGTGGCCAAGGTTGCCACCAGGCAAATTTGTTAACATTTCAATTTTGTCCCTGGTAAAGTTTCTTCTGAGTTCCAAGGTCGATTTTTTAATTGGGCCATTTGTTTCCTTGGTGTTTAGTTTTCTAAGTTCTTTTTGCACTCTTTATAACAGAGCTGTATCAGATATGTGGTTAGTGAAGATTTTCTCCCATTATGTGGGTTGCTTTTTTTCTGGGGTTACAATCTCTTTATCTGAACAGAAGCTCCATAATTTCATAAGATCCATCTGTTGAGTGTTGTTTGTAGTGATTGTGCTATTGGATTTCCATTTAGGAACTGTTGGCCTAGCCCAAGCAGCTCGAGGGAGTTCCCTATCTTTTCAGCTATGGTTTTTATAGTCTCTGGCCTTATATTGAGGTCCTTGATCCATTTAGAATTAAGTCTTGTACATGGTGACAAGTACGGATCCAATTTTAATCTTCTGCATGTGGACATCCAGTTTTGCCAGCACCATTTGTCGAAGATGGTGTTCTTTTTCCATTGGACTTGTTGGGTCCCTTTGTCAAAGATCAAATGCCTGTAATTGTGTGGGCTTATATATGGGTCTTCAACTCATCAATCTGTGTGTCTATTTTGGAACCAGTACCAAGCTGTTTTTATAACTATGGATTTGTAGTATAGATTAAGGTTTGGTATGGTGATGTTTCCAGCAGTGTTTTGTTACTCAGGATTGTTTTTGCTATCCTTGGTCTTTTGTGCTTCCATATGAATTTTGGTATTGATTGGTCAATTTCTTTAAAGAATTGCTTTGGGATTTTGTTTGGTGTAGCATTGATTCTGTACATTGAATCTGTATATTGCCTTTGATAGGATGGTCATTTTTATGATATTGATTTTGCCAAACTAGGAACATGGGAGGTCTTTCCATCCTCTGGTGTCTTCTGTAATTTCTTTCTTTGGGGTTTTAAAGTTGTTATTTTAAAGCTCTCTTACTTCCTTGGTTAGGTTTATACCAAGGAATTTCATTTTTTTAGGGGCTATAATAAATAGGATTGTTTCTTTTAGGGCTTTTTCACTTCTTTCATCCTGGGAATGAGGAAGGCCCCTGATTTTGTAGGTTTATTTTGTATCTTGCCACCCTGCTGAACTTTTGTATTAGTTCCAGGAGTTTCCTGGTGGAGGTTTTGGGATCTCTCCAAACTGCATAATCTTTTTAATCTTTAAAAGAGAGAAAAATTGTCAGAACTTCTTCCTTCACAATGCATTTGGAAGCCTAAATTCTGTGACTTTTAAAATGTTTTCATGGTTCTTATAAAGTGCTAAAACATAAGTCATATTGTAAAGATACAATTAATGAAAATATTTCTGAAATATCATAATCCTTCCTATTCCATACTAATAATATATTGTAACCTATCTCAATGCAATTTCAAGACTTATAATGAGAAATTACTAGATAACCCTATGTGCAGCATATTATTTAACAAAAATGTGGACTATTGTGTCTTTTATTTATTAAAACTTCCCTGCTATCTATATGGTAAAGCCAAACCAAATTTGTGTGTGTATGTGGTAGGTGATATTTTGCCTCTTCCCCAATCATTGAAGAAACAAAAGTCACATTAAAATTTCTGATGACGGAGAGGAGGGCCCAGAGGAGAGTCTGGCATGCACATTAAAAGACTCTCTGGGAATTGGGGGGGGGAACTGGGGGATGGGGAGGAAGGGGTGAGGGGAGGGGAAGCAGGGGGTTCGGGGGGGAGGGAGGGAACTGTGTACGTATTAAGTTTGTATGAGTGGAAATAATAATAAAAAATGTTAAAAAAAAAGAAAAAAAGAGAAAGGGGCATGATGGAGGGAAACAGGGATATGTTCTCGATATACTTGTAAAGCTCGTAAAAAATTAAAATAAAAAAATTGGCAGGGAAAAAAAATAAAATTTCCGATGACTAGGTAAAAGGGCTATATTCAAACATCCACAGGACTGCAGGGAAGATGAGAAGTACTATTGTGAAGCTCTGTGAGGCCCAGAAGGGATAGGTCTATAGGGAAGATTAACAGCCAGACATCCCCATATTCTCTAAGCTGTTTTCCAGTTAAACTTGTGCAATGAGACAGCTGTGGCTTTTAATCCATTCCCTATTGCCTCTTTATATGGTTAGTTCCAAATGAGATATTTTGCCTGATGCTTAGATTGTCACTTTATGAATTCATGTGTAGTTGTTTGAAAGCACAATGTGTTGGTGTAATATTTATTGATCTCTCACAGTATGTTAGGAAAACGCATAAAACATGGTCTTCAATTTCTATGAATTTATAATTTAAAAAAATAATACATATATCTCCTTCAACTAAACATTACATGCACAAGCATGCATATCATTTTTTTAACAGTGACTATTTTTAAACTGATTAGTCTAAAATAACAAATCAAACCTATGTACCTTGGAGAAATGGAAGCTCAATAGCCTTAATGAAACCTATCTCTCTGAGGTTTTTTGATGGATAGCCATCAGATTTTTTGATGGAATTACTATTAGAGAATATATATTTGGTAAACATTTTATTGAAAATAAATCAAACATCCATCTTTTGATAACTTTGGATGTTAGAGAATAATCCCCTCAGAAATTATCTCTCAATGCACAGCTTGTAAGAAGAGCAGATATTATTTCTTAATTTATTTTATACAAATTATAGAGGTAAATTAAGAAATGTGACTAAAAGCGAGTTTCCATGTCTCAGTGTGGTGACTGAGACATAAGTTTTTCTCTTCAATTTGAGGTAAAGGTGATCATAGGATTTTTACAGAGAAGAAAAATAGGATTTCTAATAATAGGATTCTTAAATAAATTACTTAAGGTGACAAAATTAGCAGACAAGTCTTGCTGACTATACAATGAATTCTCAAAACATAACAAAAGATAATAATCAAGTGATAATGTGAAATGAAAGCTAGATTTGACCAAGGATTATTGTCATTTTACTGTACTTAGGGAGAAACAATCATCTTTTGGGTTTCCAAATATGTTCAAATCTTGTAACTAATAAAGACAAACTGAATAGTGTAATAACAGAAAAAAGTTTTTTTAACAAGGTATAATATGCCCAATTACCTCATACTATAATTGAATTTTCTAAACCACTTCCATCAAGACATTCAAGATCCTCAAAGACTCATGGGCTTTTAAAAAGTTGTCCAAGAAAAGTCCTGCATGTCATTTTTGGAAATGTTGAACAAGCAAATCTTGGACAAGGTCACACTCAAAACCTTAAAAGAAACTGTTTCCTAGCGAAAACTCTCATTAAACCTTCAGAAATTTCCTCTGCTTTAATGAGATGCTGCATATAGACATTGAAGCTTGTGATAAAGTTTGTGACTTGCACATGCCTTTAAAGCAATATCTTCTTTAAAATGTGTGTTTAGTCATGAATGACATGTGGAACTTCATGGTTATGTTATAAAGAAAGAATCTCTTTAAGTCCATGCGTAATGGTTCTAGGGGAAAATGAGGGTCACAATGAAATAACTGGAGTAAACAGCTAATCCCATATGATAACAAACTCTTTTCTCACCAGAGTAGAAGAAATGTAAAGAGATCCGCTTTTCCATAATAATTAAAGTCAAATGTAAATTGAAAAGGATATAATCTTTACTTACATGAAACTGATGCATCAATAAGCAAAATAATTTGGATAAATGATCTTGTATGTTCTTCCTAGAGTTTATGATAAAAAAACAGGTTTTAAAATAAAACAATACAAAACAAAATCACATTCTATTGGATCGATATATATTCAATTTTGGCATCAATATTTCAAAAATGTGAAAGGTATGCATAAAACAGAAAACAGGATGGAATAAAGTAAAATTTACTAAGAAGTAAGTTTTTATTGTATAAGCAAAATACACATAAAAATTAAGAAAAATTTTAAACCATGCTTTTATTCTTTCATAGTTTTATAAGCAAATGCAATGTCATTGCTTATGTCATTGCTACTCCTTATTAATTGATTCCATTCTCTCATTTTCCAATTGTATAGTTTCTTCCAACCAATCTTCCTCTTACTTTCATATCTGTTCATTGTGTGGTCCACTGAGATTTTTCTGAGATGCCTGTACTAGCAAGCACTTGAATACTTGTTGAAGAATGGATGTTTGATCAGTGAGTTAGTCATCGTAGAAAGTAGCTTCACTTACTTCATTTAGCATTTTACATCAATATTCTTAGGAAGTGTGTTGCCCAGTGGGATATTGCCCCTTCCATAATGAAATATTGATAGTCAAAATCTCTTGGAACATTAGCAAAGCTTAAGCACCTAAAAATTTTGACATATTCCTGCATTATATATTTTTTAAATTTTTAAATTTTTATTTATTCAATTGTGCATGTGTGTGCGTGTGTGTGTGTGTGTGTGTGTGTGTGTGTGTGTGTGTGTGTAGAACCACGGACAAATTTGGGAACCACCATGGACTGCCTCCAACTCTTCCTTGTTTACTCTGCCCCGGGATTCACAGGCTCCACCCTACCAGGAGCAGAAACGCAGGCCGCCCCCGCTTCTGCCAGGCGTCTATACGTGGGGTCTAGGATCCGAACTCAGGACCTTCCACCTCCAAGGCAGAGGCTTAACCCCTGAGCCACCTCTTCAGCCCATTCTATATGTTTTGAAAGTCACCTACTAGCCAAATATAAAGGACTGTTTAAATGAAGATTTTAATATAAGAGAAGACTCAAGGATAGATAGAATAGGAGTAGGACACAGCTGTGGGGGTGGGGAGGTCAGTGTCCCATTTGCGGCAATGACTACCATCTATTGATGATTGTGAGATCAAATCTGTTTAGTCCCAAGTGACCAAAAGGGAAATGAGAGTGAGCTGCACTAGATGTCTCGCTACTTACATGTAATTCTGACAGTGATCAATTTTCTCTACTGAACCATAATCCCCTCTCTCCTTTTCTTAGAGTCCCCTCTTTCCCCTTCCCTCCTGTTTATAATCTTTGTGATTACAGTTGGTATTACAGAGATTTACCTTTGCATATGTCATTAAATGGGTTTGGAAATAGGATCCACCTATTAGGGAGTACATATGGTGTCTTTCTGTGTCTGGGATACTTCACTCAATATAATTTTATCTAATTCTATCCATCTTCCAGAAAATTTCATTAATTCACCTTTATTGATGGCTGAATAGTATTTCCATTGTATAAATGTATCACATTTTCATTATTCATTCATCAGCTGTTGGGCATTTGGGTTGATTCCATGACTTTGCTATTCTAAATAGTACTGCAATGAACATGATCATGCTCCTGTCACTGTAGTGAATTTCTTCATTATGGGGGATTATTCCAAGAGGTAATATAGGAGAGTCATATGGCATTTTAATCTTTAACTTTTTTAGAAATTGACACACTGATCACTACAATGGTTGTATAAGCCTACATTCCCCAGCAATGTATGAAAGTTACCTTTTCTCCACAACCTCTCCAGCATTGTTGTTTGTATTATGGATTTTTGCAATCCTGACCTGGGTGAGATGATATCTCAGGGTAGTTCTGATTTGCATTTCCCTAATGGCTAGGGATGTGGAGCATATTTTAAGATATTTGTTAGATATTTCAATTTCTTCCCTGAAAAAGTTTCTTTTGAATTCCCAGGCCCATTTTTTAATTGGGCCATTTGTTTCCTTGGTGTTTAGTTTTTTACGTTTTTTGTGCACTCTGGATAATAGAGCCCTATAGGATATTGTGGTTTCTTCCATTCTGTGGGTTGCCTTTGTGCTTGGTTTACAATCTCTTTATCTGAACAGAAGCTCTTTAAGTTCATAAGATCCCATTTGTTGAGCGTTGGTTCTAGTGACAGTGCTAATGGATTTCTATTGGCCTAGCCCAGTCAGCTCAAGATCATTCCCTTCCCTTTCAGATAGGGTATTTGTAGTTTCTAGCCTAATATTAAGGTCCTTTATCCATTTGGAATTAATTTTTGTGCATGATGACAAGTATGGGTCCAGTTTTAATCTTCTATATGCTGTTTTTATTACTATGGATTTGTAATATAGATTAAAGTTTGGTATAGTGATACCTCCAGCAATGTTTTTGTTACTCAGGATTGTTTTGGCTATCCTGGTTTTTTTGTGCCTTTATATTAATTTTCAGATTGTTTGGTGAATTTCTTTAAAGAATTGCTTTGGGATTGCTTAATAAAACTCTGCTTATGTGGATAATGAATGTTTTAGTGTGTTTGAAAAAATAAAATTATAGTTGGGATTATAGTTTGGGATTTTGATTGGTATAGCATTGAATCTGTATATTGCCTTTGGTAGGATGGTCATTTTTATGATATTGATTCTGCCAATCCAGGAACATGGGAGGTCTTTCCATCTTCTGGTGTCTTCTGAAATTTCTTTCTTCCAGGTTTTAAAATTTTCATTATAAAGGTCTCTTACTTCTTTGGTTAGATTTATACCGAGGAATTTAATTGTTTCTCTTAGGACTTTCACTTTTTTCACCCTTGGTGTATAAGGAAGCCACTGATTTTTGCATGTTTATTTTGTAAGCTGCCACTCTGCTGTACTTATGCATTAGTTCCAGAAGTTTCCTGGTGGACTTTTTAGGATCTCTCAGTGATAGGATCATGTCATCTGCATATCTTAATTTTTTTCCTTTCTGATTTGAATCCCTTTTATCCATCTCTCTTGTCTTATAACTCAAGCTAAGACTTCAAGTACAATATTGAATAGAAGTGGTGAGAGTAGACAGCCTTGTGAAGTTCCTGATTGAAGCAGGAATAGTTCATGTTTTTTCCTTATTGAGTATAAATAAATAATTCTTTTTTTTCTTTTTTTATTTATTCAATTGTGCGCGTGTATGTGTGTGTGTGCATGTATGTGTGTATGTGTGTGTAGAGCCACTGACGAATTCGGGAACCACCATGGACCACTTCCTCCTTGTTTACTCTGCCCTGGGACTCACAGGCTCTGCCCTACCAGGACTGGAAACGCAGGCCGCCCCCGCTTCCTCCCGGAGTCTATACGTGGGGTCTAGGATCCGAACTCAGGACCTTCTGCCTGCAAGGCAGAGGCTTAACCCCTGAGCAACCTCTCCAGCCCCAAATAAATAATTCTTAAATGAAGATCTCAGTGTAATATTTGCAGATGGGTTAAGACAAACAAACAGAAAGAATCCATATCTTTTCAAGTCCAGAAAAGCAATTAATCTCAATAAGTCATACCAATACCTGCCCAATGTGTTTAGCAAGAAATTGTTTGGGAATCATTGGTCAGATAAGATGATATAACTGGAGGACATTGATTCAAGTGTATCATTACTAAATATATAGAAAAAATAAACTTTGTATCACTGGATTAGCTTAAATATGTCACATATGAAATATAAAGTTAAGAAGTTTGTATGTGGAATTAAAAGTTTATAAGGAGATAGTAATAGATAGATGTACATGTTGGAAAACACCATTAATGGTACAATCAGTCAAATTCCACAAGTGCTTAGTGCAGAATTCCACAATCACTTAGTGCAGAAGTTGAGAGTGGAAAATCTGTTACAGAATATAAGAGCCAAAGTGCCTACAAGCACAGACCCTGATTCAAATATTAAGGCCAAACTTGTTTTTCAAATAAAGAAATTAAAACAGAAAATTTTGTATAAAACACTAAGTACTGGTATTTTCATTCAGAGATTGCTTGATGAAACTCTGCTTATGTGGATGATGAATGTTTTAGTATATTTGAAAAAATAAAATTATACTTGGGAATTGTTTTAGAGAGAGCAACAGAAATCAAAAATGAAATAACTAAAGCAAGATTTTTCAAAATAATGCCAGTTGTGAAAGCCAAATGTTGTGGTAATCATATTATTCAGGCTTATAAATTGATAAAGTTTAATAAAAACACCCTACATGGATAGAAATCAGGAAGTTCCTTTCATACTAAAGGAATTTTCTTAAAGTTATACCTTACAAGTGTTATTCTGTTTCATGTAGCGCCAACAAACATACATAGATCAGGAAATATGTATCTTAATGTGTATTTTGAAGAAATGATTCTATGAAAAGCAGAAGAGTCATAATTTAAGGAAATTACAGTCAGTGTTAATTACTTTGTGCTAGTTTAATAGTCCATACATTTCACCTTTATTATGAGAGACACATACACATATTTAGTGTTTAATATTACATTGCTTGTTTCATATTAAAATTGCAAACAGAATGTTTACTTTTTCCTTTTCTATGCCTTCCAAGCCTCTATTTGTATGCATTATTTTTATTATATAGCTTATTTGGGTTTCAATAAGAATCTATTCAAGAAATTATTCTTAACAATTTACAGTGAAAGAAATCATCATATACTGAACTTCAGTCTACAGATATCAAGCTAAAATCTTTACATTTATTAGGTGAGATACTATTTGTTTTCTGGCTTCAGATAGGAAAAAAGTAATGTTCTGAAAACTTCATGTAATTTTATCAAGGTTATCAGACTACATTTAAGGAAGCCAAGTTTTGAGTGGTTAAAACACATTTTTATTTATTCCTATTTATCAGTAGATTTTTTTGAAAACTTAAGTCTCTATAAAAAAGAAATGTTGGCATATATTAATCTAGAAGCACATTAATATTTGTTATTATTCCATGTGAAAGTACATGCTGGGTATGTGTGGATGAGTGTGCCATAAACACAAGTTGAGGACGGAGAACAACTTTGTGGAGTCCCTTCTCTCCTCCCTAGAAGATTTCTGGAGATTGAACCAAGTTCTTATCCTTGCAGGGTAGATGCCCTCCATGTACTGAGCCTTATCCACTGATCCCAAATATTAGTATGTTAATTTTCATATTGAAGTATTTTAGAAGTATTTAGCAGTCAGGGACATAACTCCCAGAACAGTTAGAGTTTCAGAATAACTGTTTCTACCATGGGCTCTATTCCTACTACGAGTAAAGAACTTTTGGGCTTTCCTTCTATTTTCTTTTTACATTTTAGCACATCAAACATTTCATCCTGTGGAAATATGCACTGGGAATGAAACATAATTGCTTATTAGTCTATATTTTTCATATATTTGGTAATAAAAGGCAATGCAAAATGGGGAAAGGGGCACATCACAGTGGGAGTGATTGTCATAAAGTGAATTTTCTCATTATTTAAGAAAGAAGAAATGTTTCATTGTGTTTGCATAGCAAGTTGCTTATTTTCCTCAAAGATTTTTTATTTCTAACTTGGAGTCCTATTCTCTGAAACCTGGTTGCCATTGTATCCATGTTCATTCATGTAATTCAGTAACTCGTTTAGAAACAGTGGGAATTTATGGATCTGAGCTCATTTCTTCTTTAATTAAAAGTGATAGCTGCCATTGTGCCTAAGAGATTAACATTCTCTCCTTAAGTCTTTGAACAGTATGACTATCACGGGGTCTTTTGGGTAGTTTTTGTATCTACTAAGTTGCATGAGTCTTATCAATGATTTTAAAGTGTCTCGTAGAAATGACCCCTTGTCTTTTTATCAACAAGAATATTAATGATGCTTTACTCAAAAATGAATTTTCTTCATGCAACTAGAAGTTTTGGTAGCATTGTCCATTTATTTGAATATGAGATTCTGTTTGTTCAGTACAAGAGGTGTACTCAAAACTTTTGCTTCTGCCCACACCTGTATTTCTTCTGATGAAAAATGAAAACAACCAAAAATTAATAAACTATTCACCTTCAGAGGTGCTCAGTTGCATTGCTCTCTTTAGATCACTGAGTTTATAACTCCTGACATTCTTCTAAGACTGATTCTGCTGTTAACACATAGCACACAGTTATAGCCACTAAATCTGGGATAGAGTAGGAGACCAGTGTAAAAACCAGAAATAAATGAAACAAATGGTTGTGTTCCTTCTGCTATGTCAGTTTAGTTTTTGTGTTATTTTTTCAGAAGCTCTGCTTCGGTTTACTTTCTTCTATGTTGTACTTATTATTTGCTAGACTTTCTGCATTACCTTTGCTTCATAATATTGAATATAACAAATTATTAGAACATAAGCTTTTTATCATACCTTTCATGATACTACAAACCAAATCCTGTAGATGAAAAGACTTATTGTACCATTTAAAACCAGCCCGTATCAAATTAATGTTATCCACTTTGTATAGGAGAGCCACATACAATGAAACTAAAACACAGTTTCAGTGTTTATGAATGTAAGAACAATATTAAAAACACTCAAAACAAGCAATTTTTTTATTTTCATGCTTCATTGGTTAGCATTGGGCATGTGCCCATCCTTTTATGTTTTGTTTTTATTACTTTTTTTCTGAGTTTAAAAGCTCAATAGGTACCCCCTTCTTCTCATCCTTTGTTGTCGCCCCCATTCCACACCACCCCCATTCCCATTCCTCCCACTCTCTTTCAACACTTTTATTTTCCTCTCTCTCTCTTGGTGCTTCCTGTATTTTCCCTCCCATCCTCCAGAACATCAAAACAGGCAACTTTTAATGACCTACTCTTGACATCCAGCATCAAATATTGTGGTGTTCCTTGTGTTTACCATTGAACATTGAACTGAATTCATAGACTTCACAGAGTACAATATTGTTATTCAGTTTGTAATCGTTGTAAATTGGTATATTTCTTATGTTCTTTTACATTTCTGTGACAAAATACATTAGCAAAAGAAAGCTTTTAGTCTTGCACACAGTTTAGGGGCACGATCCATCATTGAGGGAAAGCCCAAGCAATAGGAGTTGAAGCAAATATTCACAGTGAAGCAACAATCAGAAGGCAAGATGAATCCTGCTGCTCAGCTATCTTCACCATTTATGTGCCATCTAAGACACCCAATGATTATGAGACATGGGTAGGGGGTCTAGCTGGAATGGATAAGGAAGTTTCCCCCTTTCCACATAGCCATAAAGTGCCAGAAGGTATGATGCAGGTTGCCAATAGTCAATAATGAGTCAGCTTTGAATACCGAAAGCTACAATAACAATGCTGTCAGGTATCTTTTGGTGTAATAGTGGCATAGACGATATGGGGGGAACCAACTGCTTTCTGATTGGCATCAATGCCCATTTCTTGGCAGAGAACACATTCCTCATATTGTAAAAATACTCAAATATCCATGGAAGGCAAGACCATAGACCTAAGATGGAAAAATTTTTTAGTATTTACAATAAATACTTGATAGTAAGCTATCACCTAAATATTAGGTACTCAACAGTCAACAAAGAGTTAGTCTCTTGCAGTAGAAGGTGAGTAATACTGAGAGCCAGAATTGGTCAAAGTGCAAAGTAGAAAAGACTGTGGAATGCTCCACTCTAAATAGTCCATCAACCTCATCCCTCATACCAAGGCTCAGGGAACCTTGTGAAGGAGGGGGCATAAGAATGTAAGAGTCTGTGGATGGCAAGTGGTACTGCAAGACTGTATCTTCTGTTTAGGACAGGAATGCTTTCTGAAGATCACACAAAAGTAATGTCTGCCTCTACTAGGTCTCCACAACAGCTGACCTATCAACATTTCACCATAGAGGAAGGAGGATCTCAAATGATATTGCGCTACTTTTAGAGATTGTTTGGCATTGGTACCAGACATGTGGGGGGGAGTTTCTTTATTCCGTGATTTGACTACCAGTGGCAACATGAAACTTGTCAAGGCAGGCTTCCTGAATGGGATCCGGTGGATGACACAAGGGTGTGGGAATTGAGGGGAATCAGGAGGAAGACTCATAAATTCATTACATCTGTGTGTAAAAGTGCGAAAGAATAAAGACTAAAAATAGAAAAAAGCGGTAGATGTAAAACTATTTGTAATTGGGCTAAAAGAAATGACAAGTGAAATCTTATTTTATATTTATTTGTTTTTTTACTTATATTTCAGTGATTAAAAATTACAAGTGCAAAAACTGAAATTTGGAACAGAATGCTATAACTAATATTGTTCATATAAAATATAGCATATTATATTACTACAAAGTATGATAATAAATTATGGAATCATTTTGGAGGTACAAATACAATATATCTAAAAATCAGATAAATTTAGGTACAGTTTTGATCTAAGAGCAACATTTTATCTAGAATAAAAAGAAAAGAGTGAGGAGTATTATGATTAAATTTCCTTTGTTAGAAATTTTATTTTAACAATAACAAATTCCCTAGGTCTAGCTACAAAGGGAGAGCAATTTAACTGCAAGAATTATTTAGAAGTCAGCTTTTATTATGTTTTCACATTGTTTCAAAGGATTCATCAAAATGTAGGGAGAAATGTAGAAGAAAAATGTGTGAATAGGTGAAGACACATACATTCATACTATTTTAAAATCTTTTCACAGCTAAAATATCTTCATAGATACAAGAAGTGATTATTATAATTATCCATGCCTATCAGTTGTACAGAGTGATGACTTTCAGTTTGATATCTACAATCTTTCATTCTGTTTTGATATTACCTGTCCTGTTTGTACCCTCTGACTTCACTGCTGCAGTTAGTTTCCTTTCGGCTGCTGTGAAACAACACTCATATACAATCAAATTAAAGGAGAAAGAGTGATTTATTTGGCTTATGTTTCCAGAAAGGACGTAGTCCAATATGACTGGAACCTCATAGCAGAAGATGTGGCCAAAGGTAGAAGCCTGAGAGTGCATGAGGTCACCACGCAAGAAAGACTGAGAGAACATTAGCAAACTAGTAGAAAGCACTGCCAGGCTGCCCATCCTCAAGGCTTACCCACTGTAAAGTCCTTTCCTCCTACAAGGCTCTCCTGTAATATGTCAAAACCTTTCCAACCATTAACAGTAACAATGTATATCTAGGAGTCTGTGGGAGGAAACTCACATTTACATAAAGACACCCTCACAGTCAAGTTTGGAAATTGTTAAGTTAGAGATCCAAGAAACTAAAACAGCTGCAACTGATACCTAATTTCTGTGTATCTCTCTCTCTCTCTCTCTCTCTCTCTCTCTCTCTCTCGTGTGTGTGTGTGTGTGTGTGTGTGTATGTACATGTATGTGTAAAGGAGAGCATTCAAGAAGGCACTTGAGTGTGTGTGTTGGTGGAAGTCCAGGAGTGACACTAGGAATCATCCTGGATTTCGCTTCTACTTTATTGCTGTGCCCTAGGACCTCAAAGATTCTGCCTTCTAGGGTTGAAATAACAGGCCAGCGTTTTTAGGTGTATTCTGACAATCCAAACTCATAGTGGTGATACTTTACAAACTTGTTAAAATATGCTCAATTAACTTATAATGATACTGATAACATAGGAATGACACATTAATCATAATTAGAGATAGATGTATACAAATTTAGGAATGAATTTAGTTACTTAAATGAAATTATGAGTAATATGTAGATGAATATTTGATATTGGATGATTAATTATTACTTGTATAATTATGTATTCTTTAGGTATGATATTGTGGAAAAGAGGAATGACTGAGGTAGCAGTTAATTTTTGTTTATTCTTAGATTATATGGCCAAATCTTCCCAAAATTCATCAATCTTAATTCCAAATGAGTCTTCTTAAGGCATACTGCACATATTCATTCACAGATAATCTCAGAAAACTTGAATCTCAGTATTAACATTGGTAAGAGCAAAGTTTTCTATTTCTATTTTCTATTTCTATCATATTTAACACATATTTAACACAAGGAGCACATATTCCTTTACTGTTATGTGTTAAGATATTATTCTATTTTTCTTTCTATTCTTTGGCACTTGCAATTAATTTATCTCATTTTTACCCCTTTCTGTTTGATCCCATATTTTTTTCCTTTCTAGATTATTTTGCCTTACTTTCATACTTTTTGTGCTTCATTTTATATACCTGTCCTGTCAAGTCTATAAGTACTTTTTAAGACATTGGTAAATGAGTATATTATTGAGAGAAGTAATTTTCCCTCTCTCTCTAACCTCAATTTTCAGTGGTCACTTAAACTTCAACTTTCTTTCTTTCTTTCTTTCTTTCTTTCTTTCTTTCTTTCTTTCTTTCTTTCTTTCTTTCTTTCTTTCTTTCTTTCTTTCTTTCTTTCTTTCTTTCTTTCTTTCTTTCTTCTTTCTTCTTTCCTTTTCTTATTTCTTTCTTTCTTTTCTTTCTCTCTCTCTTTCTTTTTCTTTCTTCCTCTCTCTCTCTTCTTTTCTTTTCTTTTTTCTTTTCTTGTAGCACCTTTATATGTTACACTTGGATTCCAGATGAGAAAAGGTAATCTCAAGGAGAAAGACTCATTACATAAAAGCACATGATACATTAATAGAAGGTCTGAAATTTAAATGTATATGTATATTCCTATAATAGAGACAAACATGCATTCACCATATTTTCTCTAATGCAAAACCCTTTCTTGAAGTTTTATTGCTGCCACTGTACTTATTTCTCAATTGGAAATTCATTCTTCTCTATCTAGTTCTAGAAACACTTAATGTGTTTACTTCAAAATTATAGCAGCAGTTTAACTTCCTTTCCAGCCCATAACACCTAATATTGTTCTGGGTTAAGAGCAGCCATTAAATAAAACAATTGTTGATTAAACTAATTGTTTCCTTTGCTGTTTCAACATGGGAGGCAGTGGCACTCATGATTATATTTTAATGTTATCCTCCTACAGGGTTTCACATATAATACACCATCATTTTTCACAGTTCAGAGACTTAAGATTTTGAGTAACAAATTGTCAGCCAAACTTTAGTCAACAAGTATACACTGAGCAACCTCAGAATGCATTATTAGAGTTTCCAACATTAAGTTCCATAAAAATATATCTTTTGCCAAAAATAGATGTAAATTTACTTACCGCTCTAAGCCTTTCTTTCTTGACAGATCAGCATTTTTCATAGGCATCTATGTGGATTTTTTTTATTTGAAATAAGTACATCTCTCTAAATCATGTTACCCCAATTCTCTGCATGTCCTTGAAATTCCTTTATCAAGCAGATCACTGTGCTGCATGTTCAGCTCTATTAGTTTTTAGCTTAATGCTGTGCAGTTTCACTCAGTGATAAAAGCCTTGTTGTAGTGTTTTTAATACCTACAGTGCCTCTGTGATTTTGCACAAATTAATTGTTCTTTTGTAGCTGTTTCAGCTTTTTAGTGCTTTGAAGCTGTTACGGAGGAGATAGACAAGGGGAAACTGGCTTACAGCACGACAGCTTAATTTACATAGGCAATGTGAAGTGGAATGATGAGGAAATTAAATCAGGAGTGGGGAAAAAACTGAACTATTCGAAAACATTCTTATTTGACCTGAGTGATCCAGATTGAAAAACTACCTAAAAGGAACTACCCAAATGATTGCTTTGGCCTTCATTTAAATTTATTTGAATAATAGGCTGAAAGACTAAAAGCTCATATTTCTTTAAAAAGCTAGAACAAAGAAGATTTATGACTCCAAGCACCACTCAGTTTGAAGTAAAGGACAGCAAGATTATTTATAGTATTTGAATATTTTTCAGAAAGTGAGGAAAGAAATAGATTAGCCCTCATACCAAGCTTGTTCAAGGAGAAGTAGAGGCATCTTTTCAAATGACCTCTTTCCTTTAGGGACTCAAGACAGAAACCTAGTTTCCTTCTGTGTCACTCTGATAGTCTTTCTGACATTTCATCAGTTTTACTCATGTATCTCTTACTTGATTATAAGAGATCACATCTTCCACCATATGGAATGACTTATTACTACTTTAACATTTTATTATTTATTTGTTTGTGTGTAACATAGATAGACAGACAGACAGACAAATAGAGATAGATGATAGATAGATGATAGATAGATAGATGATAGATAGATAGATAGATAGATAGATAGATAGATAGATAGATCGATAGATGATAGATATTTGGCATGTGGGTGCCTTGTACAGATGTGGAGTTTTTTTAGGAGTTAGTCTTCTTTTTATTTATTTATTTATTTCTTCCACTCATATAAAGTTGATAGGTACCCCATTCCCCTCCTTCCTCCACCCCTCCCCAGATCTCCTTACTCCCTCCCCTTCTTTCCCCATTCTTCCCCCCTCCTTCGCCTTCTCCCAGTGCTCCCCCCCCATTCCTGGATCATCCTTTAGTGTGCATGTTAAACTTCCCTCTGAGTTCTCCTCTCTGATGAGGTGTAAGGACTCAGTAGCTTTGCCTAAAGCTCTTTTTTTGTGTTCCCCTTTAGTATAAGAACACTATTGTGGCTGTTAACCACTTGCCTCTAAGGATCGTAGAGCCTGTGATCCATGCTAGACTTTGGGGGTTCAATGATATGTTGATCATTGTGCTGATCATGCAAAGTCCTATTATGATTACTTCAGCCTAACTTGTATGTAGTATCTTGCATATCATTGCTCCTCCCCATCTTTAGGCTCTCACAATCTTACTGCTCCCTCTTCTGCAAATTTGCCTGAGCTTTAGGATGAGGAGAGATTAGGCTGGCCTAGTGTGAAGTATCCCAGACCCAGAAAATTAAGCGCCATATGTACTCCCTAATAAGTGGATCCTAGTACCAAACCCACTTAGTGCCGCACTCAAAGACATATCTCTGTAATACCTACAGTAATTGCAAAGATCATAAGCAGGGAGGGAAGGGAGGGCCACACCAGCAACAAGGAGAGAGGGGATCATGCTACAGCAGAGAAAAAGGCCACCATCAAGGACTGCAAGGGGTGACATCCAGTACTCATCAGGATGGAGCCAAGGGTGGTGCAGAAGCAGCAAAACTGGAAAAAAACTCAACAACCATAATTCAGAAAATCAAACTCTACATCAAACACCAGGAGTTAGTCTTCTTCTTCACCATGTGTGCCTCCAGGAATTGAACTTACCTCCTCAGGATTCCAGAAAAGCTCCTTTGTCTGCCTTTATCTGCTGAATTATGTCACTGACATTCCTTTCCACATTTTTTATATCATTAAATACTTTTGATATGTTTTTGCAAATTAAACACACAAATAATTTAAGTCATTGAACTTGATACTAAGACAATAAAATGACCTAAAGAGTCACAGCACATCCTTGATAAGAGCTAGGTAGTGTCTGAAATAGAAGGCCAAAACATAGCACTTACAAGCAAAATATTAAAAACTTACAAATAATAATCATATTTTGTGACACAATGAAAATGATGAAAAGTTATCAGAGTATCATTTCTATAGTAATCAAAAAGTCTGTAACTAAATAATTGTGTTTGGGATTTGCTTTGTGTGAGGTGTGTAGAAATAGCAGCACAATCAGGCTCATAGTAGCTTTCAGTCATAATTGATTTCCATTTCTTTAATGTCATTTTTCTAGGAGATGAAATACCACACTCTAGAGATGTTATTGTGGGGCTTTCGGGAGGGCACCCTACCTCAGAATGATTGGAATACATCAAAACCAGCAAATAATATATAAAGGAGATTTATTGTAAAGCAAGCAGGAGGACAAAATAAGCAAGCTGTATCTAACATGGCTGTAAACAAACAGAAAAGCAGAAAGAAAGGTGAAGAGCAGCAGCAGAAAGAGAGAGAGAGAGAGAGAGAGAGAGAGAGAGAGAGAGAGAGAGAGAGGAGAGAGAGAGAGAGAGGAGAGAGAGACAGGGAGAGAATCTAGTTTTGGGGGACTCTTACAGGGCTTGGTCATGTAACCAGGAATATAGGCCAGTGGCATGTAGTCAGAAAAGTATTGGGTTGAGAAGGGGGACTTACCTGGGATGGGTGAGAGTCCTTGGATGAATGTGTCAGTTTATCTTAGTTGCAAGTAGACAGAGGGCTGTGAAGAATTTGTAAAACTGCAGAATTGTTCTTGAGAGAACAGAGATGTCTTATCTAAGTAAATTGGGAACTGTGAAAGATTCTTTGTGTGAACTTTATACATAGGGATCAGAGAGAAGGGGGAGGCAACTTGAGTGATTTTGTGTTAAACATACCTAATAACTAAGATTAATGAGAATCATGCCTGGATTATCCGTATTCAGGGTTAATACTCAGAGGACCAAGATTATCCGTATTCAAGGTTAACACTCAGAAGACTGTGGCCTAAGGCATGCTTGTCCCTTCATTATTTTCATTTCTAAAATTCGGAGATCCTGAAACACTGGTATCATTCCTTTCAAATGGAAGAAGGAAGATGAAGAAAGACATGAGGTTAGGGAGAAACGAGCAAAAGAAGTGAAAAAGTAGGTATTAAAAATAAGGGTGAGAAGGCTGGAGAGATGGCTCAGGGGTTAAGAGTCTGCCTTGATAGCAAGGTCCCTGATCCCAGGTCCCATGTAAAAACACCAGGCAGAAAAGGAAAAGGTCTTGGCCCTGGTGGGCACAGCCCAGGAAATCCCAGAGAGAAGCAAAAAGAATGTAAAAGCAATCCAGGATGATTCCCTAAATCACCATTGGTCCTCCGTAGGGATACATAATGCTTGCTCTCTCTCTCCCTCTCTCTCCTTTTCTTTCTCTCTCTCTCTCTCTCTCTCTCTCTCTCTCTCTCTCTCACACACACACATACACACACACACTAAATAAAAGATTTTTTTTTAAAGGGTGAGAGAAGGAGACAGGAAGAAAATAAAATCAGAGAAACAGGTAAGAAAAAAGAACAATTATGCAGAAAACTTTTTTTATATTTTTTTCTGCTTATACAAACATAATAGGAACCACTGTCCCCTCCCTCTCCACCCCTTCCTGGACCTCCCTGTTCCCTCCCCTCTTTGTCCCTTCCTTTTCCTCCTCTCTCCCTTTCTCCCAGTGCCCCCTCCCCCCATCTCTGAAGCATCCTTTAATGAGTATATCAAACTTTCCTTTGGGTCCTCCTCTCTGCTCAGGTAAGAAAAAAGAACAACTATGCAGAAAACTTAAATGAAAACTTCATAGCTATTGGGGAAGACTGACATGAAAGTTCTGTTTTGGGGAAAGCACCATGTCATCTGGTAGAAAGGTTTTACTCCAGTCTAATGCTAATTGATGCCTTTGTTGTTTCCTCCCTTCTTATTTTCTCCAGTTTATATTATTTAAAGAAGGCAGCCTAAAAGTTATATTGGGATGAACAGAAATGCACTTGCTTGAATTTCTAAGGGTATCATAAAGTTTTATATGATGAACATTTGCTCTTAGGAGGAAAAAGTCCCTTCAAATATAATGGTATTTATTCACTTTATTCTAGATCTAAATATAAGGCAATTCTTAAATAATAAAGTGTAAAGAAATTTATTTAAAATTGGTTCTGGCTGTGAAATGGTTCTGCATTTGTTAATTATAATGTATACTATACATTAGAATCCCCAAAGTAATCTAATACAAAACTTCTATATTTCTATGTTTTTTTTTCAAATTCTAGAGTGTCCAGAATTTGTACTCCATTAACCATTAAGATTTTACACAATCTTAGATAATCATTTGATTTCCACATACTAATTGTAAAGATAAAAGTAGTAAAAAAAAGTTTAGGAGTAGGCAAACTTTTCTGCAAAAATGCAGATGATTAATATTTTAAACTTTATATATTGCTAGGTGCCTGTTACAACCACTCAACTCTGTTATTATAACCCAAAGTAGCCATAGGAAAACATAAACAAATGTGCATGCCAGTTTTCCAAATAGATTTTATTTACAAAAATAGATGTAAGGTGTTTAGCCTATACTTCATAATACAGTGACTCCTTTACCCATGAATGCTTTATCAAATTTTATATACCTTTTGAGGTATACATGAATTTTCTGTAAATTGTCTCATTTTGAGAGGTATTAATTATAACTAGATATATTGTATAAAAACTTGAAGATACACAAGACTGAGTTTTTAGAGGTTACTCTTCTCTGCTGCTGTGAAACAACATGAAGAGTCAAGGGGAGAAAGGGAGATTTATTTGGCTTATGGTTCCAGAGGGCTACAATCCATTCTAGACATCCTACAGCTCTAGGCATTGCAGATGGCAGAAAATTGGTGGAGGCTTAAATTACCTTGTCCTGGAGTGTCAAAGAATCTGGGTTCTGATGGTAACAAGGTGGCAAGAGGGAAGCTGAGTTTTCCAGAACAGGGCAAGAGAATCTCAGAGCTCTTCTGCCTTGTGATTCCTTTTATTTCTTTTGCTATTGGGAGGTTCCAGTAAGATTTAGTGTTGTCTTTGTGCAGCAAATAACTTAATCCAGATAATCTCTTCAGGTGGTCAGACAGCTAAACTGATAGTTAATCCCAGGCATAGTCAAATTGAAAACCAAGATTAACTATCACAGACTTCAAAACAGAAATGACAAACACGTTAGAGAAATTCTAAGAGCATAAGCCTGAAATGAATGAATACCTAAATGTAATTTTGGATAACAGAAACAATCAAAATATATATTAAGAAAACCCAACAAACTAAATGAAGTGAGAACTGATAATTCTGGAGATAAAATTGGATATAGAAACACTGGCAAAAATATGAAGTGAAACAGAAGATGAAAACTTCAAGTAATCAAATGCAAACTCAGTGGAATCTCTCATCACAGAATAGAACACATGAAGACTGATATGAGTCTTGAAAGACAAAACAGAAAATAGTTCTATAGAGAAATTGATGAAGCTAAAAAAAACTAAAAGGAATAAACAGAACTCCCAGACGCTATAAGATGAAGACTTATGTAAGGACTTAATAGAAACCCATTTGAGTAAAAGTTGAGGCCAAAAATTGATAAATGGAACCTCATGAAATTAAAAGGTCCCATAATTACCCAGTTAACTCCCCCCAACCCCCATCCCATCCCAGGTTACTCATTCTCCCTTCTATTCATCAAAATAAAATATTAAATGAGCAAAAAATAAGCATACTCAGTGAGACTATGGACAGCTCAAGCCCTAACCCAGACCAGTAAAGTGCCTCCATTTCAAGGCTTAGGAAACCCTGTACAAGGTTGCCTGAGCCTTGAGAGGGGCAAGGATAAACAGTGAAGTAGAAAGTCGCTTTTTCCCCTGTCCAGTACCAGTTCCACACAGTCGTTCAGGGTAGTATCACTTCACATTGGCTCTTCCCTGCTCTATGACAAAATACTAATAGACCTACTATTGTGGAGGTCTAATAGAAGTAGACATTGAGTTCTTGGGTATGGAAGTCTTGAAATGAATAGGGTCTATTGTCTGCCATTAACACTTCCCAACCTCCAGCTCTTTTAGGGTGGAAGGACAAAACTGACTTCTTCAGTGTAGATATATGTCTAATTGCTTTTAATATTTTTTTGCTTTTTCAACTATCATTATTAATATAAAAGTTAATTTCAAGAATTTCCTACCACTTATAAAAACATTTATTTGATTTAAATTGTATAATTGTGTTATTTTTATTATGTTTACCAGAACTTTTTTTTTGCTCATGCTATGCTTATGTAAGCAAGTAATATGAACATTATTTTCATATAGTCTCAGTTGTATTTTCAATGTGGAATATTATTTTCATTTCTCAGTTGTATTGTCAATATAGGAAGTTATTTTTATTGATCAATGGGGGAAATAAATATTTCCTATATCTTTCAAATATTTGAATAGATTTGTAATAAAGGTTTATGACTGAAGAGTTTGCTCATAACATGAGAACTAAATTAACTTTTAAACCTAAAGCAGTTTTCTTCCCGTTTATCACACAACCTTGTTTCTTGTTGAATTCTGTCTTCAAGTTTTGCTTATATTTTGTATCTTGCTTTCTATCTGCATGAAACTCAGCCTCTCTTAATGATTTTGTACCACACTAGATATGTTCCTTCTTTTTTATGCAATAGAAGTCTCTCATCTTTGCGATCTAATTTCTTCAATTCCTCCTACTCTTCTACTTCCTCATTTTTCTACTAATCCTCTAGTTCATATTTTTTACATGTAACTTGCTTTGATTTTTCGAGAAATCACCTTGCCCTATGCCTGTATCTATCCAAGAACTCTGTGTAATGAGCAGGCTGGCCTTTCATTTGCAGCAATCTTCCTCTTATGTCTCCCATATGCTGAGATTAAAGATAAGCACCAAGACACATGGCACTACCAACCATTCACATGACTTGGTTTTTCATTCCTTAGGTTTACTATGAAATTTTATTGTGCCTAAAAGCCCACATGTGGATACATTGTTCCTAGCTCATGATGATGGATGGGGTGTGTGTGGAGCCTTTAGACCTAGGTTTAGACTTTGTTAAATGAAGTGAGGTTACTGGGGACTTGAATGAAAAGGGAGTTTTGATCCCAAGACCTTCTGGGTTTCCCTTTGCTTCCTAGCCACCATGAGGTAAACAAGCCTTTTTAATCACATGTGTTGCTATGTCATATTTTCCAAAGGCTCAAAGCAAAGTTACCAAGTAAACATTAAGAGAAAATCGACAAAACCAGAATCCAAAATAATCTCTTCCTCCTAATAAATTGTTTCTTGAAATATTTTACTAACCAACAACTTTGACAAACATATTCAGAATTCTGATGCATAATATCAAACTTTGTTCTTAATCTCAACTCATAATGATCCCCAAGTATGTATAGCCTGTTCCTTATATCTTCCATGCAAGACTGCCATGTTCATATAAGACACTTATTTTTTCCAATTTTTTAGGTATCTTTATTTTATTTCTTATTACATTAGTAGATGTGGCTTGGAGGTTTTAGTTTATAAGTTAGAATATGTTATAAATATTTTTTTCAAAATCCTGCATTGTCCCTATGTTATTTAGAGTAACAGATGAAATTAATACAGATACCTAGGGTAATTTTGATTTCAGCCATTCCATACATTTCTAGATATATTTTCCATTTCTTACTATCTACTTCAACCACACAGATTAGTTTTTCCTCACATACTTTACGCATGAGTATTCCTAATGTATATTATCAGCCTATCACCTTTTGCCTACAGGGAGAGAAAAATAGCTTCTATGAGAGAGGCAAATAGTTTCCACACCTTAAATTAGACATCTGTTCCAATTCTTCTTTATTTGTAATTAAATAGTGTATGTGTGTATCTGTGTATGTCTGTGTGTACTTTGAGTATTGTTATAGCTAATCCATTAAAAACTAAAATCATCACAAACTATAACAAGTATACTACTCTGAATTCAATGATACCAAATATTGTTGATATAAGTAGGTAATATATATGCACATAACACATCTCTGTTAGACTTTTATCTCTGTTGCTATTGGCTCCTTGTCTCGAGCATCTGGAACAGCACATATTTAATAAACTGCAAATGAAAAGTGCTCATTTTCTCTGAAGCAATATTGAATCAAGAACATGTTTTAAATTCACTCACTGTGATTATCCAGTGTCCAACTTCTGAAGTTGTTATCAATATGTTTAGCTCATATCTGCTAAGGAAACAAACAAATCTCATTTCACAAGTGTATTTTTAGTGTCTCTTCTGCAATATCTTGGGATTACAATTTCAATGCTTTCCAATCAGACCATAAGGAACAGAGCAATCAAGCATTAATTTAGCAAGTTCATTTTTCCATTATAGTGTTTTCAACACAGAGCTACTACACTAGCATTTTCAGAGCTCTGAGGTCAAATTGAAATAGAATTTGGACAACCACAAGAAATACCTTGAGCTAAATGCAACATGTATTGACTGAGATTCCCTCAGTGGAGCTTAAAAATGGTGTCTATTCAATCATTTACAAAGGAAAGGATAGCAGTATTTTATTGCAAAATTTAAAATATTGCCATTTACAAAATTTAAAACAGAAGCAACATTTTAGGAAAAAATCAAAAATGTTCCTCATTAAGATTACTAACAGTTTTTATTGTCTATCTTGACATGTTTCCCATGAATATTTTACACACCAGTTCTGTAAACTTAGTTTTCAAAGCTATTAAAATTATAATAATCAGCTTTCATACTCTGATTAGTTTTACATGTCACATTTTTTGTTAGTGTTGTTGGAAATGTTCCCAAATGGAAAGACTGAATCTACTCAGGTGTAGTAGAGGAGGCAAATTATTAAGGAACAATACATATGCCCATATGGGACAGGCTCTGGAAAATTCCCAGAGTCTGACCTCAGTCTCTAAATTCTACTTTAGAGCCAGGAGAGGTGGCAAGTTAACAGTTTACATTTAATTTATTTACAAGCAAGGTCAGTGTGATCACTACTGGTCTCCAAATATCATCTCCCTCTTACCTTGCAACTGCAAGAAGGATGCAGACATTTTGGCATTGTGAATAATGTGGAAGATCTTCTCGTGTTGGACTTGGGGAAGGGAGGGGCATTGACTTCCCTCACTTGTTCATTTTTGTCAGTTTAACTCTTTCCTGTATTATACCCTTCTCTTCTGCAGATCATAACTTCCTTTGGATCATCATAGCTTAGGCAGGACTGTCTGGCAGGGTTTAATATTCCTGGTTCAGCACTTGAACTTTTATAGATTTTTGTGAGATTTTTATGAATTTGATCAAACAGTTTAGGATGCATGGTCCAGAAACTAGCCCAAGAAATATTACAATACTAGGTCTCAGGAAAGGAGAAAGCCATGGTTCCGGCACATGGAGCACAGGGCTATTAATGAGGACTTTCCTTTTTGTATCCTGTTTTTAGTCTTCTAAAAGGAGTTTGGTGTTTTCTCTGACTAAATTTTATTTATTATCATATGCAACAATTTTTATTTAAGAAGTTGTTTTTTTTTTTCTTTTAAGCATTATCAGGTTTAAGCCTCTTTGAATTTGGAGAACCACAGTAATCAAAGAGTCTATCTGAATTTGTAGTGTAACCATAATGTAAACATCTGTTGCACTAGGGTTAGGTCTTCTTGGATCTGAGTGGAGAATGGACTGTGTTATAACTTGTTGAACACCTATTGTTTTGACTCCTGTGGTAAATGTTCCAGCCCCCAAAAGAATTGGCAGGAGAATTGGGGCTCTTTTTGTTTGCCCCCTGGGTATTTAAGAATCTTTTTCTGGTAAGATGTTTAAGTCAAGCTTATATAATTTACCTTGGTTATAGTATAGATACCATTCGCGCTGTTTCTCTGAGCACCAGACTTATGGAACTAGGTTGGCTCCAATATATTGTGTGTTGTCTACCACAGAAATGGCTGGCCTTTCTAGGCAGTTTCTGGTTCTCAAGGGTGGACTGGTCTGTTCAGTTTGAGGAAGATGTAACATCAAGGGGCAAAATCAGTAAGACAAACAGTGTTCAGTGATGCTGACAATAACATTTATATTAAGTAAAAGAAAACCAGGTGGGACTTTTGTACAAAAGCACCTAGTCGGAGCTATAGCAACCTGTCTTGCATTGAGAGTAAAGGTTAAGAACACAGGCACATGTCCATCAAAAAATGACAGTACATTACTCAGAATAACAGCTGTCTCATAGGACTGTAGTCAGTCCAGCAAATTTTGACATTTAGGTCTTATCATTATCACATAGCCAGTTTGTTGGAAGACCTGCTCCTGTCTGTAAACAGTTCCAGTTCAAAATAGGGAAGGTGAGTATCCCTAAGTCAGGCCAGGAAGAGAAAACCTCCTCCATTACTTCCTCAGAAGAATGAAGAGGCTTTCCCTACTCTTCTAGCAGAAAAGTGACCTGGTTTAAAGCTCTCTTTGCTTCTACCTTTATGAGGGGATGTTCTTTCAGCTGGGCATGATAATGGGTTATGTATTCTCCCGTCATCCATCTGCTTGTTGATCCATTTAAGAGGGTTATGACTCAATGTGGCACACAGATGGTTATTTCCTGTCCCAGAATCTGCTTATCTGGTTTTTTATTGGCAAGCAGCACAGCAGTAGCCAGCACACAGAGGCAAGGGAGCTATTCTGTCTTTCATCTAGATTTTTGAGAGATATCCCATTAGTGGATGTCAGGGTCCCATGCTTTGAGTCAGAAACCCTAATTCCATCATTTTTCCTTGTTCTTGTTAAGTCTGACAAAGCCAGGGCAGGAGTTTAAGTCAAAATCTTTTTTAACTTTTGGAAGACTTCTTCCTGTTCTGTTTCTCATACAAGAGGCTCATTTCCAGATCCTCAGAGTCTGGTTAGGAGGGACTTAGTTATGGCAGAAAAAGTCTCTGTCCCTCTTTCATAAGCCCCCTTAGTGGGTGCCCTAAGAAGCAAATCATTCATGTACTGTAGAATTATACAATTTTTTTGTCTGTAGTTTTTAAGTTTCTGGAGTACTTCTCTAAGAGTGTAGGAAAATTTTTAAGCCTTGTGGGAGGCATTTAGGGTTCTTCCACTTGAATCCAAACAGAGTTTGACTCACTTCAGCTAGTCTGAGAAAACAAGAAGGCTTTCTTCACATCTACATGAGAGAAGTAGGCTGTGGTGGGCAGCACAACTAATGTCAGTTCTACAAGTTCACATACCCTTTAAGAGTCTCCGTGTTAACTTAAGAGAGTCTCTTGTAACTTAAGAGATCTAGTTTTGTCTTGGGTGTTTGGGCCCCATGTAGGTCATGTGCCCTGAAGTGTGCTCCATCTGTAAATCTCTCTGGATTCAGGGGACCCTTGGGGAGCCTGCTTCCTCAGGCAAACTTTTGCAGTTCTCATCACTCCTCACCATTTATTACCAGCAAAGAGACACATCAGCAAAGATCCACAGTCATCCCATGAGGGCTGACAGGTCTCTATGATGGTGGACAGCAAATCAATGCTTGCCTGTGGCCTCGCCAAGCACGGCTGGGGCATTTTGCCCACAGTCCAAGTACGTGGGGAGCAAACTCTCCTGATATACATCAGGAACACTGAAGATTCATTGCCAACCCAGAATGGCTTCTCAGATCTTGGGATGTAAATCTCCTATGGGGGGGCTGACCCCACACCTGTTTCCTACATATCTATGCCAGGGTTTCACTTATCAATTGGGATGGCTCTTCCTTTCACTTCCTTTCACCCTTGGACTCCCATCCATGGCTTCACAGATCCCCCTCAAAGGCTCCTAAGGGGAACCACAGAATTGTCAAGACATGTGGACACTTCCCCAGTTTTAGAAGCTGCTGGTGGGCTGTGAACCCCAGCAGTGGTGGTAATCACCAAGGAAGGGTCCAGTTGAATTTAATCTTGTGGGGCCTCCAAATGTTGCAGGAAATTACTGTGTTCCCAAATGGAGAGACTGAGTCCACTCAAGTATAGTAGAGGAGGTGATTTGTTAAGGAACAATACATATTCAAATACGGGACAGACTCCAGAAAATTCCCAAAGAGTCTGATTCTAGTCTCTAAATTACAATCTACTTTATAGTCAGGAGAGAATTCAAGTTAACAGTTTACATTTATTTATTTATGACCAAGGTCAGTGTGATCACTACCAGTCTCCAGATGTCCTTTCCCTCTTATCTTGCAGCTGTAAGGGGGATCCAGACATCTTGTCATAGTGGAGAATCTTCTACATTTGGAGGTTGAAAAGGGAGGGGTACTGACCTCTCTCATTTGTTAATTTTTGTCGACTTCATTCTTGCCTGTAACATTAGCACAACATAAAATAAGTTGAAAAGTTCGATGAGAATTAAAAGAAATTAAATGGTTTTTTACACTGACCTGATCCTATTGCTAATAAGAAATTGGAAAACTATAGTTTGTTGACCATTCCTAGGTTAAGTTATATTAATATGGTAATTAACAGTGATTGTCAACTTGACAAAATCTAGAATCGCTTAAAAGATAAACCTGTGAGGGACCATCTAGAATGTATTAATTGAGGTAGGAAGTTGTACCGTGAATATGGGCAGCATCATGCTATAGGCTTACTTTCCAGACTGCACAAACAGAATGAAGCCAGATCAAAATATTCATTCATTCCCATCTTATGTCATCCAGTAGATGCAATATGACCAGCTGCATCAAGCTACTACCTCCATGATTTCAACAGAATAATGTAAGGACTTGTATCCATAAACCATGAGCTAAAACAAACACTTCCTTACTTATGTCTCTTTGGTTAAGTATTTCCTCAAACTGGAAGAAAAGTAACTGACATGGAAAAGTGATAGTGAGAGTAGAATCATTGCAATGATACCCTTACATAGTTCTTATGCATATTGAACTGATTTATAAGACAAATCTAAAAGTGTTTGGAACTCTGGGCTACAAAAGCCTTTAAATGTTATGATCAGAGCTTGATGGGCCATTCTGTTTCCTGTTTCATGATGTTTCATGATGACATGAGATGGGGATGAATGAATATTTTGAGATAGCTTCATTCTTTTTGTAGGATCTGGAGAGTAAGCCCATAGCATGTTGCTATCCATATTCAGGGTACAACTTCTTACCTCAATTAACCCATTCTAGATGGTCCCTTACAGGTTTCCCTTTTAAGTGATCCTAGATTCTGTCAAGTTGACAATCACTGTTAACTACCATAGGGTATGCTTCTCCAGTTACTAGTAATTTTGAAATTGGACTGAATACATATGATGTTATGAGATGCCATGATGAGCCTAAGAGAAAAGTAGTGGAATAATATAGATTGTCTTGGAGTCAAGTTAATAAAATATAATTGTGATGATTGACTGACAATTTGACAAGATGTAAAATTGCCTAGAAGACAAGTTTCAGGGCTTATTAAGGGTTATTCTAGATTAAGTTAATTGGAGTAGGAAGATGCATCCTGATTGTGGCATGCACAAATCCAAGGGCTGCGGTCCCACAATGCAGAAACAAGGATAAAATTAGTTGAGCACATTTATCCATCACTCTTTGCTGTCTCAAGCTCCTACTGACATCCTGCCATGTTGTATTCTAATTTTAAATTTTTAAGATGAAACAAAATCTTCTTGAAATTGCAGCAAGATTTTCTGATTTTCATTGCAGCAAGAAGGAAATGTATGTACATGCATACTCATTCATTACAGCATTGTGCATGACAGTACTATTACTATAATTGATAGTTATGCATAGTTTATTAGCAATTAGTTGTTACCCTCAAAGAATAAAATATATGCTATGTGATGCTTGACAGAAATTTATTACCACACCAATGGAAAGAGTATGAAAAATTGGTTTGAGTTTTTCCATTCTTAATCAAAAGGATTTCAACAACCTCTTTCTAAATGGCCATGACATCCTTTCTAAAGAATTCCATGATTTACTCTTTTAAAGGAAAACTTTAAATAAGTTAAATGCAACAGATCTTATTTAAGCAAATAATAATTATGAATTGAGCAATATCCTGAACCAGTGGAAAGAGAAAATTCTGCCCAGTGTTATGAATGTTTATATTTCATATTCCAGATATAGGAGCAAATAAAGGGTACAGTTTGACTACTTAAACTCAAACTTGTGCTTTGTGTGGGCATGTGGTGTTGAAGCAATTGCCTATGGGAGCATAATTAGCATTTGGCTGTTGAGGTAATTGGCTGAATCTCTAACATTTGTCATTAAGTACATCTTGGTTGGTTTTCATGATTCCGTGTTGTAGGTCAGTTTGTTTGCATGGTAACTAAGGAAATACTTACATAGGAACTCAAGGTTTACATATATCCTCAGGCTATTGTTTACACAACTCCTCAGGACAGCTTGTTGGATTTAACATCTATACTAAAATCTTTACCAACAATTCTTTCTACAGTTACTTCAAAAACTCGACTTTTCACCTTATTCTTTCCACAAAGTCTACTAGTTCAATTTCTAGGAGGGTGATAATTAATAAATTTCCCTAAAGTTGGTTAAAATTAAACTAAATAATTAGATAACAGATGTATTCTAGGCCCTTTCATATACATTATCACATTACTCTTCACAATAAACTTGAATAACAGTCAGTCCACTCACATCTTTTTTGGAAATAAACTGAACCATATAATTAAGCTTCTCTGTTTTGTTTTATACAACGTTTTTAATATTGCATTTATTCAAAGCCAAATGTGATGTTGCATACCTGCAATCCTAGCATTCAGAAGACAATTGTGGGATAAATATTGAAATGTTATATAAAATTCAACTATAATAATTTTAAAAATAGCCAAGATTAAATTAAAGGATCCAGCTTTCTTTTGTAATTATGAACTCCAATTATAAAAATTTATCAAGTAAGATAAGGAAAATACATTATTTATAGTAACATGAAACACAAATTTAAAAAAGAAAGACAAAACACAATAGTTCTTCATGTGTCCACATTTGGTGTTTCTAATTTTTTGGTATTAATTAAATGATTAATTAATTTTGTGTGTGTGCCTTTCTGTGTATGTATTTGGGGGGGGTGTGGAGAGAGACAGACAGAGAAAGAGGAGAGAGAGAGAGAGAGAAAGAGAGAGAGAAATGTCAGAGAGAGAGATATCAGTGATCTTAAAAAGGTCAGAAGACAAGCTTAGTGTGTTGGCTACTTCCTATCTTGGTGATTAGAGGGATTGAAATCAGATTGTAGGACTTACATGGCAAGAATTTTTTATCTGCTGAATCCTCTTTCTAACCCTTTGTATTCTCCTTTAATTAAATCTACTAACATAATTTTCGAGCTGTTGAATATCAATGATATTAATTAATTAGCAACCCCAGGTAATTGAAGTTTCTCTCTTATTCTTTCCTTTCCCAAATGAGTTAGAAAAGAGCTGGTGGCAGCTGTGCATACTTCTTTGTTCTTTGGCTTCCCTCACCTTGCTCTTCTGTATTCTCCACAGACTCATTGTTATTGGCACGTATTCTCTGAACTCCAAGAATCCTCTTACCGAAGGTCCCATCATGGGATATACCTCTAATACAGGCTGTAGGTATTTTTGGACTTAATGGATATATTCTGAATGACTCTGTCACTCTTCTGGAGGGTCCTGGACAATTCTGTACTATACTCATGTAATTGTAGATCTACAGTATATCAGGAAATTTATCTCGATGACTATGTACATGGATGGATGGTTCATGTCTGAGTCATATGTAGTTGCTTTAGTGTTAGCAAGAGGATTAGGGTGTCTGGAAATTGGCTGATTTTCTCAATCTACTTGATAAACAAACTTCAAGATTCCTCTGCTGCGTATTCCAAAATTTAATTAAAGCTTTTATTTTTCCTTTGGGGTTTTGACCTTATTGTGGGTGAGAAATACATTACCAGAGCTTCTCAACAGGAACCTTCATTAGCATCTGTGTATGGTTCTTGCCCTCTGCATCTGCCTGAAAAGATCCAAATTTTTCTGTGGCTGGAAAACTGTGCTTTTTGTTTCTGTCTTCTGAAGGTCAAAATCCAAAATCTGCTCCTTATTCATGTTTCCATGTAACAATTATACTAGAACAACAATACATGAAATAATTCCTCTTAACTGCTTTCTTAATAAAAAGGAGTAAGTATTCAGAATATTTACAAGACAAAATTAGTGATCATATTTCAAATTAGTATCACCCTACAGAACAAAGAGTCTACGGCATTCATTATGCATACTATATCATATGTTCCTTAAAACTGTCCTTCTTACTCTATTCTATTATTCCCATATGTGATAAAAATGGAAATGACAACAAATAACAGCAATTCATACTTGTAATCCAAGAATCAGAAAGTTGATATGAACTTGACTCTAGTCTGGGCAAGTAATATATGGCCTTTTCCTAAAATTGAGAAGTTCTTTCCTAGATAATTTGTAACTTTCTAGGAAGAAACTTGAACCTTTCACTGAACACAAAAGACTCAGAGAGCTCAGGAAGTTAGCATATCATAGAAGTTACCAAGATTTTATATGCAGCAACAATTGTTAAGAAATATGATTTTTCTATACCTTCTGCAAACTATTCAGGTAAAGCCAAGGATATAACCTTCATGAGTCATCCATGATGTTGCTGTGGGATCTTCAGTGATGTAATTGACTGTAAGTCATCCAGGCTTATGTAAGTAAGTCAATAAAACCAAGCTTGACTTGAGAAGAATCTTTTGGTCAGGGCTTTATAAAAGGTAAATAGATTTTGCTCAAGCAACAAATACATGATTAAATTAATAGAAATATATTTGTAATTCTTATCTAAATTTCCCTGAGTGGAAGCACTGGGCTTATGATACCTCTAAATTAATTTAAAAAAATTAAAAAGTGACAAATTTTGTCTGATATATCATAAAATCATAAAAGATTATTTTTATTTTTGATTTGATCACTTGAAAATGATCAGTTAAGTTTGAAAAAAATCTTGAAATTTCACACCAATTTAAAATAAACATTCGAAGTGAATATGGAAATTTTTACTTTAACTGTCCAAATCCTAACTTTATCACATGAGTTCATTAAACTTTCTCTAAAATTGATTCTTATAATGAGTGGTTTTGCAGACTGAATCTGTCCTACACCATTGACATTTATAAATGACATCTTTGTAAAGAAGTTAGGTTACTACACAGAACTAAATGGACTATGATATCAACATGATTAGTCTCTTTATAAAAGTATGGACATGATTAGTCTCTTTATAAAGAAAATCCAGCAGAACTGGGCAGATTCTTCAACCAAAAGAAGACAGACGTTATAAACCAATAAGAACATACTCATCAAAACCAAATGAACCTGCACTTTGACCTATCAGTTTCAAAATTTTGAGAAATAAAACTCTGTTTTTAGTGCACCTATGACTGCATGTTGTAGAAATTTAAATGAACAAAAATAAGTGGATACAATAACTTGAAATATCTTTATAAAATTTGTGGTGTGCATTGCCAAAGTATTGCAAGAACTTAAGTGATACTGACATTTTTGGATGAATTTACACACTTTTAAAGTTCATTTATAATATAATGCCAGTCTTTTTATTTCTTAATCCACCTTGTTGTACTTTAAATCATTGTACCAATAACATCATCTTTACCAGTACAAGTGGCCATTGCCTGGCAAGTTTCATGGCATATCTATGGGATGTCATTGTCTCATTTCATGTACTTTTTCTGCATATCTCATCTGTCATTCTGATTGAGAAAATTTCAGCTGATTTATAAACAGTTTTTTGACCTTTATTCTCAATATATATGCTTTGTTTTTACTTCAGAAAGTTTTATACACTGTTAACTTGATAAAATCATAATTGCGATTACATCAGTTCAGTATACATTCATGACCCTGATTCTAAATTGATGATTCTTATCAACATCTGTATAACAAAGAAAAAAATTAAAAAGCCTGTAGTTTCAAAACCCTTTAAAGGAATGCAATTTATTTATCCAAAGACACATGAAGTACGTAAAAGTGACACTGTGTGGTTACAACAGAAGTAGTGTCAGCCTCTACTGCTGATTCTCCTTTCAATCCCTAATGGATTGCTGAAAATAGACAGCTTAAAAACCAGTGATCTACACAATTCTTGTAATTCTACTAATTCCTTACATTTCCATTATGTCAATATACTGACTTTCAAGTATTCCTGACCAATTGAAATGCAAATTTACTAAGATATAAAAAATGTTTTCCTTATAGATCATGACTCAAATCTATAGTTCAAGTCATTATTTTTAATTGTACATCATTACTTCATGTGTGCTTTATATATATTTGGTTTCCACTTAATATCTTTACTAAAGGCAGACAATGTTGCATGATACAAACAAATTTAACTCGACAGTTTTTTTCTCCAGAGATTTATATCTTATATTTCAAACATGAATTGCATCTGATAGCAACCCTTGAAATATTAAGAAATGCCCTTCCAACATACTTAAAAATAATTTTTTTCTTAGAATGAGTCCCTCATTCTGAGACATTCTTAATAAAAGGAAATATTCTCCAAAAAAAAGACTGTAGTTATTCTTACCTTCAAAAAGATAAGAAGCCTTATAAAATGAAACTCCTGAAATCTGCATTCATCATGGTTCTAAAATGAAGCACAGGGCTTTTGTACAGTATGATCAGTAGACATGATGGTTAAGGAGAGCTAACGTTCTTATACCAATTTACCATGCATAATTACTCTGTTTATATTGTTGAATTTTATCTTCAATATAACCTTTTGAAATAGATGGGGCATGTATTAATATTCAAATCTGAAAGATAATGAAATTAGGTCCAGAGAGTTTAAGTGACATTTTTAAATCCATTCAGTTCCTCAGAGATAAAACATAGAGCACCTGAATCAAACATCCTTTTTACTTTCCACTAAAGCATTTGCCAATTAAGTCCCACAAAGTCAGCTAATATGGTGAGTTTTCAAGGTCAAAAAAGGAGGAAGTGATTAAGTGTAATTTCAAATGGTCCATTTAAGGGAAATATGCTTTCTTACTTTGTTAAAAACAAGACTAGCTGATTAATTGAGAATGAGAAGAATGAGCATTAGGATAGAAAACTGACTTCATTAATAACATCAATTCATTATATTTGAGTAAAATTTCCTGTGAACAAAGGTTTTTCTTAGAGCATTATGTAGAAAGCAATGTATCTATTCATGCCTCTTTTGCAAGTTTAAAGGGAAAGTAAGGGATGGAGAGATGGCTCAGGGGTTAAGACTGTACCTCAGAGGGTTGTAGTTCTGATCTCAGGTCCCATATAAAATAAACAGGTGGAAATAGTGACAAGTTGCACATCTGACGCTGGTGGGTGGGGCCTGGAAAATCCCAGAGCCAAGCAAAAAACAGGTAGAAGCAATTCAGAATGATTCTCTAAATCACCCTTGGTCCACCACAGGAACACACATTGTCCTTTCACACACACACATACACACACACACACACACACACACACACACACACACACACACACTGCATAAATAAAGGAAAAGTAAAATATCTGTGTATGAATATCATTTTATTAAAATTTGTTCAGTTCCTTCTCCAAACCAGGTGACCTACTACCTGCTTTGGATTAAAGATTAATAGAATGCATCCTTCAGTGGAGAACAAGTGCAAGCAAACTAAACACACTAACTTCCTTCTCTTATCCATATTGCTAGATGCTTTGATTTGAAGCTACATGGTTGTGATAGTTTACATTGATTTTTAACCTGATAGGAGCTAAACATACATTAGAGACTAATCTTTGGTTAGTCATGTAAAGGATTTTTAGATTAACTGAGATGGGAAGATCCAAAATTAAATATGCATGGTATCATTTCATGGGCTGGAGACCCAAATTTTATTAAAAGGAAAAACTGGACAGAGTACTAGCATTCCACTTTCTCTGCTGCCTGACTACAGAGGAAATGTGACTTGCTGCTTCAAGCTCTTGCCTTTATTGTCATGATGGACTGTGCCCTTAAATTTGAGTGAAGCTAAACCTTTCCTTATGGTGTTTTGTAACATATTTTGTCACAGAAATAACAACAGTAAACATTACTATGTTGAAATGTAAGTGAAAGTAGGATGGGCAATCATCTTGCTTAGTATATAACTCAGGAAATTCCTAGCACATGAGACATTCAATGCTAAAGTCAGGAAAGTTACTGACAAACCAACTTTGCTTTCTTGTTCTAGCCTGAAAGACACACTCATATTAACCCTACACCTTCTTTCATATTTCCCACTGACTGTGAGAAATATGAGTACAGTAACTTTAATAGACATATCTTTTTAGCAACAAAACCTTGGTTCCTTAGATCCCTACATGACTATTTAGAGTAAAACATTCATAGGTGAATAGTCTGAGGTGTGCAACTTCAGTTGTGATGGAAGAATGAGAGTAATATTATTTCCTGCAAAGCTAGCAACTTAGATGAGTCCAAGTTTTGACTACATCTTTTCAAAATAAGATACAATTCTTCATTTCAACTATCAAACTTTTTAATAAAAAATGAAAATATAAAAAGAGGTTATCAGAAGAAAGATAACATCAAATTGAATTTTGCATGCAATGGCATTTATAATTTAAATGCAAAGACTATGAAATATCATGTGTTTAATATATTTTTGAAGAATTTCTTTATGTGCCTGTGATTATGTAAGAAATAAATGATGTATATTGTATATACCTCTTCTTTTAACATTGTTTCAATGAGATTGTAGTGAAATAAGTAATTATCATCTTGACTTTAATATGTGATAGAAAATGGAAATGAAGATATTATATGGCTCCTCTACTGTGAAGTTATATTATTTAATTCCTAAAAGTAAAGCACTACTTTAAAACAAAATAAAACAATAATAAACAGAATATTTTGATTGCAATAAGTATTCATTTCACTATACTCTTGAGCATGTTTTTTTTTTTTTAAACTGGAGCACAAAAAGGTTTCCATTGTTTAAAAAGTCATTAATTGTTCTGATTTTTTTTCTTGAAAACTAGGCAATTATTTTGTCAGTTCTATTTATTTTTCTTAATGGCATATATCCCTTTCACAGCAAGAACTATGTAATTCTCATACTGTTTGTCTCATAAAGCAAAATAAAGGGTTGGCTAAGTCTGTTATCAAGATCACTCCTTTTATTACAAAGACAGAAACACTTTAATTCCTCCAATTGTCATCACAGTCATAGAAATTTTATTTACCTATTTTAAAACAATTTTTGACATACACTTGAAATGTTGAATGTCATTTCTATAGTTAAATGTAGTGATACATATTTTAACATTTTTTTATATGTAGACTTTTATTAAGAACTTATCACTCCCTTTCCCCACCCCGCTCCACTAGTCGCGACGCGCGCGCGGTCCAGCCAGGCCTTTACCTGCCACCTAGGTAAGCTCTGCCTGCGCCCGCCCACCAGAACCCCAGGTCAGCCCAAAGGAACCCAGCTCCTAACCCCACCATCCAGCCGGAGCCGCGCGCAGGGCCGAAGGACGAGGAGGACCTCCCCCTGCGCCCGAGCCCGCCCCAGCTCACCTCCAGTTAAATAGCTCCATGCCAACTCCCCCATCCTCCCTTTCCCCACCCGGCTCCTCCGGTCCGGACGCGCACAGTCCAGCCGGGCCTTCACTCACCATCTAGGTAAGCTCTGCCCGCGCCCGCCCACCAGAACCCCAGGGCAGCCCAAAAGGGACACCAGCTCCTAACCCCACCATCCAGCCGGAGCCGCGCACAGGGCCGAGGGACAAGGAGGACCTTCCCCTGCGCCCGGGCTCCCCTCAGGTTAAACAGCTCCATGCCGACGCCCTCATCCTTCCTTCCCCATTCCGCTCCACCTACCCAGACGACCACGTGGTCCAGCCGGGCCTCATCCGCGATCTAGGTAAGCTCCGTCCTTGCCCACCCCCAGAACACCAGGCCAAATAATTCAGTTTAGTGAAATTGAAAGATCTTAAGAGTTAAAATGACAATGCCAAAGTCAAAATGCAAATCCATGAGAAGCAACACTCAAGTAAACAAATTTCCCACTGAAGAAATTAATCCCATAATGTTAGACTCCAACCAGAACAAACCCACGGAAAAAGGCCAAGAAAGCCTGACCCAGGGATAACGACTTTCAAAATATGATCATTACCATGTTTAATACTATCAAAGAGGAAATCCAGGAGGAATTATATAATCGAATCAATCGCTTTGAAGAGGAACACAACAGACATTTGGAGGAGTTGAGAAAAACAGTGCAAGAAACAAAAACTGCCCAGGTCAGGATGGTAAAAATCCACAATACAAACAACGCCAACTGCTGGAGAGGATGTGGAGAGAGGGGAACTCTCCTACATTGCTGGTGGGAGTGCAGGCTCATACAGCCACTCTGGCAAGCGGTCTGGAGATTCTTAAAGAAATTAAAGATTGAAATGCCATATGACCCTGCGATTCCACTTTTGGGAATAACCCCCCATATAGCAGAAGTTCACCTCGATAGCACAAGCACGACCATGTTCATAGCAGCACTGTTTACAATAGCAAAGTCATGGAATCAACCCAAATGTCCAACAGTTGACGAGTGGATAAGAAAAAGTGGTACATCTATACAATGGAGTACTACTCAGCTTCAAAAATGATGAATTACTGGAATTTGCCGGGAAATGGATGTCATTAGAAACAATTATATTAAGTGAAGTATCCCAAACCCAAGAAAATTAAGCGCCGTATGTATTCCCTAATAGGTGGCTCCTAGTACCAAACCCACCCAGCCCATCTTGAGACACTCATAGGTAAATAAATCTATGTATTGCCTACAGTAATTGCAAGGATTATGAACAGGAGGGATGGGGTTGGAGGGCCACACCAGAAACAAGGAGAGACATGACCATGTACAGTAGAGAAAATAGGCCTCCATCAAGGACTACAGAAAGTAATGAGACACCTAGTTAAGTTCATAATTCGTTCCGGATCAGTTACAACTAAGGCGGTCTGAACTCACCAGAAGGGGAGGGCACATAGTCCGGCAGATTAAAAAGTAACCATTTTGCAAATGGGTGATTGACCCCTCCCATTGCCAAATGCCATATGACCCTGTGATTCCACTTTTGGGTATAAGTATTACATCTACCCTTGAATGTTCTCTTATAATAAGACTCCAGTTTAACAGCTTTCTGTCTCTGTCCAGGGGGTGACATACAGTGCCCATCACGATGGAGTGAAGGGCATTGCAGGAGCAACAAAACTGCAAAAGAAAATGAACAAACCACTATCCAGAACTTCAGAGACTATATCAACCACCTAGAACTAGGCCAGGCTAATCTCTACCCATCCTGAAGCTCAGGGACATTTGCGGAAGAGGGGGCAGTAAGAGTGTAAGAGCAAAAGGATGGGAGGAGCAATGATTTGCAAGATACTCCACACAAGTTAGGGCCGAAGCAATTATAATTGGATAATGCATGCCCGGCACAATGTCCAACACACTATTGACCTCACAAAGTCTAGCATCTGCTAAAAGCACCAAGATCCTTGGAGGCAAGAGATTGACAGCCACAGTAGTGTTCCTATGCTTAGGGTGAACACAGGAAAGGGTTCAGGGAAATACCACTGGGTCCTTGTACGTCATCGGAGAGGAGGTCCAGAGGAGAGTCAGGCATGCACAAGAAAGGACTCTGGGAATTGGGGCGGGAGGCACCAGGGGATGGGGGGGAGGGGTTCGGGGAAGGAGAGCAGGGGGTTCGGGGGGAGGAGGAGGGAGGGAGGGAACTGGTGTACCTATTAAGTTTGTATGAGCTGAAATAATAATAAAAAATGTATAAAAAGAAAAAAAAGACAAGTCCTAAGCAAAAAAAAAAAAAAAAAGAACTTATCACACAAACAAGATAAAGGTAAAGCAAGTGTTAGACTACATGGTCTTTCAATGATCTGCAACTAATACTTTAAGATATATTTTTCTCAAAATTTAATAAAAAATGGTAAAGATGGTATTCTATTAATTATTAAATTACATTTGCAAAATGAATATGTATATATTTTCATCTTAACAAGTAACTATATGAGTACTTTCTTTAAACTTTATTTTATTTGTGGTGTGTGTGTGTGTGTGTATGTATGTGTGTGTATCAGAGAGGCACTATGTGTTCCTGAGGAGGAACAAGGGTGACTTTGGAAATCATCCTGGATTATTTCTGCCTCTTTTTTGTTTCACTCTTGGATTTCCCAGGCACTGCCCACCAGGGTCAAAGTGCAGACCCATTTCCCACTGGTATTGTTTATGTGGGATCTGGGATCCAAACTCAGGACTTTCTCTTTGCTTGGCAGAGTCTTAATCCCTCAGCCATTTCTCCAGGTGTAAGAGTATTTACTTAAATAATATGGTTCAATCTAAGCCCACACACACACACACACACAAAATGATGTATGGAGAAATCTTTTTTAAATAAAATCAAGTATTTTGTGTTCTTTCCTTTTATCATCTATTTAGATAGAAATACTTGATAAACATCAATGCTATAAAAATTTTTTAAACCACAAACATAATTTGATTAGGGTTACACTGGTTAAAAATAATACAATCTCAAGTCTGGGTCAAATTTTTGGGTGTATGGCACATGTCTCTTGTGTTTTTGCCCTGAATTCATCATGTACATATGCATCCTTAATGATATATTATCTTGTAAATAATAAAGAGAAAATGCTTTGGAAATTTTTGTTCTCCAGAAATTTTTGAAGAGGCAAAGTCTGTTATTGTACTGGGTACTTTTCCTGTTACTGTGAGAGAACACCCAAAGTCCAGCAGCTTAAAGGGGGAACGGGAGATTTATTCAGCCTGTGATTCGAGGCATAGCAAAAGTGTTATTACTGGAGGTAAAAGTCATACCCACCTGGGAGGCTGAGAACTGCAAGACTGCCTACTGACAAAGCAGAGTAATCCACCTCAAAATCTGCTCCCTGTGACTGCCTTCCCCCTTGCAAAGCTCCACCTCCTGTAGGTGCTATGACCTTCCTAAACACATGAGACTGCAGGACACATTTCAAACAATGACACTCCACCCCCGATTCCCATAGGTTTGAGACTACATTAATAGTCCCAACACAGTCCAAAAGTCCAAAGTCCAAAGACTTCTGTATTATCAAAATCCAAGTGCTTACTTCCAACATAAAATGGCACAGAATAAACATTCCCATTCGAAAAGGGAGGAATGGGATCATGTTCAGGAAAGAATGGTCCATAGCAAGATTGAAAACCAGTAGCAAAAACTCTAAATCTGGCAGTCCCGTGTCCAACAGGGAACTTCTTATTGAACTAATCTCAGTTTCGGTTCCAAGCCTCCAATGTAACTGCCTGTAGAACACATTATCCTCTTCTATTGACTCCTCCCAGGGAATATAGCTCTCCTTGGCAGATACCTTATGTTGGCTCTGGCATCTCTAACATCTTCACTTCTCAATGTCAAACAAAGCTTTAACTCCATAGCACAAACTGCTCTTCTTGGGTTTTTAAACATTCTACATGCTGCCTGGATTCTTCTACTTTCTGAAAACTTTCAAGAGAGATCTACCTCCTCCCTCTTGCAGTTTTGATGCTTCTAATGCTAGAATCATGTGGACAATTTTGCCAAGTTCTTTTACAGCATTAGGTTGGAGACTGGCCTCCTCCATGCGGAGCTGGTTCAGCTTCTCCAGGTTGGCAAGAATCTCTGTCTCTCTTGATCACTTGTTTCAGAGAAGAAACAAATTTATCCTTTGGAACTGCACAATTTAGCTTATTCCTCCCAATAGGAATTGCATTCTTATAGGAGGGATCCTTGTATGAAGATCTTGCCCTCAGGGTAGGGCAGCTTCTCCTATTATCCAAATTGAAAGCAGGCTTTCATTCGCTAATGCAGCTAATCTAAGTAATAACAGCAGACATTTTGCTCTCTACCTCTTCCTGATTTAAATTTTAAGTTTGCCATAGCATTTTTCTTCACAATTTTTGTATCTTTTTGCCTGATTCATTGTTCTTTTTCATAACTGAATAAGGGTGCTAAAAAGTAGCTTTGTCACACTGTTAAGACAGTCTTGCCTTGAAAGTTCTTCTGTCAAACACTCAAATTTAACTTCAAGCAAACTTTCAGGATGAGGGTGAAACTTCACAAAATTTTCTGTCACCACATGGCCATATTTGTTTGTCACTAGTCCAGTTCTAGACACAGTCTGTATCCATCACAAGCTGGACTTTCATTACCTGCATCTCTAACATTCTTACTCTGTTCCAAGTTCTCACTCACAAGAAAGATCCATTTGGCTCCATCTCCAAGACACAAAGCCTTTTTCCAGGACAAAATTCCAAAGTGTTCTTATTTCTCCCAAAAAACAGTTCCAAAGGCACACTAGTCCATCACAGCACTGATCACACTTATTTGCATCTCAGTACCAACTTCACAAAAACCAGGTTCAAAGTGTCCCAGCAATATCACACTTCTCTGGTACCACTTTCTGTAATTGTTCTGCTTTCTGTTGCTGTAAGAGAGCAACCAAAGTCAAGCAACGTAAAGGTAGAAAGGGAGATTTATTCAGCCTATGGTTCTGGAGTGGAGAAATAGTCTTTAATCACAGAAGTGACATCGCTGGTGAAAGAAGTTGAATACAGGCTATGTCATGTCCCTCAGAATAGTTGAGACTGCCTACTGCCAAAACAAATCTATCCTGGAAACAGGGTGGGACTAAATAAAGGTGCTGATGGGAGAGCACACACCAGCACCAGGGCTGTGGGAACTGGCCACACTATCTCTATATAATGCCTGAGAGAGGGACTATCCTTACTTGCCAGATTAGCATGCCTGGCCAAGTGTACTCAAGGATGCCAACTCTTTCAACCACCTCTCTATATTTATTCCCACCCATCACGAGCCAGCTAGACAATCTCCTGCAGGTTTGCTCTGGGATTAACTCAACCATTAATTCTCTACAAATGTGCCGAGAAGTGGATTCAGGATAAAGGAAGAGCAATTCCTTCCTCCTAGTATCTGGTCATTTCTTGGAAAGTACCATCCAATATGGACTGGATTTTCCACATCAATTAAGCAAGTACCTGCAGCCTTGTTCAGGGTCCTGCTTAAATCATTGATTCTCCACAGCTGTGCTCCAAATTGTAAACTATCAAGTTTACACTTGAATATAACAATAAAAAATTCTAATCACATAAAAATAGTGTGCTAACCAATGAGATGCAGGATATTTTTATAAGAAATTTTAGGGCGATCTAGCCCCTCATGGCCTTCTAGTGCCATGAGTCTGTTTCTTGTTCCTTGCTTCTCATGAATTCTATGCCTAGGCACCATGAGCTCTCATGGGCTCCCTAGCCCCTCATGTGCCATGAGCTCTGTTTTATTTCTGCTTCTCATGGAGGCACTCCACGTCTGGAGTCCATGAGTTCCAACCTTTCTTTTCTCTAATAAACTCTACCTTCATCCTCTAAAAATAAAAAAGAAAGAAAGAAATTTTAATCATAAATTTAATACTAAAATGTAATAATTTAGATTCAGACATCAAAGTCTGTTTCCTTGAGAATTTATAAAAACTATAATTTGATTAGAGCCACAAACTATAACTATAAAACATAATAAAATAGTAACATAACAATTATAATCTTGTATTAATACAAGATATTCTTTCCAATCTAAGTAAAACATGATTAAAATATGATATTAAAAGGGTGTCTAGTTAGAAAAAAATAATGTATACTTGAGAAGTATGCCACATCTGCGACCAGTTAGTAGGTATTTAAAGTAAAATTTCTCAATTGTAGCTAAGACAATTAAGAGAATGCATAAAATAATAGATGTAAATAAAAAGAGTATTTTTTTGACCATATGTCCTACTGGACAGGAATAGGAATTAGCATGGAAACTTACCTCTGGACAAGCCTAGAAGGATCATCATACATTCCATGGGCTGGAGACACTGACTAAATAAAAAGACAGCCAGATGACCAGTACTCACTATCAAAGCTCTCTCATTCCTGACTGGACACAATGTGAACAGTTATGTCTGGCTCCTTTAACCAAAAGTATCTTGCCATGATGAACTGCAATGCAAGCCAAAATAATTCTTCCTAACTTCATTTGCTTCTGTAATTTTTTGTAATCAAAATAATGAGATAAGTTAATGCACTAGAGATCTTCCTGGTAAACTACAATTTTTAAGAAAAGTGTTAGTTTCATTTCTTCATTTTTATGTTTTCATCATTTTCATGTTTAGTATTGGGTATGGAATGCACAGAAAATCAAATTTGTATTGTGTCCTCCTGTCATGGCTTGAATGTGAGTCCCTCACAGGCTCATGTGTTTGAAATCTTAGTTGATGTTTGGGAAGGTTGTGGCAACTTTAGGAGGTAGAACCTTGCTGGCAGAAAGCACATCACATGGGGTTTTCATTGAATTTAGCTCCTTCTTGCTTCCACCAGTTAATCTGTTCTTGCAGTTATTAGTTAGCTCTCTTATCCTCCATGAGAGATGCAACTTAAGCCTCCAGTTTCTGCCATCTACCAAGCCTTTTCCAGCACTAAAGGACTGTATTTCCCTTTTGGAACCGTAAGCTAAATAAAACTCTTTTTCTCCCTTTAAGTTCCTTGAGTCTGAATGGTGTCCCAGAGCAGCAGAGACTAAACATTGCATCTTCCATTTTTGTTTGAATCTGTGAAACTGAAGTTGAATTCCAGACCCAAGAAAAGCTTATGTGAATATCTTCATCACTATAGTTACAGAACATCTAGACTTGCTCAAGTCAAAGAAACACTTAAAATGTTACAACAACTTCTACCTCATAAGTAAATAAAATCTTAAAAGAGAATTTTTTTTAAAGAAACACATAATAAATTTCCACAGTCAGTCCTCTGAAGCAAACAAAGGCAAGGGAAAAGCATCATTTTAGGATAGGAAAGGCTTTCCTTGAGTTCCCAAATCAGAGGATTGCTATCAAGCCCCTACCAACATTCCCAGAACAGGGCATAGGCACAACTTCCTTAAAGCCCCTGTGTCAACAGAGATTAGAGAAGTCTTATTGTCCTTAAAAGGCAGATGTTGAAGAGGAAGGAGATAGATACTCTTTATTAGAAAAGCATTTTACCACTGACCTACATTCCCAAGCCACCCCAACTTGATTTCTATTACTACAGACTTATATCCCCCAACTTGATTTTTTATTTTAGACAGGGTCTGTTCTACATTACCCAGATTGGCCTGGAACTTAAAATACTCCTATTTCAGAATAACTATGACTGTGACTATATAGTTTTCCATGTCTTAAGCTGGTTTTAAAGTCTCATATTTGAGTTTTCTGGCATTCACATATTTTTTAATAAAATAAAGTAAAGTTTTTATTAAAAGCATCTGTCCTTATCATGAAACTTTGAAAGTTCTTTGAGACATCAATTGTGATTACATAGTAAGGCCTCAGAAAATTCATATACTATGAATTATAAAACTTGTAAAATATTGTCACCATCAACGTGAAAATAAACACATTTCCATACTGTCACCCACAGAAGCTTGAGGAGGTTCTTAATGTTTTAAAGACTTTGACTCAGAAAAGAAAAAATATATAACGATTCTGAATTTCATTGCAGAAGAGCATATCCAAATGAACCAGCATGGATCAGAGTTATTCGCCACAAAAAATTTATTATGATATATCTTAAGTTTCAGGGTTAAGAAAAGATGTATTCAGTAAGAAAGTAAGAAATAGTGTGGGAACATGAGTGTGAACTTTTCTGAGCAAGAGACATGCTCCATTTTCTTCATAAAAATCAAATAAATAATTTTGGAAAATTAATTAGGGTTCTCAAAGAAATATATCCAATAGAATTAATATTCACTTGAAAAGGATTTATTAAACTGGTTTACATAATGCAGCCCTAACATAGGCTGTATGTACATTGGAGATATTGAGAACATTGTAGCTGTTCAATCCATTTGAATGGATGCTTCAACAGTACCATTCTAATGCTGAAGGCATGAAGGACTCCTGGGGATCAGTCAGTGTTGGAAGGATGGAGTCAGGGCTCTGATATCATCAAGGATTGCCAGAAACAGCTGCAGCAGTAGCAAATGGGTAGCACTCAATAGAAAGTTGGTATGCAAGTAGGCCAAAAGCCTAATCTTTTACGTTGGATCTTTTTATATCTGTGCTACCTCTGGAAGTTTTTGACATTGCTTAATGTTGGTCTCCGTACTTCCATTTTTGTAGCCAAGATAATTCCTCACCCCCAGGTATGTTTTAAGTCTTGTGTGTTGGTTGATTCCAGATCCAGTGAACTTGACAACCAAGATCATTGATTGCAGTAGGTTTCAAAGCTGCTCTCTTCAAAAAGTTGCCAAGAAAACTGGATGGAATCACAAGATGGTGCCTTGAAGGAAAATTACAGGATTACATCTAATGAGACAAAACTCTACATCACAGGAATGTAAGAAGTTAGAGTTTTGTCATTGTGAACCAAGCTAACAGGTTTCATGAGATTCACAGAAAATATCTTGAGAAGGAATAGTGCTGTACCTAAGATCATGTACATCAGGCCTTAACTCTGGTTCACCAATATATGAACAGAAAATATCAATTTATGAAAATAATATTATCTGTTCATTTTAGTAGAGTTCTCATCTTTTTTACACTGTGAGTCTTTCACCAGACTGCTTGTGAGGATCTTTGCCTCTCCACATCCTCATAAATGTCCCTGTTTTTCCATCCTGCTTACATGCCCTTCATTACATACTTTATTTTCTATGTAAGTGTTGTTTTGATGGAAAATTCTGAGGTAATGGGATGACTTCAGTTCTACAATTTGGTTTGATGAGGACTGACTTTATGTTGATGAAGTTGGAACTGTTACAGGTGACCTTTTGTTGAGATGTAGATTTTATTGCAGTTTAGTTTCTTGGGTTGCTTCTGAAAAAATAAAGCAATGTATGATATTAAAATACTTTTTTTCTCATGCATTCCAACACATGTTTATTCAATAAGTGTGATGTGGGAGCTAAACATAGATATGTTTAAAAGCTTCCCAGATTGCTAACTTCTGCCCCTGGTTGGAAATAGTGACCAATATGACTGTCACCAGACCTACTGAGATCTTATTATGTTAATATAAGAAATATCTTGAACTATTTTCTGCTTTATTATATAAACACGTGCTTCATGAACAATCCCTGTTGCTGCATTTCCTATAATTTTATTTTCAAAAGAACTAGTTAGAAACTTCTTTTCCCTTTTCATTTTGTATGCCATTATTTTGACATTCTGTAGCTATAGTTTAAAAAATATAAATGTATGTCAGAAAGGCTACAAATAACTACTTGTATTTTGTTTACCAGAAAAGCTCTGTTTGGAAGCAAAAGCATTTTGTATTTGTAATGTATCATTAAGAAAGCATAGGATTTAATGTGTCAAAATGAATTTCAAAGACAATGGGGGGTGTACATTGCTTCAGAGGTAGCAGCATTTTGAGAGTACTTTCCAAATGAATTGGTGAAAGAGTTGGTCACCACAGAGACAAATCATACAAACTCATGTTTGACACACTATTGATAAAAGTATATTTTCAATATTGTTAAAGTTGCCAAATGTCTCTTGCATCTTAAATAAAAGTCGATTGAAAATCAGTCTTGAATATTCTCCAGTGGTTCCATTATACTAAAAACCAGTTCTATGGTAATTTTGAATTAGCAATTTACAAATGTCACTGAATTGTTTAGTAAATTCCCAAATAGTATCTGTATGTACTTTCAAAATGAAAATTTCACAAAAAGAAAATCAGGCAAGGCAATGTATTTTTATAGTGCAGAAATTTTGGAGATTATGCCTAATTTTGTTCACAAAATAATTTCTTTTTATTTATTTATTTATTTATTTTATTTCAGCTCATACAAACTTATTAGGTACACCAGTTCCCTCCCTTCCTCCTCCTCCCCTCCCCCGTACCCCCTGTTCCCCTTCCCCACCCCTCTCCCTCCCCATCCCCCAGTGCCTCCCACCCCAATTCCCAGAGAGTCCTTTCTTGTGCATGTCTGATTTTCCTCTGGGCCCTCCTCTCCGATGAGGTACAAGGACCCAGTGGCCTTTCCCTGAACCCTTTCCCGTGTTCCCCTATAGGAACACTGCTGTGGCTGCCAATCCTTTACCTCCAAGGCTCTTGGTGCCTTTAGCAGATGCTAGACTTTGTGAGGTCAACAGTGTGTTGGACAATGCGTAGGGCATGCAAAGCCCAATTATGATTGCTTCAGCCCTCACAAAATAATTTTTTAAATAACATATCCAATGGACCATTTTTAAATTCTTTTAGAGTTTCATATGTGGACATAGTGAATTTAGGATATTTTCACACCTTAGTCTTCAAACCCATCGTGCCTCTTCTTCGCATTACAACCTTTTTACTCCCTGCAAGTCTCCTTCCTATTTCCATAACTTTTCACATTGTGGTATACTGAGTTTCATCTGGGTGGCCTTTGATAGTATGTGCCTAAGAAATTGCTGTAGCATGACTCATATAACTGTGGGGATGCCATTGAGCAAAGCATCTGATCTTCCCCCCCATCAGCATTAGCCCTTATTAGTTTCTCAAAGGAGTTATGGGGTTTCTTGAGATATTTCCCTTTTCTTGGTGAATTAATGGTAGAATACATATCATTCAGGTTTTGTTGGGGGGGGAAGTATTTGTCTACAGTGAGCAAATTCATGGATGCATTGGCTCTGTCATGTCCAGAACATCATATCTGATTATTTATTTATTAAAAAATATTTTAAAAGGTTTCATAAGAAAAACACTTCAGGTTATATAGATGTGTTTAAAAAGGGACAAAGTATCATATTTCACAAACTAATATATTTATATATACATATGTATACAATTATAATTTATAGACTTTTGAAAAAATATAAAATTTATAAAACAAAAAATGCTACCATCTATTTCATAATAATTAATAATTATGTTTATTTGTTTTTTTATTATTTCCTGCTCATATAAACTTAATAGGTTTATTTGTAATGATTAACATATAAATTGTTCAATAGGATTTGTAGAGAATTAAATTTGAGAAATTATATGAAAAATTAAAAAATAAAATTTACCTTCTATCACAATATAAAATGTTTATTGATGCAACGGTCCTGTCTTGTGCATATTCTACATTTCATAAATATTAATTAAAATGTATACTAATCGGAACAAAGGAAGCAGAATTTTCAATTTTGAAATTCAGATAACAATCTAATAGAGTGATAGCTACAATTTGAAGTATTTACATAATATACATGTTTGAAAGCAAAACCACCTAAAACATAGGGTGGTGGGAGGTTAGAGGGAGGGAGGGAACGGGTGTACCTGTTGAGTTTGTATGAGTGGAAATAAAAAAAAATTGTATAGTATGTATAGGATGTAATTATGGTATAGTAATTCTAAAAAAGTATGGCATAGGAAAGTTAACAGATGAAAAATCATATACACCTATAACTCACTGTTTGCCTTAAATATTATATGATTTATTTATGATATTGGATAATAGGATACTTTAGATATTATATGATTATAAAGTACAGGGTTATACTTAAAATATATGATTTCCATCTGATAATAGAAAGCACAGTAATAATCTTCATTTTTTATTTATTTTGCGTGTGTGTGTGTGTGTATGTGTGCATATCAGAGAGTATTGTGTGTCTTTGTAGAGCACCAAGGAGGGATTGCTTTTACCACCTTTTTGCTTTCCTCTGGGATTTTTCAGGTTCTGCCCACCAGAGCCAGAAGTGCCACTGCTGTTTATGCCTGGCATTTTTACCTCGAACCTGGGATTTAAATTCAGAACTTTCTGTTTGAGAGTCTTAACTCGTTTTCTGAGTATAAAAGCACAGCCTCCTGCTGATGGCTTTCAGAATTATAAAAAGAGGGACTTGGGTTAAATGTGTGTAGCTGCTTACAGTTGTTTCCCATCTCATCAGTCCTGCCTCAGGACCTGCCTTCTTCCAGTGTTTTCTTCAGCACATCTCTCAGCAGTGCTCCATCAATAAAACCACGCTACAGGGGCTTACAACCTTTGAACATCCAAGCCATGGCTCCCCTAGAGACATGGTTCAAGCTTGGATTGCAGAGATTCATGAGGCCTTGGTCTAATCTAGAGGAGAAGGCCTTTGAGGGCCGGTAGTCAATGATGGGTAAGATCCTGTGAGACAGGATGACCTAAGACAGGCACTGGTCCATTATGCTGGACCCCCTTTAAGGCAGGGTCAACAAGGTCAGAGCAAAGAACTCTGGCTCCCGCTGGCTGTCAAAAAGGATGAATATTTAAGAGGAACAGAGCAAGCAGGTCTGTGTTGTCTGTATGGGCTGCATGCAACTTCTCAAGCTAGAATCTGCTGCCATGCTTGGTGCTGATGTCAACTCACCTGACCGAGAGGACCAACCCAGACAGGACAACAGAAAAAGCTCACTCTGGAACTTATGGGATGTTGGGCACATGTATAGTTAATTGTAATGAAAAACATGTTCCTTATTGAAATCAAAAGGAGCTCAATTCTCCTTTGTGTATTTTAAAAATGCAGTCTCTGTTAAAACAATGACATCTGTGTGGGCTCAGCTCTATGGCCATTTGGTGGAGCATTATAAATTAGCTAGATTTGGAACTACTGGGAGAATGTTTCTGTTAAGTGCTTTTACCCTCAAGCAATGGGTTAGGTTCTTGAAAAATGTCCTGAAGGTGATTTCTGTTGACTAGAGTACTTGTCTGTTTGTAGGTGCAACATTCTTTGCCCCCACATATTCTAGTATGAAAGATCTCACAAAGTTTCAATAAAGTGGGTCCAGATTCACTCAAAAGAAACACCTAAAAGTACAGTAAAAATATCATGAAGGATTTCATTTTAGCCAATAGACTAAGTAAAATACTTAAAGAAGTAATTCTATTCAAAATTACTTTGACTTGTTCTTAGATTGTCTAATAAAATTCACATCAAACAGAAATTCTAACTTCATCAGATGCAGTGAGTGATAATTTATTAAGTGACAAAAATTCCAGAAATGCAATGGATTTATCATAAATCTTATTAGGCTTACTTATTTGACTATAGACTATAATAATTCATAGTAAGAACTAAGAATTCTTTATATTTTTCATAAAGGAACTTAAATATTTTTAAGATATAAGGTATACTAATTATGAAGTGTCTCATCTGTCACTGGAGAAATCATGGGGGTAAACTTTTATATTATGTTAGATATTAAGCCCAAGATTTTATTAGTCCTGTACAAGTATTTTTAACTACACTGCATTATTTCACTAATGCTTATTATATTTCTTAAATACAAAAGTTAAATGCAACCAATTAAATCAAAGGATGATTATAGTTTTGCTAAAAATCTGGGAGATAAGACATTAGTGAAAGGAAAGATCTGTAAGACATAGGTTGAAAGATCTGTAACCACAAAATACCTATCAATATATGCTATGAACCTTCATGGAAATAATATTAAGTGACTTTTCAACTTTTTAAATATATTCTTTACTGGTTTGTTCCTGACAGGGTATCTTTGCAGCTCTGGCTAGCCTGGGCTGTGAGATCTTCCTTCCTCACTCTTTAAGGGCTGGATTACAAATGTTTGCCAAGATTATCATGCTTATACTTTTTCCACTTAGATCTGTTCTGCTTCATCTTTTCATGTATTTCCAAATTTGAATTTAAAATGTGCAAGCACAGACAGATACAAATCTTTTGTGATTTTTCTCTGGTTCCTACTGGTTTATTTATCAGCTCTATGAACCTAGAAACTGACTTAGCCTAAGTGAAGCCTAAGATAATGAATACTGATGGAGACTCACATGCCACATGTCATGAGTAAAAGTTATAAGTCAAACAAATAAGATGTTAAAATATTTTATTTTCTGCTATGGTGAACATAGTGTAGCTTCCTCCTAAACTATAAAGGAAAATTTCTATCTTAATTCCTATATTTTTCTAATTTCATGAAATATATAAATCAAGGAAATAGTGTAACCATTTTTCTTCTTTTTTATATCAAATTCTGTCATGATCCATGTAGTGTTTTAGCAAGACTTATGAGACTGCTTCAGTTAGAACCTTTAAAATCTTACCTGTCATTTACTCATTCAGGTGTCTTTTGGTCTTCACAACAAAACAAGATCTCAAAAGAACAACTTCTCTGAGAGAAACATGCACATGTAGAGGTAGGAATCAGAATTTTGGATGAGGGAACAAAGTTCAGGGGAACTCAGTCTATTGGATAAAATATGAGTTACAGTCAAATGCATACTGATCTCTCCTTATCCTGGCCTCTAAACTGGTAATTAATATGTATATCACACGGTATTTTTCATATACTGAATGAGATGAGTGACTCAGCATGTTAAATATAAATGACACATATTAAACACTTATTTTTAACGTTAAGAGTAGCTGATCAAAGTCTTATAGAGGTGTGTACCCATTGTGTCAATCTCAGTAGTCACCTTGACACTAGAGAGTCTTTTTTGCAAATTTGCAGAAGAATGAGTTGAACGTTGTCATGAGAATGGGGAAACTTGTCCATTTTGGGTAACACCATTCCCTAGACAAGAGGTAAGCATAAAGATGTGGGGTGTGATGGAGATCTGAGCATCCACACGAATAGACAGGTCAGAGTGAACGTTGGGGTCCATAGAAGCACACAAGTAGAAGGGTGGGGGGGGGATGGGAGAGAATGATGAAGGTTAGGAAAGGAATGGAGGGGAAAACAGAGGGAGGAAAGCTGAGATAAATACCCAATGTGCTTGTAAAAGTAAAAAAAATAGAGTCTAGTGTTAGTTGAAAAAAATTAACTGTTTTGAAAAGAAAAAGAAGTCAGAGTAATGCTTATTATATTGTTCAAATAACTTCCTAATGGTAATTAAAATTTTACTCCAAGTATTAAAAAAAGATGTGGGCTGCATAAAGATGGAAAGAGCAAGCAAGCAGAATAGCACTTATCCACCATCTCCTGCTCCTGGCTGTGGATATGATGCTGGTAGAAGCTGCTGCCCACTGTGACTTCCAACCCATAAAGGTCTGTAACATGGAACTTTGGCCTTTCTTCCTATGCTGTTTGGGCAAAGTGTTGTATGCAGTAAGAGCAGTTATAAAACTAAAATAGTTTCCATGTAGTTTTATAATCTTATCTTCTTTTTGGAGAGTGGAACTCAGGGTGTTCAAGATGGTATTGAACCAGACATGTAGCTGTGGACAAACTTGGACATCTGATCCAATTGTCACTTCCTCCAAAGTTTTGAAACTCCTCACCACACCTCATTTAACAGTTTTAGGACTCAAACCCAGAGCTAAGTGAATGCTAGGGTAATATTGAACTCACCATGCTATATCCAACACTTGATTTTTTCCAGTATTTTAACCCTTTATTTTAGATATAGTAGATAGAATTAATAAAAAGCATCAGGTTTTGATCAAATATAAGTAATCAAATATTAGAAAAGCTTCAACTTATGTCAATTTTATTAAGAATATAAAACTCCTTAGATGCCACCAAAATTGCATATTTAGAGATAATAAACCATGATTTGAAATAGTTCATCACAGCGAAAGTAAACTGCAAGCCTATTCGTCTATTATGCTTCTTTCAATTGATCAATTATTTTATAACAGTCATTATTACCTAGTTTAAGTATTTATTTATCTTTGCAACACAATTATATGATTAATTTGCAATATTTGTCAAAACTGACTGCTTTTTTGAGACTGAGTTTTATGTAGTTCAAATTAGACTTTGACTCATTATGAAGAAACTTATAAAGAAGCAAAAACAGAGATTCTTATCATTGAAGGGCCTGTCACTGTCCTCACTGTTCTCTGCCAAAAACTACTTCTCCCTTTAAAAGACAGCTCTTAGCCTATTAGTATGCCTTAGAGGAAACTGAATGATAGGAAATGGTCCATCAAGTTACTATGCCAAATGAGTTGTCTGTCTTCATCTGAACATGAACAGTAGCAGTGTTGCATCAAGTGAACATCACATATGTATGATAAATACAAGAACATCTTGAAGACACTAATAAGTTACATAGAAAAGTTTCTCTAATGCTTATGGTTCTTATCCCTGCCACAATGTCTTCTCTTCCCAAGCGTTCATATATGATCTCATGAGGTGTGCTTCATTATTGAATGGCTGAAGAAAATAAGACTAGAGTCTGGTTAAGCAAAGATTCTGAATCTAATACAGGCCTCTACATATCTATATCATTATATCCTCTTTGTAGACAACCCTTGTCATAATTCAGCATAGGTGTCAACTTGACTGTTGAGGGTTTGAGCTCTAGGCATATTTGTAGAGAATTAATGGCTGATTTAAGCCCAGAGCAAACCTGCAAGAGATTGTCTAGTTGCTGGGGAAAGCCCAGCCCATGGTGAGTGGGACTAGGCCCTGAAATAAATCACGAAGAGCTGGTTGAGAGAGTTGGCATCCTTCTGTACACTTGACCAGACATGCTGGTCTGGCAAGTAAAGATTGTCTGTCTCTCAGCTGTTATGTAGTGATGGTATGGCCAGTTCCTTGGCGCTGGTGTTGGTGCATGCTCTCCTGTCGAGCTGGACTGAAAACTATAACCAGTAATTGTAAGAGAAAATAAATCCCTTGTTCCCTTAAGCCATTTGATAGTCATTTATCAGCTACCATGAAGGCAAACTGCTACCACCCTGAAGGGATACTGGTGAAGAAAAACTTTCCCAATGTACATAACCTCAGGCAATTTACATGGTTGTATATTTTATTTGGAAGGAGAAATGGTTAGATTCACATCTATACTCTGGTTTGTGGTGTTAGGTTTCTCAAGAGAAACAAAAAGCCATAGAATAAATATACATGCAAAAGGTACTGCTGTCTGTAGTTCAACAATGGGTGGTAATAGCTGCTCAATGCAGGACCTGAATATCTTAGCAGTCCCAGTGGTTGCTGAAGAGCATAGGATTCTGTGGTCTTCAGTCATGTTGGTGTATCAGAGATACTGAATTCTCATGTCAGCAAAGAACAGTAGTAGCAGGGAACTTTAGTTTTCCAGCACAGGGCAAGCGAGTAAGTTACTCTTTTTTTTTTCCTTGTGTATCCTTTTACCTTGTTTGCTATGGAGAGGCACCACCCATATTTTGGATTGGTCTTTCTGTTACACATATCTTGAAAAGATATATTCAGTTGTTCTGACAATTAATCTTTCAGGCAATCCCACGCTGAGTCAAGTTGATGAACAAGATAAATTATTACAGAGCATCACTGGAAAAAAAATGAGAAAAAAAGAAAACATTTGGGGAAAAGGAATATGGAAAAAAATCTCTTCAAATAGACAAAGGATGCAAAGACATTTGTGTGCTATGTAAATGTTCAAAGAAACAAGAGACCTCATTCCAAGGATAGGCTACCTCTTTCCTGAGTCATCTCTGCCATTGCCCTATCAGTCTGTGAACACAGTGGCCATGGTGTCAGAGATGGAGGTTATACATGAGATTGACATAGACATCCACTCATTAAGGCTGACCTAGCTTTATGTCTGCTATAAATTAAAAAAAAATCTGCCAAGAGACCATCAATAAGCAGCTGATATGGCAGCATTCCTCAGGGTATCCAGCCAGTGACCAGTGGCAGGGTGATTACACTGACTCACTTGCATTAAAGAAAGCATTAAACTTCTTTGTTCTCACTGGAATAAATGCTTGTTCTTGTTATGGATTTTTTCTTGTTTGTAACTCTTCGGCAAAAACTACCATAAATTTATATACATATGGTTATGCAATATAGCCATCATGGTATTCTGAGTAGCACTGACGTTGACCAGGGCAAAAGAAGTGTTAGTGGGCTCATCGTGATCAGGCAATTTACTGGTCATAACATCTTCCCCACTATCTTAAAAGAGCTTGTTTGATAGAACAATAGACTTGCCTTTCTTTTTTCCCCCCAGCTTTTTAGTGGATTTATTTTTTAATTATTTTTGTGTGTGTGTGTGCATGTATGCATGTGCATGTGCACATATGTGTGTGTTTCTGTCTGTTTCTGTCTGCCTGCCTGTGTGTATCACAGGTTACTTTGTATGCTTGTGGATACCATTGGGAATCATCCTAGATTACTCTACCTTTTTTTACCTTCTGCTTTGGGGTTTATGAGGTTCCACCTTCCAGGGCTCGAAGTGCAGGCTGAAACCATTTCTGCCTTTTTTTGAATGCGATCTGGGATTTCAACTCAGGACCTTCTGGTTGCAAGGCAGAAGTTTAAGCCTTGAACCATCACTGTAGCCCTAGAATTGCCTTTCAAAGATTCAGTGCAAATTAAGTAGCAAAGACCTGAAGCTCTAGAACAGAATTCTCCAAAAGCCTGCATATATTTTAAACCAATGGCCAATGTGTGGCAAATGTATTGTTTCTCCTATAGGTAGGATTTCTGGGTCCAAGGATGGAAAGTGGAAATGGGAAAGGTATTGTTCAACATCACTCCAAGTGACCCGCTCAAAAAAAAAATCGCTTGCTCTTTTCAGAGTCTCATGTTTTGCTCTCCTTGGGATTTTGGTTCCAGAGGTATTTCTGTCAGAAGACACAGGGAGTATTCCATTGAACTGGATGCTTAGACTTCCCTTGGCCTCTTTGAGCTCCTGATACCCTTGAGTCTAATCAAAGAATTACATGTTAGGAAGAGTGATAAGTCCAGATGACCAGAAAAAATTGGACTTACTATCCACTATGGAGGTAAGAATACATGGAATCATTTTGATTTTTTTACAGACAGGATTAATAATGACTCAAACCTTTTAGGAAATAATGTGTGGATAACACCTTCAGCAAGTCCTATATAGTGATTGCTGAGGGCAGAAAAATTACAAAATGTTTATTTACACAGGTAATTACATGTGGTACCTATAGCTCTGTGAACAGTCACAGAAACAATACTCCAAAGTGTTATAAGTATTTTTGGCCTATGTTAATAAGAATGTTTATATATTTTACAACTTATCAAATAGTTGCTATTTCTTGCCTATATTTCTTTATCCTGTATTATAAATCAATTAAGATAAATTAAGTTTAAAGTGATATAAACTAATAATATTTTATTTATTTTAAGGACACCAAAAGACTAAACTCCTTGTGGAAATTTTCCATCTATTTTGAGAAAAAAAAAGTATCTTTGAAGTTGACATGAAACATTACTATTAAGTGGAATCATGACCTTGTTATTTCTTTCATTTGGAAATTAAGATGACAAAAAGAGATGTGATTGGATGTCAAGCTGACAAATGATGGACTTGTGATGGTTAATCTTGTTTATCTAAATGGTTTGATCTGGAATCAATTAGCAGACCACGCTTTGGGCTATACTATAAGAGATTTTCTGAATCAAGTTATTTGAAATGAGAAGATTTAACTTAATATTGGATGGCATCTTACAGTGGTAGACCATTGAAGAGAATCTAAGGAGCAAAGTTTCCCATTTTCCTTCTAGCCCTCATATGCTAATGGTATGTTCAACCTCTCTGTGGATAAACAGGGCTGTTGCTCTTCTTCCCTGATGTCAGAGCCCAGCTTCTTTGACCTTTAGAGCCAATATCTCTTCAGGAATCTTTCAGACCTTCAACACCAAGATATGTAATCTACTAAACAGATCAGCTATCAGCCATCATATTAAACTACCTATATCTTATCTTAAAAGCCAATACAATAAATCTCATTCTAATACTAGTTTATTGCATAAACTTTTTTCATCCACAGAACCCTAATAGGCTGCCTAAGCTATTTTTATTCATCTTTGCACTTTCCTAATAGCATTGATATAATACTAACCATCTTATTTTAACTTCATATTAGCTGAATTAATTCTGCCATTGTATTTATCTGTGAGAGTTCATTTATTTTTTGTTTTTATTTGTTTTATTTGTTATTTATTTTGTTTTTATTGCCCATTATGGAAAAATAAAAACTGTGTGACTAAAAAAAATCTAAATGAAGTTCAATTCCTGTTTTGAACACTAAAACATTTATATTAATTAACTTTACTTGGGGACATATGTCATTCTCTCACTAAAATAAAGATGATAAAATCCTATTCAAGTAATTTGTAACAGTTTCTCTTAACTATTGCTGTGAGACAGCACCCAAATTCAAGCAACTTAAGAGAGAGAGGGAAATTTATTCAGCTTATAGTTCCAGAGGGGAAACACAGTTTCTCATAGTAGAAGTGGCATGGCTGGCTGGCCAAAGCTGGAGGAAGGTAGGTCACTGAAGACATCTTGGAAGCTGAGAGCTGTTGACTGCTTGCTGCAAAGGCAGACTTCTCCTGAAGGTAGGGTGGGACTAACCCACCTCAAGGCCTACCCTTTGTGACTGCTTTCCTCCAGCAAGGCTCCACCTCTCAAGTTTCCATGTAAAACCATAACATAACTGAACACTGAGAACTAAATGAGATGTTAGTCTAATTACAAGTTAGTAACTTGATACATCTTAGAGTTTCACCTCTAAGATGCCAGGGCAAGGTCATTCCATTACTCATTTTATATGTATAACTCAATTACAAACAGGAGTTAAATACCATGTGATAAATGTAAGTCAAGAAATTTATTTAAGTCTGCTCAGAAGTCAAAACCAGCTTTCCAAATGAGGAATTGATTATGATGAGGTTAAAAATTCCTTATAATTCTAACAATGCATGATACTAAGTACTATTTTAAATAGAGGTCACATAGTTCTTTAAGATAATATAGAATTGAAATTTCAATGGTAAAGTCTCTGGTATAGTATAAGAAACAAGAAAATTAAATAAAATGTCCATATTATTCAGAAAGTCAATGTGAACAATAGATATGGTGTTTGGAAAGTTAGTAAGAATTTGTACATAAGACCCAAATGGAAGGACTGAGGATAACTTGATTTGAAAAGTGATTATCACACACATAAGGAGATGAAATTAGATCTCCAGAACACATGTAACAGCCAATCATAGCAGAGCTCACCTACAATCCCAAGACTGGTAAACCAGAACCAGGAGAATCCCTGGAGCAAAACTGACAAGCTAGTCTGGCAAATTTGATATGCTCAAAGTCAATAAGAGACTGTATCTCAAAAACCAAGGTAACATCTGCTGTACAGGCACACACACGCACACACATATCACACCTATGTATCCATGACCATGTGCACTTACAAAAATATGCACAAACACATACATGTGCATAAAATATCATTTGAAAAATGACAGGAAAACCTGTTGCATGACAGATTAGATGATAAACTAATAAAGTATTTCTGTCTAGCAAAGCACTTCCACTTCGAAAGCATAAGCAGGTCACAGGAATAATCCCTTCTGCACATACTTACTGTCACTAATAATCATTAGATAATGTGTCATTGTTGATATAGTCCCCTGTTACTGGATTTTCCTCATTCAATATCAAATAAGAACTCTTTTTTAATAATTCACATATTTCTGACTTTTCTATTTCATAGAGAATACATTATTGAATTTGTGAATCAAGATAAAATATGCAATAGGCTAAGAATATGTGTTTATGTTTATGATGTTTGATGTGAGTGGATGTTTGTGTTAAGTGTGTGTGTTCTTATATGTGTGTGAGACAGAGACAGATTGAGAGATAGATGAATGGATAGATAGATAGGCAGAAGTTTGAAGATTGGCATGAAGCCACTCTATTCACCCAGCATATCTGTTAACAACATAGTAAAAATGGCAGTTCATTGGCCATTTTCAATTTGAGTATATTTAATAAGTTTAGAAATCCTTTCAATTTTTATTATTTCTAACTAGGAAAAATCAATTATTTCCTATATCTAAAATATACCTCCTAAAATATTTCCAATAGTTGGCAAGTATTTCTGCATGCAACTCTTCACACTTTTGAATTTTTTTTAATTTTTTTTGTTTATTATTTATTCAATTGTGCATGTATGGTGTGTGCGCATGTGTGCATGTATGTGTGTGTGTAGAACCACGGACGAATTCGGGAACCACCATAGACCACCTCCATCTCCTCCTTGTTTACTCTGCCCTGGGATTCATAGGATCCGCCCTACCAGGACCGGAAACGCAGGCCGCCCCCGCTTCCGCCCGGCGTCTATACATGGGGTCTAGGATCCGAACTCAGGACCTTCCGCCTGCAAGGCAGAGGCTTAACCCCTGAGCCACCTCTCCAGCCCCCACACTTTTGAATTTTAAAGCATATTTTCCTAAAATATTATTCCTAGAGCCCTCTCAACAAGCATATATTATTTACACACTGATATAATGCCAGGCAGAAATGTTAGCAACCTGCACTTCCAGTCTTAGCAGATGGATGCTAGGAAATCTCAGACCAAAGAAAGGAAGCAATCATTGATGATTCCCAAAGTCATCCTTTTTCCTCCACAGGAATACATGTGCCCTCTATCACACACACACACACACACACACACACACACACACACACACACACACCCCACACAATGAATGTATAAATAAAGTTTAAAAAGAGAAGCAAAAGTTTCATGGCTTCCATTAAGAAAACAAGTCCATCCTGAGATTTTTCTATTTCATCAATTGCTCCTATAATTCAAAAGATTTCAAGAACACATCTGGAAGTTAATACAATAATCTTCAATGAGTCCATCTTTCTCTTATCATAACACCATTCTTTAGCCTCCTGGATCAATTATTATTAGCAACAAAGAAAACAAAATATTGAATTTTGCCTTAATATGATTTCTGAAGATGAACTTTATTTTTTTGTTCATTCATTTTATTTGTGTGTGTGTGTGTGTGTGTGTTTGTGTGTGTTTGTGTGTGTGTTTGTGTTTGTGTCCCTGTGGTGTACCAAGGGTTGACTTCAGGTATCATTCTGGATTGATTCTACCTCCTTTTTGCTTCACTCTGGGATTTCCCAGATTCTGCCCACCAGGACCATAAGTGCAGGCTGCTGCCATTTTCCCCTGTTTTTTTTTTTAATTATCATTTTATTTTTCTACTTTTACAACATATTGAGCACTTATCTCTCCTTCCCTCTATCCTCCCTCCCTTCCATTTCCTTCGTTTTCTTTCATGAATCCATTCCACTCCCTCCACTCTCCTGCCTGTCTGCCATATTCCTTCTGGCTTCTCTACTCTTGTGGGGGTTCAGGCCTCTTGTTGCTTACCAAGATGCTTCCTTCAGGCCACTCACTAAAGATGGGAAGGTTCACCTTTGGACAAAATGTTCCGTTCAAGGCAGGACTGCTTCATCTAGGAACTCATTGCAGTGAGACTTGTCTTTACCAGACCTGCATAATAACTGTCATACCAACATGACTCCATAGACTATTCAGAAACTCAAGAGAGATAAGAACATACAGTGGAAACCTTAAGGATTAAATCTGGATGAGTGAAGGGAAACTTGCCTGGTGTTTTTACATGGGATCAGGGATCCAAACTCAGGGACTTCTGCTTGTGAGGCACAGTCTTAACCCTTAAACTATCTTTCCAGTTGGTTTCTGAAAATGAAAAACTTCACATAAGGCAATTTAAGTTGTTGTTTAACTTTATTTTTGTCAAGATAATTTTAGTTTGCTATAAATCATATCCTTTTGTATTCATATTCTTCAACATTTTAACATCCTTAACCAAAATATTTGTATTCTTTTCTTTCAGTTATGTTTGCATCTTATTACTATACCATTCTCTTCATTGAAAGGATTTCTCCTTTAGAGCTTATGTCAAATATTTGTAGTGTACTATATATTATTTTCCTCTGTTCTTTCCAACAAGAACACATTGGCATTTCATGTGTTTTACTCTATTTTTCATTATTTATGAAATTTCTTATCTATAAAGAAGTCAATACTTAATAAGCACCTATTGTTCTTAGCCATCTTTATTGTCTGCTCTGAAAAAGCCTATGTCTTCTCCTAGAATGTTTAGAAGTTACCTTTCTCCTTTGTATTATTAATAATAACAAGATATCCAGAGAATTGGAAGAATTGGTGGTAGTGGCCTTTCTAAATGTTATTTACAGGCATTAGGGCTGAATGTAGGTTATGAGACTATAGAACTATAGAACTTTGATTATGACCTTTTCAAAATTTTAGCAATTTATGCTGAAGAACCTAATTATACTATCTTCATAAAACTGAAATTCAATGTAACCCACCCAAATCACTACAGATGCTCATTTGCAACACTATGTATATACATACCACTACCATCACTCAGATTAAAAGAAAAACTGGCTAAGTACAAGAACCATCAAGTATCATGACTGAAAGCCTATTTAAGCTGTACTTAGCACAGAAAGATAGTCAACATATTTCATACTTATGAAAATATCTTTATAAAATTGCAAACCACACAATGTATCTACATAGCAAAAAATTTTAGAAAGAAAATATTGAAATACAGAGGGGGTATTTAGAGGAATAAATTGAAGGAATAGCTAAAAACATTCTGTTGATAGAAAAGGATTGAGAATAACTTTAAACACATAGAAATGTCTGCTGCTATGGAATATTTATTTCCATTAAGAAGTGGACTGTACTGGTTATTCTTCTCTGTTGGTATGAGACAAACTTAAAGTCAAGCAACTTAAGGGAGAAAGGGAGATTTATTCAGCTTTTAGTTCTAGAGGGATAATAAGTCCTTTATGGAAGGAATGTCATGGCTGACTAGAAGAAGTTAGAGATGGTTAAATTCACATTCATCAAGGAGGAGGAGAGCTGGTGCAAGTTCAACAGACGAATCACTAATTACTATCTTCAAGATCTACCTTCTATAAACTGCCTTTCTCCAGCATACCTCCACTTCCTAAAGGTACCATGATTTTCTCTAACTCACATTTCAAACCACGATATTCCACCCCTGGCCCCACAGGCTCATTGCCATCTCTTTATGCAAACCATACTCAATCCAGCTTAAAAGTCCTCATAGGGCTAAAAAGATGGCTCAGGAGTTAATACTCTGCCTAACAAGTAGAAAGCCTGAGTTTGAATCCCAAGTCCCATGTAAAAACCCCAGTCAGAAGCAGTGTCTGACTGTGCTTTTGATCCTGATGGTCAGAGTCTGGGGAATCCCAGACTGAAGCAAAAAGGAAGTAGAAAAAAATCCAGGATGATTCCCAAAGTCACTCTTGGTCCTTTCACAGGGACATAAAGTGCCTCTCTCTCTCTATCTCTCTCTCTCTCTCTCACACATACACACACACACACATGTGAATGCACACACACATGCGTGCACACACACTAAATAAATAAATAATAAAGTTAAAAAATTAAAATAAAGTTCATCTTAGACTACATCAGTAGTCCCAGCACAGTCTAAAAGTCCAGGGAAGATAATTCCATAACAAGACTGAAAACCAGGAGGACAAACAATCCTGCAGCTCCATGTCCAGCAGAAGAGCCTCTTTTGGAAATCATCTCAGTTTTGGAACTAGAGGGAATCCCTCTAGTGCAGCAGCCCTTATATCACATCACTCTCTTGGGCTGGCTCCTCCCATGGTTTACGGCTCTCCTTGTCAAATATCCCACTTGCATCTCTAATATCTTCACTTCTCAATGGGAAACCAGAATTCAGCTGCACAGCACAAACTGCCCTTCTTGGACCTCTAGACTGCAGTTTTCATGTCATATACTCTCTGGTTTCCTCCAGTCTCTGAAATTTTAGAGGAGATATCCTTGACTTCCATCATTTTATGCCTTTGATGTCTTTAAAAACCAGACCATGTGGATGACTTTGTCAAGTTGGGTTGAAATCTGGCCTCCTTGATTCGCAGGTAATTCAACTTCTCCATGCGAGTCTCAGACTCTCTTGGTTAGATGTTTTAGTTGATCAGAGCCATAAAATTTCTTTGGCATTCAGACCTTCAGCTCTTCCCTTCCAAAAGAATTTGTATTCCTATGGTTAGTAGCCTTTCATGAAGATTTTGCCCCCAGGGTGAGACCCCTTCTATTATCCAAATGAAGAGGAGGCTTCTGTTCATTCATGAAATTGATATCTTTAACAATAGTCACCATTTATCCTTTGCTTCTTCCTGGTTCAGCTCTTTAATTTTGCCATTGTCTTTTTCATCATCAAAACTCACAGTTTTCATCTCCTTCTTTGGATTCTTTGCTCTTTTTTCTTATAATGCTGAACAAGAGTGCAAAAAAGTAGCCATGCCACTTTGTCAAGACTACATTTGCCTAAAAATTTAATGTGTCAAGCACCTGAATTTAACTTCAGGAAGCTTTCAGTATGAAGGCAAAACTTAATCAAACTCTCTGCCAATGCATCACTCCATTTGTTCCTGCCAAGTTCCCAAAAAAGTCTTTCTCCCTTTTGGACCATCACAAGATGGTCCTTGCCTGCTTCTCTTGCAGCATTAATCTCTTCCAAGCTCTCACTAGAATGGCACTTTTGGCCTTGTCTCCAAAATGCAAATGTTTTCCCAGCACAAATACCAAATTTCTGAATATTTCTCCCAATTAACAGTTCCAAAAGCACATTAGTCACAGCTCAGCAGTAACCATACTGCTGGGTACCAACTTCTGTCAGCTTCACAAGAAAAAACTTTACTTTTTGGTACCAGATTCTCTTAGTCTCACACAGCAATATCTCAGTTCTGTGTTGCCAATTTCTTCACTGGTTACTTTTCTCCATTGCTGTGAGACAAGACTCAAAGTCAAGCAACTTAAAGGAAACAGGGAGATTTATTTAACTTATGGTTTCAGAGGAGTGATACAGTTCTTTATTGCAGAAAAGGCATGACTGGTTGGCAGAAGCTGGAGATGGCCTAAGTCACATCCATCAAGGAGGCAGAGAGCTGCTGCAAGTTCAATAGCAGGTTCACTCACTCAAAGTGAGTGGGGCTAGATATCCTGAAGTCCTACCCTCTGTGACTCCACCTCCTAAAGATGACACGATTTTCCCAAACTAAAGTTTCAAACATATGAACTGTGAGGGGCAACTCACATTTCAAACCATAACACGGAGGATCTCAGACACGGCATAAAGAATTATTTACTAATATTTTTAGAAAATGAATTTGGGTGCTGAACAAGGGTGTATATCTGAGAACCCATTGAATGCTCTTTGTTTTCATGACATTTAGAGACAAGTATTTAAGGAACTCTGATTTCAATAACATGTCTACAAAGCTCACAAACTCTCCATAAATTTTGCTGAATGTTTTGCTTATTTTCATTCCTAGTGCATGTACCAAGAAAATTAGCTTCTTCCTCAATTCTGGAAAATCCTGGCCATCATTTCTCACAAATCGTGTTTATCTAAATCTGCTGATTTTTCGCTCTTGCATCTACTAATCACCTGCTCTTAGCCTGCTAGGCATTTTATTTTATCAATTTGTGATAATAATTTATGAGGTTTTCAATATTTAGCTGGAAGACATAATCATAAACTATAGCAAAACAGATACATACATTATTATATAGCTTAACACATAAAATACACATTATGCATATAATAAGCACTAGATGTTTGCCATTTTAAGAATGTCATAGCATTTTTAGAATGCACAATAAGACAAAACTATTATTCTGTTCATGTGATATCATTAACTCCTTTTCAAAATACAGCATGACTGACAAATAAGGAATGAATAAAGTGTTTCATTAGGCTCAAACTTAAAGCAGCTGAAAGTTGTAATCTGATTCAAAAGTTTGAGTGAAATCAAGATTTAGAGAATGTCTGAGTCATTATGATTTTTATATTCCTATTGCTTAAGACTATGCATTTGCTGGATGTGTCACACTTGAATGAGATTTTGGAGTCAAAACCTTTTATGAGCATCTTTCCTTTTCAGAAAACTATGTGAGTTTTTGAAGAGATTACCTTATATAAACATTGCTAACTGCATTTTCTTCCTTGATGAGTCAGTTCTTTAATATGTGTTTACTAAAAATGATTTTGTGTTGAATAAAATGATCATGGTTCTTTCTCTAATGTATTATCATATCATAGCAACTTAAAATCCACATGCACTATAATGAGCAAATACTCAGTCAACTAGTGAAATAAGCAGTAATTAATCTATGCTGTTTTAAGGTGAATAGAGTTAAAATAGGATGGTATGGGAAGAGTCAATGGGTAATAACAGCTGAAATATGATGGGATATAGGCTATTATGCCTATGAGTATACTTAGTCTGAAACTAGTACCCTTTCTATGGTGAAAAAATGTCCAGTCATAAACTACTTATAGTAAGACTATATTTTGAATGTTATTAAATGAAGCCCATTAAATGAAGAAATTTGTAATAAAAGACTGGTGAGACTTTCTTATTCCTAAGATTTAGAAACTCCTTAAAGGATAAAAATGCATTCATTGTTTCTTTCTTTGTCTTGGTAAATGAAAGTTTTATTTATCAACAGTGCAATGACTAATTATCAAATTTTTATAAAATGTTTTAGATAGCAGATTAATGCTAATACCATTATTTATAATACACACTTGCAAAATTTAGCTTGAAATCTTGGGCTTTGATTCTATCCAAATTTCTGGAAGATCTAAAATTTTCTTTCAATGTCTATGAACACAGCATACTTGGTTAATAGTTCACCTGCCATTTATGCTAAATGCAGGAGAGCAGTATAGCAGAATAAAGAATTTTATTTCTGATTTTTTTAATCTTCTCTTATGTCTCTTCTCAGATTTCACTTTTGTTTGCAATCATGAGCATGGATATTCCTGACATTTTATTTAAAGTTGTTTTGCTTTGCTTTTTAAATCTCTTTAGTTATTTGATTCTATTTTCTTGCTTTGTGCTTTGGTATCATTGAACAACATTTTCTTAATTAAGAGATAATTACATTCAGATTTCTCTTTCAAATACCCATGTCTTATTTCCTCTTGTACTTCACTGAAGAAGACAATCTGTCGGAACAGCTGTGTGAACCACAAAATAATCTTTGTACTTAGAGGTTAGACTGTTTTAATGGCAGTGGAAGTTGCACTACAATTGCCAACACCCAGAAGGACACTTTGTTTCATGGCTTTAATCTGTTTTTATATCTATTTGAATAGCAGAGCTCTCAATATCTCTTTGTTAGGCTTCATTTCCATAATGTTAGCACTTCTCACCAGTTAGAAAATCAGAAAAGAGAACTAAATTCAAAATAACAAGGTGAGCATTTAAAAATAAAGGAAAAAGGAAAAGTAGATACCCAAGTAATTAACTATTTCTCAAGGAAAGAGCATAGAGCTAGAATATTGATAAAACTAGAGTGCTAAAGAGCTATTTTTAAATGTGCCAATCCCTTATTGCACCATGCATGACATTTATTTATCAATGACTATTCCATATGGCACAATTGGAATAGGATATACATAAAAAGATAAAAATAGTGAGACATCACATTTCAGTAGAAAAATCCAGCTTTACTATCTCATTAAAGCAAAGATTATGAACAGAAAAGAAATCATAAACATGTACATGGAAGATAAGTCACAATTATTATACAACTTTTTTAAAAGAATGAAGCTTTGAAGTCTTCCAAGATGTTGCAAGTTGTAGTTTATATTTTAATTTTAGCAAGATCTTATTTGAGCTGTTTGGTAATACAAACATGAATAAAATATATTAATATACCCAAGGATTAGAAAAAATTCAAGAATAATAATTTCCTCTCATCAGATTATGTTTTTAATTAGGAGACTAGGCATTAATGCAAGTAAATATTCATTTTCCACTTATGTAACAGTCATTTAATATAATACTTATGTCCAAAGGCTTCTAAACATCTGTGTGCAAGCTGTTTTATATATGATATAATGATATACATAAATAAACCCATACATTCAAGACAACAATGTGTTACTGTAACGTTGAACCCAGAAATCCATGAGTAATCATGGAAAATGATGGCTTGTGTTTCAATTTTCATCTCATTTCATGTGTGTCTAGCGAGCTAGTCTGAAAATTTTTGGAATAAGATCATGATTTTGAGTCATTTATTCCTTTTATAATATATCATTTACTAAAACAACATTTCCTTCAAACATATGTGTTATGTGATTCCAACTTCATCAATTGCTTCTTAGAAATCATCCCCAACTATAATCAGACAGTATCTGATTGTGTTACATTCTGGGTTTAGATTTTAAAATTATATTAAGTTGAAACACTAAATGTCATTTCAGCACAAGCAATACATTTACCTTATTTGGAATAATTTGGAATAATTGCATTATTCATGAACAATTTTACTCTGTTCTTTGACTTAAAAAGAGGGTTCCAGGTAACTAAGAGGATGGTTTGTTTGAAGTAAGTAATACGATAAAAATGCAAGCTGTAAACATCCTTACTTATTACATGATCGTGAAGGCCCTATTTTATTTTTACAATTGATTAATTTATTCAGCAGACTGACAAACTTGGGTAGTAATCAACAAACTGAATTCTGTTATATAGCCAGTGAAATATACTCAGGGGTTTCCCACTATCAAATGCCACTAGCCTTTTGAGTTATGTGTCTTCAGGCCTAATTTCTCAAGGCATAATTCTTCTGCCAGAACTCCAGATGGAAGTCCATTTAATCATAATGTATCTTATAATTATCACAACTGACACTCTGACAGTCCATTTTGGCCTGCAAGACTGACCCAGCTGTACAGTATATTATCTTTTCAGCATATCTGCCCTAATTTGTGTGGCACAGAAAAATAACATTCCCAGATACTTTATCTCGCTATATGGATGACAAATAGTACCCTCCCATCTGAGTCCTGCTGTGAAAAGCAGGTACATGGATGACAGTATTTTCAATCATGTGAGCAACCAATTACTTTCAACTCGATACTAGATACTAGAACAATTGTAGTTTTCCAAACAGTTGGCAGACATGGAAACTGACACTGCTCTGAACCATGGGAACATGAAATGCCTGGCCTGACATGGTCATTTGGGCAGTGTTTGATATGTTCATTACTGATATGCTTCACTTGTAAGACACAGTCCACTGTTTGTGGTGCCTGTCAAACAATAGATATTAGGCCATGGGTAACTACACAGCAGCAAACTAAATTAATCATTACACACAATTCACTATAAATAACAATGATAGGATATCTCCCATGCATCTGTAACAACATGATTGTAAAATTTAAAAATAAATTTAAAAAGTTACCCTCCAAAGTAGGGTATTCATTGGTATTCAGAAATTATGAATGATCTGAGACTTTACTATATTCTAGTAGCAAGTGATCTTGCCACAGGGACATTGCTATTGGAAGAAGGCAAAAGATGTGTGCATCAGTGACAAATGATAACATTAACTATGGCAAAGTAAACACCATGTTTGTGTTTGCAATGTTTCCTTACAACCACCAAAATTGTGAGGAAACACTGAGCAAAGCAGAGGAAAGCCAAGTAAACATCCAGAAATTGTGTTCAAGAGGAATGCTTTGAGAGGATATATAGAAAAATCTGAAGAAATTCACCTACCCTTAACCAATATATACTGAAATTTCTGACTAGACATGGAATTTCTAAAAGTTTTCTTCATTCTACACAAATACAACAGACTCCCTAGAATATTTCCTTACAATAATTTCTATCATCTTTGTTCTTTCTCTTTTTCTTTTCTTATATTCTTTTTTATCCTTCTCTTCTGTTGTTTCCTTCTTTTTCCTTTCATCTTCTTTCTAGGTGTTCTTTGTTTCCTCTCTGTTTTTTATTTACTTTTCTCATTTTCTTTAGTGCTCAGTCTTCTTTGCTCTTCTTTGTTCAGATTATTCTTTGTTCAGATTTTGTGGGAGAAGTGTACTTCCAGATTTGGATACAGATTTTTTTTCTCCTTTTTTTGTTATCTGATATAGATGAGCCTTCAATTTCATTATATTTCTGTGTATAACTTAAAAAAATTCTTGTGCATATAAAAAAACTAGAAGTAATTAACAAAATGTTTTTATCCTAAACTTAGGAAAACAAAAAGTAAAAATTTAAATAAATCACTCTGTCTCAGTTACTTTTTCTGTTCTATGAGAAACCACTCAGACAACTGGCTTACGGAAGAAAGGGAGACATATTTGACTGGTTGTAGAGGGGAGATATAGTCCATTACATTGGAAAAGGGATAGTTCCATCAGAAGCAGAAAGAGGCTTAGGTCACTGTAGACGTCATTCAGGATTAGGGGCAAACTCTAGACTGCAAGAGCAAAATCCTAGAGGAAGCTGGGCAGTGCTACCAAATTTTCCATCCCACCTACTGGAATGTGCCTTCCTGCAGCATGAATCTAACTTTTAAAGTTGTCATGACCTATCCTAATATTAACACCAACTAAGAATGCAAATGCATGACAATATTTAAAGGATGACATAATTTTTTTCCATGTCTTTGGGTATTTTCCTTACCTAATCTTCAAATTCCTCTGAATTTTCTTCTGTACTTAGGGATGACCAGGTCTCATCCTGTAGTTGATGCTGTTTGTTTATAATTATTTTCCCATTGAAATGAACAAGACAGAAAAAAAATTGTTTTCAAAATTTTGTTTTATACCCTGCTCTCATATTTTTTCAGAATTAATGAATTTTCAAAACTATAAAATTAAATTTTCAGAAATTGCAACTAAATACACTAAAAATAGAAAAAGAAAGCCTGAAAAAAAGTATTCAAAGTGGTATCAGGTAGAAAAGTCTGTACATGAAATTAGAAGGAAGTGAGGGATTATTTAATTTTATTTTCATTAGCCTCTCTCCTTGCTGTACTGACCATATAGGTCGGTAAATATCATGCCATGGATCTACTTTCCAAGATTTTTTTTCAGATAGTTCTAAGCTTTTCAGACAAGTCTTGAAAAAAATATTGTATCCTAGAAAGCCTTCTTCTTGTGATCCGCCTATCATAGTCTTTCAAGCAACTTATATTGTAGCTCTGTGTTCTAGGCAAAGCAATTTCATTTTCTGTAACAACATATTAATATAAGAATATTCACCAGATTTATCAGGTATAAAATGAGGGCTCCCTAGATGAAGAGCATGTATTTTAACACATTTTTTATGTTGGCAAACACAGGACCTCATGCATTTGAATTAAATGCTCTATCTATGAGTTGGACACCAGCCCAGATAGATTTAACTTGCTATGCTTTAATTTTGATCCTGCAAGAAAGGAAGGAATATTTAAAAGTAGGCAATATATTCAGATGGTGACATTGATAGCACTTTCCAATGAATGACATTTTCAGAAACTAAATACAGGTAGGAAGTGGGGCCATTAATTTGATGACATTATCTTGTAGTCCTTAGTACTCTGGAGTTGGCTCGAAGTAAGATGTGGAGGTTTGGAGATGGATTTTGAAATGCCCTAAAATGGAATAAGTAGAGAATACTTGGTCATTCTGGTGGCTATCTGGAAGACCAAAATGCCAAAAGAAATGTATGCAATAGAGTTTGGCTAATGAAATTTCAGAAGGGAGCAAGAAATGATTTGACAGTTGGGCTATAAGCCATTATTTTTATATGCTGTTATAGAATCTGAGTTCATTCTGTATGTGCCCAGCAAACATGAGTGGAGCTGAATCTATAATCAGTGAACTAATTTTGTTGGTCAGCTGGTGTGTGAGGGAGTGGTTATCAAGGTAAGAAAGCATTCAAGCTGCAACATGGTTTCACTTTTCTGTTCTTATCCAAGTCTACCTTATGAGATAGAAAAAAGTGGAAAAAAAGATTTAAAAAATGTGGTTTGTGTAGAAGGGTGAGATGAAAGTTTCAGATGTGAGAAGTGTGGATAAAGCAACTGGTTCATTAAAGATATTACTGCTATTGAAAAGGAACTTTGCTTACTTCTTTAGAACCATAGAAAATATTCCCAGATGGTAAGATCCCAGCAATCAAAGGCTCCAACTTGAAAAATGAAATTTTGTTTGATAGTAGACAAACTTGAAGAAGGTAGCGAAGGGGTCACTGTTCAGCAACAACTAATTCGGGAACTATGACACAGAAAGTTGTTGAAGCCATGCTAATGTGTGAGAAGAGCTCATTGCTTGCATGGAGTTTCTGAGTTGCCATTACCTGAAGCTATAAAGGTGAATCATATTGGATATGCTGGAGATGCCAGAATGAGAGGTATCTGCCAAGGAAAGCTGGTTCATTGGCTTTTCAGAGAGGTTTTTTAAGTTAGAGGTGTAAAAAACTGGAATAGAAGGGTTACCCAAGGCTGACTGGAAACAGACAATTTCACTGAAAGCCACAGATGTGGGGCAAGGATTTTCAGTGTTTAGTGTATGCCCTGAAGTTTCTGGTCCTCCAGCCAGTCTTTCCTTCCCATGTTCCATTTACTCTGTGCTAGTATAGAAGTATTTGACTATATATATATATATTATTTTATAAAGACAGTTAAGAGATGACCTGAGTCTCAGAAGAAACTATTCTATTATTTGAATATTTTTGGAACTGTTAAGAATTTGTCCTTTTTAGAAATGAGCTAAATAAACTTTGAAGTATAAGATGAATAATGAAAGTTTGAAGGCCAGAATTTAATATTAAGCAAAATCTATATGTTTGTGTTTAGTTTGTAATGGGTAGAGTCTTGAACGATAGTCATGACTGTCACATAACTGGAATTTAGAATCACCCTGAAGGTCTACACACTTTTGGGTGTGACTGTGTATTGCACATAGGTTTAACTGTAAAAATTAGACCCAGATAAATGAAGGGAGCACTGTTGCATGATATAGAGTACTTGAATGAATACAGAAGAGGAGAGTAGCAGCTTTCAAAACTCTCTCTCTCTCTCTTTCTCCTAGTTGACTGAGAATAAGGTGATGAATTACTCATGCTTTACTATCATGCCTTCCCTCCAGTAGGACTATATCATGAAAATATGTGTTAAGCTGTGGCACTAGTTCTGGCTACAGACAAGCCTGAACAAATTCAGACATGCTCCAGACAAGTCCCAATAGAGAAACCATACAGGGGGAGGGATTAGACAACCAGTGAGAAGGAGGGATGAACAACCAATGGGAAGGAGGGATGAACAACCAATGAGAAGAAAGGATGAACAGCCAATGGGAAGTGGCCATCTAACCTGGACACCTAGTAAACAACTAAATGATTGGTGGCTGCTCTCCCCCTCCCCCTGAGTGGAGGGATGGCAATACCTGATTGGACCCCCGACCTTATATAAGCCCAAACACTTCCTGAATAAAGCTGAGTCTGCAGCCAACTCATCCTGTGCCTGCTGCTTCTCCCCTGACTCCTGGGGCTTGCCCATTCGCCTCACTCCCAGGAGGGGATTCGGCAACATCAAGCCAAATTCTTTAAATTGCATTGCCAGATAATTGGACACACACACACAGACACAGACACACACACACACACACACACACACACAGGAATGTAGGTTCTTACACCAAGTTCCTTTCTAATCACATGGCAGTAATTTTATCTCTGGAGTTCATAATCAATTTTATCAAACACCTCAGCATCTTGAAGAGTCCATTTCTTTATAAGTCTTAGCATATCTTCATTTCACTCCACAATCCTTTATTTTGAGGGCTTATTCAAATGAGTGAATAATACAGGGACCACAGACTTGTTATATAACATTTCATAGAGTACTACATGCTACTCAGAACATAAAATGAAGTTTCTGAAAACCAATTTAACTTTTCCATTTTCAAATATCATCTGTGTAACTAGAGAATGAATGTTTCCGGTATGGATACTGTAATGATTGTCATAAAACTAAAGCATACAAGAACTAATTTATAAAACATTTTCTAATTTGAATCATCCTAATTGTCTGCATTTTTCTGTATATGTCAATTTTATTATAAATGTTTTAACTTTCAAACTTTTCCTTTTAATTTATTAATTATTCAGAAAAATCAGAGCACAGTGATATTGTTGACAGAACAAAATATAAATCATCAATAATGTTTATAAAACTATTGCTTCTTTTTCCAGCTCTTCCAGAATGTAATGAATTACAAAGCTTCTTTTTAAATATTTCAGTCTATACATAATATGATAAATTTTGTTTCACCTCAACTCTAATTTCCTAGTGATATACATGAATTAATTCAGGAACATCTGCCTCTTTATAGATAACAAGTCTGTTATACCTCAGTATTATGAAAGTTTTGACAGGTGAATGATATTACTTCTTAGGATAGATTTAAATAAAAGTGTCCTATTAAAAAACTACTTTCCCTTTACACTATATTCCAATATATTATGCTGTATTTTTAGGTAATTTTTTCAATTAACTTTATAAAAATGAGTAATAATTTTGTTATGTATTACCTTTGTCTAGGTATATATATATATATATATATATATATATATATATATCAGCTTTTTTGCAGTAAAGAATTTTATGAATTACCTAGAGATCAATTGCATTGTTCCTATCTGCATGATACAGTTTTAAGTTTTCAATATCTGTTCAATTTGATGCTAAGAAAAGTATTTAATGTTGACTATCTACAAAGTGAATTTTGTGTTTTGGATTGAATTACGCCCTCTTAGAAAGGCAACATCTGTTTTATGAAAAAGTCAGCACTTAAAGCTTGTCATAATTTTCTATTTAGTTTCAACTTAATTTAACATATGTTATAAACTATATACAACAAATGCAAAGCAAGGGAGGCAAAAAGAAGAGATTAAAAAAGAATATATCTTTAGAGAAACAGTATTGCAAGTAAAGCTTCTAATTATTTGGAAAACTATGAATATAAAGCACATTTTTCTATATTACTATTAAACTACAATTACAATGAAAATAATAGCAAACACATTTTTCTTAAATCAATGTAAATATACTGGCATCTTAAGGAACAATATATCCTTTACTCAAGAACCTTTTCTTTGTATAACACTCATGCTGAAAGCTGATGAATGAAATGTAGCCCATTAAACCATCCATATCAAATTGCTCCATCCAGTGCTGCCTTCTGAGTATTTAACATTCTGTGGAAAATGTGCCAGGATTGTGTTCCCAGTCAGCAAACTAACTTCAACTAGACAGGGGTGAAATGCTCCTTTAGCAAGGTTAACTTGACTTTACAGTTTGGATCCAAAACAATAGGTACTCACTCTATACTTTCACTTGCACTATTTGACCCTTTCAAATACTCCCTACTCATTATTCTACTTAGGGAGATCAGTGCCAGTTAGGTTTCTGTGGTGCAGGCAGCTGAAAGGTGTGTTCTGCCTGGATAGCTGCTCACTCTGACAGCAAGCAGTTCATCAGCCAACAGCAGGGTACTTGGAGAGCGAATAGCTAAGGAGGGAAGGTAAATGCTCCAAAGGACTACTTGACAGAAAGTGAAGTAGTAATAGAGCCCTGCTGACAGACACATCATTCCCGAGTCCCACCTGTTTTAGTAGTAGAACTGGGAAGTTTTCCAAAACATCGTTCAAGAAATGTGGTGTTAAAACTATCTCACTGAGCAGGGATCTTCAGTTTGAAATGCTGCCACCAATCCCATCAAAACTAGTTTCTAATTCAAATGGTTATGACATACGAAATAACATACTAAAATGAGAAATGGCATTTGAGTTTGAGAAAGTCAGGTAAATATGGAGGTTTCCACATCTCTTTGTGAATAACATCCATTCAAATTGTAAACATAGACAGAAATATTTCCCAAGTTCAGGAGTAGTAACATGAATACACTAAAGCACAGCTAAATAGAAGTAGTGGAATAGACTTAAATATGTTGGAGGAAGACAGTCACTAAGTTTTAAACTTTGAGAGTTGTCCCTTGGTGAAGCATATCTCTGATGTTAACTGATCATCAGCATTTCTCTCTGGTCTACCAACAATTTCTCACCTTGACTTCCTGATTTACTGCGCCAAATAACCATGCAGGTGTTAAGCATTTGGCAGCTTTTGCTAACACTTTGTAGTTGTGATGCAACGTTCCAACATATAACTGGCAGATATATGCCCTCATGCTGGCTGCCTGTTTGGGATGAGGATGAAAGCAGTCATTGGAATAATGGAGGCTGACTTATTACATCCATACATATAGCTAACAACTCCTGTTTGCCCTTGACATATAGTTGTTTTTATTTGGTACAGGAGAGTGAGGGAGATCAGTGAGTGTAAAGTAAACTCTTTCACCATAGGAATGGAATTAGAATTCTTTAGTTGACTGCTAGAAAGCCTGAAATGGAGACTGCTCCTGAATCGACTAAATTTACATACCTAACTGTGAACACAGGGAAGCTTCATCTGAGCAATGTCTTTGGTAATGCTTTGGCACTATGAGGTATGAGATTAAAGAGAGGTTTAGTATAATAGCACAGAGTCACATGAGGTTATTTAACTAAGTTTCAAATTCCTACTTCCTAATTTGAACAAAGAAGATTGCATTAGCCAACACAGAATTTTTCTCCCACATCAGAACAGAACTTATGTAACAGATTTCTTTATAAAGTAGAGCTAAATTGATCGGCTGTTTGAGAATAGAGAAAGATTAGACATGTTTAAGAAAAGGAGGTGATTAAAATTCAGCTTACAGATTGCCTGTGGTAGAAAGATTCCATTTTTGCAGTTTTAAACGGGTGCTGATGGACCACTTACTGGAGCTCCTGATGGGTCTCCCTGAGAACTTGTGCAAAACTGCAAGAAATAGTTTTGCTTTCCCAAGTAATTTTAGAGATTCTCTGCAAGGCACACAGATACCCATCATCCAGCTATTGGATTTCCTGTATTAGGATATGAAATGGGTGCCGCTATTAGCATACTCTGACTGCCTGAATCAGTACAAGTGAGGATATGCAAATGAACCACATGCACTGGGTTATTTCAGGTGAAGATTTTATTCTTTTTTAAATGCAAAGTTCTCTAATTACCAGTTTTATATTCAAGCTGAAATGCATTTCTAAGTATATTATACTCTAATGGCATCTAGATTAATTTTTCACTCAAGAAAAATCAACTAAGTGAATATTGCACGATTTTAAAAGCATTCCTGAGAGTGGAGCAAAGAAAGAAATCAATGCCTCTCTCTCCAGACTACCAGCCTACACTGCACTACATGAAAAACAGAATGGCAGGAAGTCTAAATCAAGGTAAGAGCAGACACAAACAACTTTCTTGGAAATGGCAATCTTATGTAGCCTAAGGAATCTAGCGTGGACTCTCATGTGTGAATAAGCTTAGAAGTATAAAGCAATTAACCTTCCATAAGAACTTGCTATTAAATATGTGACCCCAGTATCTTATTGCAGCTCACAATTTCAGGTTACAGCTCACCACTGTGGGAAGTGACAGCAGCAGAAGTTTGAAGCAGCTGGTTACATCACATGCACAGCAACAGCAGCCGACAAGGACCAGTGCAGGCATGTTTTCTTGGCCGGTGGTCACTCTACACCTTCATTCAGTCTCAGATCCAGCTAATGGTTCCACAATTATTCTTTGGGTCTTAGCACAACAATTTCTTAAATAAAGACAATTTGCTAAAGGTATAGCCAGAAGACAACTGAAAAATCAGAGATCACAAAAATTTGTTCAATAAAAACAATTCTCTAAAGGTACAACCAGAGGACAAATGAAATTTGGAGAAGACCACTGCAGTGGTCAGAAGGCTGCTTCCTAATTATGAGATTGGAAATAACCTGAGCTACTATAGTAAATCTAAAATGATTTTAAAAAAAGGATAGAAGTTTTGACTCATAACTTGTGTGGCTGGAATTGATTGTTCAGAGGTTCATGCTTAGAATGTGAGATCCAGTCAGCTTTGTTTGTGTAAGTCTTACATCCTGGCTAGAACATGGCAGCTCCCACATCTGACCAGACCAACCACTTCCACTTACTTCTTTAAACCCTTGATCTCCCTACTCTAACTAAAGACATTCCCCCCCCCCTTCCTTACTTCCCTATCAAGTCCTCTGATCTGGGACTCTCTATGCAAGCTCTACCTCTATACTTCCCCACCACTGCCATGCTATCTATGGGGTTTACTTCTATTCTCTCTGGTGTCAAGTTATCTGACCTGTTGAAAAACTCTTCCACCTTAAAGATAAACTGTGTCTTGGTGCCCTAGACATCAGCTTTAACAAAAAGTCATATTATTTCTTAAATCTTTCTCTTTTTTTTTAAAGTCTTTCCATTGTTGTAGTTTCTCTTTATCAACAGACCTCCACAGTGATCTTATGCATTGTCACCAGCCTTACAAATTGTCAGGGAGTTGTTCTCTGTTTCTTCTCCATATCCACTTAACAAAATGTTTCAGTAGAATTGAACCATTGGTTTCCAGCATGGAAGAGCTATTTTCACATATCTTTGTCTTCATTTCTGTACTTGTCTTTTCGTGCTTCACTGCTCCTCTCCAAGTACAACCTGTAATACTGCCTTAAAAAAAGCCATTCCCAAGCATGCTGCAACAAAATGCCTGGTTCTGTCATCCAGTCCAATTTTAGAGGCCATGTCTATATTCTAAAAGTCTTCAATTTTTATTTTTCTTTTGATTATGAAATTGATAGCAAATGTTTTTTAAATAAGACAGTTTATTAATACAAATAGTATAATCTGACAAAAGACAAAAACTTGGACATTGACTTTGTACCATGCTATTCTGCTGAACTTATGTATTCTAGCAGTTTCCTCATGGAGATTTTTGGGTTTCTCAGATAAAGGATTATTTCGTCTGCATTCAAGATAGCTGCATCCAGGATGTCATGACAATGAGACTTGAACTTATCAGGTTTGCACAATGACAAACATGACAGCATACCCCCATGAACTAGCTGGACCTCAGGAGAAACAGTTTCAGGCAGTAGTATCCTTAGGGGTGAGGGGCCAGACAGAGATAGGGAAGTACCCAGGGGGCTGCCCAAAGAAGGGCCTCTCTGTCTGCCACAGAGGCATGAAACCGCTTAGGAACAGATGATACAGAGGAAACCCCAGGACCCACAGAACCAAAGGACAGGAGAATAAGGAGGGAGTAGACTTGGGATGGAAGTGAAGATGGGTTCAGATGGGATGGAAAGGAGAGGGAAGGCAGGAAGAAAGGTAGAACAAGGGAGGCAAGGAACATGTATATAAAAGTGAAAATTTAGTAAATTTTGAAAAAACTTAGCTACTTCAAAGAAAAAGTAAGAATAGACATCCCAAAATTGTGTAGGAAACAAAATTACTATTTTTTGATGTTCTATTATAAATGTACAGATCTATGCTAGATCAGATCAAATACATATTATTGCAGTCTATTTTGATTATATTAATATATCTAGCTAATGATAATGTCCCTTTTTATCTATTTATTTTTAGGATTCAAATGACAGCAGGGCAGAGAAAGCATGGGATATTATCTGAAATGCTGTTTAAATACTTCTTTGGATATTAATATTAGAAGAGTGATGTCAAAGTTTTAAATAAAACCTAAGTGTTCAAATAGGAGAAATTATACACACATTTTTTTCACATCCAACTTTTGTTCCTATCCTGGAGCCTTGGCAAGATTGCTGTGTTTTATACTTGCTGCAATGTGGTTTCTGCCACACAGGAATCCCTTTCCAGATCAGTCTCATTTTGCACAGAAGCTTGGTGAATATATTGACCATGCTTTTTAGCTATTGGTCCTGTCTCTCTTAAAGTCATTCTCAATTACTTAATAAACTGTTATCTCAGTTTCCATTGGGAATATAGTTTGGATTAGTGAGCTACAGGTCAGATTGCAATCAGATAATAGATGTATCTATTCCAGCATCCCTGGACCTCCTACATTTTTCTATTCCTTTGTTAACAGTGTCAAAGTTCAATATTTAACAAATTGAGTTGTAGAAATCTAATTGGCATTGAGTGACTATTCTGTAAAACCTGGAACTCTCCAGTCTATGAAATATGAAATAGTCCTACTGGGTATGACAAATCAGTTGTTTTTGTAAGAACAAGGCAAAAAAATGCAAAAAAATTAAAATAAAAATGCAGATTTGTTAGCAAGAGGTGATTTCAGGCCCTTCTAATGCTAAGAAGATAAATTATACTGATAGTTCATTTGAATTAGCTCTAACTGATTGGTTATTGTAAATGTCCTTTTTAAAAGTCTATAGTTTAATTTGGCAGTGTGGAACCTAGTATAAGCAACTTCTTATTTAACCCAATGAAATCCAGTATTGGAGCCCCACACAAAGTAATATCCCTCTATGAATTTTCTTAACTTTTATTTTTGTAATGAAATTCTAATATTTCAAATTCATCTATAATTGATTCAATATACTGTGTTAGAAATAAATCATAACATGAAGCAGATCTAGTCAGCTCAAAAGGTATGCATCAAAATGGCTGATAATATTTGATGGATATGCATAAATATGTATAAATTTAGCTTAATTCAAGCTTAAATTCTTTCTCTGATTGTCTGAATAATTTGTAAGATACATACTTTTCTATCACTATAAAAAACATAATTTTTAATGTATTTTCCCTGTGACTCAATTTTCCCTGTTACTCAACTTAAAATTGATCTTCTGTGTCATATAGGCATTTATATGTAGTTATGAGGCTTAATAAAGGTATACATTCAAAAATTCAAATCAGAAGCCCCCAGAATGCTACTTACATCATTCTTTCATGAATAATCTCTGATGAGGCTGCATGTTTCTTTTTATTCCCATGTGTATGCATATGCAGAGGGTATGCACGGATGCCTCCTGCAAGATTTAATGTGTATGGGTGCATATGTGTGTTCAGGTAGGTATACATACATCTGTGGAATCCATATTAGAAAGCATCCTCTACTGTGCTTTCATCTTATTGTGTTTTGTGATAGCGTCTCTAATCAAACCAAGAGCCTACCAATAATACTACCTGGATTGCTCTTGGGATGCTCAGTCTCTAATCTTAGTATGGAGTTGCAAGTAGCCTTCACAATGATCCAGCATTTCATGTGACTTCTTGCATTCTGAACGTCATTTCCTTTGCTTGCATTCCAAATGCTTTAACTACTGAACCATCTTTCAGCCATTAAATATGCAAATTTTTAAACTGGATGATATCTAGTATAAAATACTCTGAAGTTTCAGGTTGTTTTATCCAGAAATAAGAAATTAGACAAAGACTAGTGGCCTGAAAGGGGAAAGAATTTATTAAGATTATATTGCTAAGGGAGGGAGAAAACTAGAACATGGAAGGAGTTCAGAAGCTCTAATGGTCTTGATGCAAGGATTGAGGGATTTTATGTCCACTCCTGCCCTTTTTTGGTCATTTGCATAGTGCAGGCTTTCTCATGAATGCTATATGTGCTATATATAGTTCTATGTACAGCTTCATGTTTCACATGCTTCATTAACTTCTTATACAAATACTCAGAGCCCTGTATTTTTATGTTATAATGAACCATAAGTCATTTTCAGACACTCTGGAAAGCTCATTGGATTTATTTAGTCTCAGTTACTTTGTGTCCATCTTTATTCTTTCAAGTAGGTTTTGTTCTTCTGACAAATTAGCCTCTCAGTGCAAGATTACCTCAATCTGTCCTCCTATCCTGCCTCAGTTTCCTATTGGCCTGTAAATATATGGGTTTATTTAGTTATTTTTTACATTAAAAACAAATATGCATTTATTTTCATATTATTATTATACTTTGGCAAGTCTTTCAGTCAAGATTTTGTATCCTCAACCCATGTTTCTCATTGTCTAAGAAATTTTTAGAAAGAGTTCCATGACTGTAGCAGCTAGCCTGCACGGTTGCTGATAAAGTTGCCATCGAACAGCTTTAGGGAACAGGGGCTTATTCTCTTACAATTGTCTGGTTGCAGTTCTCAGTCCAGCTTGACTGGAGAGCTCATACTAACACCAGGGCTGAGGAAACTGGCCACACCATCTCTACATAACACCTGAGAGAGAGAGACAATCCTGTCTTACCAGACCAGCATGCCCTGCCAAATGTACCCAAGGATGCCAACTTTTTCAACCAGCTCTCTGTATTTTATTCCAGGACCTAGTCCCACCCACCACAGGCTGGACTTTCTTCATTAGCTAGACAATCTCCTGCAGGTTTGCTTTGGACTTAATGACTAATTATCTACAAATGTGCCCAGAGCCCAAACCCTCAACTATCAAGTTGATGCCTGTGACTCACTATGACAATGAGTAACATACTCCTTCTGTTCTCAAACCTTCCTGTCATGTAGACACCTCTTTCAAAAAGTCAGAAAACGGTTTAATTGTTACAGGTCTATACTCTGTGGGCTGGCAAATGTTTGATTGGATACTAGCCACCTTGTTGGAGACTTTTTCAAGTCTGTTGATCAATTCTGTATTACTAGTCTCTTTGGAGTATCTCATCAGAAATCATCTGAAGGACCACTGAGTAGTATTTGATTAAGAATTATTACATGGGGCTGGAGAAATGGCTCAGGAGTTAAGACTCTGTCTTGAAGCAGAAGGTCCTGAGTTTGGATCCCAGATCCCACATAAAAAGACCAGGTGGAAATGTGCAGTGGCCTGCACTTTTGGCTGTGGTGGACAGAGGTATCAGAGTGAAACAAAAAGGAGACAGAAGCAATCAAGGAAGATTTCCAAAGTCACCCTCCACAGGGTGTCCACAGAGACACACAGTGTGCACTGATACATCCACACACAGAGCTTCTTAGGTACAGTAGATTTGAGGGGGACCCTTAGTCTCAATTATATGTAAATTTACACTGTAAATTCCTTACTTTCTCCACCTTTCTACATTACATGTTTTTTTAGGTAACAGGTGTTTTGTTTTCCTTTTTTTTCCCTAGTTTAAGGGTTATAGCATTTAAACATTTCCTGTCAGACATAAAAAATGACATTTTAATTCCTGTTACCTAAAAAATTGTATTATTATGAAGTTCCTGAATTTTCCAAGCCAGCATTTTTTTCACAGAAAATTGTTTGCATTTTAGCTTCTACTTCTGTAAGGCAAAGAATGCAAAGGAAAATAACAAGGTATGTTTTCCTTATAGCAAATTGTTCACAGCTCTGTACATGCTTTTGATCTTTTCAGTCGTATTCATATGCTTATAATACTTAGCAATAACCTTGGTATGGTCTAATATATGAGTCACCATTGAACTATCTACTTCCCTTGTCATGGAAGAACTTCTGTATTTGTGTTTGTTTTGCCCTCCATAAGCATATAATGGTCAAAAGCTTCTGGTGAGTAGAAACAATGTGTGTCAAAAGCACAGAGACCCTTGCCAACTCTGACCTCCTGTATTTCAACAGTCATTGGCACCAGCTATTGTCAACAGCCGAATATGAGATCATGGAAAGTTTGCTTTTCATTTGCAGTTATTGCCAACCTTCGATTCAAGTGAGGACACTAGAATATAAACTGCAGGGGGTTACATGTTTGCTCTTTGCAGCTTTTAAAAGTGTGAATCAGATTCTATTATCCCATGACTTCCTTGTTCAGAGCCTGCCAATTATTTTTTAAAAAATAACAATAAACACCCTTTCTAGTGGCTTACAAGGTCATATGTGAAATAGAACTCTTCAGCCTACCTCACTCTCGATTACTCCTCGGCCATTCTATCCATTCTAACACTACTAAGGTTGAACCAATATCATCCATAACCAAGAGCAGGAAGCAAGAAGTGGATGAACTATTGCAGTTGGCTTACCAGTGCATAACAACTTAGCACAGAGAAGTGTACTAGTGATGAAAGCTTGTCATTATACCCAATCAAGTCAATCAACACCATTTTCCTTTGTCTGGTCCAGAGGCCTGTCTTACTGCCTAATTCATACAGGTAAGCACAGAAGCCCATATTCTAGCTATCAGATTGACACATGAGACTCACCAGCAAAGCATCATTACTCCTCAAGACAGACAAACTTGCTTTCCCCTGCCTCACACACTCAACAGTGATTCCATATCCATACATGGCTAGCCTTCTATCTTCTGGCCCTTTGACCTCTTCTAAGAAAGGAAGAACTATCCTACATTGCTCCCTGCTTGAAGTCAACTTTTGTGAACACCTTATTTGTCAAACATTACCCATACTTATGACTTTTTTTTTTATTTAGCATTAAATGACAGCATCTAGCATGATGTGTATCCCAAAGAAACAAGTACAGAATATACAAAAACATGTTTTTGTCTCGGTTTGAATCAAAGTTTACAACTCTTATTTTTTTTTCTATTTTGTTCTAATGGATAGTAGCACCTTATATTTAAAATCACCTCTTCCAATTCTTACTAATACCTCACATGAGTCCCAGTTATTAAATTCAAATGAACTTAATGAACAGCATTCCTGGGACAATATGATCTGTTTCCTTGTGGCTCCTCTTATAAAAAATCATGCTGTTTGGTTTGTTGTTTCAAAGTGATTTTACTTTTGATTCATCTTATTCTGCCTTGTCTTTCCTGAAGGTCACACTGGTCTCTTTCAAAGTATCCTCAATCCCTGATATTGATAGCTGGGTGAGTGTAGCTTCATTTTAATATCAGCTCATGTGAATAGCAAATGAGTGTGCATAAGCTTCTCCCAAAGCAGAGTTTTGACATTAAGAAAATTAAAATATGCCCTAATCATAGAATGTTTTAACTGTTGTCTGACATTTTGCAGGATTTTCTCATGAATTTCGGAATAGATTATACTCCTGCCTAGCTTCTTGGTTAGAGAAAATAATCTTCTAAGTGATTTGAACTTTATTTCAAATTTAAAGTAGAAAAATAAAAGAGACAGAATGATGGGAAAAATATAAAAGAAGAACAAGCGAGATGTTTATTTAATAGAAATTTTTATAAAAATTTTTTGTCCTTTTGTATTTTGTCTTGCCAGAAAGTAAAATTATTTTTCTATTATAATTCACACATGTATTGTTATTATAATTAACTTAAGAGTTATGTAGGGACAGAATAGACTTATTTTAAGAGCCATATACTTAATTCTTTTACAAGGGGAACCAGCAAGAAGAAACTCTTAATTATTTTTCATATCTCAGTATGAGGCCATGCATTTACTTTCCTTTGGGCATTTTTAAATGGAAGTGGGGAACTCAAATTTCAAGCATATTTCTTTGGTCATGTCATGGTTTGGAATGTGTTCCCCACAGGCTCATGCGTTTGGGAAGTTCATTGCACCTGAAAGAAGGCAGTCATAGGGGGTGGTCCTTAAAATTGGTGAACTCTGCCCTACTTGAGTTAGCGAGTCTACTCTGGAGTGTGCATGTAGCAGGTCTCTGTCTTCATGAGGGACTTGACTTAACTCTCCCCAACTTCCACCAGAAAGCCATGTAATTTCCTCCATGAAGAACACAGTCGTCTTCCCTCTGGAACTGTAAACAGAATAAATCTCTCTTTATTCCTTTAAGTTGTTTGACATTGAGTTTTCTTTCACATCAACAGAAAACAGCAACTAGCGTAGACTAAGACTGTACAAGCTGAGGCTATGTATAGCTTTGATCAATGCTATTTAAAAATAAAAAATATTGCCCTTCCCTCCACTCCACTGCCTGGGAGGCGCGTGGTCCAGCTGGGCCTCACTGCGACCTAGGTAAGCTCCGTCCCCGCCCACCCCCAGAACCTCAGGCAGCCCAAGGGACCCAGCTCCTCTCACCATCCAGCCAGAGCCGCCAAGCAGGGACTGGGAGGAGGAGGACACCCCCTCTGTGCCCGCCCCGCCCCCAGATCCCCCAGGTTAAATAGCGCCCCACCGACGCCCCATCCTCCCTTCCCCCATTCCACCTCCGAGACACGTGCACGTGGTCAAGCCAGGCCTCACTGCGACCTAGGTAAGCTCCATCCCCGCCCACCACCAAAACCCCAGGCCAAATAATTCAGTTTAGTGAAAAACACACAGAAATTGAAAGAAGATCTTAAGAGTTAAAACGACAATGCCAAAGTCAAAAGTGCAAATCCATGAGAAACAACACTCAAGTAAACGAATCTCCCACTGAAGGAATTAATCCCATAATGTTAGACTCCAACCAGAACAAACCCACGGAAAATGGCCAAGAAAGCCTGACCCAGGATAAGACCTTCAAAATATGATCATTACCATGTTCAATACTATGAAAGAGGAAATCCGGAAGGAATTAAATAATCGAATCAATTGCTTTGAAGAGGAACACAACAGACACTTGGAGGAGTTGAGAAAAACAGTGCAAGAAACAAAAATTGGCATAGAGCAGTTAAGACAGACTTAAGCAGAGTTTAAAACTAAGTGAAAGACAAGTTACCTTCAACACAGAACTCCACAGAGAGTCTTATCAGCAGAACTAAGAAAGCAGAAAACAGAATTTCAGACCTTGAAGATAAAGTGGGAGTATTAACCAGCTCAATGGAAGAGGTTATTAAAGCCAAAAAGATACTTGAGAGAAATATCCAGGAGATATGGGACACCCTGAAGAAGCCTAACATGCATATTCATGGAATACCAGAGCAAGAATCTCAAAATACCACCCCTGAGGAAATTTTTCAAACGATCATCAAGGAAAACTTTCCTCATCTAAAAAAAGAAAGGCCCATACATATTCAAGAGGCATTCCACACCCCCAAACAGATATGACCAGAACAGAAGCTCCCCACGGCAAATAATAGTTAAAACACTCCACATTCAAGATAAAGAACTGGTGCTGAGAGCTTCAAGGGAGAAAAAACAAGTCACTTTTAAAGGTAAACCTATTAAAATAACAAATGACATCTCAGTCGACACAATAAAAGCAAGAAGAGCTTGGAGAGACATACTTCAAGTATTGAATGAGCAAAAATGTCAACCCAGGCTGATTTACCCTGCAAAACTATCCATCATGATTGAGGGAGAAAGAAAAATCTTCCAGCACAAAGACAACTTGAAGGGATACATGTCCACCAAACCAGGCTTTCAAAAAATGCTAGAAATGATACTCAAGCTTGAAGAAAAAAACAGGCATATCCAGGAGAACAGAAGACAAGTATAACACCATTGAAGCAATATACTTATAAAAACTACTAAACATAATAAATGTCTGGAATTAAAAATAGTTTCTCCATTATAACACTAAATGTTAATGGAATTAACTCACTGATTAAAAATCCTGATTAAAAATCCTGATTAAAAATCAAAATCCATCAATCTGCTGCCGGCAGGAAACTCATCTCACCACAAAAGATAGGCATGCCTTAAAAATAAAAGGCTGGTCAACAATTCTACAAGCTAATGGAAGCAGAAAATAAGCAGGGGTAGCCATTATGCTATCAGACAAAGTGGACTTCAAACCAAAGAAAATTATAAGAGACACAGATGGATACTACATTTTAGTTACAGGTACAATTCACCAAGAAGACTTCACAATACTGAACATATATGTACCCAATAGGGGCCCCTACACATTCATTAAGAAAACCCTACAGCATCTCAAGCAAGAAATCAACCCCAAACGATAATTCTTGGGGACTTCAACACCGCCCTCTCAACATGGGATAGATCAACAGGTCAAAAGCTTAACAGAGACACTTTGGACCTTAATCAAACCCTTAAAGAAATGGACCTTACAGATCTCTATCGAACTTTTCACCCACGCACAAAAGAATACACATTTTTCTCAGCAGCACACGGAACTTTCTCCAAAATAGATCACATACTGGGCCACAAAATGAATCTACACATACACAAAAAAGTTGAAATTCTAACCTGGGCCCTGTCAGACCACCACAGCCTAAAGCTGGACATCCACAACACAATAAACAACAGAAAATACACTAACTCCTGGAAACTTAATCATATGATGCTGAATGAGAACTGGATTTAGGAAGAAATTAAAAAGGAAATTCAAGATTTCCTGAAAGCGAATGATAATGAAAATACAATTTATCAAAATCTCTGGGACACAATGAAAGCTGTCCTAAGAGGTAAGTTCATAGCTCGTAATACTTACATCAAAAAAATAGAAACATCAGAAATAAACAACTTAACAATCCAACTTAAAGCTTTAGAGAAACTAGAGCAGTCTAATTCCAAAAGTAGTAGAAGAGAGGAGATTAGCAAAATAAGGGGAGAAATATCTGAAATCGAGATTAAGAAAACGATAGAAAAAAATCAACCAGTCAAAAAGATGGTTCTTTGACAAAATCAATAAGATTGATACACCCCTAGCTAAATTAAGCAAAAGCAAGAGAGAGAAAACCCAAATTAACAAAATTAGAAATGAACATGGAGTTATCACTACTGATACCCAAGAAATCCAGAGAATTATAACATCATATTTCAAAAACTTATACTCTGTGAAGTTTGACAACACAAAAGAGATGGATGAATTTCTAAGTAAACACAATTTACCTAAATCGAATCAGGAAGTTGTGAATTATTTAAATAGTCCTATAACATTGAGGAAGTAATCTCAAATCTTCCCACCAAAAAAAGTCCTGGACCAGATGGATTCAGCACAGAGTCCTCCAGACATTTAAGGAGTTAATAATACCAATACTCCTTAAACAGTTTAATCAAATAGCAAAGGAAGGAACACTACCAAATTCCTTCAATGAAGCTAATATCGTTTTAATCCCAAAACCTAATAAAGACTCACTTAAAAAAGAAAACTATAGGCCGATCTCTCTGAGGAACACAGACGCAAAGAATCTCAACAAAGTTTTAGCAAATAGGATTCAAAAACATATTAAAAAGAGTATTCACGGGGACCAAGTAGGCTTCATCCCCGGCACACAAGGTTCAACATACGAAAATCAATAAATGTAATTCATCATGTAAACCAGTCCAAAGTTCAAGACCACATGATACTCTCGATAGATGCAGAAAAAGCTTTTGACAAGATCCAACAGCCTTTTATGATAAAAACGCTAGAGACAATAGGAATGGAAGAAACCTTTATGAATACAAGAAAAGCTGTATAAAACAAGCCCACAGCAAGGATTATGCTCAATGGGGAAAAATTGGAAGAATTCCCACTTCGATCAGGAACTAGACAAGGCTGTCCACTCTCACCACTTCTATTCAAATATTGTACTTAAAGTCTTAGCTGAAGCCATAAGACAAGAAAGGGACATAAGAGGGATTCAAATCGGGAAGGAAGAGGTCAAACTATCCCTATTTGCAGATGACATGATCTTATACCTGAATGATCCCAAAAACTCCACCAGGAAGCTCCTGGAACTAATTGAGAAGTTCAGCAGGGTGGCAGGATACAAAATAAATGTGCAAAAAATCAGAGGCCTTCCTTTATGCCCAGAATGAAAGAAATGAAAAAGCCCTGAGAGAAACAATCCCATTTACTGTAGCCCCTAAAAAAATGAAATACCTTGGTATAAACCTAACCAAGGAGGTAAAAGACCTTTACAATGAAAACTTTAAAACCCTAAAGAAAGAAATTGCTGAAGACATCAGAAGGTGGAAAGACCTCCCATGCTCCTGGAGTGGCAGAATCAACATTGTAAAAATGACCATCCTACCAAAGGAAATATACAAATTCAATGCTATACCAATTAATATCCCAAAGCAATTCTTTAAAGAAGTTGACCAAATAATCTCAAAATTCATATGGAGGCACAAAAGACCCAGGATAGCAAAGACAATCCTGAGTAACAAAAACACTGCTGGAGGTATTACCATACCAAACCTTAGTCTATACTACAAATCCATAGTTATAAAAACAGCCTGGTACTGGCTCCAAAATAGACACACAGATCAATGGATAAGGGTTGAAGACCCAGATATAAGCCCACAAAAATACAGCCATTTGATCTTTGACAAAGGGGCCCAAAGAATCCAATGGAAAAAGAACAGCATCTTCAACAAATGGTGCTGGCAAAACTGGATGTCCACATGGAGAAGATTAAAGATGGACCCGTACTTGTCACCATGTACAAGACTTAATTCCAAATTGATCAAGGACCTTGATATCATGCCAGAGACTATAAAAATCATAACTGAACGGATAGGCCAACATTTCCTAAACAGACATCCAATGGCACAGTCACTGCTACCAACTCTCAACAGTTGGGATCTTGTAAAATTAAAGAGCTTCTGTTCAGATAAAGAGATTGTAACAGGAGCTCAAAGGCAACCCAGAGAATGGGAGAAAATCTTCACTAACCACACATCTGATAGAGCTCTGCTGTCCAGAGTGCACAAAGAACTTATAATATTAAACACCAAAGGAAACCAATGGCCCAATTAAAAAATGGGCCCTGGAATTTAAAAGAAATTTTACCAGGGATGAAATTTAAATATCTAACAAACATCTTAAAAAATGCTCCTCTTCTTTAGCCATCAGGGAAATGCAAATCAAAATTTCTCACCCCAGTCAGGATAGCAAAAATCCACAATACAAACAACAACAAATGCTGGAGAGGATGTGGAGAGAGGGGAACTCTCCTACATTGCTGGTGGGAATGCATGCTCATACAGCCACTCTGGTGAGCCGTCTGGAGATTCTTAAAGAAATTAAAGATTGAAATGCCATATGACCCTGATATTCCACTTTTGGGAATAACCCCCCATACAGCAGAGGTTCACCTCGATAGCACAAGCACGACCATGTTCATAGCAGCACTGTTTACAATAGCAAAGTCATGGAATCAACCCAAATGTCCAACAGTTGACGAGTGGATAAGGAAACAGTGGTACATCTATACAATGGAGTACTATTCAGCCATCAAAAATGATGAATTACTGGAATTTGACAGGAAATGGACGTCATTAGAAACAATTATATTAAGTGAAGTATCCCAAACCCCGAAAATTAAGTGCCTTATGTACTCCCTAATAGGTGGCTCCTAGTACCAAACCCACCCAGCCCACCTTGAGACACTCATAAGTAAATCTATGTATTACCTACAGTAATTGCAAGGTGTATGAACAGGAGGGATGGGGTAGGAGGGCCACACCAGAAACAAGGAGAGAAGTGACCATGTTACAGTAGAGAAAATAGGCCTTCATCAAGGACTGCAAGTAAGTAATGTGACACCTGGTGAAGTTCACAGACGTTCGTTCCTGATCATTTACAACTAAGGGGGTATGATCTCAACAGAAGGGGAGGGCATATAGTCTGGCAGATAAAAAGTAACCATTTTACAAATGGGTGATAGACCCCTGCCTCACTGAGGTTTCTTACTTGTATTACATCTACCCTTGAATGTGCTCTTATAATAAGACTCCAGTTTAACAGCTTTTTGTCTCTGGCCAGGGGGTGACATACAGTGCCCAGCAGGATGGAGTGAAGGGCATTGCAGGAGCAGCAAAATTGCAAAAGAAAATCAACAGACCACAATCCATAACTTCAGAGACTCTATATCAACCACCTAGAACTAGGCCAGACTAATCTCTCCCCATCCTGAGGTCAGGGACATTTGTGGAAGAGGGGGCGGTAAGAGTGTAAGAGCAAAAGGATGGGAGGAGCAATGATTTGCAAGATAGGGCCGAAGGAATCATAATTGGACTTTGCATGCCCTGCGCAATGTCCAACACACTGTTGACCTCACAAAGTCTAGCATCTGCTAAAGGCACCAAGATCCTTGGAGGCAAGGAATTGACAGCTACAGCAGTGTTCCTATGCTTAAAGGGAACACGGGAAAGGGTTCAGGGAAATGCCACTGGGTCCTTGTAAGTCATCAGAGAGGAGGGACCAGAGGAGAGTCAGGCATGCACAAGAAAGGACTCTCTGGGAATTGGGGCAGGAGGCCCTGGGGGAATGGGAGGGAGGGGTGAAGGGAGGGGGAGTAGGGGGCTCGGGGGGGGGGAGGGAGAGAGGTAACTGGTGTACCTATTAAGTTTGTATGAGCTGAAATAATAATAAAAAATATATTTAAAAAAACGAAATCTCTCACAGAGTTCCTGTGAAGGAACAAAAACATCACTTTGAGCAGGATGACTTTATCTCCTTTTTTTTAAAGTAAACATTAAAAAAAAATGTTTAACCTTAAAAAATATTGCTTTATCATACAGTTTTAATATTTAATTTGAACACGAGAATTTTTACCCTCATTTAAATAAATTAAATGTATTATTTATATTATAACATGTGGCCAGAATGATATTTGTATGATTTTCAGAATGATTTTGCTGTAAAGTTTGAGATCACAAATTGTAGCATTTTTAAAATATTTGAAATTCCAAGATCATCATATGACCCCTTTTCTTCAGATTTATAGACATACAAGTAAATTTTGCTGTGACTTTCAATACATATTTTATTTTGTCTGCTAGATTCCATTTCTTAATTTGATTAAAATTAATGAACAAATAATTACCATCGTCCTGTATCATAATCTTAGGGCCAAGACAATGTATTCAAAAGAAACTTTTAATTGGTAAATGAGTAGATGGATAACACCCTAGCTGGTGTTAAGTGCATTGGAGACTAATTAAAAGATAAAAGTTGGGATTTTTAGCTTATTGAGGGGGTAAAATAAGTAGCATTGGGAAAGTATAATTAAGCAATGATTGAGGAAAATGAGAAATAAATTATGTGTAGAGACACGATCTTAAGTCCATAGATGTTAAGGAGTCAAACCCTTATGTTTAAAAAGCTATACTGAGCAGACTTGTTTTTAAGTCAAACTATAAAGAGATTCCATAAAAACCTGTGGTTATAAAAACTTAAATCTTTTTTCATTACATGTCTTATTTTGTTTTCCATTTATAATACTCCTATGTTTTACCTGGTTCTTTCTCCCCATGCCACACAAAGCCCTGATGTGAAGGAAGGAAGAGAAAGAGTTTTCATCTGTACTAAAATGGGGAAAATATTTAAATAATGAATTCCAAATTGAAAAAGTAAAGGTGTTTTTAAAGTTTTAATTTCAATTCAAATACATTTGAATACAAATATATTTGAATACAAATGTATCAGTGCATATTCCATTTTATTCATTCCTTTCTGTTCTTACTACATAAAAGAAGATTAATTGTAGCTTCTATTTTACAGTATTATCGTCTGTTATAACTAACGTCTTTCTTGAAAAATGCTAAAAGCAGCTTTCAGGGCACATAAGAAGGTAGAAAGTGTTAAGTGTCTGAATTTGATTGCTACCTTTTCTATTAAGTTGCTCACAGAGTTCATATATATGAAATTTAGAACAATAATTGAAAATAAAATTTAAATATTTTCACATTAATTTAGGCACACAATGGCCAGCTATGTTCATGAAAAGTAAATAGAATAAGAATATAGAAAACTCAACCTAAAAAAAAACTTTACATTTCTTCTGTGTGTGGTGATATCTTCTACACATACTTTTCCACACACATGAACATTAATAGTCCCATTTGCATTATCATTTTTATGGAGGATATTGAAACATTAAAATAATGGAAAAATTGGCCTGGAGAGATGGCTCAAGGATTAAGACTCTGCATTCCAAACAGAAGGAACTGAATTTGAATCCCAGATCCCAGGTTAAAAAAATGTGGAAGTGGCAACAACTTGCACTTATAGACCTTTGGGCTGAGCCTGGGAGATACCAGAATGAAGCAAAAAGGAGGTAGAAGCAATCAGGATGATTGCTGAAGTCACCCTTAGAACTCCACAGAAACATACAGTGCTCTCTGATGCACATACACACACACACACACACACACACACACACTAAATAAACAGATAAATGGATAAATAAAGCTTAAAATAATGGAAATTGTTTTCACTAGTTACAGATTTTTGCAGCATAAACATGTAAGGATGCTCAAAGCATGTTTTCCTTTTCTTATTTTTAATTCATCCTAAAATATTAGAACTCACTCCCTTTTTTTAAACTTTTATTGTTTATGAGAATAAATTGAGCATTCCCAAGATCAGTGAAACTCTCACCAGGGTATGACAGTGATTTTTCTTGAAATGATTCAATCAAGAAGGTTCTGATGAATGGATTAATCCTTTGTAGATATATGTAGGTTGGTCTGGACATGCCCTGTGTTGGAGGGATACATATTTGGCCCCCATCCACGAGAATCCCCTTTCTTTGCTTCCTGGCTGTCATGAGGTTACTGAGTTGCTATGTTCTCCAATACCATCACTGAAACAAAGTAATGACATTTCTGAAATAATGAACCAAAAGAACTTCTTCTCATGAGTCCTTTTCTCTTACATATTACATATATCTACATGAAAATTAGCACTAATTTGTGAATTCATATGATTAAGGGAGTTTCATATCTTCTAAACGTTTAGGAAATGAGATATGTATTTTGTCTCTTTTCATCAAATGTTGCTAATAGAAAATATATAGTAAAATAATTTAAAAATTTAAAGTTGGGTAGAAAGAATTTTGACCTCTTAGTTCCACATATTCTGATTTCATATTTGACAGAAACATAATACTACTGAATGTCCCTCTGTAGCACTTCCTTTACATTCCTAAGTCTGAACACAGATAGAGTAAAAATAAGAGTGTCCATTAATGCTCATTAATGGACACTCAAATCTGTTATCCATTATGAACATCAAGATGCTGCAATGCAGCTATGTAGTTAATATTAATGCTTAGTTATTAAACCTATGTACCTTATTTATGATTATTTCAAACATCTCCTTTCTATTCAAGATTCCAGCATCATTTAGCTCAATTTTACACTTCACTAGTGACTTGTCTTACTGTTTAATTAATATACATATAGTACATATATAGACATAAGTTTATAGGTAAACAAAATATGTTAGATGATAGATGGATGGCAGACAGAACAAGATAATAAAACACAGGCAGTCAGACAATAAGAAATGGATAGATAAGCATAGGTATGGTCCATTCATATCTGCAGCTCATACTGATTCATTGAACTCAACATTATTTGTCCAACAACCTATTTGACAGCTTTGCTTAAATGTTTAATAGTGTTCTCAATTTTAGCACTTCTAAAACTGAGTCCTTGTTAGTCTGCATCATGCCTTGATCATACCCCCCATCATCCCTTCTAAGCATCCAAGAAAATCTTGTCCTAACCAACTGTAAAATATGTCAAGCATATGCTCACTTCTCACCTTCTGCACTGACCTCATTTTGGCACCAGGCACTGTGATCTCACAACTCTTTTCTTGTATTAGCACCAGACAAATCTCCTTGGATTTACCTTGCCTAGGAGACGCTGTTTTCAGTTCTGCATCCAGAAAAACATTTTAGCTACTTTTACTGAATATAGGTGACTGGAAAAGACTATAAAACTGAATGCTTTCATTTTCATAAGGCTTATATAGTCACCTGTGAAAATGTAATGCACTGCAACCAATAAAAGCAGATCAGATAGAAGATAAAGAGTTATAGATAGCTGGATGGATTAGAGATGATATGAAAATATATATTTACATGTAAATATATGTATATACATACATATATATCCTAAAAACTTCAAATCCTTTTGTGATATGTAGTATAATTACTATATAATATTATATGGAGTATACATTTTTGTACAAGGTTGACATTATTGGCACAAGGACAGGAAGCAACTAAATTCCTGTTGTCTCTAGTTTTCAAGGAGCAGGTTTGCAAATGTGTAGTATATACCCCAAGTCCTTTCTGAATTTCTTACAGTGGTTGCCTATCCATGTAGATGAAAACCTGGAAGCCATGACTTGTGTTCAAGATACCACAGGATCTGTGACCGGTTCTACTGCTTTCCTTTTCCCTCTCTCACATCTTATAGGATTGCCTCAGGTTCTTTCTCAAGCACAGTCAGGCACTTGTCACTAACTTAACATCCAATTATTTGCCCTCCTCTTGTTGCTAGAGTATCATTTTCCACATCCTACATGGCAAGTCCTCCTTCTCTCAAAAAGCAACTTTTCAGAAATAACTTCTGAACTCTGATAGATAAACCTCTATTCCTTATAAATTGTCTAGCCTCAAGTATTTGTTTTTTTTCACAACAACAAAAACACACTGGTATAGGAAATTCTTACAAAGAGTCAGGCCACTGCTTACAACAATATGTGAAAATGTAAAAGCAACTTTCGAACTGGGTAATGGACAAGGGTTTTTTTTTTTTTCCTTTAAAGAGTTTAGAAGAAAAGCTAGAAAATAAATGTCATCATATTTTAAGGAGCACATGAGCAATGAATCTAACAAAGTCTTTTTTTTAAACATTTTTTATTATCTCCACTCATAAAAAACTTAATAGGTACACCTGTTCCCTCCCTCCCTCCTCTTCCCCCTGACCCCTCTGCTCACCCTCCCCTCACCCCTTCCTTCCCACGCCTCAGTGCCTTCCCTCCCCCAATCCCCAGAGAATCCTTTAATGTGCATGCCAAACTCTCCTCTGGGTCCTCCTCTCTGATGACGTACAAAGACCCAGCAGCACTTCCCTGAACCCTTTCCTTTTTTCCCCTTAAGCATAGGAACACTATTTTGGCTGTCAATCCCTTGCCTCCAAGGATCTTGGTGCTTTTAGCAAATGCTAGACTTTGTGGGGTCAATAGTGAGTTGGACATTGTGCAGGGCATGCAAAGTCCAATTATGATTGCTTCGGCCCTAACTTGTGTGGAGTGTCTTGCATATCATTGCTCATCCCATCCTTGTGCTCTTACACTCTTATTGCCTCCTCTTCTGCAAATTTCCCTGAGCTTCAGGATGGGGAGAGATTAGACTGGCCTAGTTCTAGGTGGTTGATATAGAGTCTCTGAAGTTCTAGATTATGGTTTGTTGATTTTCTTTTCAGTTTTGCTGCTCTTGCAATGCCCTTCACTCCATCCTAATGGGTATTGGATGTCACCCCCTGGCCAGAGATAAAAAGCTGTTAAACTAGAGTCTTGTTATAAGAGTATATTCAAAGGTAGATGTAATAAAAGTAGGAAACCACAGTGAGGAAGGGGTCAATCACCCATTTGCAAAATGGTTACTTATTTTCTGCCAGACTATATGCCCTCCCCTTCTGGTGAGATCACACCCCCTCAGTTGTAAATGATCAGGAATGAAAAGTTGGTGAACTTAACCAGATGTTTCATTGCTTACTTGCAGTCCTTGATGGAGGCCTATTTTCTCTGCTGTAACATGGTCCCCTCTCTCCTTTTTTCTGGTGTGGCCCTCCTACCCCATCCCTCCTGTTCATACATCTTGCAATTACTGTATTACAGAGATTTATCGTCTAGTGTTTCTAGGTGGGCTGGATGGGTTTGGTACTAGCAGCCACCTATTAGGGAGTACATATGGCGCTTAATTTTCTGGGTCTGGGATACTTCACTCAATATAATTGTTTCTAATGACATCCATTTCCCCACAAATTTCAGTAATTCATCAGTTTTGATGGCTGAGTAGTACTCCATTGTATAGATGTACCACTTTTCCTTATCCACTCGTCAACTGTTGAACATTTGAGTTGATTCCATGACTTTACTATTGTAAACAGTGCTGCTATGAACATGGTCGCACTTGTGCTATCGAGGTGAACCTCTGCTGCATGGGGGGATATTCTCAAAAGTGGAATCGCAGGGTCATATGGCATTTCAATCTTTAATTTCTTTAAGAATCTCCAGATGGCTCACCAGAGTGGCTGTATGAGCCTGCATTCCCACAAGCAATGTAGGAGAGTTTCTCCTACATTGATTCTTTCAGTGGGAGATTGGTCTCTTTGGGTTTTGTTTCTGATGTATCTGTACTTTGACTTGGACATTGTTGTTTTGTCTTCTAGAGCTTTTCAGTTTCTGTGTGTTTTTGACTGAACTGATTTAATTGGTTTTACTACACTTGGGCAGTTGTTACTAGTGCTTGCCTTGGGGTTGGGTATATTTGTCTTTTGTTATTGTTATTTCCTAGTTAAGGCTATTAGGCTGTTAGTACATCAGTTAAATCAGGTTAAGTAGACAGGGGGTGAATATTAATATGGTAGTGCACTTTTACGATGTAGTATTTTGGTGATATGTGAGAGTGAGTGGTGTATTCCCTGGAGTTGAATATGTTTTTGGGGTGGCTGTATGGAAAGGTTAATCTACAGTGATTAATATTAGAAAGGAACAGTAAGGTGAAAAAAAAAAGAGAGGTTTACTTATCTTTGGGCTGGATGTGAAGAATCTCTCCCATGTGATAGGATGATTGTAGAAGTTTTCAGATGTATGGTCTTTGACCGTTAGAACTTTGCTTGAGTTTTCTTTGGACTCTATTGAATTCTAAGTAGCAGTGTGTCTTCTATAGACCACGTGTGTGGGTCCCCGGTGGGCCAGAAAGGCAGAGGGTCTGATGTTGATGGCAGAATTCTTCACCTAGGGCCTGGGACTTGGCTTAGTGGCCCTTCCAAGCTCCAAGGATGGAGGAATGTGAGCAAGTCCTGTCCAGTCGGTCTGACAGGCAGCCGAGAGGAAGAAAGGGGCTGGGGCCGGGGCACGGCCCAAGCCAAAGCCCGAGGCAGGCCCAGGCTTGGCGCAGGGACCCGGGGCGACCTGGGGGGTTAGGGGGGTGAGTGATTACTCACCTGGGGATGGCTGCGTGGACAGAGGCTGCACGGGAGGGAGAGAGTGGGTTCAATCTAATGAAGTCTTAAAAAATAAAATGAAGAGAGAGAGAGCGCCCAGTCCAGCCCGACCACCCCGGAGCCCCACGCGTCCCGGTGGCGAGCACCCAGGCCGACTCCGGCTTAGCTTGGGCCCGGGCCCGGGCCAGGACCCAAGTCCCTAGCATCCTCCCACCCCGTGTGCCTCGCCACCCCCCTGGGTCCCAGGTGAAGAATTCTGCCATCAATATCAGACCCTCTGCCTCTCTGGCCCACCGGGGACCTACGCACGTGGTCCACAGAAGACACACTGCTACTCAGAATTCAATAGAGCCCAAAGGAAACTCAAGCAAAATTCTAAGGAACAAAGGGAACACAGGCCATACATCTGGACTCCACTACAATCATTATATTACGTGGTCGAGTTTCTTCTCATCCAGCCCAAAGATAAGTAAACTTTTTCTTTTCACCTTACTGATCCTTTAAACTATCAATGCTGTAGATCAACTTTCTCATACAGCCACCCCACAACATACAACTCCAGGGAGTATACCACTCGCCCCCACATTTCACCAAGATACTAAATCGTAAAAGTGCACTACCAAACTAATATTCACCCCCTGGTAACATAACCTGACTTAACTGACATACTAACAGCCTATTAGCCTCATCTAGGATATAACAATAACAATACACAAACATACCCAATCCAAGGCAAGCACTAGTAATAACTGGCAAGCGTAACAATAGCAACTACATCGATTCAGTGAAAAACACACAGAAACTGAAAGGTCCTAAAAAACAAAACAACAATGTACAAGTCAAAGTGCAGATCCATGAGAAACAAAACCCAAGAAGACCAATCTCCTTCCAAAAGAATCCATCCCATAATGAGGGATTCTGAGGAGAACAAATCCACAGAAAATAACCATGAAAGCCAGACCCAACATAACAACTTTGAGAGTATGATCATTACCATGATTAATACTATGAAAGAGGAAATCTGAGAAGAGTTAAACATCCGTATCAACCACTTTGAACAGGAACACAACATGCACTTGGAGGAGTTGAGAAAAACAGTTCAAGAAACAAAAATAGGAATGGAGCAATTAAAACAGTCTCAGGCAGAGTTTAAAATGGAACTAAAAGACAAGTTATCTTCAACACAAAACTCAACAGAGAGTCTTATCAGCAGAACAAATGAGGCAGAAAATAGAATTTCATATCTTGAAGACAAAGTGGGAGAATTAACCAGCTGAATGGAAGAGATTGTTAAAGCCAAAAAGATACTGGAGAGGAACATTCAAGAGATATGGGACACCCTGAAGAAGCCTAACATGTGCATTCATGGAATACCAGAACAAGAATCCCAAAATACCACACCGGAGGAAATATTTCAATTCATCATAAATGAAAACTTCCCACAACTAAAGAATGAGAGGCCTATCCAAATACAAGAGGCATTTCGCACTCCAAACAGATATGACCAAAATAGATAATCGCCACGGCAAATAATAGTCAAAACACTCCACATTCAAGACAAAGAAAAGGTGCTGAGAGCTTCAAGAGAAAAAAAGCAACTCACTTTTAAAGGTAAACCTATTAGAATAACAAATGACTACTCAATGGAAACAGTAAAAGCAAGAAGAGCTTGGAGACACATACTTCAAGTATTAAATGAGCAAAAATGCCAACCCAGACTGATATACCCGGCAAAACTATCTGTCATGATTGAGGGAGAAAGAAAAGTTTTCCAGCACAAAGACAACTTGAAGGGATACATGTCTTCAAAAAATCCTAGAAATAATACTCAATCTTGAAGAAAAGAACAAGTGTGTCCAGGAGGACAGAAGGGAAGTATAATACCACCAAAACATAAATATCAAACAACATGCTTACAAAATCTACTAAACATAAAAAAATGTCCAGAATTAAAAATAATTTCTCCATTATAACATTAAATGTCAATGGTATTAACTCCCCGATTAAGAGACACAGATTACAAACTTGGATTAAAAACCACAATCCAACAATCTGCTGCCTTCAGGAAACTTATCTCACCACAAAAGATAGGCACATCCTAAGAATGAAAGGCTGGTCCAAAATCTTGCAAGCTAATGGAACCAGGAAACAGGCAGGGGTAGCAATTATGCTTTCAGACAAAGTGGCCTTCAAACCAAAGAAAATCATAAGAGACACAGATGGATACTACATTTTAGTCACAGGTACAATTCACCAGGAAGACTTCACAATACTGAACATTTATGCACCCAATACGGGCCCCTCCACATTCATTAAGAAAACCCTCCAGCGTCCAAAGCAAGAAATCAACCCCCAAACGATAATTCTTGGGGACTTCAACACCGCCCTCTCAACATGGGATAGATCAACAGGTCAAAAGCTTAACAGAGACACTTTGGACCTTAATCAAACTCTTAAAGAAATGGACCTTACAGATCTCTATCGAACTTTTCACCCACGCACAAAAGAATACACATTTTTCTCAGCAGCACACGGAACTTTCTCCAAAATAGATCACATACTGGGCCACAAAATGAATCTCCACATATACAGGAAAGTTGAAATTCTAGGCCGTGCTCTATCAGACCACCACGGCCTAAAGCCAGACATCCACAACACAACAAATGACAGAAAATACACTAACTCCTGGAAACTTAACACTATGATGCTGAATGAGAACTGGATTCAGGAAGAAATTAAAAAGGAAATTCGAGATTTCCTGAAAGTGAACGATAATGAAAATACAACTTACCAAAATCTCTGGGACACAATGAAAGCTGTCCTAAGAGGTAAGTTCATAGCTCTTAATGTCTACATCAAAAAAATGGAAACATTAGAAATAAACAACTTAACGATGCAGCTTAAGGCTTTAGAGAAACTTGAGCAATCTGATCCCAAAAGTAGTAGAAGAGAGGAGATTAGCACAATAAGGGGAGAAATATCTGAAATCGAGACTAAGAAAACAATAGAAAAAAATCAACCAGTCAAAAAGCTGGTTCTTTGAAAAAATCAATAAGATTGATACACCCCTAGCTAAATTAACAAAAGCAAGAAAGAGAAAACCCAAATTAACAAAATTAGAAATGAACATGGAGTAATCACTACTGATACCCAAGAAATCCAGAGAATTATAACATCATATTTCAAAAACTTATACTCAGTGAAGTTTAACAACACACAAGAGATGGATGAATTTCTAAGTAAACATATCTTACCTAAATTGGATCAGGAAGTTGTGAATTACTTAAATGGCCCTGTAACATATAAGAAAATTGAAGAAGTAATTTCAAATATTCCCACCAAAAAATGTCCTGGAACAGACGAATTCAGCACAGAGTTCTACCAGACATTTAAGGAGTCAATAACACCAATACTCCTTAAACTGTTCCATCAAATAGCAAAGGTAGGAACACTACCAAATTCCTTCTATGAAGCTAATATCATCTTAATCCCAAAACCTAATAAAGACTCACTTAAAAAAGAAAACTATAGGCCGATCTCTCTGATGAACACAGATGCAAGGATTCTCAACAAAGTCTTAGCAAATCGGATTCAAAAACATATCAAAAAGATCATTCACAGGGACCAAGTAGGCTTCATCCCCGGCACACAAGGTTGGTTCAACATACAAAAATCAATGAATGTAATTCATCATGTAAACCAGTCCAAAGTCCAAGACCACATGATACTCTCAATAGACGCAGAAAAAGCCTTTGACAAGATCCAACAGCCTTTTATGATAAAAACGCTAGAGACAGTAGGAATGGAAGGAATCTTTATCAATATAATAAAAGCTGTATACAACAAGCCCACAGCAAGGATTATGCTCAATGGGGAACAATTGGAAGCATTCCCACTTCGATCAGGAACTACACAAGGCTGTCCACTCTCACCACTTTTATTCAATATTGTACTTGAAGTCTTAGCTGAAGCCATAAGACAAGAAAGGGACGTAACAGGGATTCAAATCAGCAAGGAAGAAGTCAAGCAATCCCTATTTGCAGATGACATGATCTTATACCTGAATGATCCCAAAAACTCCACCAGGAAGCTCCCGGAACTAATTGAGAAGTTCAGCAGGGTGGCAGGATACAAAATAAATGTGCAAAAAATCAGAGGCCTTCCTATATGCCCAGAATGAAAGAAATGAAAAAGCCCTGAGAGAAACAATCCCATTTACTGTAGCCCCTAAAAAAATGAAATACCTTGGTATAAACCTAACCAAGGAGGTAAAAGACCTTTACAATGAAAACTTTAAAATCCTAAAGAAAGAAATTGCTGAAGACATCAGAAGGTGGAAAGACCTCCCATGCTCCTGGATTGGCAGAATCAACATCGTAAAAATGACCATCCTACCAAAGGAAATATACAAATTCAATGCTATACCAATTAAAATCCCAAAGCAATTCTTTAAAGAAGTTGACCAAATAATCTCAAAATTCATATGGAGGCACAAAAGACCCAGGATAGCAAAGACAATCCTGAGTAACAAAAACACTGCTGGAGGTATTACCATACCAAACCTTAGTCTATACTACAAATCCATAGTTATAAAAACAGCCTGGTACTGGCTCCAAAATAGACACACAGATCAATGGATAAGGGTTGAAGACCCAGATATAAGCCCACAAAAATACAGCCATTTGATCTTTGACAAAGGGGCCCAAAGAATCCAATGGAAAAAGAACAGCATCTTCAACAAATGGTGCTGGCAAAACTGGATGTCCACATGGAGAAGATTAAAGATGGACCCGTACTTGTCACCATGTACAAGACTTAATTCCAAATTGATCAAGGACCTTGATATCATGCCAGAGACTATAAAAATCATAACTGAACGGATAGGCCAACATTTCCTAAACAGACATCCAATGGCACAGTCACTGCTACCAACTCTCAACAGTTGGGATCTTGTGAAATTAAAGAGCTTCTGTTCAGATAAAGAGATTGTCACATGAGCTCAAAGGCAACACACAGAATGGGAGAAAATCTTCACTAACCACATATCTGATAGAGCTCTACTGTCCAGAGTGCACAAAGAACTTAGAAAATTAAACACCAAGGAAACTAATGGCCCAATTAAAAAATGGGTCCTGGAACTTAAAAGAAACTTTACTAGAGATGAAATTAAAATGTCTAACAAATATCTTAAAAAATGCTCCACTTCTTTAGCCATCAGGGAAATGCAAATCAAAACCTCCCTGAGATATCATCTCACCCCGGTCAGGATGGCAAAATTCCACAATACTAACAACAAGTGCTGGAGAGGATGTGGAGGGAGGGGAACTCTGCTGCATTGCTGGTGGGAATGCAGGCTCATACAGCCATTCTGGCGAGCCGTCTATATATTCTTAAAGAAATTAAAGATTGAAATGCCATATGACCCTGCTATTCCACTTTTGGGAATACCCCCCCATACAGCAGAGGTTCGCCTTGATAGCACAAGCATGACCATGTTCATAGCAGCACTGTTTACAATAGCAAAGTCATGGAATCAACCTAAATGTCCAACAGTTGACGAGTGGATAAGGAAACAGTGGTACATCTATACAATAGAGTACTACTCAGCCATCAAAAATGATGAATTACTGGAATTTGCTGGGAAATGGATGTCATTAGAAACAATTATATTAAGTGGAAGTATCCCAATCCCAGAAAGTTAAGCGCAGTATGTACTCCCTAGTAGGTGGCTCCTAGTACCAAACTCACCCAGCCCACATTGAGACACTCAAGGGTAAATCTATGTAATACGGTAATTGCAAGGATTGTGAACAGGAGGGATGGGATTGGAGAGCCACACCAGACACAAGGAGAGAGGGGACCATGTTACAGCAGGCAAAATCGGCCTCCAAGGAATGCAAGTAAGTAATGTGACACCTGGTTAAGTTCACAGACGTTCGTTCCTGATCATGTACAACTGAGGGGTTATGATCTCACCAGAAGGGGAGTACATATAGTCTGGCAGATGAAAAGTGATCATTTTGCAAATGAGTGACTGACCCCTCCCTCACCGAGGTTTCCTGCTTCTACTACATCTACCCTTGAATGTGCTATTATAACAAGACTCCAGTTTAACAGTTTTGTTGTCTCTGGCCAGGGGGTGACATACAGTGCCCATCACGATGGAGTGAAGGGCATTGCAGGAGCAGCAAAACTGCAAAAGAACATCAACAAACCACAATCCAGAACTTCAGAGACTCTATATCATCCACATAGAACTAAGCCAGCCTAATCTCCCCCCATCCTGAAGCTCAGGGACATTTGCAGAAGAGGGGGCGGTAAGATTGTAAGAGCAAAAGGATGTGGGGAGCAATGATTTGAAGAGTCTCCACACTAGTTAGGGCTGAAGCAATCATAATAGGACTTTGTATGCCCTGCGCCATGTCCATCACACTATTGACCTCACAACGTCTAACATCGGCTAAAGGCACCAAGATCCTTGGAGGCAAGGGATTGACAGCCACAGTAGTGTTCCTGTGCTTAAGGGGAACACGGGAAAGGGTTCAGGGAAATGCCACTGGGTCCTTGTACGTCATCAGAAAGGAGGACCAAGAGGAGAGTTAGGCATACACAATAAAGGACTCTCTGGGAATTGGGGGGAGGCACTGGGAGATGCAGAGGGAGGGAGGGGGAGCAAGGGGTTCGGGGGGAGGAGGAGGGGGGAGGGAACTGGTCTACCTATTAAGTTTGTATGAGTGGAAATAATAATAAAAATGTAAAAAAAATAAAATAAAATGAAGGACTGTATCTCTAATAGAAATGAGAATTCTTTTAAAAGTAGTTTAAAGGCCATCATTGTTGCACCAGTGGAAAGAACTTGATTTCAGTTGATACATGTCCTTCAACATTGTGAACAATTAAAGGGTAATCACCTTGGCCAGTGTTTCAGTGGCTTGTGGCTCCTGTATTTCTGGTGACATGTTTATTGGGCACTGCTTCCACATGGTATGTGTTTCACTATTCTTCCAAACACTAACTCTGCCATGGGCAGAGTTAACACAGAGAGTGTTCAGTGGAAATTTCTAATGAATTAACATGAAAATAGGAACAGATATTAGTGTACAGTAGAATCACTAGCAGTATGCAAAGTCTGTCTTGGAGAGAAGAAAGAAGCAGCAAAAAAAGAATGAAAGGGTTATGAGTCAATCAACGGAAATGATGCTGCACAAGGAGCTTGATAGGATGAGGTCACAGCATCTGAGATATCATACATAGAGCTTATCCAAGATTGAACCTAAGCATTCAGTCATGGAGGAGGAAGGGCTCATGTGGCCCATGCAAGGGAGTTTTAGACAACTGAGGGAAGAGGAAACAAAGCATTATCTTCAGTGATGCAGTCCTTGGTGAGTTAACCACACTCCAGTGAGCATTTCATACTCATGCCCTAGTTGAGTGGCCTTGGTAAAACCCAGTAAATCACAGAGCAAGGAAAAACAGAACAAAAGCATAAAAATAAGGTGGCAATGTGCTGGCTTAGGAGCAGGAATGATGGAGTTAGCGGATAGGAGAGGATGAAGGGATTAGTGTGATCAGAATGTATGAAAGTGTCAAAGAATAAATTAATACATTAAAAGGAATACATCACCCATGCTATCACATCATGTAAGTGGAAGTAAAAAACTGGCTCTTATTTAACAAATTCAGAGATATAAATTGTTTTGAATTTCAGATGAGACTTTTTTCCTGACTGAAAATAATAGATTTGGGACCATCAAGTATTGAAGAAAAGTGTTTTCTATTAATAAAAGCATGGATGCTTTGAAAAGACTCTTTGAATACTGAACTCAGCCTGTGTCTGTGATCCCTGCTATAGCAAGTACTTAAGCATTGGTACGTTATTGCAAATTAAAGGTAATCCTGATGAAACTCAGTGAGTCACACACAGAAAGACATGAACATGAGAAGAATGGTAGGGAGAAGAAGGTTTGCAGTGGAAGCAGGAGATAGTTGTGAATGAAAATAAGGAAAGAATATGGATTAAGGAAGGAATAAAAGAAAATAAAATTATTCTACAAAAGCATGGTATTGCTGTTAGAATTCTTTTAGTGTATTTCCCAAGGGTCCCCCATCATGGCAATATTAATAGATGAGGAAATGTTTAAAGATGTGCAGAGCAACAGAATCTAACTGTGTCTTATGAGCCATTATATTGGGAAATGGTTAATGTTGTCTTTGGGAAAGGTTCCTATGAAGTGGTTGTTATAGATATAGGTTGTCTAATGAGCTTCACTCTGGTTTGTTACCAGCTGTATTTTTTTCCTATATGGTATATTGTCATATAAACAACTAGCTCTTAATAGAGATTAGATGAATATCATGTTATCTTAGATTTTTCTTCCCACTGAATTGTGACTGAAATAGAGTTTTTTTTTCAATAAAGTGTCAAAATTCTTCCACTGAACTATGACTGAAATAAAGGCTTTTTTCAATAAAATGTCAACAGTTGGATGGTTTGTAATAGCAAAAATACCTGGATGGATAAAGCCTCCATTTTAAATTTTGAAAGTGTTTACATTTAAAAGTCTTCACATTTGAAAATATTTGATTCTAAGTATCAAAATATACTTAGTTGTTTGTTTATAAGAAGCATTCAGTAGATATTTCAGAATTAAAGAGTTGCAAAATAGACTTGGAAAAGAATTATGTCTTTAATAATTAAATGCAATGATGGGCCTATACAGACAAATTGGCATGAAGATAAATATAAAACACTGTTAGTAACTCCTTTTCACAAGGGATAAACTCTCAAAGGATGCACACACATACACATATATTTTATATATAGAATATATATGTATAATATAAGTCTATGTAAAATAGCTCATATTTCAGTACTTAATGCATAGAGGCCCAAAACAAAGATAGAAATTTTTTTTTTGCTTCAGAGATTGGCCTCTGGAACACAGCACATACTTGAATTCTATGAAACAGGAGTGCCTTAAATATGAATTATTTACAGATACATAAGGAAGTACTTATGTTGTACAAGTAGTGTTATTCTTATGTAATTTGTAGTAATTCTAGTATTTAATTCTAAAGTATTATATGAATTTTGATAAAAAATGATGTTGTGGAATTTTTATAATTTTAATGGTAGCAAAAGTTAAATTTCTTCTTCATGAATTCTTAAAAGTGACATAATTGGATTGAAAGAACAAAAGGTAAATATTTTGACATTAGACAGCTAGTAGATCCATGGCCAAGTTGAGTTATATGGTTTTTTCTCAATTGGCTTACTTTCAATTTTTATTTATAACTATTTTTACTATTCTGTTTCAATGCACATACTAGGTATGTATGTGTGCACATACCTCGAATATTCCAGCAGACATAAACAAATCCATGGAACGCATCCTCAGAGTCCATAATTGTTAGCTTATGCTTAGCAAACTAGAGAAAATCATGCCACTTAAGAAAACAAATCCCTTCTTGGGAGACAATTGACACTAGTAAGATGTCTTAATACTAGCCATAAACACCTGATCATAAACTATCATCTAAACATTTTTTTCATTGTATCTTTAGATATGAAAAGATCTCAACACTCAAGATGCATCCTACTGTAATGGAAGAGTAGTGATATAAACAACAACCCCCATCCAGAGAGCAGCTTATCAGCCACCCTAAAACGCTTAATCTGATTCAGGCATATCAAATCTCTTCCCATTTTAAGGATCAAGAAATTTTGCAGAGGATGGGGCAATAAGAAATAAGAGCCTGATCTTGAGGAGATTCATGGCTGTCCATGTCTTATCAATCCCGACATGGCTGCTGCATCCAGCATCTCATTACAATGAGACCTACCCTCACCAGACCCCCACTGTCATGTTTTGAAATGTGTCCCCCAAAGTCTTATGTGTTTGGCAAGGTCATGGTTCCTTGAGAGGTGGAGCCTTGCTGGAGGAAGGCAGTCACAAGGAGTGGGCATTAAGGTGGATTAGTCCCACCCTACCTTTGCTGCAAGCAGTCTGCAGCTTTCAGCTTGCAAGATGTCTGCAGTGACTTAGCCTCCTCCAGCTTTGACTAGCCAGCCATGCCACCTCTGCTTTGAGAGACTGTTCCTTCCCTCTGGAACCGTAAGCTGAATAAACTTCCTTTTCTCCCTTAAGTTGCTTGACTTAGGGTATTCTCTCACAACAATAGTTAAGAGTAACTTTTACACCCATGATCTGCAATCCCGCATGGATCAGGGAGGATCTCAGCTGAAATTACACAAACTGGGCACCTTAGGGGCTAGGGCTAGACAGGTGAAGGGAGTCTTTACTGCCTACTTTCCTACCCAAGGGAGTATCATCTAAACTGCCACAGAGGCCAGAGCTCATACCAGAGCAGGTAACCAGGGAATCTTGTAGCCCAGGAAAGCAGAGAGACATGAGGGTGTAAGGGAGGGGGATAGATTAATAAAAAGGCAAGAGAGAGGAAGAGGAAGGGGGAAGGGAGGAAGGGTAAGGGCCAAACACTCATATCTTGTATAAAAGAAGAGTTATTACTTTCAAGGAAAAGAAAACTTCCTTCTTTCTCACTTAATGAAGAAGCTGTAGGGAACAAAAACCTTAGGTATGTTTTCTCCAGAATTGCAAAGTTGATCATAAGATTTCTGAACCTTCACTGGCCGTTTTGTTCCTAATATTCTACTTCAACAATGTAGCTTAAACCACATGAAAAACACACATGAAAAATGATCATGTAATAAATTTTGACTCAAGCCAAACTGGTGTCAGCAGTTAAAGGAGACTGAACATTATAATGCTAGATTGTTTCCTTAGCAATAAGTCATTTCATTTTAATAGGAGTTAAATGTTAAAATTCATGGAAGCAAATTAAATGAGTTTCTCAGAGTTTCTTTCTCAATATGACATCTTCATTTGGGGAGTATTTCAGTGACAAGGCAAACAGAATATTGTGTCTGAAAGAAGTAATTAAATCCTCAGTTTGTCTATAATCATTTTTGTAACAGTGACAATTTTGATAATTCCAGAAGTAATTAATGAAAGTTCCATGCTAACAATTAAACATTCTTGGAAATAATCTAAAATTGATGTTTATTGAAAACCATACAAACTTCTAAAGATTTGCAAAGAATTTCTCTAAACAGGCAATAATAAAACTTCATAACGCTAGTGTTACTCTCTGGTCTCAGAAGAAGAATTCCTGAAATTGTCTTATTAATTACTGGGAAATCACAATTAAATTTTCATCTTTATATGAATATTTTTGATCAGAATATGTACACAAGAACCCAAGCTATCTGGAAAAGTAATATTGATTGCTTTAATTTGAAAAAATGCAAACAAAATTAGCAACAGAGAAGCAAAGATAAAGTCTTATATGTCAACTATTTTAGAGAAGTTGCTAAATTTGCTGGGGTCTTTGATGATTTTTAAATTTCATGATCTTCCAAAACTTTCAATATCATTATGGACTGTAATCTAGAAGAGTACCAGGAGTCCTTCTTCCTGGACTCCTTCATTGGGAAGCAATCTTAATCAATAGGAAGAAAACATAGCAATAGAACATTCATGAGAGAAAAATGGAAATGAGAGCCCTAGAGAAAACAATGGGAAGAAAAAAAAGTAAAAACCAGAAAGGAAACAAATAAGATAAAACATACATAGTGAACAATATATTGTAACCAAATCTAGCTATTGTCACTCTTGAATTCTAAGCTTCATGTACAGTATCTGACTTTTCCTGTTATGAGAGCTTCTGATGAATTTTAACCAAAAGGAATCTCATTTACCATTTGACACTCAATTTAGAAATATTTACCTCAACAGATAATGTTACCAGTCACTAATTTGTTAGAATGAAAATGTTAAAGTGTAAGCATTGACAAAATTTTTGTTACATGAAATATTTCTTTAATAGAAAAATGCTTACAGAAATACTTTCAAAATAATCTGTGTAAGCTGTGGAAAAATTTTTCAGAAGTATGCATTTCCAGCAACTAAGAAACTTATCCAACATATTTAATTATTTAAAGGTAAATGATTAAATATCTCATGCGATATCCTCAATAAAAAATAGATAAGCACTTAAAAATTCATGTTACTAAAAACAAAATGCATTGCTTCAGCTGAAATTACAAACAACAGAAATATCTTAAATATTAATCTGATATCGAATAGAGAAAATATGAATATTCCAAATTTCTGATTAAGGCACACTGGAACACAATAACTATGTGATAGAATGAGATTTCCCAGCAAATCATGATTTCTTTTTAGATCTTATATGTACCTTCTTTCCTGATTAGTTAAGTTCATATTGATCTATACTAATGGAGAAAAAAATGAAATTGCTATGTATTATAATAGGTCCCCTCCCTTCACCAATCTTCCTCTAAAAAAATAAAAAGAAGGGAGTTATTGAAGTTAGCCATTAGTCTCACATATGTCCCTTCATTTATTTTGATCTTTGAACTCTTTCCTTCACTCCATGAAAAACAATAAAATTTCAAGGAAGTCAAATATTTTCTTGATAGAAAAACTAAGGTAAACCCAAACAAAATAATAAAATTTTCTAGGAGAAAGAGATTAGATTGTAAAGACAAGTTTATTTCCTACTCTGTTTTGTAAAATGATTTTCAAAAGATAGCAAACATTTGAAGATATTGAAAAGAAGCATTTTTAGTATTGTTGGTGAGTAATGAATTACACTGATATCCACCCGCTATTAAAAATATTTTATGTCTTACAAAAAAGACATTTTGTTATTAACAACAATATAATTATCAAAATCATAAAATTGACAATATTACAACCAACTATTGGTAGTAGTTGGTTATAATAATTCTTAAAATGACCTAATTCAGTATGATTTTAAGTTGTAAACATGTTTTCTTTCATAATTTCTACTTTTAGGATTCTAGCTATGACCTATCAGTTCTACCAATAGTTCATAAGGTATAGTCAAGATGCCCAATTCTGGGCCTTTGAGTTATATGCAAACATGGTGACAAGCCCCAGAAGGTACACTTTGGAAGGAAAGGACTCACTTCTGAACATTGTCCTCTTACTTTCACCTGTGTGGCATGATATGCATGCAGTTCATTCTCTGTTTCTCTCTGTATCTATCTATCTATGCATTATATGCATATATACATATATGTATATAACACACACACACACACACACACACACATATATATATATATATCATCAACAAAACAATGAACTTACTTTGGCTATAGCTATGGCTTAAGGAGGAACAATTCCTGAACTCACTTGAGTAGCTGGTAGTAAGATTCAGTTATTCATACATGACAATGACAGCTATCAGTATCAAGAAATAAGTGAAAATGGATATGGCATAAATATAACCTGAATTCTGTTAATAATCAAATATTGAAAAGAATCCTATTATTTTTCCACTGTGCCTTTCATTGAAAATGAGTTTCTAATGCCCAGGTTATATGCAATATAAAGGAATTACACTACATTGCAAACACAAAAGAAGGAATCATTGGGAATAACTTAGATACGGCTTACAATAATGAAGAGTTATAAGACTATTTTCAGGTATTGTAGATATAGCAATATTCCAGGTATTGCATATGTGTAGCAACAATGTTATTTATATCTCAAAATTTTCACATAGGAGCATTCATGGGTTTTGACTTCTTAGTCTCATGTAGTCAGAAAGATTTCTCCAGTTGTCCTTGATTTTCATGAACTTGATCTTAATTATATACCAGTTACTTTGTAGACAGTCCATCCATCTTTTTTGTCTAATATTTTTATGTGGCATCTTGTGCTATGTAAGAGTGTTATAAGTGTTATAAAAACAATAGTGCTCTGTGCTTCTGCCAAATGACATACAATATCATTCTGCCCGATTTGTGAGAACAATTGCTTCAATCTCTTAAGAAGCAATTGTCCACATTTTAAAATCATTTCTAATATATCACATAGATGTTGTAGGGACCTGCTTCAAATTCATAATATATGTACTGGAGATTTTTAGTGTATTGGAACTAAAATTATACATTATTATTATTTTAATAAACGTATTCACCAAGTTTGGCCAACACAGCAAATTTTTATGTCCTTGAATATCTCCATTATTCTTTGAACATTGTGCTCTTAGTACAAGACACAATGGTAGTTTTGTGCATTTTTCAGCCTAATCTTAACATTTGTAATGTCTAGAAGTATCTTTTGTTCCCTTTAATAAGCTACTCCATGTCATTACTATTTAGCTATGGTTATGCTTAGGGAGCCACATGGTTACTGAATGAATAAGTGTTTTCTGAATAAGTGGAAACAAAATTAAAAAAATAAAAATTCACTAGGAAACCAGAAAAACATATGTCCCTCAAGTATTCAGGCAATAAAATGGAAAAAAATCACTTATTAAGAGCATTAATATGCTGATAGTAAATGTGGATATCACATGCATCTTGGATATTTGTCTTCATTAGCAGTCCAGAAGCAGTGTAGTGGGAGTGAAGTTGTCTGTACATGATGGTCTCTCTTTCACTTCTCCATGTTATGGCATGCAAAGTTCTCAGAGTCTGAAATGATAGGGACACCCAATATCTCTTCAAATTCTCTTCTGCACAGAACATTTAAAGTTGAACTTTCCACCTATAGTGATGTCAAAAACAGAAGACTGGGTCACTTTCTGTGGGTACTCACTTCAAACTTGTTGAAAGTTAGCACTTCATGTGGACATAACTATCGAGATAGTTACTAGCCTTAGCCTAGTTTGAATATGACCTTTACCAAACTACACATCATTGCATAGACACTCTCCCTCCTTACCTAGAGTGAGTCCACAGGAAACTGTCATTATTCTCATAACATCTCTCAGCCTTTGACAGCACATTTTGTTGCTAACCCTGGAGATGAGTTAACAGATATCAGTCACCAAAAGAATTCTTTCTATGAAACTGTCTTGAATTACCACTTGTCTTAGATCAGGCTATTATGAGTAAAATATCATACAGTGCATTATTTAAAAACAGGTATATAAATATAAATATATATATATATATATTTCCCATAATTTTTAAGGTTAATATATCTAAAAACAATATGCTGGGAATGGGAACTTTTTTTCTTTTTTTAATTTTTTTATTATTTATTTAATTGTGCATGTATGTGCACATGCATGTGTGTATGTATGTATATGTGTGTGTGTGTGTGTGTGTAGAACCATGGACGAATTCGGGAAACACCATGGACTGCCTCCATCTCCTCCTTGTTTACTCTGCCCGGGATTCACAGGCTCCGCCCTACCAGGATCAGAAACGCAGGCCGCCCCCGCTACTACCCAACATCTATACATGGGGCCTAGGATCTCAACTCAGGACCTTCTGCCTGCAAGGCAGAGGCTTAGCCCCTGAGCTACCTCTCCAGCCCCAGGAACTTCTTTCTTAGGCCTCTTGGTTTGTGGGAATCTATTACTCACTTTGTGCTCTCAAAGCCTTTTCTTGACACATTCCGATTTTGTCTTTCTATTCATCAAAGGTCAAAGTTTTATGAGATCACCTTTCTACAAACCACCTTTCTCGTACACTTAGAATTTCATTTAACCATCTTTGTAGTTATATCAGAATTCAGCCCATCAGACTTAAATCTGAGGAAGGCATATTGTTGAACACAACAGCACATTAATGGGCTGATACTAACATGAAACTGTCTGTCATGCTGGCACAGAGTAACATGGTTATCATTGTGTTTTTGTTTGTTCTATGCTGATGAAAGCTTTGGAAGTTTTCACTTAACTGGAGCTGTTTGAAATGTAGCACGTGTGTTTATTTTTCAAATCGCATGAGATGTGCAGACATATATATACTAAGGAACCCACAACAGCAGCTGAAAGAGCAGTTAAGATACTTCAGTTCATTTTTATTTCATTATTTTTTCTAGATTTGCTTATGTTAATTTGTAGTTCACCATATACAGATGCATAATTTTTATTGAGAATCTATATTTCAAATCTAACATTTAATCTAATATACAATTTATAATATATAATATATACCCTAATACATTTTTATATCATAAAATATGCATGATCATGATCACAGATGCTTTGAAGCATATATTAACCTTTTAAAGATGAAGTTGCTCAGTTAAGATATGTTTACTGAATCACTGGTCATGATTGTCATATTTTAGGATAATATTGTGCCTATGAGAAAAGTTTCCTCTCTATCCTCAGTTCCTTAAGCAAGATGGCCATCCTACTCTATTGGTTCTTCTTCCTATACACAAGGAAGAAAACTATAAGAAAAATGTTTTGACATGTAACATGCTGAATCTCTTTTATTGTGGGAAAAAGATATGATAAAATATTGATAACAAAAAATAGTTTTGGTTCTTTTATCTATAAGAGATAACTGCAATTAACATTTACTGACTTGGAGGAAATCAAACATATAGAGAATCTAGTGGTGGCATGGGGAACAGCTAGATGATATAGTCTCTTCTCCAAAGAAACAACCAGGAACTTAGAATATGCTTATAAGTTGGTCATAGAAGACTCTAAATATGTCATAGCCCATATTCCACCCAAGACAATGTATACAATGTATATCCATTTTGGAAACAATTAAAGCAGTTAGCGACAACACTTTATGGCTTTAGTATTACTCAGAAAGTATTCTGCATTCATTTTTTTAAAAAATAATGTATTTTTTTCCCACTCATACAAATGTAATAGGTACTAACATTGCAAAAAACTCTGTAAGGATGGTTGTATAATGAACCTTCTTTCACATTCTTTTTCTTCCAGCAATAGGTAGCACACCAGCATATGAACTTGGAAGGAGCTGAATGACCATAGGCAGCCTAATAGACAAGAACTGCAGTATACTTGCTGGTAAAGAAAATCATAGGAAAAAATGAATGTGAGACTGTAACTGGATAAATTTAAGTTTCATATCCAAATTAACTTTTAAAATTAGAGTTGGATAGAAGTTTTATTAGAGATGATATATATCCCCAGCAACATAGATTTGGTATAGTAGAGTTTTGAACAATTGTGAGAAAAAGCATTGTCTCTATATTCATATTTCCAATTGGCTGAAACATCTCTATGAATGTAGTCAGAAGAAAATACTGTAAGATATTTCATTAAGTACTGATTGCTTTCGCTAATCTTAACCTTAAACATATATATTACCCTTTTTAACTACCAATGTAAATAGCACATTCATATATTATGTAATGGCCTGAAGGGATACTGTTGACCTATTTTGATAATAATTAACCAACCTAAAAGGAAATAAGCAGTTATACAGGAAATGTGGTTTAAAAAGTTTTTGCCTGCTTGTTGAGCAGAAACACAATTGCTTAGTGAGAGGACTTGACGGCTACCATTTAGCCCTCTTATGCCAGCAAATCCTTCTGTGCTTGAGAGACTGCAATTCAATTTCTTACACTTCCTGGACATCAGTCACTACAGTCACAATGGTGACAACTCCTGACTTCAAAGTTCTGGGGAAAGGAGGCAAAATCTTTTAACCATTCCTTCTTTCAAAGAGTAGAATCGTTAAAGAGGTCAGGAAGACTAGGGAAAAGGAACGTAGGGCATCCACAGCCAACACCCACCGCTCTGTCTACAGACTGCAGGGCTCAAAATCCATCACAGAGAACCCTGCAGGAATCCTACCAGGGCTAGTCCCAATTGCGTAGGTATATTTCTTTGGGGGAAGAACACAATCAAAATCTATGGAAATTGCAGCAATGAAACAAGGGCCATCAGTTACATAAAAGAGCAGGAAGGAAATATGTGAATTTTAAAATGTATTTTAAAATATTCTACTTTTATAAAATCCATTGGATTTGAAGTAAATTTAATTAAAGCTTCTTCTCTAATATTAAAGGAAAGAATAAGCAAAAAAGAAACTCAGGTTCCTTACCAAACACTTCTGCTAGATGTATGGTTGTGAAAATGAAGCCAAAGACTATCTAAATTCAACATTAACTTCATAGCCTATTTTAAGGTTCTGAGTGATTGAACAATGAAAGTACTCCCATTTCTTTACATAACATAAATGCTGCGTTTACCTGAAAATCAATTGGAGATATCAAATCACATGATGTATCATCACCAACATCATCTTCCTTTACTTCCTAAAATCAAATTAGCATGCTCACTAATTAATATATATATATACATATATATATTATTTGGAAAAATATCTATCTCCTCACATCTGTTACTAACAACAAATACTACAGAAAGTCTTGGTAACTGTCTCTATAAGGCAGTTTTCTTTTCTAGCAAAAGGAAAGTACAAAGTCCTTGACAGTAAAAACTGTGAACTAACAAGACAAAGGACAGAAAGTGATAGGGAAGATCATTTGGGAGAAAATTTTGAAGATTGAATTGCCTTTCAGAGTCCATTTAGAATCCTAAAGTAATTGTTTTCAAGGTAACCTTTTGGAAACAGAGCCCTGGTAATTTCTTCAGAGTCTTCTGTCACTGCACTGTGTACAGGATTGAAGAAAAATTTACCTTCAGATAATTTGGGTCAATTAATGTTACAAGTCATTTTTTTAGTTTTCCCAGAAGCCTCAGTCCTTCAAACATCCCAACATTCCATACCTTTTTATTCATCTATTTCTATCATGTGAATCTCTTTTTCCTCATATTTTCATTCCAGAGTTCCACAGGATTGATTGTGTAGCTTTGTCCCAATTCCTGAATCAGAACTTAGTGAAGACAAACTATTATCATCATACTCTCTGATATGATTGCTCTCTGTGTAAGTCCCAGATTGTATTAGAATTTTTTTTCTGTATGATATTCTATTGTAAAGTCTCATGGGTTCATATATACCTTAGCTCAAATGCAGGATTTTTCAGGAATAGTAATTTTCAGTTATTTTATTTTTATGAATGTGCAAGTCTGTAAACACCCTTCTATACCTTTAAAGGTTCAAGTCACATTATTTTGTGCATGATAAAGTTTTCTGAAAAACACAACACTGACACAACAATGGATGCCTGCACAAGACCTGACCAAAAAATAAGACAGGAAGTGGGAGAGAGACTAGTAAGGAAGAAGTATGAAGTATTATGAAGTGACAAGACTCTCAGAGGGGATTATGTTCACAATATATTTAATACCTGTATGAAATTATCAAAAATAAATTAAAAAATATGTTAAAACTCATCCACATCTCTTGATTCATCTTCTACTTGTTACAATCCAAAAGGAACATCACCCACACGATTGAAGGGCTGATAATTTGCTAATTTCTTAAAATGCTAACAATTGAGAGCTTTTTGGAATATAAATTATTAACTTATTTTTTTAATTTTATGCCACTGTTGCCAAGAAGTGAAACTTAACTGCATTTCACAGTTTTGTTTATTGAATACTAAAAGTTCTTTTAGAATATAAAGGAGTGTTGAGGCTTAAAACTGAAACAAAGGAGAGTTTTAAATTTCGTAGAAAACGAAGAATGGAGCGAGGTGATTCTTTTATTATGTTAAAAAACTTGGAATTATTGCTTGTAAAATTATGAAAGTATGTATGTGTGTTATATAATTTTGTGATAGTATGTTATCAGAACAAAAAGAATTTTGAGTAGTTTTCTTAGGAGAAATGAGGTTTCAGATACTGCTAAAAAATTGTCTATGTGAGATTTCAGATAATCAAGATGGAAGGAATCTAGCAGCTGAATTTTAATGTCTAGGCGATCATCCTCTGCTGGTCAATCAGCCATACTCTTGGTGAAGTCTTTCCCTGAGAAGATCAGAACTGAGGCTGTCGACTGAAAAATGATCTGTTGTGTTGGGTATTTTCTAACTTTTGGCTAGAACTTCACCATGTAGCTGTTACCTCTAAATTGGAACATGTCTCTTGAACCTTGTTAAAAAAATGACAGTTCATGAAACTTCATGAGATCTAAAAGAATCAGGAAGATGCTTTATTAGAAGATAGCAGCAAGTATTTGCAAGGGGAGAGGAAATTTTTGTTAGAAGAGGAAATTACAAATGGTACCAAGAACTCCAATGATGTATGATATTCTATTGTAAAGTCTCTTGTGTTCATATGTACCTTAGCTCAAATGCAGGATTTGACCAATCATTTCCCAGCCAGTGGGCTTTTTAGTCCAGGGCTTGGGCACAACATTTACTGTCTGCTGTTAACCTTTTTCATGGGGATGAAATGAAATAGTCTCTCTAGGAAATGTCAACCAACACAGTAGTCTTTGTTCTTCAGAGGACTAGTGTATCATTTTCTACCTGGAAGGAAATTGAAGCTTTGAAACAGATGATCCTGTTTAGTGAACAGTTGTAAAGATAATAACAAAGAAAACACTTGTTATGCTTAAAATACTTAAATATTTATGATATTTAAATATAATATTCACGATATTTAAAATATGTGTGAAAATAGAGATTTAAAGCAGTGTGATGGCAATTATAATAAAGATCAAAATAATACATCTGGGAACACTGAGGGATTCTTCCCTGAGGGAAAAAAGGTTTTACATATATTTCAAAGGAAATAAACTTTATATTCCAAAGATATGTAATATGTTACAATAAGAATCATAGTGAAAGTGCCAGTAGTGAAATGAAGAGAGATTTTTTATTTGCTTTCATATCATTCACCCCTAAATATCTAAAGGTGAAAAAATATATTAAGAAGATATATCTAAATACTAAATATATGTTTGTTTAAGGCTTATGAGTTTTTCAAAAAAAGATAAGTTCATAAACACGGATTCTCTTTAACCACTTCATTTTATAACATATTTTTTAGATTTTGAAAGGCTTGAGTTTGAAGGCTTTCAAGTATTTCTCATTAATACATACCAGTGGGAGATATTGTCTTAACAATAAACATGTTAATTGGGCTTAGCTGACAGCTGAGAGAGAAAGTTATATAATAGGGGTCACAAACTCTGAAGCCCACAGAGGCCAGGCTGTTAACATAAATGGAGAAACAAGCCCAATGCAAGCGCACTGCAATCCTGATTGGAGAAACCTCTCTGAACTAAGAACCACCTTACTTTCTAGAGGGGAAGCTCGTTTTCAGCCCTTGTCAATCAGGGCCACCTGGGAAGGCAAAGTTAACAGTTCTGGAGTTTCTAATTGCTTCTGAGAAAACCTGCAGATTTCATTGAGATATTGATGTGGTTGATGACTGCCTAAAGTACAAGCTCAAAGCAAAGCGTGAAAGGGTTATAGAAAGATTGGAGTCAAAATTTTGTGAATTCTGGTACATAGCAACAGAATGTTATACAGAAGCTAGTAATTTGCGTAAGTGTTAGAAGTCGGCAGTTCACTTAGTGTTATAGTTAGTTACCTTGCACGTTGCCCATAAATACATAACAAAACAGTTTAAGGGAACATGGTTTATTTTCTCTTATGATTGTCCAGTTACAGCTCTTCGCTAGCTTGATAAAACAGCATCATTATCCCCAAGGTCCCAGGGAACTGCCCACACTATATCCACCTAACAGTTGAGAGAGGGACAATCCTTACTTGCCACACCAGCATGTCTGAAGTACATAGGATGACAACTTTCTCAAACAGTTCCTAACATTTTATTCACCTGCCTGGGAACTAATCCCACCACCATGGCCTCTGCCTTCCCTATCAACTAGACAATATCCTGCTGGCTCACTCTGGGCTTAAGACAAGTACTAATTCTCTGCACATGTGGTCAGACCTCAGCCATTAAGTTGAAACCTGTATTTATGACACTTAGCAAGCAAAGGAAAAGGAGAAAGGCAAAGTGATGAGAAGTATATTTCAGATTCCTATAATGTGTGAAATGTTGCCACTGCTAATAAAAAAAATGAGTACTACAGTTTTCATTTTTACCCAAATATTCTTCCTAATTTCTCAATGCATCACATAGCAATTCTGTCAGATAGCTGACAGTGAGACAGCTTTAAACTCTGATAAAATATATCAATGTGTTCAGTAGGGACTATTTGTGTTCCTGAAAAAAAAAAAAAAAAAAACAGCTCTGAGGTTTGTATCCATAGTAAATATCTAAATGTTTAACAGGGACAGCATGCATATGTGTTCATACCTGCATGCATATTTGCCTTCTATATTTCAGAACACAGTTTGATCCTCAACTAATGCACATAAACTCATGCTACTATTGTTTTTTGTGTTCCTTTTTATGCTGTGATGTACCGAATATAAAAAAAAGGAAATCATCTACAGTTTTATTTAAGATTCAACATTGGTAACCAGAGCAAAAATGGAATTTGTTTTCTGCATTCTTCAAAATTTAATTAATTAGTCATTAATTTTATTAGAGAACAAATTGGAGGAAATTTGAATGGTATACCACATCTTTGGAAGAAAAATGCATGTGACTAGATGGTGCTATTGGGAAATTTTGGTTATTAGATGTAAGATATTTTACTTGTTTGCAGAAATGTATATTTTGATATATGCAAAATATTTCAACAAAATAGCAGAGAGATAATTTCAGTATTTTCAGGCTCCATTCATGAGAATAATAAATATTGAGGTCCCATTCATACCAAAGGACAATTTTTCTCTCTCTGCTAAATCATTCCTCTTGCCTTCTAGTAAATCTTTACTTGCACTGCTGGGTCAGATAATGTTAAAATCCTTACTTGCTTAATGCTTTATTCTTTCGTTTTGAGTAGTCACACATGTGACTGTAAGGTAATAAAATAGCCTATTTGTCACCATACTTTATAGGAGGTATTGATTCTAAAACTGTATTTCAATTGGAAGGAACTGGCTGACGCTATGGAGATAGTTTTATTAATTTGTCTAGTTATGAATAGAGAGCATTGCATGTAACCAACTACACATGTAACACTGTAACACTGTTATGAAAAGATAAAAGAAATACAATAGGTGATTAGAGTTTCTAAGATCAGCAGTTTTCAGACATCAGAATTGAGACAGCTGTAGAAGAATGACAGGAGATAGGAGAGAAGTTCTAAGTAAGTTAAGGACTGTAGTCAGAGACCAGCTGTCCACTCACTGGTCCATATTTAGTGGTTTTCTTGTTATCTCATTACCTTACAATACTTCCCAATGTTGAAATGTAAATACCCAGAGGTCCTGTTCCACAGTCAAAATGGGGATTTAGGAGATGATCCATTAACTAACTTGGTTAAACTTCTGGCTGTAAGAGTGTATCTGTTTACTTTTGGTGTCCTAGATAACAGCTTGATAGAAATCCTGCCCCCAGCAATGTTTGCCTAGGTTGCTTCCCTATGTCCCATGTGGATGAGGGCCCTGCTACAGCCTGAAGTCGCACATTGTGAAGCTGATTCTGATCACCAGAGTTTCAAGAAAAACTCTTTGTTTCACAGATACAGCCCAGAAAATGATCTCTTGGCCTCCATTTCTGCCTTTGGTCAGGCAAACCAGCTGGCCTCAGGCATTAAACCTGTCTTATAAAGTTTATATGTTACTTGCGATTCACTGAAACTTTCTAAAAATGAATATTTTAGGGTATGAGCTTATATTTTTGAGAAATATTGTGTCTGTTTTTGGTATCTGCTAATTGATATCTAGTAAAAATCTTTGAACAACATTCATACTGAAATCTCACATAAGATTACACAAGTTCATTTTTATATTGGAAATATGCCTTTATATATAGAAGAACAGTTCAATAACTAATCCCATCAATTGTTATTTTTATGTAGGAGAGTTTCAAGGCAAAAATTTTAAAAGGGTTCAATAAATAATCATGAAACAGTCTATATTATTACACATAATGCAAAATATAGCAAATTTCTCTAAAGCTTACTTCCACATTATTAAGTGTATTAAAAGCCAGTGGTTAGCTGTTTAAAAATTTAAACATTCCCTGTGGCTAACACTGTTGTTTGAATTTGGCTCCTCTCTAATAATAGAACCCTGACACAGTTGAGTGTGTGTGTAGAAAACTATACCTGCAGACATACATAGTTCCAAGCGGTAAGATGTAAGCACAAATTTCACAAGTTGAGCTTCTGGGATGTCTAATTTGATTCCCTGATGAAAGGAAAAGTCTTATCAACCACCTTTGCCATTTACCCTGTACTTTCTTTATTTCTGATACAAAACTTGATGCCTGCAGTGCAGTTATCAACTCACAGCCAAGGGAATAAAATATACTGGCTAAGAATAGCAGCACAGGAAGACAAAGGAGGCTGAGACTTGAGTACCAACTGAGGATTTCATTTTTTATTTTTTATAGAATATCATATTTACATATTTTTTCTTTTGCTTTGTGTTTTTCAATAGCGTCTTACTCTGTGGCAAAAAAAAAAAAGGTCACTTCAAATTCAAGGTGATATTCCCAAGTATTAGGTGTATATCATCATGCATGGCATTCCATTCTTTTAATGCTTTTCTTTTAACTACTTGGAACATGAGAAAGACATGCCTAACAGTCCACTTGTACCATTGTTTGCCTTCCTATGAGATTTTTGCTCCACTAGCTGAACTATATCCTAATTTGCCATTGCTTTCATTATAACCAACTATAAGAGAACCAAGCTTTTTGTTAATGCTCTTTCTTTATATATACTTACTGTATACCCACACCAGAATGTCAATTATGTATACTGTTATCCATAAGTGCACATGGGAAGATGGTTTCAAATTTCTGAAGGATCTCATAATTGACAGGAGCCCAAGATTATAGCATCTATATAAATTTCATACATTTATGCTTTTAGAGAACTCAACTAATAACCAGAATGAATGCTTTCAGAAAACCACTGACAATAATTTATAGGAGAACTGATACAAGAATATTTGTGAAAATAAGTAGTTTAGGTGCTGAATACTTTGCCATGTGCCTGGTTGTGATGCCCCAATGAATTGTGAGCTATGTAACACAAGCAGCTGCTGACACTGAGTCAGCACAATTAAAACTTTCATCAGTGATGAACTGGGAGCCCTTCCTTTGCGAGATGGTGCATCTACTCACAGCATAGTTGAGATAGGAGTGAGGGCAGAGTGATTGTAAGGCTATGGGATTGAATGATTCTTGCCAAATGTGGCTGGTGTTCTAATATGTGACTAATAAAGGTGTGAAATGACTTACAAGCTAATAAAACTAAAGCTTCAAAGCCACTGCCTACTATACACAAATCATATTTTATAGTGGAAGTGCAGGAAACACCAACTATAAACACATGGATTGGAAATCATTGTTTTGTTTGTTTGTTTGTTTGTTTTAATAGATACAGTCTTAATAAGTGATATTAGCAACATGATGGTAAAGTCCCCAGGAAATGGTAAGATTCCTGGGCAAGGAGTCTCTCTTGTGTGTGAAAAGAGATGGCAGATTTTATAGAATAATTGCCAGAAGCACTTGGCAAACTCTAACTGATGGGCCTTTCAAATATAAAATAATGAAGTGTGCTAATGTCATACTATGTTTATAGTCAGAGACATGCAGCATGATTGAGACGCATAGAAAAAAGTAGGCCTCATTGTGTTTACACAGGTTCTTAAAGAGTTGAGTTGTGGTTTTCTATAATCCTAGGTCAGTAATCTTAAGGACTGTTAACTGATTTCATGCTGTGGTCTTAATAAAACTATCAGTTCTGGACAAACACAGACTACTGCTCACTTCAGTTGATGCTAGAGGCTGTGGAAGAACTTAAAAGTATCATGCAGTTGAAAGCACTCTGAAATTACAGAAGTTGCTTAGGTTATTTAGCTTACTAGTTTCCAGTACTCCATATGTGAAGGACAGATTACAATTATTGCAGTATCCAAAAATATCAAAAAGCATCAAAATGGAAGCTAAAGCACTCAGATATACATAGGATTAAAAAGATACTGAATAAATATAAGATTCTCTAAAGTGAAATAAATGAGCAGCTGTCAAGGGTGATATTGAAATAAAAATTAAGAAGGCATAGATGGTGGATTGGGAGTTGTCTTCTAAAAAGTTAAGATTTCTTATTCAACTTCTGCAACTGAACTGTATTAACAGTATGAAATTCAAAATACTGAAAGGAGGAAAAAAAGAAATTAAGTACACAGGAGGAAAGACTTTACTATGATATCTCAAGTATCTTACCAAATGTAGAAATGCCTTATTTACATAGAAAACTACAATGAGAGAAAGAAAAAATATATTGCGAAGATAGATAGAGCCTGAATCTGATAACCAAAGACTGGAAAACTATCTTAATACTTTTGTTGATGTTAGTGGAAGGAAGTGGCAGCTGCTGAGGGAATAAACACAGTTCTGGCCAAGTTTTCCATGTTTTGCTTTAGTTTACAAAGACATCTGGTAGCCATTTCCCTAGTCTCTGAATAAGTAATTGAAGTTGACATATTTGGTAGTTGGCAGAATCTCTAGATTGGATTCTTAATGTGCAGAGCAAAGGATATCATAATTCATCAACTTAAGGAAAGGCCTCTTCAACTGTGTGCAACTAACAAATTTCTTATAATAATACATTGTAGGCATTAGACAGAGGCAGAAATTAGTGTAACTTCTAAGGATTTATGGATGAATGTCTTTTCCATTTGATTCACCAGGATAACTACTGAGGGAATGAGAATGATCAAAGAATTATAGGCTTAGACACTGATGCTATCAGACTTAGAAATCTTGGGACACACATGCAGGTTTTTGTTTTCCTCGATGAATGTCTTCATCTATTATCATAATACAGTTTTAGATATCTATACATTCTCATGACTCATCTTTTCTGTAAGATCATTTTAATTTTATGACTTGTAATGAAATAAAGTGAAGTGGGCCATGTAAATATCTCACAAAGCGTCAAGTTGATCTGACATGGATGACACTGTATTGACTATTTTAGAAAGATCAGATAGGACTGGAGAGCTGGCTCAGGGATTAAGCCTCTGCCTTGCAGGCAAAGGTCCTGAATTTGGATCCTAGACCCCACGTATGGACGCCAGGCGGAAGCGGGGGCGGCCTGCGTTTCTGGTCCTGGTAGGGCGGAGCCTGTGAATCCCAGGGCAGAGTAACAAGGAGGAGGTGGAGGTGGTCCATGGTGGTTCCCGAATTCGCCCGTTCTACACACGCGCACACACACACACACACACATACGCGCACACACGCACAATTGAATAATAAAAAAAAGATCAGATATTGGATCAGACAAAAGGTATTGATTGAATTCATGGATCCTACACATGGGCTTCACCTTTGAAAAATCTTAAAGTCTGCAATTTCCATAAAATTTTAGTGATCAATAATTTTTAATTAATAAGAGAATGTCAAAAACTTAAAAACGTAATTCCTCATTTGCGTCTGTTGTTGAACTTAAAAAAACTTCGAATTTATGAATTATATTTCCCTTTATCATGGATCATCTATTTACATTTCAGTAAAACTAAGGAGCAGATATTCTATTATTGTCTCTAATGTCACGAATTCTTCAGTATTACTCAAAATAAAAGAAGAGGGGTGTAATTACATAAAATAATTCATACCTATAAAGAGACATATCTATAAAATATGTCAGAATATGTTTAAAGTTTTGGTGAGTCATAAACACTTGTACTAACGTAGTAAAAAATCAATTTTAAAATTATGTGCACTAAAACAATCGTATGATTCTTGAGAAAGTAAGAATGCTTACAGAATTGCCAGACTTCCAGAAACCTCTCTGACCTTTGGATTTCTTACTCATTGGGAGCCAATGTCTTGCTTGCACAACTTGAAACCCTGGAGTATACAGTGTATACTTGGTTTCATGAGAGCAACTGAAATAAAGTGTTATATTATTCACATTGACAGAGTTATAAAAACAAAATGCAAGGCTGACATTTTTGAAAAACTATTGCCAAAAGCCATATATAAAGATTTTCTATTTTTAGCAGAACTTAACTGTGACTACATAGGTGGATCTCAAAGGAATAATGGCTTTTTAACTCTTTTAGCCTAATAAAGACAAGAAGTCTGAGTTTCAAAACTGTCTCCAAAGTAGGTAATTGTGATATACATAATTATCTTATTAAATATTTGAATACTTGTAATTGTCATCTGTGTTGCTTCAGAATATTCACAGCAGGGCTGGAGAGGTGGCTCAGGGATTAAGATACCTTCCTCCCAAGCAGAAGGTCCTGAGTTTCCTATCCCAGATCCCACATAAAAATGCCAGGCACAAACAGCAGTGTCTTCCATTTCTTGTCCTGGTGGGTGGAGCCCTGGAAATCTCAGAGCAAAGCAAAAGTGTGTAAAAGCAATCCAGGATGATTCCAAAACTGTTCCTTGGTCCTCTACAGTGACACACAGTTCTCTCTCTCTCTCTCTCTCTCTCTCTCTCTCTCTTCTTTCTCTCTCTTTTTTTCCTCTCTCTCTTAAGCTCTCTCACACACATACACAAATAAATAAATGCATAAATAAAGTTAAAAATATTCATAGCAAATGGAAATATTGATAGTGTGACTTAGGAAAAATACTGTGGGATGTACACTCTGAGTGCTTCCAAATCCTTCATCAATATGAACCTTTTTATTATCAGTTTCTTCAGAGTTTTAAAATACATAGTTATTCTCCTTGTTTTTCCATTATCTATACACTGCTTGAGTCGTTTTCCATATTTTCCATTATTATTTTGAAAACATTTTTCTGCAAGTATCCTGTAGCCACTTGGTTATCCTGATTCATTTCTTATGCATTTGAGCTCATGTAATTAATTGTGTTAGTTAAAGGTGCTCATGATCACAAACTGTTTAGATTGATGCTAGACTGAGTAATTCCTGTCAATCGAAGTACATATAAAATGAACGAACAAAATGTCTCACTTTTTCTTAAATTATTATATCATGCTTTCATAACTACTATAATGGAATGATCAGTATTTGGATACAAAAATATCATTTTATATAAGTAAATTACTTTCATATGGAATATTTTTGCTATGTATTGACAACAAAAGTTGGTTGCTTGCCTACTTGCTCTCACATCCTGCTTGTGATTCCACCTTCCCTGTTGGCTTCCACTGCAGTCAACATTCTTCCCTGACAGAACCCAGTTTCTTCAGCCTTCCAACTGGAATTAAACTCAATATCCCTGGAGGGATCTTGTTGGGCAGCAAGCAGCATTCTTGTAAGCCCATCTAATAAATCCCCTTTCAATATGTATTCATTCTTTCAATACATTTCCCACAGAGAACCTTGACTAATGAAGTGGAGAGAAATCATCCCTTCCACAATGATGAGGAATATAAAATTTGGCTAAGGTTACTAATATTACATATAAGTCATAAATCATTAAAGTATTCTAAGTAGCAATTATTTACATGTAAATATTAACCTAGTATTATCAGTGAATACTAACCTAGTAATTTTGTCCAATAACAGCAGAAATTCTCTTACAAATACTTACTAATAGTTAGCTGCTCTTATGGAAAGAGGAGTAAACTTCATTTTAAATATTAGATACCAAGTGACTTTTCATTTCACAAAACTTGAGTGGAAACTAGCTATATGACTTATTCAGCATTTTTTTCTGATGAGATCTATAGAAATATATCATGAATTATTAATAATTAAATACATGTAGGTGATTGTATATAGAACATGACAATTCTTCACTAAGATGGTTGAATTTAAACTTAAGAAAGCACACATCTGTGACACAAAATAAGTATTTTAAAGGAGAGATTTTTCAAAGAGAGCTCACATTCATTCCTACTTAGTGTAGAGTGTTATCTATATTCACAATTTTAAAATAGGATCTTAATATTAATTTCTGGATCATGAATAAAATATAGTTCCAAAGGTTCAAGAATACTTCAGTCTACTTTGAATATATCACTTTTGTGTGTTTTTATATATTCATTCAAGTAGATATAAAAGTAAGTGAGGTGCATATATCATGCATGCATAGTCAGATTGATAGCAAATGAAGCAAATTTCCAATTTTTTTAGTCTTAAAGGTATTGCAAATTTTCAAAATCACATTGGTTCGATGTTTTATGAGGAATATGGCAATAGAAGAGTCAATTTTTTGATACTTATGTAGTCAGGCTTACAGAAGGAAGTGCCAATTTGTTTTAAGCTCTGTTATCCAATATTTAGATTAAGTCCAAACACCTGATGTTGAGAGATTGCAAGCCTCAAAAATTTAAATCATAATATTGAGAACACAGGACATGCTGGCTTTGACAAGAAGGAAACAATAGACAACATCTGTTGCTTTTGCTTCCAAATTCTATTAACTCTTTTGTTAAAATAATCCTTTATATATTCATCTTCTTCCAGAAAAAAATTTATACTGAAAAATTTGCATATCACATGCACAATCAATACTTCTAATCATTTAATTCTAAGCTCTCCCAGCTATCTAATGGCACACGATTCAATTATGTCAGTTTTTTCATCTACCTTACTGGTTTACTTCGTTGATTTTTTTTCTGACATGCAGATAGAATGAATTTCTCCTTATATCATAAGAAATTTCATACTGAAATCCATTCTTCATTTTCCTTCTTTTGTTTTCTCCTGTCCCTCAATACCCAGCACATGAGCTGTGAAAGCCTCTTCATTCGATATTTAATTTGCCTGCTGAATGGTCCCATCATCTTTTCTCCTGTGCTGTTCTCCTTGTTCGGTGGCTCATTCTCTCATAATGGACTTTATTAATTGCCTTGTAACGCAGGCAGTCAGTCCCTTCTCTTCCTCAGTCTATCAAACACAGTACAGGCAAATTAATCTTCTTAAACTATGGTGTTGATCATGTCACTCTATCTTCATTGATTTTTTTGCCCTGTCTGGAAAAGAAAGTAGATTTTTTTGGCTTAGCATTTAATGTCTACCACTATGAATAATTATTTTCTACATTTTATTCATATAATCAAAATTTGTTATGAGACACAAATGATAATGAATGTTGGTTGTTTCAGATAAAAAAGACCAGACCTCGTTCTTTAAAAATTCTCACTAAGTGCTTAGAGAATTAAATATATATAGGGTTACGTCTCTTTATAGAAGATAGTCTTACATTATAAGTAAGAATAACTAATGCCATCTCAAAAATCATAAGATGTATTTGATTCAGGTGTCCACGTTTTTACCAATGGTAGATGTCTGTTTATTATAAATTCCCTATAAATTATTTAAATTGTACATGTACTTTCCACACATATCAGTATTCCATTTTTATAAACAGTGTCTCTCTTAAACTGAAAAACAATCGATCTATCTCTATGAAGTTACTTCCCATTTACCATTATATAAACTTGACAAGGAATCCAATTTATGTTCTGTAACTTTATAAAACCCCTGGAGGTCTCAGTACAATGCTTCATATTTAATGAAAACTCAATAAACTAATGTTGAATAAATTTAAAACATGTAAAATGAGGTCTCTCTCTGATTTAAATTTGCATATCTTTGATTACAATTGAGTATAAATGTTTGCTTTGCTTTTGTTCTTCACAAGCTTTTCTGTTCCAGAATAAAAATATAGTCTTTGTATAAGTTATGGTTTGAAAATAAAATGTCAACATATTTTCTACAATGAAGCCTAGCTCTCTAGCAAATGGTGCTGTTTGGGTATAGGTTAAAAACCTTTGGTAAATACAACATGCCTAAAAGAAGTAGATGGATAGAAATGATTCCTTGGGGTTATATCTTATAGTAGCTCTATCTCTTTCTCTCTCCATTTATCATCCTTTTCTCCTTCCACCATTCCCATGAACCATAAGGTGAAAATTCTCTGAATTTCACTGCACCATAGTCTGAGAATCAGTAGAATAGCAGACTACTTCAAAAATTGTGAAATAAAGAAAACATCATGCCTCTGTTTAAGTTGTTCTTTCAAAAGTATGGCCACAAAAGAACAAAAAAGTTAAGGAAGTAAGGAAGAAAGGAAGAGAACAAAGAAAAAATAAAAACAGAATGAATGAAGGGAAAATAAGAAAAAGAAATAAAAAGAAAAGGGTGGAAGAAATAAAAGAAATATTTTTCTACAAATATCTGATACTTCATTTGAAAATTAAAAATTAAAGTATCTTAATTTTTCTTTGCAGTTACATAAATAATATATAATTTTTGAAACTTTAAAATAAACATTGAAGATATATAGTTAAGAAGCAAAAGCTAAAAATCCATAATTCAGATCAATATAGCATCAACATTTATTTCTATTAATATCATATATATTTTCATATTCTCTGTCACTGTACTGCATGGCTATGTGCATATATGGTATGTACAAATGCAATAGAATTTGTTTTTTAAAAAAGATAACTTCTTTTAAATTATTTAACAAAAGTATACTTTAAAATGTTCATGTGCTGTGCCAATATTTTTTGATTTTCTCTTTAATTTTTTCATAATTTCAAACAATCATAAAATACAGCAAACATCAAGCACTTAATAAAATTTTGAATTTTGTAGATTTACTTCTACTGGGACTTATTTCGGAAAGATTTTTTAAATGTATTTCCAACTTATTTTAGACATGTAATATGCCAGATTTGAAGCATAAAAATCGGCAGAATTTGGTGCTAAAGGTTTACTTGGTATTATGTTTAATTGCTAAGTTTAGTAGACAGATTTAAGCAGGTTCATGATACCTGGCTCCTATTGCGTACTGTAGACAATTCTTTTTCTGTAGTTGGAACTTATGACTAGAGTTAAATTCTCCTTTTTTTGATAGTTAATGGTATGAATGATCACGGGACAGTCACATTACTCTGGATGTAAGAGTCCTTTGCAGCAGATGGGAAGGTTTCCTTTTAGCTGTGAGGTGCTGCCTCACCTTGGGGGAGATAGCTATGTGTCAGAGATGTGTTCAGAGCTGAGAATCTCAATCTTATAGTACCAAAAAAATGAAAGCCACTGTCATCCCATTCTTGAAAGAGAATCCAGAGCTTTATGTGTGAGATTGGAGTGCCAGATGCTATACTATGCAGGCCACAGTTTTCATTATTTCAAACTACTACATTGGTTTAAATTTATTATAGGACAATGAAATATACATCATTTAACAAGACATAAGACTTTTATTTCTTTTAATTGTGCAACATTTAAGAAAGAAAAGAACAAAGGTAAATTACGAAAATTATCCAACTGCCAATTAAGATGCAGAAACTTAAATCTTCACAATGAAAAATCAAATCTGAAGAGTCACACTTTTAAACACATCAGATGATTATAGCATAAGAGTATGAAATCTGAGTAAATTTACATAGGAAGTAAGTGTATGCCTAAGATTCAGAAAATTTAATTTGGAGACACTTTCCCATATAATGAGCTAGTCAAATGAAACTTGTTTATTTACTTAATTTAATTGACACTTCTTTTTCTCCATTTTGAAACAAAATAAAGTGCACTTCATGAACCACATGAAAGAGACAAAATAAGTGCAAAAGTGATATTCATATAATATTCATGTAATATTAAATGGATAGAAAAATATATCAGGATGAAAAAGATTTTGAGATGCAATCCTACAAAAAACATATCTATATAAGTCCATATATCATTTTACAATGCAAAATTATAAATGTAAGGCATTTGTATAATACATATTTCAAAATTCTTGAGATGATATTTGCAAAACTTTAAACCCTTACATATGAAATATACTGAAATAGTTGCTACATATTGCATGACATTTTTTAATATATATTTATAACAATAAATTTGCTGTTACAAAAATGAGAATGACATGGAATTTTTAATTTGACAAAGATTTCTGGAGAATTTAAAAGAAAACTAAATTTTAAGAGGATAACATGATACTTATATTTAAATTCCAATAATTTTAATACTCACCAATAATATTCTAGATGACACTCCATCTTTAGAAGTCTAGATTTGTAGCTGATGAAATTTTAAATTAGGCAAATTAATTACATAATATTTTAACATGTATTTTCTTGAATAAATACTGAAATCATTGGTTAAAGGACAGAATCATCACTGAGTCAAACAGCAGAGTGCAAATGTGGCACTTCTCCATGAAACATTCCTGTAATATGAGAGAAAATATTGAAGTAGAGACTTTGAGGTCTAATTTCTTTTAATTTGTCTCCTCAGAAGGCAATGCAATGATTCTAATTTATAGCAATAATCTCTTATATGATTAAATAATAGTAGATAACTCAGGAGAGTTTACAGTAGTTTATGATGCAGATGTGAAGTAGAATGTAAACAGCAAGTCTTGCAGTCCTGCAACACCAGTTATTTTCTTGAAGCATACCTCTACAGTCATTAATTGTTCTTTCAAGATTTGTTTCTGGAGAATAATTTACAAGAAATAATTACCATTGTAGTTAAACTTTAGAATAAAGCTGAAAATTATTATACCTTAGGAAAAAACATAGATTTCTGCAATTAGAATGGGGAGGGTCCAATAGAATTATGACAAAAAATATATGCACCTTCCTCAAACTTCAATACACAGAATCACACAGATAAATCATTAAAGAAGAAACAAATTCACCATCCAACCTGTGGCAGATGGTCACAGATGTTAACTTGAAAATAAGAATGGAGTCTTTATTCATCGTACTATGAAAAGGTATCTGGTTGAGTAAAGCCTCTGAGCAAGCTTGTATTAAATCACATTATCAGTGTGGGGAGAGTCAACAGTGTGGGACCATTCACGGCAGAGAGCTGGTTCAGTTCTTTGTCAAACTGGCACATTAGAGAGTTTTACTCTCTCTCAGATCTTCTTGTGGATATGATAGAGGTAGTACCTTTGGTTCCTGAAGTTGGCATCATTCTTTTGCGATATATTCTGCAAGCTGAAACTGAGAATTCAGTTCTCCTTCTCTTTGATGGTTTGTTTCAAGTACTTGCTACAGTGATGAAAAATGAGACAGAAACAGAATTTATATGTAGACCTTGCTTTCAAAAAGCAAGACAACCAGTTGTGACTCCCACAAATGTTCTCTACACTCTCCAGTAATATAATTTTTGGAAAAACTCTGGGTTAAAGATTTCATCTGTGACATCTCAGCCACTCTCTAAAGACTTCTAAGAAATAATTTCATGTATTAATCTATAATTATTTATTTACTAGTTGGCTTCTAAATTTTATAAATTATGTACTATTAGAATTTTTGCATACCAATTTATGATTAAACCCATGATAACATCAGCAACTCCACAATATTATTACTATGTTTATATTGTGTTATGCAATTAACCCATTCCTTAATTGTTTCTTTTATTACTTAAGTTTGCTTTTACAAAGCAAAAAAGAAATAGTTCATCAACTAAAGGTAATTTCAACCATTTCTTTGACCCTTTTCTCTCTTTTATTTCTCGCAGACACATGGCCGTTTCTGATTCCAATATCAGGTGGTCATTTGACTATGTGGGACACATCAACCTGGTGGGAATTGGCAGGTGTTACTACTAAAGAAAAATCTGACTGCCAGAGAGAAGTTCTCCAGAACTCTCTCTACCTACTGTTTTGCTGAGTAGGAGCATGTGTCAAGATGGAGGGTCTTTAGGATGGAAACATCTGGAGCCACTGAGCCATAACCTAGAGGAGAGCTGCCCTGAGAGCAGCTCAGCATCTGGCAGATCTTGTGTGAGTAAGAATATTTGCTGTGCTTGTCATTTCAGACTTTGAAGTTTATTACTATAGCAGAGCTTCATCTGTTTTAACTGAACTATGTGGTCGAGGCATTGTAGAAGTATAGTGATATGTAAAGATTTCAGGGAGTAATTTTTTGATGGATCTTCTCAATTTTTTGTTCTGCATATAGTAGTATCTAAACACAATTTATTTTGCTAAAACATACAACTAACTCCAGAATCACAGTCTAGTTGGAAACTCTGGGATTCTTGTGAGGGGTTGTCATCTGGCAGATGGCACAGATAGTGCCATTTATGGGAAATGATAATTTCCTTTTCTTATGGAAGTTTCAGCATCAAGAAAGACATCCTCTAGTCTTTTGTCCCGAAGTGCTCATAGGTAGAAAGCAACATTTTGTGACTGGAAAAAGGAAACATATATAGCTAAACTATTTCCACCTTTCTGCAAACACCTGCTTTCAAGACCAAACTTCACATAGGCAGTGCTACAAATGGAGCCAAAATTTTAGAGACCACAGTTTCAACTGGTGGATTCAGACTCTCAAACAATACACATGTGTTCTGGCTGAAAATAGAGATCAACTTAAAGGAATCTAGTTACCTTGAATACTTTGAATGCATTGGGATTCCATTTGTGATATTGGAAACAATTAATGCTTTTACTTTTCAGTCCCAGAACATTCTAGGATGAGTTCCTCTCCTCACTATTTTGTGGGCAAATGTTTTCCACATCTAGTGACTAGTATGAGAAGAATTGCATTGTAGTTTCCCTGTGATGCTCAAAACTTTTCTTTTTTCCAAAATGTATTAAAATTATGCTTTATTCATTGTCTTCCCATTCACATTCTCTGTTCATTTGGCTAATGGCTAAATAAAATTTTATTTACATTTTTTTGGATTCACTGGAAAAAAAGAGCATAATCAGCTAAGTACTCTAATAATTCCTTATAGCTTAGATTTTTATTCTTATTTTACAAAAATATAGTACAAGTCTAGGGATATATACATTGCTAAACTGCCTTATAAGCAAAAGTACCAAAGTTCAGTCTGGTCAGATTCCACATAAAGAAAGAATGTCAGCCTTGGATCTCCAGAAGCACACACACATACACACACACACACACACACACACACACACACACACACAAACACACACACACACACTTTCACACATGCAAAGTAACATAATAAAGAATATAAATCTTGCATTATTTTTTGACAATTGATAAGTTATGGGATATTCTGTATTTATTTCATTACCAGGCAAACATGGCAGCCCCTTTTGATATTACATCCAGGAAGACAGAGCTAGGGAACATCCGTGCAGGAACGCTAGCCACAGTAACCCAATAGGGAACCTTTAGATTTGATTAGAGATCCAAACTCAAAGGCATAAGGTGAAAAGAGAGATCAAGGATGATTACTGATGTCAACCTTAGGCTTTTGTATGCATGCACAATCACATGTAAACTTGTCTTCATGTGCATATGTACCCTTATTCACGCAACAAAGCACATAAAGCCTGTATCCATTGAGACAAATAGGAAAAAAAGACCATTCATTAGATTTAATATTTCTTTAAAAAACATTTTGAAATGGAAATGCAAGGATTATTAATTTTTATATACACGATTTTAACACAGATTTATATCTCCTGCTAGTTTGGCATGTCAATAACTTCATTGGATTTAGTTTTTTCTTACAGTATAAATTGGGTCCATTTGAATATATTAAGGACTGGATTGGGAAGGTGGGTCAGTGGTTAAAGTCATTTTCTCATAAGTCAACAGATCTGAATGTGTATTCCCAGAGCACATGTAAAAATTATAGGACATACATGTTGGTGGTCTGCAATTCTGATTCTGGAAAATAGAACCTAGGAAATCCTAGATCAACGCAATCCCTGATGATTCCTGATGTCATCTTTGGAACCCCACAGGTGCACAAATGTCCTCTCACACAGAAAAGTGAATAAATAAATAAATAAAATTAATCGAGTCATAAATAAAAAGTTGATAATTTGTGAAATAAACTGAATTTAATGATTATGAATGATATAAGTACAGTAATATCTATATATATATGTTCTAAAACTGTCTAGAAATTTGAAGATAAGAGAGTTAAACTGTTTTGTTTCCTTATTTAAGGAATGGAGACTGCAGCTATATTCAGTAAGTATCTGTGGAAATATGTTTAAGATGATAATTTTATTAATCAGAGTTGTATATGTTTCTTTTATTTACAATAATAAGTAATAGTGAAGAGTTTTCTTGACTGTTTATAAGTATAAAGTCAGTTAAATATACTTTAATTTCAGTATGACTATCAAACTTTTCTCTTAATTTTAATTCATGCTTCTTAATAGCTATAAATACTTCATTGTTTGATTTTATTTTATACTTTCCCTATTCAATTTTCCTGGCTCATCTTCCTTGGTGACCAAAGAATATTGCATCAATTCAAATTGGATTCACAAAGTAACGACATAATAAATGAACAATAAAGGTAATGGTGAGATGCGATAACCTGTATATTTATTTTATAAATGTATACCTTAACTACACGACTATAACATGCAAAATTTTACAATAGCATATTTTAACTTGGTCCTAATTCAGAAATGTTATTTAATATTTTCATAGTGCATTGAATCAAGAAATATCACCACCGTATATTAATAAACTAGAAATAACATCCAGTGCATGCATAATACAGTTGGTATCCCTAGGGGCAATTGCTTCAATTTGAAAAGTAAAAAAATGCCCATTATATATTATATATACATATATATGTATATTTATATATATGCAGAAAGAGTATTATATATAATCACATAGTACAGTTACACATATTAGATGTGCATAAACACTACATGAAAATACCTTGAGAACAAGAGATTATTGAATTTCATGTAATTAACAAAAAGCAAAACAACTAAATAGTCAAGAGTCTAGAGAGAATTACTTTTGTACAAAGCAATGTTTGCCATTGCAAAACGTGAAGCAATTTTCATGTTCTAGATGGTTTTAGCCATACAATGTTCATGTATGTGTTTAAACATTATTCCTCTGTGTGACTATGAGGAAGTTTCTAAAAGATATGTAAAGCGAAATCAATTTTCATTTGAATTTGTGGGTTGAGTGAAACAAACATTCTTACCAAGTACTGATCATCTAATTTACTGAGGATCTGCTTAGACTTAAAAGATGGAAGAAGGTTGGATTTGGAAACCCTGGTATATACTAAACAATATCTCCACCTGAGACATACCAATGAAGCAGTTTTAATTGTAAAATTTTAATGATATGTTCTTAAGCTCTTTTGCAATGGAGAAACCTATGATAGTAACTATCAAGACTGTTAGTTTGAGGTAGTATGGTATTGTTGGGGGATGGTTATAGGTCTAAGAGATTCAGGCTCAGAATGAGTAATCAGCCAAGGCTTTATTTCTCTCTGACTTCTTACCTATGCTGATCGCATTCCTGGCTCTTCACATTTCAAACCAATCATTGTTACCTGTCATTTCATTACATTTGGAAATTTCTTGGCCTTTAGATTATGACCTAGTGTAGAAAATTATATTGCATGAATTATGTAGCAGAACCATAATCAGCCCTAAGAAAAAATTTAATATTTGCATCCCTATATTTTTAATAACATAACATTGAATTAAACGATGTCTCAAATTTTGAAGCACTGATCAAATAAAATACATTTCAGTATACTAACTCAGTTAAGTATAAAACTTCAAAATCGAATTAATTTATATGTTATTTTAAATCACATAGGATTGATTGCAGAAATTGCTTTTATTATTATATTTGGAAAAATAACATTTAAAATCAGTTTTACATTTCAGAGCTTAAAATTCCAATAATTCTGTGCAACAATACAGAACATGATTTTTATCATTATTATTAATAGTAGTAGTAATAATTTCAGTAATATTATTAGTAGTAACCTTTTATTCCTTTATGCAAATGTACTATTCCTTTATTTCAATTTCCAAATCATTTTACCTTAGAATATTATTTTTAAGCCAAAGAAAGAAAGAAAGAAAGAAAAAAGAAAGAAAGAAAGAAAGAAAGAAAGAAAGAAAGAAAGAAAGAAAAAAAGAAAGAAAGAAAGAAAATATGAGAAGAAAATCCTTGATATTTAAAACCGTTGACCTAGAACATCAATAAAAAAGAAAATAGACAGGCTAAGAGTATGTGAGGCTGGAGAGTAGGCACTCTGCTGACCTCCTCAAGTCTGCTTTCCTCTACCATGGATCCCTTTAAATATGGAGACTAGGCAACATTCAATGTCTCTTCTGCATTGTTTCCTGAAAATGTTAATTGGTGCTCAACAAACTGAAGTCATCAGTCCCCTTAGATATCCACCTCCATCTGACCTAACCAACTCAAATCATATCCACCTAGAAACTCATGAAATCTTGAGTTCATCTAAAGGTAAGAATACATCTCTTGGTTTCTGCGTAGTTAATGATGAGGCTATTTTCCTATTTATATTGGTGTCAGAATAAAGCAGTCAACAATTTGGTGAATTTGGAGACTACTGAAATAGAGCTCAAATGCAAATCAATTTATGTTTCATGAGTGTGTGTACACATTCAAATGGTTACATATGTGTGACAGTTAATCCTGGGTGTCAACTTGACCATACCTGGCATTAACCAAGATCAACTGTCAAACTACCTGAGAGAGTATCCATATCAATACATTTACAATACGAAGACCAGTCCTAGATCTGATTGGAACCTCCCAGTAGCAGACCAGATAAAAGGAATCATAGAACATGTTGAAGACTTAAAGAGAGTCTCTGAAACTGTGCTAGAAAATTCTCTTCCCTCCTGTCTTCCACCCTCCAGCTCTCCAACCCTCCAAGACTCCAATGTGACTCAAGATTCTCCAGTATGTAGTGACTTAGCTGCATCCAGCTTCAGCTATTAACCATGTTGCCTCCACCATGAAAGACTATTTCCCTTCTGGAACTGTAAGCTGAATAAATCTCTTTCTTAAGTTGCTTGAATTTGAATGCTCTTTTACAGCAACAGTGAAGAGTAACTTATGTATCTAAGAGTAACAATATGTATCTATGTATATATATTTGTATGTACGTTTATGGCTATTAAACAATTATAATGGGGATACATTATAATTTGTTCTGAATTATAAATAGAGGTAAAGATGTTAAATACAATCCAAATTGTATTCCCAATCAGAGCATACGAACCAGAGAGAACCCAAGAAATCATAGAAAGCAGATTGACAAGAGGATGGAAGGGAGTATGATGGATTGATGAAGGGAAGGGTTTGGAGAGTAGCAGGGAGAGAGGGTAGAGCAGAGAGGGGGAGGAGAAAAGGAGGAGGACAGGGAATATTTGCTCATTGTGGTTAAAAAATGTAAATGTAATATATAAATATAATGCAAGTTTATATTCATTTGATTTAAACAATTATACATAAACCACAAAACAGCATTTCAATATTATTGAAACCTTTTGCAAAAGAAGCAGAGGTATTTAAACCTTCTTTGATGTCAATGACTACATCTTTACATGCTTGTTAAAAGCACATCATACTCGTTAAATGGATACTTATTGAAAAAATGAATAACAATGAATACAGGGTTTTCTATCATATTTTGCACAATACCACGTAACATTACTAAACACTCAATGCACACAGTGAGTGCTGGGAGATTTGGAGATTCTGAAGAGTATGCTATGAGGAATTTGTCCATGTGATGTATTATTACATTACTAAAGCATTTCAAAGCAAATTTAATTTTGATTACAGTGCTCGTCCAGAAAATAAGGACTAAATGGTGAAAGCTAATGAGTTCAGAGTTCCCTCTTGGAATTTTAATAAATATAAAGAAAGTTGTATGATTGTGGGATTCCATTAAATGTTTCATGAAGGAAAATTCTGTTTTGGAGTTGTAGATCCCTGCAATTCTTCCACTGGGGTCTCTAAAGTAAAAATTATGCTGAGAAAACTTCTTGTTACAATGTCACTTGCAATAGTTTCCTCTGCATTAACTCTTCTAAGATCTCAGGATATTCAAAAACAATTGCATTATTTTCCTAAAATTTTTTTACCCAGTATTTTATATTATATAAATGGGACAGGAGGAAACCTTTAAACATAGCGTGCAAAATAGGGCATTTTAGTAAAAACACAAATCTTATTCTGAACTTTTAAAATGTTGTAATACATACTTAGAATTATTTATTTTAGAAGTCATTAAGTAGTGAAACATTTAAAGAAAAAAAAAAGAGCTGGGGAGATGGCTCAGGTGTTAAACCCATTGCCTCATAAGCAAAAGGACCTGATTTCTGGTATCGAGTTTGCAAGTAAAAGTAAAATGTAGAAATAGTGGTGATCTCTAATCTCTTGTCCTGGCTGAGATGAGAAACCCCAGAGCAAAGCAATAAGGAGGTAGAGCAATCTAGGGTGATTCAAGATGTAACCCTCGAGCTCTACTGGCACATACACTCAAGTACCCTCTTGTATACATTACTCTTTTATAGACATACCTCCCGCATGTACTCATACACACAAAAAAGACTGTGCAAAGACAGATAAAAATTTTAAGATTCTACTAAATGTGACATCTTTGATTTTTCTAAAAGAACTGTTGTATTAAACTTGTATATACTTGCTCAAAGACTTTTCCAGATTTGTCTTGTATAGATCATATCCTTCCTAATAAGCCCTTGCATGTCTAACCTTACCTTAATGTCAGCTAAATCTTCTTCATTGAGGACCCAACTAGACAACCAGGAAAGGTTAGAGACATTATATGAATTCATTCCCTACTCATTTTTAATATTGATCCTACATAAAGAACATTTCTATAAATAGCAAAATGTATAAATAATTGCATTTAAAAATGAAAATGTATTTGGATGGAATGGATGAAAATAGCATGTATTTTTCTTTTTTCTCTTTTTCAATAGCATGTTTATGAATGTGGGTGAGATAATTAGCGAATGTGTTTTTGCATGTATGTGGGACACATGTGTAAGTGTGAATTTGGAGGTCAAAAATTAATATTGCAAATAACCTAGAGCTTCCTTAATACCTTATTCTATTAAGGGATGGTTTCTAGGTAATCTCAAAGCTTGCCCACAGGGAACTGCCAATTTCCACCTTCTCAAACTGAAAATACAGTCCAGCCTTCACATATTTTTGGAATTTTATATGGGATCAAACAACAAAATTCAGATCTTTTACTTGTGAAGTAAGCTTTGTAACTATTGAGCCATTTCCCAGCTCTCATGGTATATTTTTGAGTCTTGTATAACTCCACAAGAAGCTCCAGAATAAACGTCACTCTATAGATGAGTCAAACTTTGAACGAATGTTATACGCGAGCTTGAGAACTCCATTGCATTAGTCTTTTGACTTGAACTTTCTACAGAATAATAAAGCTTGGCTCAAAACTTAAGTGAATTCAAAGGTACTAACATCTGATTGAAACCATTGATGCTGAAGAGTAGATTATAAAAGGAATGGAGATGTTAATGACACAGACATGTTTTTCAAAATGCCAGATTGAAAGGTGTTTAAGGCAATAATATTTGAGTGGAGATCTCTCAATATATAACCTAGAATTTGAGTATTAAATATGTTATTTTATCATTTTCTCTAAACTGTCAAATATACTACATTTCCATTTTAAATATTATATATTTTATTGCCTGTACCTGAGGAGAAACAACAGAAATTATGTGAAAGGTTAAAAACTTAAAGAGAATACCTTCCTGTGAAAAGTCGCATTTGTCTTCATTATTGTTATTGCTCATAAAAATACACTCATAAGAGTGACATGGGCCCTAAATTCACAAGCGCTCCACCATGTTGATTCTGCATGTAGTGATGTGCATTTTTAATGAGATCATGATTGGTGAACAGGATAGAGTAGCTGAGAAATCAGATTTATTTTTTGACATATAAAATAAGAAGAAATACAGCAGGAGACTGTGTGAACAGTTTTCAAAAAATTCTGTACTGTAATATACTTTAAAAAGCAAAATGAGTGAAATGGGAATATGCTCAGCACTATAAATGGGTCAACAAGAATTGGTGCTGAGTGTAAGAAGCCTACATTCATGTATACATACATACTATACGTATGAAGCTATTCTTATTCTATGTAGGTGATGAAGGATAACAAGCAAGCTTACTCAAAAATCACAAAAAGTCCAAAGAATGATTGTATCTGGCAGAGAAAATGACTGCAAGTGAAAGCTTAGAGGGGACTCCTACCTCTTGATAGACATGTGGATTACTCAAGTGTGTGCGTTTGTCAAAAATCAAACTGTATATTTAAGATAATTTATGCATTTCAATGGATAGAAATTATACCTCTATTTTTAAAAGTTTCTCCAAAACCATCTATTGAATTGCCCTAGAATAGCATTTAAACATTTCACTTTTAATGATAGCCATTTTGTGTAGTACCTAAAATGCTGAATTATTGGGATTATCTGCAATTTTAACTTTAATGTGCCATAATAGCTCTGACTCTAAAAATTATCTCTGTGTGTGAATCACATATATTTTTTAAAATTAATACTTATTACATATAGCCCCAAATGTTCTACTATCAGGAATAAAGATAATTCAAAGAAAAGGTCTAGTTTATTTACATAATTATTTAACTGCATTATTTTTGGAGATATTTCTATAATTTTTTATCAATTAACTTCTGGGTTCTTGTTAATAATTTGATGTAAATGTCATAGAAATAGTTTTGGAAATTGAAATAAACATGTCATTAATAATAACAGATATTAACTATAAATAATTGTCAGGAAGATACTGCTGTGAGATTATAAAGAAATCACAAATCCATAGCACAGTAAAGCTATATCTCGTGGATACATAGAGCTTCCAGAAAGAAATGAGAGCACTTTTATTGGAAGGGAAAATTTCATTCTTCCTCTTGTTAAGCCAAAGGTAACTATTGGAACTTTCTGGGAATGAGGTTGGTCATTCATTATTTGCCCAATAAGCACAAAACTTACTTGAAGAAGGTATTGTAATTTCTCTTATTTGATAGAAGAGATAACATTATGCTGAATAACAAAGAAATAACTTGGCTCTTGCACTTTTAGTTTTGCTAATTAGGTAGTTATATCCTGGGAAATACACATCATGTGACTACATTTGCGCTGAGAAAAACCATTTGAGTTTTTGGCAATAAGTTAAGCAGAGAAAAGCATTTTTCATTAGGTCAGAACCACATCAGTGGAAATTAATAAAAATGACTTGGCAAAATTTTAATTCAACAGATGAATGGAAAAACAAACAGTAGTACAGCTATACGAGGCTATGTCACTCAATGATATTGAATCAATAAGAAATAAACTGGTATTAGAAAAATATAAATGAATACTATTTAGTGAAAAAAACCAGGATGAGACCCTATTCACTAAGATTTCCAGCATGTGACACTCTAAAAGAGACAAGACTTTGGAGACAACAAAAGGATTTTTTGGCCACTTGTGAAGATAAAGCAGTAACTGAAGAAGCACAGTAATTGAGGATAGTTAGTCCTCATAAAACAATATGATGGTGATGCATAATATCATGAACTGTGAAACACAAACAGTTACTTCTAAGGTATGTTATGTATTGTATTTAGTAATAGCATATTAATATTGCTCCATCAGTTTTCACAAAGATACCCCATTAGTATCAATTAGTGCAAAACATTTATAATATGAGGAAACACATCAGAAAAGATGGTGAGAATACATGATTGCTGGTCCGGCAGATAACTTGTGGGGTGCACCGGTCCAGACGGTTGCACCCTGGAGCTGAGCCGGTTGGTGAGTGTTGGTGGCCTGGACCCCCCACACCACTGGGGAAAGACACACCAGGATGGGAGACCTGTCAAAGCAGGAACTCCTTTATTGAGGGGTAACAAAACAGCTTATATAGACAAAGGACCACAGGGTGGGATATGGGCAACCAACTGTGTCAAAGGTCAATGCAACCTGCAGGCCCTAGAGGTCAGGCTGGATGAATCTCAGTACCAAAGGCAGGACAATTCCTGAAAGCCAATTAGGGCTCTCTGTAATGTGATCAGGGTTACACCCAGGACACTAACTCTCAGCGCCATCTTTAGTCCCATGTGCTCCGCAATGCCCTGTGGCAAATCCTGGGTGGGCCCAACACATGAGAAGTATAATATCTATTTATCCTCTGAAATATTAACACTTCTCCAAAACTGCCATCTAATTAATAACTTTTCATACTCCTGAAGTGGATGGATTCAGGAGATGTATGCAACAGTTAAATATCTGTTGTTAATATATAAATAGAGATTAAGAACTTTTGTTCCTTTTTCTGGAACCATCAATGACACAATAAGACCACATGTGTATCAAAAATTGTGGCTACAATGAGAGAAACAAGTAAATATATTATATATTATATATATACATATATAAATATATATATGAATGGGTGAATATGAATTAAAAGAATCCTGCTGCAAAGATTTCTTGTTTCTGGAGGCATGATTTCTGGAGAGCATGGAAATGACACGGAGAGGTTAATCCAAAATGTTTTGTATTTTCTATCTCTATTTGGTATTAATTTCATCGACTGTATAGGTAGCATCCCTTGTCTTCAGGATGTGACAGGATTATAAAAAGTGTCAGAAAGTGATCAATATTTTACAGTAATGTTGGGTACCATAGGGATGGGAGATGGCTCCTTTAGTAAAATGTTTGTAGTTCGAACATGAGGACATGAGTTCAGATGAATCCCCAATACCACGTAAAGAGACACTTATTGTCAAACATACTCATAGTCTTGGCTTTGGGAAGTTGAGACATGAAAATACAGGGCATTTAGGGGACCCTCTTTTTAGATTAATCAGAGCTTTATGTGAAGTGAGTGGTACTTCTCAGAGTACAAGTAGAGACTAGCTGAGTAAGTTACTCCTGGATGAACTTTTGGCTACCTGAGTACCTGCATGTGGACACACAAAGCGAATTCACTGAAAAGGAAGGAAGGAGGAAAAAAGGAAGGAAAGAAAAAAGAATGAGTGATGGAGAGAGAAAGAGATAAATGAAGGAAGAAGGAGGGAAGGAAAAGAAATTGTAGAGGGCCACAACTACACCTTATCACGTGGAATGGGATTTCCTACTAAAAGATTTAATTTTTGGGTATCATTGATATTTTGTATATCTATCACATTCGATAGATGCTATAAATTTGTTTCCAAAGAAATCAAGAATATACAAGAAGAATTCACAAATATGCTGTTAGGAATCAGATTAAATACAAGAGAGGGAAAGATAAAGGTCTTATTTCCCAGCTGTCTTTGGATCAGTGTCATCTAAAAATGAAGCATTTTGTAAAGAACTGGCTATATCATATAACTGGAGATGTATCATACTTTGAGGTGAATGAGGAGTATATTATAATACCTATACGGTAATAGCAATAAATCTGAGCAGTAACTTACTTGATATTTACTGTTTGCTAAAAAGCCATAATTAATGAAATGCACCTGAATCTGCCACATAGAGTCTTTAGGAATCCACATGAATAGAAAAAAATTCAAATCCAAATTTAAGATCTCAGTGTTATGTTCCCTCAGGTGGGTATGTCCACACTTGTCAGATTTAGTATTTCTTGCCATGGAAAGTTGTATCTAAGTATCATTGATGTGGACTGACTTCAAAGACTCTATCACAATCTGCAAAACAGTCCATTATAAGAAGCTAGTGGTGCTGGTTGTTGGGAGTAAGAATGCAAAAGAGCAACATGCCCTAAAATGAAATATGTGGGGTTTGGATGGTAGGGCATAAAGTACCCATTCTAAGTTAGAGTCTAGAGATGATACTAGATCTCTTCTGGATCATAAAGTTCACAAAGGACTGATTTCAGCTTTCCATGAAACTTTAATGCCAGTTTATTTAATTCTCTGTTTTCTCTCTAGTTAGACCTGTTTTTTAACCTTTAACCAAATTTTAAGTAATTTTGTTATTCCTAAACAATAGTTAGCATGTTTCTATAAAATATTAACAAAGCAATTAGAAGAAATGTTCATATAGAATTGGTGACTTTATTATTTTATGTTTAAATTGCACATTCATTTCAAATACATATAGAGCTTTACATTTGTGACATAATAATACTCCAAAAATATTTCTTTAATTTACTTGACAGGAAGAAAAAGATGTACTCAAGAGTCTGTAGTGTTGGAGAAACAATTTCAAGCTTCTTTTTATTCTCTTCATTCTGTAGTATAAATTGAGTAAGAATTCTTATTTTCAATTTTACAGAAGATGCTAGTGAGACTCTTGGGAAAGCAAACAGCCTTCCCAATATCATATAAGAAATAAGAGATAAAACTCTTATTCAAGTATGAATTTTTTTTCTGGCTATAGTCAGTATTTTTCCCCAGAATTTGAAGCTGCAACATTTTTCACGGAGAAGAAATAAAACTCTTTTTATGCCTTGATACCATCAAAAAATGCATACTTGGTATTGATTTGGAAACACACACTGGAATGAAAGCTTCAGCTAAATCAGGAAGAAAGTCTGTGAGTATATTTTGTGGAAAATAAATATGTGATGAATCTATCTACATAACAGGTCCAACTACTCTTCAATTGATGTAATCAAATACTTAGATGCAAGCACCTTAAATAGGAAAGGGTTTGCAATTTTGGTTTACAGTTCATGAAGGGATAGGGTGCATCATAGCAGGAGATAGACAATGAAAGACATAGGCATGCTTAACAGGGACAGGTGGAGATCAGTTGTTGCCATATTTGGGAGAGAGAGAGAGAGAGAGAGAGAGAGAGAGAGAGAGAGAGAGAGAGAGAAAGTAGTCAAGTCATGAACCCATACCCTGCGATGTATTTTCTAAAATAAGTCTCCACTACAATGTGAGACACTGTCATGGTGGGAAATGAACAAAATGGTAAACACTATCATCAAGGAACAGTTAAGCAACATTTCTACAGATTATAACTTTAGTGAGAACAAAGGAAAAAATTGAAGGGAAAAGGAGAACTGGTTAAGGCAATGTTTTGGAATGCTTGTCTTGCTCTTTGGTAATTAGTTTAATCTAATAATTTCACGGTAGTAAGTAGAATACTTATTCTACTAGAGGTCATGCAAAATTCTCAAAATCAACTCCTATTTTGTCAAGCTTCTTATAAAGGAAAGAATTACAGCTAAAGAAGTAATTTAGAACTTCACTTGATGTATCAAATAATTTGGCCATTCATGTAGAAAAATTCGCAATATTATAGAAGCAGAATTTTTATTTGGAACTGATAAAAAGCTGAGGGAAAAAGAGAGATGAGGAATACTTTAAGTGTTATTAATTAAATGTTCAGGACAAATAGAATGCAAGAACGAGTGCCATCTTTGCTTTATAAAAGCTTTTCTGAATTAGGAAAACTAATTCTATACCAGAAGCACACTAACCTTATAACTTCATCAGGAAATACATTCTTTTTCAGCTCTCTCAAATTTGAGAGTATATGAATTACAAACTTTATTTTTAAATGTCATGACTATATTTTTTCACTCTCTCAAGTGTTCTAAAATGTAGAAAGAGGCAAATCAAACTTACTTGTTATTTCATGTCAATGAATCAATCCTCAGACATAACACATAGTACATAAAAAGGTGCTTGATAATGAGGGATAAATAATGCAGAAATTGCTTAAATCAGAATTATTTACATTTTATCCAGAAGATCTAGTTAGAGGGAATAATTTAGAATCCAAGAGGAAATGGCATATAAAATGTTTTATGAATCTGGTGTTCTCTGCATAATCTAACTCATGGAAAAAAATGGAGCATTGAAAAGACCTGAAGCATGTGCTTGACATGTTTATTGGTACAAAAGCAGTTAAGACTGATTTAATAAAATATTTAATTATACACATGACAAATATATATATTTAAGAAATTAAATTTTACATTATATTACTAATTTGATGAAACCATAAGAATTATTTACTCCTAAAGACACCTGTAGTGAATAAATGATTCCATTGACTCTGTTTTATAAAAAGAGGTAGTTTGTTTTCTAAGAAAAAGAAAAGAAAATTTGCATTAATTCATTGTATATTTCAGAAATAACAAATCATCTAAAATGACACAAAATAGGTCTATAAATGCTTAAACAAAGTTTTACTGATACAAATGACTTTTTTAGAAATTAAAGTTATGTTTCTTGAAATCTAAAGAAAAATCATTATAGATGAGCAGTAGATGATCCATACAATAGATAAAAAATTACGGACAAAATTCCAACAAGTGGGTATCTCCTTCCTTGAAATATTAAGGAAATTTTAATGAATACATTTTGATTAAACATTGACTCTGATGCTGACTGATAACTTGGCAGAACAACATCAAATAAATGCCTTTTAGCATGATTTTTATTTTCACTTCAGTGAAAATAAATTTACTCTATTTTATTTGAGCAACACAGCTCAAAAAAACACTAAGTGTAAATCTGTGAAGTAAATATTAGGAGTTTGAAGGATTCTCATTCTCTCTGTTTTGTAACGAAGAGAAAGAGAGTACAATAAATCTTAAGAGAATTTATCACCCTTTCACACCACCCTGCTCCATCGGTCCGGATGTGAGCGGTCCAGCCGGGCCTCACCCCGAGACCTAGGTAAGCCCCGGCCGCGCCCGCCCACCACAGGTCAGCCCAAAGGGACCCGGCTCCGATTCCCACCATCCTGCCGGAGCCGCGCACATAGGGCCGAGGGACGAGGAGGACCTCCCCCTGCGCCCGGGCCCTGCCCCAGCTGCCCTTGGGTTAAATAGCTCCACGCCGACGCCCTCATGCTCCCTTTCACCCCAGCCCGCTCCGCTGGTCCTGACGCGTGCGGGGTCCAGCCAGGCCTCACCCCGAGACTCTAGGTAAGCTCTGTCCCTGCCCACCCCCAGAACCCCAGGCCAAATAATTCAGTTTAGTGAAATTGAAAGATCTTAAGAGTTAAAATGACAATGCCAAAGTCAAAGTGCAAATCCATGAGAAGCAACACTCAAGTAAACAAATTTCCCACTGAAGAAATTAATCCCATAATGTTAGACTCCAACCAGAACAAACCCACGGAAAAAGGCCAAGAAAGCCTGACCCAGGATAACTACTTTCAAAATATGATCATTACCATGTTCAATACTATGAAAGAGGAAATCTGGCAGGAATTACATAATCGAATCAATCGCTTTGAGGAGGAACACAACAGACATTTGGAGGAGTTGAGAAAAACTGCAAGAAACAAAAACTGACAGAGAGCAGTTAAAACAGACTCAAGCAGAGTTTTAAACTGAGCTACAAGACAAGTTATCTTCAACCCAGAACTCTACAGAGAGTCTTATCAACAGAACTAACGAAGCAGAAAACAGAATTTCAGACCTTGAAGATAAAGTAGGAGTACTAACCAGCTCAACGGAAGAGGTTGTTAAAGCCAAAAAGATACTTGAGAGAAATATCCAAGAGATATGGGACACCCTGAAGAAACCTAAAATGCGTATTCATGGAACACCAGAGCAAGAATCTCAAAATACCACCCCTGAGGAAATTTTTCAAATGATCATCAAGGAAAACTTTCGTCATCTAAAAAAAGAGAGGCCCATCCATATACAAGAGGCATTCCGCACCCCAAACAGATACGACCAAAACAGAAGCACCCCATGGCAAATAATAGTTAAGACACTCCACATTCAAAATAAAGAACTGGTTAAAATAACAAATGACTTCTCAGTCAAAACAGTAAAAGCAAGAAGAGCTTGGAGAGACATACTTCAAGTATTGAATGAGCAAAAATGTCAACCCAGGCTGATTTACTCTGCAAAACTATCAGTCATGATCGAGGGAGAAAGAAAAACTTTCCAGCACAAAGACAACTTTAAGGGATACATGTCCACCAAACCAGGCCTTCAAAAAATGCTAGAAATGATACTCAAGCGTGAAGAAAAAAACAGGTATATCCAGGAGAACAGAAGGCAAATATAACACCATTAAAAGCGAAGCAATATACTTATAAAAACTACTAAACATAATAAATGTCTGGAATTAACAATAGTTTCTCCATTATAACACTAAATGTTAATGGAATTAATTCACCGATAAAAGAGTGTCTCTGGCCAGGGGGTGACATACAGTGCCCAGCAGAATGGAGTGAAGGGAATTGCAGGAGCAGCAAAACTGCAAAAGAAAATCAACAAACCACAATCCAGAACTTCAGAGACTCTATATCAATCACATAGAACTAGGACAGCCTAATCTCTCCCCATCCTGGAGCTCAGGGACATTTGCGGAAGAGGGGGCGGTAAGATTGTAAGAGCAAAAGGATGGGAGGAGCAATGATTTGCAAGATTCTCAACAATAGTTGGGGCCAAAGCAATCATAATGGGACTTTGCATGCCCTGCGCAATGTCCAGTGCACTGTTGCCCTCATAAAGTCTAGCATCTGTTAAGGGCACCGAGACCCGTGGAGGCAAGGGATTGACAGCCATAGTAGTGATCTTATGCTTAAGGGGAACACTAATGTTTAATGAATTAACTCACCGATCAAGAGACACAGATTAAAATTTGGCTTAAAAATCACAATCCAATCAATCTGCTGCCTGCAGGAAGCCCATCTCACCACAAAAGACAGGCACGCTCTAAAAAATAAAAGGCTAGGTCAACAATTTTTTTTTCTACAAGCTAATGGAAGCAGAAAACAGCAGGGGTAGCCATTATGTTATCCCAGACAAAGATGGACTTCAAACCAAAGAAATTATAAGAGACACGGATGGATCCTACATTTTAGTCACAGGTATAATTTCACCAGGAAGACTTCACAATACTGAACATATATGCACCCAATACGGGCCTCTCCACATTCATTAAGAAAACCCTACAGCATCTAAAGCAAGAAATCAACCCCCAAACAATAATTCTTGGGGACCTCCACACCGCCCTCTCAACATAGGATAGATCAACAGGTCAAAAGCTTAACAGAGACACTTTGAAACTTGATCAAACCCTGAAAGAAATGGATCTTACAGATCTCTATCAAACTTTTCACCCACGCACCAAAGAATACACATTTTCTTCAGCAGCACACGGAACTTTCACCAAAATAGATCACATATTGGGCCACAAAACGAATCTATACATATACAAGAAAGTTGAAATTCTAACCTGTGCCCTATCAGACCACCACAGCCTAAAGCTGGACATCCACAACATATCAAACAAGAGAAAATACACTAACTCCTGGAAACTTAACAATATGATGCTGAATGAGAACTGGATTCAGGAAGACATTAAAAAGGATATTCAAGATTTCCTGAAAGTGAATGATAACGAAAATACAACTTACCAAAATCTCTGGGACACAATGAAAGCTGTTCTAAGAGGTAAGTTCATAGCTCTTAATGCTTACATCAAAAAAATGGAAACATCAGAAATAAACAACTTAACAATGCAGCTTAAAGCTTTAGAGACACTAGAGCAATCTGATCCCAAAAGTAGTAGAAGAGAGGAGATTAGCAAAATAAGGGGAGAAATATCTGAAATCGAGATTAAGAAAACGATAGAAAAAATCAACCAGTCAAAAAGCTGGTTCTTTGAAAGAATCAATAAGATTGATACATCCCTAGCTAAATTAACCAAAAGCAGGAGAGAGAAAACCCAAATTAACAAAATCAGAAATGAACATGGAGTTATCACTACTGATACCCAAGAAATCCAGAGAATTATAACATCATATTTCAAAAACTTATACTCTGTGAAGTTTGACAACACAAAAGAGATGGATGAATTTCTAAGTAAACACAACTTACCTAAATTGAATCAGGAAGTCGTGAATTATTTAAATAGTCCTATAACATATAAGGAAATTGAGGAAGTAATCTTGAATCTTCCCACCAAAAAAAGTCCTGGACCAGATGGATTCAGCATAGAGTTCTACCAGACATTTAAGGAGTTAATAATGCCAGTACTCCTTAAACTGTTCCATCAAAGAGCAAAGAAAGGAACACTACCAAATTCCTTCTATGAAGCTAATATCGTTTTAATACCAAAACCTAATAAAGACTCACTTAAAAAAGAAAACCATAGGCCGATCTCTCTGATGAACACAGATGCAAAGATTCTCAACAAAGTTTTAGCAAATCAGATTCAAAAACATATTAAAAAGATTATTCACGGGGACCAAGTAGGCTTCATCCCCGGCACAAAAGGTTGGTTCAACATATGAAAATCAATAAATGTAATTCATCATGTAAACCAGTCCAAAGTCCAAGACCACATGATACTCTCGATAGATGCAGAAAAAGCCTTTGACAAGATCCAACAGCCTTTTATGATCAAAATGCTAGAAACAGTAGGAATGGAAGGAACCTTTATCAATATAATAAAAGCTGTATACAACAAGCCCACAGCAAGGATTATGCTCAATGGGGAACAATTGGAAGCATTCCCACTTTGATCAGGAATTAGACAAGGCTGTCCACTCTCACCACTTCTATTCAATATTGAACTTGAAGTCTTACCTGAAGCCATAAGACAATAAATGGACATAAGAGGGATTCAAATCGGCAAGGAAGAAGTCAAGCTATCCCTATTTGCAGATGACATGATCTTATACCTGAGTGTTCCCAAAAACTCCACCAGGAAGCTCCTGAAACTAATTGAAAAGTTCAGCAGGGTGGCAGGATACAAAATAAATGTGCAAAAATCAGAGGCCTTCGTATATGCCCAGAATGAAAGAAGTGAAAAAGCCTTGAGAGAAATCATCCCATTCACTATAGCCCCTAAAAAAATGAAATACCTTGGTATAAAGCTAACCAAGGAGGTAAAAGACCTTACAATGAAAACTTTAAAACCCTAAAGAAAGAAATTGCAGAAGACACCAGAAGGTGGAAAGACCTCCCATGTTCCTGGATTGGCAGAATCAACATCGTAAAAATGACCTTCCTACCAAAGGCAATATACAAATTCAATGCTATACCAATTAAAATCCCAAAGCAATTCTTTAAAGAAGTTGACCAAACAATCTCAAAATTCATATGGAGGCACAAAAGACCCAGGATAGCAAAGACAATCCTGAGTAACAAAAACACTGCTGGAGGTATTATCATACCAAACCTAAGTCTATACTACAAATCCATAGTTATAAAAACACCCTGGTACTGGCTCCAAAATAGACACACAGATCAATGGATAAGGATTGAAGACCTAGATATAAGCCCACAAAATTACAGCCATTTGGTCTTTGACAAAGGGGCCCAAAGAATCCAATGGAAAAAGAACAGCATCTTCAACAAATGGTGCTGGGAAAACTGGATCTCCACATGCAGAAGATTAAAGCTGGACCCATACTTGTCACCATTTACAAGACTTAATTCCAAATGGATCAAGGACCTTGATATAAGGCCAGCGACTATAAAAACCATAGTTGAAAGGATAGGGAACTCCCTTGAGCTGATTGGGCTAGGCCAACAGTTCCTAAACAGACATCCAATGGCACAGTCACTGCTACCAACTCTCAACAGTTGGGATCTTGTAAAATTAAAGAGCTTCTGTTCAGATAAAGAGATTGTAACAGGAGCTCAAAGGCAACCCACAGAATGGGAGAAAATCTTCACTAATCACATATCTGATAGAGCTCTACTGTCCAGAGTGCACAAAGAACTTAGAAAACTAAACACCAAGGAAACTAATGGCCCAATTAAAAAATGGGCCCTGGAACTTCAAAGAAACTTTACCAGGGATGAAATTAAAATGTCTAACAAATATCTTAAAAATGCTCCATTTCCTTAGCCATCAGGGAAATGCAAATCAAAACTTCCCTGAGATATCATCTCACCCCGGTCAGGATGGCAAAATTCCACAACACAAACAACAAATGCTGGAGAGGATGTGGAGAGAGGGGAACTCTCTTACTTTGCTGGTGGGAATGCAGACTCATACAGTCATTCTGGCGAGCCGTCTGGAGATTCTTAAAGAAATTAAAGATTGAAATGCCATATGACCCTGCGATTCCAATTTTGGGTATAAGTATTACATCTACCCTTGAATGTTCTCTTATAATAAGACTTCACGATGGAGTGAAGGTCATTACAGGAGCAACAGAACTGCAAAAGAAAATCAACAAACCACAATCCAGAACTTCAGAGACTCTATATCAACCACCTAGAACTAGGCCAGACTAATCTCTCCCCATCCTGAAGCTCAGGAACATCTGCGGAAGAGGGGGCGGTAAGAGTGTAAGAGCAAAAGGATGGGAGGAGCAATGATTTGCAAGATACTCCACACAAGTTAGGGCTGAAGCAATCATAATTGGACATTGTATGCCTGACACAATGTCCAACACACTATTGACCTCACAAAGTCTAGCATCTGCTAAAGGCACCAAGATCCTTGGAGGCAAGGGATTGACAGCCACAGTAGTGTTCCTATGCTTAAGGGGAACACAGGAAGGGGTTCAGGGAAATGCCACTGGGTCCTTGTACATCATCAGAGAGGAGGGCCCAGAGGAGAGTCAGCCATGCACAAGAATGGACTCTGGGAATCAGGGCGGGAGGCACAGGGGGATGGGGCGGGAGGAGTGAGAGGAGGGGAAACAGGGGGTTGGGGGGGGGAGGAGGAGGGAGGGAAGGAACTGGTGTACCTATTAAGTTTGTATGAGCTGAAATAATAATAATAAATGTAAAAAAACCTAAAAAAAGAGAATTTATCATAATCTCACTGGAAATAAATACCTCTTGTTCTATGTGAATAGTTTTCTTTTATAGGTGGAAATATATTGTTGGGATTTAAGTTGAAGAAATTATTGTAAGGGATTTAAATTTGAGATGCGGATTTTGATGTAACCTTATTTTATGGCAGAATTCACTTAGAAATTTGCCAGTTCCATTTCATATATAGTTTAAACTCTTTTCCTAGATATTCACAGAGGGAATAGGGGTACAAAAACAAAGTAATAAGAACATTTGGAAATTGACTGGAAACAAAACATACTCAGAAGATGTTGTGTTACATGATATGTCAAAGTTTTGGAAAATAATCAGAGATGACAGGAAATTAATGTGATGTTTAAAAATCAATTTTTATAGATTTCCTACAGAAATTTATAAAAAACGACTGATATTAGAAAAAGTTGTCAAAGTATTTGGATTTTAGGGATGGTATATTTGATACAATCATTTTAAGAAACTGCACTTAAGGATATAAACAGATTGAAAATCCTGTGTTAATATGATGGAAACTAAGTCACAGTAAAAAAAAAAACATGAAAATGCTATGATTTTTTCGAAGTATACCTACTCTATCTCTCATATATGGAGAAACTGTCAACATGTGTCTGTTATATATCTGTCATCCACTATGTATCTATCTATCTATCCTCTATCATAAATCCATGATCTATGTATCTATTGTCTATTTACCTCTATTGTCTATCAGCTCCTATATATTTATGTATATACGAATGTATTATGGATGTATGTATGTATATATACATGCATATTTTGTCTTATTGTCTATTATCATGGTGAAGAAAATAGTGGCACTATAAGGCACCCATTTCTCACAGTATGAAACACTGTATGAATAACTGAGTTTTCTTTCATTCTAGTGATGCTGGTCTTGTAAGTTTGAATTAGGGACAAATATTACTCGTTTGGCTATAATGTGTATAAACTTAGGATATTTTTAGCCTAAACTTAAAGATGCACCACCACATTCTCTAATTTGCTTTTCTTATTTTGCCTCAAATACTATTTTATAAAGAAGCATTGGTAAATTATGATGTCCCTAGTAATCCTCCCAATTCCCTGACTACTTGAGACAGCTCTATAAAAAGATCACACTCTAAGCCTTAAGGATTGCTTAAGAATAACTTATGATACTAAAAGGCAAAAAGAACAGAAAACGAAGATATGAAGTTGCAGGAGATTCTCTCTCTCTCTCTCTCTCTCTCTCTCTCTCTCTCTCTCTCTCTTTCTCTCTCTCTCTGTTGTTTTAAAAGGAGATATTGCTCTTGATTTGATTTGGATATGCTTTGTGTTCCCTAGAGGTTAATGTATTTGAGTTCTGTTTTCTGTGTACTTATGTGGAACATGTTCAGTATACTAAGAGATACTGCAGGCACTACACTCAGGAAGAAATACTAGTTTTTTCCTGTGTTCTCATGACAGTATTCTGTTGTCAAACCATAGTCTAACTTGCATCTCTTGTCTACCCAGGGAATCTGGCCAGGGGAGCTCTTCCACTATGAATTCCTGCTATTATGATGTCACTAAGAAGCTGTCCCAAATCTGAGATTTTTTGGAATTTAAACTTCCAAAATTGATGAGTTAATAAACTTGTTTTCTCCAAAATTAGTGTCAGATATCTTTCATTGAAGCATTAGGAAGGAGAATAAATTGATCTTCTTTGAAACTGGTTGCAATGCCTTTCATTTTGTTCTAATTGCACATACATGATGGTCATAACATTTTCTTTTTGTATGTAATGGATTTGTGTTGCTTTTAATAGATCATGATAAGTCAATAGCATAAGAATATTTGCTGCTTTTAGAACAATGTGATGAACATAGAGACATTAACCTAGTAGATATTCTCAGAGTATTTCAAAGATTTCTCAAATTTTGTCTCAGACATTCAGCAGACATACTGGCTCCCTCTCAGCCTGGTGCTAATTTACTCTGTGACCTTGACCTTGAACAGCTTACTTGGTTTTTCTTGTTTTATACATTTTTTCATTAAATTAAAAAAGAAATGAATAAATGGAAAGGGATTACTAAGCCTTATCTCTCTATAACATTATGGATTGCAATGAGAAATACACTTAGAACTCATCACTCCACTTACAAAAAAAAACTTCCTGTAAAGACTTACAATATCATTTTTTTTAAATCTGAATCACTTTTCCCTTATTGTCTTTTGAGTAACTTGTCTGCTACGTAGTTGTCCTCTAGAAAAACTTTCCTTCCCATTTGTAAGTCAGTGTGAATAATTGTGAACTTTAGATCTTTAAGTGGAAAAGTGACAAACTCAAAGTTGATTCATTGTGTCACTAACATGCTCTAGTTTTCAGGTAGAATATTATATTGAATCTTTTTTGTTAGAGAATTTAAATGTATGACAAATAAAGAACATTATATATTGTATATTAAATACATTTCCAATTAAACTTTAGCAAATCCTATTTAATATCTTTTTTCAGAAATGTACCTTCTAGTAAAGAATAAGTTGAATTCATAAAATTAACATTGCCACACACAAATGCAAACTTGAGAAATGTGTATCCTCATTAGCATGGTCCAACTGATCACAATGATCAAAAAAGAAAAATGACATTCAGCCCACAACTACTCAAAAGTTCCATTAATATCTTTGAGAAAACTACAAATGCAGTATAAGATGAGGCTAAGTATAGACATGTGGATTATTTTCACTGACCCCAATTTATTCCTGCTTTCACAGTATGTGATAATCAGAATGCAATCATTATTAAATATTTCAGCTCATTGCTTTGGATTAATGGAAAGAAAAGATAAGTTATATTTCATGGACTATACAGTAATAACATATATAATAAGCAAATATTACAATGCTGTAAGAAACATGCTTTATACTTAAAGTCTTGGAATGTAACATTACTGAAAAAGTATAAAGCCTTTGGTTCAATCTTTAGCACCAGCAAAAATGTAAGAGGAAACTCTTCATTATGTTAATATTCACAACAATTAAACATTATAATGACTAAAGAATTACTCAAACAGCATTTGACCAAAAACTTTATTGAATAAGGAATTTTTGGAAAAATAATATGTATTTTGAAATAATAATATGTATTTTGAGTATTTTAAGGAATGGGTTTTGGGAAAATATTTAAAGGTAAGTAACAAGAGATGGAGTTATGGTTCAGGAGTTAACCTCTGTCTGAAGCAGAAGGATCTGAGTTCAGATTCCAGGTCCTCTGTAAAAATGCCAGGTTCAATCTATTGTTGCCTATACTTCTGGCCTTCATGGGCAGAACTTGAGAAATTCTAGAGTGAAGCAAAAAGAAGGTAGACACAATCGAGGATGATTCCTGAGATCAACTTTGGTCTTTCATAGGGACCCAAGGTGCCCCCTCTCTCTCTCTCACACACACACATACAACACACATACACACACAGGTAAAATAAACAAGGCTAAAATGGTAAATAATGCAATTATGATACACTGAACATCATTATGCTAAAACCTATTTTATCACCTATAAAAATATATGGGCTATTTTTACTGTTTTTTAATGCTCATCATCAACCTCTGATTTATTTTCAAGGGAATCTTTGTATCTCTTTTCTTTTTACCGTGAATTTAATATACAATTTGCTTATAAATACAACCCAAATTACATTTTAAAAAGGGGATCAGGGTGCATGGATTAGTGTATATCAGTCCCTGTGAAAATGGCTGTGACTGATTTACCAGCTAGTTAATAAGTGTCTATGTCAAATCTATGTCATTCATTCTGTTACCCTTGTCTTCTCTGTTCCCATCAGTCAACATCCACACTCATAAACTGAAACACATGAATACTGCTAATACAAATGAACCAGGTTTCAAGAAGTCCTGATCACAGTGATTCAGAATCTTTATCCAATCACAGAAATGAATTGATCCAAACTAGAGCATCTGGAGTAAAGACGTCTTTGAGCAAAAACCCTGTGGTAGGTAGCATCATAAAAATAAATCTCCTCGCATGAAGGCCTTAAGCTTTGTGTCCATGAGACATACGCAAAAGGATAGACAGTGACCTTGTGGGAGAATTTGGATGTTGGTTCACTAATTCTTGAGAAAACAGTATATGACATGGTCCACTTGGTGAAGTGGATACTTAAAGGGAGAGACAGTTGGTGAAACATGCTGAATAGGGATCTCAGCCCCTTCCTATATTTTTCCAAATTCCTATAAATTGAGATTTAAAAAGATATAATCAAAAGTAGAAATATGGCAGTTTTGAAGAACTCACAGATGTAATATCACAATGAATTTATAATTGTTGGTCTAATAAATTAAATATCCAAATACCTTAAAAATTCTTTCCAAAATCAACCTTTGATTTATTTTCAATGGGAATCTTTACATCTCTTTTCTTCTCTTCATATCATGAATTCCTTATAAAATTTGGTTATAAATACAGCACGAGTTAAAAGAAAGGGATCAGAGTGCATAGATTAGTGTGTATCTGTCCCCTAGAAAAGGGTTTTAACTGATTTACTCTTCTGGCTAGTCCTTCTAGGATCTAAAGCTGTGGTAAGGTGGAGGGCTAGTTCTTTTCTTATTGTATTTTAAATGGTAGTCTGGCGGGAGCAGATGTTTGTCCTCAAGGGTGCTGAACAAGCATCGTAAGACCTTCCTGACCTTATCCCCTCACCTCTCTGGGACCAGATTGCTTGCTTAACCTCTTCATATGCTTAGACTGGAATGACGTGACAAATGGCCAGAATAATGCTTCACATTCGTGGAACCCCTCAAACACCTAGCAGCTTGGGAGCAATACATCTTTGTTGTTGATTCAGAGGCTTAAAGGCTTAAAGGTTGAGAGACCCACACAGTTCCCTGAATCACAGGATAGTGCATTTCTTGTTTCCTGCAAGAGGCATATATCTGGTGGGCTTCTGGATGGGGCTAACACAGGTGTTCACGAAAACGAGCTCAGGCAGGGCACTTGAACCAACCTCTTAGGTTCCACAGAGCACAGGTGACCAGAGTCGCCTTATGGCCAGACAGTTCCATGCAATCCTGAGTGGTGATCTCCTGTTGAAAGCTACTCCGGTAGAGTTCCCAGCACCAGTCAGCCATCCACCTCCTGTGTATTCTTGCACCCTATTTTTAAACTTATAATGAAGAAACTTTGTCACACTGAAAGGAATGTTTTATTTTCCTATGGTTTAGAGTAAAAGTTAAACTAATCTCAAACTTCCTTTTCATTAAGTCAAGTCACCTATGAATGGCAGTTTATTTACATGAATTCTTCTCATTAAATTGAAATTGTGCATGAGTAATTATGAAACTCATTGTTTAGCCTGAGCTTGAATTGGATGGCTCAGACATTCAGCTTTGCCATGGTGTTGGATGAGTTGCATTCTTGTGCTTCTCCTCTTCAGACATGCTATCTGTCTTCAGCATTGAGTTAAAGTCATTGTTTTCATAAGTATTAATAGGAGTGTTGTTCAAACCCCTACTTTACACCAACATTAGTAGTTTATGAAAACATTTCCAGAACATGGTCTATAAATTTTATCTTCAAAGAGTTCATTTCTTATATTATATACAGTATGTTTCTATTCTTATTTTATATTTAAAATAATTATTCATTTGGTCTAATAATTCTTTTGGTCTAATAATTTCTTTGAGCGTAAAGCAGAGGTAAATATTTTCAAATAATAACCAGAATTACACATAGATAACCCTCTAACTAAATGTCCTCATATACATCAAAGGTCAATCATGTAGATTGTGTTATTGAACCCATGCAAACGCAGGGCTTTATGAGTCTTAAGACTGTGCACAGTCTGTGAAAATGGATTGCATTCTGTTTCATTTTGTTTTACTCATCCTGGGAGTAAACTATTCAAGAAAGTTATGGGGGACAGAGATTTGCCTTTGTGTAGTTTGAGTTAAAGAAGCAATTTCAGGGTGTTTCCTAAGAAAGCTTTAATCTTAGCTATAAAGTAAACATGACAGGTTTTCTGCTAGTAATCATGGCTGTTATTGTCTTTTGAAGGTCATTTCAAGTTGTATAATGTGAACCTGCACCCTGGTCCTCACTATGGCTTGCCAGCGGATGTGCTTTGAGAAGGGCTAGAAACTCAAACTTCCTCCCATAAGATTCTTGGTTGTGCTCCACCTACCAAGCAAAATGACCAGTTGATTTGTTCCAGTAAAGATTCCGTCTGTTGGAGCTTGGCTACTCAATTCCAGACACATTTAAGATATCTCTTCGAAGATATTTTACACTATTTTGCTCATTTGCAATTTATTGACCCAAAATGACAAAGTGACATTTGTTTTTTTCTAACATAAAGCAATACACGAGCAGCTGAAAGGTAGTATTCTGGAGAACATTACTATTGCAGGTTAACTCTGGTTTGTCATAATGAAACTGTAAAAATATTTATATGTGAATACAATATGATTCTTCTCACATTTATAGACTTATATCAGTCATGTGTAGCTAGGAGAAACTTCCTAATGCAATTGCTAGTGCCTAAGAGTAGCATGTAATCAAATCACCAGATGTAATGAAGAAGAGATATTGCAGCTGCGATTAAATCATTTGCCAAAAGCAAAGCAGAGTCAGCAGATGTACTGATTGGTGACCAGGAAGTGCTCATTTAAACATGTTGATTCCTGGCTTTTCTATTATTGTCTTAAGTCTACAGATCTAACTCCTGTCTCTTATTTGTTAGCTGAATCTCTTTACAACAGTGCCTAGAGCCAAAATTAGAATTTTGCTACACATGTCTCCTGAGAAGCCTGGCGAAAGCATGCTATCCCAGGAGGTAACTACTTCTCAACTCTTGTGCAGGGAACATCTTCCCATCCAGTTCCTGCAAGCCCTAGAGCCAGTTTTTCCTTTACTATGTATCAATATTATTTATCTCTGAACATATGGAATTTTCAGACTATTTCAAGGCAAGCAGGGTGTGAGGCCATTCAATTCTCATGATGTCATATAAAAGGTAGTGTGAGTAAGGAAGAAATTTCTACATCTTGACTATATCATAAAAACTATTTTGAGTTTCTATTTTGAAATAAACTAATGAAACAACACTATCAGTCTTCTATGTTTTATTAAAACAAGAAAAGAAATAGATTGAATGGTAATTGCATCAAACTTGGGCTACATATAAGAGAAGCAAGTCATACCACGCATGTGGTGGTATTGGATAGAATTCCTCACAGATCTTGACCATGACTAAACCCATTTGATCTACCCTTATTGAAGGATATATTGTGCTTCAGTACTAAGAACAAGGTTGCATTAATTCAAAGCTAATAAATTTATACAGGTCTAAATAGTTGATTTGTTGCACATACCAAAATCACAGAAACTTCATAACTTAAATATTGCATTTACCCCATTAATTGCTGTGAGATAGTTGAATACTCATCAAGTTTAAGGTAACAAGGCCAATTCTGTAAAAAGGAAGCAATCATTGAAAAGAATAGTCAACTCTAAAGTTTATACTTTTAAACAGTGTATGGAAAAAGCTGAAAATTTCATCTTAGAGTAAGTAAAAGCAAATGAAGTTTTTTATATTTAATATTTTGTTCCATAAGCAGATTTTGCTGTATACTGTTACATGAGAAATAGAGAATCATCTCAAACCTTGGGCAAGTGGCACAAAGTTAGTAATTACTAACTATAGAGCGCTTTTCCCCCTAAAAAAATGAAAGCCAGAAGAGAGGATGAGAGAGCATTATTGGGGTAAAATCTTTAGTCACTCTGTAGAATAAATATGCACATGTCAGAGAGAACCAAAACCATGTGTCTATGTATATCCATTGAAGACTTTATGAATAGGAGCATGAGTGTTGCCTTATAAGGAAGACATTACTAGCATAATTCTACTATATTTAGTTTTTAATTTTCAGTCACTTAAAATTGTGATCCTTGGGATTTTGATTGGTATAGTGATGAATCTGTATCTGTAGGATGGTCATTTTTATGATGTTGATTCTGCTGATACATGAGCATGGAAGGTCTTTCCACCTTCTGATGTCTTCTGTAATTTCTTTCTTTAGGTTTTTAAAGATTTCATTTAAAGAACTCTCACTTCTTTGGTTAGATTTATACCAAGGTATTCCATCTTTTAGAGGCTAGAGCAAATGGGATTATTTCTCTTAGGACTTTTTCACTTTTTTCATCCTTGGTGGATAGGAAGGCCACTGATTTTTGGACATTTTATTTTGTAACCTGCCACTCTCCTGATCTTATGTATTATTTCCAGGAGATTACTAGTGGAGTTTTTAGGATCACTCAGTTATATGATCATGTCATTTGTAAATAGAGATATGTTGGCTTCTTCCTTTCTGATTGGAATCCCTTTTTATCTGCCTTTCTTGTCTAGTACCTGATCAAAGCAGAAATACTTCAAGATTTCCCTATTGAGTATAATCCTTGCTGTTGGCTTGTTGTAGACAGCTTTTATTATATTGACAAAGGTTCCTTTCATTCCAACTGTTTCTAGGGTTTTGATCATAAAAGGATGTTGGATCTTGTCAAAAGCTTTTTCTGCCTCTATCAAAAGTATCGTATCATCTTGGACTTTGAATTGGTTTATATAATGGATTACATTTATTGATTTGCATACATTGAACCAACCTTGTGTACCTGAGATAAAGCCTACTTGATCAAAATGATTGATCTTCTTGTTATGTTTTTTAATCCAATTTGCTAAGATTTTCTGAGAATCTTTCCATCTATATTCATCAAAGAGATAGGCCTACAGTTTCCCAAAGCAATTCTTTAAATAAATTGACCGAACAATCTCAAGATTCATATGGAAGCAGGAAAGACTCAGGATAGCCAAAACAATCCTGAGTAACAAAAACACTGCTAGGGGTATCACTATACCAAACCTTAATCTATACTACAAATCCACAGTAATCAAAATAGCCTGGTACTGGCTTCAAATTCTGCAGCATCCAGAATTGGATTTTGCTTGACCTGCAAGGGCTGATGACATACCAACGACCCCTCAAAGTCTAGCATGGATCACAGTGGAGACAGCTCTAGAGAAGAAAGCTCTAGACAGTAGGATCCTTAGAGGCAAGAGATTAACATAATAGAGTGCCCATACTAGGGGAGCCCAAGAAGGGGCTCCAGTCTATGCCACTGAGTCCAGAACCCTCACTATGATGCAGGACTCAGAGGGAGGTTTGGCATTCACACAAAAAGATGTTCCAGGGGATGGGAGAGAGGAGGGGGGAGTCACTGAGAGAGTGACATGGAAGGAGTGAGATGAAAAGAAGGGGAGAAGGGGAAAGAATACAAGAAGGCGACCACTGAGGAGGGGAGGAGAAAGGGAGAGGAAGTGAGTACCTATTGAGCTTGTATGATTAAGAGAAAAAATTAAAATGTGGGAGAAAAATGTGTGGTCTTTATTAAAAATAACTATTTGAGATAGGCTATAGCTAGCTGGCTTTATTATTATGGGTTTACCTTTTTGCTTTTGATAGCTTGGGGCTAGCAATAATTGTATGTATTTTCTTCTGTTAACTCTTGAACTTTGTAGTCACCATTAAGGACTCAAGTTGCTCTTTCTAATCATTTTCAACTAAGAAGTGACAAGAAATCTAAGGCTTATTTACTTAATTATGAATGTTTAGAAATTTCACTTTTCCTTTCAAAGAAATCTTCCTTCTCTCCCAATTCCCTTACTCCTTGCTGATCTCAACAGATCTGTACCTATGAGGAAGAATTATGGGATGAGAATGAATTGTCAGAGGTAAGGAGTGAATATATGTGTCACTACAAAGCTCATCTGCACTCTTGATTTTGTATTTTTTACTTTCTAAATACAATGAACCAAAGTGAAGACTTGAAACTGAATACCTAAACCCTTATTTTTGTGAGGAACTGTTGTCACTGAAATGAAGAAAGGCGAAGTAGCTAATTAACCTGTCAAGTGGTTTTTGATTTATTTGTAGCGAAAAATTCCTACTGTATTCTGATTTGCAATGTGTTCTTAGTCAATGAAATAAGATGTTGCAAAGTTTAGTTGTGATACTGGGTTTGTGTTCCTCTGACTCTGATCCCAAGTTGGTGATTTGCTTTGTAATATTCCATCACACCTAGGATTATGGCAACCCTTCTCAAGACAACATAACTCTTCCTTGTTTCTATTATAAATGATATCTCAATTAAATGCAATGAAAATACTTTTGTTACACTATACTATATTCTATGTCTGTCTTTAGTAAAATGGGCACAATTTTTCTATATTTTTGCAGTTTCCTACCATCATAGAAATGCAAAGACTGCTACCATGAAATGATGCCTTACAAGGTTCATGGATTGCTTAGTTCATGTGGGCAGTTAAAACAAAATAATATTAACAGGTTGTATTGTCAATAGCAGAAATTCATTTGCCAGAGTTATGGTAGCTTATAAGCCCTGGATAAAGGGGTCAACAGACTAAGTTCTTCTAAGTAGCACCATAGTAATAAGAGCCTTCATTCTAATCATGATCTGATAACTTCTCCAAACACTTCATTTAATATTACAATTTATCATAAATTCGAGGAGGCTTCAAACATGGACACCATATCAAGAATATATGCTCTTTTTAATGATTTGTAGATTTTATTTTTTTCACAATCTAATGTCATGCCAAAGGATTTTTTAAAGGATTAAAATATTGCTGTTAAAACTCTTGGAGATTGTTTCTATGAATGACTTTGTCTTTATTTCTCTCCCTTCCCCCAATAAAAAAAACTCTCAAACTTGGGGATAAAAATTACTTACAGCAAAGTAGAAAATATTAATGTGTGAGATTCATGCTTGGACCTTACAATTCCAAGTACAGGGTTCTCTTTTTGGACCTCACCCCTCTATGTTGTTCTCTTTCCATTCAGTTAATCATAACATTGAATACTGATAAGGTTGAAAAAATAACTTCTCCTAAAATATTCATTTGAAATAGTTGCCCTCAAGATGAAAATACACATGAATATTCTGAATAAAAATAAATATTCTGAGAAAATTTCCTTCATAAGCATAGAAAAGTCTCTCCTTAACACAACAGTAAATTGCATTTTCTATTTCTTTCTTATTTTAAAACTTCCTTTGTTATGATTATTGTTATCTCTCTGTTCTATAACATTGACTGTTATACTTGAATAACTTCTTTATTATAGTTATATTAAGTGCATTTATTTTTAACTTTCTTTAATCTGAGGAGGAAAAATATTACTGTCCTCTTCTGAATCAGTTAATCAGGACACCTACATATTAAGAGGTCTTTGAAGACACTATTTCTACAGTTTCCCTTAATTTTAATGTCAAATGCAGTGAATGAAGACTTTTCTTTTCAGTAAAATACATTTTCTTTGTGTGTTTCTAAAAGCCATTTTAACCCACCTTTAAGAAAAAAAATGTCTTTATGTTCCAATAGAATTCTCTTGTCTTCATTTATTCATCATTAGGCCAAGTGCTGGAAGGAAATCCTTTGTGATTTATTCATTTTGAAATCATCTTTTATTAATTAAGGTGGAAGTACATTTACAACAATCACTGGTAAATGATGTGAAAAATATTTAGCCCACTCTGCTTGATTGTAATGCATTTGTTTAAGACTTTACAGAGTTTTTAAATTGGCATTTGGAAATTTCACTCGGTTTAAGCAATGAATATTTTGCTTGTTATAACAATATAAGTATCAGGCTGTGTCTTTCTGAGACAGGTGACCCCTCACTATTTCCACATAATTTCTCTGTTGCTATTTGCTTGCCGCTGGACTCTGACAAAGGACAAGCACAATGTTTCTATGATACCAGGCAGATCATTAGAAAAGCTGAACTCTAACTTGATGACCCTTGAACTTATTATCACTCTCTCTAGATACCCCTGAAACTTTGCCTAATTTAAGGGAGCTCAGTCTTCATCTCTTGCATTTTTATTCTATATACCCAATTTCACTGTTCCTTGGTACCATGTTAGGAAAGGATTAGGCAACTTACTTGATGTCAGCTATTTACCTCTATTCATGCACCTCTGCAACAAAAGGAAGACTACAGAGATTTGAACAATAAGAAGTTACTAAAGCCACAGAAAATGGACTGGTGACTTCTAGCTAACAAGCAGGCACTTCCTCACTATAACCATTTAGTTAAGGCAGTTAATATTTTAAAGGTAAAATATTTGCCAATTTAATTAGATCATATGCATTAGAAAAAATAGTTCTATTCACTTATAAGGAAAAGTGTCTCAAAACATATATGCAAGATATATGTTTCCATGATGCAGGCAAATATTGAAATTAAAGTGAACCTTTAAAGTAAAATAAGTGAGCTTGATATCTTAATTTTTTTATTATTATTTATTCAACTGTGTGCATATGCGTGTGTATGTGCGTGTGCGCGTGTCTGTGTGTGTATGTCTGTGTATGTTTAGAACCACGGACGAATTCACGAACCACCATGGGCGCCTCCACCTCCTTCTGCCCCCGGATTCACAGGCTCCGCCCTACCTACCAGAACCAGAAGCGCAGGCCGCCCCCGCTTCCGCCCGGGGTCTATACGTGGGATCTGGGATCTGAACTCAGGACCTTCCGCCTGCAAGGCGGAGGCTTAACCCCTGAGCTACCTCTTCAGCCCCGAGCTTGATATCTTAATAAATGTTCAGTTTTATGATAAGCTGAATGTAAGGAGGGTAATAAATTTGGAGTGTGAGAGTTAGACTATAATCTCTGCTCATTATATGCTATTGATCATGAAAAACTTTCGGCTAAAATCTGTATTATCCTAACAATTTCTCGTGCCCCATGATAGATTTTTTTCCTTCTTGATCAATCGGAGCTATGATGAAAAATAACAATAGAGTTCTTATCAGAATCATGGATTCGGGGCCACAAATTTCCATGATTTTTCAAAATGCTAAGGAATATCAGTAAGGAATCAATCATATGTCTACTATAAAAAGTGATTTAATTTGTTAGATTGAAGCATCTAGTTAATTGAGTGAAGGAAGTATCAGAAATCCAAGAATTAAGGCCAAGCAAGATTTAAATTATATGGGTCTTGTAATTTTCATCATGAAAATTAATTAGGTAATGTTTGAAAGAATGATTATAGCACTCCTCCCATCCATAAGGAATACATTCCAAGTTACCTGAAGGAACAAATTATACTAAATTCTATTTTTTTCTGAAATATATATGATGTTTCATTTGTGCATTTGACTCAGTGAAATGTATAACTTATAGGAAATATTATAAATTTATGTGAATATCTAATAAAAATTACATGGATGCATTTTCTCAAATATTGACTTCTAAGCTGAAGAGATTGCTTGGGCATTAAGATTCTCTCACAAGCAGAAGGACCTGAGTTTGGATCCTGGATCTCATGTAAAAAACACCAGGTGGAAATTGTAGTGGCCTTCACTTACTGCTCTGGAATGTGAAGATGAAGAAAGGTGAAAGCAGGAAGATTCCCAGAGTCCCCCTTGAGTCTACACAGGCACATACAGTGCCATGTGATACACACATTTCCATGTGTGAGTGCATACACACGAGCACACATACACATACAAACTAGAGCTAAAATTTTTTAAATAATTGTTTTTTGTAATAGCAATACTTCTGCATAATGATTGACCACGACAATTGAAACCATGAAAATTAAAACTGTAACTAGAAAAAGACTATTATATATGACATTGATATTGCACAAATAATTTCTAAAAATTAATGCTTGTCCTCTTATAAACAATTTTTAATAAAAACATTGGCTTAGACATTGTATAATTTATCTGACATTGTTTCTTTCTGTTCTTTCAATCCATTACCTAAAATTCTGCTACACATAATTAGTCATTAGTCACATCATGTTACTTCTTTCCTTAATATTGTTAATATTATTCAATTATTTAAGAAAAGTTTTGAGAAAATACATGCTTCTTCAGAATTCATTCAACATATAATGTTCTTTTATATTAAACCTATGGTTACACAGGTTATAAGTCATTGGGACATGAGCAAGTGTTATTTATGGGTTTTTTTTTTTTGTCACACAAAAGCAAACTGATTAGATAAACTTATATTCTTGGCCTGGCTGAATATTCACTGGATAAATTTTGGGTAATTTCCCGATAGTCTATATAATATCCTGTGCCAAGCTGTTGGGTATTAATGCAAGTAATTTTTTTCTCTTCTAACACCATTTTGTTTCATGGAGAGATAAGTACAGAGCTTTTCTCACATAAAAAGGAATAAATTGGCCACAATCTGAACTCAGGAAATGATTTTTTAACTTTTCTATGTTCTTTTCTGTGCTTGTCCTCATTTTTTAAAGTTTCAGATTCTGTACTTTGCTACTCTTATACAAAATGTTCATTCAGGATAGTTATTAGGTATAAGGATGCAGTTGGCAATTAAGGAAATGATTTTTTAAAGCAACTGCAATAGAAAGACTATTCATTAGTAAGAAATATCTCAGAAAAAAGAAATGGATCTGGCAGTTTTATTAAGGCAAGTACAAAAAGAAAATATGGTCATGAAGTCTTATGGTAGACACAAAGCAAAGCTGGGATATGGTGCATACAGTTAAATCATAGCATAAGCAGCATTCTCAGTGTTTCTATCTCATAACATAAAACACTGGGAAATGTCTACACCATCTCTGTTTTTCCAGATTAACTTAAAATTCTCAGTTCTCCTGTTTGTTCCAAAATGCTGTCATTAGCAATTGAACAACTCAGAAATGACCATATTCCTTTTGAGCAAAGAAGGGCAGAAGAAAGGGATTCTGAGAAAAATCTGGTAGCCTCTTTTGAAAATTGTGTCTGTCAAATCATTGGAACCATGTTTCTGAGAGGGCAGGCCAAAGCTCACTGGTTTTCAAGGCCTATGCAAAAGACAAAAAATATTAACATTTAAAATAAATATATAAATATAGAAAGTCATCATAAAAATTCAAGAACTTAACTTTAAGGCAATAATTGTAGCATATTAGAAGTAATTATGAAGGAAATCTTTCCTGATTGTTACTTTTCAGCTTTCTCATGAGCATACTGATGATACATTGACTAAATTGTTCATAGTAATGACTCCCTTGTCATATCAAGGCATGCATGATCCAAGCATCTTTCCAGGCTTAAAAATGGTTCAGACACAAATTTTCCAGGATTCATTCTTTTTCATTTATCATTGCTATGTTGCAGGCATGACTCCTTTGAGGGTTGCCTCAAATTGTCAGGATTAAATCATTTGTCTTCTTGATATCCAGGGGAAAAGAAAAGGCTGTGATGCAGTCTAGTGTACTGATGGCAAAAAGGTTCAGATTTCAGTCCTTCAGGATGCTAACTCAGGGATAAAATTGAAAACATTAGTTTAGATTGTACCAGATAGCTAACAAAACTGAAAGAACTGGAAGTTTTATAAAGATTTGAAAATAGACCATATTATATTCAAGTTTTGTGTTGCAATGCCAAGCTTGTATTAGTCAGACTTCTTTAGAAAAACAAAATCAAAGGACTTATTCTCTCTCTCTCTCTCTCTCTCTCTCTCTTTCTCATCTTTTTCTCTTTTGCTTTCCAACTACTGAAAAATCTACTTGGAGGCAAGGAAAAGTCCAGTGTGTAATTGAGTTCTATTCTACAGTGTCTGAAAGGATGCAGATTCCAATTCAAGACAGAAGCCTTGAAAGTTTACAGCTGATAGAACTGAAGAAAATCAATATTCTAGTTCCAATAAACTGAAAGGGTAAATTATTCTTTTTTCTCTACATTGAACTGTTCATATTCTTAATGGATTAAATTTTGTCTAACTCCATTTTTAATAGGGCTGCCTACTTGACTATGTAAATATACAAACATCAAGAGTAAAATAAATATCCCCTTCTCTCTTAAGTTGGTTGTTCCAGAGTACTGTCTTACAGTAAAATACAGAAGAATAATTAAAAAACACATGGTTCAACTTATTAATGATAGCTTTCAAATATCAGTAATAAGACCATAATTCTTTATAAGAATAATGCAATCTAAAAAGAAAAATTGTTTTCTTGATATCCAAATAAATAAAAAATGTAGAAATTTTGAGAGAGAGAATATCTGTATATGAAATGACTAATTCTATATTCAGAGTTAACTATAGGTTTTCTAAAATTTGACAATGTGACATGAATAGAGTAAAATCTATCATGTAACATATTGTAAATATTTCAAATGTATAAAAATTTTAATATACCATAATAAAGTAAGTGCAAAGGAAGTTCTTAATAATTCCATGTTCACAAAATTTCATGAGTACGGATAGCCAAGGAGGAATCCTTGGTTAAAGCTCTTTTGATACAAGCAAAAATTTCCGAGTTTGGATCCTTCATCCCATATGTTGCAGCTACTCCATATGGTTGCTGGTAAATCAGGACAAAACTTCTGTAACAGTCTGGTTACAGTTCTTAGTTCAGTTGACAGGCGAGCATGCACCATCACCGAAGAGCTAAGGGAACTGGCAGCACAATATCCTGTAACAGCTGAGAAAGGGATGATCCTTACTTACCAGACCAGCATGTCTGGCCATGTATACAGAAGGATACCAACTTCCTTAACCATATCTATGTATGCCCAGGATCTGGTTCCACCCATCATGGGTTGAACCTTCTCCATAAACTAGATAATCATTTTGGCTTAAATCAACTACTGATTATCTACAAATGTAGATAATATCTAGCCCATAGTTAGAACCCTCAACCATCAAGTTGAACCTGTACCTAACTATGACACAATGTAAAAATCCAAAACAGTGTATCATATCCATATAATTGTAGCACTGGAGTGCAGAATCTAGGCATTCCAAGTCAATCAGATTGTAAGTGATTTTGACTACAGATCTCTCCTAAAAAATAAGGTGGAAGACTGACCAAGGATGATTCCCAGTATCAGCCTCAGAGTACACAAATGTACATAAGCTTGTGCATATACACTTGGAAAGCATTTATATATGTTTAATATCCACACATATTCCTGGAAATGGAAAAAGGTAAAAAAAAACTAGTGTCACAAAGGGTGCAAAATTAAAATCAAGGAGAAATGTTTTAATCAAATGAACATTTTTAAAAAATAGAAATTATAACTCTGATCATTAAATTCACTTTGTGAGGTCAAACAAGGTAGATCAAGAAATATGTTCCTGAAAATCAGAAATACATTTTGGACAGTGAGAGCATTTCAATACCATTGGGACTTTCCTTACCTCTTAGAGTTTCTATGCTAACGCATTGTACATATAAACTTAATCCTGGGAAGGCAGCATCTCTTGATTTGATAACACACCCCTTGCAAACTTATCATAAATTACACATCAAATAGTCTTAATTGTTTTAACACTTCAGGTTTTCAAAAGCTGCATAATAATCTTTTTGATTATTTCAGGAATCCTAGGGAGATTCCAAAGGGAAAATGACAAAAGATATATTTGGGGGATTCTATCTCAGGAAGAAAAATTATCAAAATCCATCAAAATATGTGGAAGATATGAGACCATACTAGACTTTTGTTGAAGTTTTTACATACACCAGGGAACCATGAAATTAGATCAAAGAAACCACAGATCTTTCTCACTCCATTACTAATTATGAATTCTGTCAAATTCTGCTGATTCTCAGCAATCACATTTTAATGTTTATAATTCTGATAGTTTATACATATGATGATGAATACTTAAATGTTGGATTTGTTCTGCACCTTTCTCTCATCCCAATAGCCTTCATTAAATCATCTGATATTCACAATTCCTCACACCATACTTCATGCACGGTGTGAGGAATGTTTGTTCTAGCCAACATTCCCAAACTCTTTTCCTTTGTATGTGTTATTCAATATAAAAATCACAACCACATTTTCAGATATTTGTTTCAGCATAATCCACCTAACTGGTTCAAAAATATTCCACTGTCATAGAGATGCTATAATATTTCCTCATAGTTCAGGAGGACAGAAATGTAAAAGCAAAACTGAGGAATGACGCTTTAGATTCCATGTCTCTTTCTAAATTCTGTTATGTCCCTGAAATCCTCAGCACTTCATTGCTTCTATACTCCTCAGCATGTCATCTTTATTTAGTGTAGACTTTTTTTTTTGGTAAGTGGGCTCTCACATTCCAAGGATACACCTCATTCTCTTTATGGATCTTTCCAACCCAGTAAATCTCTTTTCAACTAATTTCATATACAAAAATCCCTTTTTTCCAATAAGTTCACATTCTGAATTTGTAGGTGGATATGAACTTTATCCTAAACTGTTTCTATGCTGAAAGTGACAGAAACTTTTATATCTTTGACATACTAATAATTCTTTTGCTAGAACCAAACTCTGTTTATCAATAGCATTTCATCTAAAGTATATATATATACCTTATCCATCTGTCTCCCAAAGCTATGTACTGCTACATTATTGGTTTTAATTTATTTCTCTTGAATTTTTTATATACCTTACTTAAAGAAGATTTTTTAGTGGGTCTTGAAATTTAGTTACTTTAAAAATTTCTATTTTTCCTACTAATTTATTTTTATTTTTTTCACCATTAAAAAGATACTCTTCATGTATCACAGAATAAACATGTAATAAAGCTATGCCTGTAACAATTCTATGCCTATCTCTTGCAGTATATGCAGTTTAGTGGTAATCCTTGGTCAAGATAAGAATTCTGGAGTTAAGTGACAATCTAAAAATCTTTTGCTAAAAGTTTATAATTACTTTAATTGGACCAAGAGTTCATTTTACTCATACATTATTAATTTCTTTCGGCTTTAACTGGCTTTACCCCATGATTTGTCTCTACAATCGAAGAGGTTATACCCCCTGATTTGTCCATGTGATCTCAAAGATGCCATTTGGACTCTTACACTGTAGATCTTCTGAAATGAAATTTTTTTGCACGTCTTGTGGCACATAAAACAGAGAGGCAACATTTCCTGCCTATTTATTCAAGGAAAACTTGGAGCTTCACTAGGAAATACTCAGGTACTTGATGTTTTTCTTGTCTTCATTTCTCTTTCTGTTCAACATGCTTTTATTGATTCTATTTTATGTGAGGACACACGGGGAGCCTTATGCCTCCTTTCAGTTTTGGGAACAGTGTGGTTGATAGACTCTCAACCAATATTCGTACTTCTAATTCTAATCCAGAGAAAGCCATAGAGATGAAGCTATAAAATTGGATTTTTAAAGATGTTCTAAAAGAAAAGCTCTCTCTGGGACTGGAAATAGGAACAATGTATTCCTGTAAGTGTTTAAACACACCACTCACCTTCACCAACAGAGAAAATGGCCAAAACAGGCAAAGGGAGACAAAATGAATTCCTATAGTCAGCTCTGTTACTAAGCTCCCCAGTTATTTCAGGTATATGTTTCCATTTAGGCCTTAGCAGTATGGATGATATTTCTGTAACATTCAAAAACATAACTTTGACTAATATATTATTTAAGACAAAGGTATATTTTATTCATATATTTACTTATTCCAAGCTTTAACAAAATGCCTGACATATTTAGATAAGGTACTTACTAAATTTTAATGAAAGTATGTGACTGATAAAAATTCTTTAGATTATCTTAGTTTGACACTCTCCTGTGTTCCAAATTCATAAAACAAAACTAAAATGTTATCATTAAAACATATGTGAATACATTTCACTGAATTATATAGAAGAAAATGCCTTAAGTTTTTAAAATACTGTGTAGGGTCTAAGAAGATGGCTCAATGATTACAGCACTTGTTTAATATGCAAAATGCCACAATTTGGATCCCCAGATCCCACATAAAATTTCAGGTGGACACTATTTATTACCTGTAATTCCACCTAGAGACTGAGTGTAGAGACAGACCCTAGTGTTGGGTTAAGGATTTTATTAGAGAGACACTGTCTGAAAAGATAAGAATGATTTTGCTATAATCCAATGGTTTCTACAAACACACAGGTACATCCCCAAACATACATGTATTCACACACATGCAAAATACACATATATGCACCCTTACACATACATAGGATAATGGGAAAATATCAGATGAATTTTTATAGTTATTACTTATAATATGGAGGAACTATTTTAACTATCTTTAAAATTGCAATAATTTGTGGATTCCATGTTGACAAACCTAAATAAAATCTTCTTTGGTCCTAAGTCCTTTCAGTAACTATTAGCACCCACTTGCAATTATTCTTTCTGAAAAGTTATATCATTCTGGCAAAGTATTAGAAATGGGATAATGCAGGCTGGAGAGATGATTCAGGGGTCAAGATTCTGCCTTTTAAGCAGAAGGTCCTGAGCTTGGATTCCAGGTCCCACATAAAAATGAAAAGCAGAAATAGGGTGGCCTGCACTTCTGGCCCTGGTGGACAGAAACTGGGAAATAACAGAGTGAAGCAAAAAGGAGGTAGAAGCAATCCAGGATGATGCCAAGTCATCCTTGGTCTTCTACAGGGACATACACACACACACACACACATACACACACACACATTAAACATAAAAACAAACAAATAAATAAATAAATAATAGATATAATGCTTTCATGGTCTTTAAAGGATGGATATGTGAACTGAACAGGCAGCGAATCTTAGGGTAATGAAACTATACAGTATGCTGAAGGTTTTATAATGGTGAATAAGATATTTTGTATTAGTCAAAAATACAATATGAAGTATGGTCCTGAGATAAAATATGGATTTCCAGAGATACAATGATGCATTTGCTTGTGTTGGTAAGCTGCCACAACTGCTATGAAGCATCTTGACAACAGAGGAGGCTTTTGAGAAAATCTTATGCAGGGAGTTCACAGTTATGTGGTTTTTCATATGCAACAGTCATGTACGCCTGGAAGTCAGCTTTCTGTAATTCCCCGATCTTCCTCTAGCTCTCACATTCTCCTAACCCCTTCTTCTTCTGTGATGTTCCCTGTATTTTGGAAGAAATACATGTACCACTTGTTGCTGAGCAATCAGCAATCATTTATAGTAATTTAACCATTTGTGATTTTGTATAGGCCAAAGCAGAGTTTCTCTGACAAAAGTGGACAGGAGTAATATTTGACAGACAAAAATGCAGACATTTACAAAGGAATTTGATAGGCACATGTGTCCATTTAACAAAACAACAGTAATACGACAACACCGGGGCCTATGACATACCCAGCCATGAAATTTTGACCAGGTTTATAATATCAGAAATGAATTCCTTTCAGAAGAGCAACCATTGAATCCAATTACAAAATGGTTGATTACCTCCATAAGAGATTTGTCACTATTATCTAAATGGATAATAGCTTGGCCTTTTGCTTGGTTGTACACAGATCCCATATATAAGAAAGATTACTGATGGCATTTTTTTTCCCCAGAAGTGGGAATGATACGTTCTAGCCTTATGAGAGCTATGAAGCAAGGAGAAGGCCTCCCACTTAATTCCAATTTATTTACAAACTGTGGTTTCATCAATAATAGGGTCTTTTTAAACATTTTTTATTATTTCGCTCATACAAACCAGTTTCCTCCCCCTTCTTCCTCCCCCCGCACCCCCTGCTCCCCCTCCCTCCTTCCCCATCTCCCAGTGCCTCCCCCCCAATTCCCAGAGAGTCCTTTATTGTGTATGCCTAACTCTCCTCTTGGTCCTCCTTTCCGATGACGTACAAGGACCCAGTGGCATTTCCCTGAACCCTTTCTCATGTTCCCCTTAAGCATAGGAACACTACTGTGGCCATCAATCGCTTGCCTCCAAGGATCTTGGTGCCTTTAGCCGATGCTAGACTTTGTGAGGTCAATAGTGTGACGGACATGGCGCAGGGCATGCAAAGTCCTATTATGATTGCTTCAGCCCTAACTAGTGTGGAGACTCTTCAAATCATTGCTCCCCCAATCCTTTTGCTCTTACAATCTTACTGCCCCCTCTTCCGCAGATGTCCCTGAGCTTCAGGATGGGGGAAGATTAGGCTGGCTTAATTCTATGTGGATGATATAGAGTCTCTGAAGTTCTGGATTGTGGTTTGTTGATTTTCTTTTGCAGTTTTGCTGCTCCTGCAATGCCCTTCACTCCATCCTGATGGGCACTGTATGTCACCCCCTGGTCAGAGACAAAAAACTGTTAAACTGGAGTCTTGTTATAATAGCACATTCAAGGGTAGATGTAATAAAAGCAGGAAACCTCGGTGAGGGAGGGATCAGTCACCCATTTGCAAAATGATCTCTTTTCATCTGCCAGACTATATGCCCTCCCCTTCTGGTGAGATCATACCCCCTCAGTTGTACATGATCAGGAATGAACGTCTGTGAACTAAACCAGGTGTCACATTACTTACTTGCATTCCTAGGAGGTCGATTTTCTCTGCTGTAACATGGTCCCCTCTCTCCTTGTGTCTGATGTGGCCTTCCAACCCCTTCCCTCCTGTTCACAATCCTTGCAATTACCGTATTACATAGGTTTACCCTTGAGTTTCTCAATGTGGGCTGGGTGAGTTTGGTACTAGGAGCCACCTATTAGGGAGTACATACGGCGCTTAATTTTCTGGGTTTGGGATACTTCACTTAATATAATTGTTTCTAATGACATCCATTTCCCAGCAAATTCCAGTAATTCATCATTTTTGATGGCTGAGTAGTACTCCATTGTATAGATGTACCACTGTTTCCTTATCCACTCGTCAACTGTTGGACATTTAGGTTGATTCCATGACTTTGCTATTGTAAACAGTGCTGTTATGAACACAGTCATGCTTATGCTATCGAGGCGAACCTCTGCTGCATGGGGGGTTATTCCCAAAAGTGGAATCGCAGGGTCATATGGCATTTCAATCTTTAATTTCTTTAAGAATCTCCAGACGAATCGCTAAAATGGCTGTATGAGCCTGCATTCCCACCAGCAATGTAGCAGAGTTCCCCTCTCTCCACATCCTCTCCAGCACTTGTTGTTTGTATTGTGGAATTTTGCCATCCTGATCGGGGTGAGATGATATCTCAGGGAAGTTTTGATTTGCATTTCCCTGATGGCTAAGGATGTGGAGCATTTTTTAAGATATTTGTTAGAGATTTTAATTTCATCTCTGGTAAAATTTCTTTTAAGTTATAGGGCCCATTTTTTAATTGGGCCATTGGTTTCCTTGGTGTTTAATTTTCTAAGTTCTTTGTGCACTCTGGACAGTAGAGCTCTATCAGATATGTGGTTAGTGAAGATTTTCTCCCATTCTGTGGGTTGCCTTTGAGCTCGTGTGACAATCTCTTTATCTGAACAGAAGCTCTTTAATTTCACAAGATCCCAACTGTTGAGAGTTGGTAGCAGTGACTGTGCCATTGGATGTCTGTTTAGGAACTGTTGGCCTAGCCCAATCAGCTCGAGGGAGTTAACTATCCTTTCAACTATGGTTTTTATAGTCGCTGGCCTTATATCAAGGTCCTTGATCCATTTGGAATTAAGTCTTGTACATGGTGACAAGTACGGGTCCAGCTTTAATCTTCTGCATGTGGAGATCCAGTTTTGCCAGCACCATTTGTTGAAGATGCTGTTCTTTTTTCCTTTGGATTCTTTGGGCCCCTTTGTCGAAGACCAAATGGCTGTATTTTTGTGGGCTTATATCTGGGTCCTCAACCCTTATCCATTGATCTGTGTGTCTATTTTGGAGCCAGTACCAGGCTGTTTTTATAACTATGGATTTGTAGTATAGACTAAGGTTCGGTATGGTAATACCTCCAGCAGTGTTTTTGTTACTCAGGATTGTCTTTGCTATCCTGGGTCTTTTGTGCCTCCATATGAATTTTGAGATTATTTGGTCAACTTCTTTAAAGAATTGCTTTGGGATTTTAATTGGTATAGCATTGAATTTGTATATTGCCTTTGGTAGGATAGTCATTTTTACAATGTTGATTCTGCCACTCCAGGAGCATGGGAGGTCTTTCCACCTTCTGATGTCTTCAGCAATTTCTTTCTTTAGGGTTTTAAAGTTTTCATTGTAAAGGTCTTTTACCTCCTTGGTTAGGTTTATACCAAGGTATTTCATTTTTTTAGGGGCTACAGTAAATGGGATTGTTTCTCCCAAGGTTTTTTCACAATAATAGGGTCTTACCAACTACTTCTAGTTGGCAACAAAGAGCAGTGGAACTTGTTATGGCATCCTCAGGACTCTCTGTGGCCAGCAACTCACTGAAGGAAGTCTAACTTTGGCAATTGTGTGGCCTAGACTCCTATGCACAATGTCATTCATGAAAAAGAGGTCTCTCTATTCAAATTTTTCTACTGTTATATTTTATTTGATTTATTTTGAGAAAATTTTGAAACTTTTTAGAATTTTCCCCATTTTATCTCTCTCCCTTGACTCAGGTATATAAGAAAGTAAATTTATTAATGCACTAAACTTAAATCTCCTTAACCATATGCTCTTTTATATTCTCTAGAGGTCATTTCTTATGTGTTAGGTTCTGTAATCTCACCTTTTTTATCCATATTGGTGTTGTCATAAAAGTTTTCTTTGGGGGTCAAGAAGATAACTCAGCAAGTGAAATTGCTTCCTGTGCAACTTTAGTGACCTGAGTTCGCTGTCCAGAACTTACAAAAAAGCTAAAAATGGAAGCTTGCATCTCTAATCCCAAGACCCTACAGTGAGATAGAAGACAGAAACAGAGGAATTAGCCAGCAGTTTATACATTACAGAGAACATGCCTCAAAAATAAGGTAGAACAAGTATCTGATGAATAGTTAGTCCTTTGACTACCACTCACACACACACACACACACACACACACACATATACACACACATACAGGGACACACAAAGGCACATACACACAAACACACAGAGAGACACACTTTTTTAAAAAAGTTACTTATTCTTGGGATTGAATAAAAAAATGTCATGATACATATGTACTAAAAACTGTTATTACATGAAAATTCAGTAGTTCTTGGAAGTGCTAAGGAAAGACACCATGCTTTTAAATTCCACTTTTGGCATGCTTACCAGATTCATGATAGCAATTTCAATGCATTCTGTCTATGACCTTTTTACATTTAAAAATAGTACAAATGGCCTGATTATGAAAACCTGGATTACAACTACTTCCTAGGCTGGAATAAGATGATCATAAGTTCATGAACAGCCTGGACAATTTAGTGAGAGCTTGTCTCAATACAGTTTTGAAATCGGGTGAGGGAATACATATTGTTAAATTGTAGAGAATTTTCATAGCATTCATAAAACCTAAGATTTAGTTCTTAATACCCAAACAATGTAGATATGCGTCACTGAATATTGGTGCAATGTTGAAATGAGATCGTTGGTACTCAGAGGCCTTCTTGCCTTAACTCAGGAGTTAGAAAGCTGAGGATGCAAAGGCAAACTAAGCTTCTGCTGAGCCAGTGAGTTCTTGTCTCTTGAAGTCACTGAATGAAATTCACAGACTACAGGAAAATTTATTTGGAAAGGAATGTTATTAAAGTTTCACAGGTGCAAAACTCAGTGATAAAAAGGAACAACTATGAATAGTAGGAGTGGAAAACAAGAAATGGGTAACCAAAGCTGGATAATGGATCCAAAGAGTTTGGTTCTATGTGGTGAGGTATAGGAAGGTGGTCTGTCCGGTCAGCCCCCACATATGGTTTCTAGATGTTTCTCAGTCTATATAATATTCTCTGTAGCTTCAAGGTAGTGACACTTAACTAAGGGGTGAAAGATAAGGATGAGCAAGGATGGCTCATGACCCTCCTTCTAGCATGTCTGGCCTAACTTCCAGGACTGAGTACATCTCAGCTTCTTCCTAAAAAAAGGCTCAGAACATTCTCTTTCCTTGTCATTCCCCTAAATTGTTTAAACAGCTTTTATTTATTTATCTGAACTTTTTTGAAAATGTCAGAGAAGTAAATTGTCAACCAAGTTATCTTAGAACACAAAAAATGGCTGCAATTTAGACTTATCTGTTATAGATGAGGACAAAATGATCACAATTTAATCTCTGAATAAAGGATCAGAATGGCAGTTCTATCTCCATATAATAAGGGTTTGCACTGGATTTCTTAAGGTATTCTACTATCTAATATCTACCTCTGAAAGATGTCAAGACTGATCATTGTAAACAGAGAGACTCTGAGCACAACACATGTCTCTCATGATCAAGCCTTTGATGAGTATATGAGTAGGTGATAGCAGCCTAGTTCAGTTCCATTTATAGAACAAAAGAAAAATACCTGGATTAAAGATATCAAGTAGCTTATTCCTTTTAGTTCCTCTAAATTTCTTATGCACAAATGTAGTAGATAAGACAAAGCAATAAGGAAAAATTAAGCAAGACACAACATAAAAAGCAAGGCATATTTAAAGAACGTTTTCCTATGATCAAAGACAAAGGAAATTTTTCAGACAAAAAGTTTGTAAATAAATAATCGAGTCATTTAACAGGGTTTCAAAATTTATATTGCTCAAGGATAGATGACCTGGAAAATATAGTGTTCTTTCTTCCATTGAAAAATAGAGTAACAGCCGCCTTTTCTGTCAACATTCTTTGCTCCACATTTTAAACAGCAAAACTTACTTTCAACTGCTTCCACTTAATGCATTGGTGTGTTTTTCCCCATTAGCAGTTCATACATATGAGAAGCGTTCAGTGTAAGAGAAAACAGTCAGAAAAGTTCTGTCATTAGTGATTTGTCAAAAGTCATTTGCAAATGAAAGATGCTTCTAAAATGATCAAACTACAATATTAATTTTAATAGCTGTTTGGTCATATTATCATAGATGCAAACAAGTGATTCTCAATTGAAACATGGACCAGCCTTGACCTTTCGTGAGATGCACTGGCCTATTTACACACAGTGCTCTGACCTATCACGAAGCCAAAGCCATGAATTAGTGAGATCCTATGTGTGTTACTTCCTCTCAAAGAGAAGATCAACCTCCCTATAAGCCTAAAACTCTCTTTGGAAAAAGAGAAGACGTAGAACATTATTTTTCTTTGCTTTGGAATATAGATTAGCAACCCTGGGAAAAATATGACTGGCATTTTAATGTTTAAAGCCCTAGGATATTTCCACAGGTGTAGACTTTATTCCCCTTTGACACTCGAAGCATGTCTCCAACAAAGGAAACCATTAACTATCTCTTCAATCATATTCTAGGTCAAGTTGGTTTTCCTTTAATTCAGGTACTGAGTCTCTGCTGTGTCTGTTTCCTTTTGCCCAGAAAGTAAAAACTATGCAGAAACATAAAAATATTTTCTCTAAAGTTTTACAGATTCACAGATCATGTCCTATTCTTTTCTCAAAAAACACACTTTTGATATGAGCTTTTAAAAAGGGTTCAACCTTTCACCATACACAGCAACATATCCTTAGTATTTATCAAAAAAAAGCTACTTCTTTGTAGTTGTTTTTGGTGTTTGTAAAAGTTCTCTCAGATAGATAGATGATGATAGATGATAGATAGATAGATAGATAGATAGATAGACAGACAGTAAATAGATAGATATGGATGATAGAGAGATGATAAACACATCAAAGATTGATAGAGACAAATAGACATCAAGATAGATAAAATGGAAAGATAAATGAATAGACAGATAAATTAATACATAATATATAACAGAAGAATGTGAGATACTTAAAGTATATCATATGAAAAAGTGTTTTTGTTTTACTTATGTCAGAGAACAAAGAGATTTGGATAACAAGTTAGATACAAATGATGGTGTAAAGTTCATAGTTGTTCATACAATATATTTTGTGTCAATGCTTTATGTGGCCAATGATAAAAGTAAAGAGGAGGATGAAGGGATTTATATATTGCTTTGGAGTGTAATGTTAAAATAAATTTACATGGTAATGATTCATGTATCAGTCTCATCCTAAAACTGTGCTTGTTAATCACAAGTACTATCTAAGCAGTATGATACTATTACATCTTTATTTTGCATGTGTATGCATGTTTAGGTGTGCAAATGCCATGCCACACCTATGTATGTCAGAGAACAAATTATAGAAGTTGGTTCTGTTTCTGTCATATGACTTCTGGAGACAGAATTGAACTCAGATCAAAAGGCTTGTTGACAAATTCATTTAGTCATTGAACCACCTCATTACCTTCTAGGAGGAAAATATTAAATTTAAAACAACTTTTAAAATAAAATTTAGAATCTATACAAATTGATAAAGATTGTTTCGTTACTCCATGGACATTAATACTCTTTGACTAAATAAGAAAAGTAAAAAGACTATGAAAACACAGGACACTGTGTCCTATTAATTTTCCAGTGGATTTTCACATACACTTACTTTGTGTCTGATATGAATCATGTAGCACATTAATTGTAGTATCTGTCTCCATATATTAATGCTTTCCCACATTCTGAAGTCTCTAAAACCTTTCTTCAAACATCAATATTACCTGGAGTATTGTTGAATTCCTAGGAAATACTGGGCTCATTTTAGGAAATACACATTCATGAACTCATCCTAATACTTACCAGGGTCTGGAAATGTCTCAGGGGTTAAGCCTTTGCCTTGCAAGCAAAAGCTCATCAATCAGAACCCACATGAATATGCCACACATAAATGACAATAGCCTATACTTCTGGCCCTAAAAGCCCTAAAAGGCAGAACATGTTAAATCCCAGAACAAAGCAATAAGGAGGTAGTTCAATAAAGGATGATTCCAGAAGACACCATTGGGCACCCACAGACACACACAATGCTGTCTTCTACACACACAAACACACACACACACACACACACAACTGTTTTTACAGATTCATATACACATACACACCCACTTTACACACTCATACACATAAAAATATTGCAAAACACTATAATATTTTTGTTTACAATTGTTTCCAAGTGACTGAATATCTTGTTGTAAGTCATTGAACTAACAGACTCTGGAGTTTGTTTGAATCTAGCACATGTAGCCCTAAGATCTATATTCTTTGCCATTATCATCATAGTGATTTTTCAATAACAACAAACCTCAAGTAATGGGGTTTTGACAAGTGACATAGGATCATGGAGTAAATACATTTCACAGAATTTGTAGTGCCAGAAATGTTCAGGAGTAATAATTTCTTTTTTTAATATTTTATTTATTTATTTATTTATTTACTCTGAGTAAATGCATGCATGCATGCATGTGTGTGTGAAAGGGCATCGTGTGTCCTTATGGTGGACCAAGGGTAATTTCCGGAATCATCCTGGATCGCTTCTACCTCCTTGCTTTTTTCTGAGATTTCCCTGTCTCTGCTGACCAGAGCCAGAAGTTCAGACTGCTGCTATTTCCACCAGCGTTTTTACCTGGGACCTGAGATCCAAACTTGTGACCTACTATTTGGGAGGCAGAGGCTTAACCCCTGAGCCATCTTTGAAGCTCAAGAGTAATAATTTCTGAAAACAATGTTACTGCAGTTTCTTAGCTGAACAGTGCTCTTACTTTTAGAAATAGATACACTCTTAAGTATTTCACAGAATGGAGGAAAAAAGGAATTGGATCCATCTGATCATATGTGAAAAAATCAGTACTTTATTGTCCTACATCTACCATCACGATCTATAGTTCTTTAATATTTTTATTGTGGAAAATATGAAATGTAAAGCCCTCTTTGAAAAACATAAAATGTAAAGCCCTCTTGATGAACTGCCCTGTACCTTTCCCCTTAGTCACGCTGACTCTTGATGAACTGCCCTGTACCTTACCCCTTAGTCATACAGACTTGTGCTTCACCCCTTGAGCCATCCTTATCACCAAGAACCAGATGTCTCATCCCGTTTGCTGTGTTTGCTGTGTTTGAAATTTGTTCCCTGCCCTATAAAAAACCCAAATCTTAAGTGCTCAGGGCCGCTTCTGCTCCCGAAAAGCAGGGTGACCCCAGCGCGCTGGTAATTAAAGCCTCTTGCCTTTGCATCGATTCTGGCGTCTCCGTGTCTTTAGTTGAGGGGCTCGATCAGGTGCAGGAACTTTGGTTCCAACATTATGTAAATTTATTTTCATTATTTCCTAATTTAATTTCTCATCATTGAATAATCTCTTTATCTCTTTCCTCTCTCTCTCATATATCTTTCATATGTCATCTCATATATATATATATTTATTTACTCTGAGTGTGTGTGTGTGTGTGTGTGTGTGTGTGTGTGTGTGAAAGGACATTGTGTGCCCCTGTGGTGAGCCAAGGGTGACTTCCGGAACCATCCTGGATTGCTTTTACCTCCTTGCTTTGCTCTGAGATTTCCCTGGCTCCGCTAACCACAGCCAGAAGTGCAGACTGCTGCTATTTCCACCAGCATTTTTACCTGGGAGGTGATATCCCAGTAATGTGATATATGTGATGTATATATGTGATGAATATCCACCATCGTTTTACATTGTAGCACATGAGATGATTTGCATAAGAAAATCACTAGATGGTGGATGGGTAGATCTTTTCAGAATTTCACATAGCATTCTTTGAGAAACTTTAACAAAAATTATCACCTGGATATTGGCAGTAGTCATTCACCCATCCCTTATTCACTCTACTCACCAATATATTTTTTAAACAGCTCGTGTGTGGAAACACGGATACAAGACTAGCCAAGACAAACAAAAGGGTCACATGGAGTCTGCATCATGAGGGTATATGGCAAGAATGAAAAAAAAAAAAACATTATGGAGAGCAATACAAAATGAAATGAAAAACTGAAAAGTAATAGCATGGAATTATATTCAGAGCCAAATTGACAAATTTAGATGGCATCTGGAAAGTAAAATGTCAGTGGTTACCATTTCATTTTGTGGAAAAGGCCAGAATGAGTGCAGCAACATGTGCACTTTCTAATATACTATGCTATACTTTCTTTATCCATTTTATTGATTATTTATTAGTAAATTTGTTCCTTAGGAACTTTTTACACACACACATACACACACACACATACACACACAGTATTGTAATTCACTATATTCCCCATGCCTGTCAGTCTTTTCTACAAATCTCCTTGTTAAACCCATGACATTTTTGTTTTATATTATGTTCCACTAGGTTAACTGTGTATGTATATGTGACGGTAGGTGGACAACTATTACTCAGTGATCTATCCAGTATATAAACAACTGAATACTATGCCTTCCTTCTAGTCTCGCAGGACCTTGATTGTGGAAATTTCAGAAGAATAAGTTATAAAACCCCATGAATCCATCCTCTATCCACAGTTGACTGTTGACCGGGCCAATTCTGTGCAGGTTTGTACTGATTACTCTTTCTTATTGTTGTAAGACACAACTCAGAAAGGGAAATATAGTCTTTTATGGTGGGAAAGGCATGGTTAGATGGAAGAAGCTGGAGACAGGTAAAGTCACATGCACCAAGGAGGCTGAAGGCTACCAAACTGCCGACTGAAGAGCAGATCTCTTCTGGAATTATAGTGTAGCTAATCAACCTTAAAGGCCTGTGACTGCCTTTCTCAACCAAGGCTCCACCTCTTAGAGGAGCCATGACCTTCCCAAACAACTAAAAATTCAAACACGCCCTATAGGAGCAACAACTCACATTTAAACCATGACAGGCATTCTTTATCCCTTTCCCTCTCTTCTGGCTCTGACATTCTTTCACCCATCACCCTAATAGCTAGTCTTAGGGGATCTCATGTAACTAAAAATGACCACACACTCATGATATATTAAATCTAGTCTTTGATCTTCTGTCCCTCCTGTGTGCACTTCCCATGTGCTTGGATTTCTGCCATCAGTCATCACACCTGGAATATGCTTATAAACATTGTTATGAAGTGCCAATGAGCTTTTATATCATAGAGGTTCTGTTATTTATTAATAATATTTTATGGTAGCTCAATTTATAAACTGATTTATATAGGGAATACAAGACAATCAACATTATGGAAATAAAAAAATAAGTGAAAATTCCACTGAATTATTTAGACAGAGAAATGCTACAAGATCAAGATGTAACCCAGTGGTTTGGGAATGCTGTTTAGCATGCATAAAGACCCAAGTTTAACTCCCTATCCTACATAAAGAAAATGTGATGCTGCTGTATGACTATAAACCATGTACTCAGTAGACGAAGGCAGGATGATCAGATGTTCAATGTCATTCAAAACCATGTAAATAAATTTGAGGCTAGTCTGGACCACTTAGCACCCTTTCTCAAAAAAAAAAAAAAATAAAAGAAAGAAAAGAAAAGGGAAGGAAATGCTGGGCAGTGTGTAACAATTACCTCCCTACCACATTTTGCTGTTTGCCACCTGTTCTACCCAGAAACTCACTCCCTTACAGGATGAAATCACGTTATTTGAAGAGGGTGAGAACAGCAAATTCTGCATGTTTTGTAAATCTTATTTGTGGTTTCCTATTTGTGAAAATGTTATACAAACTAAGATTTATATTTTAACTGTCCCATGGGATAAACAAGAAGATTGAGCTGGGGATATTCAAGTTAAGGACATGTGATGAATAATATTGGTAGCCAGGTTTCCAGGTGGCCCTTAAAGAGACTCACTAGATTGAGGATGGCTTAGGGGCACACCTATGAGCTATTGTCTTGATTGCAATAATTGGACTGGAGTACTCTGCAAGCGGGGAAGTATAAACATGTAGTAATAAAGATAACTGAGCACATACAAGCTCACGTGCATGCGACCATTGCTCTGGCCATGGGCTGATGTGATGAGCTCCTTCTGTCGCTGTGCTTTCTTCACATCAATGGCCATTAAAACTTTTGATCTTTAAGCTTTTTCTTGTCAGATAACTTGTCAGAACAATAAGATAAAACAAAAATATAGACAGTCCTATTCCATCTTGGAGGAAAAAAAGAGAAAAAAATGAGGGAGGGATATGAGAGGAAATTTCTTATTATTGAGTACTCCAAGTTAGACAAGTGGTAATGTTTGGGGCAACTGTTTACATAAATTCTACTTCACTTTTCACTCTACCTTATTCTTTGGGGTCCTATCAAATTCATCTGTTCACCTTTTATAAGAGAAATCTGTTTCACCTTTGCTAATTCAGGCAGGCATTATCTGGCTCTTCCAACAACAAAAAAAATGGTCCTCAACAATCTTTTTCTGAAACATTTGATGTATAAATTATATTTAGGAATAGTTTCTTTACTTAGAGTGGAGCAATATGGAGGAATTTTTTTCACAATTTCTTATGAGAAAAATTGTTTGTGTGACAAACCTGATACCTTAGGGGAAAATTTAATAGAATGACTATTTTGTGACCTACAGTATCCTAAGGCACCACCAAAAATTCACTTTGTAAGACCTGAAGGAAAGTGAGAAAAATGATGGGGACTATTGATCAGTTAGTTCAATATTTAAGGCATCTTTGGTATTTTTAAAACATGCTTTTTTCAGAAATCCAAAAAGTAACACAAAAACAAAAATAAAAAAGAATCAGGCTGGAGAGCTGGCTCAGGGGTTAAGCCTCTGCCTCTCAAGCTGGAGAATCTAAGTTACGATTCTAGATCCTCCATAAAAATAAAGAAATGGCAGCACCTCACACTTACATTTGTCAAAAGCAGAGTCTGGAAAATCCAAGAGTGAAGCAATAAGGAGGTATAGAAATCCAAAATGATTCCTCACTTTTAGTCCTCCGTGCGCACACACAGTGCCCTCTTTCACACACACAGACACACACACACACACACACACACACACACACACACACACACACGCAAAATATAAAATAACAGAAAGCAAAAAAGATTATTTGCATATGACATGATTTTACACCTGAGGGATCCCAAAAACTCCACCAGGAAGCTCCTGGAACTAATTGAGAAGTTCAGCAGGGTGGCAGGATACAAAATAAATGTGCAAAAATTAGAGGTCTTCCTATATGCCCAGAATGAAAGAAGTGAAAAAGCCCTGAGAGAAACAATCCCATTTACTGTAGCCCCTAAAAAAATGAAATACCTTGGTATACACCTAACTAAGGAGGTAAAAGACCTTTACAATGAAAACTTTAAAACCCTAAAGAACGAAATTGCTGAAGACATCAGAAGGTGGAAAGACCTCCCATGCTCCTGGATTGGCAGAATCAACATTGTAAAAATGACCATACTACCAAAGGCAATATACAAATTCAATGCTATACCAACTAAAATCCCAAAGCAATTCTTTAAAGAAGTTGACCAAATAATCTCAAAATTCATATGGAGGCACAAAAGACCCAGGATGGCAAAGACAATCCTGAGTAACAAAAACACTGCTGGAGGTATTATCATACCAAGCCTTAGTCTATAAGACAAATCCATAGTTATAAAAACAGCCTGGTACTGCCTCCAAAATAGACACATAGATCAATGGATAAGGGTTGAAGACCCATATATAAGCCCACAAAAATACAGCCATTTGAACTTTGACAAAGGGGCCCAAAGAATCCAATGGAAAAAGAACAGCATCTTCAACAAATGGTGTTGGCAAAACTGGATCTCCACATGCAGAAGATTAAAGCTGGACCCGTACTTGTCACCATGTACAAGACTTAATTCCAAATGGATCAAGGACCTTGATATCAGGCCAGAGACTATAAAAATCATAACTGAATGGATAGGGAACTCCCTTGAGCTGATTGGGCTAGGCCGACATTTCCTAAACAGACATCCAATGGCACAGTCAGTGCTACCAACTCTCAACAGTTGGGATCTTGTGAAATTAAAGAGCTTCTGTTCAGATAAAGAGATTGTAATACAAGCTCAAAGGCAACCCACAGAATGGGAGAAAATCTTCACTAACCACATATTTGATGGAGCTCTACTGTCCAGAGTGCACAAAGAACTTAGAAAATTAAACACCAAGGAAACCAATGGCCCAATTAAAAAATGGGCCCTGGAACTTAAAAGAAATTTTTACCAGTGATGAAATTAAAATCTCTAACAAATATTTTAAAAAATGCTCCACTTCTTTAGCCATCAGGGAAATGCAAATCAAAACCTCCCTGAGATATCATGTCACCCCGGTTAGGATGGCAAAAATCCACAATACAAACAACAAGTGCTGGAGAGGATGTGGAGAGAGGGGAACTCTGCTACATTGCTGGTGGGAATGCAGGCTCATACAGCCATTCTAGTGATTCGTCTGGAGATTCTTAAAGAAATTAAAGATTGAAATGCCATATGACCCTGCGATTCCACTTTTGGGAATAAACCCCCATGCATCAGAGGTTCGCCTCGATAGCACAAGCACGACCATGTTCATAGAAGCACTGTTTACAATAGCAAAGTCATGGAATCAACCTAAATGTCCAACAGTTGACGAGTGGATAAGGAAACAGTGGTACATCTATACAATGGAGTACTACTCAGCCATCAAAAATGATGAATTACTGGAATTTGCTGGGAAATGGATGTAATTAGAAACAATTATATTAAGCAAAGTATCCCAATCCCAGAAAGTTAAGCGCCGTATGTACTCCCTAATAGGTGGCTCCTAGTTACAAACTCACCCAGCCCACATTGAGACACTCAAGGGTAAACCTATGTAATACGGTAATTGCAAGGACTGTGAACAGGAGGGATGGGGTTGGAGGGCCACATCAGACACAAGGAGAGAGGGGACCATGTTACAACAGAGAAAATCGGCCTCCAAGGAATGCAAGTAAGTAATGTGACACCTGGTTAAGTTCACAGACGTGCGTTCCTGATCATGTACAACTGAGGAGGTATGATCTCACCAGACGGAGAGGTTATATAGTCTGGCAGTGAAAAGTGATCATTTTGCAAATGGGTGACTGACCCCTCCCTCACCGAGGTTTCCTGTTTTTATTACATCTACCCATGAATGTGCTATTATAACAAGACTCCAGTTTAACAGCTTTTTGTCTCTGACCAGGGGGTGACATACAGTGCCCATCAGGATGGAGGGAAGGGCATTGCAGGAGCAGCAAAACTGCAAAAGAAAATCAACAAACCACAATCCAAAACTTCCGAGACTCTATATCATCCACATAGAACTAAGTCAGCCTAATCTCCCCCCATCCTGAAGCTCAGGGCCATTTACGGAAGAGGGAGCGGTAAGATTGTAAGAGCAAAAGGATGGGGGTAGCAATGATTTGAAGAGTCTCCACACTAGTTAGGGCTTAAGCAATCATAATAGGACTTTGCATGCCCTGTGCCATGTCCATCACACTATTGACCTCACAAAGTCTAACATCGGCTAAAGGCACCAAGATCCTTGGAGGCAAGGGATGGACAGCCACAGTAGTGTTCCTATGCTTAAGGGGAACACGAGAAAGGGTTCAGGGAAATGCCACTGGTCCTTGTACGTCTTCGGAAAGGAGGACCAAAAGGAGAGTTAGGCATACACAATAAAGGACTCTCTGGGAATTGGTGGGGAGGCACTGGGAGATGGGGAGGGAGGGAGGGGCATCAGGGGGTTCGGGGGGAGGAGGAGGGGGGAGGGAGCTGGTCTACCTATTAAGTTTGTATGAGCAGAAATAATAAAAAATTTAAAAAAAAATTCCCAAAGTAGGTCTTACATTCTTTCATAACATTAACTGTTGGGGCTGGAGAGGTGGCTCAGGGGTTAAGCCTCTGCCTTTCAGGCAGATGGTCCTGAGTTCGGATCCTAGACCCCACATATAGATGCCAGGTGGAAGCGAGGCTGGCCTTCGTTTCTGGTCCTGGTAGGGCGGAACCTGTGAATCCCAGGGCAGAGTAAACAAGGAGGAGGTGGAGGCGGTCCATGGTGGTTCCTAAATTCATCCATGGTTCTACATACACACACACACATTCATACATACGTGCACACACACATACACACACAATTGAATAAATAAAAAAAGAAATAAAAAAAACATTAACTGTTGAACAATTTAAAAATAGTCAAAATTTATATTAGAACATATAGGAATAATGAATCTAGGGAAATTGCAAACTATGAAAAAGCTGTGAATTGGGGTTTGGAAGGATGGCTTTGCACACAGCACAAAAATACATATGGAGTTTGAATACATTGATCCTATGTGAAACCTTAGACAAGTTGGACAGCCCTCCTGTAATTTCAGTACTGGAAGGCAGTTCCTGAGAGTCCCTAGAGAAAGTTTCTTAACCGTATTACACTATACACTATTTCTGGATTTAATTAGAGACACAGCTTTGAAACATTAAGGTGGAAGAGCAATAGAAGATGATTTCCACCAGATAAACACTCTCTTGTCTCCATATACATGTACATTCACATGTGTGTGTGTACACATATATACATGTACACCCATATCTACAAATCACCTAATACATTCAGTTATGCACCCCCCATACACATATGTGTAAATGAAAACAATGGTAAATTTCAGTGTTATGTGACTTCTACAGTTTTGAGTAGTGACATTAGTGTTGTGTTGCTTTCTGTTTCTTAATCGCTATTTTAAAATATTTTGTTATAATAATTTTTAAACTTTCAGAAGGTACATTAGTATAAAACATTCCCATAATTCAGTTCCTTCAACAGGCATATATCACAATGTCTAAAAAAATAAAGACCGATCATCCCAGAAAACATAAGTTTTTTACTGCATTATCTTTCCAAATAAAAATGCAGAGATTGAATGAGAGTGATACAATCATTGTAAACTTATCAGCCTAACAATTGATTTAGGCAAGATTCATCACTGACTTCTCAAAGTTAAACAAAAATTTGAAGATTTACATGACATTTCAACAGTCTCAGTTTCCATAGATTACATATTCATTGCAAGAGAAAATGCTAGTTAATAAAAGAGTAGAAAATATTTAACCAAACTCAAAATTAAAATAATTAATAATGCTAGAAATTGACATGATATGTCTTGAGAATAAGCAGAACTAAGGATGCATTCTCACTTTGGATTTATTCTGGATGAAATATATCATCTGAGTCTGGTCCTGAGGAAATACATGTTGGCATTGGCCTAAGGAGATAAAAATGTTAAGTCAGACAAGTCACAATCTTAGTTATAATGGAATCCACATTCTGCTGAATGTAGGAAGAATATAGGAAAGTCACTGTCAGTAAGCAAAAAGAAATGGAAAAATGAAAATTCAGATGTAATTACTACATTGATCCCATAAGGTTTGATATGATGCTTAGAAGAGAAAAATATAAATGAGAAGTCTGTTTACTGGGGTTGTTTTTAACTTATCAGAAAAATTTTAATTAAAATATTTCCCCTGTATTTTATGAATGGCTGGAGATTCCACTATTGATGTCATCTATGATGTAACAAAGTTGATGACCACTTCCATGAAAACCTTTAGGCTGTTCAGTATTGAGAGTCTTAGTGGTTACAGAAAATTAACTGGATCTGACAGTTAGATACAGGTGTTACCTTGACAACTTGTTAAATTTGGGCACATATTTAAATAATTAATAATTCAATTAAGCCCTGAACAAATCTGAAGGAGATTGGTTAATTGACCAAGAAATGCCCAGCCTATGGTGGGTAAGATTAGTCCCTGGAAAAGAGGCACACAGTCTATAGTGTCACTCACATTTAGGCTGGTGTTCAACTCAGTCCTCTCTATAAAGTCTTCATAGACTCATTCAGAGGAGCAATTCAAAGTGAATAAGGCAGACGCATCATCAAGATTGCTCATTCAACAAGCACGCTTGTTGCATAACTTGTGATAGACTTGAGGGTTTGAAGATTACTTAGACCAGTTTATTTGTTCAAGGAGTGAACTCATGAACAAAATGAGACTCACCTGTATTAACCTCTCTCAACTTACATTTTTACATTAGGAATTCTATCATAATAAGCATAAAGAAGTAAACAGACACAATGTGTTCCAATGACAGAGTAATTACATAGTCTTAAAAACAAGACATGTTGCAGTTTGAATTGCTATGGATGATAAATTATTAACCAAGGGGTAAGGAGAACAAGGGAATTTTATTCTTTTTTGCAATTCTCAGCTACGGTTTTTAGTTCACCTTGACAGGAAAGCTACACCAAGAGACAAGGGAACTGACAACACCATATACACAGGAACTACTAAGAGAGGGAAAATCTTGCTTGCCAGACAGCAAGACTGTCCAAAGTATGCTGAATATGAAGGTTTACTGAACCAAATCTTTCCATATTATCCACCTGCCTAGGGAATAGTTAATCCACTATTGGTTGTGTCTTCCCACATAAATCAGACAATTTCTTACACATTTACTCAGGGCTGGCCCTAACTATTAATTGATCACAAATGTACTCAAGGCTCATCCTGGGTCAAATTGATACCTATATTTGCTAACTAACACAATAGTGCTTTTAAATTTCTTATAAGACCTATGGACAGAAGTAATTATAAACACCTATTTGTACATTGGATCATAACTATTTGAAAGTGTAGATTTGAAAGTTGATATATACTAATTAAAGAGATGAATGCCACTCCCTGACAATGGAAGGTAATGATGTGAGTAGAAGCTTAAAAGGATACACAAGCAATGATAACCAAAAAATCAATAGAACTTTCATATACTTTTGTTGTGAGACTTAGAATATGTGTGTGGCTACAAGTGGTTTCTATAGCTTCAATTCTTTGTTGAGCCACGAGTGCCACAAATTTAAGATGACAGCCAAGCATTTATCCTGTCAAAAATTTCAAGTTCAATATCTGTTTCACTTAGTAACTTTATATTACTGTTAGTGTGATATGATACTCAACCAAAAATGGCTCAGGTCAGCACACTGACACTTTGTGAGGGCATCTGAAAAATGTTGTTTTGAACGTGTATTTTGGAAGGTAATGGAACAAATAACATTAATTCATAGAAAATTTTAATGGATGTAAATTTACTATTTTAAAGGTACTCCTTTGATAATAAAAAATATATTGTGGAAACCTTGGGGACTAAAGCTGAATGAGTGAAGCGAAATGCCCTTATCAGTGGGGTGGCCCAAAGAGAGGCAACTTGGCATGCCACAGAGGCCTGAACCTCCACAAAAGTAGACAAGCCAGAGGGAAACCTGAGGGTCCATAGAAGCAGATGGACTGAAGGATAAGAGGGAGAGGGAGGGATTGATGAAGGAATGGGAGGGAAGAAGGTATGATGGAAGGAAGAAGGAATAAATATTCAACATGCTGCTTGTAAAAGTAGAAAAAATAAATTATAAATATATTAGGTTAAATAATGGTAAAATGAAGCCTTAATTTGCAAATATTTTACATTATTTTCCCTGTGAAATAATAGATGTGAAAATATAATATCTACTATTGAATTAACTTAGAGATTTCTTGTCACACATAAAATTTCACAGACTGGGAAAATGGTCAGGTCCTCTTTAATCTTTATATGATTCTTACACTAAGAATTCAAAAGTATTGTGTAGCCAACCCATTTCTTGATAATTAATATATGGATATCAATTCAATGTCTAACTTCCTCATAATGTAAGTCATATTCAAAGGAATTTTAAAGTGTTTTTACTCAAGAACATATCAGACAAATCACTAATTACAAAGTAAAGTGGATATCCTTCATATCATGTCCCATAGCTACTAGTCATGGTTAAGAACAAGTATGCTCAATTCTCAAAGTTATGCTTGGTCCACGGGGGTTTCCAGTGGTTTTCAAATATTGTTGGAGATAATATAATCTTTATTTTTTGTAAGTTAGCAATTAAAACTCTCCAATTATATCAGCAGGCAATTCACCTATATCCTCAGAACACTTTTCTATTATAATAATGATAAGAGATGACAGGAAAAGAAATTTAAAATTTAAAGGACAAAGAGAGTTTAAATGAAGGCTACTTACAGCATATTAAATCAGTCTTAATGAAGAATTTCACTGAATTCAAAAGTAACTTTACGATGACATCATCATCAAAGTTCCCTGAAAAATAAAGTTGCATGATTTATAATATTTAAAAACAATTTAGCCTACGTAATGTGGCAACTTTGAATCAAATGTCTATTCTTGGATTTTTTTTAATTTGCCTCCTTTTTAAATTATTATCCTTAGATGATAAACATGCATACCAACCATGCTATTGTATAAGACCTATATAGGACAGAGAGCATAGTATAAACATTTCTTTTTGCAATTATAAAATATTTTCAATTCTGCATTCTTTTTTTCTTATTTTTACACCAATTTTTATTTCAAGTGCTTAGATTGTACTAAAAGAATATGTTGGAATTCTTATCATTTAGATTCATTTTATTTTCAAGGAATATATGGCAAGCAAGCATATTTTAAAGAAAGCTATTCCTTAGTAAAAAGAAGAAAAACTATACTAACATTTTAATTTTGCAGGAGACATCTATTAATATTTGAAAGAATATAATTTGGAACGCACTTCTTTTTTTTCTCTCTTTTTTTAAACGTTTCCTTCTTTTTATTATTATTATTATTATGTATTCAACTGTGCGCATGTGCGTATGTATGTGCGCACGCGTGTGTGTGTCTGTGTGTGTGTGTGTGTGTGTGTGTGTGTGTGTGTGTGTAGAACCACGGACGAATTCAGGAACCACCATGGACGCCTCCATCACTGTTCTGCCCCAGGATTCACAGGCTCCGCCCTACCAGGACCAGAAGCGCAGGCCGCCCCCGCTTCCACCTGGCGTCTATACGTGGGATCTGGGATCCAAACTCAGGACCTTCCGCCTGCAAGGCAGAGGCTTAACCCCTGAGCCACCTCTCCAGCCCTGGAACGTACTTCTTAACCCACTTCCTATAGATGTTGCTAACTTGTAGTATTTCTGAATGCAGCATAAACATGTTTGAACCTATGATGAAAAAGAATTTGTTGTATTAAATAGCTAATGGTGAAAAACCTTCAAACAATGTCTCCGGTAAAATGTGTTTCTGAGTATATAACTGCTACCAGGTATGTCCTATTCTCTTTTCCTAAATGAAATACAAATAAAGTTTTAGTAAAATTGAGTGAGCATATGCTGCCTTTCTTTATCATAAGTCATGTAAAAAAATATATTGGTAATGGAAAGTAATAAGCTCAAAAAAGGAAATCCATAAACAAGTATGTATCCTTATAAAGGAATTCTCATTTTATTGATTTACTTTGTCAGTATGTACACTCACACATACATTCTGCACGTATGAACATTTTTCTATTTTTTCTTTTTCCTAAGTGAGAAGAGAATCTAGTATAGAAAGTACTGGAAAGAAAAATCATGGCTGATTTTTTTTTGGCCTTCTACAGGTAAATGACCTTGGGCAAGTCATGTAACCTCTGAAAAGCTCTTTTGCATAATGAAGTAAAGAAATACAATGCATGCTTGTTCTGCTACAATGCAATTAAGAATTAAATGACTCAAAATAATAAAATATTCATGAGATTATGAATAGATACTATGAGAAATAATTCATTAAGTTATTCACTGTGTACTGCTGAGCACATAAGATATGCTGGTGGATTTTTCAGGCAGATAATGGCAGCATGCAAGAGACAGGATAAGTTTCTTCCTTGTGGTCATTGTATTGTGGTGTGAGAAACAAAAAAGGAATAAGTTACATGTTCAATTATAATAAATAAAGAAAATAAAGGATGTGAATGGAAAGTGACAAAATGGAGCAGTTCAGTGGTATTTCAAGGTTAATTGTTGAGAAAGAATCATTGTTAATATAGCACATCACCAGAGAGCTGAGGAAAGTGACGGGATATTGGAAGTCTGCAAATGGAAGCATGCTTAAAATTCAAAGAATCACAGCAGATGTTGGTTTTAGTAGTGACTGAAATGAGAATATACAGAGAGAAAATGTAAAGTTCTTGTACATTTATGATCAAAATATATGACTTAATACTGAATAACCAACATGTGAATTACAAAAGGAAAAGACTTCATTTTAAAATGATCACTATGGCATCTTCAAGGGAAGAAGATAACTGGAAAACAAGTGGAGATCAGAAAGCAGATTATCCTAGATGTTGCTATGGGAAGAAGCAAGCCTTTAGGGGAAATATAGAACTATCAAGACTTGACGTCCCCAATAACATTTGACAAATAATACGACAGAAGAGCAGGCCTTGTCTCAGAGTCGAACATTGACCAGTCAGAACTGCTTTCACTTTAATTGGGGAACTGAAGTAAAAAACAACAGTCTCCTTAACTGCAGTCATTCCAAAGATTCCAGGTAGGCAGTAATGCCATTGGCTTGCTCAAGGTTATCTTTTGGTATGCATTCTTCAATAATAATTAGTTTTGATTATTGTACATGCATGGACAAAGCAAACTAAGAAAATATATATATATGTTAGTGCATATATGTGTGGAGAAAGGCAAAAGAGAGAGAAAGGCAGGCAAAGAAAGAAAGAGAAAGAAAATCAAGCTGATTTCAAAAAAAGCACAAAATAAGTTCAATAGGGGAGCAAAATATGTTTGGAAATATTATTGTTAAACATGAATATATGTATGTTAATAAAATGAAACAAAAATGTGGTGCCTGCATCATCACTTCATGCACAATTTGACATAAAACACACAACTATATATAAAATTCCAAAGCCAGGTGGTTTCAGAGAGACTAGCTACAATGAAGTTTCCCAGGTGGCCTTCTACTTCTTCATTTCTTGGAGGAAAGTCAGTGAAAATGAATTTTGGATTACTTTTTAAGGGTGAATAGCAATCAGTTGTGGAAGATTAGTGGACGTGTCTGAATCCAGGATATTGGGCAAGACTATAAACAAATATTGGTCTGTCTGGATAAATGCTACACTTATCATCTAGGATAGAAAACATTACATCTCTCTCCAGAACAGAGTTTTGACGAGTTAGTGTGTATTCTTATGCTGAAGTGTTTCTATCCTTCAAATCAGCTATATTAAATATGTAAGTAAAAAAGCTTTGTAGTGCAAATCAATATTACCAGAAACAGGGAGAAATGTATTTTTGCAAAACTATATGTATTGTGAAATTATATATTTGTTTGTTGAATACTAAAGTCTTTCATAAAGTGGACAGTTTTGGGACTCTAACTGAACCCATAGAATGATAATCATCTTTCTTATTATCTTAAAAGCAAAATTTAAACCTCTGACTTTCATGGTCTTGTGTAGGTGTAAATAAGATTAAAAATAAGGATTAAAAAGAATGCCATGCAACATAAAAAAAATAGCTAACCAGAATTTTCAAAGTTAAACAGTTATTTTTACACAATAATGGCAATTGTTTGAAAAGGGAGACTAGGAATATGATCATAAAATATATATTTCAAAAAGAATTTGTATTCAGAATATAGCAAGAAACAAATGTGTCGATTATTCAGTACAATATTTGACTTTTTTCAATTTCTTCACTTCTATGTTAGTCGATATTTGTTTACTGTAAAAATTCCACATGTAATCAACACATTAAAAATGATATATTAGAGAAACAGGATACAAAATTAATGTTCAAATATCAGTGACTTATCTATGCATGAAGTATAAGCAAAGTGAGAAAGACCTGAGAGAAACAATGCTATTTACCATTGTCCCTAAAAAAATAAATACCTTGGAATAAACCTAATCATAGGGAACACAAAAAAGAGCTCTAGGCAATGCCACTGAGTCTTTACACCTCATGAGAGAGGAGGACCCAGAGGGAAGTTTGACATGCACACTAAAGAATGCTCCAGAATGGGGGGAGTGAGTGTGCACTGGGAGAAAGGGAGGAGGGGGGAAAGGCAGGGGAAAAGAGGGGAGGGAGCAAAAGGGTCCAGGGACGGGTGTGGAATGGGGGGGGCTTATCAACTTTGTATGAGTGGAAGAAATAAAAAAAAAACTAATCATAAGTGTGAAAGTTCTATATAATGAAAAAAAACTTTATAAACCCTTACAAAAAGATTATAGAAGACACCAAAAGATGGAAACACCACCATGCCCCTGATCTGCAGAATTAACATAGTCAAAATGACCATACTACCTAAAGTAATGTACAGATTTAGTGCAATATCCACTCAAAATTCAAACCTAATTCTTCAGAGGAAATGGTAAAACAATCTCAAATTTAATATGGGAACATAAAAATCCCAGGATAGAAAAAAAAAAAACTGAGTTATAAAACTCTACAGGAGGGGTTGGATAAGTGGCTTGGGGATTAAGCCTCTGCCTTGCAGGCAGAAGATCCTGAGTTCAGATCCTAGACCCCACGTATAGACGCCGGGCGGAAGCCGGGACAGCCTGCGTTTCTGGTCCTGGTAGGCCGGAGCCTGTGAATCCAGGGGCAGAGTAAACAGGGAGGAGGTGGAGGCAGTCCATGGTGGTTCCCGAATTCGTCCATGGTTCTACACACACACACACACACACACACACACACACACACACACACACATATACATACACGCATCCACGCACAATTTAATAAATAAAAAAAAATTTAAAAAAACTCTACAGGAGATATCACTATACCAGACCTTAAACTATACTATAAAGACATAGTAATAAAAACAGTATGGTATGGCTAGAAGAAGGAGATACAGACCAATGGATTAGAACTGAAGATCCAAACATAACCACACCCACCTATAATAAACAGAACTTTGACAGAATTGCCAAAAGAAATCTGGAAAAAGGACAACATCAACAAATGGTGCTGTCAAAATTGGATGTCTAGATATAGAAGAATGAAACTGAAGCCTTATTTGTCTCCCTGCATAAAAATCATCCCCAAATAGATCAAAGACCTCAAAGATAGACCAGAGACTATGAAACTCCTAGAAGAATTGATGGATCTTTTCCAGCATTTCCTCAATAGACTCCCAAAACACAGAGAATAAGTCCAACAGTAACCTAGTGAGAATAAATGAAATTAAAACTTTTTTGCTCAGCAAAAGAAACTCTTAATTGAGCAAAAAGGCAACCTACAGAACGGGAAAACTTCTTCAATAAACACACATCTGTTAGAGATCTAATGAACTTGAAAAATTAAATGCCAAGGAATTAAACAACCCCATTTAAAAATGGGCTAGAGAACTGAAAAGAAACTTCTCATATGATGAAATTCAAGTGTGTGAGAAACACCTTAAAATGTTCTATTTCTCTAGTAATTAGGGAAATAAAAATTAAAACCACCCTGAAATAACAGTTCACTCTAGTCAAAATGGCTAAAATCCAAAACACAAACAACAGCAAAATGCTATCATAGATATGGTAAGAAGGGGACTCTCATGCATTGTTGGTGGGGGTATAAAAACTCACACAAACTCTTCAGAGGTCAAATTGAAGTTTCCTAAAAAGGTTAAAAACTGAAATTCTATATGACTCAGCTATGCCATTCCTGGGAATATTCCCAAAGAACAGTAGATCCTGCAATCTTTTCATATGTCCAACCATGTTCATAGAAGTTCTTTTCACAACCAAGAAATGGAACAAACAGATATCCAACAGCTGATGCATACTTAATGAAAATATGGTACATGCGATGATACCAAGAAAGATGAATTAATGCAATTTCCCAATAAATGTGTAGATCTGGAAAAAATATCGTACTGAGCAAAATATCCCAGGTGTGAAAGACAGAAGCTAAAAGGTCTAAACAACCAAACAGGACATAGCCTATTGCAATGGAAGAGCAATGAAATAAACAACCAACCAGAGTGTAGAGTACCTGCAATCCTAAAACTGTTCAGCTAGAATCAGGCCAACCAAATCTTTCCCCACTACCTAAGATAGGACTGCTGTATCCAGAAACTTACTGCACTGAGACAGCCTTCCCAGACCTGCACTATGACCAACACATAAACATTCCCCACAGACTCCAAGGAACTCTGGATAAATAATTACATGCAGGTGGAAACTTAAGTGCTACAACTAGACAGGTGAAGGACAGGTGCCCTTATCAGCAGGTGTACCCAAGGAAGAACCACTTAAACTGTCACAGAAACCTAAGCCTATACTGATCCAGAACACCTGAAGGAATTCCTTGGGCCCACTAAAGCAGAATGACAGAAGGGCGGAAGGGAGAGGGATGAATTTTTGAAGTAAGGGAGGAGAAAAGAGTAGAGGAAGGGTAGAATGAAGGGAGGGCATGGACACTTACTCATGTTTGTAAAACTAGAAAAATTAAAAAATTAAAAAATAAATAAAAATGAAGAATTTATTTACCAATCTGCTGCTGTGAACCTGTGGTGACATATTACATCATGACAGAAGGCATGTGGTAGAGCAAACAGTTTACCTTATGATAGGGACAAGATCAACAAAGGGAGAAACATATTGCAACTTGATTTTACCTTCAGGAGATGTATCTAGACACCTCTTACTAGTTACTAAACTCCTGAAAGTGTCTACTTTTTCCATATAACATCATACAATGAAACACTGTTCATCAGTTAATCTGTTACAATGTGTTGTTTGCATTTCAATAAAAGTGTGCACTTACATAAAAACAATAATATCAGTGTCTAAAGAATAATGTGCAATATACAACGTTATAAAGATTCAGTTTATTCAACTGTTAATTCCTCATTTCTTTCTCCTTTCCCTTTTGTTCTTATCCAGTTGTATATAATTATGCATAAATCTAATTTTGTTTTCATTTGTCTGTCTCAATCTAATCAAGCATTAATATTTTTATTTGTTTATTTATTTGATTAAGAATTCTCTTTTTATGCAAACATGAGTGATTGTCATCCCTCATTCTCCCCCTTTTACTTTTCCTCTCCCTCCTTTTACTCCCTCCCTCTCTTACTTTCAACAATCCATCTTTCTCCCTCTCACCCTCCTGCCTGTCTGCTTGTGTGGGCAACTGAGTTCCCTTGGGATTTTCTGCTCTATTAGAGGCTCAGGAATCTGTGGCAGTTTAAGTGACCCTTCCTTGGGTAGATCACCAATAGCGATGCTCTCTTTCACTTGTCTAGTCCTTGCCCTAAGTTTCCCACCACATGCAATTATTTCTCCTGAGTTCCTGGCTGATCTTTGGGGAATGATGATATGTCCACAATTGTGCAGATGTGGTGAGGGTATAGATCTCATTGCAGTGAGATTCTGGATGACCTGTCTAGCAGGGAACTTCCTCACCCTCAGGCTCTTAAAATCTTACTGAAAATTCTGTCCACAAAATCACCTGAGCCTTAGGATGAGAGGAGGTTTGATTGGTCTGACTTGAGTTGAGGGTTTACGGTTGCTTATACTCTGCACTCCAGTTTATTGTTGTCTATTTCACTGCCCATCCATTGCAGTGGGCTGCATCTTGTTTGAGTGTTGAGATCTTTTCTTATCCAAAGACATAATGAGAGGGGTGTAGATGGTGGTTTGCTATCAGGTGTTTTGGGATAGAATTGAGAGATCCAATCAGCCTTGTGTCAATTATATACTTCCACTGCTATTAAGGCTTGTTTGTATTACTGTGTGTGTGCCTGCTTGTCATTGGTGGGGGGGTTGTTAAAGATTAATAAGAAGGTGATTTCTAACCTGGAGGCTAAACTCCACTTTTTTAAAAAAAATTTTATTATTATTATTTATTCAACTGTGTGCATGTGCGTGTCTGTGTAGAACCACGGACGAATTCGCAAACCACCATGGACACCTCCACCTCCTTCTGCCCCGGGACTCACAGGCTCCGCCCTATCAGGACCAGAAGCGCAGGCCGCCCCCGCTTCCGCCTGGCGTCTATACTTGGGGTCTAGGATCCGAACTCAGGACCTTCCGCCTGCAAGGTGGAGGCTTAACCCATGAGCCACCTCTCCAGCCCCGCTAAACTCCACTTTTTACTGTGTCCTATTCTTATTCTTCCCTCTCTTTCAAGACTTTTCTTACATAAAAGCTTTACTCACTTGCTTCCCCATGTTCTTTCTTTTCTGCTCTTTTGGGATCTTGTTCCACTCCCTCACCCTGGCTTGTGTTCCTATGAATTTGTGGGTGTTGCAAAAGGTTTTGTTTGATTATATCAAACTGAAGGTTTAATGCTAGGATCCACTTGAAGAGAACAAATGATGTCTTTCTGTATCTGGGATATCTCACTCAATATAATTTCTTCCAGCTCCATCCATTTACTGGCAAATTTCATTAGTTCATTTTTCCTGACAACTAAATACTATTCCATTTTATATATGTACCACATTTCATTCATCATTCATCAACTGTTAGACATCTAGGTTGGTTCCATTACTTTGCTATTGTGAACAGAGAAACTCAGTTATACATATGACTGTGTTGCAGGTTGAAATGTACTTTGGGAATACTGATATAGCTGGGTAATATGGTATTTTAATTTTAAGATTTTAGGAACCTAGTAACTATTCAGTGAAGAGGTTGTATGAGTTTACAATTCCACCAGCAATGTATGAAGGCCCCCATCTTCCCAAAACTATGCCAATATTTGCTGTTGTTTTGTTTTAGATTTTAGCCATTCTGACTGGAATGAAATGATATCTTGAGGTTGTTTTAATTTGCATTTCCCTAATGATTAGGGAGGCAGAACATTTTTAAAGTGTTTGTTAGACATTGAATGTCATCTTGTGAAAGATTCCTTTTCAGTTGTATAGCCCATTATTAGTGGGTTTGTATATTTCTTTGGTATTTAATTTTTAGAGTTCTTTGTGTACTCTGGATATTAGTATTCTATCAGATGTGTGGTTAAAGATACTCTCCCATTTCATAGGTTGCTTTTTCGCTCGTTTAACAGTTTCTTTTGCTGAGCAAAAACCTTTTAATCTCATATAGTTTTATTTGGACTTATTCTCTTCAGGCACCAAATATTTAACACAAATAAAAATATTGGGACAGTCACACATTTGTATGATATATGTTCACCAGTGGTTCAGTCAATTGAGGGCAGAAAAAGCAAGAATAAATGCATCAGGCTAGACGTAATCTCTGGCTAGAAAGCAATAGAGACAATAATAGAGTTTTTACATATCTCATTTTTATAATATCAATTTTAACAACAATGCTATTGTAAATGTTATATATCTATATATAAGCTAAATATACTTACATGTAAACAATAATGCATTTTATTCCTGTAATTACATGTTATTAAATGCAGTCCTACAAATATAAGTAAAATAATAACAAAAGAAAAAAGTTATCTTTTCTTTATATGTAATTATATGAAATCCACATGCATATTGTCATAAAACATAATGAACCTTAATGAGCTCATGACAATTGAAAAGGTATCTTTGTAAACTTCAATAAAAACCTTAGTTAGTTGTCAAAACAAATATGTCAAAGAAATTTACTTCTTTGTAACAGAGAGTAAGATATATAATAAATAAAATCTTGTGGGAAATATTTAGGGTTTTAAAGGAAACTTTGGACATCTATTGCAATTATACTTTCAACATTTAAAAGCTGATGATACCATTACTATGGTTTGGATAGCACTCAGAATAGGAAAATAATGGTGTCCTGTGTCTTTCTGCATCTTGTTGGTTTTAATGATTTTAGGTTTTGAAATACTCATGAACGATCCAGTTCCATGAAGTGTTTTGAATGTCTGAGATTCATAGCATGGACATTTTTCCCTTACCACTTCAGAATCTTCACATTAAATAATTCTGCCTCCTTTAATGATTCCTTGGACAACACTGCTGAAGTTCATTCAAGACACTGGTTACTTCCACTGAATGTGAAATCAGTTTCATTTCACTCTTATGCTGTCACGTATAGTAGCGAGCACAGTTCTGTTAGAACTGATCTGAGAGCAGATTTTGTGAATGGATTGGAGCCATGGCTCCTCACCTGTCATTACTTGTAAAATAGTCTGAGCTTGTATTCCTTTAAAAAAACTTTATTCAAATAAAAGCTTAAAATAGAGTAAACTTAACAATATTGTGTAGGAAGTAAAGTTCTCTTTGTATTTCTGTCATTGTATATTATGGAATGCTCTGTAATGTTACATTTATGTTTATGGTTTGGGACTTAGTTTGACTTACTTTTAACTCACAACCAAAACATCCATATGTACATGACTCTAGGCTTTGTTGTACTGATGGATTTTTAATACAAATTTGATACAAAATTTGTTTATATTAAACTTCTCTTTGCCACATCTGATACTGTGCCATATTCTTACTTTGTTTCTCCCTGGCTTTTTGTGTTTTTGTTTTTATTTTGAAAAAGAGTTGTCTTTCCCCTAAACAGTGCCTTTTATTGCATATTGACCTTAAACACACTGTAGATCTGAGGATAGCTTTAAATGCTTAATGCCCTTGCTTTTGCCAATAAAGTTTGAATTTCAGGCACATGCCAATTCTAATATACCTTTAATTTATCTTCTTCATTGTTATAACATAGATTTTGTGTAGCTGATACTCTCAATAAGCCTACCTGACAAGCCTGCCTGACATGGTTTGTGTCCCAAATTCTACATTCAAAGCCACTTTGCATAAAATCATGCATCAATCATTTGGAAAGGAATTTCTTTAACTCTCTAATTTGAGGCCTCTTTTAAAATGTCATTGTTGTTTTTGTTGTTGTGGTTAACTAGAACTCAAAATTTCCATCTCCATAAAAAAAGAGGAAAAGTTAAGACCTAGGATATATTCCCCATTATGTGATTATGTCATTTGTTTAAGAATACAAAATGTTAGGAAGCCTCTTTAAATGTAAAATAAAATCTCTGAAAGGAGAATAAAAAATAGACAAAGAACATATCTCTCTATATAGTCAGCAATAAGTTATTTCAAACAGAAAAAAAAGCATGTTATTTAATTTGGTATCAGATTTCTTTGGTTCCAACAGGCACTGAATCGCATGAACAATGCATGTTTTTCAAATAATATCATTAGATTAAATTTAAAGGAGAAAAAGCTTGTTTTACATGCTTCAGCTATTAAATCATTTTGGATTTAACACTTTCAATCTGAAGATACTTAATTGTATAATAAGAGTGCATATTCAGATTTAATACAGTTTTTAATTCATAACTTTGGGAAGTTTTAGTGTAATAGTTTCTATCTTCATTTTGCATATCATCTTCAAACCAGGATTAATTGCCTGATGTTTTGCATTCTTTTCACTCTTGTAGTTTTACTGCAATCTGTTTGTCTGTTTATTTGCCTAAGATTTCACCTCCAGAGTCTAGCCTCCTTATCAAAGCAGTGCTGAGTTTACTTTGTGCTAACACACATTTGGATTTTCAAAGCGACCTTCACTTACTAGAATATGTTCTGTGTTCGACATAAATCATTGTGATCTTCAAGAGACATGCCATTGATCTTTGTTTTATAATTGGGCTTCATTTGTTGGCTTTTAAAAATACGTATAATGAATCTCATTTCCCTTCCGGGCAAGAACTTCTCCATATTGGCATTATTCTTCTGCTATAGTGAAGAGTAGCTGTTTAAAAATGACCTCCTAGCATGTTTGCTCTAGGATCCAGACTGTGACTGCTCTCTATGGACACTGGGCCAAGATGCTCCTCTGTGTAAAGTGGTCAAGATTGACTGATGCAGAAGTCAAGCTCTGTTAAAGAGAGCTTTTCCTTTGTATGAAATGCTTGCTCTTTCAGATCTCCAGTTTCCTCTTCTGGGGAAGATCATCCTCTGATCTGCACTTAAATATGTGCTGACCTCCAGGTCTCATAGGTGGCTCTATCTCCATTGGCTGTTGGTTTTCCTCTGACTAGGGGCTGCTTTTATCACATTTTCAGCAAAAGGCCAGTTTTTCATCTTCTTTTTCTCTGCTGAATGTGTCAGATCCAGGAAATATTTCCCTGAAGCATTGTCACCGAGACCTCTGGTGTTGGCATTGCGTCCTGAATGACCACAAAAAGGAAATGTTTCTTTTTTTGTCTACAAGGGCTGAATTAAGTTACGTTAAAAGCAATACAGGAACTTGTAGGAAAATATGTCAACCGAGGTGCAAGAGAAAGAGAGCGCAGGCAGCAGGCCAGAAATTCTTTTGATCAGAGGGCACAACATAGAGTCCTATAATTTTGGAATTGCATCCGAAAATAGCATCTGTAAGGCCTGTAGATATGAAGCAGCCAGAGAAATTCTGCTTAATGTGTGTGACAATAGATTGAGGTACAGCATTGATGGGGCCTGGAAAGGTCTAGCAACGAGCCACCTCCCCCTTCTAGAGCTACTCTCAAAGTCATTAGGTAGAATTATTTTTTATTCTAAACTATCTATGAAAGATGTGTTTGATAAGAGGAACACAAGAAAGAGTTCTAGGAAATGCCATTGAGTCCTTATACCTCATCAGAGAGGAGGACCCAGAAGAAAGTTTGACATACACATTAAAGGATGCTTCAGGGATTGGGGGAGGGGGCACTAGGAGAAAGGGAGGGAAGGGGGAAGGGAGCAGGGAGGTCTAGGGAGGGGTAGAGGGAAAGAGGGGACAGGGGTACCTATTACATTTGTATGAGCAGAAAACTAAATTAATTAATTAATTAAAAAAAAAGAAAGATGTGTTTGACTTTTTACCTGCTAAGAACATTTCCTTTAGTCTATGAAGACATGAGCAACTTGCTAGGCTAAAATTAAAGAGCCACAAAACGTCTGTTCCCTTGCTTTATAACTTACACTTCAGTCTTGCTGTTTTGGGGAGTCTTCCTTCCCCTGATGATTCCTCCCTCTTTTCCACTACATTTAATCATTCTCCCAGCATCGCCTATGTATTCTTCAGAATGCCTCATTCTTACCCAGTGCCATTCTCTTAATGAGCTACCTGTGAGCACGGAAGCAAGAAGAAAAGATAAATTGGATGCATCAGCAAGAAGATAATCGGAAAGCTTATGAGAAAATAGTGTGCTCCATTTAAGCAAATTTTTGAAGGGAAAAAAGGATCAAAAGGAGTTTTCCCAAAGCTCCTCTTACAAGAGAGTAATGCTGCCTGATGGCAAGAACCATAGCTGTGTAACACTGAGCCCTCTTTCTTCTTTCCCGTTGCTGTCAAGGAGAATTAAATTCAGTGGAGAGAATTGTTTCCAAAGGAAAGTAAAAGTTAATGTGTGAAAATAGAATAAGTGCTCTATAGAAGGGAATGCATTAATTACATGTTATTCGGACCTATGGAATTCAGAACTGAGTGGTATGTTGTCTTTAGCTCCTAATGACACCAGGGAAGTTAACACATATTTTCCTGGTTTGACTATCAACTTTCTCCCAAGTCAGAAACCTGGACATCTTCCCTTCTTTTCTGTCAGTTTCTCTACTTCTCATCAAACCTATTAATTATTCAACCCTAATGATTTCACTTCCAAACATCTTCCATGTGCATTATATATATGAATATATCATATTATTATGAATATGAAATTATGTTAATATGTTTGTTCACAGCAGCAGTGCCCTTACTTTCTAATAACATAACTCTTGTTTAAAAACATTTATTGTGTTGGTATATTGAGACACTACTCTATATACATGCAAAAAAAAAAAGTCTTCATTGTCAAAACTGAAAGTATACTCATTAGAATCATATATATTCTTGTATGTCTTCCTTTCTGTACAGTTATTGTTCCTAGTATTTTATGCCACACTAATAAGAATTGTGGATATCAGAGATGAAGATTGGAAATCACATTTGAAAATCTACATTTACAATTTACATCAATAGAATATAAAGAAACACAAAAACACATCATGATCAACTTAGAAAAAAATGTTGATTATTGATCTGACACATGTTGATCAACTTACAAAAAATGTTGATTATTGCTTCTGTTATCAATAGTCTCTGTTGATAATTTCAAATTAATCATTAGCATAAATCCTACCAAGATCATATGGTTAAAAATTATTTGTACTTTCAAAAAATGTCGAATTTCAATTCATTCTCCAGTATTAAATGTTAATTGACAAAACTCAAATTTTATTATTTCTTGGTAGCTTCTCTATAACATTATTTTTCTAAGTCAGAATATCTCTATATTTATAGGTCCTCTAGAGCTGTCTGGATGTATATTAAAACATACAATCTGCTCTATTTAAATTTTTACACATTTGTCTTACTTTAAAATCCGTAGAGACTTTAACTGTAGAATAATTTTGTATTAACTCTTGCATGCTAGATATTAAAAATCAGTATGTAATAAAGAATTTTATATACATACATATAGTTAATTTTGGTTTGGGCAAATCAAATGATAGTGCAAGCTTGTTCACTTTTTTATCCTACAATCTAACACATATTAATAAATTATCAAAGTTATTTGAGCAAAATTATTGTGATAAGTATTATAAATATTTTATTTTTCAAAAGTTAATTGCAATTTTTAGAACCAAGTATCACTGATTAAATGCATTTTCACCTTTTTTGGGAATTACTCTTTCTGATTACAAACTCATAAGATTCTTTATCTCCCCAAACTTCTGAAAGTAATGAAGTCTTACAGATAAAACCTTTTTTAAAAAAAAGTTAGAGATAGTCTTAGATCATTATTAGTGAAAGTTGTGGAAATAAATTCTTGACATTTAAGTTATATTGTGATCATTATGAAAGCCAAAACAAAAATATTTTCATTTAATCACATGGTTAACTTTTGATAAAATTTAAACTTATATGATTTTTGTATACATTATGAATACAATAAAGTACTGAAATTTTAAGACAGTTTTTAATATAATGAATGTAGGTTGGATAGTTTTACTTTTGATTACATTGACTGAATCTCATTTAAAAGCTTAAAATGTCTACAATAGGAAAATTTGGAATTGAGGTATCAAAATATCGTAATTTCACCATATTCATGGATGAAACTCTAAAAGAATAAAATGAAATTAAAGCTTAAAAAAGAAAATGCATTGAAGGAATGAGAACCTAATTGCTAAAATGTTTGCTATGCAATTACAAAAACCTGAATTGGAATCCTAAGAACCCAAGAAGCAAGGTGTGGCACTGTTTAAAAACTCAGCACTATAAAGGTTAAAGACAGAGAGGTTCTAATGTTTCCTGGCCAGCCTTCTATGCATTTCGAAAATAGAATTCTGCACTGGCCATAATTATTGTTACGGTTTCAGGCAATAGCTGGTATAACACTTGCATTTTTTGTCTTTTCTAGATTTGTGTCCTGGTGTGAATATTATTTGCCCCCACAAGCACATGTTTGAATCCTTAGAGAGCTATGATATTTGGGAATGTTGTGGCACCTGCTGGAACTAGAACCTTACTGGAAGAAGGTCTTTCACAGGGAGTAGAATTTGAGGTTTGATAGTCAGGTCCCAGTTTCTTTTAATATGCTCTTTTAATATGTTAATGATGTCTGAAGCTACATGAATTTGCCTCTTGCTTCTGCCTCAAATCACATTTTCTGATAAGAAATTCCTGCCATAATGGACATTGGAAACAAAATCCAAATGAATCTTTCTTTTCCTTTCTTTAGTTGTACATGAAAAAAAAGAAACTTCAAAAATGTATTTTTACCATTCTGTATGTAAAAATATTTTTTTGAATTTCATTGTAGATTTTAAAAAAGAATTCTAGTAACTGGAATCAAATTTCTAGTTTCATAAGTTTAAATTTTTATGTAATAAAATACTTATAATTCCAGGATTTGAGAGACAAAGTTGACAGACTATTATGTGTTTGAGGCTTTCTTTGATTGCACAGTAGGTCTCAGGACAACCTCAGAGAATAATAAGGTCGTATGTCTAACACAAAATCAAATATGAAAATAAAGGTAGTTACATTTATTCTGTACACGTGCCTCTTCAAAATAGTTTTATAACAAACCCCCTCTGTCATATAAAAGACCACAGGACTATGCTAATAAAGGATATGTAATTGAACGTTTAAAAATCTAATACAAATGAAGAATAAGCTTATTAAATATAATAAATAAAATTACTTGATGACCAATAAATTAAAACTTAATCAAATTTGTATGTGTAACTGAATATGTTATATAGGAGTTAAATTTTGAAATTTTGAAGGCGCTAATTGCTTTCATCAAAAGTATTTGCATTGTGAGTCAATGTTTAAGGTATAATTTTATGTCTCAGAATGAGAAATGATAAAAACATAAAGAAATTAAATCCCAGTTCAAATTCCACACTTCTCTTTATCTGTGAAAGATTCTCTGCAAGAGGTTTTTTAGAAAATGAAATGGAATGAAAACAAGGGAAAATTGAAAAGAACAGATTTCAAGAAAGAATAATAATTGAGCCCTTGAAAATCCAATACCTATCAAAATTTTATTTTAATTGAGATAATGAGAAAAATCATGTTTAGCCTACTAACAATTTATTTTGTGTATTCCAGTAAAATGTAGAAAACACAGAAAAGGGAAAAAGAGAAAGTAGCTTCTTCCTGACATGTTCTGCACTTCTGCACTAATAATTTTTCTCAAGAAGCTAAAGTAATAAATTACCAAATAAGTACTAGAAGAATAAAGGATGATAAAAACCTCACTCAGTCAACTCTCCAGCCCCTTAATCAAAAGTCATAAGTATTCTAGATTTTGGCATATGTGACTTCCTAAAAGTCCTCTGTCTCTGCTGAGCACCTTTCCCTCAATGCTTTCCCTTTGAACTTCTCCAATCTTATCCTGATGGCTTATTTCACTTCTATAATCTCCACTTAACCTTTAATATTGCACGTCCCCAATGAAATCAACATCAGTCAATTTGTCTAAGATAACAAAGGGAAGATGGATCTGAAAACATGCCAAGGAAATTCTTGTTAAGAATATGATAATTGAACAGATGTTAAACTACATCAGAAAAGATCAAAATGTATTAATAAATCAGCCAAACAGAAGTCATCCAGACAGAAAGCAAAAAGGTGTTGTTTCAACTGCGTAAACACACTTTTTTTCTTTCTTTTTCATTCCTGCTATTAAACATATGTTGCTTCATAAATTCCTGTGTATGTTTCTTGAGTGGCGGATTCTTATGACAGTCATATAAGACCTAAGTACTGCATGAATATAGGGAAAAGATAATCTCCTCAACCTATATAGTCAGTGTTTGAGATCTACGATGTGACAATTTTTTGAAAATATTCATATTTTCTTGTGCTTTGTATTTTGTAAAGTTTCAGTCAAAGTGCCTGAAAACAGAGCTTTTCATAGATGCTGCCAACTTCCTTTACATGTGACAGGTGGTGTAGATGCATACATGTCCCAAGCACAAACATGCCTCTGAGACAGGTTGCCTTCAGAGGTAGTGGGAAGGTGACAAGAAGTTTTATTTATCCATCAGGACTGAGGCCTCATTATGATTAGTCATTAAGGAAAGCAGTGACTCAAAACATGTCCCTCTCGATACAGAAGGCAGGGGACTTGGTCTGCCTCTGGCTGCACAAAGTGCCCAAGTCTTGGGAAAATCAGAAGGCAATGGCTATGAATCTCCTTTTGTCAGATCACTCATTAAATAAGGGAATGTTTTACCTACTTGTGGCCCTTCAAACAATTTTGAGAAGTTAAGGAATGAATAGAAAGTTATGAAAATAATTTTTGAATGATATGTATTACAGGGTATGCCTCTGGTCATTGGGTTTGCATAATTGTTTAGTACTTGGTGTAAAGTGGGCAAAAGGGATCATTCATTACATGTGGCCTTTTAAATTCCAATTAGATTAGAATTCACAAAATTCAAATCCAGTTTCTCAGCCAGATTGGTGGCATTACCAAAGTACAGTAGCTCAATGGCTATTCGCTGACATTTTGCAGTGAGGAGAAATACTTCCACAGAAAACATCCTTCTTAAAAAGCAAAGGCCTAAGGTAAAGTAGAATGCATTATTATCTGTGAATAATAACTTACATGTTCGATAGTAGTATTGTGCACTAATTCAAGAGTGTAATTGTCCTTACTACTGGGAAATCTTTGCTAAGGAATGACATGACATTATACATTATAAATAAAAAATATGGCATATATTTCTTAACAGAACCTATCAAGTCACACTGTGAAAATATTCTTTCTCTCCTCCTAACCTTTCCTTTCCCTTAAGGTTTCCTCTCTGCCCTTTCTACTCACCTCCCTTCTCCTCTCTCTTCCTTTCTTCCCTCCTCTCCCTTTTCCAGTTTCCTCTTTTCTTGCCTCTCCTCCAGTCTCCTCTCTTTCTCCCTCTTTCTCTCTATCTCTTCCTCTTGCTATAGTACCTTTCCATATTGTTCAGTGCATACTCAGCTTACAATCGTCCTTTTCAACACCTTAAGTGACTGAATTATACAGTGTACCTTACTCAAAGCTTTAAAAAAAAAAAAAAAAAACGTTTTTAACTGAAAACTTCTACTGGGAATGATAGCTCATATTTCAATTCCAGGGTTCTAAGGGCTGTGGCAAGAGGAATGCTAGGGGAACAGGGACAGACAGGGATACAGAATGTGAAACTGTCTCAAACAAATAAGCATCATGGGATGCAGCAGAAGGAACTGAGTTCAGATCCTGAACCCTACATGAACGCGCCAGGCAGAAATGATACTGGCTGCCACTTCTCACCCTGATGGGTGACACCAAGAGATCCCACAGCAAAACAAAAAGGAGATAGAAGCAATCCAGGTTTATTGCAGAAAACACACTTGGTCCATCATAGGGACACACACACACACACACACACACACACACACACACACACTTTTAAATAAAGTTATTAAATAAAGACTAACTTTAGCATAAAATCTCTTCTTGAAGGATTGGGGGAATGTCCCCACTGTTAATGTCTTTCCACATAGTATCAGAACCTAAAAGTCAGGCTAAATTCTGGGTGGGCATAGATCTGCCTACTACATTGCACACTAGTTAATAGACTTTGATAAACAGTCTATAAACCAAGTTTGATGAGAGACTTACCATCAAAAGAACAAGGACAAAGAGAGAATTAGGTTTATTCCACCTATCACCTTAGGCCTTTACACATATGTGCAGGTGAACATGCTGACATTCACACACACACACACACACACACACACACACACACACACATATACGCACATGCATGTACACACATGCAAATGCACACAGATACACACACATACACAAATGATAAAAAACAAAAAGTCTTTGGGACTTCTTTGAATATAACAAATATTTTATATAATTTTTTATTATTTTTAAGTGATGAAATTCAAAGTATAATGTTTCTAATTTTTTCATTAAAAGGGTTTTCAGCTTTGTTGCATAGAAACTCAGCATTAGAGCATTTTTCTCTGATATTACACTGCAGATTTTAAGTGTTTCATTTGCATGCATAACAACAAAGAAAATAACACTAGTTAAAATTAATTATTTTTATATATACATGACTGCTCATTATTCTGAAATACTAATCATCTTCTACTATTTCTCAGAGAATGCACCATTGTTACTCAACATCCAGACATATTTTCCATGAAATTTTTTTCTTCAAAATTCTTCTGGTTAGGATTGAATGCCTTACAATTTAAAATGTATATTTTTCATACTAATGAGTTCATCAAATAACTTTATACATTTAATTGATCAATATGGTATTCTTAACTTTCTTTTTTAAAATCTAATTTATAATTTTACCAAAACTTGGGATTTTGAACTCTTTTATTATTCGAACTATTTATTTCATTCCCTTTTATTTAAATGCATACATATTCTGTACTAACTATGCATTGTTTATTAACATTTTGTTCTATTTTTCATAGACATACTCATTAGCATTGTAGTCATTTAGTTATATGTAAAGTATTTAACCTAGTAAGAAATTTAGACCATTCTGTTCATAAAAATGTCCCTCTTGACTTTTACCATTCTTAGAATAAACAGAGATGCAAGTCTAAAAAGACTTTGCAGCTTACACTAAAATTTCATCTCAGTGGATAGAAATAGTATCAAATGTCTAAATTTGCAGGTTTGCTATGTGTTAGGCAGTCAATTACATACACTTTATGTGATATTTGCTCAGAGACACTGAGGAATATATTCTCCTTAATAATGGCATATTAGACCACCAATGACACATTAGAAAAATAAGGAAATCACTCTTAATCTATATTTTTTTCCATGTGTAGAGACTGCTGGGCATATGCATATGATTCATTTTTAATATGGTAAAATGTACTTAATGTGATCATTCTATGATGTATAAGCTTTAGTTACCTTGTGCAAACCCACAAATCTGTGGTACACAAAATTTAATTGTTGTCATTATGAATCGTTTTATGGTTAATTTTTTTGCCTTATTTAAGGTTGAAAGCCTACAGGCAGACAGTGCTATATTCCAAAGAACCTCTTCACTTACACAATATTCTAACGAATATTGTAATTTTTCAAGGAATAAGAGAATTGAAACTTCAAATGTTATAGTACAATATATTTATGCTTTTACTGCTGCTTGATTTTATTGGTTGCTTTCATCTATTCTTCAACTATTCACCTCTATCCAGAAAACACTAAGAAATTCTTCAAGAAGACACTCTATGATCTTGATAAGCTGTCAATGTTTTTATGCCCTCTCTTTTTCCACTATTAAATATGTCATGAAGCATGAGCACAGTTTCTGATTTGTTATACTATTGAAATGAGCTTAACAATACAGACATTAGCAAGATTGTGAGTGATAAGCAAGGTCTATCAATAGCCACTTTCTCAGTGTCCTGTATATAATTCTGTCAGTGAGAATCTGCACAGTGCCCTTGAACTATTGGCTTTACATTAACATTATTACAATTTTTTTAATTCTATATTCTCTGAATTGCAAGCTTCTTCAAATTGCAAAGATAAACGAATGTTAATTCCTTTTTTCACATGTGTATTTGTTGACTGTGGATGTATTGCATGTGTGTGTGCTCATGAGTGCACATGAGGTGAGTGCACATTAAATTCTAAGAGTGCTATTTAGAATCATCTTTGATTGTTTTTCCACCTATGAGCCTGGTCCTATAATTAGACCCAGAGCAAGTTATTCAGGTAGTCTTGCTAGTCACCTTGCTCTGAGTATTCCTAGACTGCCTTCTAGGGTTCGGATTATAGGTGGGCCAGCATAGATAACCAACAACTGAATGGAATCTGGGGAGCCAAGCTCAGCTCCTTTTGTTTTAATGACAAAGGTTTTACCACTGAGCCTTTTCCTAAGACCTGATAAACACTTTTCCATATTACTTTTGTTACAAACTCTCAGATTCCATCCTAATCCTTTAGGGATAGTCTTCCAAACAATGGAAATCTTTCTTACTCCATTTATATATGCACATAGGCATAATAGATATTTGTGCAGATTAACCAGTTACTTTGCGGTGGGCAAAATTTGGAAAAATTAAAAGTTTTCTGAGCAGATTTCTTCATAGGTTCTGGAGGCTTCTGTCTCAACATTTTCTTAAGGATGAAAAAAAAATCAAGAAGAAGAAAGAATAGAAAACATCAAATGAAGCACAACATCTTGCCACACGTCTGTGATCAGCAGTGTCTGAATGAATTTCCAACAATTTTGTTTAAATAAAAATATCCATCATCCATGGGCATTGGGATTGTAGAACTGAACCTCCAGTCCCATCTCTGTGTCCTTAGGTGACCTTAATTTGTATGATGTGGTTTCTCCTGTTTACTAGTTTCTTCACTTACATTTACCTGTAATGTCTGGATCCTACTAAACAGTTCATCTGAATCACAACAATTGGTCCAGGACCAAGATGAGAAACTAACTACACTATGCAGCTTATATGCTTCCCCACCCCTATTAACTGGCCCCCCAAAAGAGGTTAAAATAAATATTCTGTTTGGCCATGAGAATGCAGCCCTCTCAAAAGTCTTCCACCATCTCATTGTGATACTCAGTGAAAAATTAATACCTTGAAAAATCACTTAAAGCTCTAGCATTAAGGAGGCTCAAAGCAGTTACATTGTCTTTATACTTCCACACAGATATGCTCTCTGTTTATTTTGATTAATATTTTTGGTAAGGCAAATAAATGGGTGATAACATTGAGAAAGCACTGGATTATTTACAGGTAGATTTACAAGTAAGCAACTCATTTGTACTTATTTTAAGTTCAAATTGGTTTAAACATGAGTCATTAGTATTAGATATTAGTTATCTATATTAGTTATATCTAATATAGTTGTAAATATAGAGCTGAGAAATTAATATAGAACATAGATAAATATTTCATTATTTTCTATCAATAATGAAAGCACATGATTTCTCACTTTCTCATTATTTTACTTATTCACATTATTTATAACACATTCTCATTATTTTACTTACTCACATTATTTATAACACTTTCTTATTATTTTACTTATTCATAATATTTATAAAATAGTTCTACTACCTATCCTTAAACTAACATTAAGTTATGGAGTTTCTTTCTAGAAAGTGTACTTAAACTGACTTTGGCATTTCACATCCTATTCTGTGTCATTCCTTGATATTGGTACAGTTGTATTAGAGAGAATATGTTTACCTAAGTAGGGTGTCTAATCAGCACACTGAGCCTGGCATATTATCTACCTCATTTTCATTTGAATACTTAAATCTAAATACGCAATTGGCAAAAACACAGCTTATGAATTTTATTTCAGACATCACTGCTAATTGAATGGTGAATTATTCAAGGAAAATAGAAAGCTGTGTGCCAGGAAATTTAAAAGAAAATATTTAAGAAGATTCAATTATGCAAAAATTTCATTGTTTATGCTTATTAAAAATTAATGATGATTTAGAATGCAGAAGAGTATTGTTTTGCACATATTTATTCAAGCAATAAAGGGTCAGAGATGCAATGGGAACAGAGGTTGGATTAAATACATCTCTCTCTCTGACTCAATTTCTACACATAAAGTTTGGTAGTCTTTGCAGACTACCTAATATTTTATTTCAATATTTAAGTATTTAGGAGTGTCTGTGCATAATATCTATTCCATTAGCATAAATTTGAATCATCATGATGAGATGTATATATTTATACATATGTAAAATATACTTATTGCAAATTACAAGTTATTCAAGACATTTTTCTCTAATTGTTCCTCATGTGCGATTTTCTGTAGGAAGCATCATTGAAATAATCTCATAGTTCTTGGAACCTCAAAAGCACAGATTTCAGCCTAGCTCTTAAGTCATTCCTCCTTAGTAATAAGTGTGTAATTAGAGTGCTATGGCACTTGGCACTTAAGGTCTCAAAATCAAAATATAATCAGGTGTCCACTTCTCCCTTTCTTATCTTCCTTTTTAACTTTTCACCAGTTTCTCTATAGGTATAAGTTAGGTGATAACCTACATTATTCACCTTCAAAGATCAAATCCCAAACGAACCTTTGCATTTCACTGTTCCTTTTCATCCCTGTTTATTTACAGAAAAATCTTGATCGGAAAGATAAGTTACTTGCATGTCTACCTGCTACTTGCAAATTCTATCTTGAAATGCATTACTCATTTATATTTAATAGCAAGTACTTTTATACATCTGGAATGATAGAGAGGAAAGGGAAAATAAAATGAACCCACACACTTCATGAATTCCTGCTTCTTGAAAAAAAAACGAGATAATTCATCATATGATTTTGTTCATTTAACAATTTATTCCAGTTTCTCTTGTGCTTATAAAATATTTGAAGACAATATAAAATTATTGCTTAACTGAATACTATAATTAATATTGTGTATTATAACCCAGGAATGTCTTTTGAGAAAGTCTTCTGTTCCAAATCTCATTTTTTAAATTTTTTTTGTTATTATTATTTCCACTCATACAAACTGGTACACCAGTCCCTCCCTCCCTCCACCTCCCACCAACCCTCCTGTTCCCCCTTTCCCCCTCTCCCCCCCTCCCTATCCCCCAGTGCCTCCCACCCCAATCCCCAGAGCATCCTTTACTGAGCATGCGAAACTCTTCTCTGGGTCCTCCTCTCTGATGAGGTGCAAGGACCCAGGGGCATTTCCCAGAACTCTTTCCTGTGTTCCCCTTAAGCTTTAAGAACACTTCTGTGACTGTCAGTCCTTAGCCTCCAAGGATTCTAGTGCCTTTAGTCCATGCTAGACTTTGTGGGGTCAATACTGTGTTTGACATAGTGCAGGATATTTTTATCCATTTTTGTCTGTTTGTTATCATATAGCATCTCACAAATATTCTATTTTTCTTGATAAAATCTCTCTCTCTCTCTCTCTCTCTCTCTCTCTCTCTCTCTCTCTCTCTCTCTCTCATCTTCCAGGGAATGGGGGATCTGTACAGACTGTAGTCAACTTACTTCTTTTTACCATTCCATTAACTCACAAAATTGACTAGATCCTCTTTCAACTATGAAATCTGTTGCTTATTTTATTTATAAATGATGCATACAGTATTTTCAACTTTTTAAGATGTGCAGATAGTTTTGGAAATAAGTTGCATGATTAATAAAGTACAAAGAAATCTCACAAAACCCAATATCCACCCCCCAAATGAGATCTATTATCTATATGACTTTTGATTATGTCTTTTAATAATTGTTCTTCCTTGTATTAATATATTAAATTTAATCTTTAGCCTATTATTTTAAAGATAATAAAATAACTGCACTCAGGGACATTGAGAGTACAATAGTTCTCAAGATTGAGTAGGGGAATCAAAACACAGGTCATCAGTTCCTTCACTGATTGGTATTTACCTCTCCAAATTTAAAAGAAGTGCTGAATTAAAGTTTATAATTTCAATCAGCCTCAGTGGATTTATAGGGTAATATCCTAGTTTAAGGCTTGATGTTATTAAGTTTTTATTCACTTCACACCATTCACAGTGGGAAATTTTGAATATCTAAAATCAGGAATATGAACAGTTATATCCCGATTAAGTTTATATGAGCATTTACTCACAAGAGACTGGAAATAGCAATGGTTCCCAAGCCAACTGGGGGACAAATAGGGGACTCTTATTTAAGATGTACAGGTTGAAAAATTTGAAAAATTCTAGAGATATCTGGAGAATTTTTATTGTTTGTTTTATTTTTTTTGAGACAGGACCATAATATAATGTTCTGACTGGCCTGAATCTTTATGTAATCTTCCTGCTTTTGATTCCTAAATGAGGAAATTAAAGGTATACACCAACTTAAAGGCATAGATCACCATTCACAATCAGGATGTATTGCTTTCATAGTTATAGGAAAATCTAAAGGTACTTAAAATCACTTTTAGGCTCTTCACATAAAAATGTAAAATTTTCTAATAAAAATATGTTATAAATGTGGAATATTTTTTCTGATATTTATATATAGCAATGTGGAGGGGCACAATTCTTAGCTGATTAACAATTTTATGAAGAAAAAAATCTTGTTTGATTAGGCTTCTTTACCTAAAACATGGTGAATAAATTAGTGCTTTTTCTTTGGTTCTTTCCTTGGTGAAATGTCATTGGTGAAGTGTGATACTGTCACAGCTCTTGACTCTGACTTTTCCTGAGCTATATCTTTGTCATTCAACTAACTTCAATCCTTGATTGTATCATGTTTCTGTCTTTTGTCAAAGAAGATATATTGCTTACACTAATTATTTTGGCAATATGAATACTTGGTAGAAGAAACAGAGCCACTGAAAAATCAGAATCCACTTAGTCCCCTAAAAAATAATATTTGGTTGTTGTTTTTAACTCAGTCCAAGTTATACACCCAAAGGAAGCTATTGGTCAAATGTCATTGTTGCATGTGCCTCTAATTCACCATACCTCTTCCTTTCCATGGTGGGTTAAAACTAGTATCTCTGTGAGCTCTACTAGTCTTGCAGACATATAGCACAATGGTTCAGTCTGAAGAGTTGCACGTTATTGCATTTTTCTAACACAGATATACACTAGAGGGAATTCCAAAGTGCTTAATTAAGAGATTTGTAAAAATCTGCTTCTTTCCTGTTTCCCTTTATTTGAACCTGTGTAAAATTAAGCTAAAAGCAATAGGTTTCCTAACTTGATTTGCAAAACAGTGAATGAAAAGTAAGTACTGTGCCTCAGAATAGTAACTTATTTTCACCACATCTCATATTTATGTATTTACATGTCGTTTTCTTTAAACTTATATTGAGAGGACAAGTTGTTTAAGTGTAGAAAAAGGAATAGAATAATTGGATATGTTACTGAAAACAATGGCAATGAACACTCTGCCTTTATGCACTGGATTTAACTCATGATCTCATCTCCCTCCTCTTCCTCCTTTTCTTTTAACTTTAAAATAAGTCTAAAAGATCTAGTGGTTTTTTTTTTTTTTTTTTTTTTGGAAAGTACATGCTAACTTTCCTTATGGCAAGATTATTTTTTTAATTCTACTTGTATGTGTGTGTGTGTGTGTGTGTGTGTGTGTGTGTAAGAAGTCACTTGAATATGTTCTTATGGAGGTTCAAAGGTGAGATCATTCTGGATTATTTTACCTACTTAGTGCTTTGTTCTGTGATTTCTCAGGCTCTGAATTTCCAGGCCAGAATTGCAGCAAGCCTGGAATATATACATGGCATTTGGGGATCCAGAATCAGAACCTTTTGTTTGTGAGCTTTAACATCTGAGCCATCTTTCTAGCCTATAGTTTTATGACTTTCTGAAACAGAAGAGATCCCAAAAACCTGAATTTTACGTGAGATTTGCACATATATTCATTTCTCCATGAAAATGTGATTACCACACAGCACAGAACAGGCATCTAGGATTCACCAATATATCATCTTTTTAGCTCTATTCTAATGTTTTCTTCTATTTTTTTATTTTGAGCTTATTTCCATTTTAGCAAACTTTCTGGCTAATTAATTCATAACTAGCTTGAAAAGGTTCTGATAAATAAACTGCTATGAAACTCAGTTTCTCAAGGTCAGCTTTTTGTTTAGTGTGTGGAAATTTCTCTTCCCTCCCTTTTTCTGTCTAATTTTTTGATTCAAAGAATCATAGCTCCCAACCTTTTTATAGTGCAGTTGAGTTTGCTTGTGTTCCTTGTATTCCTTCTTCTGATGGACGTTTACGGCAAAGACAATCAGTTGATCCTAATCATCTGCTGCCCCTCTAGGCAAAGAGATGTGGGACAGAGCTGAAGTCCTGCTTCTGATTCTGAAGCTTCCTTTAGAAGAAGACTAGCATTAATATTTTTCTAAGAAAAAGCAAGGATCAGACGCTGCCAACAGGACATGCAAATGTGCTCTCTTTAAGCATTCTTCATCTGTAACAATGTGACCTCAGGCACCTGCAAAACAGCTTACATTCCTGCACTGAAGAATTGCATCAAGCTCAGTGTGAAGAGGTGATTATCCTTTTCTATTTTTTGTTCCACTATCATTTAAGTCTAAGGCCATCAAGTATCCTCCCTGTCATTTTCATGAGGAGATCCTCCTTGATAATGTGACAAGAGTTTGACAACCCATTTACCTCCCTGGTTACTATCACTCTTGCTACTGAATGCTTCATCTTTATTGTGGAGATAAATAGGTAATTGCCTCTTCTTGTAAGATTTCTATGAGATAAACTTATAGATAGCACAGAAATGCAGAAATGTGCTTATTGAGCTTAACGTATTTCTTTTTCTAAGTTGTCTTATTGTTATACCAGAAATAAGTATAACTTTCTTAGTTTTTTGCTGTTCACAAAACTCAAAGATAACATAATCAGAAAGCTTGAACTAGGAAATATTTTAGAAGATGACATGAATTATTCAATTTATCATAATCATCATAGTTTCCAGATAAGTTTACTTACATGTGTGGATTTCAAAGCTTTATTGGTTTCTCTTTTTGTAAAGCTTTCAAATTTATAGTATGCAATGTATATAATATATCAGTAATACAAATTTAAAATGAAATTTTTCAGGTTATCACATCAAGTAACTATGTATACTTATTTACTTACACTGATTGCTTTATGATAAATTAGCTTGGACATGAAAATTATGGTGTTTTTTTCCTTTGTTTTTTTTCCCCTGCTAGAGATCAATATATGACCTCTAGTACTCTAGACCTGTGGTGTCACACAATGCTGTATCCTGCATGGCTTCTGACAAATCGCCATCAAATGGCTTAAGGGAACAAGCCATTTATTTTCTTACAATAGTCCGGTTACAGTCTGTAGTCCAACTTGATGGGAGAGCATGCATCAACACTAACTCCAGGGCTGAAGGCTCTGACCAACCATCTTTACGTAATGGCTAAGAAAGGGACAATCCTTATTTCCAGACCACCATTTCTGGCCAAATATACATAAGGATGACAACTTTCTCAAACAGCTCTCTGTATTTTATTCCAGGGTCTATTCCCACTCACCTCATCCTTCCCCATCAGCCAGACAATCTTCTATGCTCTGGGCTTAACCCAACCACTAATTCTCCACAAATGTGCCCAGAGCTCAATCCCTCAACTGTCAGGTTGACACTTATGCCTAAGTATGACAGTGTAGTATCTTGGCATCTGTTATTAGGTTGCCTTATCCAGCACTCAATATTCTCTTTGTACTTAGTGATCAAAATAATTGAATCCGACATATTTTAGACTGAATTACTTGTGAATTAGAGAACTAAATGTTGCAATGATGAAATCAGTTATGTAAAATTAAATCCAAACATTTTAATAAAAATCTTATTTATTCACAATGAACGAGTTTCGAGTTTACTGAATCTGTTTTTAGAAATCGGTTCTTCTGTAAAGTGTTGCAGTTTGGCCCCAAACATGCCATGGAAAAGTATGAAAAAAGTTTATTGATTACATGGAGACATGGGCTAATTCTTGAAAGTCTCATCCACTTCCTTGAAAAAGATGTTAATGAAGTTACAATATGCCTGTCATAGATTCTCATTATACTGTTGGCTTCATCTTTGAGAATATACTATCACCTTTAAAATATGGGAATCAAAGTTCATATTTCTAAAGAGAAATCAATAATGAAGTAGGTGGTCATTCATGTAAATTATTGGTTTCTCTGATATTTGTTTACTCTTATTAGTGAGAAACCAGAAGGAAAATCAAAGCATTGGACCACTACACCAATGTTCATTTATATGATATACATTTCATGTGTCTCTCCCACATATGATCATTGTGGACTTACTTGCCCAGGACATACTTTATTAATTAGAAGAAGTAGATGTGAGAAGGACTTTTATTTTATTCTAAGCGGGCTAACCTGAACCTGCTGGTTTGGTACATGAAGCACAAGGTCAAAAGAATTTCCAGTCTTTCTCTATCCACTGAGTTCTTTCATATATTAACCCGGATGCTGAGTACTCTCAGTACTCAACAATAACTATTGAGGGTTTGCTAGAAGTTTAGAATCATAGATAGATTGATGGATAAATTTGACAACAAAACACTTGAAAATGTGTGCATGCATTTAAAGAATACATTGTTTTATTAGCAAGAAAAAAATATTTTTTGTCTATAGGAAGCAAATGGTCAAATCATAATAATAATTATAATGATGGTGATAATAATAATAATAAAAGGTGGAGTGGAAGCAATTTGACTTTGTTCAGCATTTTTTTCCTTGTAAAGAACCCTATAATCCATCTTAAAATGCTGAGCAATAGCAAATCCAGCAGTTATATGTGAAGGAAGTAAAATCTAGTAGGGAAAGTCATCTACTTTCTTCTATTACTTTGTTCAAGGGACTTAAAAAACTAGCTTTTAAATATGTATCCTCATTTAATAAAACTAAATAATATGTTTAAAGCTACAGAATATATAAAGAAACCAATAACACATCTAAAGTTCCAATTCATATACATGAATAAAAAAGAAAACTAGCGTGCCCAATGCGTAACGCATTAACACTAATTCTTCATGTATATTAAATTGGGGAGTCCATTATTACCTCTTAAATTCTACACTTTGGTTATTAAAAGAAAAGGTAAATAGTAGAAGTAAATAAAAATTTAGTAAGTTCAAACATTAAGTTATCCGACGACTATTATGTAATGTATCTATAAAAGTGTATTAAAAGGAGACATGATTTTTCAATGCACTTAAATTGTGCTTTTTATTAATCCATGTTTTAATTCAAAAAATAGGATTAAAATGATATTTTGCTCACTCCACTGAGGGTAATTGTATCTTTGCATATAAATAGAACAGCCACTTAATTTTTTTTTTTGGCAAATGGTAAAGCATTAAATTTGCATTTTCATGTCAAGGGAAGTTACAGCTCTGAACCTCTCAGACTGCCTCCCAGTGCCTCCTGAGTCTAAAGTCATAAATGACACTGTTCCTTTGTAAGTTAGATCAAGCTATCACTGTGATTTCAATGTTTGATACACTGTTTTAAAGGTAACAGGAAAGACTTTATTATTTTAAATTAAAAAGCATTTATAAAGAATATCATTCTTTCCCTCTGTAAGGTTATTGGGTACATTTTGCTATTATTGGAAAACAATGGTTGAACTCCTTTCCATTTATTTTAATCCCACTGAGCTACCTGTTTGAACAATAATGCTTTCTGGAATCCATTATTTGATGATGTGATTGTGATATTGGATTTCACTGAGAAAATCAACATAAATACACTGGAATTTATGCATGCTCTCTATGCCTGCTGTTTTTAAAATGTCATAAAATAAAAATTTCTCTTACAATATGGCTTCACTTGTCAAGCACTTTTGAAACTTTTATTAATTTAAAACTTTTTTTCCCTCTCACAATAAGACTCTACTGCAAACTTTGCAGATAAATCTAATTAAAGGAAATGCACTGTGTCCTAAATCACACTGATGATTAAACTCATACTTATGTCATAACATAAAATCACAGCTAAAAAATTAACTAGATTTGTTATATTATTTTGTATGATAAGTCCAGCTAAACTTTTATAGATTTAGATATAGATTTCCAACACATTTCTGCTTTCTTTACATCACTTTATGTGTGTGTGTGTGTGTGTTGTAGTAGTAGTAGTAGTATTAGAGATGCTCAGTGTATTAAAAACTCTGATATCCATTTCATTTAATATTTTTGCCCATGTGAATTTTCCTGTGTCTTAATCAGAAGTGTCAGGTGAATAATATATAATATTAACTTTGCATTTTCATTATCTAGATTCTTGCACATAATATTCTAAGCTGTTTAATATGAAAATCAAACCTTGCCTCTAGCATTCAGTAATTTTCCTGAAACATGCTTCAGGTAATGTGTATCTGCTTCTCTTCCAGGGTCTTTCTTTTTTTTTTAAATCTCTTTTTTTTAAATTTTTTATTATTATTATTATTTATTCAACTGTGTGCATATGCGTGTGTATGTGCGTGCGCACGTGTCTCTGTGTATATGTATGTGTCTGTGTAGAACCACGGACGAATTCGGGAACCACCATGGACGCCTCCACCTCCTTCTGCCCGGGAATTCACAGGCTCCGCCCTACCAGGACCAGAAGCGCAGGCCGCCCCCGCTTCCACCTGGCGTCTATACGTGGGATCTGGGATCTGAACTCAGGACCTTCCGCCGGCAAGGCGGAGGCTTAACCCCTGAGCCACCTCTCCAGCCCCAGGGTCTTTCATACAAGCAGATGTTCAGTTTTGGAGAAAGACAATAGGGAGCATCCCTTCCACTAGTTTGTAGATTCCCATCCCTAACTGACCTATAACAATAGAGGGGAAAGTGATGGATTTTTAAGCACAGCATGAAACTCACTCAGAAAGATTAGAACTTAACCATATCCAGACATAAATGTCCACTCAAAGAGAATTATTTTCTGTGATATTAACCATGGGCCCAGGAGGACATCTTCCTGTCTTGGATTTGCAGGTGGTGAAAAAAATGAGACAAAGTGACTAATGAACTGAATTCACTCAGTGATCCTTAAGTTTCAAAAGTCTGCCACTGCCTTTCCCACTGCGCTATCCCTGATGCTGCCTCAGCTTCAAGTCTGTGTCAGCCTAGTTTGAAAACAGCTGCTTCTCCACAAGAAATTCAATCACTTCTAGAATGTTGTAGAACACTGAAGATTTGGAAGTCAGTAGGGAGGATTCCCTGGTGCAGCAATCTGTGCCCCATCATCTGGCTCCCCCCTCTGGAGCTCTGTTTCTTTTATAAACCTCTACCTGCTCCAGACCCCAGGTCTTAATTCTCCACATTTCATTATGCACACTGCTTGCCTGGATTCCTGGCAGTCAGCCAGTCATCTCTAGATTTCACAATATAGGCAAAGAAAGGTTATTAAGACTTGGTCCCAATGGTGGCAGGTGTCTCCTTAAAAGAAATGATCAGGCCGGCCAACTAGGAAAATACATTTGTTTCACTTTGCAAATATTTGATTCAAAGTAGTCTAGAAACTCATTTTCTCCTTGCAATTTTCATCTCACTTCATTGAAACAGACTTGCTTCTTTTTATTTCCTTGGTTAATTGTAAACATATAAGTTTCTTAACTGTTATTTTTGTTCCTTCTGATGACTCAGAAACACATGAAGTCAAGGGAGGTATTTACATGAGATGGAAGATATGTTATGTCCTTCTTATGCTCAATACATAACTGAAATTCATCTCATCTGTAAAGACAAAATCCTCTTCATTCTCATCCTTATCTGTTTATTTCTTCTCAAGCCTCTATACTTCTCTTAAGCTCCCTTACCCAGCCTTTTCCCACCATGAGGCCTTTGAGCTTGGTGCTCCATTTCACAAAATGTCTTCAATCAAGATATCCACATCAATCCCTTCCTCTTCAATGTGATTCGTGCCTCAGTTCTCTTATAAATGTAACAGTGATGACTCCAAAACAGTAGGCAAGCACATGTCACACCACTCATAAACACACACACACACATACACAAGAAAGAGAAGAGAGAGAAAGAGACAGAGGACCAGAAAAGAGAAAGATTACAATATTACTTAATTTGACTATTTTCTGTATTAACTTACATGTTGTTACCTCTCATGATAATAGATGTCTTAACAGGCTAAGTATTGATTTCAGATGGCTTGTGTGTACAGAACATAAAATGTGTTTCTTCAATGCATGTCAATGACATTCATTTCTTTCATTTATTTCTCATTCTACAAATTAATTTCAACTACAGTGCTTTAGAAAGCATGACATATTTAGAAACTGTAAATTCAGATAATATAAATAGCTCATTTAATGCCTAGCATAAAGCAAATTATCAATATATAGTGAATATTATTTTATAATTTCTCTTAGAGCTGTGATAATATCAAATAAAAAAGTGGCAGTCATGCTTCCTCTAGTACATATTTGGAAGATGTATGCGTAGTTCTCAAGAACATAGGTTCAGATATACACTTCCATTCAAGTGATTAGTTGAAGAAAATCTTTTGGGGAAAGGGAGTTAAGACAAAGGAATGAGTCAGTAAGAACATGATTTCCCCTGCCCAGTAGCATAAGTCTGACCTTAACATGAATGATACTAAATAGCGGCCCTAGAAGCAAGGAGTCACACATTCATTCCCGGTTACAGTCAGTTACAGAAACAGAGTGGAAGGCCCTGTAACAAAGCAGCACACCTTTCATATCTCAAAGTGATTCTCTGAAGAGGATGATGGCTCGTTCTTACTCGGCAGCATTTACACTTGTTAAAAGGATTGCTCTGAGGAAGACCCAGAAGAAAGTTTGACATGCACACTAAAGGATGCTCCAGGGATGAGAGGGGAGGGGCACTGGGAGAAAAGGGGGAAGACAAGGAAGTGCAGGGAGGGGTGGAGGGAGGGAGGGGACCGAGGTACCTATTAAGTTTGTATGAGTGGAAAAAATAAAAAATAAAAATAAATAAAAGAAAGATTGCTCACTCTGAAAATGGGAACAAGTTAGAACACTTAGATCATCTATTACCACCCCAAAGCATCCTAGTGTCACAAGTCTAAAGGTACTGTTTAGAAAGTTTAACATTTAATCATGAATAATTGTGTACACTTATTAATAACTCATGATCTTTCTATTCTCATTCAAATTTGCAGTTGAACTACAAGTTTATATTTGTGATATCACTCAATTTTGTACATTCTAGGAGTTCTGAAATCCAGAGATCATGCTGTGGGATGTTGATTGATTTTTTTTCAGTTTGTTTGTTTGAAATTTCAATGAGATTAACAGATGGAATATCAGATTCAAATGACACTTTTTTGCTTCATATGAAGGAGTAGCAATTAGATCTTTGTCTAAGTGCATTATCACTCTGAAGCAGCTCAGAATTCTTACAACTAAGACATGGAGCTATAATATCTATGCAGCCAAAAAAACTGCCAAAATTGGACTATTGATCACACTTTTATCTTTGAATTATAATTCCTTTGAATTCAACTGCCAATAATAATAGATCTTTCTTTTACTTATTACCCAAATACATGCTGAATAGAATACATTTTAAAGATTTCAATGTCCTATGTTGAAATATGAAAAACTGAGTAATGTTTAATGATCAACATAATACCAAGCAGCTCATAAAACATCTGATGGTACTAATAAATAATGAAAATGGTCTCTATGTCTTTCAGAACTCAGAACTGTGTTTAAGGTCAATCAAAATGATTAAAAAGCTACTAAGATTAAATGTTTCCTGAACCGCATCCTGGTTCAAACTTAGTTCTTCAGTTTTTCAAAAATGAATGAAATGCAAAGACTTTCAGGGGTGATACATACATCAGTTTGTATCCCTGCATTTGATCAATCAGTACCTAACAGAAGGTAATTTGGCATGCTTTGGGGGTTAGCATTTGCAATAAAGAAAATTCTCAATCTTTTCCTCTTAAATTATTCACATGAACAAGTGTAGGGGAGCCAATGAAAGATATGAGAAAAATTATGTACATTTACATAGTATAATTATAATCAATAGTTATGATACATCAAATTAGAAGTATTCAATTATACAGAATATGCAGAGGTAGTTCTATCAGCTTTTTATCCCAATAACCTTATTCTGTAAGGCTTTACTGTGCACAGTAGAGTAATGTGCAATATGTCTCAACTTTACTTCCTAGGTTATGATAAGCAAAGTTATGTCTAGATATTAAGGTAAATTATGACAATCAAAAGCACTTCATGGAGGACCCAATGCCCTCTCACCGAATTGAGAGCCTGATCTGTTAGTGTGTAAGAGATGCATCATGAAAGTTGAAAATTGATGTTGAAAATTAGGAACGCAAAACGCAAAGAGTGAGTATTCATTTCATTTGTCAATTTTGCTACTTTGTTTAAAAGCTATATTAGATTTATTGAGAAGCTAGAAGTAAGGTTAAGGAAAACTCAAGACTATTAGTTGGCAAAGATGACATAAACCCTAGAAAATAACAATTCAGCATTCTCATGGACCCAACAATGTGCCCAAAGTTTCCAGAAATGCAGACATAAAACAGGAAACCCGCTATGTTATGATGCACAAGACTCATGATACAGTGTAAACTTAAGAGCTCTGCCCTATTATTTCTACTGCTTTTGAACCAAGGAATCTATCTAGCATTGACTGTACTCAGACTTATTTTTTTTTTTTTCAGATTAACCTTGTAGTCTCATTTGCATTGCTTCACTCTCCTGATACTGGGGTACAGCTAAGATTAACCACATTCAGTTTTTTAATTCCTTCCTTTCCTTTGCCTTTTTGTTTGTTTTGTTTTGAAAGAGTATCATGATACTAAAGCCAGATTTGAATTCATATTACACTTTCTTCAGGCATGCATGTGCTGGGATCATGGGTATGTGTTACCATACCTTGCTTACATTCATTATTCTTATGTGTATAAACACAGTATCCCTTGGGGGCTGGAGAGATGGCTCAGGGGTTGTGATTCTGTCTCACAAGCAGAAGGTTCTGAGTTCGGATCCCAGGTCCCACATAAAGAAACAAACAAATAAACACAGTATCCCTCTCCCAGCCATAAAATCTGAGACTTACATTATGGAAGGACGGTGGTGTGAAAGCATCTACTTGGTTCTAGTTATAACTTTAACATTTCTTTCTATCTTCAATAAAATAAGCTCTCCAAATAATTTTATATTTTCCATTTATGTATAGTTCAAGGCAGTTTATATCCTTTTACTCAGCTTCCAATAGAACTAACTATACTTCTTTCTCAGATATTCAGTATTAATATATTTAATAATTAAATTTTTGATGAAAAATGCTTGTTTTTGCTTTAATACACTATTAAAATGCTAAAATGGACCTAATAACAGTTTTGAAAGTCAAAACTGTTTTTTTGATAGGTCTTCCTTTATGAGTTTCTTCCACTTCTATCTGTTTTGCACATAGAAGTTTACTTTCAGAATATGATTTCCCATGACTGAACAGAGAAAGACCTTGAAATGTAATAATGTTTCATTTAAAGGGTCAGAAACAGGAAAGTTAGCTTTGTAACATCATAAAGGAAATATGACTTTCTGGAGAATATATAAGAAAGTTTTAATGTTATTTAAAAGTGACCATTTTCCAAGCTGCAAACATGACTTCATGTGCACTCACATCTCATAAATATGTGAGAGATATTTCTTGAGGAAAATCAAGACAGAAAGACGTTGGGAAAGACTATGATGGTGCAGGAGCAATCAGAATGTATTATATACACTAAGGAATTTACCAAAGGACATCATTTATTAGTTTAAAAAAGTTTGAAGTGATTGAAATACCATGACATTGGCACAAAAGGAGACACACGAATCAAGAGGCAGAACAGTGAGTCTAGGAATAAAGTCACATCTACAAATAATTTACTTCTTACAAAGGTGTTGAGAACATGATTTGGAGAAAGGATAGTCTTTTCAGTCAGTAGAGCTGGGAAAATTGCATCTCCAAATTCAGAATAAGAATAATAAAGACAGATCCCTATCTCCCACAGGTTCCAAAAATGAATTCAAAATAATTTAAGGACTTAAAAGTAAAGCCAGAAACTGCAAAACTACTCAAGGGAAATGCTTCAGAACATTGGTATAGACCCCAAAGCCCAGAAAATAAAACCCAAAATAGACACACAGAATTACATCAAAATAAAACTCTTCTGAAGAGCAAAAGAAATTATCAAAAGAGTGAACAGACACCTGACAAGAGGTTAGCAACTAAAAATCTCAACAGCACACTAACAACTTGAATAAAAAGGACAATAGCTTAAAATTCATTTCTAAAACTAGATATGCTAGTTGCTAACAGATAAGAAATTTTCAATAATACCTATCATCTATGAAATTCATATTCAAGCCATAATATCATCTCATGCCAGTAAGTATAGCTATTTTGAAAAATTACAGGCAAAATCTGTTGGCAAGGACAAAAAGAAATGGGAAACTTTCTACATTCATCATGGGAATGTAAATTAGAAAAAAAAATAAATATTTGAGTCTCAAACTCAGATTTACCTTCCTTTGCAAGAACAAGGGCTTTGCCTTTGCATATCACCATGTTATGGAGTTGGACTTTGGGAAAGAATACAAAAACACACTCAAATTATGACTATTGTTTGTGCTGTGAATGACAATGTTATTTGTCTCTATTCCAACTGAATCTCTTGTAAACAGGGCATGTTCTGCTTTTAATGCTTGTCATGGTTTGAGTGGGAGTTGTCCCCTACAGCCTCATATGTTTGAATCCTCAGCTGCCTTAATATTTGGGAAGGTTTTAACACTTCTAATAGGTTGAACATGGCTAGAGAAAGGCAAGACTTAGAGGATGCACCTTGAGATTTTGCAGCCCTTCCTGCTTCCTTGGGCTGCTGCTCTCTTGCTATCTCTGCCTTCTAAGGATGAATGTGGTGACTTCTGTTTCTTCCTCCCTCCATGCATCTGCTTTGTGATTCTTGTCAAAGTGGGAAATAAACTATAAGTCAAATAAATACCTCTTTTCTACTTTCTTGAATCTGAACACTTTCTCACAGCAAAAATAAAAGTACTGACAACAATACTATTTTTTATGTGATTCTTCCATCGACAAATTCAGTGAAAAGAAGTCTCTTTATATCCTGTAGGAAACCTTCCCCTTTCTGTCTCTGCTTCTCTCTTTCCCTCTTTCTTTTCCCTTTCCCCCATTATATCCTTTATTTGTTTCCTGCTGTCCTCTCTTAGATTCTTTCCTATTTATTCATTGCTAGCACTGTTCATTTACAATAAACATTTTAGTTAAGTGTCAGAGTCAATAATTCATGCATTGAAAAATTATTTCTCTGATTAAGAAATTATTTAAAACCTATTTCTACTGTTAAAATGATCTTTATTATCTATTACATATATTATACAATGTGATTCTCACTTCTAAGAGTCAGTCTCTAATTTTTCTCAAATACTTGATGTCTTCTCAGTAGGGTTTGATCCCTCATTTACTCATGGGCTGGAAATGTGACTTGAAGAGACCTTATCCAAACTGTTGTTCTACTTGCTCATCCACTGGAATCAAGACCAACTCAATGATTGGACTTAGTCAAGGAAACTTAAACAAGATAATACTTACCTGTTTAAAGTAAATGTAAGAACCAGCATATGGTGCTATCATTGCACTTTGCCATTTGCTTCTAGATTGATAGATGTCACAGATGGGAAAGATATAAATTCTAAATCATTCGATCTATTTGTCCTACAATTTGATGCAATTACATAAAACAATAAACACATAATCTCATTTTGCTAATATATTTTTGTGCTTTGTTCATATTATATTGGGGGGAAATCATTGATACCATTTAAAGGAAGACTAGCATTCTTCTTAGGTACTGAAAGTTTCATGGGAAGAAAGCATTCCTGACTTAATAAGAAAAATGGTCTTCAGCTTTTGGATCACGATCATTTCTATGATGGCTTAATATATTTGGGAAACTGTAATTCTTATTATACAAAGAGAGGTAAGTTATATTAAGAATTGAATGTTGCAGTGAAAACAATTAAAAATAATCTTTCCATTTATATTTGTGCTAATTAACAGCTTGATTATGTGTAGATCAAAACAGTTTTCCCTATTGCTTTAGTTACTGAAGGACAAAGTGGTGCAAATGATGCTTGGTTTCCTCCATGGTTACATTTAGTGTTATCTCTCCAGAGAGTTATGACATTTATGATATTAATTTTCTGTATCTTAAGTGAAATATCATGTCCATGAATTGAGGACATTTTTCCTTCTCTATGATTCTTTTATGTCTGGCTTACATAGGATCTGCATGTATTTCTTGCTATTTATGTAAAATAAATTATGACAATTTTCAATAACATGTGTTCAATCTTTGTAGAAAGGCAGGATATCTGAGTACATGCTTGCCAAATATTTTTCTTAGCAAAATAATTGTTGACAATCTTTCATGCAGGGATCTAACTGTACTTGGGCTACTGTTTGAAACAGGATGGGAGTCATCTTGTGTCATTTTTCAAGGAACACATTTGTCATGAGTCACCATTTGAGTCAATATTAATTAAAAGGCAACTGACTATCTCTCTAAATGGTATGTTGGTTCCCCATGGGGAGCAATAATAAGCTGTACAAATATGAAGTCAGTTTGGCTTGCTCTGATGATGTGAATCATTTTCATTGTAAAAGGAATTTGCATATAAATCAGGGTACATTTGGTCCCTTCTCCAGATCATAGATGGCTGAAGACTAAATGTGATGTTTCTCCAAAGGTTGGAAACGCCTAGGAAAATTTCACTCTAATATTGAAGTTGGGAAGATTCAACATAAATTAATGAGATTAGCCATCTGCAGAAGTGACCCATTCTAACAGATGGTTTCTAAATGTGAAAATGATTACACAAGGGTACTTCTCAAATCTCATTAAAGAGACTAAAATAAAGCCAATGTAAGATAAACTGTGACCTAATTAATTGTTACTTCTTCTGTGTAGTGTCAGTAGAAGGCTAAGCCATACCTAAAATCTGATAGGAGGAAAAAAATGAGAGACGAAAGGCCAGAATTTGACATTGCAGCATGTACTGAGCGCCTATTAATTGCCCAAGCATTATATAATGTAAGGGCTAGTGTTTAGAGATAAGTAAGACAAATATTTGTAGTTGCACAGCAAATATTTTTTTCCTGGAGAGGAAAATTGGCTCTAACTATCAGATTTCAGTAGTTTTCCTTCTAAATATCATCCAGATATTTAGAAATTTTTATGCATCATGGGCTGGAGAGATGGCTCAGAGGTTAAGACTCTGTCTGCCAAGCAGATGGTCCTGAATTCAGATCCTAGGTCCCACTTAAAAAGGCCAGGAGGAAATGGCGGCAGCCTGCACTTCTGGTCTAGTTGGGCAGAGCTTGGAAAATTCTAGAGCCAAGCAGGGAATTAGAAGCAACCAAGATGGTTCCCAAAGTCATGCTTGGCCCTCCACAGGGACACACAGTGCCCTCTGAAATACACTCACATACAAACACACAACACACACACACACACACACACACACACACACACACACACACACACACTAAATTAAAACACAACAAAACAAGAAACGGAAATTTTTATGTATCATACAAACTAGTCCTGGAAAGATTTAAGCAGTTCATTAAAGGAGGAAAAGTACCCTGATTGGGACTAACAACATAGTTAATTTCTAAGAGCAGACAGAACTAAACTTTAAAGATTCCAGCATGTGGGAATTATGAAAGGAAGGCATAATGAGTAAGTGGAGAAAAAGGTGCTCACTGGACAGTCATCATTCTTTATAAGATATGAGAAATACACTAGACTTAGTTCTGTAACAAGAAATTAAGGAATTTTGAATTTTTATAAACAGAGATCACAATAATGCCACTATGTGCAATTACTACATCTTTCTGATTTTATGCTAATCATTGTCTTTTGAAAAATATACTAACACATGAAAATCCAGAGAAAAAAATTGGAAAAAAATTATCACCAAATTTGGAAATACTGAGAATAAGATTCTGATCCAAGTAAATTACATCATGAAGTTTAAGAAAGCAGAAATTCTCGGAAAATGTTTTCCTCTACCTTTCTTTCCTATAATATATATTGAAAGAAAAAACCATCCAAGTGAATTCACTAAATTGGAAATAAAATGACTTAATTATGATCAATTTACTAAAACAACATCTCTCATTAAAAAATAAACTTTCTCCTCATAACTATTAATAGTAGATAATTATTTGTTATACATCTATTCTCCTTAGAATTCAAATTTCTCAACTTTGAGTTGAAATATTTACAACAAACTTCTTTCTAATGAAAAAAACTATCATTTCAGAATATGTTTTTAAAACATTTCTATTTTACTGAAAACTTAAGAACATAGTTTTTCAATGTGATACCCCACTTAAACTTTCTTCCCTGAGTAAATTTTACTATCACTGACATCAATAATTATACACAGATGTTTTTCTTTCCCAAATACATCCAGAGATTATATTAGAAACAAGTGTCCAGTTACATACATAAAAGAATATTTGTTTTAAAAAGCACAGTCATAAACATTTAAAAAGCTGATTTTGCAGTCAATGAAGTAATTCCAGTTGTGAAAGTAATTTCTGCTCCTATCACACATTTCAGAACATGCTGTGTTTGCATACCTTTATGTTGCATGGCATATCACAGTCACATGTGTATGAGAACATGTCTTCATTTTCCTAATAAAAGGATATTGGTGCTGTTTTAGATAATTTCTTGTCTGTAGGCTTACACCTTACCATGATAATTAAAAACAAGAATAGAAAAACAGAATTAAAATGGAAAATATGTCTACACTTCCAAATAAATGAAACAGCATTCTCTTGCAGGCTTGTGAACCATTGTGCTACCAGAATTGATGAATCATTATGATGTGTGCAAATTTCATCTTATGTCTGTGAATAGTCGTAGCTAACCCTTGGGTTTAAGACTCATGTTAGGACTTATGGGGTTCCCTCCCATCTAATAACAGTCATGTTATTATATAACATTGTAAAGGAACAGTGGGATGGTGATTCTCAGCCCTTACATAAGCCAGCATTCATACCAATGGAACTCATCTCCTTGTGGATATTACACTATTCAAGGATATGTTGTGAATCAAATTCCCCTCAACCACCAATCCTTCAGATGTTGACCTTCTTTAAAAATGAACCACTGGAAAAAAATCAAATTAAATCATGTCCTTATGTAAAGGTGGAATTTTAAAACATATAATAATGCATGAAGAATAATTGAGTATATTTTCATAAACCAGTGGACACCAAAATTTTCCAGCAAATCATGAGATTATTAGAGATCATTCATTATGAATGAGATATTATTTACTCATAATATTAATCAATGCTGCCAGTCAATGTTGTGACTTTTTTTTACTCTGCCAAATTGATCTCAAAGACTCTAGACAAGGACTAATATTTTGGTCTGTTTTCTCTTTGAATAATATTAATGCATTCAGTAAGCAAATACAAAATACATAGACCAAGAATACAATGGCTAGGACATAAAGACTTTTATAGAAGACCTTTTATAAAATGTATTATTTCATCTTAATATCATAAATAATTTTGAATTATGAAATTAATGTGAATGATATGAATACTCATTTTTGACATCTTAGTGTATGTTCTGGGTCAGACTTGATTTCCCCCACCATCAGTAATATAGCAATGTTTGAGAGATTTATTGGAAGCCAACTCTCCTGAGCACCCTGATAAGTGGCCCAGCACAAAAATGATAGTGAAACAAAAGCATTATGCAGGTGACATCACACAAGTACAAATGTAGATGCTATTGTTTATTCATCTTAGTCCAAACAGGCTCAGTAGGTGACATAAGAGCTATGTTCTTTTTAATCAGTAACATATATGTTGATGCATATATGATGCAGACATGATGCATCTGAAAATGAAGTAGCATGAAGCAATGAGTCCTAAAACTAGATGAAGCTATGATACTGGACAATAAGAATGTTTGCATATTTTATTTGATAATGTGGGAATATTCCAAAAACTCAACAATACATTATTGATCTCATAACATATTTTCTTTAAGAGTTTTAGTGTAGCAATGTAGATTAGAAGAGAGTAACTATTCATCATACAGATGCATAATATTCCTCCAGAAAAACAGCCAAGTATTAAAAATTCAAAGAAACAGATGAAAAGCACAAGAGATGACTTTTAGACCTCATTTTCCATACCCTCAAGCTGCTATAGTATCCAGCCTTACCTCTTCTTTTCTTCCTTGCTTTCTCACAATCTTTCAGATTCTTGCTTGTTCCTTTAATTATCCTAAACTCATTGTTAGTTCCTTGGTGTCTCTTTGCAATTTATAAATAATAGAACACATGTCTGAATGGATGCTAAAACTTAGTCTCTAAGGCAACTGTCAGAGTGGATTGAACTTTTAAAGGGGTAAAGACTTAGAAAATGATTTTCTGTTCTTCTGCATTCTGTCATGTAAAGTTATATGCTTGTTTTATCTAGAAGATGAAACAAGGAAATGTGATAGAATACAAAACAAAAACTTTTCTTTGAGAAAAATAGAAAATGAGCATTGAATTGATATTGGCTTTATATAGAATCTTCATCTCAGTAAAGAATTAATATCCATCCTTTTTTTCTCTCCATGGTAATAAAACAATAAGCACAATTCTTTTCAACAAGATCATCATTGACGCATACTAATAAAATTATCCAGGCCCAGTGTAACTGGGTATCATCAAGCTTTAACTCTACTCAATGGATGTTAGATCAGTAACTGAATAAGGACAAATACCTCAGTATCATTGAGATATTTTACAAAGTGAAAAGAAACTTTTATAATATCAGTAAATCCCTTTGTGATACATGGGTCCTCCCCTGTTACTAGGATGTCTAGTACTTATTCAAGTCACCCATATTCTGAGGTGGAAATATTTTCAAAAATATTTATCATTTATGACCCTCCTACTACCTAGTTTCAAGCAGAAGAGAAATACAGGCCTTTCACTTTAAAAAGTAAATGATAAATATGTTTTACCTAAATTCTTATAATTAAAATTCAAATATTTTAAATTAAATCAAATTATAAAAATAGCTAATGTAAAAAAGGGTTTTAATTATAATCAAGTGTCATGTAACATTAATATTTACTCTAAGAACTGCTGTGTCAAAACACATAGCTGATCATTTTCACCGTCAACTATCGTATTATTGTTCATTTTATTAATTCATTTATTCTCATTTATGTGTGTGCAGTATATATGCATGCATGTAATAAGTAAGGGCAAATGCATTTGTGTACCTTCCCTGAAGGCTCCTAGCTAATGAATATCTTTCTTAATTGTTCTCTACTTTACACTGAATTAGAGTGTCTTTGCTGGATCTGGAAATTGTTAGTTTGGCTAGTCTAGTTATCCAGCTTGCCTTGGGGTTCTCCTTGTTTTGCTTTTTGTAGGACTGGAATTATATGTTGTCCACCTTTCCCTTTGACTAAACCTGGGTGATGATGTTTTGAACTCAGTCCCTCATGTGGTGTGGCAAGTGCTTTATCTACTAATCAATCTCCCCCAACCCTCCTGTCTTTTGTTAGAAGGGAAGAAGTGATGGATGGCCCATTGGTTTAACTTGGGAACCGTTTTGTGCTTTTCTGTTCCTGATACTCTCATACCAGTCATTTTGTTGTGCTGTACAAGTTGAAACATTCTGCACCTCAGCTGGGTTTCATTTGTTTTCTTCCTTGTTCCTTTCTATTTCAGGATCAAATGGTGGTGGAGCAGATCCTTCGAAACTTAATGTGTTTTCACAGCACACTGCGTTGATGCTTACAGCTCTCCAGGGTTTCACAGCCCTCTCTTGGTACATTCCGTGGTTTAATGGTATAGTGTTTGCAGCTCCTCTGTCACAATACTCTAACCTAGCAATTGAAATCACTGGTAAATAACTACCAGCATGGACTAGATAATTGACAGCATTAAAACTATGTCCACTTCAGACTATGAAAATTGAGTCCATTGAGGCTAACATGTTGGAATTGAATATTAATTTAAAAATATATTTCCTACAAAAATCTGGCTGTGAAGACATTTTTCATAATGAATTAATATGTACACTAGTTTCAGTGGTCAGTGACTATGACATGGATCTTTTCTTTCAGAATTTCAGAGAATAGCTCAAATACATCTCATCTTTATTCAGTAAGAATATTGCACAAAATAAACTCTAGGTAACTTCATGATGTCCTCATATTCTAGATGTGATAATTATGGAATAACCACAAATATAAGAGTATAAAAATATCACTTCAGAAATGATTACTTAAACAAGTTGTCAAATAGTGTTTATTTGACTTCTGAAAACACAAAGTCGAGCTAAATACTGAAGGAAATATAAGACAATCAGCTTTGATCCTTGCTTCAGGTGATTTATGGGAACTGGTTTATTGGTCCCTCACCTCTTAATCTCGTACATAAATAAGGTTAATTAGAAGTGGCAACTACTATCTATGCATTTATAGGAACACAGTCACTCATAAAATCTTTCCAAGTATTTTTGTACCATTTTTGTGTTCACTTTAGCTATAATTATAGAACCTTAATTGTCAAAAAGATGTATAAAAAATTGCAGACAGTCCCAGAAATGGTCAAACAAACCCAACTCAGACTTGGTTATTTTCTCCACAGCTTTAACATTAATAGAAAAAAATTCTCACAGTTGTGTCAGTTGGATGAAATGAATAATAACAATAACTTTTTATTTTGTGTCCATTTTATCAGTGGTTTCTGGCATCGTGTCTGACTCTGCAGATATCAGTCAGTATTTTCTAAATTATTATTAGGCAAATGATTAAATAAATCATGATATGTAATTAATGGAACTCTCTAGATATTAATCATAATATTCAGAATCTAAATGGTGACAGAAAACCATACACATGCTTGTGGCAGGCAAATAAATTACCTCTCTTTGACAATGGAACCAGTAAACATGCTAGATATAAAAAGTAGTTTCACAATGTGTTTACATTAAGGTTATGTAGTAAATGCCTAACCTGGTATAATCTATAGGAACCTAGTGAACTCATAATGACCTAACAGGCTGGAAGACATTAGTTCATGTTGGTAGAAGGAACAACCACAGCAGCCTTTTGCTTTCCCCTAAATCTTAGTGCATTGAGGTATAAAATTCTGAAGCTTGTAACAGGGAGTAGAACGGTGTGTAGAGCAGATATATATGACCTATATGCAAATTCTATTAAAAAATTTCTAACAGATTGAGAAGTGGAGACATACATGGCAGGAAAATATTCAAAATTATGGTCTTCTAGCACACAAACATCAAGTAGCAAGATAAATGGAAAGTTTTTTTTTAATTCACCAATTTGAAAATTTTACATTTTGAGGGAAGAAGAAAGGAAAAAAAACAGATTAGTTTAAGAGTAAAAGTTGCTTGGGCAGCTGGCCCTGCATACTTCATTCCATACAACACAGTACATGGGGCCCCCATACCTGATTCATCTCTTAAGACAAACAAACAAACAACAAAATGTAGCTTGCTTTCTAGAAACTGCAAGGCTGAACGAAATAAAATTTATGGAGATGCTATGACCACTTGAGGTTATTTTGTCCCATGCTAGATGAGCAAGAGAGCTTTGTGGGCAGCAGCTTGCTCCATCTGGTCCCTACATACACTTTTTTTTTAATGTTAGGTTTTTTTTTTGTTAGTTACTTTTTTCATATCTGTTTCAGAGTATATAACAAAAGCTGCTTAAGGGAGAAAAGACAGGGCTGGAAGTAGGTCCTGGCTTTCTCCTGGTAGGTCTCAGCTCCTAAACGTTTCAAAATCACTCAAAACAGCACCACCAGCTAGGGACCAGATGTAGGAACATTTTCCATTCTAACCATACCACTTATCAATGCTTATGTGAAAATGTCACAGTTCTGCTACATGCTGCCAACTCTTTGTTGTCCTGATTATCCAAAAGCCCAGGCCTTTGACAAACTAACCCTCATTACAAAGTGTGAGGAAAAAAATTCAGAAAATTTCCATAGATTTAGTAATATGCACACACTAATGTAATATTTTAACAGCTTGGTAGTCAGCCAAGCATAATATGAGATCAGTTCAAATAGAATACAACCCTTAATTCTGAAACTACAACATAAGTGCAACAGTATTTAAGGAACTATTACTATAGTTACCAAAGAGAAAAGAAATACTTACATCAACTAAATTTATATCTCCATAATAATTTAGCAAGACAATATCAGAAAATGTGAAAGAGAAAACTTTCTGTAAATAATGAACTGGCAGAAAAATTTTAAAATTACAAATTTTGAAGGTATAATTGATTGTTTCTTTAATAATAAAACCCAATCCTGTCACTATAAAGGAGAGAGAATTCTTTAGTGGAAAACTTGGTAGACTAATAGAAAGAATGAAGAGAACAGAAAAAACAGGAAAGCAGAAACTGTCTCCCAAATACAGAAAATGACCAGGTCAAAAACAATCACAAAAAAGGAGATCAAAACTACTAATGAATGTTTCTTTAGTTCACAAGTAAGAAATTTCAAATTGATTATTCATGCAAGTTATGAGATTAGGTAGGACTGGGAATATCTTGCAAGAACATTTTAAGATGTTAAGCAGATTCCTGGACAACGGCTCCTAATATTCTCTGCTGAATGGCTCTCCAGAACCTTTGGCTGTTAATCCTTACTTCACACTCTGCCTCAGCTGCAATCTGGTAGCAAATGGGACGCGGCTTCCTGCTTGGCATGCACCTCCATCCCTCTGGACTTGGCATTTGTATAGGGTTATTTAGCAGCATCCTGCCTCTCCTCTAGGTCTTTGGCTCTGTTTCACACACTGACCTTCCCCACTGTGGATCACTTCTGAGACCACATGGTCTCTCGTACCCTGCCAGCATGATAATCAGCCAGAAAATCCTCTGCAATTGGAGGTAGATAAAGTCTTATATGTGTTCCTTGAAACGTCCATCCTCATTTTGGTATTCATTGGGTGGCAATGAAAAAGAATCACTGGTGAATAACTTATTATCATCCTTGTTTGGATTTTATTTTACTCCTTTGGTAATTGAAGTGATACACAATTTCTCCTTGCAGTATTTCTGCCAATTTTCCTTTAGTCATTCAAAGTTTGCCCACTATAAAGTACATTTCCAAGCCATCTGTAGCTACAATTCACAGCCCATTTATGTCCAGATCAGCAAAACATATTTTAGTAGACATAAGTTGAATGATGATGGATTCGGAAGTGGCACTAATGGAATAGCTCAAAATGTAAGATTTGCAGCCTGTCACATAGGCAGATTTACACCACTGCAAATTAGGTATGCCTGCTCCATGAGGTCACAAAGCCCAGAGTATGTTTCATCCTACGATGGTTATTAAGAAATGCTACATGACTTCAGAAACGCAATAATTCAAGTATGCAGGCAAGAAGCCAACTGTGACAACATCGTGTGCACTTGATCAGTTGCCAGAGCACTCACTCATTACTATACAAACGAGGTGTTAGAGACCTACCCCAAGAATAGCTCCTGAATGAACCTGAAACCGAAAATCAATGTTTATCCATGTTTTTAATAACAGTTTGTTTTCAACATTGATTGGGCTTATTGCAATCTCCCACTGGCCATTTTTAAGTATGGGGTTAAACAGAAAGACCCGGTGGTGTTATCAAATCCTGTAACTAACAGACACCCCTCGGATTCCCAAAGAGCCAGTGACCCTGACTATCACTGGCAGCTTAAAGACTTGACAAGCGGCCATGGGATTCTGAAAATTAACTGTTTTACTGGATTGTTTTCACTGAATTAAAAAATAAGCTTTATGGCAAGTAATTACAAAGTCTTTGCATCAATTCTAGTAATCAGCCATGACTGCACCTGTTATTAGTAGCCTCTGTTCTTTTCTGTAGCAATAGATGTGAGGGAGACCAGCTAAGACTTTATGTCTCGTAATCAGATAAATTGACAGATTGCAAGTTTGCTCTATTTGAACAACTGGGAAAAACTATAAATTATTTGAGATTGGTTAAAAAATTATTTGAGTTGGTTAAAAAAACACAACGATAAGAAACTCAGATATTCTAATTTTTTGCTGATTGATTTACTGTGCATGTTTGCATATGTGTTATGTATGTATTTGTGTGTACATATATGTGTACCTACATGTGTGAGTGTGTGTGTTTGTGTGTGATAGTATGGTATTAGTTCAGGTACATGTATGACATGTTATATATGTGGAGATAACAGGACAATTTTGGGGAAGTCAGATTTCTCATTCTATGCAATTTGATTCTGGGGATCAAACTCAGATTATTAGGCTTATATGACAAAGACTTTCACCTGCTAAGTCATCTTGCCACCCCCTCACTCATTTTTTTATAAGCAGAGAGATTACTGGAAATAGCAGCTGTCCAGAGACCAGTAAATTCTCTTTCCTAAGTGTCTTTTACTTTACCTTTTAAATATGAATTCCAAAGTCAAAAAGATGAAAAATTTCTTCTTGTATCCTCCATGGGTTATTTCCTTTCAGTTTCTTTTGGGTCTCCATGCATGAATACATGAACAGTTCTAAGTCAGTGCAGACTTGTAATTTAAGCATCAGGAGAGGCTGGGGTGTGAGGACCAGTAAGCAAAAGCAACGTACAGAGTATTAAGTCAACCTTGGACTGCCTGTTTCCATTTTCTAAAAGTAAAATTTTAGTGCAACTGATCAGGCAACAAATACTCCTGAGTGCTAGCATAGTAGAAAAGTAAATAAGGAAATCAAAAAATAAGATTTTGCATATTTTATGCCAAACAAGAACTATATTTTATGCCAAATAAGAAGTGGGAGTTAATAAAAATTCAAGATGTACTAGTTGTCTTTCAACACCATGGCATAATGACGAGTCTCATGACTTCTGCAGACGTTCAAAATATTGTAGCTAATATAAAATTTGTATTTTGACAGAACTAAATCTTTTTTCTTATGGCTACGCATGGAATGCTAGTACTATAACAAACAGATGATACTACACGTAGATGTAGCTGCTCATTCTGACCACAAAATCCAAATTCAAGGAGTGTTCAGCTACAATTAAGTTCAGAAAATCAAAACTTAGGAATAAACTACTAAAAATATTTCTTTTATCCATGTTTTAATTAATCCTAAAGACTTTCAAAAATAGCATAATGAATCTTAGAAACACAGCAAAATTAATGACTTGTTGTTAATCATTATAAATAGGTATTAGCAGTGGACACACTAAAATTAATGACATTCTAGCAACATAAATTAGGTAAACTTAAATAACTCCCCACCTTTGCATAATCACAGCAAGAAATTCTCAGAAATCTTTATCATTACATGACTTTGAGTTACACCATTGAATAAAAAAATCTTATTCTTTAAAATCAGCTAAAAGTTAAGTGGAATCCTATGTCTACAACATTAACAGTCTCCCTTTTACAATATCAACCTGTCACTCAAAGCCATGGTTGAAGATCTAAGATGTCATGGAGCTGAACAATTATGAACATAGATTATTTCATATGAACTTCTGGAGTTTGCTACATATATATCTCTTTACATGATAAAATTTGGCAAAAAAAATTTTTGGCCTTGGGATGGAAGGATCACTTAGGGTTAAGACTCTGCCTTAAATGCAGAAGGACCTGAGATAAGATCCTGGGTCCCACATAAAAATGTCAAGTGAAATAAATTCTTTTGTCCTTGAATTTCATAAAAAGACTATAAAGGTAAGCCTCATCATCTCTACATGCCTTAACATTCTCCGGACATTATTATCATTAATCCAAAGTACTGTGCTGGGTCAAAAAGACAAAATCACTATTACTACTCACAATAAAAGCCATGTCTTTCAGGCTTAATCTTGTACTGCATGCATTTGAGGATATGATTTAGAATGAGAAATACCTTTTATTTCTCAAAAGTATGTAAGAATTCTGACAAGTGATACAAATCTATACATTGACATTGCTATAGGAGATGCAATTCTAAATGGTAGATGTACCATTACTCTTCCTGCTGCTGTGAGACACCACTCAAGCTCAAACAACTTAGAAAAAAATGGAAATAAAGTTCATTATGGCAGAAAAAGTAGAATCAGTTTAAGAACCTGAGGGGGCTTACGTCACATCCATCAAGGAAACTGAGAGGTGCAAAATTGCAAGAGGCAACTTCTTCCTGAAGTAAGATCCAGTTAATCAACTACAAGGCCCATCCCCAGGACATACCTTCCTCCAGCAAGGCTCCACCACTTAAAGTTGCTACAATCTTCCCAAACATTAACTAGGATTGAAATGCATGGGCCTGTGGGAGATAACTTATATTCAAACCATGGTAGTTACTACATGATGATGTTAGATCAAAGGACACATTTTTCTTTCTTCAATCAAAGTATTTACTAGATTTGTAATATGCTGATTTTTAAATTAATATTTTAATTAAAAATTAACATTTGAACATTTCCTAGAAATATAGCTTAAAGCACATCCATAAGAAGAATACAGTAGAAGGAAGAAGGAAGGGAATCTGCAACAGCTACCCATTATGATTTTAATTAAAAAGATTAAATATTAATGAAATAAATAAATAAAAATAAAAAGAAGAATGCAGTCACTCCAACTATTGACTTTAGTCATGACATAAATTTGTTTGGAAAAGATCAAGATAAATTATGAATTGAAATCACTTAATTCTCAATCAGAATTATGCTAGCAAACTAATGAACACTTTCGGTTTTTTCATTTTTATTTTCATGTATTATTTGTTATTTATTTACCTTTTTTTCCATTACCAATAGTGCTGCTAGGAAACTCAACAAAATTTCTTAATAGGATAGTTTAGAAATATTTCTCCTAGTATGAATTTGAAATAGAATTGTTGACTCAAAGGAAATTTGCTTGTATAATTACAACATATAACACTAAGGTATCCTTAAAGTGTTTCTTCAGGTGAGAAAGCTGACTTCCCTGTCAATACTTGACAGGAGCATGATTCATTGTTTGCTAATCTGAGGGATGAAATCAGTATCCTATTAATGCATTAATTAGCAATTCTCTGGTTACTTGCAAGGTTAAAACTGTTTCATAAATAATTGGAATTTCCTCTTCTATGCATTTCCTGTTCATATTTTTAGCTGCACATGCTTTCAGAGGTATTTGTAATCATTGCTAGCAAGCATTGGTAATTAATAATGATTTTCAACTTCTTTTCAACTTTGACAGTTTTAATACCGCAACTGTGACACACACAAAAACAATGTTTATTATTTTAAACTTTTGCTAAAGTTTAATAAAGGTACACCTGTATATATATCTATTATAAAAAGCAGGAAAGATCACATACATTTATTTCTAGCACTTTTGCATTCCATTAATTGACCACTCAAATGATAAATACATCACACTTGTATACAAATCACAAAAAATTCACATGCGTCTTTTTGTGCAGCAGCAATATTCCATAAATATCTTTAAATCTGTGAGGCAGCAGCAGTGAATCATGCCTGCAGAGGAATGGAGGTGAAGAATGTGTCATGACTTGTACTGTGTTTTCTTTTGTGATTTAAACCAATAGTTTAACCTTTCTGGTTTTCTATGAGGAGAATATTTACTCATGTGTTTGTTAAAATTATTTTATGAACAATTTGAGAAAAGCTTGAGATAAAAATAGAGAGAAAAAATCTCTTCATTATATTAAAAGCAATTGAAAATAAACATCAAAAATGTACATTAAAGTTGAAAAGCACAAGAACCATATTTTTAACATTTTAATAGTAAAATCTAGATAATTTATATGTATATATATTCATAGAAACAATAGCTTTTTATGTGAATTTCACTTATATTCTAAAACATTTGATTCATACATTTCCTTAAGCTATTATGGTTTTGAAACTTCTTACACTATTTCACAAAACACAACCACTCCAAGATCAAAAGAGAAGGAGACTGCAGTGAGGGGGGAGGTCAGTCTCCCATTTGCAAAATAGTTACCTTCTATCTGCCAGACTGTATACCCTCCCTTTCTGGGAGATCACACCCTATCAGTTGCAAGTGACTAATCTTGTTCCATCTACCTTTGAATCTACTCTTATAATAAGACTCTATTTTAACAGCCTTTTATCTCTGGCCAGGGGGTGATATCCAATACCCATCAGGATGGAGCTAAGGGCAGTGCAGGAGCAGCAAAACTGAAAAAAAAATCAACAAACTATAATTCAGAACATCAGAGACTCTATATCAACCACCTGGAACCAGGCCAGCCTAATCTCTCCCCTTCCTAAACCTCAGGGAAATTTGTGGAAGAGGGGGCAGTAAGATTGTAGGAGCCTAAAGATGGGAGGAGCAACAATATGCAAGATACTCCACACAAGATAGGGCTGAAGTAATCATAATAGGACTTTGCATGACATGCACAATGACCAACACATCATTGACCCCTCAAAGTCTAGCATGGATCACAGGCACTAGGATCCTTACAGGCAAGGTATTAACAGCCACAATAGTGTTCCTATACTAAAAGGGAACACAGAAAAAGAGCTCTAGGCAATGCTACTGAGTCCTTATACTTCATCAGAAAGGAGTACCCAGAGGGAAGTTTGACATGCACACTAAAGGATGCTCCAAGAATAGGGAGGAGGGGACACTGGGAGAAAGGAAGTGAGGGGGGGGAGGAAGGGGAAAAGAGGGGAAGGGAGCAAGGGGATTCAAGGAGGGGTGGAGGGAGAGAGGGGAATGGGGTGCTTTTCAAGTCTGTATGGGTGGAAAAAATAAATAAATATTAAAAAAGACCAAAAGAGAATTATAAGAATAACTTAAATTTGTATGTCTTAATTTTTTATAGATGAGTAGCTTCTCTTATTTCAATTTAATTTTATAAACAATACCATTTCTTAAAAAAAAAAAAAAACTAATCCTTTGAGACCTAGTTAGCCAACAACTTATGAAGACTTATCACATGACTGGTACTCGGAATTTTGTTTGATTTCCTATAGGTTTGATCTAAGCATTAGAGGGCCTCTGCTGAAAAGAAGTATAGGCTTTCTCATGTTTTTTTTTTTTTTTTGTGCTCCAGATAAAGTCAGAAAGACAATTGCTGAAGATACGACATGCAATGATTGTGTTTTTTTTTAAATCAAAACATCTGGAACTAGTGTGGATGCTTCCTCTTTGCTGGTCATGTTCATAGTACCAAAAAGTAGTATGCAATCTGCTGGGGGAGAAAATCAGTGGTCTCATCAATTTCTAAAAGATGAAAGCTGCAATAACCATCTGTGCAATAGTGGCACAAATGTCAAATCCACAACCAACAGCTTTCTAATTGAAACTAAGTGTGTTTTTCTTCAGAGATCACATTTCTGGTACTGTAAACCAGACGACATCCTGTGAATGAGGAGAACATAGGCCCTACGAGTATTTATATATTAAGGATTAGCTATAAAGGCAATATATCAACCTGCCTCTTAAACATTTGTCATTATACCATACGTGTGTGTGTGTGTGTGTGTGTGTGTGTGTGTGTGTGTATGGGGTGATTTCTAGATTCTCAACAAATGCAATATTGGTCATCAAGGGATTGGAAGACAATTTTTTTGTATCAGAACATCTGGTTACTGATAAATGTATAGGCAGAATTCTCTAGTGCTGTATATAAGTTTTATAATATGAATTTCTGATGCAATTTTTAATGTGAAAGTGAAAATACAATTTTTATTTTGTATATAAACACTGTAACATAAATAACATTTTCTCTTTGTGTTGAACATTGTGTGCTAACTTTCTGATTCAAAACTTTCTAAACTTAGCTTCATAAAAATCTAATTCTGTTTCTATACTTGTCTACTACATGGCAAGCCATTGGTGTGAGTCTCATTATTACAAAAGGGGAAAAACTATAATTTTGTTTTATTTACACATGACTAATAAGATAGCATTAGAGATGATAATAGTAAAAAATAAATGTTTAAAAATTATTTTTGTTACCTTGAAGAAAAGTAAAATAGCTCTCTGGCTCATTATATTGAATTTTTAAGTGTGATGATTCTAGTAATAACTTACATATTTTTCCTTATTCTCATGAATTACCTAGTATATGTGATAAAAGAGAAATGAGAAATACTGAAAAAGGAAAAGACTTTGCATTATATATATATCATTTGAGGTAGGTTGCATGGATTGGCACAAATTGTATATTTGTTAACTATGCTTTTTTGTTTGCATGCAGAAAGATTATTTTGCAGTTAAGGTAAGAGTCCACCACGGGTTGGAGAGGTGGCTCAGGGGTTAATTCTCTGCATTGCAGGCAGAAGGTCCTGAGTTCAGATCCTAGACTCCACATATAGATGTCAGGCAGAAGCAGGGGCAGCCTGCATTTCTGGTCCTGGTAGGAAGGAGCCTGTGAATCCCCCAGGCACAGTAAACAAGGAGGAGGTGGAGGCAGTCCATGGTGGTTCCTGAATTGGCCCATGGTTCTACACTCACACACACACATACATACACAAACGCACACACATGCACAATTGAATAAGTAAAAAAAAAAAAAATTAAAAGAGTCCATCACATAAATAAGGGCATGGATAGTCACAAGTTATATTAGTATAGGAGATTAATCTACCAGCATGATTGAGGAAGTCACAAAGAAATAAAGAAGAGAAATAGATCTGAGTAAAAGCTTCAGAAAGAAATTCTTGCTGCACCATGCCTTGAGTGTGAACACTACTTTTCCAGAGGAGATGGGAAGGGTATTTATTCTAGGTAGGGGACAGCAAGAATAAGAACCTGTGGAAATACAGAGCACCTGAGATCACAGGTCCTGTTTGAAAATATGATAGGCAATGGGGACAGATCATGAATAACCTTGAATTCAATGTAACAAAGATTATCCACATAAGAAAAATGATAATCTCTGTTGATATTTAAGGAGGGAACTGCCTAGAAGGGAGGAAGTCATTAGGGTAGTCCTGAAATATTGCAAGCCAGAGGTGTTAACAACCAGATAAGGACAATTGGAGCTAGATGGAAAATGAGTCCTTGGAGGCATTTTAAACATTAATTTACAGGATTCAGGGAATCATTCTTCTAGAGAACAAAGAAAAATGATCAGAAAATGCGGGTGTATAACTTTAGCTTTCTTGGGTAGATGGGAGTATGTTACATTAGCCAAATTAAGTAAATCCTTTTCCAGGAGAAGAAATTTATTAGACTCAGAGGAGAAAATGTATGCACAGAGCTGAGCAAGGTGATATGTACCAAAGTGGATACTTCTAGTTGAAGTTTCAGACATGAATTTAGATGTGATAAAACTGTTTACAAAATTCCTTTTGGAAATATTGACATGTTAATACCAAATTAAAAGGGCTTAAATTAAACATCAACACTTAAGATAAATACTTAAGAAAAATAAAAGTTCCCAGAAGAAAACTTAAGAACTTTCCAAAGTCATAGTCTTCCTTCATATACCATGCTATTCCATCATCCCAAGTAAGAGATTAGTGAAAAGCTCTGCTTAGCTCTGGAGCCTAATAATGGTTTGATTTGGGAATGGTTTCATAGACTTCTGTGCCATAATATGAATAACACTTAAAGGCTTAACTGTCTTCATAGTGATTTTCTTCACTTCCCCTGAAGAACCTAGTTGTTGGGCTTACGTTTCCTCTATAGACTTCCTGGTCCATACAATGAATAAGTAAAGACTTCAGTAGGGCAATTCTGCTGAAATATTTTGGACATCACAATATATTTCACTGGCACTAGGATGGTGGACTTTGTGTCCTTGACCAATTTCTCTTTTAGGGTGACTCTGAGTAATCACCTATATCACTTTTGCATTCTGAATCTACATTTTGTTGTAATGGGAGGCCTGACTGCTAAGGAGAGCTCCTCCCAGGTATATATGAGTTCTTCCCATAGTGTTCTCAGCATGGCTCCTTTAAAGCACCTGTGTGCCGTGCTTTAATTAGTTATACATCCTCTTCTCTATGTGGATTTATGAATTAGAAAACAATTTTTAAAGTTTTTATCCTCAAAGCAATAGTTTCTGCATCAATGAATGGTGTTTGGCTAGGTAATGAGCCTTTAAAGGCTATATGAATTTTTCTGAGAACTATAAGGTAAGGGAATTATCTGTCCCTGAGGGGAAAGAGAAGCTGTTTATATCTTCTTAATGGAACTTGCCTGCCTCCCTTGGACTTTAGCTGCCCATCATTCTCAGCATCTTGATGATTCTTACTACCTCATCCTGGGCTGTTTTGCCTGTGTTCATTTTTCACCATCTTTCAGCAGCACAAAATCATGAGTTTTCTTTTCTGTTATGGTATTATGAACTCTTTTACCTGTCTCCCAACAGCTTCTGCTCAGTGAAAGATTCCTAGACCTGCTCTTTCCTCAGCTGCTTAACTACTTTGACTTTTTGCTATTGTGCTTCTAATTAGATTATCCCCTTTTCTTCATTGGAGATAACTAAATGTGGATATTTTAATGTAGACATTTGTCAAAGCCCCTGTACTAATTGCACTGCTAATGTGATCTTTCTATTGCTGAATGGATAAAGGATACAAGCAAGCTAAGGTAACAAAGGTTTATTTCAACTTACCGTTCTGGGTTACAGTTTTTTATCTATCAGCATGCAGAAGAGCTAGGATACTAGGAGCCAAGGGAATTAGTCATTCCATATCTGCAGAGAGAGTAAACAAAGAGTTCACATTGTAACTTGCCAGGATGACAGAGCACTGAACCAGCTCTTTCCACATTTTCCATCTTCCCAGGGAAAAATCTCACCCACCCACTGTAGACTGGGTCTTCCTATATAAATTAGATAATCTCACATAACCTTAGTTAGGCCTTGCCTAAATAACCTCTCCTAGATTTTCCATAAGACTCACACATCAATTTCCATTGCATTTTTTATATGGGACATGGGATCAGAGCTCAGGACCTTCTGCTTATGAGGCAGATTCTTAATCCCTGGACTATCTCTCCAGCCCCATAATTCAAGAATTTTTACTCAATTGATTTATACACACACACACACACACACACACACACACACACACAACTTGGTTCACAGAGATCTTGATTGCTTGTCTCTTCCACAAGGTATCACACTGGTCCATTATATAGATGATATTATGCTGATTGGATCAAGTGAACAGGAAGTATCAAGCATTTTAGATTTGTTGGTAAGGCATATGCGCAACAGAGGATGGGAAATAAATCCAACTAAAATCCAAGGACCTTCTACTTCAATAAAATTTTTAGGAGTTCAGTGATGTGGGGCATGTAGAGATATCCCCTCTAAGGTAAAGGATAAGTTGTTGCACCTGGCCCCTCCCACTACTAAGAAAGAAGCACAACATTTAGTGGGACTTTTTGGATTTTGGATTTAGATTTTGGAGGCAGTACATTCCTCACTTGGGTGTTACTTAGGCCCATATACCAAGTAATTCGGAAAGCTGCCAGCTTTCAATGGAACCCAGAACAAGAGAAGAGTCTTCAGCAGTTTCAAGCTGCTGTACAAGCTGCCTTATCATTTGGACCACATGATCCAGCAAACCCAATGGTATTGGAAGTATCTGTCACAGATAGAGATGCTATTTGGAGTCTCTGGTAGGCTCCCATAGTTGAATCACATGTCATTGTAGTAAAATGATGGGATTATTCCCAGTAGTGGTATAACAAGGCCATATGACATTTCAATCCTTAACTTTTATAGAAACCATCATACTGATCTCCAGAGTGGTTGTACAAGTCTGCAGTCTCACCAGCAATGTATGAGGGTTCCCATCTCTCCACATCCTCTATAGCATTTATTGCTGTATATATTTTGAATTTCCACCAATCTGACCAGGGTGAGATGATATCTCTGGATAGATTTAATTTGCATTTCTCTTATGGCTTGGGAAGTGGAACTTTTTTTAAGGTATTTACTGACATTTCAATTTCATCCTTGGAAAACTTTCTTTTAAGTTCCACAGCCCATTTTCTAATTGGATTATTTATTGCCTTGGTGCTTAAATTTTGAGTTCTTTGTGCACTCTGGATACTCCCACTTTGATCAGAAAATAGGCAAAGTTATCCACTGTCACCATCTCTACTCAATATTGTACTTGAAGTCTTAGCAAGAGCCATAAGTCAAGAGAGGGAGACAAAAGGGATACAAGTAACAAAAGAAATCAAGATATTCCTATTTGGAGATGACTTCATCATATACCTGAGAAATCCTAAAATCTCCATTAGGAAACTCCTGTTCAGCAAAGTGGCAGGTTACAAAATTAATGTTCAAAAATCAATGGCATAACTACACACCAAGGATGAAAAAAATGAGAATGATCTTAGGAGAAACAATCCCATTTACCATTACCCCTAAAACAAAGAAATACCAAGGAAATGAGAGACCTATATAATGTAAACTTTATAACCTTAAAGAAAGAAATTACAATAGACACTAGAAGGTGGAAAAACCTCCCATGTTCCTGGATAGGTAGAATTAACATCATAAAAATGACCTTCCTATCAAAAGCAATATACAGATTCAATGCTATATCAATCAAAATTTCAAAGCAATTTTTACAGATATTGATCAAACCATATCATAATTTATATGGAAGTACTAAAGGGCCAGGATAGCAAAAAAAAAATCTCAGAATAATGAAAATTCTGATGGAGGTATCACCATACCAAACCTTAATCTGTATGACAAACCCATAGTAATAAAAGCAGCATGGTAGTGGCTCCAAAGTAGACACATAGGTCAATGGATAAAGGTTGAAGAACCAGATATAAGCCCATACACTTACACTCATCTGATATTTGACATAGGGGCTCATAAAACTTGATGGAAAAAGATCAGCATCTTCAACAAATGGTGCTGGCCAAACTGGATATCCACATGCAGAAGATTAAAGCTCGACCCTTACTTTACAACTAGCACATTTTTAAAAATTATTCAAAAAAATAAAAATTCAAAAAAATTCAAAAAATAATTCAAAAAAATAAAAATAATTCAATAAAATGCATATTTTAAATCTCTGATCCTATAAGATCTATCACAAAAATCTGTCTCTAAATTTTATATAAGCTCATAATGTTCTCTTTCCAATATCCCTAAAACCTAAAGGTAAAAAACCATTCTATTCATGATTTGAAATGTCTTTCTATGTTAAATTGCTCATTCCAAATTCTTCAGTCTTTTCCTTGCCACTTTGAAAAGTTCATATAGACCACTGCAGAGGAAGAATGACCAGAAACCGCTGAAGGTACATGCCAGACTCAAGGATTATTTCAGTCATCTTAGGTGCTATATAGTCAATACCATACAATATAATTATATGTAGTAAAATGCTTAAGATGAAGTTATCCAACTGGGTTTTGACAGTAAGGGCATATTTGATAGGCAGCAAGACAAAAACCATAACCTGGAATCTAAGTAGAAGGAATCACAAGCTAAATGTCAGTAGATTTCACCCATGCTAAATTATTAAAGATGGATTGTGTTGAGCAGGTATGCTCTGGTGAGAAAGAATTGCATTCCAATGAATCACATATATTTAATGACAATACCTAAAATGATTGTCCTAGCAGGTTAATAACATTATAAAGCATAAAAGAAAAATAGTAGTACAAAAGACCCCTGTGCTGTTTGATAATTAAGTACCTGGAGACAGAAGAAATAGTAATTTATAACTCATTCATTAGACATTAAAATTACAGATTAGAAAAAAATGTTCAAGTTTAAAAATGAAGCAACAAAACACAGTAGGCATGAATTGAAACACCATGTAGTTTTCCCCTTAAATCTCTCTTTCATAAAGAAAATGTGCTTCAAATAAGTAATATTCATTACCAAATTTGGTTGGAAAGAGACCAATAAGTAATCAATATACATGCCTATAGTTTTCATATTTGTTATCTCAAACTATTATGCAAACACATTGCACCAGAGAAGAGCTTATCTTTGTTAACATATTTCAAACTGTTTTGAAAATACATTTCCCCAGAGAATACCTTATCTTTGTAAGTGTATCTTTAAATTCAGACCCACATCAACTCTCCTTAAAAACCAAACAAGGAGCCTGATCCCCATCTTGCACTCTACAGATCACATAAAATGTTAACAAATATCTTGCCAAATAAGCAAATGAATGTGTGTGGGTGTGTGTGGGGGGGGGTTGTGCCTGTGTGTGTGTTTGTGTGTGTGTGTAATTTCATAAAAATATATTTCAAGTGGAGTTAGTCATGAGTTTCTTAGTTAGAGCCTAAACACGTGACTAAAAGTCTCAGAAATTTTTATTCACCACTTCACTTTTGTTGCACAATTTTAGTTTGTTTATTTTTAATATAAATTTCCTGGTCCTTGAGAGAAGAAAATTGGAAGTCATCTGGAGCTGAGTTCACCACAGTCATCTCATTCTGACTCTTCTGATTTTCCCATTAAGGTTCACTTGTGATTTTCCTAAATAAAATGAGTTCCATAGTAGCCAGTTTAGATAAAAATGTCAACTTGGCAATTAAAGGTTGAAGTTTTCACGTCTGTGAATAATTCATAGCTTAGGCAAGCCTGAAGAAATCCTGTGGGGATTATCTAACTGATGTGAGCAGACCAAATCCCTCTAGTGGTGGGTGGAAACATTTCTTGGGCAGGTGGATAAATTAAAGAGATCTGGTTCCGCACTTTGGTATACATGCACTCCAGACTGGCAAGCAAGAAAGTTTCACTTCTCAGAATTCCTGTGGATATGATGTGGCCATTCCCTAGACTCTTAATGTTGGTGTCAACACCCCTGTCACGCTGCTGAAATGAAACAAATAAGCATAAGCAAAAATATACCTTTGTTCCATGTTTTTGCTTGTGTATTTATCAGCAACATGAAGAATAACTGCAGCATGTAGCATATTGAGGAATGTTAATCTTGTAACTAGGTTTATAATTGGCTTTACAAGGCTTTAGGCTTTAGGAAGATGTGTGCTTCAGCATTTCATTGTAAAATAAATATCACAAATGAAACATAAAAAATCCTCTCCTATTTTAAAAACTCCATTTGTTATCCAAATTGAAATTTAAATGTAGTTTATGAGAAATTTCAGCATCTCTTTTGCAATTCCCTATGTGAATTTTATCACTTATTGTTTTTAACTGCTGTATAATTAAATTTCTTAACTAACTCGATGACATTAAAATGGTAACTTTTCTATAAAAAATGAGACATTATCTTGCCAATTTATGGTTTCTCGGCCTTTTTCTATAGCTGTTTATTTTAATAAGAATACAAAATCAAAAAAGTTTCTTTATAAAATAAACAAAATATAAACAAAAAAGTTTCTTTATAATAAAACTCAATTGTATGAATATAGTTTCAAATGCAAGCATATTCTAAAAGGAACGACTTAAATATAAAGTTATAAATAAAATTAGAGACTGTTTCGTTTATTTTTTAGTGAATTTCCAATAATGTTTACATTAAATATTTTGCATAATTGTTTTTTGTTCATTATTTTAAATTTTTAAAAAAATTATGGAAGAGAGAAAGAAAAAGAGTGAGTTCAACATGCCATGCATGGATGATCTAAGAACAACTTTAAGTAATGGTTCTGTCCTTCAAACATGTGAGACGTCCAGGGATTGAACTCAACAGTTTTGCACACAGAGACCTCTGCACTCTTATCTATGTCACCCATCCTCTGGTTTTGTTTTGTTTGTTTGTTTTGCTTATTTCATTTTGATTTTCTTATATGCAATTGAATAATGCTACATAAAATACCTTTATTCAGTGCTAATGCATTGACATTTTACTGAGATGCTTTTTAATAGGTGTCAAAACATAATGTAAGGAAGTCTCTCTCTCTGGTCATTTGGGGAGAGTGCAAGACTAAACTTCAACCTCAAAGTAATATGTCTTACTTTAATTCATTCTTTAGGTTAGATATCATAATTACTCTTTACAAATATAGAAGAATATGCTTTTTACTACATTCTCTGACTATCTGGTAAAGAGTATTTGTTAGTGGATACAGTTTGGTAGGCTTCCTATTTCTTCTTGAAATTAGATTGCTGAAAGTATATAAGCTTCTTGCTGAATAATAGCATGCTGCTTTTTTATAAGTTGCTCTTTAGTCCTGTACTTTATCTTGAACATAAGCAACTGCTTTTCATTCACACTCAGTGTAGTTTACAAAATGAATTTCTTAATGCACAGATTTACAGGAACTGAATGTCAAATGTAAGTAATATGATTGGCAAAATGATGTAAAGCAGGTAAGTGTATCAGAACAAATGAGTGTGACAGTCAGAAATTGCAGTCCAACTCTCTAACTCATATTCAATGCAGAGATTTCCCATTTTTCTTTCTGTGGAATCTAAACCCACTTTTAGTCTCTACCATGGTGGAAATAAGAAGCCAGAAGTATATGTTCTTTAATTCTGTTTTAATTAAGTATAGAATGACACAAAAGATACATAAATGAATTTTTAATAAACTGAACCAATATTTTTCTAAATGATAGAAAAATATGCAATATTATGATACATATAAAAAACTCAATCTATAGAGTAGGTTCAACCTTAGAAAGGATCTTCTGATCCGTAGTCAGACGCGTTATCCATTGCGCCACTGGCCCAGCGCTAAAACCTTAGAAAGGATAGATGATGGCAAAGCGAAATGTCTTTTTCTATTTAGTGTAGTTTGTTTGTTTTATTTTGTAAGTCATGCTTTCTACAGCAAACATTCTTTTATAAAATGAGTGTAAACACATGGGCAGTCAAAACAAAGATTTTAGAATGAGCATATAAGGTAAAAGTAAAGAAGCTATTCCAAAAATGAAGTTAACAAATTGGAGGTAGTAATAGCTATTTAGAGACAGGGAAAAGATCCCCATTTTCAATATGCTACAAGTAATAAAACACACACATTGTTTTAATTCTCTGTTCTGATTCTGTAAGAACTTGGGATACATCTGCTACATCCATTTGAAATGATATAGAATGACATACATTCTAGTGATCAGTGACAGATAAAGAGATCTGAACATTGCACTTTGAATGATATGTTATCATATATTTGATATTTATATGCACTATATATAAAATATCAAGTCAATAAGCTAAGAAAGCGTAAAACACATTTTGAAACTCTGGAGGCAGAAATAAACTGGCAAAGGTTTTATGGAGCTGAAGCCTAAGGAAAAAGAAAAATAGGTTTAATTAAGAGTTACTGTAGCTACAAGATAGGTCACTATGCAAAGGTGCTTGCAAGGCAATTCCTTATGACCAGAGTTCTATCCCCAGAATCAAGGTGGGTGGAGGGAACCTAATTATGAATAAAACTGTACAATACAATAAGGCAGGAAGGCACAGTAAGAGAGAGAGAGAGAGAGAGAGAGAGAGAGAGAGAGAGAGAGAGAGATGTCTCAAGGAATAAGCCTTTGTCTCACAAGAAATAAGTCATGAGTTAACATCCAAGATTACAAGTAAAAACACTAGGTAATGATTTCATTATCAACTCTGGAAGGTGGAGCTTGGTAAAACCAGACTAAAGTAAAAAGGAAGTAGAGGAATTCAGGCTGATTTCTGAAGTCATGCTGGGGCCTCCAAAGTGCCCTCTGACATACACAGACACACACACACACATGCACACTGAGATGCGCACACACAAATGCAAATATGACTCTTGTGCCTTAATGAACAATGCCCCTTCACTTAATAGGACTTCCTAACTTTGACCATTCCTTTTCTTCTCTTGCTTTACCTTATGATTTATTATATACAGTGATATCCATAAGCAGTATATTGTTCATCCTACGACTTCTGAATTTTGAAAATGATCTTAACATTCCTTTTTAATAACTGAAAATTTGATCCTCTGTCTTCTTCCCTGACATGCTGTCATCTTAATTGTTAATTTTTTTGAATATTGGATATTTATCACTCTATGTAAATGCTTTCCTAAAATAAAAAAATGGCTGCATAAGGAAGTATCAAAGCATAATTTTGGTCAATTTCCATCCTATAATTCCCAGGATATTTATGATTTTCCCTTGATTGTTTATTCTCCTTCTATCTGTATCAATTTTTTGTTTGTTCATTCTTATTGATAGCCCTAATTCTCATTCTCACAATATCTTATGTGAGCTTCCATTTACAAGATATCTCATAAAAGTTGGTATAGCTTCAGTTTTTCATTGACCTTCTCCCTTTGTACATCAAGGACCCGTCTTTTCCCTACCTTATTCATAGCCATAATTTCAAATACTCTACTGACTTCAATTGAGTAATGTTCACTTTTCTAAGTATTTATTACAACTGCATAAAATAATTACCTAGCTTTTCTTTTGGTGAAAAATTCCATGATCAAAGGGAGTGAGTAAGAAATAATGTTTCCAAAATTATTAATATCTATTGACTAAAGATTTTATCACATGTGTGTGATATAAACATTTTAAAAATAGATTATAGGTGTAAAGATTTCCCATATTCCTGGATAGTCAGAATTAACATAGTCAAATTGACCGTTCTGCCTAAAGCAATACACTGATTCAATGCAATATCAATCAAAATTCAATCCAATTCTTCACAGAAATTGGTAAAAACAACCTCACATTTTATAAGGAAACATAAGAGACCCAGGATAGAAAAAAAAAGCTAAGTAATAAAAACTCTGCAGGAGGTATCACCACACTTGACCTTAAACAATACTGTAAAGCCATAGTATTAAAAATAGCATGATACTGGCTCCAAAAAAAAGAGGTATAGACTAATGGATTAGAAGTGAAGACCTAAATATAAGTGCACTCATTAATCTTCAAATCATCTTTGAACTAGGTGCCCCCAAAAACATCATCTTCAACAAATGGTGCTGGAAGAATTAGTTATCTTCATGCAGAAAATGAATTGGACTCTTATTTATTTCCCTGCACAAAAATTAACTCTGAATGTATCAAAGACTTCAATATTAAACCTGAACCTGTAAAATTCCTACAATAAAAAAATAGGGAATATCACCTCAATTTGATTGGCCTTGGCCAACATTTCCACAATAAGACCCCAAATCACAGAGTAAGTCCAACACTAATCTAGAGGAGATATAGGCAATAAATATCTTTTGCCCAACAAAAAAAAACCTCTTAAATGACCAAAAAGGCACACTACAGACTGGGAGAACATTTTCACTAACGACACATTTGACAGAGGTTTAATATCCAAAGTACACAAAGAAATTGAAAAATTAAATACCCAGGAATTAAACAATCCCCATTAAAAGTGGGCTGTAGAACTTAAAAGAAATTTCTAAAAAGACAAACTTCAGATGTTGAAGAAGCATATTTAAAATATTTTCTATATCCCTAGTAAAATACAAATTAAAACCCTGAGATTTCATCATACTCCACTCAGAATAAGATACAAAATAAACATCAAAAATGCTAGTGTGGATATAGGGAGTAGGACACCCCTTGGTAGGGAATCATAAACTCATATAACCCTCTAGAGGGCAACTTGGAGGTTCCTAAAAAAGATTAATTGAAATTCCTTATGACCCAGCTATACCACTCTTTGGTATATTCTCAAAGAACACTACATCCTGCAACAACATCACGTGTACAACCATGTTCATAATAGTTCTTTTCACAATAAAAAATGGGACCAACCTAAATATCCAATAATTGATGAATGGTTAATGAAAATGGGTTACATATATATAATGGAATACTATTCAGCTGTCATAAAAAAGAAGCAATGAAATTTTCCAGTAATGGATCAAACTGGAGGAAATCAAACAGAGTGAAATATCCCAGATACAGAAAGATGATATATGCTGTTCCTTACTAGCAGATCCTAAAAGTAAGCATTCAGTTTGATGTAATCAAGTAGATACTCTTACAACACCTGCAAATAAAAGGAGAGATCTCAACATTCTTACAAGAGACAGCCTATTTAAGCAGAGGAGTAGTGAAATAGACAGCAACAACTAATCAAAGTGCAGAGTACTGGCGACCCTAAAACACTCACTCTGAATCAGGCCAACAAAACCTCTCCCTCCTAAAGCACAGGAAATTTTGGGAAAGAGGAGTCTTAAAAATTTAAGAGCCTAAAAGTGGGTCCACAACTGGCCAAATCATTCCACTAAGACAGGGTGCTGCATACAGAAACTTAACACAATGAGACTTATCTTCACCAGACCAGCACTATGACTGACATCATCATTCCTCATAGACTAGCAGTGAACTCAGGAGAAATAATTACATGCAGGTGGAACCCTAGGGGCTAGGGCTAGACAGGTGACATAGGGTACCCCTATCAGTGGATCTACCTAAGGCAAGGCCACTTAATCTGCTACAGAGACTTGAGTCTATACCAATAAAGACAACCCAGAAGGAGCCCTATAGTCCACACAAGCAGACAGACAGGAGCATGGATGAGAGAAGGATGTATTGGTGAAGGGAAGGGAGTTTAGGAAAGGGATTGGGAAACAAGGGAAGGAGTCAGGGACAACCACCCATTATGTTTGTAATTAAGAAAACTATATATTAATAATATAAAAATAAAAGATCAATTCATTTTGTTAGCATTACATATGAGTTTTTATGCTTCTATGACTTTTTAATCTAAACTATAATCTCTTGTTGAGAATTACAATGCATTTTAGAAAAAATTTCAGGATGTACCTTTCATTTCCATGCATTTGCCTTTTATTACTTCTCCTCTCCCAACTAGAGAAATATTTCTGAAGTTCATAATCACGATATTTCTGCCCTTTAAATTGTCTGACATCTATCTCACTTACATATAGGATGATGTGCAAATATTTTTGCTTAAAATAAATTTCAACTTTATGTAAATTTGTTGAATAGTTGTAGAATTTTTCCTGGCTCATTGCTAATAAGCATTGCAGTTGAAGTTTGAAAAATGTCTTTCATGGGAGTGATAGAGTCTTTGGGAGGCAAAACTGTGTAAAGCATCTGTATTAATAGATACATGAAAAATCAAAAGTGAAAATGCCAAGTCATAAGTACCAAACACAGAATCTGTAATACATATGACTAAAGAGACAAGAAAAGGTGGAACATATACATGAATTTATTTTTACTTTAAAAATTAGTCTAAGATTAATGAGATTAGAAATGTTCTAAATCACATATGACTAATTGATTCACATTTTCATGAAATGCCAAACTTATGGTTTTAAATTCTATATAATCTTGACAAAATCTGTAGTATTAATATTTTGTAATGGATAAATTACAAAAATAGAAGCAAAATTCATATTTTTTATGCTCCCTAGTGTCATGATCACTCACATGATATAGCTGGATATCAGGTTTTAAATTGATGAAATCTAGATTGGATAAACTGTAGTCTCATCAAAGGTTGAATTAGGGGAATATTAGCTTTAAGGTCCACTGTAGTTTTGGTAGACATTATTGCCTCATGAATAATGCAAGCAATATCCTTTCAAAATAATTTAATACCATTTTATTTAAGACTTTAAAATTTGTGTATGATTATGTCAATCCTTTTTATTGTTTTCATATAATACTGATTAAAATTAGTAATAACCTCTTTTCATGCTCAAGAGAGTAGCAGTACACAAACAAGTAAGAGGAAACTATTTGAAAAGTTTCCAACTTAATTCCATCCACCAAGAAAGAGAGATGGAATACTAAGGAATAAAAATTAATTTCATTTCCATATGTTTTAGCAAAATGCCATTATCCTGAGTCATAAAGCCAATAGCATCTTAAAGATACTAAATAGTGCAGACTATTAACATTCAGATGTTAATCATGAATATTTCCAGACTGAATAATCCAAAAAGTATCTAGTCTCTCATATCTAAAGCATAGAAAACTTATATTATGAATCTTTCCAATTAAGTCATTCAGATTATATTCTGATGTTATGGTTAAAATGGATAATCAATGTGGACAATAAAACAATATCTGTTTACTGCTTGCTTCAAATACTGCAATACCGTTGTATTACACACATATATGTGGTTACACATATACATGATTACATAGTTATGCAAACCTAATCTCTTATATATTATAATCTTTACTACATGTAAAATTATATGTAATATGCTAAATTTATTATATTCAAATTCAAATACACTTTATGTAAGAATACACATATATAAATGTTTGAAATAAAATATTCCAGTTCTATACTGTTCATGGTATTGCCTAATATACATACACTTTTCAATGCATATTTCAACAAAGTTGGATCTGCCACTGAATGTAAGCTTAAGAGAATCTAATATATCACATTGTGTAACAATTAACAATTTAGTGCACTGCTAAAACAGTATATATGGTTACTGTGTCTTCACATTAATACCATACTAGAAGAAATATCTCACTGTGATATTAATGTAAATTTTTTAACAATTTTATGCATTTAATTAGCTTTACTTATAAAGAATATTTTTCTTTTTCTTTACTGTTCAATTACCTCTAATGTTTTCCATTTGCTTCAGTGTGATATCCCTTCCTTTAACTAAAAGTGCATTTTTCCATGTTGTTATCTAGGTCATGAATGAAAATGTTAAGTAGAACTGGGCCAGGTCTCTGTAGAGCACTTCTTATTATGTCTTCTTTTCTAACCCTGATGATGTTTCAGATAAGCCACTTAGCATATTTCACTATTAGCTTTGAATCTAACCATTAGATTGAATAGTTAGCACTTTCCCAAAATGTTGAATGTAGTGTGTGGGGAAAAAACTCAATATTGAGGTACTGTAAAGAGAGATTGCATTTTCTTTTCTTTTTGTGTATTCCAAAACTCTGTTTGGTATAGCAGTTGAAGATTATTGCACGTTCAATATCTCTTTATTAGAAAAGATTTTTAGTTTTCTGTTAAATGAAGTCGCGAAGTACAAGTGTTTTCAATAATATAGTATTTTTCTTTTAGTCATAAAAACATTTCAAATGTTTTTGTGATTCTCAATAAATTTATGGAAAATCTACATTCTTCATCCCACAAATTATAAGTGCTTAGAAAGTTTAATAAATTCTGTATCTGTACATTTAATATTTTTATTTCCATTGCTTTCCCAGTTCCATCTGGTTTTGTTGGAATATTTTTGTACTTTTATATAAAATATCATCCATAGTTCTCTACAATGAATGATAAAAATAAACATTAGAGATAACTGACTCTTGTGCAGCTTTCTTCATTGTCAGGTAGTTTGCTTACCTCAGAATAGTACTTTTCAGTTCCCTTTGGGTATTTAGATTTGCATCTCATTTTTCTTAGGATCTCCTTTTATTTCCTTCTAAATTTTAATAAATTAACAGCTTCTCTTTTGCAGCAAGCTTCATATTTTAAAACTTCTATTAAAGTGTAGTCCTGGTGCCCTCCTATTGTGACCATTCTGAGAAACTGAGGCTGATTTCAAGACTAGCCAATCCAGAGGATTTTGTGCTTAATCCAGCCCTGATTGAGCTCAGATAGCTCTTTCATTGGAATTGCTCCACATACACTGGCCATTAGTGTTTACTACATAAACCAAATAAAACACTTAGGTGAATATATTTATCACTATAGTGTAAGAACAGCTAGACTACTTCCAAGTTTAAGAAACATGAAGCAAATTTTCCCGGTCAGTTCTCTGACACATACAAGGGCTGAAGGTCAGTTTTCAGCTTATTACAAAATTCCTAGAGTAGGGGCAGCATTTCTCCTCTTGGAACCCTTCATCAAAGGGTTGTTCAATCCCTTCCCATTATTTTGAGAACAGGATGCTTTCAAACTTCTGCATCTGCAGAAATTAAAAGGTCTGTTAAAGTCATACTGTGCTTAGGGTGTGCTTAGCTTTGGGGTGAGAGTATAGAATAGAAATAATCAGATGATAACAAGATGAAGATATAGTGACTGATATTCTGAAATACATGCTTTTCTTAATAACAAATAGACCAACATTCCAAACTTAGGAAGGAATTAAGGATACAAATTGTCATTCATAACTTCTTTGCTCTTAAAAAAGAAAATCTGACCTGAACCACTTAAAGAAACAACAGATTTCTATTCATGTGTACACTTACAGGTTACAGTTGATTATAGCACAAGATTTATATCTAATTCAGGAACTGAGGGACTTGAACAAATCACTTCCACAGCCAGGACCCGTGCTGCATCCTTGCTGTCTAAAAAGTCAGTTTGCTAAAAAGTGCTACCCAGCTGTCTCCATCATATTGTCTGCTTAGGAAATAATAACTGCCCACTATGAAATGGGTTTCTTGCTACATCCATTATGCAATTAAAATGACATCCTACAGGATAGTCAAAGACCTACCTGTCATAGATACAGATGTCAACTTGATGGTTGAGGGTTCCAGTTCAGGGCACATTTGCACAGAATTAGAATTTGAGTTAAGACCAAAATGAACCTGCAAGAGATTATCTAGTTAAAGAGGAAGGCGAAGCCCATGGTGGGCAGGAATAATCCCTGAGAAGATCATTAACATGGAGGGAATTGATTGAGAAAGATGGCACCCTACTACCAAAGATACTGGTCAGACAAAAAAAGGATTGTATCTCTCTCAGCTTTTATGAATATATGGTGTGTCAATATCCTTGGCCCTTGGCATTGGTGTGAGCTCATCTGCCAAGTTGGAATAAGAACTGTAACCAGACTATTATAAGAATAAAACACTTTATTCCCTTAAGCTGTTTTGTTAGAATTTATCAGAACCATTCAGAGTAACTGCCATACTACTATAACTAAATAATTCCTCATAGTTGTGTCCTGAGATATAATTAATTCTTTTTTTTTTTGCCTCTCTCTTTTTTTTTTTATTAAAAATTTAATTATACATTTTAAAATTTTTTACCAGTTCCCTCCCTCCCCCCTCCCCTTCCCCCAGTGTCTCCCCCCCAATTCCCAGAGAGTCCTTTATTGTGTGCGCCTAACTCTCCACTGGGCCCTCCTCTCCGATGACATATAAGGACCCAGTGGCATTTCCATAAGCCCTTTCTCTTGTTCCCCTTAAGCATAATATTACTACTATGGCTGTCAATCCCTTGCCTCCAGGGGTCTCGGTGCCCTTAACAGATGCTAGACTTTATGAGGGCAACAGTGCGCTGGACATTGCGCAGGGCATGCAAAGTTCCATTATGATTGCTTTGGCCCCAACTATTGTTGAGAATCTTGCAAATCGTTGCTCCTCCCATCCTTTTGCTCTTACAATCTTACCGCCCCCTCTTCCGCAAATGTCCCTGAGCTCCAGGATGGGGAGAGATTAGGCTGTCCTAGTTCTATGTGATTGATATAGAGTCTCTGAAGTTCTGGATTGTGGTTTGTTGATTTTCTTTTGCAGTTTTGCTGCTCCTGCAATTCCCTTCACTCCATTCTGCTGGGCACTGTATGTCACCCCCTGGCCAGAGACAAAAAGCTGTTAAACTGGAGTCTTGTTGTAATAGCACATTCAAGGTAGATGTAATAAGAGTAGGAAACCTCACTGAGGGAGGGGTCCATCACCCATTTGCAAAATGATTACTTTTTATCTGCTAGACTATATGCCCTCCCCTTCTGGTGAGATCAGGAAAGAACGTCTGTGAACTTAACCAGGTTTCTCATTACTTACTTGCAGACCTTGATGGAGGCCTATTTTCTCTGCTGTAACATGGTCTCCTCTCTCCTTGTTTCTGGTGTGGCCCTCCTAACCCATCTCTCTTGTTCATAATCCTTGCAATTACTGTGTTACATAGGTTTACTTTTGAGTGTCCCAATGTGGGCTGGGCGAGTTTGGTACTAGGAGCCACCTATTAGGGAGTACATACGGCGCTTAATTTTCTGGGTTTGGGATACTTCACTTAATATAATTCTTTCTAATGACATCCATTTCCCAGCAAATTCCAGTAATTCATCATTTTTGATGGCTGAGTAGTACTCCATTGTATAGATGTACCACAGTTTCCTTATCCACTCGTCACTGAGATATAATTCTTAAGTGTTCCATTCATCCCAAAACTAATTAGATCAAAAAACTTACCCATTTAGAAAAGTCTTTAGACAAATGTAAAAACAAAGAAAGTGTTGACCCAACATTAACATTTCCCTAGTATGCACACTCTGTGACTAGAAGCCTTGTGTGCTCCAAACTATGGTTACCTGTCATATGAATTGAATTTCTTTTAAAACTGCCAGTCAGAATAAATCCTCTTTTCTTAAATTGCTTTTACCTGACCAAAGAGATCAGTAACTTGCACAGAAGATTGACACTGCTAATGGGGCTGTTAATAAACCTGATCATTGGGGTTGGAGAAATGGCTCAGGGGTTAAGGCTCTGTCTCCCAAGCAGAAGGTCCCGGATTTCAGTTTCCAGGTCCCAGGCTGAAACAGTGGGTGCCTGCATTTCAAGCCCTAGTGGGCAGAGCCTGGGAAATCCCAGAGTAGAAACAATCCAGGATGATTCCCAAAGTCACCCTTTGTTCTCCACAGGATTATACAGTGCCCTCTGTTGCACGCACACACACACACACACACACACACACACACACACACCACACAATATGCACACACAATGAATAAATAAAATATTTTAAGAAAGATAAACCTGATCACGTGGTTTGCAGATATTCGAACTGGTTTGTGGAAGATATGAAAAAAAGTTTGGATTTCCTTTTGTCATGGTAATGTTTACTCTGTGCCACTGCATATTGGAAGCATGCAACTTTATAATATCTCATTTTAAAAGGGTTCATAGTTATGAGATTGTCTTGTATCTCAGAAGATACTTTGAACTTTTGAATAATGTTTGAACTAGGAGGCTACCAGAGATGAAATCAGTACATTTTCTATTTTAAAATGGCCATGAGCTCTTGAAGGGTCAGTAGGGAAATGTTTTAGATTTAACTGATGTATTAGAATTCAAGCTGACAAAGATTGAATTTGTTAACTGGACTAGATTTAGAATCACAATATATTAAATTATAAATCTTCTTCATTTCCTCTGTTTGGCTAAGACTTTGTAGTTTCCGTTTAGGCTTTCAAAAAAAAAAACTAATAATGTAAAAAAATGAAAGAGGAGGCATACAAGGTATATCTCACAAACTAAAATAATTTTAAGGGATCATTGAAGAATAATAAAAATAAATTAATAAAAGTCAAAATTGATGTATTTATCAATGCATACAACTTAAAAACTAGATCATGAGAAAAGAACACACGTGATTATCCTAATGAAAAATGAATACATTGAAAAAACAACCAGAAAGCTTACTAATAAAAGTTCAGAACCATATGGCTTCAAAGTAATTTTATTAAACATCACTGAAGAGTTAATATCAATATTTTTTCAAGGTCAATAAAATGTAGAAAATGAGAAAATATTTCTAGTCACATTTTCAAAGGGAAAGATCCTTCTGATAACAAAGCCAGTCAAACTTCTTACAGGAAAGAAAATAAAACAGGTCAATATCATACATGAACATCAGTGTAATGATTTCCACCTAAACTATTAGAACATTGATTTCATCAACATTAATATTCCATATAATTTTTCCTTGAGATATAAGGATAATTCAGTATTTATGAATTGATTTGATATGCATTAATAACAGAATGAAGGATTAAAATTGTATTATTATCTCAGTACAAGTAACAAGTAACAAGAATCCAAAACTAAATATTCTCATGGATAAAATATCATAATAAAAGCGATAATAAGAAACTGAAAACAATAAAAAAGTAAAATGGAATACAATCTCTAACAACACAATGAATACAGAAAATTAAAGCTTGCTTCTCTTTTAATACCGAGTTTTCCTAAACAGAGATAATAGGCCGGAAAATAATGGTCATCATCATTCAAATCAGAAAAAAAAAATTTTCTGGCTTGCATGTGCTAATTTTATATCCATAGATGGCACTAATTATCCCATGAAAACAGAGTTCTACCTGCAGTAAAGTCATGAGATCCAAAGAACATACAAAAGTTATTTTTTATGTAAACAACAATTCAAAAAAGAAGCTAAGAAAAATATCCATTTACAAAAGCATCATGAAGCCAAAATACTTAGGAATACATTAACCAAAAAATGAAGGACATTTGTAGGATATTATTATCTAATGAGGATGTAAATTTATTTGATATACATAATCAAGACACATACATGAGTTAACTGTACTGACAATGTTTAAATGCACATAATTTAAAAGTAAGTACAAGGAACTGAGTTTGGATTACAAGAATCCATGAATTTATATATGGCAGAGGCCTGCCCATCTGGCCCTTGAAGGCAGAGCCTGGGAAACCAAAAACAAAGCATAAGAAAGGAGCACAAGCTAAGATGATTCTCATAATCACCTTAGACTTCCGTAGGCACACATAATCAAGTGACCACTTTTGTTTATTTATATAAACGCACGCGCACTCACGCGCGCGAACACACACACACATACACACACACCTGCATACATGCATATGTGAGTGCATATGTTAAAAAAACTATCAGTTTCATTCTCCTTGAAATTATAATGATAATTTTTACAGAAATCAAAATGAAACTTAATTTTTATGGTTGAATAAAAGACCTAGAGACACTAAAATGTTTTGGAGGCAAAAATTAACAATCTAGACGTGTCATATTAACTGATTTGAACATAAAAAGGTCCAGTGATTGAACAAATGGGGAACTGCAGAACAGCTGAAGCATAGATCAGCATATCAGAGAGGAAAGTGATCACATCTCTTTACATTCAACATTTACAAACAATTTCTTCTTAAGGGATAAAAACTTATAACTGGGGAAGGGTAGTTACTTAATAAATGTGTGGGGGGGTAAAAGTTAATATTGACTTATCATGTATAAAGAATGATGCTGAACTCCTATACAAATGATTTTAAAACTAACACATCAGATGTGGATCTTCCAAAAACACTCAAATAAAGTAGGGCTAATGATCTTGAAATTGTTCTAAGCAATGACTTTATATGACATCCAAAACTCCGGAATCAAACTCAGCAATAACAAGTGAGATTACAATAGACTAGAAGAATTCTGAACAATGAAAGGATTTTGCATGTTGGTTAATACGTACAACTCTATGTCAAAAAATATACCAAGTATATATGATGATGCTAAGTAATTACTATAGGGGCTATTACTAATGTATTAATTATACATATAGTTTTCTGAAACAATAAGCCTTGCATCCTAATCATGTATTCAAAAAGGTAGTTAGGTGACATGATGAAAATATTAACTAGCTTCATGAACATAACAAGTTCTCAACAGGTACACTGTAATGAAGGTGAGAAAAGGAAAGTGTAAGGCAAAAAGTAACATCCTGGTATTCTGTATTAAATATACTATACCAATCAGTTCATAATATTTTTTCTACTACATTAAATGAGTAGTAGAATATGTAATATTTTTAAATAATTTCTCAAATCATAAAGTAGTTTCAAAGTAACTAATACTATATCAAGAATTTAGTGCTTAAAATTGCTCATGATTAAGGAATTGATTGCACCTAACCAATATCTCTATTTGATGCCTGAGGGTGGTTGTGGAGGCATAATTTACTTAATGAATGAAAAAGCAAAATGAGATTTTATATTTCTTCATTAATGCACCTCATCAGAGAGTAAAATGTCTGCTATTTGATTCTGTATGACAATTATACTTTTCTGGGGTTATTGTAGGTTCATCTTCTACATTCATATAATGTTTTAGATGTGAGCTGTTCCATCAGTAATTACAGAGAAACAATCTGCTCTTGATTAGCTCTACACTATTATTCAAATTTCAGTTGACCACACACTGGTTTAATTTTTTAGATAAGAAATATTTTCTTATGTCATCAATGTTTTATATAGTGATATGTTAAAGTGTTGTAAAAAGATAGATTCTACTGAAATAGAAAAAGAAAGAAAAACTGGCAACCATGTAAATGCAGTGTTATACATAAGTATGGGAGAACAGTTTACAAAAAGTACTTTGGATATGTTTAGTAACTTTGAATAAATATGTCCATGTGACCATGAAATTATGCATCAGATGCATACATGGAATCTCCATACAATATTCATTCTCTCCACTGTCTCATTGCGAAGCACTTGATTTTTCTTCACCGATGCTCATTTCTCCAACAGCAGTTGCTGTGCTTTCCGCCGTTTCCCATTCCAAAGTTTCCAAAGTGCCAGCATAGCTCTCCTCTAACAAACAAACTTTGTTCCCTTCGTCACAATCTGGGCCTAACAATCCACACCTCTGTCAGCATCTTCAATCTCCAAAAGTGCCATTAAACTCTGTAGAAAGGTATTTACAACCCATATCACAAAATCTTCAAACATTTCAAGCTTCGGCCAACAAAACCATTCAAAATCCACAAAAGACACACAACTAGGTTTATTAGTAGCACCCTAATTCTCTTGTACCAATTTCTGTTACAGGCATCCTGCATGGTTGCTGACGAATATCACCATCCAAACAGCTTAAGGGAACAAGTGACTTATTATCTTACAATAGTTCAGCTATAGTTCTTAGTCCAATTTGACAAGAGAGCATGCACCATCGACGAAGGTCTGAGGAAGCTGGTCACCTATTCAATAACAGCTTAGAGAAGGACAATTCTCACTTGCCAGACCAGCATGTTTGACCAAGCACAGGAAAATGCCAACTTCCTCAACCAGCTCTCTGCATTTTATTCTCTTATTCATAGCCTAATCATACCCACCCAGGCTGAACCTTTCCCATAAACTAGACAATCTCCTTCTGCAGTTTTTCTCTGGGCTTAACTCAACTACTAATTCTCTAGAAATATACCGAGTTCAAAACATCAAGTTGACACCTGTATCTATGACAATGACTTATGTTGCAGTCTGCCCGGAACATTGCTGATAAATGACACCAAATGGCTTAAGGGAACAAAAATTTATTTTCTTACTGATAGTCCTGTAGTCCAGCTTGAAGGGAGAGCACACACCAACACCAGGGCCAGGGAACTGGCCACACCATCACTACATAACAGCTGAGAGATGGACAATCCTTACTTGCCAGACCAGCATGTCTGGCAAGTATACAGAAGGATGCCCACTCTCTCAACCAGCTCTCTGTGATTTGTTCCAGGGTCTAATCCCACCATGGGCTGGACCTTCCCCACCAGCTAGACAATCTCTTGCAGGTTTGCTCTTGGCTTAATTCAACTATTAATTCTCTACAAATGTGCCCAGAGCTCAAACCCTCAACAGTGAAATTAACACCTGTGCTTAACTATGACAACCTAGATATCCATCAAGGGATAAAAGCACAGTGAATACACACACACACACACACACACACACACACATACACACAAAGGAATTTTATTCAGTGTAAAGAAATGAAATAATGAAAACTGGTGTTAAATGGATGAAATTGGGAAGAAATTGTAGTGAATGAGATACACAGTTATTCTGCTTCATAGGGGAATACTAATTTCAATGCCTTATTTCTATGTGTTTAATTTGGAGTGAGTGCCTCTGGAAGGAAAGAATCTAGAAATTGGATATTTTGTAGAAGAGAGTACTAAAGCTGAACACAGGCAAAAATGTAATATACTACAAGAGGAAAAGTCTAGAAGGGAAGTGAGTAAAAGGAAGAGAGACTGGAGGAGTAGGAGAGCCAACAAAAATAAAAAGTAGAGGAGAAATTACATGGAAAGTAATTATCTTATAATCCACTCTGATATGGTTTGTGAATGCCAGATGTGCTTTCTAGATGTTTCAGTTTTAGCTGCAGATTATCTTGAAGAAGTGAATATTCACAACAAAATTTTAGATTCCAATTTTGTATTATGGCATATTTATATTTTGTGCCTTTTAAAATGTACAGCAGTCTGACATTTAAGAAAAGTATATACTTTTATTTTAGTTGATATTATTTCATTGATAAAATGTGCTAACACTTAGATCAACCTTGAATGATCTCTAATCGTTTTGCTTATAGTTGATTGAGCCCAAATATTGATGACTGCTGCTAGGTTGGTGGTAGAGTTTCCACAGAAAAGACAATATAACTATATATATATATATAAACATTTGTTCCTGTACTATTTTACCCACAATTCAGCTCTCCAAATTGGAACAGATCATCTCAAATCCTGGGTACTGCTTTGTCACAACATTTTCAGTGTCTCTAGCTCTTATTGTGATTTTAACTGCATGGAAATAATGTTGACCATAGCTTCTTCACCAGGAGATTTCATCCCATGAAATGACACCCTGAAGTAAGTGGACATACAGGAAATATATTCCCTATTTTTAAAAAAAACTGTTTATTTTATGTGTGGGGGCACTGAATTTCCTATGAAAGACCAAGGGTGACTTCAGGAATCATCCTTGATTGTTTCTTCCTTCTTTTTGCTTTACTCTGGGATTTCCCAGGCTCTACCCACCAGAGATGGAAGTGCAGATCACTACCATGTCTGCCTAGTGATTTTACATGGGAGCTGGGATCTTAAGACCTTCTGCTTGCAAGGCAGAGCCTTAACTCCTGAGCTATCTCTTTAGCCCAGTAAACATATTCCTTAAATAAGAAGCCTATAATGATGAAACTTTTCCTTGATCAATGAACTGAAGAATGGATGATATATTAGTAAGAATGAAAGACATTATATGATCAATGTATGCCTTTGTCAAGAAGCAGAAATATTTTGAAAGAAATCTTTCTGTACAACAGACTTCAAGAATGGAATGAAAATACCCGGTTTATTCATGTTGTATACAGATGTGTCCTCATTCAAGTTTTGTCCCTTAGGGAGTATAAGTAGAACAGTTTTAAAGAACTAATAATTTAGCTTCCATGTAAGTCGGCTTGAGGCCTGAACAAGAAAGGGCCAAGCCTTTGAAGGTTGGAAGTAGATGTAAAATGTTCACTTTCACTGAAAGCATAAAATTGCATCATCTTTCAGTGTGTTTTTGTCAGCTCCGCTAAAATTTGATTCATTATAGTCATTATAAATTATCTTGGCTAGATCTAGTAATGACTGTTCTACAACTTCTACAAAGTAACAAATGGGGCTTTATTTTTCATATTTATGTGTGTGTATATATGTGTGTGTTTGCATGTGTGTGTGTGTGTGTCCATGTGTGTCCATGTTATTGTTTGTATGTAGGTGAGAACACAGTGACATGAGAAGACAACCTTCAGATATCAGTCCTGTTCTACCTTGTCTAAGACTGGTTTTACTCTGTACTAGGTAAGCCTGGTCTATTGGGTCCAGAACTTCTGGAGATGCCTGCATTTCTGCCTTCTATTATTTTCATTTATATTTTATGTGTTGTTGATAAAAAGTATCTTTAAAGTATAAATAATGAATGACTTATACCCATAGACAATTAAGATAATCAATCATACATGGGGCAATGGTAATTTATAATAATGTTTTTCTAACATTCTAACAAATATATACAGGTTATCTATGTTTTCATGGATATAACCCTTAGTTATCTCAGATATTGCAGGAAGAACAATGATATATGTAAAGAAAAGCTTGGGATGGTGAGTAGATTTGGACATTAGAAGGACAGACGATATTTAATGAAATGAAATACTTGTTGAAAAAACAGTGAAGTAAATCTAAGGTAAATGTATTGTGCCTTCCAATATTAAAATAAACCACTTAACCCTCAGATTTCCACAGCTGAACTGACTTGATGAAAAGAATTGTCATATTTTTTGTTTCTTTGGGGCATTAAATTAAAAGCCAAGGAGATGGGAAAGGCTCACTGGAGTAAGCGCACTTGCTGCGCGAGCATGAGGGCCTGAATTTGAGTCTTTAAAAATCATGTAAAAAGTCTGGACTTGATCTTGTATGCATGAAACAAACTTAGTTGGGAGTAAGACAACATTAATGATCGTCTTGCTGGACAGGCAGCCTCTGTGAAAGGGTAAGTTGCTCAAAGTGTTAAAATCTCATTTTAACTTTTGTTTAGAATATCGGCATTGTAGAATTTGGGTGTGTGAAGTGTTCTTATAATTTAGATAATCTTACAATTCAATGTACTTTATCTTTCTTAATAATTATCAATTAGTAAAATCCAAAGAGATTCTCTAAAATATAATGAACTATTTATCAATAAAAGTTTTTAAATATTTGGTGACTTCACTTGTCTAGTCACTATAAATTTGTAAACGTACTTTTCATCAGTTTGTCTTTTTCCATGTCTTTTGCTTTTCTAAAACATATTCTTCAAGGTTAAACTTTATAAGTGGCATCAAAAATCGCTCTGATAGTTTTGGCTTATGTTCTCCATCATACCTCATTTCTTTGGTCATAATTCACCCATGATATATTCCTGGAAAAGAGAGATAAACAGAATCTGCTGTTGAGGAGTCTTGCCTCAATGTCCCAAGAATAGGAATAAGATAACATTGATTTATTATCAAATGAAAATATTTTGAATAGAATCGATCTTTCACCTTTTACATAGAAAATAGATTCATGTGTTTCCTAAAACAGAATGACATTTTTTGAGCTGTTTCTTTCTATGTCTATGCCTGATGATAAACAAGATCCAAATGCCAGGATACAGAAAACATGTTATGGAAAATAACTTATTTTTTATTTAACTTCGAAAACCTGTTGTTTCTTATCTAACTTATTCATATAATCCACAAAATTACAGTTCATTTTTTGTTAAGGAGAACATCAGATAATTGTTAGAATTACCACAAAAAGAGAAAAATAACATCCAGAGCTTTATTTTATAATGGTTTTTCTACTATAATGCAATAACTGCTAGAAAGCATACATGGAGTTAATAAAGAATAGGTGTAGGATTATCTATCTCAACCTCAGTAAACCTAAAGGTGCTGGACCATTTTTTCCTCAGAATAAGTAGACATAAAGAGGTAGAGCCAAGCTAGAAAGAGATGAAATGATGTGTCAGGCCAGGGAAATTCACAGACGAAGAACATGAAATATATAAAAAAAATTTATCAATTTTAAGAGTTTCTATTTTTGTTTGCTTGTTTTTGCCTATTTTTTGGCATGTTTTGTTCTTTACAAAGCATTTGTGTGATTAGCCATTTTCGAAGACATAAGGGCACCTTTCTTGTTCTTATCTAAAGATTAATATATGGGAGAAGTGGAACAAATTTGGCTTTGTCTTAGTAAGAATAGCCTATCAAGATTTGAAAAATGGTTTCATAATAGGATATTCAGAAAATAGGAGGGACAGGTGGTTTGAGTGCCTTTATAGTAACAAAATGCCACATATACTTTCATGGACCCAACTCTGAAGTCAGGGAGAGCCTCATGGAATTCTAGTTGAGATGCCCAGTGTCATTGAGTTGACAGAATATGTGCATACCTTCTCATGTTAATGAAAATAAAAGTCCTTGTGCAAATCTTGCACATTAGTACTTTTAGCAGCCACAGCTGCCTCTACTTTGGCAGCTGTTTGATGAAGGTGACAGTCTGACAGAAGAACAATCAGGGGCTTATTTCTAGTTGGATTTCAGTTTCTTCATTCATTTGTGAGCTATTGTTTGAAGAGCAGTGTAGCCATATTCTCTGCTTTGTCAGCAGCCTCCTTTTCAGGCTTTTGAAGCTTGTCACAGATAGCTGGTAAACAAGCAAACTTTTTTGAGCTTTTTATTATATGTGCATGATGTCTTCTATGACAATGAATTTGAAATAAGGAAAATGAAGTTATCCATGCTTAAAAGGTAGTTTTTATTATACATGTTAGAAACTAGTTTAGTCTACGTTAATGCTGGTATCACTGTAGAACCAGCATTCTCTCTTGAATAGAACACTCCAAACAATCAGGAAGTGTTGAAATAAATTGTTAACAATGGCCTCCCACTGAATGCTGGTGGTAATTCCATTTATTTTGAGAAGGTAAGACATTGTACATGTAAGAAATTAGAACCACATTATCTGAGATGTCAAATTTATTTTCACAGTTGTTTCCAGAAAGTATAACAAGACAGTTTTTAAAGATATGTTAATATTTGGGGACTAAGATGCTGATTAGATCACGACAGAGATATTTTCCCAATTGAACCTTAGTAAAATGAAAGCTTTGTTGTCTTAGTTAATCAAGGATGGAACAAAATATTCTTCATATTTACTACATAAAATATAATAGAGATATAATAAGTAAAAATTAAAAATTTGCTGAAAAATGAATATTACAATTTTGTATAATTAAAAGAGAGATGATTATAAACATATTGCATAATTAAAAACAACAAAAAATGAAGACATTGCAAAATGAAGATGGTCATGAATGATATGTATAACCTCATTTGTAAATATTGTGTGGAAATATGACAAAATGCCTCTTGTGTTCTTTTGAAATGTTATTAAATGTTTTTCATGTTCCACACATATCTTGCTTCAAAGATACAGCTTCATTTAATTCTCACAAAGCATAACAAGGTAGGAAATTATTATTATTTTCAGAAAAGTAAGCGAATTTGCAGAGAGCCTGATCTAAGACAGATCAGAGCTGCCTGTTGAGGCTGTATATAACTATTATCAAATCAAACTTATGCTGAACAAATGGCTGATATTGCTACATAAGTTCATTGTTACTTGATTAGAAATATATTTATAATATTATAATGCTTTCTCAAAAGTCAATTTAGTTATCAAACACTGGACAAAATTAAATTTGAAAACTCCAATAGCTTCAAAATTGAAAAAAAATTAATAATTTTTTTATTATTTATTCATTTGTGTGTGTGTGTGTGTGTGTGTGTGTAGAACCATGGGCAAATTCAGGAACCACCATGGACCACCTCCACCTCTTTGTTTTACTCTGCCACAGGATTCACAGGCTCTGCTTTACCAGGACCAGAAACGCAGGCTGCCCCCACTTCTGCCCAGGGTCTATATGTGGGGTCAAGGATCCGAACTCAGGACCTTCCGCCTGCAAGGCAGAGGCTTAACTCCTGAGCCATCTCTGCAGCCCCCAAAATTGAAATCATTTTGTAAGCACGCATTCTCAAAAATAACTAGTCTCTGAGTTTAATAAGCATATGACACCTAAGTTTACCGTGAATGTGTATCTTGCAAATAGGGGCTTATAAGGGAAGTATTTGCAAAGTTATATATTTTTAAGTTAGTAAATTGATGGTGTATCTTTTCATGATGCCAGTCAAAGAATGAGTTTAATAAAGTGATTATTTTATTCAACAGTAAAATTTTCAATTTAATACTTGTGATGCATCTATATAAATGCAAATTCGCCCATTTAGCTGGAAGGAAAAACAATCAGGCACATTAACTTAAGCTGGGAGTAGATGATTAAAATTAAATATTGCAGTATATGTTATATCAGTATTCATCTGAAGAGTCTATAATCACCAGAAGTACTATATAATTTAATCTATTTGTAATAGATATAATAATACACTATATTAAAATGTTCAGAAGACAAAGGCATTTGTACAAAACTTGATGAACTGAGTTCAAACTCCAGTCCAAAGCAAAAGTATAGAGAAGCAATTTTCTCATACTGTTATGTGATTTCGCACATATAGTGGTACCTGTAAACACAAATATCCAAATACATACAAAAACGCATACACAATAAATAATGTAAAATATTTAAGAATATAAATAAACAAAGTCAAGTTAGGTTATTATCAACTTCTAAAAAAAATATCACAGTTAATAATGTGTATGTTTCACTAACCATTCACTCATGTGTTCAATCATTAGTAGAATATCTGCTGTGTACAAGTACTTTACCAGGAATATGTTCTGCCATCATATGCAGCTACAGTCTATTGAGGAAGTCAGGCTTCAACATTTGATATGTTTGCACAGAACTGCAGCAATGCTTGGATGCATACAGTATGAGACCCTAGCCAAAATTTTCTGATAATAAAAAGCTTCTCAGATCATGAGATGCCAAAACTCAAGACCTGGGGATGTCGACTCAGGAAAGGTTGGAAAAGGAGTCAGGAGAAAGTAGAAATGTTTCTAGGACAAAGAGAATAACATGTGCAGAAGTCTAGATATATTCAAGAAAGTTAAAAAAAAGAAAAGTCAATTCCTCTAGCAGAAATTTTATAAAGTTTTCAACAAGTAGAAGAGAAACTAGTCTTACAGAAATAGCATGAGAAAACTCACAAAGGTCTTTTTCAAAAAGCAGTAAGAACTTCAAGCTTACCCTTAAAGCATTGGGAACACAGAAAGAATAGGTAAGTAACTGATCAGATTTTCATTTCGAAGAAATGCTTTGGAAGACTCAAACCACTGACAGATCATGGCATAAGCTGAAACTGTAATTCAAATAAGAACCTCTGCTATCTGGAGCTAGACTGATGACTGTTAACACCGAAATTAAGGATGGATTCAAAATTGCACTCATGGTTTATAGATATCTTTTTATTGAGGAGTAATAATGGGAAATAGATCTATAGTAAGACAAGCATTCTGATTTAGGGACCTAGATAAACAAGGACATTATTGACTGAGATGAATGATTTATAAGGAAAAGGCAACTTTATTAAATATGATATATTCAGTTTTGAAGATATTTCAATTGACATATTGGTGGAATACTCTTAAGGTCATCCAATGTTACCAAAAAGGTATCATACACCACATGATTTTAAGAGCAGTTTAACTTTCTCACAATTCTGAAGAATAAGTGGATGAGATCAAGGTGTCCACAGCGTTGATTTTGTTTTAAAGGATATTTCTTGACTTATAGATGGCCACGTCTCATGTGTTCACACACTCACTCACATGTTTTAGGTTTTCAATTTCTTTTTTTTTTTTAGGATTTCAATTTCTAAATGTAAAAGAACAGGGTAGTATTACAATTCAATCCTTTACTCTCAGGCGAAAAGTTGAAAATATATTGCTGTGATTCAGAGATTCTGAGCACAACTACCACAATCTTCAGCCTTTACATTTTTTTTCTCATAGTATCTTATACAACCCAGACTGTCACCAAATTTACCATATACCTAAAAATGATCTGGAACTTTTAATCATCCTGCCTCCACAAAACAAGTTCTGAAATTGAAGGACAAAGAATAGTGACTGCATTGCTGTGAGTCAATCCTTGCCAGGCTAGCAAAATTGCCACAATTATCAACATTTTTACTAATTATTTAAGGAAAACATTCAATTTTTGTACTCTTTGATGTTCACTATAATATTTTGAAACTACATTAGTATGATTTAGATGAACACAACTAGTACCTTGTTCTCAGGGCTGTTTCATTGTGTTTTCAGCATACTTCTTCCTCATATAAAAATGAATTGTTTTATCTTTTCCATTAAATATTGGTGCAAGTATTATTTTTCTACAACTTTTCATTTCCTTATAGCACTCAACATAATCTACACATTTCTTATTTGTTTGTATACTTTGAATTTGTATGAATGATGATTTCTATGAACTACACAATAAAATATACTGGTTATGATTCTCATTTCTCTACAATTCTGAGAATAACATTTAATTCACAGAAAAAGTACTTAATAAATATTTTTGAATTGAATAATAAGGCAAATTTCACCCCATAATGTTTTTGCCACTTCACACAATGTTGTTAATAAAGTAAAAATAATGCAGCTACAGTGATTAAATTTTAATACCATAAATATTGATCCTTAAAATATACATAGCAACTGCTGATTGGGAAATGGGGGAACCAAGTCATCTATTTTTAAATATAAAAATCTTTAAAATGAAGACAAACTAAAATATTGAAATAATCCTACTTCCAAAATATTTTATGTGTTTATTAATGATTATTTGATTTTTTTAACTTCCAGTTCCTCAGATGTGTTTCCTGTATCTCTTCTCTGCAAGAGACTCCATGATTTAGCCCTGTTTATTTATTCAGATTTTATGCACAAAGATAAGTTATAACTCCTACAGACAGAGCATCTCATTTTCCAATACACCCCACAGACATCAGCAATTACACTGTTACACAAAAGGTTTCCATCCAAGCAAATAATTTGTTTTCTAGTAAAAAGTAAAGGATCTCTCACCTCAAAAAAGATACTTTTTTGTTTCTTTCATAACTGTGAATGACCTGTGAGACCCATCTGGTCTTTCCACAAATGAAAGAAAAATCCTTCAAGGGTAAAATATTACTTATTCTCTGAGCAAACAGTTTTAAATTAAAAAAAGAAAATGTTTTGCTTCTAGCACAGCATGTAGTCTGTTCTGAATCACTTTTAGCTAGTACTGTTATGTCCCACTTAAAATATTTTATTTTGTAATATATAAGAAGGAAGAAAATATTTCATTTCTGCACAATCACTTAAAACATCAAAAACTTTCATATTATTAAAATAAATGAAATATTACATCTGAAAATTTTATAACATGCTCATAAGAAATTTAATTAATATAAGGATTCTGTATATAATTTTCTACATAAATTTTCCAAAATTATAGTGAGATATGCAACTGCCTTATGTATAGGATTAAAACACTAAATTTTTCATTTTAAATGAAATATTCAGCCACAAATAAATTAAAATATACTGATGATAAAGATTCATCAATACATAAAAAGTATCTTTGATTCTCTAATTTTAGATGTTTTGTTACTTTTATAACATATAGGTGATAACAAATATTTCAAATATTGTTTCAAACAATTTTATGGGAATTAAATATTATGGGTTCCCAACGGAGATTGAAAGAAACCTACTAAATTTTATATCAGAATATTCACGTTTATCTAAATTATGGTTTTCTTTGTGGCTTAGGTATTTACTTCAAATTTGCTACATTTTAATGTTCTCCTAATTTTTCAGTAGAATAATAATTGTAACTAATCTCAAATACTGTTCAAAAATCACTTTGACTCCCTTCCCCACCCCGCTCCGCCGGTAGGGACGCCCGCACGCGGTCCAGCCGGCCTCATTCATGACCTAGGTAAGCTCTGTCCCTGCCCACCCCCAGAACCAAAGGCCAAATAATTCAGTTTAATGAAATTGAAAGATCTTAAGAGTTAAAACGACAATGCCAAAGACAAAGTGCAAATCCATGAGAAGCAACATTCAAGTAAACCAATTTCCCACTGAAGAAATTAATCCCATAATGTTAGACTCCAACCAGAACAAACCCACGGAAAATGGCCAAGAAAGCCTGACCCAGGATAACGACTTTCACAGTATGATCATTACCATGTTCAATACTATGAAAGAGGAAATCCGGAAGAATTACATAATCGAATCAATCGCTTTGAAGAGGAACACAACAGACACTTGGAGGAGTTGAGAAAAACAGTGCAAGAAACAAAAACTGGCATAGAGCAGTTAAAACAGACTCAAGCAGAGTTTAAAACTGAGCTACAAGACAAGTTATCTTCAACCCAGAACTCCACAGAGAGTCTTATCAACAGAACTAAGGAAGCAGAAAACAGAATTTCAGACCTTGAAGATAAAGTGGGAGTACTAACCAGCTCAATGGAAGAGGTTGTTAAAGCCAAAAAGATACTTGAGAGAAATATCCAAGAGATATGGGACACCCTGAAGAAGCCTAACATGCATATTCATGGAATACCAGAGCAAGAATTTCAAAATACCACCCCTGAGAAAATTTTTCAAACGATCATCAAGGAAAACTTTCCTCATCTAAAAAAAGAGAGGCCCATCCATATACAAGAGGCATTCCGCACACCAAACAGATACGACCAACAGAAGCACCCCATGGCAAATAATAGTTAAAACACTCCACATTCAAGATAAAGAACTGGTGCTGAGAGCTTCAAGGGAGAAAAAACAAGTCACTTTTAAAGGTAAACCTATTAAAATAACGAATGACTTCTCAGTTAAAACAGTAAAAGCAAGAAGAGCTTGGAGAGACATACTTCAAGTATTGAATGAGCAAAAATGTCAACCCAGGCTGATTTACCCTGCAAAACTCTCCGTCATGATCGAGGGAGAAAGAAAAATCTTCCAGCACAAAGACAACTTTAAGGGATACATGTCCACCAAACCAGGCCTTCAAAAAATCCTAGAAATGATACTCATGCGTGAAGAAAAAAACAGGCATATCCAGGAGAACAGAAGGCAAGTATAACACCATTAAAAGCGAAGCAATATACTTATAAAAACTACTAAACATAAGAAATGTCTGGAATTAAAAATAGTTTCTCCATTATAACACTAAATGTTAATGGAATTAATTCACCGATCAAGAGACACAGATTACAAACTTGGATTAAAAATCACAATCCATCAATATGCTGCCTGCAGGAAACCCATCTCACCACAAAAGATAGGCATGCTCTAAAAATAAAAGGCTGGTCAACAATTCTACAAGCTAATAGAAGCAGAAAACAGGAAGGGGTAGCCATTATGCTATCAGACAAAGTGGACTTCAAACCAAAGAAAATTATAAGAGACACGGACAGATACTACATTTTAGTCACAGGTACAATTCACCAGGAAGACTTCACAATACTGAACATATATGCACCCAATACAGGCCCCTCCACATTCATTAAGAAAACCCTACAGCGTCTAAAGCAAGAAATCAACCCCCAAATGATAATTCTTGGGGACTTCAACACCGCCCTCTCAACATGGGATAGATCAACAGGTCAAAATATTAACAGACACACTTTGGAACTTAATCAAACCCTGAAAGAAATAGACCTTAAAGATCTCTATCGAACTTTTCACCTACATACCAGAGAATACACATTTTTCTGAGCAGCACATGGAACTTTCTCCAAAATAGATCACATATTGGGCCACAAAACGAATCTATACATATACAAAAAAGTTGAAATTCTAACCTGTGCCCTATCAGACCACCACGGCCTAAAGCTGGACATCCACAGCACATCAAACAAGAGAAAATACTCTAACTCCTGGAAACGTAACAATATGATGCTGAATGAGAACTGGATTCAGGAAGAAATTAAAAAGGAAATTCAAGATTTCCTGAAAGAGAATGATAATGAAAATACAACTTACCAAAATCTCTGGGACACAATGAAAGCTGTTCTAAAGAGGTAAGTTCATAACTCTTAATGCCTACATCAAAAAAACAGAAACATCAGAAATAAAAAACTTAACAATGCAGCTTAAAGCTTTAGAGAAACTAGAGCAGTCTGATCCCAAAAGTAGTAGAAGAGAGGAGATTAGCAAAATAAGGGGAGAAATATCTGAAATCGAGATTTAGAAAACGATAGAAAAAAATCAACCAGTCAAAAAGCTGGTTCTTTGAAAAAATCAATAAGATTGATACACCCCTAGCTAAATTAACCAAAAGCCAGAGAGAGAAAACTCAAATTAACAAAATTAAAAATGAACATGGAGTTATCACTACTGATACCCAAGAAATCCAGAGAATTATAATATCATATTTCAAAAACTTATACTCTGTGAAGTTTGACAACACAAAAGAGATGGATGAATTTCTAAGTAAACACAACCTACCTAAATTGAATCAGGAAGTTGTGAATTACTTAAATAGTCCTATAACATACACGGAAATTGAGGAAGTAATCTTGAATCTTCCCACCAAAAAATGTCCTGGAACAGATGGATTCAACACAGAGTTCTACCAGACATTTAAGCAGTTAATAATACAAATACTCCTTAAACTGTTCCATCAAATAGCAAAGGAAGGAACACTACCAAATTCCTTCTATGAAGCTAATATCGTTTTAATCCCAAAACCTAATAAAAACTCACTTAAAAAAGAAAACTATAGGCCGATTTCTCTGATGAACACAGACGCAAAGATTCTCAACAAAGTCTTAGCAAATCAGATTCAAAAACACATTAAAAAGATCATTCACGGGGACCAAGTAGGTTTCATCCCCGGCACACAAGGTTGGTTCAACATACGCAAATCAATAAATGTAATTCATCATGTAAACCATTCCAAAGTCCAAGACCACATGATACTCTCCATAGATGCAGAAAAAGCTTTTGACAAGTTCCAATAGCCTTTTATGATCAAAACGCTAGAGACAGTAGGAATGGAAGGAACCTTTATCAATATAATAAAAGCTGTATACAACAAGCCCACAGCAAGAATTATACTCAATGGGGAAAAATTGGAAGCATTCCCACTTTGATCAGGAACTCTCACCACTTCTATTCAATATTGTACTTGAAGTCTTAGCTAAAGCCATAAGACAAGAAAGGGACATAAGAGGGATTCAAATCAGCAAGGAAGAAGTCAAGCTATCCCTATTTGCAGATGACATGATCTTATACCTGAATGATCCCAAAAACTCCACCAGGAAGCTCCTGGAACTAATTGAGAAGTTCAGCAGGGTGGCAGGATACAAAATAAATGTGCAATATAAAGAGGCCTTCCTATATGCCCAGAATGAATGAAGTGAAAAAGCCCTGAGAGAAACCATCCCATTCACTATAGCCCCTAAAAAAATGAAATACCTTGGTATAAACCTAACCAAGGAGGTAAAAGATCTTTACAATGAAAACTTTAAAACCCTAAAGAAAGAAATTGCAGAAGACACCAGAAGGTGGAAAGACCTCTCATGTTCCTGGATTGGCAGAATCAACATCGTAAAAATGACCATCCTACCAAAGGCAATATACAAATTCAATGCTATACCAATTAAAATCCCAAAGCAATTCTTTAAAGAAGTTGACCAAACACTCTCAAAATTCATATGGAGGCACAAAAGACCCAGGATAGCAAAGACAATCCTGAGTAACAAAAACACTGCTGGAGGTATTACCATACCAAACCTTAGTCTATAGTACAAATCCATAGTTATAAAAACAGCCTAGTACTGGCTCCAAAATAGACACACAGAACAATGGATGAGGACTGAAGACCCAGATATAAGCCCACAAAATCACAGCCATTTGGTCTTTGACAAAGAGGCCCAAAGAATCCGATGGAAAAAGAACAGCATCTTCAACAAATGGTGCTGGCAAAACTGGATCTCCACATGCAGAAGATTAAAGCTGGACCCATACTTGTCACCCTGTGCAAGACTTAATTCCAAATGGATCAAGGACCTTGATATAAGGCCAGAGACTATAAAAACCATAGGTGAAAGTGTAGGGTACTCCCTCGAGCTGATTGGGCTAGGCCAACATTTCCTATACAGACATCCAGTGGCACACTCATTGCTACCAACTCTCAACAGTTGGGATCTTGTGAAATTAAAGAGCTCTGATAGAGCTCTACTGTCCAGAGTGCACAAAGAACTTAGAAAACTAAACACCAAGGAAACCAATGGCCCAATTAAAAAATGGGGCCTGGAACTTAAAAGAAACTTTACCAGGGGCTGAAATTAAATGTCTAACCAATATCTTAAAAATGCTCCACTTCTTTAGCCATCAGGGAAATGCAAATCAAAACTTTCCTGAGATATCATCTCACCCCAGTCAGGATGGCAAAAATCCACAATACAAACAATGACAAATGCTGGAGAGGATGTGGAGAGAGGGGAACTCTCCTACATTGCTGGTGGGAGTGCAGGCTCATACAGCCACTCTGGCGAGCCGTCTGGAGATTCTTAAAGAAATTAAAGATTGAAATGCCATTTGACCCTGCGATTCCACTTTTGGAAATAACCCCCCATACAGCAGAGGTTCACCTCGATAGCACAAGCACAACCATGTTCATAGCAGCACTGTTTACAATAGCAAAGACATGGAATCAACCTAAATGTCCAACATTTGACGTGTGGATAAGGAAACAGTGGTACATCTATAAAATGGAGTACTACTCAGCCATCAAAAATGATGAATTATTGGAATTTGCCGGGAAATAGATGTCATTAGAAACAATTATATTAAGTGAAGTATCCAAGACCCCGAAATTAAGCCCCATACGTACTCCCTAATAGGTTTCTCCTAATACCAAACCCACCCAGCCCATCTTGAGACACTCATAGGTAAATCTATTTATTACCTACAGTAATTGCAAGGATTATGAACAGGAAGGATGGGGTTGGAGGGCCACACCAGAAACAAGGAGAGAAGTGACCATGTTACAGTAGAGAAAATAGGCCTCCATCAAGGACTGCAAGAAAGTAATGTGACACCTAGTTAAGTTCACAGACATTCGTTCCTGATCATTTACAACTAAGGGGGTATGAACTCACCAGAAGGGGAGGGCACATAGTCCGGCAGATTAAAAAGTAACCATTTTGCAAATGGGTGATTGATCCCTCCCATTGCCAAATGCCATATAACCCTGCGATTGCACTTTTGGGTATAAGCATTACATCTACCCTTGAATGTGCTCTTATAATAACACTCCAGTTTAACAGCTTTCTGTCTCTGGCCAGGGAGTGACATACAGTGCCCATCACGATGGAGTGAGGGGCATTACAGGAGCAACAAAACTGCAAAAGAAAATCAACAAACCACTATCCAGAACTTCAGAGACTCTATATCAACCACCTAGAACTAGGCCAGACTAATCTCTCCCCATCCTGAAGCTCAGGGACATTTGCGGAAGAGGGTCGGTAAGAGTGTAAGAGCAAAAGGATGGGAGGAGCAATGATTTGCAAGATACTCCACACAAGTTAGGGCCGAAGCAATCATAATTGGACATTGCATGCCCGATGCAATGTCCAACACACTATTGACCTCACAAAGTCTAGCATCTGCTAAAGGCACCAATATCCTTGGAGGCAAGGGATTGACAGCCACAGTAGTGGTCCTATGCTTAAGGGGAACACAGGAAAGGGTTCAGGGAAATGCCACTGGGTCCTTGTACGTCATCGGAGAGGAGGGCCCAGAGGAGAGTCAGGCATGCACAAGAAAGGACTCTGGGAATTGGGGCCGGAGGCATGGGTTGATGGGAAAGGAGGGGTGAGGGGAGGGGGAGCAGGGGGTTCGGGGGGAGGAGGAGGAAGGGAGGGAACTGGTGTACCTATTAAGTTTGTATGAGCTAAAATAATAATAAAAAATGTAATAAAATAAAAAAAATCACTTTGATTTTAAATCCTAAATATGGTGGAGAATAAAATACTACACAAAATTACTATTTATACTGCTGTTTATATACATATATAATCAATTAATGTTTCTAATTCAATATACTTATCCATACATTGAAAATGACATCTGTTTAATAAGAAGTGAAAATTTTATAACTAGCTTTGTCATAGAACACAGAAAAGAATGAATGAAAGTGGAGTTTTCTTTCTTATATAACAGTTTACTAGTGAATCAATTGTTGTCTTTCCATTCCTGCATAATAAACTTCCAAATTACTAAGACATACAAACTGTACATGGTACAATCAATTCTAAAATTCACCCCAAAATTAACCTCATGTTATAACAATTCTAAGATTATGATATGGCAGAAAATCATGTACTAGCTTCTGAGATTTGTGGAAATCTCTGATTTCCACATTTGCTTCCTAGCACATGCATTCCTGCAATAACACACATTGACACCACACACACACACACACACACACACACACACACACACACACAAGCACCATCATATATCATTGCATACAAAATAAAACATAATTTTGACATAATGTTCAAAGTCAACAAAATTTCTGAATCACATTGTGGCATTCATATATGAATATAGTGAATTTATGATATTTTCACATTTTATTCACAAATCCCATCCCCCTCTTTTTCCTCTACCATTTGTCTTTTTCACTATCAGTGCCTTTCCTATTTTCATGCTTTCTCTACAAGTGGTGCACTGAGTTTCATCTATGTTGCCTTAGATGGGATGTGCTTGAGTACTTGATGGAGCATGAATAATGTATCAGTGAGTACACCACTGATGTAAGCATCCCCAACCCCCTACCTGCAAGCCCCACAATCTGACATTGACCAGGTATAGTTTCTCAGGGAAGTATGAAACCCTTGAGATTTTTCTTCCATAATGAAATATTAGTATGCCATGTCCTGTGCAGGTCCTGTAGAAGTGCATTTAGGTACAGTGTGCTTATTGCTGCAACTTCTCTGTCATGTGCAGGAGATACTCTCTGTTTGATTGTATCCGCCAACCTTGAAGTTCTTACATTTTTACTGCTCCCTCTTCTGCATTGTTTTCTGAACCTTTGGTGGGAGATAGGAGCTTATGTAGATGCCCATTTTATAGCCAAGAAATATAGAGTCATTTATATTCTACACTATGACGAGTTATGATTTTCAGTAATAAATATCTTACATTGATGAAGGAAGCTTCTAGGCTGAGCATTGTCATATGCTCCTTTCATTTATAGGTATAGTGACATATTTATTTATCTTTCTGTGTGTACATGTGTGTGTCTGAGTATCAGAGGTTACTATGTGTCCCTGTGGAGGACCAAGGGTGACCTGTGGAATCATTTTAGTTTGCTTTTACCTTTTTGTTTTACTTTGGGATTTCCCAGGGTCCCCCCACCAGGAATGAAAGTGCAGGCCCCTGCTATTTCTGCCTGGTGTTTTTACAAGGAATCATGGATCCAAACTCAGGACTTTCTGCTTGTGAGCTAGAGTCTTATCCTCTGAGCCATCTCTCCAGCCCAATGACAAATATTTAAAAGACAGTTTAAGACTAAGTTTCATAGCTAGACCTTAATAGGTTCTACTTCCTATGACCTTGGTCCTGGACTTCTGTAGGTTCTTGTCTTGGCTTACAGTAATAGAAATGTGTTGTGTGCTAAAAAGTGGGCTTGCAATGCATTCAGAAACCTTTGCTTTGACATTCATGCCACTATTGTACTGATAGCCACCAATTGCCAGGGTGGTTATTGTAGTATATTTGCAGCTTTCACAGATTAATGAAACAGTTGATGGTTTCCCTTCTGGAGCAGATTGCACTGTATTTTCTGGTACTATAAAAGTTGTTCATCAAGAAGGGAGCTTCCAGATCATTTCTAGATTTTTTTTCCTGAGTCCTGTGACCAAAGTATGTATAGTGTTTTCAGCAATCAATTCTTCCTTTCAGTTTCTCATAGCCGACCAATAACAAAGACAAAAATCCAGACTATTTGGGTGACCTGGAAACCTCTCTGAGTTATAACTTATTATCAGGTATCACATACCTGGTGCTGGGAATTTTCATTTAATAGAAAGTCACAATTGGTCATCCTACAGAATATAAATGACTTTGTGTTTCTTGGCCAAAAATTGGGCAACTGGCACAAGCCCAGCAAGGCATTTTTGTTTTGTCCTATCTTCCTCTCTCTGTGTTCTCCTGTGTAGGATATGTCTGTTCACATCTTTTTTTTTGAAAAATAAAGTTTTCTGATAAATTTATAATTTACAAATTTTCTCTTCTTTCTAACAACAACCTCTGAAAATAACAACATGTACATGAGATGTGCCTTAGATGTGAGATCTAAGAAAGATGAAAGAAAGAAAGAAAGAAAGAAAGAAAGAAAGAAAGAAAGAAAGAAAGAAAGAAAGAAAGAAAGAAGAGAGAGAGAGAAAGAAAGAAAGAAAGAAAGAAAGAGAAAGAAGAAAGAAAGAAAGGAAGAAAGAAAAAGAAAGAAGGAAAGAAGAAAGAAAGAAAGAAAGAAAGAAAGAAAGAAAGAAAGAAAGAAAGAAAGAAAGAAAGAAAGAAAGAAAGAAAGAAAGAAAGAAAGGAAGGAAGGAAGGAAGGAAGGAAGGAAGGAAGGAAGGAAGGAAGGAAGAAAGAAAGAAAGAAAGAAGAAAGAAAATACAAAGAAATATTTCTTAAGATTGGGTCACCTAGGAAAATATCAAGAGTATGTTTCAGTAGTAAACAAGCAACTGTATATCTATTTTGAAATGTTTACTGTTTCAAAACATCTTTGTTTCAATTGTAGGACCAATTTCCTCAGAGAGTGAGTCACTTATGAAAAATATGGTAAATGCAAAGAGGATCAAAAAGACAAAATTGTATTCTGACATAGTAAAATCATCTGATTTATGAAGCCTTATAATTTGAACCATCCAAAATATAAATCTGATAACTTGAAACTGTTTTTACCATATTGAATAGTAGTAAAGAAAGCTTTCAATGAAGTTGTTTGCAAAAGGGAGAAAAGATGCTACATATTTTTATTTTAAAATATTTTAAATTTCATTCATCGACTTAGTAAAGACAGAAAATAATTGCCTTCTAGTTTAAGTCAGGGTCTCCATTTGAAGCGCAAATTGGCAGGACTCACTGTGTAAACAGCGTTACCTCAAACTTAAAGTAATGGCACTGCCTCAACCTCTTGAGTGTAGAGATTCCACATGTGAACCACTTTTGTGTCAAGAAAATAATCTTGAGGGGCTGGAGAGGTGGCTCAGGGGTTAAGCCTCTGCCTTGCTAGGCGTAAGGTCCTGAGTTTGGATCCTAGACCCCACGTATAGACGCCGAGCGGAAGCAGGGGCGGCCTGCGTTTCTGGTCCTGGTAGGGCGGAGTCTGTAGAATCCCGGGGCAGAGTAAACAGGAGGAGGTGGAGGCGTCCATGGTGGTTCCTGATATTCGCCCTTGGTTCTATGCACATACACACAATTGAATAAATAATAAAAAAAGAAAAGAATCTTGAAATGCAATCTGACTATGATTAATCATTTCCATCTTTTATACTGAGATGGAATTTAAATATATGTGAGGTTTAGTGAGGCTAATTTTCCTGTTGATGTCAATATTCTAAATTTGAAATGTTTCCCAATTCTTAGTCTCACATTTCCGTTTCAACTTGAAGCATTTTATCTGTTCTCTCAACCAAGACTAACATTCATATTCATTTATTCAATCTTTCCTACCTAACCTTCTCAACATTGAGAATATCAAAGCATTATCAGCAGTATAAAACATAGACTCCAGAAGAATATTTTTTTCCTATTGAGTTTATGAAAAGATAAAAGTGTAATGAAGTAACAAAGATAATTAGAATAAAGAATTTAGTAGACATTGACTATGAATAAATAAATTCATGTAAATAAATCATATTTTAGTTTCATTTTAGGTAAATTTTAATTTTGCTAAATATAAATTAATATAAGTTACCACACCACTGCCAAAGTTACTCCAAATGTATAACATCAGATGGTAATGTAATTCTTATTGAATGTCTTCTTGACACATGCTTCAATGTTTTTTTTCCTACTAGATTTTCCAGTATTTAGTTTGGAGAGGTGGCTCAGTGATTAAAGTGTTTCATATGTAAGCAAGTCAATTGGCATTTAGATTCCCAGATCCCATGAAAAAAAAAAAAAAATTCAAGTTGGTAGGTACAATGACACTCCTACAATTACAGTCTTGGAAGCAAACCTGCTAGCCATACTATGTCTATCAAGGAGTTTTGGAGTTTTAATAGAGATCCAGTCTTTGTAGACAATATAGAAGAGAAATTAAGGATGATTACTAATTTCAATTTCATGCCTCAAATACATGAGTTATATATGAATCACACTACAGTTTAACTACATGTTAAAGAAACCAGAATAGAAACAGGGTTCCAGATGTTATACCAACATTATGAAAAGATGCGTGTACACACAGATATATTTATACTGAATACATATGAGTATGTTCACATGAACATATACACACACAGATACAGGAAAGAAATCACATGTTCCTATGAGGAGTTGAAGAAAGAAACATGTGGTATGGATTCAGAGACAGGATTGGTCATAGGTAATATAGTATCAGGCTGCATTAAAAAATTAAAAACTTTTAAATGCTATTTCACATGTTTTGCTATGGTATAGAAATGGTACTACTTACATACATAATATTTATATTATATATATATATATATATCAGACAAAATCTACACTCCCATTTTCATTGCAGAACTGTCCAGAATGACTAATAAATTGTAACAGACTGACTTTATATCAACAAATAATGAAAAAATGTGGTGGATGTACACAATGGTATACATCATCACAGTGGTAGAAATAAAGCAAGTCCAAGGAGACAAGTGCTACATAATTTCACCCACATCTAAAATATAAACAATTATATTAACCAGAAGTTGAGAGTAGAATGTTATTTTTTTCTCATACAAAAAGTGAATGCAAAGCATAATTAATCTAAAAGTTCACTGGGAATCAAGAAAGAAACCATGGGAGAAGGTGGATTGGCTTAGAAGAAGGAAGGTCAACCTCATCAAGATACATTGCAACCTTCATAAAATATCACAGTGAATTCCATTGCTATGTAAAATCAATATGATATAATGAAAACAAATATATATGTATTCATAGACATCAATAAAGGAATGAGTAATGTAACTGTGGTACATATACACAATAGTGTACTATTCAGCTACAAAGAAGGATATATTCCAGAATTTAATGGTAAGTGGAAAGAACTGGAACATATATAATATTAAGCAAACTATCAGAAACACAAAAATACAAACGTCACATTCTCTCTTATATATGAATGCTAACATTAAACTCTTGTCTGGAGTATTTGGCTTAGAATTGTCAAGTGATTAGGGAACTTGATTTATATTCTCAATATTTTACAGATACTTATATGTCTGAGATACTTGGGTTAGCTGACAAATTCTGTGGTGTGAGATTCAGAGAGAGGCTTGGTCATAGTAACGTGATTGCAGCAGAGATAACCAAGGATTTGATACTGCATATAGTTAGTTGATGAATGTTTCCAGCTATCCTGCTGTGGTTGTCAAAGCCAGAAACTGTATATTTGTTTGTGTTTTTGGATGGTGAGTGGTCTCCTTTGTATTTCTACCTTTGTGTGTTGTGTAATGCTATCTGATGTTGCAGTTTTGTTTGGGATTTTGAGAATTTTTTGCTTACTCGATGTTATGAAGTCTACTCTTATTTTAAGTATTTCTGTGAAGTAATAATGTTAAAATTTTTTAAATGAATGTTTCAACATCAAGAAAGTTTGATAATATACTATACTATAGGCATAAATATTTTTATATTGTTAAGATACAAAATTTTTACATTTCAGTCAAAACACAAGTAACGTTAAATTTTTTTGAATTCTTACTAGTCAAATAACTGTGTGAATTGTAGAAAAAAATGAGCATTTTAGCCATGAGGACACAAATTGTAAGGTGGTTCATATACAAAGAAAAGTAATACTTGGACTATGCCAAATAACCTTATCTGAGGCCAAGAGAACAGCTTTCAGCTCTCTCTGGAATGAAATATGTGAAATTTTGATGAAAGTTTTAGGAAAATAACATCATTATTGTGGGGTCAACACCTTAATCTATAAAAACGAAAAATTTAGATTAAAAAAGAGGTGTGAGAGGAGCTATAGGCTTGTATAAGTTAGGTAAACATGATATAGCAATAGATAAAGAAAGAAAAAATACAAGATATAAAAAGGATAAAGGAGAAAGACAAACTCTATATTCAACTCTAGAAATAAACTATGACCAGGGTGAAAATGTGGTAGTTATATTTGACATTGATATTAAAAACCAGAAATAGGCTTCTTGTCTTTTCTTATAAGTAAAAATCTTTTTCTCCAGGTAAATACTTCTAGCTGTAGCATTTGGCAAGAATGACATTCTGTAACAGCTAATACTAGGCAATATGATGTTTACAGATTCTGCCAGGCTTCCACAGTATACTATTGGAAAAGACACAGTGTTAGGCATCTATGCCCCCACAGCTCCATGGAGAGTTACATGTAGAGAAACTGAAGCATCCAACTGGTAGTCCAGCTAAGCTTCAAATTGACAGTCAACATCAGGCCGAGAAGCCTATTAGCCAGTATCTTGCAAAACAGTAATGTCAAATGAACCACTGCAGCTATTCTACATAGGAAAATGCTCTACCTTTGACAACCCATCAAATTATGAATATTAACAGTAAATTAAATAATAAGTAAATTAAGTGTAAAATTCACTCAATCTCTGGGGATGTTTACAATAGAGAAGCAACCAAAACAAGCGACTGAAGGGAAATATGGTAGAAATATATATTTCCACAAAACTTACATACCTCCCACCCCAAAGGAATGCATTCCTCTGAATGACTAAACTAAGGGAAAGAACCAAGTAAATATCACTTAGTTATCAGTAATTAATCTATGAAAAGGAACTCATTTGCCACAGAAAATGAATTAGGACAATGAATATGACTGTATATTTTTTCAAACTTTATTTATTTAGTGTGTGTGTGTGCATGTGTGTGTGTGTGCGTGCATGTGTGTGTGTGTGTGTGTGTGTGTGTGTGTGTGTGTGTGTGTATTAGAGGGCATTGTGTGTTCCTGTAGGGAACCAAGAGTGACTATGGGAATCATGTTGGATTGCTTCTACCTCCTTTTTACTTCACTGTGGGATTTTCCAGGATCTGCCCATAAAGGCCTGAGGTTCAGGCTGCCTCTATTTCTGCCTGGTATTTTTACATTGGACCTGGGATCCAAACCCAGGACCATCTGCATGCAATGTGAAATCTTAATCCCTGAGCCATCTCTCCAGCCCATGACTGTGTTTTTAAACAAGTAAATAATAACTGTAAAATATAAAAAGTACAGTAGATGGCCAATACCAATTATATTTAAAAAAAAACAATGGAATTGTCAAAAAAGTCACGAAACAACAAATCGTAGAAAATAAGGAATAAATTTTTAACTCAGTCTCAGTCTGAAATTCCCACTTTAAATGGTGCTGAAGAAAAAATTTCAGATCGAAGGATTCTTCAAAATTCTATAGGTATGTAAGGATTTAGTCAAGATAAATCTGATCCATTCTTAGAAGCTGATCTTCAGTCTAATCAGAAAGCTAGTGGTTTTCTCCTTAATATCCATACCACTATGACACTACTGTTCACCTGTTGTCATGGTGAATTTTATTATAACTTGCAGATCTCACAGTTTGATGAGGCCTTTCATTATTTTTCACCCCCAGTAGCTTCTACAGTATTCCTTGGTACTGTGTAAGCTATCCAGCAAAGAGGAAGCTCTTGGACCAATCTGGTTGAAGTATTTTTGTCTAAGTCCTGTAATCCATGTTTTGCATCTTCAATAATAAGGTCTTACAGTCAGTGTTTTAGAGGGAAGCAAAGAGCAATTGCAAAGATCTATAATGTTTGGGGGTCATTGAGACCACTGTGATCAGCAACTTATCAAAAATTTTCACATTCTTGCTACTTCTAGTATAGTTTTATAGTCACTGAGTTCTAAGTGGACCAGTTCAGAGCATTTTTTTGGTTTTGTTTTGCTTTGGTCTGCTTTCCTCTCTCTGTACTCCTTAAATAGAACAAGAACCAATAAAAAGGAAATAACTAGATACTAAGGAAGAGCATACTATAAGCCTATAGGTATGAAGACAGTACACCAAACTTCTCTGTAAATACCTGTGATTACACCTATAGATTGAAAAAGCATTCAGCACTCAACCTAGATGTCTTCTTCTTCAACAGAAGTATAGGATATCAACACCATGACAGAAAGCAGCCTAGGGCATAGAAGAGCAGTAAAGTGAACAATAATGGCCAATCAAAATGCAGAGTACCTGCGCCCCTGCAAACCTCACCTAGAAACAGGCCAAACAAATCTTTCCTCTTACTAATGTTCTGAGAACCTTGCAGAAGAAGGGGCAGTAAGACAATAAGAGTCTAAAGATGGGAAGGTCCACTGCTGGACAGCACATTCCTCTAAAAGTAGAGCTGCATTCAGAAATTCACTGCAATGAGACTTGTCCTTAATAGAACTGCATAATGGCTGACATACCAACATATCCTTATAGAATAGCTAGGATCTCAGGAGAGATAATTACATGCAGTGGAAACCTTGGGGACTAAGTCTATACATGTGAAAGGGAATGCCTTATCAGTGGAGGAGGATCTAGAACAGACCACTTGGTCTGACACAGAGACCTGAATTTCTACTAGAGTTGACAATCTTGGTAGATCCTAGGACCCACAGAAGTGGACAGACAGGAAGGTGGGAGGAAGGGGGATGAATGGAAGAAAGAAAGGAGGGAAGGGGAGAAGAACAGGAGGGAGGAAAGGAGAAAGGCAGGGATAAGTAGTCAATATGTTACTAAAACTGGAAAAAAATGAAAATAAAATCAATCTGATCAATTTGGTGACCATTGTAACATGATCTTGCAGCAAAAAAAGAAATTAAGTTCATTCTCTAATTCTGCATGAATAGGGAAGAGCATACTGTGAACTTATAACCAAGAAGAAGAATGTGGGAGACTAGAATTGGAAAAAGAAAAACCATCAGACAAAGGAAGATCCTGGGTGAAAACAATCCAACAGCATTATTATTGGGAAAAGTCTAGATTTACCAAATGCTGAGAGGAAATTGTTGGAATATTAGCAAGTTAATGAAATACAAAACAGGATCTGATATCAAGGGTTTGGGATACTCAAAAAACTTTCTCAGAAGAATCATTTGCTAAAACTGAATTAATAAGGAAGTACATAAAATAAGCTAAATGAAAGTATTATAAGTCTTAAAGTTTACCTAAACAAATAATTGCTGTCCAAAGATGCTCCTGTTAAGCATAAAAAATATGATCTATTTTTGATGTAGACAATAACATGGCCACTTTGATGATTTGTTTGTTTATAATCATTATAACATTAAGAGCAAGTACAGCACTACACAATTTGTATTTCTAAGAAGATATGTCATTAAGTCACACTGATTCAAGTTAATAGGCTTTTCCATATCATAAAAACTAGTTTTTATATTACTGAAAACTTTGATTTCTGTCTCCATATTAGGTGATAGTCTTTTCAATCAATAACAAGGGGTAAAAAAGAGTCAAATTAACTGCTTAGAACCAAATTACAGAATATGGCAATTACAAATATTTAATCCACTTTACATATCTTGAGAATATTAATCAAGATATGAATATAGCATCACCTACTCCATTTATGTATCATATTTAAAAGTAGACTTAAGTGCATAATAACTTATGGTAACATTGTAGTTTCAATAAATATAAATTATTATATAAAGTAATACTATAGTTTTAACAAATAGGGGCTGGAGAGGTGGCTCAGGGGTTAAGCCTCTGCCTTGCAGGCGGAAGGTCCTGAGTTCGGATCCTAGACCCCACGTATGGACGCCAGGCGGTCCTGGTAGGGTGGAGCCTGTGAATCCCGGTACAGAGTAAACAAGAAGGAGGTGGAGGCAGTCCATGGTGGTTCCCGAATTCGCCCATGGTTCTACACACACACACACACACACACACACACACACACACGCACATGCCGCGCACGTGCAATTAAATAAAAAAAAAAAACTGGTTCTTTGAAAAAATTAATAAGATTGATACACCCCTAGCTAAATAAACCAAAAGCAAGAGAGAGAAAACCCATATTAACAAAATTAGAAATGAACATGGAGTTATCACTACGGATACCCAAGAAATCCAGAGAATTGTAACATCATATTTCAAAAACTTGTACTCTGTGAAGTTTGACAACACAAAAGAGATGGATGAATTTCTAAGTAAACACAACCTACCTAAATTGAATCAGGAAGTTGTGAATTATTTAAATAGTCCTATAACATACAAGGAAATTGAAGAGGTAATCTCGAATCTTCCAACCAAAAAATGTCCTGGGCCAGATGGATTCAGCACAGAATTCTACCAGACATTTAAGGAGTTAATAACACCAATACTCCTTAAACTGTTCCATCAAATAGCAAAGGAAGGAACACTACCAAATTCCTTCTATGAAGCTAATATCATCTTAATCCCAAAACCTAATAAAGATTCACTTAAAAAAGAAAACTATAGGCTGATCTCTCTGATGAGCACAGATGCAAAGATTCTCAACAAAGTCTTAGCAAATCAGATTCAAAAACACATTAAAAAGATCATTCACGGGGACCAAGTAGGTTTCATCCCCGGCACACAAGGTTGGTTCAACATACGCAAATCAATAAATGTAATTCATCATGTAAACCAGTCCAAAGTCCAAGACCACATGATACTCTCGATAGATGCAGAAAAAGACTTTGACAAAATCCAACAGGCTTTTATGATCAAAATGCTAGAGACTGTAGGAATGAAAGGAACCTTTATCAATATAATAAAAGCTGTCTACAACAAGCCCAACAGCAAGGATTATGCTCAATGGGGAAAAATTGGAAGCATTCCCACTTCGATCAGGAACTACGCAAGGCTGTCCACTTTCACCACTTCTATTCAATATTGTACTTGAAGTCTTAGCTGAAGCCATAAGACAAGAAAGGGACATAAGAGGGATTCAAATCGGCAAGGAAGAAGTCAAGCTATCCCTATTTGCAGATGACATGATCTTATACATGAGTGATCCCAAAAACTCCACCAGGAAGCTCCTGGAACTAATTGAGAAGTTCAGCAGGGTGGCAGGATACAAAATAAATGTGCAAAAATCAGAGGCCTTCCTATATGCCCAGAATGAAAGAAGTGAAAATGGCTTGAGAGAAAAAATCCCATTTACTATAGCCCTAAAAAAATGAAATACCTTGGTAAACCTAACCAAGGAGGTAAAAGACCTTTACAATGAAAACTTTAAAACCCTAAAGAAAGAAATAGCAGAAGACACCAGAAGGTGGAAAGACCTCCAATGTTCCTGGATTGGTAGAATCAACATCGTAAAAATGACCATCCTACCAAAGGCAATATACAAATTCAATGCTATACCAATTAAAATCCCAAAGCAATTCTTTAAAGAAGTTGACCAAATAATCTCAAAATTCACATGGCGGCACAAAAGACCCAGGATAGCAAAGACTATCCTGAGTAACAAAAACACTGCTGGAGGTATTACCATACCAAACCTTAGTCTATACTACAAATCCATAGTTATAAAAAGAGCCTGGTACTGGCTCCAAAATAGATACACAGATCAATGGATAAGGATTGAAGACCCAGATATAAGCCCACAAAGTTACAGCCATTTGGTCTTTGACAAAGGGGCCCAAAGAATCCAATGGAAAAAGAACAGCATCTTCAACAAATGGTGCTGGCAAAACTGGATCTCCACATGCAGAAGATTAAAGCTGGACCCGTACTTGTCACCATGTACAAGACTTAACTCCAAATGGATCAAGGACCTTGATATCAGGCCAGAGACTTTAAAAACCATAGTTGAAAGGATAGGGAACTCCCTCGAGCTGATTGGGCTAGGCCAACACTTCCTAAACAGACATCCAATGGCACAGTCACTGCTACCAACTCTCAACAGTTGGGATCTTGTGAAATTAAAGAGCTTCTGTTCAGAAAAGGAGATTGTCACATGAGCTCAAAGGCAACCCACAGAATGGGAGAAAATCTTCACTAACCACATATCTGACAGAGCTCTACTGTCCAGAGTGCACAAAGAACTTAGAAAACTGAACTCCAAGGAAAACAATGGCCCAATTTAAAAATGGGCCCTGGAACTTAAAAGAAACATTACCAGGGATGAAATTCAAATGTTTAACAAATATCTTAAAAAATGCTCCACTGCCTTAGCCATCAGGGAAATGCAAATCAAAACTTCCCTGAGATATCATCTCACCCCGGTCAGGATGGCAAAAATCCACAATACAAACAACAACAAATGTTGGAGAGGATGTGGAGAGAGGGGAACTCTCCTACATTGCTGGTGGGAATGCAGGCTCATACAGCCACTCTGGCGAGCTGTCTGGAGATTCTTAAAGAAATTAAAGATTGAAATGCCATATGACCCTGCTGTCCCACTTTTGGGAATAACCCCCCATGCAGCAGAGGTTCGCCTCGTTAGCACAAGCTCGACCATGTTCATAGCAGCACTGTTTACAATAGCAAAGTCATGGAATCAACCTAAATGTCCAACAGTTGACGAGTGGATAAGGAAACAGTGGTACATCTATACAATGAAGTACTACTCAGCCATCAAAAATGATGAATTATTGGAATTTGCCGGGAAATGGATGTCATTAGAAAGAATTATAAGTGAAGTATCCTAAATACAGAAAATTAAGCGCCGTATGTACTCCCTAATAGGTGGCTCCTAGTACCAAACTCACCCAGCCCACATTGAGACACTCAAAAGTAAACCTATGTAACACAGTAATTCCAAGGATTATGAACAAGAGAGATGTGGTAGGAGGGCCACACCAGAAACAAGGAGAGAGGGGACCATGTTACAGCAGAGAAAGTAGGCTTCCATCAAGGTCTGCAAGTAAGTAATGAGAAACTTGGTTAAGTTCACAGACGTTCTTTCCTGATCTCACCAGAAGGGGAGGGCATATAGTCTGGCAGATAAAAAGTAACCATTTTACAAATGGGTGATTGACCCCTGCCTCACTGAGGTTTCCTACTTTTATTACATCTACCATTGAATGTGCTATTATAACAAGACTCCAGTTTAACAGCTTTTTGTCTCTGGCCAGGGGGTGACATACAGTGCCCAGCAGAATGGAGTGAAGGGCATTGCAGGTGCAGCAAAACTGCAAAAGAAAATCAACAAACCACAATCCAGAACTTCAGAGACTCTATATCCATCACATAGAACTAGGCCAGCCTAATCTCTCCCCATCCTGGAGCTCAGGGACATTTGCAAGGGGGCGGTAAGATTGTAAGAGCAAAAGGATGGGAGGAACAACGATTTGCAAGATTCTCAACAATAGTTGGGGCCAAAGCAATCATAATGGGACTTTGCATGCCCTGTACAATGTCCAGCGCACTGTTGCCCTCATAAAGTCTAGCATCTGTTAAGGGCACCGAGATCCCTGGAGGCAAGGGATTGACAGCCATAGTAGTGCTCCTATGCTTAAGGGGAACAAGAGAAAGGGCTTATGGAAATGCCACTGGGTCCTTATATGTCATCGGAGAGGAGGACCCAGTGGAGAGTTAGGCGTACACAATAAAGGACTCTCTGGGAATTGGGGGGGGAGGCACTGGGGGATGGGAAGGGAGAGGAGGGGGAGGAAGGGGTTCGGGGGGAGGAGGGGGGAGGGAGGGTAACTGGTAAAAAAATTTAAAATGTATAATTACATTTTTAATAAAAAAAGAAAAAAAATTCTGTGAAGGCACAGTTATTTTCACAGTATATATCATGTTCACAGTATATGTTCTGTTATACCCATATTTTCACAGATATTTTGTGGACCAAGTTTCACCAAAGCAAGTGAAATGAAGATCTACTGCAAATAAGACAATTTTTCAATGCATAGTTTATCATATTTCTATGAAATGGAAAACAATTTAATAGCTATGATAATTATTTGGCTAATGGCAATTTTTTAAACATAGAACAGTGATTCATATTAAATCTAAGTGGGGGAAATGGTTTTTGAGCTCATGTGTGTGCTAACTAAACTGAACCTGTTTGCATGAGTAATGGTCAACAAAATTTGAAAGCCACTGTATCTGAGTGAAATGGATTGAGTATTATGTTCTGCATGCTATTGAATCACATTATTGTGTCCAAGCCAAAAGACAGCTAAATAGTATTCAGTTGATCTGCCCAAGTTTGTTCATAGAGAAGAGTACTGTGGCCACTTATTCTTAAGCATAATTTAATATAGTCATCCTGTTTATACAACTCAAATATGTAAAAAGGTTTTTTATTCTTCCCTGATTTCAAATTGAGTCACAGCTTCAGTCCAAGATAGTTTTAGAGTAGTTATAAAGCTCTTATAAGGGCAATCATGCTTCAGATTGTTTCCTTACCTAAAGGGTTGATTTCAGCTGCTAGGAAATCTCCAGGACCCATTAGGAAAGCAGAGACAATCAAGTAATCTCAACCACTAGAAAGTATACTTGATTCTTTTCTTAGAAAGGCACAGAATTACAGAGGGAAAAGTGTTTATATGTGTTTTCAAAACTCAGATAAAGAAAGGGTGGACAAATCTAAAAATGCTAATATAAGAAGAAGATGGCTTTATATATGGATGAAAGTGCTAAAGAGAAAATCCATTATTAAATAAAAATGAAAATACATATAGTACATAAAATTAATGTAGAAAAAGGAACAGAAGTGATAAATTGGTATAAAGTTGTTATTTACATTGATAAATAGACATATTACAATATAGATCAAATAAAATAAAGAGTTAAGATTCAAAGAACCTTCAGTTGAACTGTTTCTTGTGCAGGTGGTTAAGATGGAGAGAGTTGATTCAATATTTTGGCAGGGTGACATATCAGAAGATGCAGCAGGTGGCCTACACATTGCTGATGAATTCATGACCAAAGAGCTTAAGGACTAACAAGAGGTTTTATTCTGGCTTACATTTTTTCTGGTTGAATTTATTAGTCCAGTTTGACACAAGAGCCCATGCCAACCCGAGGGGTGAAAGGAACAAGCTATGCTATGCCCACATGACTGCTGAGAGTTAAGCAAACCACACCTGCCAGACAACAAAGCCACTCCCTGAATCAGCCCCTTTCATTTTATCCTTGCACCAAGGAAGAGTCCCACCCAACATGGTTTAGTTCTTTCCTTATCAGTTACATAATCTGCAGGCTTGCTTATGATTTGACTCAAGTGTTGATTCTTTTTAAATAGGTTCAGAGCATAAGTCTTCAGTTGTCAAATTGACACCTGTAACTATCACACTCTACCCCTTGTCAACTTGTCACCAAACACATTGAAACACTTTGAAACTAGAACTTTTCAACCCTTGTCTTCAGAGATGATATATTATCTTATTATATAAAATTCATTATTTCATGAGTTCTCAAAGTTCAAAATAATTATTATATCCTGTAGTTCAATGTCCATGTTATGTTGATCATTAAATCATCATGCTGTCTCTAAGATTCTGCATGTGTCCATCCTCCCATTCTTACAGCTCATAGTTAAACAAGCAGTTTTCCCTGAGAAACTTCCAATCTATACTTGAAGCTTTACTTGACACATACATCATGCTTCTGATTACATCAACATTCTGGATTTATCACTACAGCTATTAAGTGTCACCATCCCTTGTAGGAAGTACTAACCTCTCACTTGTGACAAACAGCAGCTGCTTTCCATGAACCCCTCAATCTTGCATCAAAATCAGTACCGCATGAATGATGCTGCCAAATTCTGAAGCAAGTAAGAGACTAATCTGGGCAGACTTGTTTATAAGAAAGCCTTATCTGGAGCAGTTTCTTATTCTTCCAAAGCTCTGGTTGCCTAGAAAATGTCTTATCAAGGTCAGTATGCATAAATAGATACACCTGTGCTTCCAGTGAGCCAGATTGCAAGTCTGGTTTTCAAAACAATAAAAGTCAAGTCTTAGGGCAGAGTATTAGAAAATGACTCATAAATGGCTAAAAAAAAGTGAAATTTTTCTTAGAAAAAAAAGAAAAGATAGGACCCCACTCTGCATTTGGCAGCCAGAAAGATTAGAAAAAACCATCAGCACAAAAGAAAAGATGATAATGATATGTAGGGACTTGGAGGTTATCTTTGTACATAGGATCAACTTTACTTAGGACTAGTTAAGAATAGTATTATGAAATTATTCAATTTCATCAAAATGTATAAGAATTTAGGCTGTCCAGATAGGTGATCCTAAAATACAAATTTCCTACAAAATCCAAAGATAATAACAGGATGTGTACCATTCTAACAAGTGGGTCTTGAATCCAATCAGAAAGCTGTTGGTTGTCTCCTTGATATTCATGCCTGTTAGAAAAAGAACCTAAAGAAAGGGAATGAAGGTAGGTAGGAAGACTACAACAAACTGCTTTGTAGGTGGCTATTATTATTTCCATAGAATGGGAACTCACACTGGAAGAGTGAAGGGAAATGCGCATATCAGTAGGATTGTCCTGAATAGAGGTGACTTGATATACCACGGAGGCCTGGACCCCCATAGAGTAGATAAGCCAACGTGAACCCTGGGGGTCATAGAAACATAAAGGCAAAGGGTGGAAGGCAATAGTGAAAGGAAGAAAGTAGATGGAAGGGAAGGGGGAGACAGGGAAGCTAGGATGAACACTCAATATGATTGTAAAAGTAGGAAAAAAAGAGAAAATTTAATACCTACACCATTGTCCTTGTGGCATTTTGTTTATTTGCTTGCTTATTTTTTTTAATTAAGATTTAGGATTGAAGAGTGGAGGCTACAAACTTATTTCTGAATCTGTTCAAGTGGTCAACTACTGGACTATGAACTGATTGAAACTTATTCAAGAGAATATTTTTCTACAATACAACGGATGGAGGAAAAGATCTCATTTTTTTCCTTTTGACTTTGAATAATCATAAGTAAACATAATTCAGTATTATATGCTACATTCGGAAATAAAAGATAATTTTCAAATCTTCAACACCCAGAAAATCTATTTGCTGCCATCTTTGAAAATAAACGAGTACCATAATCATTAAATATACTATGTGCTGACTAATATAAAATTTTCCTTTAGCTCATGAACATTTAACTTAACCAACATAGTATCTGTTTATCTGATTTGCAACCATTTGGAATGTCAGGTAGACTTTTTAAAAGTAAATATAATTCATCAATTGAATCAGATGTCTAATACCTGATATTAAAAATGTCATTTACTTAATTTCCTACAGCATGCTGAGATCACTAAGAGATCGACTAAAAAGGGTGTGAAGTTGGAAGAAATTTGTCTCCATGTAGGCAAACTAAAGAGCTTGAAGCTTGATTTGATTATGGAAAACATTTTTCTGGACTTTCATCATGCTTTTGTTTTCTTGTTTATTTACTAATTTATATTTTTAAAATTTTATGCATTCTATTTAGTTAAGTGAATGAACAAATTTTAAATATAACTCACATTTTCTAAAACCAGTCAGTTTAGTAAAAATCATCTTCCCTTCATAGGCAAATATGGGCCACAAATATGAAACATGACCTACTACACTGGATAGCTATTTAAGCATGTTCCGAAGTGACTGATTGAGAAAAATAAAAGTTCTGTTTTCATTTTGTTGTGCTTTTTTTTTAGAAAGTTGTTTGCTATGTGCTACTTGAGCATTTATAAAAAATTAATCATTAGGAACAAGTGGCCTGATTATAACTAAAATGATTGCATTGTATATTCTCACTGCTTAATCACCCCTTTTGTAGCTTTCCTGATTTTTGACTCTTTATTTATTATTATTTAATTATTGTTCTCACATTGTCTGTTTTTAGCTAATACATTTTCACATCAAGCTCAGGTTACCCTTTAACGCTTTTGCTTTTGCCTCAGTAAGTTGCAACCTTTCCCATTTTATACCAATGTGATATATTGATAACACCTAGTTTTCTGCATTTTTCCACTTCTTTGGATATCTTGATTGTCACCTAGTCTCAAGTGTGAAATGTGCTTGGTTAAAATAATTACTGCTAATACTAGTTCTGCTTCAGAAATTACTCTTCCTTGGAATCTAACTAATAACCAAATGGTCTTTCTTTTTCTTTCTTTCTTTCTTTCTTTCTTTCTTTCTTTCTTTCTTTCTTTCTTTCTTTCTTTCTTTCTCTCTCTCTCTCTCTCTCTTTCTTTCTCTTTCTCTCTTCCTCTCTCTCTCTTTCTTTTTTTCCTATCTTTGTCATTCTCCTCCTAGATTTCTCACACATCATTTTAGAATTTTCTGATCTTAAATTGGGGAAAATCTCCTATCCTAGCCTCTGATAATGTTGGGATTACAATATCTGGAATTATTTTTTTCTTTTCATGATGGTGCAATGGAAGTTGAATGATTTGTCTCACTTGACAAAATTGTTCTGGTATACAAAGTCAGTTAGTGATCAGAAGATGGGTATTTGGAAGGGAGGCTGCATTTTCATAGTAGAGGGTAGAGGGTTTCTTTAGTTGTGAGAACATTATAATGAAATACTTTTCTCATTCCCAAGTGGACTATTAACCATGTGCAATGATTTTATTAATTATTTAGTTTTCATTTTTTATTATAGTGGAATATGTAAGGAGATTGGAAATAAATTCCATACTTTGAGAAGTATTGTTAAAAGGAATATTTTGTCTCCTAAAATAGTCATGTTTAATGTGATGTTTTGAAATATCTGTGCAGTAAATCACATGCTTATGTGAGTCATATATATATATAGTGAACTGAAGGAAGTTGATCATCAGGTCTGTGTTCTACCCTCACCCGCCAAAAAAGGAGAGAAAAAGGAAGGATAAAAATAAGATAGATACAGTGAGTAAAGACCTTAATAAGATTCTGTTACATTTAAACGCATACATACTTTTGATATACATAGCATATTCCCGAGTGATTTAAGATTAAAATTTTGGGCACAGGTCTGATGCTAAATTTCCTTCAATTCTGTTGCATTTTCTGAAAGTTTAGACAACTTCCAACACAGAGACACTCATCAACATATGATTTACTACACAGACTGAAAGACTGTTGGCTGTCATGATTTGAATGTAAAATTTCTCCCACAGACTCTTGTACTTGAATACTTGATTACAACTGGTATTTCTGTTTAGGAAGTGTACAGCACTTTTAGCAGCCAGATTCTTCATTCTGGACATATGTCACCAGGAGAAGGTTTTGATGATTGATTACCTTGTCCCATTTCCTGTATGTCTTTGCTTCCTGAGTAAAGCTGTGAGGTAACAGATAGCCTCCTGTTCTTAGGATGCCTTTTTCTGCCACTGTGTATTTACTGGTATGATGGACTCTGTCCCCAATGAAATCATTAGCCAGATAATTAACCCTTTCTCCTTTAAATTAGATTTTCATCAAAATACACATAATGAAACAATGACAATTATTACACACTGTAATTTATAGGGCCAGTAAAAGGGAGCGAGCAATAGAGGATACAAAGTGATAGGATTTTTCTCTACTAAAAGGTAACAAATTAAGCACATAAATATTTCCTTCAAAATGTATGATTTGTCCTACATATAATTTTTATTCAGACTTTGAGCTTTAAGGAATAAAATTTTCTATAATATCCTGTAGCATGAAATTATTATCAATCATTTTAGTATAGTGCTCATTTACAAAAATTGAATAGGTATAAAACACACTTTGAATGTTTGTAAGTAGAATAAAGCATTTGATGTTTTATGCTTTGCTTGAATAGCAATAAATAAATCCATTTAAGATTGTAGTTTTTGTTAGAATAACTAAAACCTTTAAATTAGACTATGATTTGCATTAATAAGACTTTCTCACAGAAAACAGCTCCAGAAAGCAATTTAACTTGCTTTGCTTCAACTAAAGAAACATTATCCAATGCTAATTTTATTTTTTTATTTTATTAAAGGGAGAAAAAGACATTGTTTGGCTTATGATATCAGAGGGATAGATACAGTTTGTAAGGGCAAAAACTGTATGGTAAACAGCAGAAGTTGGAGACCATCCATCATTAAGTCGCATCCATTATTAAGGCTGAGAAGCTAGTTGCAAACTGCTGGAACCTTCCCAAAGACCAACAACTAAGCATTCAAACTGTGGGGGACATCTTATATGCAAATCATGACATCTCAACCCCTGACTCCCACAGGCTTGTGACCACCACATGATGCAAGCCACACTTGGCTGAAATTTAGAAGACTCCTTAGATTACAACTGTAGCCCCAACAGAGCCCAAAAGTCCAAAGATCAAAGCCTCAAAAAACACCTTACATGTTTCCAATATACAATGTTATAAAATAAAGATTTCCAATCAAAAAGGGAGGAAAGGGAACATATTCGATTAAAATCAATCTGTAACACTGAAAACCAGTAGGACAAATTCCAAACCCTGTGGCTCCAAGTCCAGCATATAAGTCTCTGGTGAAATCACCTCTATTCTGAAGTTGCTTCTACCCGTTGAGTGAAATTACCTACAGAACATGTCACTGTGTTGGGCTGGCTCCTCCTACTGTATACAACTCCCTTTGGCAGAAGTCCCATGTCGATGCTGATATTTCTACTATGGATTTAACTCCATAGCATGAAAAGCCCTTTCTAGACCTTTTTCCAATCCTGACATACACTGCCTAGCTTCACCTACTCTATGAATGGTTAGAGGAGGAATCCAAACCCTTCTTACTCTTTTTTTATTTATATAACTTGTATTTATCTATTTATTTATTTATTCATTTGTTTATTTATTTGTTTGTTTGTTTGTTTGTTTGTTTGTTTGTTTGTTTATTCCATTCATACAAAGGTAATAGGTACCCTGGTCCCTTCCCTCCCTCTACCCTTCCTGATCTCTATCCCCCCTTTCCTTCTTCCTTTCCCCCCTGCTCTCTTTCTCCCAGTGCCCTTTCCCCCCACACCTGGAGCATCTTTTAATGTGTATGTCAAACTTTCCTCTGGGTCCTCCTCTCTGATGAGATGTAAGGACTCAGTGGCATTTCCTAGAACTCTTTCTTGTGTTCCCCTTAAGTATGGAATACTATTGTGGCTGTTAATCCCTTCCTTCTAAAGATCCTAGTGCCTTTAGTCCATGCTAGACTTTGAGGGGTCAATGAATTATTGGTCATTGCGCAGATCATGCAAAGTCCTATTATAATTGCTTCGGCCTTAACTTGTGTGGAGTATCTTGCATATCATGACTCCTCCCACGCTTGTGCTCTTACAATCTTACCACCCCTTCTTCCACAAATTTCCCTGAGCTTCAGGATAGGGAGAGTTTAGGCAGGCCTGATACCAGGTGGTTGATATAGAGTCTCTGATGTTCTGAATTATGGTTTGTTGGTTTTTTTTCAGTTGTGCTGCTCCTGCAATGCCCTTGGCTCCATCCTGATGGATATTGGATATCACCTCCTGGCCAGAGATAAAAGGCTGTTAAAATAGAGTCTTATTGTAAGAGTAGATTCAAAGGTGGATGAAATAAGGGTAGGAGACTGGGGTAAGGCGGCGGGGAGGTCAGTCTCCTCTTGACTCTTTAATGCTTTTAAAACCAGGATCACATGGACAACTTTTCTAAGCTCTGCTATAACCTCTAGGTGGGACTGTCCTCCTTTAATCATACCTAGTCAGCTTCACTGCGCTAACTCAGAGAATAATCCCCCTTGGGTCTTTGCTTTAGAAGAGCAACAAGCAATTCTTTTGGAGCAGTGACTTTCAGTTCTTTGCTTCTAAAAGAAATTGTAGTATAGGTGGTGAACCTTCTATGAGAATTTTTTCTTCAGGATGTAGTCTCTTCTATTACCCCAATAAAGAAGAGACTTCGGTTCACTTATAGTGTTAATCTCTTTAAAATTTTCCTCATTAAACTTCATAGTTTTCATTTATTTCTGCCTGAGTCCTTGTCAAGCACACTAAAAAGTAGCCACGCCACACTGTCAAGACTGTATTGCCGGGCTGGAGAGGTGGCTCAGGGGTTAAGCCTCCGCCTTGGAGGCGGAAGGTCCCGAGTTCGGATCCCAGATCCCACGTATAGACGCCAGACGGAAGCGGGGGCGGCCTGCGCTTCTGGTCCTGGTAGGGCGGAGCCTGTGAATCCCGGGGCAGAAGGAGGTGGAGGCGTCCATGGTGGTTCGCGAATTCGTCCGTGGTTCTACACATACACAGACACACACGTACACACACACACAGACACGCGCGCACATACACACAGTTGAATAAATAATAATAATAATAAAAAAAAAATTTAAAAAAAAAAAGACTGTATTGCCTTGAAATCTCTTCTTAATTCAACTTCACACAAGCTTTCTGGATGAGAGCAAAACTTGATTAAACTCTCTGCTAATTCATTACTCCATTTGGTACTTGTCCACACCTCAATACAGTCTCCTTTCCCCCTCTGGACCATTACAATCTGTGTTTCCACTGTCTTTATTATAGCATTTCTCTCTTCCAAGTTCTTATTAGAATAATTATTTATGCCCCGTGTCCAAGTCACAAAGGCTCTCCTAGTCCAAAATTCCAAATGTCTTCCAAGAAACGTTTCCCACATCAGCTACATCACAGCAACCAACATATTTCATTACAGCTTCACAGCAATACTATACTTTTTGTACAGAAGCCTCAGTCTCATAGCAATACCCCACTTCTGGATAACGTTTTCTATCCCAGTTACTCTTCTTTGCTGCTCTCAACAATCTTCAAATTCAAGAAACTTAATGGGGAAAAGAAAGATTTATTTGGCATACAGTTTCAAAGGGGTGATACAGTCCATTATGGTAGAAAAGGTATGGTAGTCATCAGAAATTAGATTGACGAAGTAATGTTCATCATGGAGGCTGAGAAATAATGCTTATTCTTAATATTAAACTTAATACTTTTTGAGAGATTAAACCCAGTTCTAAGCCACAATCCAAAGTTAATAGTAAAATGTTATGCTACCATGAAGCTGATGAATTTAACATGAATTACAATTTGAAAAAACAAATTTCAAGTTATAGATTATGAACTTTTGTAAAAAAAAAGAAATGTATTTATGTGTAATGCCAAGGTAATTAAAGAAAAGGAAAATATTAAATTTTGTTGCTGTTCTTCATATCTTAGCAAACACTAATTTCAATATGTGTACAAAATTGCATAAATGAAATACCTGTCAGCAATTTTCCCCACATCCTCCATTAGTAGTCTACTGTAGCACTCATTAAAGTTTACTATAATGTGATGCTATAATTATTTATTCTTTCATTTATTTAATTTCAGAGTATTTAAAGAGACATATTGCAATCATTATTATTGTGCTTCCTGTTAAGTTCCTTCATAGTTTTCCTGTTAAGAGCTTAATAGTTACATTTAGTTTTAGACATCCATCCAACACATAAAAATTTTTCTAAGTTTCACTTATTATAAAGAAATGACTGAGAAGATCTGCATTTACATGTAATTTAATATATTTCATAATTTAATTTTGATATAGTTTTTTGTATTTTTAAATTTTAATATCCATGTAAACATATAGCTAGTGCATTTATATTGGTCTTAATAATATTGCAGTGTTGTACCTTAAGCAGTAATGAAATTTTTTGTCAGTTTTTTTCTTTTTTAAATTATTTATGCTTTATTTCTTTAAATTTATTTATTTGATTATATTTACTAGAGGGAGAGAGGAAGAGAGAAGAAAAGGAGAGCTAAAAAAGAGAGAAGGAAAGATAAAGAAGGAAAGAGAGAGAAAGAGAGAGAGATCATACACATGAATACCATAAGTTTCATGGTCACCCACATATAGGCCAGAGGACATATTTCTACAAGTCAGGCTCTTTCTACTTCATGGACTTCCACATATGAAGATCTTTTCTTGCTGCTCAGCTATTCTGATGGCTCCTCCATACATTCTAAAAACATGAATATTTGGAAAAAATAATTATTGCAAGCAACCAACAACAAACTTATGTGGGAATTATTCAGCTTCATAATTAATATGATAATAAGCATCAACTTTTCACAGATGCTCTTCAGGCTGAAAGATGATGTCATTTCCAGGTTACCTAGATTTTTTAAAAAAAGGATTTTCATCTATATCCATTGCTTTCTGCATCTATTTTAAATGATTTTGTTCTTTTTCTGTATATATTTTTCTTAACCGACATTAAGTGCAATAAAAATGTGTTCTTGCATACATTTTTGTAAATGTATCCTGCACGGTAATCATATTTACTCTAGTTATGCTGTCTTTTCCCTCCCCTCACTCTGTTATTCACTTGTTCATCTTTCCAAATTACCCCTCTTCTTCTTCTACACCATCATTTTTAAATCTACTCTTATGAGAGAAAGCTTGTGCTATTTGAATTACGAAATTACTTTGAATTCCTGGCAAAAGTAGAATCTACTTTGGATATTATAGTATTTAATTTAATTTTAAAAATAATTGATTTATATATAGTTTATAATACATGACAAATAATACAAATTTATAGGCTACAATGTGAGAGTTCCATATATGTATATATGTGAAATGATAAAATTGATTTAATTAGTTTATCTGTCACTTCAATGTCATTTTCAATGGAACATTTGAATTTGTATCTAGCTTTTTTAGAAGACAAGTTTTATGGATTTTGACAAAGGCCTGATTTATGGAAGTAGAGAAGCTGATGGAGTCTGAAATCCATAGCTAGAGGCTGGTTAGTGGTTCAAAGTGAATTGACATGGAAAGTCTGAATTCTCATATTATGTTACACTGCTGGATCAATAACATCTTGATAAAGTTTCAAAACCACAGAACTTATGCTCATGAGTGATGTTCCAATGAAGTTTAAGTACAATGTTTCAGTCTTACACCCATATCAGATTCATTATGCACTCTAAAATCTCATTGAAGAATTAATTTATATTACTCTTTAAAATTTACTTTATGAAATTTACCAAACATAACTAATTCTTGTAAATTTCCAAACCCAGCTAGAAATTATGCTGTTTCTTGCTATTAAGTATTTAGATATTAAAAGAATTCCAGTTGCCTTGTAACACCCTAAGAAATTTTTATGCAATGTAGAAAAGATTAAATGAACTAAATAAACAGTGTAATACACTCTAGTTTTGTTCTATTTTGCTATAGATTTAGTAAGCCATGAGGTTTGTTCTCTTATTAATATTAATTTGAAATTTCATTACTTAATTAACTTCAAAGGACTAAACCAGGGGTATTATTTTATTTATATGTTTTTCTTAGACATGGGTTTAAGGATGTTGTGAAATTATTTATTAAAAGTAATTAGCAGCTTCCATATGTGGGCTAAAATGTAAAGTACCTCTTACCATTTCTGTCTTTAGAAAGTATGCTCTCAGTTTAGTTTCATATTCAAATATTACTAAAATATGTAATATTTTTAAATACTTGAGTATAATATGTCTCACTTGCCAAAAAACAAGTGGCTTGAAAAGGATTTTTTTCAATTCTGTTGTAGTTCAACAGTAGCAAACGTTTCTGCTCAATTCTACTACTTAGTATAAATTTGCAATTTCAACCTAGTATTTACTAATCATCCACCACCCTGACGTATAATTTATAAAAATAATTTGAATTTCTAAATCACTTCAAAACCTAATAGAACTCAAATGCTTTTACAGCTGAAACCACTTAATAGGGCCTTGATCATAAAGACAATCTAGTTAAATTAGGCACTTTCTGTGAACAAATTTTATCTTGGCCACTTGATATAAGTCAGAATAATAATAATGGCTAGCAGGTGTCACATGATTCTGGGACATTTCTTCATTAATCATTTGCCCAAGCTGTTGGGATTTCCTGCTTCAATGTCACTAATTTGAGAAATTACATAACAATGCTTTAATTGTGACTCAAAAAGGAGAAGGCAATCACCTGTGATTCATCAACTTCACTGTAAGGTAATGAGATAAGTGCAGAATCCTATTTAAAATATATATTCCGTTATACTATTTCCCAGACTCTTTTATTAGGCCAAGGTTGCTTTTCCTTCAATGTATAAACTAATAAAATTAAGTTACAATGCATATTAGTTATTTGGAAGGAACGCTTTTCACACTGTATGTGATGCTTTTTACGTCTAGGAACTTTCAAACAAAATATGCCAAAGCTACAATATTCTTAATTCCAGAAAGAAACCTATATGTTAGAAACTACATATTACAGTGTTTCTGCACATCGTTGAAATTTCTTTATATATTCACTAATTTCACTTAGTGTCTTCTACATATTCTATTCAAGAACAAAGAACAAATTTCACTTAAAGGTCAAAGTGAAAAAATAAAAACTTTTTATTACACTATCTATGTTCAGCAAAGAAACTCCAAGCCACACTTGTCATGAATCTTTGCACTGTTATAAGAAGATGATATCTCTAGGAGAAAAATGAGCATTGTTTTCCTGTACTTGAATCAGTAATCAAGTGGTGGAGATCATTGTTTGTGTCTTCTGGTAATCCTTCTTGAAATCTTTTGTTTTATGCATCTCATGTCTTCTCTTAAATTCTAGGTTAATAAAAATGGAACCTTCCAGAAAAATTTACTCATCATATCAGTACCCGCAGTAGGAAGATTCCAGCATTATCTTACACTTTTTGATGTTTTAGAAATGGCCTTTCATATTTTATGTTGTAAATCTCTCAAAGTTTACAAAATTTATTATGCCAATTTAAATACACTTTAACAATTTGAATCCACATAAAATGAAATTTTTGTCACTGAAATAAATAAGTAGATAAAAATAAAACTTGCATTTCAACAATAAAATATCCAGCTATACAAAACAATATGTACTGTTATTCCTTCTTACCTCCTGCAGAGAATTTCCAAGCCACAGTGGAGAAAGAAAATACAGGAAAATCTTTTGTTCTCCCTGAAAACACTGTGTGGAGGTGAATGACCATGAAGAGTTTATGGCTAAAGTTTGCAGAACAGCATACCAGGGAGGAAAAATTTGCATAGCCAACAGGACATCCTGTTAAAGTCCTCAATAAGTACTGATTAGTGCATGTGTGAGGTAAATATTGAAATTTACATGAAAGGGCTACATGAAGCTATTTATAGATCCTAAACAGGATTAAGAATGTTTGCTTTTTGATATCAGGAGTATAAAAATTTTGTAAATCATGATATTCCAAGGTAAATCCCTCCTTTTAACATAATTTACTACAAAGAATGAAACTTTCTGTTTTTTTTCTGATATAAAGAAGTCATTCTTTCATTTTGAATAACTACACAGTTCAACATGTTGGGCGCCAAGTAAGTTTTGTTGGGACTGATAGGAAGAAATAAAGACCTTTCCCCAGTAAATGTATGGACCAGAAAATGTTGACTGAGAACTTCTGATATTTAGCTTGCTGTAAAAAGCATTTGAAAATAACAAAAATGGCATCAGTGAAATGATTCAGCAGGTAAGCAAGCTTGTAGGTTCAGCCTGCTTGCAAAACTGGAGACCTGAGATCAGTAAGGTTATGTATTTTATTAGAGTAAGGATTATTTCTTATGTTTTGCAGATTACTATGACTAAAATGACCTATTATCTTAATTTTGAAAATTAAGATGATTCAATTTTAGCTTCAATTTATATAGACCGGTAGAGGTGATGCCATTTTCATTAAATATTCTTTTAGAGTGTGTGTGTGTGTGTGTGTGTGTGTGTGTGTGTATCAGAGGTCATTGTATGTGGCTTTGAAAGTGGTTTCGCGTGTCACTGAATTGCTTCTACCACTTTTTTGCTTTGTCTGGGATTTCCCAGACTCCAACTTCCAGAGCTGGAAATATAGGCTGCCAACATTTTCATATTGCATTTTTAAGTGGAATTTAGAATCCAAACAGAGACTTTATCCCTAAACCATTTCTCCAGTCCCTTAAATACTTCTTGAAATCCTTGGCAAGCAATGTTATTCCCCCTATATCATTTTATCCTTGAAGGCAGAGAAAAACAGCAGATAGGCTCTTATTTTCTCCATCACCTGCAATACTATTAACTGCTTTAAGATAAAAAAACAGCTAAATATTGAATTGGTGAAGGGAGATGCACATGTCTGTGGGAAGACCTGAAGAGATGTAACTTGATATACCATGGAGGCCTGAGCACCCACAGGAGTAGACAGGTCAAAGTGAACCCTGGGATCATAGAAGCACACAGACAGAAGAGTGGAGGGAGTGGGAGAGAATGGTGAAGGGAAAGAAGGGAATGGAGGAGAGAGGATGGAGGGCAACTGGGATGAATACTCAATATGCTTGTAGAAGTAGAAAAAAAAACTAAATATTAGTCAAATTATTTCCATAATTGCAACTGACTTTTAAGAACACATTTTTTTTCAAATTGTGTCTTAGTTTGCTTAATTATAACTCAAAACTTAAAATTCTTCATCTCAATTATTTCAATTTTCATTTAATTCAGCTGCTTATCAGTTTTCTTTAATGCAACTATTTTCTATTTGCTTGTTCCATCATTCTTTTTTGTCATTTACAAGTAAAATACTTTATATTCTAGAATTAGTTGTCTCTCTCTCTCTCTGAAGATTTAGTTATGCTACCTATTTCTGATAATAATTTCATCTCTGGATTTGTTTTAGTGACTTTTTATGTGTTTCTAAAATTATTCCAGGAAACCTGTCATACTGCATTTTGATGCATGTGTGGAAGACATTTGGGGTTCATTCAACTTCCATTGAAATAGAAGTGTAAACCAAAAATGTTTTTTAAAAGTCCATCTTGGGGCTGGAGAGGTGGCTCAGGGGTTAAGCCTCTGCCTTGCAGGCGGAATGACTTATAGCAGGGCAGAAGTGGGGGGGGCTGCTTTGCGTTTCTGTTCCTGGTAGGGTGGAGCCTGTGAATCCCAGGGCAGAAGTAAACAAGGAGGAGGTGGAGGTGGTCCATGGTGGTTCCCGAATTCGTCCGTGGTTCTACACACACACACACACACATATACATACACACACACACAATTGAATAAATTAAAAAAAAAATTAAAATAAATAAATAAATAAAAGTCTATCTTATTGACTATTAAAATATATTAAAGATTACTAAGCTAAAGGCATAATACATTTTTAAATATATTACCAAATTTATTCCATAATGAACTCTACAAGGTGCTTTTAGCAATGTTTCGGTTCCACTTTTTAATGAATACTTTTAAATCATAGCGAAAGAGTCAAGTTGGATTGTAAAAGTATATAATACCAAATGAAATGCTCCGTGAAAAGAGAAAGCAAAGTATGTATAAGCATACATGCATTTGGGTGCACGTGAACAATTACGTGAGTTCATGTGGAGGCGAGAGGAAAAACTCAGTGTCATTATTCTGGAATTTCACAACTCATTTTTCTCTTTGTTGTTGTTTGTTTGCTTAGTTGTGCCTCTTTAATGAGGCATCTCACTAGCCTAAAACTCACCAAGTAGGCTATGCCAGCTGGTCAGGAAACCATAGGGATCCTCCTGTTTGTCCCATTGGCACCGTGATAATAATTGTGTGACTCAAACATGCCTGTTTGTGTTGTTTGCTTGTTTGTTTGTTTGTTTTTAAATACGAGTTGTAGGAATTGAATTTAGGTCCTCACGTTTACTAGACAAACACCTTACTAAGTGAGCCTTACTAAGTGCTTGTTTTTTGAGAGATGGTGGTTGCTAATAGTGTAGAATTCATAGTGAAACTGAGAAAAATAGCTGGATGAAGAGAGGTTTTTAGATATCTATAAGTCTGAACAATAGAGTATATAATGGCCTAAGAGGAAGGCACATTCCAAAGTCTTCCGAGTTTTCCAACACCAACAATATAACAAGTGTTGAAAGGGAAATAGGAACAGTGATATCAAGAATCCAGAGTCCACGCTGAGCTATACAATGGTTTGATGGATTATAAGCACACAGAGAAAAGAATTTTCCTTTCCCCATTTTTGCATCTCTAGTGTCTACCACAAACAGGAGCAATGGGAATATATCTGATGCTTTTTGCTGAATGAATGGATGAGTAAATTATTAGTGGAAAAAGACCATCTTTTGTATTTTACACTGGACAAACAAAAGTAATAGATCATAATTACAATAATACATTTTAATTCTGGATAAGTATTGCCAGATAAGTTATACCTTCATAAATGAAACAATCTGTCTTCTGACTAACAGTCTCTCTGGAACCTTGAAATATTTAGTCAGGGTTCTTCAGAAAATAAGACAGGTGTCTAATTTTAAAATATAATTGGAAATTAACTCATGCAGAAAATATTAATTTCTCTTTCAGTTCTGAGTACCTTTCCTTGTCCATACTTTATGAATAAAGACTTTTTATTTCTTGCTTATTAAGACAGTGATCTTATGTTAGAAGAATGTCTTCAAAGCCTGGAAAGAAATTTTAAGTAACTACCTTCATTTTTGGTAAGTATAATCTAGAGTTTATCATTTCCAGTGTTTTGCCATGTTACCTCAGCTTCTGTCCTTCTTCATTCTAAGTAAAAATAAAGTCAGAGACCACTAAGTAGGTTTTCTTTGCACATCTTTACCAAATGTCATGAACATGACAAGTTGAAGTGCATTCCTAAAGAAGTAAGAATAGGTGTATCTAGCTAGTCTACTGGATAGAATTGTTAGTTTAGAAAATCTTATTCAGGGAGGATTCTATCTGTATTACAATTAGTCCAAGACTTATCAGAGCATAATCCTATTATAAATTAAAGATCATCTACATATGGTGTTGAATGCATTATGGGATGAATCCTGCCAAAATTTATAGTTTGAAGTAATTCAATATTGCTTGTAATGGGACTGCTACAGTTTTAAAATGTGCTGCTGAAATGGCTACAATTTAAAGGCTTTCTGTCCACCCTCCCAAGTTATGAATGAGAGGTGGTAAAACTGTTAGTAAGTTACATTAAATGGAAAGAAGTTAGGTAATTTAGGACATATCTTTTAAGGAGATCTATGGACATGATCTTTTCTCTGTCTCTTTTGTACCCAGCCATGTCATTAATGAGCTTCTTCCATCAAGTATTCAATACAAAGACATACCAACTTGCCATAGCCCCCAAAACAATGAGTCTACATACCACAGACTAATACCTTCAAAAACCAGGTCAAACCTTTCCTTCAACATAATTATGAGTTATTTTGCTATGGTAATGGAAAGTGTAACTTGAGTTTTGACACGGGATTTGTTTTTTAATTTTTAAATTGTCTTTAGTTTGTGTTTTTGCGTGAGTGTGTGTATGTGTGTGTGTGTGTGTGTGTGTGTGTGTGTGTGTGTATGTGGACACTATATATGCCCATGGAGACCCAATGGTGACTTTGGGAATCATCTCAGATTGCTTCTACTTCTTTGTGCTTTGCTCTGAGATTTCCTAGGCTCCATCTTTCAGATCAGGAAGTGCAAGATGTTGCCATTCCTGCCTGGCATTTTTTATGTGGTATCAGGCAGCCAAATTCAGTTCCTTCTGCTTCTGAGGCAGAGTTTTAACCCCTGTACCAACTCTCCAGCTCTTGGACATAGGATATTTAAAAGTAGTAACTAAATAAAAATAAGAATAAAAACAGGGCTTAATCTAATCAGAACAATATCTTTATCAGTTAAAATTTGTGCTAAGAAAGATCTCCCACTTGGAGAAAGCCAAATGAGGATACCTATCTGCAAGTCATGATTAGAACATGAGACAGAATATACAAATCAGCAATTTCATATTGGGTGTATAGGAAATGTTTAACACCCCTTTCCAACCAAAACCGGCATTTCATATCAAATCAAGCAAACTGTAGCTGAAGACACTCTGAGAAAATAATCTTCTTTAACCAAAAATAGCCTCAAACCATTCTACTGGAAATCATTCAGGAAATACTTAGCTCTTTCAGAAGTATACCTTCTACTTTGAAATAGGATTGTGTTGCTCATGTGTTTCATAGTATTTTTTTGCCTCAATGCCTGTGTTATAATATATAGCTTTGGGAAATGTAATTTGTTGATCCTTCCTTAATCCGGACCATTTTTCCTCACCTGGCAAATGACCTCATTAAAATAAAAAGCACTAAGTGCCACTTGGTTAATAACAAGTCTTTGCTAAGGCAAGTGTAGCCCAATTACAGAAAAATGACTATGAAGAGAAATAAGAAACTACATACTGGAAATATCTAATGGAAAACATATGTCATAAAACTGTACATATAGTAGACACAGTCATTTCATTTATTTATTAATATACTAGTATTTAATTTATTATCATGTGCATGTAGGGGGCATGTGTGCTATGTTTCATATGTGGAGATCCATGTACAATATGAATCTGGAGATCAAGATATATTATCAGATTTGCTGTTTACTCCCTTTAACAGCTAAGGCATACTGCCAGCCCATATTTGGATTATTGTAAAGTCATTTTTGGACAATGGCATTTGAGGTACAGCCAGAGATTCTCTGGTACCACATAAATTCATTTTTTGTTTTGTCTGCATAGATTTATTATGGTTATTATACATTTGTGTCTTCATATCTTATCATTATCTCAGTCCATCACTGTCTTCCAGCATGCTTAGTTTTCAGACCAGAGTTGGTCTAACCCTTAGAATCAATGACATGGTTTTCCACAGTACAGAAGACAGACTTTTAAGTTGATTTTATATGAAATATGTCAATCTTTTTATCTCCTAGCTAATTTTCAGAAACACACATATGCATATTCATGAAATACTACTAAAGAAACAGGAAAAATCTATTTTTATTACAAGCATTAATACTAAAACTTTTCATCATTTTCTAACTTATAATATTCCTGGGGCTAGAGAATCACTCAGGGGTTAAGCTTCTGTCTCAAAAGTGAAATACTTGAATTTTATCCTGTATCCCATCTAAAAACATCATACAGCATTGGCAGTACCCTGAGTTTCTGGCCCTGGAAGGCAGAGCTGAGAAATTCTAGAGCAAAGTCAAGTAATGTAGAGCAATCTAAGATCATTCCCAAAGTCACCCTTGGATCTCCACAAGCACACACAGTGTCTCTGATATACACAGACAGACATACAGGTACATATATGTATACATGCACTATTCCATGCTATTATGATAAAATATGGAATTAGGTATCTTTGGAAAAATGGAGAGTAGAAATACACTATCTCTGTCCCTCTGTCTCTCTGTGTTTCTCTGCCTCTGTCTTTCTCTCTCTCTTTCTCTCTCTCTCTCTGTATCTCTCTCTCTCTCTGTCTCTCTTTTTCTACACACACACATTTACACTCACACATTGAAATTCTTAACAATACAGTAATTCTCTATATTGGTCTTCTCTTTTACAAGTTTTATCATCCATCCCTCTTTGACAAGAAAACAATGTCTTTCACAAAGTGTCATAAATTGTACAATGCTAGATACCCATGGTAACTATATTTATCAGATTACTTTTTCTAATCCTCTTTCAGGACTGACATATTATAAGTTAATACACTGAACTATTTTTCAACTTCATAAGGGTGAGAAGACAGGTGAAAATTGGCTATAGTTTCTATTTATACTAAGAATGAGTGAAAATTCTTTGTATTTCCTAGAAAGTCAAAAGCCCCATGTGAGAATGGTTATTTTTAACCTTGATTTCTTTTTCTTCTTTTATTATGGAGGGAAAGTAATAGTTTACCTTTTTCAATCTTATTATCCATGTCCATATAATACATGCATGTAGATAAGTGAAAAATATTTATTTCATAGGTACATATATATTTCCCCTCAGAAAAACTATCATTCAACCACCTTTATTCTCTATTCTAATGTTCTATTCATAAACCATATATAAAGAAGCCAAGTGAAATGCTTGTAATTAATATTAACACAAAAATAAAACAAAATAATTATATCAATAGTATAACGGAATGGCCATTTTGCATTTCGATGTCACCTCTGTGGCTAATCTCTCACACTATTAAGTTACAAGAGAACCTTGGCATGTCATCGTACCATGATGAACATGTGGGGAAGACAGACCAAGGTCAATCAAGCAAGGAAAAGTTAAGCAGTGAAATTGAGCACAACTGTGATTCGGCAGCCGGGCTAAGTGACTGATTATAGTTTGCCTGCTACTTAAATCACAGCTGTGTTCTTGGGGGATAAAAGAAAGAGTGGGTGGAAGGCTTTGAAAAATAGTAAATGATTTTGAAACTGAGCTTTATTTACCAACTCTGCTGGACCTCCTAAAGTGTCTGCAGAAGGAATCATTTTATCACAGTGTCATAGTCATTGTCACAATTGAGTTTTAGTGTCTGACTGATTAGATTCGATCAGAGTCACAGAAGATGCTCTCATTTGATACCTGTCTACTCTGGTTCTGGATTCTAGTGTGCTTCTTTCATAAGTACACAGTTACACAAAGTATTTTCTGAATCGTTTTAGATTTTACTATTTAAATTCTCTCAATAAATTATCATGAATTTGCTTAGAATTTACCTGTGTGGGTTAGGTGATCAGGTGTAATCATATGAGAAGAATTAAAGTAGAATGAGATGGTGCAACTCCTTCAAATAAAATATTTAGTGTCATTCTTCTAAGTTCTTGATTCACGTAAACAATTCTTCTATCCAATAAGTTCAGGGAATATAATTAAAAACGTTTTCTTTTTAACATACAGAGTTTGAGGCTGTTTTGATTGACCTGAATGATTGTGGATGGTATCCAAATCAGATATAAGGATTCTCAGCAAACAAGTTATATAGCTTCATATATCATATTCAGTAACATTTGAAATACAGAATGACAATGATGTAGCTAGTTAATCCCTCTCTGTTGGTACCAATGATGTCCTTACTCAATTAGAAAATCATGTTTAGATTTTTCTGCTATCTGTAGCACAACACAGAGATTACAGAGATTAAATTATAAATGGTCTTAAAGACTGAAATTCACTACTCAAGGAAATGGACTTAAATAGCAGCTATATTTCATATAACTATATGGAAAAATGGATTAATTACCAAGTGACTCTATCCTTATAATTCCCAAACTTTGTGGTGATTTACACATACAAACACACACACACACATACACACAAACTCATGCACACACATACCGTGATTAATACATACATACATGCTTATTATGGAATGGAGATAAGAGATTTTCTAGCCGAGGAACTTTTGACAACTCATGGTTAATGAGAATGGAAAAGTCACTCTTAGGTTTCTGATGACCCCAACTGTATACATATTGATATTGTTAATTGCACCTGATTGTTTGAAGGAAGAGATGAAGAGATGAACTTGGAGTGTGAGAGTATGATGTGGTAGTAGAGAGTTTCTGGTAAGTGGGAGTGGGGCAAAAGGAAAGGTATGATCAAAATACAGCATATGCACATACGAAATGCTCAAGGAATAAACAAAGCATGGCAAGGATGATGTCAAATCTATTCCCTTCTTCAATCTGGCATGTAAAAACTATAGAAACATGGTCTGTTCTTCACTGTATGTCTATTGTAAGCTTAGAGAGGACAGAGAAGTCTTAAGTACCTATCTATTCAAGCAAAATATACTTTCAAATGTGCAACTCCTTCAAATAAAATATTTAGTGTCATTCTTCTAAGTTCTTGATTCACGTAAACAATTCTATCCAATAAGTTCAGGGAATATAATTAAAAACGTTTTCTTTTTAACATACAGAATATGAGGCTGTTTTGATTGACCTGAATGATTGTGGATGGTATTCAAATCAGATATAAGGATTCTCAGCAAACAAGTTATATAGCTTCTTATATCATATTCAGTAGCATTTGAAATACAGAATGACAATGATGTAGCTAGTTAATCCCTCTCTGTTGGTTCCAATGATGTCCTTACTCAATAAGAAAATCATGTTTAGATTTTTCTGTTATCTGTAGCACACTGTATTATTTTCTTTCTAGAAGCACATGTGTGAATTACTTTTACCTTAGTATTCAACATAATTTATATCAAAAATTATTTTCACTATATCATATGTGACACAATTTCACAAATTTAAAGTAAAACTTAAGTTTAACATTTCTTTTATAAACAAAATATTTCAGAGAATTCACATCCAACACTTATCTTCAGGGATACCTATCTAAATAAATACTACACTGTTCTCTAATAAAGTATAAAAGTTGACTCATGCATTTTGATAAAGAACGATTTCTCTAAAACACTCAGGATGATTTATAATGTTCAGAGTCTAATATTGTTAAAATATAAGATAGACCTCATATAATCATATATATTTTAAATTGTTTTTGCTATCTATTTCATAGCACTTTTGAATGTATGTCTGTGCAGTATCTAACGACTGATGTCTTAATAAGATGAACAAAATGCTATTAATTAATGGTAATTTTCACAAGTCAATCAAGATTTTTTTATCTTCTGACATCTATTTCTATGAGTTCCGTAAGTGATTAAACAATTACAAGATATATAACACACAGCCTTCTCTCATTCATTAATCAGAACTTTGCAAGTTTGTTTTTTCTCACTCAGTTATTTAATGATAATCTAGTAACACAATAATCTGAGCAGCAAGTGAGTGAAAACTCCCAGTGATTCAGTGAGTTGATACATTTCCTGGGTAAAATGAAATGCTTAAGGTTGGGTGCTTTATAAGTGGGAAGTTGATTTAAGTCCTGTTTCAGAAGGTGAAAGACCAGCATCTGTTGCTACTCCCATGAGGTGGGACATTACAATGGTGGATCATGTGCAGAAGAGACGGGGGAGGCAGGAAGCCAAAAAGATTGGTGTATCAAGATTGACCTTTATAACAACACTTGGCAAAACTGCTTCACTTCCTAAGAGCAGTGTGGATCCTTTCTCAGAGCAGTGTCTATACCACCTTACTATCTAACAATAGGCTTCATTTCTTAAAGGTTTCACTCCTCTATGTTTTGCAATGCCAGGGATAAAATTTACAGAACATGAATCTCTGAGGATAAAATATAAGCACACCAGTGTTTGAAGAATCTTAGTAAATAGCAGCAAATAGAGTCAAGTAATTTAATTAAATTTGTGAGAGTTACTCTGGAATAATGTCTCTGCCAACAGTGGGTGGACGAGAGGACTTGTTCACTATCAGTGTGGAAGCTGAAATCACTTCGTGACTCCTGTCTTGAAATCAGCTTGAACCTACAGTTGATGTTAAAGTGGGCATGGGTGGAATAAGTGAGGGCTAATCTTCCCAAAGCAGAAGTGAAGGTTATTTATTGTCAGCAAGCAGTCCTGAAGAAGGCAGAGGGTCCAAGACCTTGGTCTTATTAGTATCAGGTGCAGACACAGGTGTGTTTGTCTCTGAAATATTCTTACTTAACTGCCTTTGGGAATTTTAGCTATTTTTCCATCTGATCTTATGCTAACAGTAACTCAACATTTACATTTTTCTTCCTAAAACTGTCATTTTCAACTTTTTTTTTTTTTTATTATTTATTCAATTGTGCGTGTGTGTGTGTGTGTGTGTGTGTGTGTGTGTGTGTGTGTGTGTGTGTGTAGAAGCACGGGCGAATTCGGGAACCACCATGGACGCCTCCACCTCCTCATTTATTCTGCCCCGGGATTCACAGGCTCTGCCCTACCAGGACCAGAAGCGCAGGCTGCCCACACTTCGCCGGCGTCTATACGTGGGATCTGGAATCCGAACTCAGGACTTTCTGCCTGCAAGGCAGACGCTTAACCCCTGAGCCACCTCTCCAGCCACATTTCCAACTTTTTAATCCTGAATTCAATCTAAGTTCTTTCAAAATTTACAAACATGAAATATAGAAAATTATCTGTTTTATTAACTAGTGTCGATGCTAGGCCATCAAAATTGAAAAGGACAGATTCTTGTATATCTTGTTTAGGAACTTACCATGCATCACAGAAAGCAGTGTTTCCTCTTTTGAAGCTCATAGTATGAGGAACAAAGAAAAGTTGTCTCAACTTCATCCTGTGGAATTCAAAAGGGACGACACAGCATCACTCCAAAATCTGGTAAAAATCTCAGACAAATGCAGTTTTCCAACCTCTGTTTTAACCAGTGTAGGAGAACAGCAACTTTCATACTTTCAAAGTCTCAGATTTAATTAAAAATAAAACATAGCAGTTCCCTAGAGCAAAAAAGTGCCCATCACTGCACTTGAACATCAACAAAGAAAGATACTATCCAAAGAATCAAAATTAGGATATAAGAGCCCAGTTAGAAAAGAAAATATTTAAAATTAGTGCCATAAGTAGCAACTTGAGGAAATTAATTTTCTGGTTTACAAATCAATTTCAATCACCTACCAAGTCCAAAAGAAAAACAGGAAGAGAATATATACAATAAATTATAAAGTTTTTCCTCATACCTCTCCTTTTCCATTTAAATTCTTAGTATTTTGGGGCTGGAGAGGTGGCTCAGGGGTTAAGCCTCTGCCTTGCAGGCGGAAGGTCCTGAGTTCGGATCCTAGACCCCACGTGTAGACGCCAAGCGGAAGCGGTTCTACACACACTCACACATACATGCACACATGCGCACACATGCATACATGCACAATTGAATAAATAATAATAAAAAATTAAAAAAAAAATAAATAAATTCTTAGTATTTTTACTGGACATTTGCAAGTAAAATTTTGGCAATGGCAAAATGGTTGGACAGCTTTTCCTTCTGAACGTATATGTGCTTTTTAAGGTAGCACTTGCAGACTTAATGATTTTACACATATTTGTTCTGATTGTGCTCAAGCAAGTTTTGAATTACACCTTCTCTCTCCATAACTGATTATAATTTTATAGATTTTACACATGTGCTAATTTAACAATATAGGAAAGTATTTGGCTTACAAGTTCAGTACTTCACACTTAACCACAATATTGATATTAACCCAACTTGACTTCTCCTTTATCTTTACAAATCACATAGTACAGGGGAATAATTTTCCAGTGATAATGCAGTCTTCACATGCGTTATTATAAGAGTTATTATAAGAGAGTAATTACTAAAAAGAAAATGTATTTCCATCCACATTTGATAATATTTGGGTATAGTGACTATATTACAGTCATGAAACATAAATATAAACATAAATACATGATTATTACAGTCATGAAACATAAACATAAAGTGATATTTTTGCTTTCTTGGGTAATGTGAGTAGCAATAAATGTATCTTCTCCTTTCTTCCTTTCTCTATCAGCAGACTAGATGTCTGCCTAGGAAACCACAGTAACTATAATGTTGGCGTACCTTTACAACTGACTGCCCAAGTAAATTTAAGGGAAGCACTAACACAAATATTTTTCTGTATGCAAAAGGAAAAGTGAATAATTACACACACACACACACACACACACACACCAGAAATATTCACATTTGAATGAAAAAAAGGAAAATGTTAAATTGCTTCAAAGGACTGGAAAGATAGATCATTTTCTTTGTAATAACTAATGCTACAGATGATTTCACAGATTGTTAATCTATACTTTACCAAATCACAATAGTAAATGCTTAAGATAGAACTCATAATGAGGCATCTTTCAACAGAATATCATCAGTTACTCACTTAAATTCTAAAGCTACTTGATCTTCTTCGTTTGAATCTAGCCTGATTTTACCTTATATTCATTCACTAGCACTACTCATATTATTTCCTTGAAATAAATGAGTGGATATCTGATATAAGGAAAGTGAAGCCAAACAAAAAGAATAATGATAGCAGACATTTTATGAAGGAAAATATACAGATTGAAATTCCTTTGATAAAAGAAAATTAATTAGCCAAGTTTTTACTTATGATAAAATTCTGTGTATTCTTGTGGGCACTTGTTGTTGTTAATGCAGATTAAGGTATTCTAATTTGTGTAGTCACAACCCATCTTGGTTTCAACTTCACATTCTCTAATGATAGATCACATTGAACATCTTTTAGAGTATTATTTTCCTTCAGAACATGTCCACTATCATTATTCTTTTTTGTTTGACCTAATTTTCCTTATACCAGATATCTGATTTCAATAACCTACCAATTCTAACAGGAAATCAGAAATAATATTGGGGAATATTTAATAGAAGCTCTCAAATACTGCTGTGTGAATGCAAAATAGTGCATTCACTTTAGAAGACATTTTGGTGGTTTCTCACACTATTACTTTCATACTATCCAGTGGTTCTCTTTTTCTGTGTTACCACCTTCATCACCACCCCATGGCTCAGAAACATCACAGAAGAGAGAGCCTTAAAGTGAGCTAGGGTTGCAGTGGAAACTATCTTCTGGACACAACAGGACTCTTGTATCCATGATTTCACTACTATCTATTTTTATTGTGGAAATACATGTAGTACCACAAGACCTTCATGAAAATATGCCACCACCATGAAAAGGAGATCTCAAGAAGTCACAAGTCTCTCAGAGAGACTGATGAGGACTAATGGTAATGGAGGGGAAACAGAAGATGCTTTCCTCAAGGGAGTAACCACTGATGTTACTCTGGCACATGTCATCAGGCATAGATAAGATGAAGCTCAATGAGGAACACATGGGAAAAGCCCTGAAGTAGGAGAGAGGAGACAGGGAAGAAGGAGGATTGTAATGGGAAGAGGAAGGAAGATGGGATTGGTAATTATAGTATGTGTGAAAATATCACAGGTTCACTGCATTCATGCATGTAACACTAAAATAACAAGAAAGGGACAAATGATAAAAATATGTCCACCCAACAACCTACATATCATATTTATAGTAAATTTATTTATTTTACTATAGTGCTATATGCTATTTTATTTGATGATGAATGATGGATATTTCTTTTTATCTATAACTACAGCTCACTATTGTAATTTTTTACTTTTTAAATTTTTCACTATTCTAGTATTTATAATTTATTTAACTTGGAAACAAAGTGGAATTCTATTGATAAAGGAATGGGATAGCAACTTATATTGCATCTATACAATACCAACATTATTCTGTATTGAAAGCAAATGAACTGTCAAGCTACTAAGCTTCTCTTAAATGAACATTTTTATGTGACATTAAACAATTTGAAGTGGTTCCCTAATTTATGATTTTAGCTGCATGGCATATTAGAAAAAAGTAGACATAGAGATAGGAAAAAGATCAAAGGCTGATAAGATTTTGGTAAGAAGTGGAAGGACAGGTAAGTGGAGGTTAGGGGATGGAGGGTCCACTTGAAACCATCCTCCATGGCACTGATGGATAGGGTAAAGACATATATATATATATATATATATATATATATGGACTTAAGGCTAATATAAGCTGTTTTTGTTTATACTACTTTATCAATATTGTCTCCAGTTAAAAAATGTACAACAGGGGGGCTGAAGAGGTGGCTCAGGGGTTAAGCCTCTGCCTTGCAGGCAGAAGGTCCTGAGTTCGGATCCTAGACCCCACATATAAACGCCAGGCAGAAGCGGGGGCGGCCTGCATTTCTGGTCCTGATAAGGCAGAGCCTGTGAATCCCGGGACAGAGTAAACGAGGAGGTGGAAGTGGAGGCGTCCATGGTGGTTCCCGAATTCGCCTGTGGTTCTACACTCACACGCGCGCGCGCATGCGCGTACACATGCACAATTAAATAAATAATAAAAAAAAATTAAAAAAAAAAAAAAAAAAAAAAAAGGGCTGGAGAGGTGGCTCAGGGGTTAAGCCTTCGCCTTGGAGGCAAAAGGTCCTGAGTTCGGTTCCCAGATCCCACGTATAGACGCCAGGCGAAGCGGGGGCGTCTGGTCCTGGTAGGGCGGAGCCTGTGAATCCAGAGGCAGAAGGAGGTGGAGGCGTCCATGGTGGTTCACGAATTCGTCCGTGGTTCTACACACACACCGACACACACAGACACACACGCACACAGTTGAATAAATAATAATAATAAAAAAATTAAAAAAAATGTACAACAGGAACAGAAGATTAATAATAGAGAAAAAAGATGATGTGATAATATATGAAGACTATATTTTCAGTGCAGTCTATCTCTAAATTAGGACTATGTTAAGAAAAAGCTGAATATATTGATATTACTATTAATTAGATTAATTTTACTTCAAATATATACACTTCCCCTTAATATACATTTATTAAGCTATTTAGTTATCTATTGTGCATGGGAATATATGACACTAAATGGGTTGCACTGATGGAACTCTGAACTCCAAGATTGACAGTACATTTACCTGTGAAACTATTTCAATGTCCAGATGAATTTATTTTTAAATAGGATATTTATTTTTGTAGGTGCTGGGGACTAAACCCAGGGTCTTCTCATGAATGATAAATTTCCACAGTTATCACAAAGCAGAACAATATAATACTGAAATATTCATCTCTTATAAATTTATTTGTTCATTTATTTATTATGTCTATCTTTATGCATGCACAGGTAAAGTTTTGTGAATGCAAGTATAGTATTTTGTTTCTCTTTTGTATATTATTTATTGATTGTTTCAATCCATTGATATATTATGGATTGAAAAATTATAAGACAGTTTTTCAGGATATGATGCTATCTTAATAAATAGGATCTATATTAAAAATATTCCCACAATCTAATATCAAGGTCTCAGATACACATGTCCTTTTAATTTTTTAATGTATCACTTGTATTAGTCAGAGTTTTCTAGAGGTGTGTAATGATGGTACATAAGAAGGAAATTTGCTGGACTGGTTACTGTCTAGATGGTCCAACAATGGCTGCTTGTAAATGTTTAGTCCAGAAGCTGTACATTTCTGGAGTTCCACTCTATGATTGAAAGACAGAATTTCTAAAGGGTCTCTGGACTTCATGTTGAAGGACCAAAAATTCTGGGTTTTTAATGGGAACCCAGGAGGGAAATATAATTGCCATCACAGGGCAAGGGAGCCAGTAAGCTCTTCCTTCTTGTACTTCATGGACTGTACCACCCAGTTTTAGGGTTGTTCTATGTATTGTGAATATCTTAATCTACATCTCTTCTACATCTCTCAGGTAGTTTGACAGTTAATCTGTTGGCTAATCCCAGATGTAGTCCAAATGACAACCATAATTAACTATCATATCAGTTGTCAGATGCAATTATACTTATATTTTAGTTCATTGTCAATGTTTACAATTTTAATTTTATATTCTATGAAAACCTCCAACACATACACAATGAACTTTTTCTGTTTTTACTGTATGTTACTTCATCCCCTCCTCTTCCTCCTACTAGGAAAAAAAATCTTTCCTCCCAACAAATTTCCCTTCTACCCTATGTATATGCCCACGTGTGTGTGTGTATGTGTGTGTGTGTGTGTGTGTGTGTGTGTGTGTGTATCTAAGAGTCATTGAATTTATTAAGGGCTGCCTGAATTAGCATATGCCTGAGCACTTGTCAAAGCATAGGTGATATAAATTAGTGGCTACACCACTAACACAACTTGATACCCTTCTGCCAGTCAGTATTAATCACAGATATTCCCTCAGAAAATTGATACCTTATGATCTCTCCCTGCATCTATGATGAAATGTTGACAGGTCCCATATTGTATAGCTCTCATGCAGGTAAACACAGCTGTAGTGACTTCTTTGAAGGAATGGCAAGTAGAGTAACGCATATAGCCTCACATGGATATAGTTTATTCTTTTCTCAGTTTTCCACAAATGCATCATAGCTGTTACTTCTTCAAATATATGAGATATTCTTTGACAACTGCAGCATGTATTTTGATTGGTTATATTTCTTCTATTCCAAATCCATTCCTCTGGGAAGCAGAAGCTAAGAAAGGATATCTGTAATAAAAATGCTTATTAATCAATGAGGAATGAGGGGGAAAAGCGAGAGAAGGTAGAGAGAATCTTCAGACTTCAATGACACCTACCGCTGTGAAGGTCAAGCTCAAAGGAAAGATTCCTGAGTGTTCAGTCTCTAGTGAAATTCAGAGGGGATCTCATCCTGACCACTGGAGATTATCACAGTGAAGATTATCTAACAGAGTTGTCTAAATGGACCAGAAATTATCTATCTATTAAACCATTTTTAAGCTCATCTATTGTCTGGGGACTGTTAGGGAGAGGCCTTTGAGGCATGAATGTTGCAGAAGTCAGAGAATACAGACTCGACTATCTTCTCGGTGCATTCTATTCAGAGCTGAGCCTTACAGTCCATGATGCCAGAGCCTCTGTTAGGAATTAATCAGCAAGCTTCCTGAAGCTTCAAAGCTTGAGAGATAAAGTCACCCTTATTTAATTCTTCTTGAAGATTTTGTTTTTCCAATGGTGTCAACACAGTAATAATTTCAATCTCATTTTTTATAAGAACCAAGAAAACATGGTATCAGAATGTTAGAAAATTAACTTACAACAGTCTTACCAAAATGAAATACTGAGTTTCATAGAGTAAGTTATCATCTTCTGGAATATTTGCTAACTATCATCTTGAATCATATACATCTAGAATTATGAATCTTTGGCATAAATGCTTATAATTCAAATGATGCAAGTTCTGATTCATGTGTATATTATGTTCTGTTCATTATGTTGAACTGTAAATGTTGAAATGGATTTTTGTCCACGTTAATTCATCACCAAAACTTCTTGATTCTTGAATTTCAAAAATTTTCTTTCACTTTTCCTGTCAATAAATTTTGGATAAGTGTTCACTGATAAATATATTTAAGAGCAGTATAAAATATTAAAAGTAATACTAAGAGATTCATCCTTCTGTATCATAAGTATTTAAAATATATCCTTTTTTAAAGCTATATAAGGAACATTTATTTATTTATTATTAAATTTACACTTTTAATTACATGCTACTTGCCTCCCTCTTTCTCCCTTCCTTCATCCCTCTCTTTCCTCACACTCCCATCCTATCCCATCCCAGCCTTTCCTCCCATTGCCTTCTTCCCATTCTTTTGTGGGCCCAATCGACTCCCTCCTCTTCTCCTGTCCTTTGGTTCAATGGGTGCTGGGATATCGTCTGTTCTCATGGGTGTTCATGCCTCTGTGACAGACAGAAAGACTCTTCCTTGGGCAGCCCACTGATACAGGTACTCCCCATCTCTGTCTGACCTCTTCCCCTAAGGATCTTACTGCCTGAAACTATTTCTCTTGAGATCCGTGCTGGTCCATTGGGGGGTGTGCTGATATGTTCGCCACCATGCAGGCCTGATGAGTTCAAGTCTCATTGCTGTGAAAGCCTGGCTGCCACTTCATAATCTTGAGTGTAGTGACCTGTCCATCCATCTTGAGGCTCTTACAGTCTTAACACCCCCTCTTCTGAAAAATTCTTTACAGGTACATTGAGAACACTGTTTCTCTTTCTACTGTTATAGCAAAGGTTGAAAGTAGTGAGAAATATTTCACAAGCTCATCACAGCTTCTTTACATGAACAAGTGATAGCAATATGTTGTTTCAAAATGAGCAATTCATTAAAGTTCTCATTCAGGAAACAATTGAGGAAAAACCTCACGAATGAATTTTGATAAAACATGCCTAATATGAAGCTGTTTGGCAAAATGACACACTAGAAGCAAACAATGTTTCATGGACATGAAAGAAAAAAAAAGTAGATACAATTGAGGGTAATTTTGAATACTTCCCAAAGAAAGGGAAGAGCTGATTTAATAAAATATATGGAAATCATTATAGGCTTTTATTATAAGGATTTTATTATAATGTGAAAACATAAAGTCCTTTGTGAGTTTGAAAAATCTTCAAGAATGATTAGAATGTTAATGGTAGAAGGTGCTTGAGGTTTAAAATCAAACATCCATAGATGTGACTTCTGCCTCTTTTTCATGATTTTGGGGAAAATGAATTTATTTCCCTATACATCAGGAACTCTACACATAAAATGTGGTAATAATGAAAGTAAGGCTGCTGTGAATATTAAAAAATATAAATAGATATTTCTCTTGACATTAATTTGTGACTTCAGAGATTATTAGTATTCATAGTTACAATCTCATGGGCTTGTCATAGCAGATGTAGTTTTATAAAATTGCAAAGATGCTGATGGAATTCAAGAAATGTTTACATTTAAATACTACTATCTTAGACATTCTTTTGTCTGACATAAGAGTTAATGCAACCATCATCAAGAAGTGTATAAAGGTTATACACTATAATCACTCCTGAGAAATCTACAAGAAAATGAACAGAACAGTGTTTTTCATTCGATATTTGCCTTTTAGTGAAATCTAGAGATCAACTGATCACTAGGGAAGATTCTATCTGTTTTGTATTTTTAGATTAAACATTCTTTTGGTGGATAGCAACAGCACCTCTAGTCATGCAATGAAATCTACTTTATCAAGGCTTTCTTGGTACAGTGCAATGCAGTATCATACAGGTCCTTCAGCTTGAATAATAATTCATCAAGTGATACCCACTGCAGAAAAAATTTCATATAACAATGCATCTCTTGTCCAGCCTCATGCTTCACTGACTTTCAAATGTCTTGTACTACTAGCTTTCTGAGTTTAGCTGTTGCCTCTCCAGAGTAAGAAAATTCACAAAGGACATTACCTTTTGCATAACAGTGATTCTTAAGCCAATTAAAGCAAAATATAGCCCCTAAGGCTCTTATAAGACAAGTATTTCACTATCATTAGCACCTTTGTGGTAATGTACTCTATGGGAAACAACATGAGCAACAGTTGCTTTTATCTAGAGCTACACATACACGTACCTTCCCTACCTTCGTCATCACACTGTTTCAAACATATTCTCTACAGCTGAGAGCTGAAGTTTATTTAAGTGGGAGAAATGACTGGAAAGGGTACCGCATCAGAGGGATTTAGTTCTGACTTCAGACGTCATCTCTCAGGACCAGACCTCTGACAATCCTCATTTTTTACTCATTTTTGCACAGCCAATTTTAAAAATAATCCAAGAAAAACATCTTTTAACATATTTTATTTTATGACAAATGGTGACTGATGATCAGCATGTGATGTTTTCAAATCAACAGGAGTTGACAATGAAGTACATAAGATTTACTTTTTCCTTTAGGGTTTCAGTCCACAGTCCCAAATTTGAATTGGTCACTGAATGCCTAGTTGATATCTTTCTGTGTTTATTTGTTCTACATCCCCAGAATTATACATGGTAGAAGGAGAAAACCAGCTCCACATGATAGAACAGGCAAAACAAAACAAAACAAAAAAAGCTCCTGATTTTCTCTGACTTCCTAAGTATGCTGTGCCAAACTCACATATACAAACACACACACATCACAAACTATAATGCAAAAATATCATAAATACAGAAAAGTGTAAAAATTGATAAAGTAGAATAAAAAGAGAAAAGTATAAACCAAATGAAATCTTCCCTTTTTTCTTCATGCCATTATTTCATAACTTATTCATTAATTAATTACTAGTCAACATCATATTTACATATTTGCTATTGTCTCAAGAAAAAAAAACATTTGATGCACATGTTCTTTATAATGACAGCAACATTTTTCATTAAGGTTTTATAAACTTACTTTTTATCTGTGTTTATTTTTGCATGAAATAATATTATTATTAAAAACTCAGAAGAAGATATAAAAAAAGAATATGCATTTCCCAGAAAGCAGTTTTGTGGTAAGTTAAATGAAAAAAAATGAAAATTTTTCTTTCGATTTCTGTGAAGAGCTATCTCACTAAGGGAAAACATTTAGCAATGTTTCGAAGTAGCTATTCAGTTTCAGGATGAGAATTTGTGCAGAGCTTGGGTTTCTTGAGTTTAAAAGTATAAATTATTATGTAACATTGCATATGCTTTTCATAAACTGTATATTTTGCAATTTATGAATGTGTAATCAGAAATTCAGACTAACTGTGTACATTTGCTGAAATATCAAGTGATCCAAATAAATGCATCTGTGTTATTACAAAGTCCTAAATTATTCAAGGATTCTACTCTGTGACATGTTAAGATCGGTGAAAGAAAACCCTTGATATTTTTCCAAATTATGTGCTTTTGTATGTGTGTGTATGTGGTGTGTTTATGTGTGTGTGTGTGTTCTTGCAAAATACATGCTTTTAAAATTTTCACTGTGGTTTTATTTTCTCTTAAGTTAAAAATTTTAAAATAAGCTTAAATGTTCTACTTTTTTTTAAGTAAAGAAGCTTTAAAATGAATTTCCAAATAACAGTGTTTATAAGGGATTGCTCATTAAGAATAATTTCTGTCAAGTCCTAATAATGACACCATTCTTGCCATATGTTATCTTTAGAACATTTACATTCAGAGCTGTATTCTAGTGATATGTAAATGAAGCTTTAAAGTAAGTGCATATTGGATTATTGTCCCTTTAATGATAAGATACTTCAGCAACTTTGACATAAATATATCAAAACATTTACCAAAAATGACACCACTTCAGGCTTTTATCAAACAAGGTAACATTTGTCCTAATTAATACCTGAGTCATAATTATAAGAGATATTTCTTCCTTATAATTTTTATAGACAAAAATTAAATCAGATAGCAATCAGGAACTGAAAATTTGTCCAGCATTATATATCCTTTTTTCCTCATGCAAGATCCATATAAATTATATTTAGTGAGTTTCCTCAAGCCTCAGGGTAACACTTCTTAAGAATGGCTTTTCATAACGAATTCATATGCCTTGAAAAAGTACAGGGAGCAGCTGAATGCTTTCACAAATGAACAAGAGTGGCTCATGGAAACAATGAGAATTGGGACACTAGTAGAATATGTTGGACAAAGAGACCAGAGATAACTAGTAGCATGGTCAAGGATCCTAAGATTGATAGAAGTAATGTGGCGAGAAGTAGAGAAACAGGAAAGGGGATGAGGAAGGAAAGACTGAGAAGAGAGAGAGAGAAAGAGAGAGAGAGAGAGAGAGAGAGAGAAGAAGAAGAAGAGGAGGAGGAGGAGGAGGAGGAAGAGGAGGAGAAGGAAGACGAGGAGGAAGAGGAGAAGAAGAAGAAGAAAAGAGAATATGTAAGATTTTTATTGCTTAGTTATGCTTTATTTGGTTTAAAAGAAATACAATAAATGCATGTGTCATTGAATGAAAACATCTGGCATGTGATTCTAAAAGTAATCTTAAAGAATCTATATGTAAAATTCACATGTGACTTCACTCTCATCATGACTTCTGAAGCTGAATTCACTTAAGAAAAGCAGATGTTCCAGTCATTATGTCTGTATAACAAGTTTCCAGAAACTAAATGGCATATGAAAATAATCATTGTACACAGTGATTCTGAGATCCTGGAATTCACACAAAGCAAAGAAGATGTAGATTATTATTGCTTTTCCTGGGATTTCACCTGAAGGACTCAAAACAAGAGTCTTAGAGCAATCTTAAGACATATTCACTCCACCATTTTATAGATGATGCTAGCCATTAGCTAGAAACCTTGGTTCCTCACTATTGTTTTCTTTTGGACAAGTTTGTAATGCATTAGAAGATGATGGCTTTTTTTCCACAGATACATTTCCAAAGATTATGCAAAGCTTTAATAAGTTTTATTACCAGCCATGTAAATCAGGTAGGATTCTATGAACAGATCAGTCAGCTCCTCCCTCCACATGCAACTAAAGGAAACAAACCATAGTTATCAGTGGGAAGAGCAACAAGTAGCATGGAAGACAGGTAAAGAAGAACATGTGGTATGGAAGATTGTGTTGCAATTGTTTAGTCAAATATACTCTATAAGAGGCAAAACACACAGACAGAAGTTCTTTTAATGAAATTCTTTAACTATAATTGGTATTGTTTTATCTATATCCACTACACTTCTTCAAACATTGAAAGGATTCATTCATATGCCTTAATCACATAACTCAATACATCCCTTGTTCAATTATGCATATTTTTAGCTAACTTCAACGGGGATATGTTAAATTTTCATACTTTATATTCACTAGATTTCTCAACAAATGAGTCAGAAAAAGTGTTTTGTGACAGTGATGAGACTGTGCACAAATCTTCTACTTTGTAAATACATTGAATTTCAAAGATCTTAGATGTTTTGAGTTGAAAACTGAACATCCAGTTCAATATAATAATAACTGTTTGTAAAAGAGAAGACAGAATAGAGGGAGCTCTGAGTTGAGGAGCAATGTTGATTTATTTTGTTTTTGAAATTATGAACTCATGGTTTACTGATATTCCTTTGAATATTCTGTGAATTCTAATGCTGTTTTGCACTTAGAGAAGACCTCCCATCTTTAAGTTTATATTTACACAGAATGTTGTTTCTAAAATAATCATTTTTGGGAACTATTGAGGTTTTCATAATCATCTGTATTACTAGTTATGAGTTCATAGATAGTGGATATTCTGTAGAGGTAGAAATGAGAAATGTTGCGTGTGCTCAGTGTAGAGAAGCCCTGAAACCAGAGGTATATTACATGTGTCAGTTTTCTTCTCATCTCTTTAAGAGACAATGTCCATCTGCCACAGTAACAACCAGTAATTAGGTGCTGATGAGGAGAGGGAAGATGTTATCCTCAGTGGTATGCCCACTGATATGCTATTATTCATGCTCTAGCAAGTGCTTAGACACATGCCCTCAAGGGTAAACTGGATGAAACCCAGTGGGCTACAAACGCAAAGAAAAAAGAAAAAATTTGGAAAATAAAAGGGAATAGATAGGGAAAAAAAAGTATGGATAATGGGAAGACGAGAGGGGGACTGGAATTGAGAATTAAGCTATGAAATATCATAACTTAAATGTATTCATATATGAAACTCCTAAAGAATAAAAATTCAAAAATATAATAAAAATTGTACTCATGGCTAAATATATTTCCTGTGGAGTAATTTTTAAAAGCAATTTGTAATCTTAGCTGAATAACTTTTTCTTTGGAAGAAGAATAACAAACAAAAGAAACTAAGAATTTTTCTGTATCTCTGTTTTTTTCTACAGTTAATAAAGCCTCATATTAAAAAAAAACAAATAACAAACTCCGACTATTTCTTTTCAATGAATAGAAAAATAAATGAAAGAACAGAAAAGAGCCACCACTTCAACAATGTCAGCCTTTTTCATGATGGCAGGCTGCTTAAATCACCCAAAGACATTTGCCAGAAGGGGAAGAATCCCTGGCGCTCAGGTTTCTCTCTGAAAGGGAAAATCTGGTCTGCTCAACTCCAGCAGCTGTCAAGCATTTTATCAGCACTCCTTGCAGCAGTCCTTGGGGAAGTGTCACCTGTACACTTAAAAAGGACAGCCAGTAATGTGCAAGGGGAGCTTAAAAACAAAACAATGTAGGTCAACATCTCTTGCACATAACTTTTAGTGTGTAGCCAACAACAAAAATATAAGTCAGGTGTGCCAATACTTCAAGTCAGATTTTGATAGAAGTAGCACTGTGTTTTCTATAGACAAAAGATGATTAAATATATAGATACTGATAAATGACAGAGTGATTTTATTTAGATGGCACCTAGATAGCTAATAGATATATGAAAGAAAAGAGATGACCCTGATGAAATATTGACAGATGATAACTATACATAAGTAATATATGAATAATAGATAATTTATGTTATATGATACACAGATGGATAGATAGAAATACTAATAGATAAATGACAGAGATAATAAATGATAAATTATAGTTATGTAGATAACGATAGATGATAGATAGATGATAGAAAAAAATGAAATGGATGAATAAATGAATGATAGCTTGATAATAATAGAAGGCGTTGGGGTGGAGTACATATTGCTAATTTTTTAAGCTTTTAGAGCTAATAATAATATGGAGGTAAATTATACCGCCATATAAACACATTGCAGTTTGATTTGTATGATATATTCACCTTAAATAGTAAATCACAAGGGTAATTTTGAACTTTACAAGGTCCAATTTATGATCTTTCTTTTGACTTTATTTATCTTAGTGTGTGTGTGTGTGTGTGTATGTGTGTGTGTGTGTGTGTGTGTGTGTGTGTGTATCAGAGGGCACTGTGTTTCCCTGTGGAGGACTAAGGGTGACTTCAGGAATCGTCCTGGATTGATTCCACCTGCATTTTGCTTCACTCTGGGATTTTTCCAGGCATTGCCCACCAGGGCAGGAAGTACAGGCCACTGCCATTTTTGCCTGGTACTTTTTATATAGGACCTGGGATCCGAACTCAGAACCTGCTACTTGTGAGGCAGAATCTTAACCCCAAGGCCATCTCTCCAGCCCAAATTTATGGACTTTTACCATTTATTTTTAATACTCTGATGATAATTATAGTTTTATGAAAATGCTTTGCTGATATAAAAAGTGGATGTTATTTATTCATTAAATCAAGAATTATTTTGTTCATAGTGATATAATATGCAAATTAAAAACAAAATTTTAATATTTGAATGAAGATTTTTTTCTAATCTCACTGTAATTGCAACTCTATTTATCTGAGGGAGATGGAGAGAAGTTTGCAAAAGTTAGTAGCCTTATGCTTATGTGTGCCATAACTAAAATCTTTATTATCTTATTTAGATGTGAGCAAAACTGAATGATTAAGTGAACTATTGGAAATGATGGCAGGGTGGTTCCTGTGCTCATCCTCAGAAGCATGAGTGCTACTGTGAACCAGAAGCTTCTACAGAAGTCACCTGTGATAACAAAACAGGAGCCCTCAGAAGGCAATAATGTCTCTGCCCTTTTGCTTTCCTGTCCACATGGCACTTCTCCTAGTCCCCAGCTTTTTGGAGCTATCATCTCATTTTCCTTCCTTGTGATTTTTCTACTACATATTTACATACCTTTTTCATGACACAGTTTTTTCCTAAACTGTAATTTAATGAGGCGCAAGTAAAAACAAGAAATGCAAAGGAAGTCACTCAGCTGTGAGCATTATTTAGTATCCCTTAAATTAGCAGGTATTGAGTAATTAACTGTACACTAGTTTAATAATACACGTTTTCAGTTTATCCATTGAGTTTAATGATACTGTTTGAATTGTTCTGGAAGGGGAGTGTATCATGTGTTTAGAGTGTGCACAGCACAGAGGGAGATATATTTGAGGATTATATGGTAGGAATCATTGCGAAAGTGGCCAAGCTCCAGTGAGCTCTGTGCCTATTTGTTCTGCTATTTTAGAGGATGATTTAGACCCTGCTTTAACCTGAGTTGCTCTACTGTAGTTGTTCATGTTTTTAAAAGACAACCACGTTTACTTTCTTGCAGTGTGCACAGAACAAACAAACATTTAGATATTTACTCTGTACAGCTCAAATCCATGGCTCTTCAACTGTCAATATCCCAAATCCATTAGGCAAATGCCCAGAAAGGTACAGAAAAGAAGGGACAAGAAGCATCAACAAAAAAGCACAGAACTCCATAAAAGCATGCTCATTCTGACCTTCTGATTTTATTATACACTCTCAGCCCTTCAAATCTGTTGGGTAGATTCAACCATGTCTCAAAAATAATGGGAAATTTTTCATCTTTACTGAAAATACCACATTTTTTATTGTCATTGTTTCCTAAGCAACAAATTGTAATTACTGTTTATATAAAAATTTTGCTCATTTTTTATCATTAGTAAGTAATTTAGAGGAGAGTTAAAGAACATTGCCAGGTGGGCATAGGTTAAATGTACATATAACATGTTAGGCAAGGAATTTATTCTCTGTAGATTTTGGTAACTAAGCATAGTCCTGAAATCACTACTTTATTAATGCCCAGAAGACTATAATACAAGGTAGTATATAGAACTGTAATATAAGGTGCCATGTAGGCAAATGAAAATTTAGTGTTGTCTGGAAGGAATAAGAAATCCATTTAATTGCCTTTTGGAAACATCATTAGCTGCTCGTTTTCATGTACCCGGGTGCTTATGCTTCCAGTGATTCGTCCTTCATCATTCGAAAACTTAGATGACTTATTAGTTCTATCTCAGAACTTATAAGGAAATATGGACATGTAGATAAACATGGATTCTAAATAATTGCCTCTGGATAATGTGTTCAGAATTTATATAATTTATATGTAGGATTACTCAAACACATTAATTAAGAGTTTTGCCTCAATTCATAGATGAAGAATGAAGTAGTTAAAAAACAGGCTTATAGTCAGAACTACATGATGAGAGATAAAGAAAGCAAAAGCCCAGCTAAGCCTTTCTCTAATGGCTTTGAAATACCAATTCTTAAAACTAATCTATACCTTTGCGATGTTGAAGGCAATGCCATCCTGATGGTAGATTGTTAAGCATCCAAACATCCAAAAACAAAGTGGAAATGTACCCACCTCTAGAACAGTCCACTCCCGATTGCTGAGGAAGGCTTCGGATTTGTCTCAAATGGCAGGGCAAGGATAAGTGGAACCACATGCTTGTGTTTAAAAGAAGTACAGAGTGAAATAAAAATACAGAGACTGAAAAGAAATGTGATACTATGTCACAGTGAATATGTGTGAGGTAAAGACTTATGAAATTAGCACTTGTAAATTCATCAGGATCTGCACTACGGAAATACATTCTCCCCAAGAGCCTTCTACTTTTAATCCTAGAAAGGGCACTTTCCCAGGGTGAATACAAAATTCCCTTCATAAGTTCATGACTGAGAAAAGAAATGGTATATTGTTGTCACTGCGAGAAAAGAAAAAAAAAAAAAGAAAATCAACTCGATCAAATTTAGGTTCAGGTCCAGTTCCTTGTAAGAAAAGACATATTTAGTTAATTAAACAGGTCGGAGTACATCTCAACCTATCAACTAGAATCTGCTCCAGTCCAGAAGTAAGACAGATAGTGGAATTTGAAAGTTCAGTTCTTCTGGAAATTAGCACTGCTTTAGTTTTCTTGTCAATGAAATAAGTTTCACAGAATGAGTGCTCCATGAGCAGTCCTCTGCCTCTTACACTCACATAAATATCAGTACCTCTACAAATGCAGAATATTTGTAGAGAGAAAAGTTGTATTTGATCATTTAAATACCTGAAAACCTAATGACATGGTATTATATGTAGAGAGCTGGATCCAGTGTTGTTGAATGATTTATGAAACAACAGAAAATAAATCTCCATAAGCAAAGTTTACTGTATGACCTTCACTTAGCTGCAATTTTGAATATCTTATACATAGGACTATGTGTGTTCAAACATTTTTGACCTTATAAAATATTTCGGTAGAAAGAGAAAATCCTCTTACTTGTCCTGGAGGCAGATTATGATGAATATGGGTGGGAGCACACACATTTTATTTTGAGCAAAAATAAAAAGTCCTTGCCAATTATTGAAATAACTGTCAATAATTTTGTTTACATTTTAACTTTACAGTCAAAAAATATTTAGCTTCTTCCATGTACTACAAGAGATCATTTCATGAACCAAAATAAAGCTATAAAAGTAAAGATATTTTGAAATTAGTGATTTGAATTCCATGTTGAATCACTTGTGATCACACAGGGACAATCAGAATTATTCCCCCTGTTTCTCACTTTGCTGAAACACTCATACACACACACACACTGTTTGTGGGTGTGACTAAGCAACAATGTACTACAAGTATCTCCCCATCCTAAAGAACAGGGAAATTTGCAGAAGAGGAGGCAGTAAGATCGTAAGAGCCTAAAGATGGGGAGGAACAACGATATGCAAGACACTCCACACAAGTTAGGGCCGCAGTAGCCATAATCAGACTTTGCATGACCTGCGCAATGACTGACATGTCAATGACCCCCCCTCAAAAGTCTAGTATGGGTCACAGGCACTAGGATCCTTAGAGGCAAGGGATTAAAGTCATAATAGTGTTTCCATACTAAAGGGGAGCCAAAGAAAGGGCTCTGATTAATGCCACTGAGTCCTTACACCTCACAAGAGTGGAGGACGCAGGGGGTAGTTTGACATTCACACTAAAGGATGCTTCAGGGAATGGGAGGGGAAAGTGGGGGCACTGGAAGAAAGGGAAGGAGGGGGAAGAAAGTAAGGGGAAAAAGGGGGTAGGGTGCAAGGACTGGGGAGGGTGGAGGGAGGGTACCTATTAAGCTTGTATGATTGGGAAAAAATAAAATAAAAAAGAACGGGGATATCTGGATATCAAATTACAAAAAAAGAAAAAAGTATGTTTGCCAAAATTGCTTGATTAAAGCAAAGAAACTTTATAGCTTGTCTGATTCTGTTATTTGAACACTTTTCTCATGTACCTTTCAAACTCTCAGTTTGTCTAAAAGGAATATTCAACTTTCTCTCTCTCTCACTGTCTCTGTCTTTCTTTCTTTCTGAATGCCTGCTACATGTTACACAAATGCAAGGACATATGAGTCTTTTCACCATATAAATTTTCTCTTTAAATGTATATTTATATATGTATATATATATATATATCTTGATATCATATCTAGGTTTGAGTATATATGTGTGTTGGGGTAATGTGTATTAAAGGATACTTTGTGTGTCTGCTTGTGGAGGCTCAAGGGTGACTTTGAGAATTTATCTGGATTGCTTTACCCCTTATTTCTTTGCTCTGGAGTTGCCAGACGTTGCTTTCTAGGGCTGGAAGTGCAGGCCACTGCAATTTTCACCCAGCATTTTTATGTGGAATCTGAGGTCTGAACTCAAATCCTTTTTGCTTGCAAGACAAAAAGCTTAAACTCTTAATCATCTATTTAGCCCAAATATATATTTATTTTAATATGCATATAGTTTATATATTTTATTTTATAAAAATATATGAACATTATACGTGTTTGAAAATATATCATATAGGGGCTGGAGAGGTGGCTCAGGGGTTAAGCCTCTGCCTTGCAGGCAGAAGGTTCTGAGTTCGGGTCCTAGACCCCACGTATAGATGCCAGGAGGAAGCCGGGGCGGCCTGCGTTTCTGGTCCTGATAGGACGGAGCCTGTGAATCTGGGGCAGAGTAAACAAGGAGGAGGTGGAGGCGTCCATGGTTCTACACACACACATACATACACACACGCACACACGCATACACACACGCGCACAATTGAATAAATAATAAAAAAATAAAATATATCACCTAGACATTGTTTAAATTATCAACAACTACAACATCCACATATTGTTGCAATTAATATGTTTGTTCCATTTCTTTATCATTTCTTTGCTTTTTATAGTAGAATTGACACCTATGTCTACTGTAAAGTGTTCAGCAGCACACACTGAAAAGTACTTATACAGATTTGTTGCATTGAAAATTGTTTCTCCTTTTCTGTTTGGTTGGGATATGACGGAGATAGTCCAGGATTTCTCTAGCACCCAATCCAGTTCTCTCTCTTCACTCTGTCAATGTCAACTAGCAGCTTTATATTGACATCCTTACAATGGTCAGAGCACTTCTGCCTACATCCATGCAGGTAGAAGAGTCATTTAGGAAGACAGTCCACAGTCCATAGCAAAAAAAAAAAAAAAAAAAAAAAAAAAAAATCTTTGAGTTCCTTGATATCCAGCATAGCATAGCTTGGTCACCACTATATTGATGAGATTTATGATAGGATGGTGATGCCTGATTTTTCCCTCTCAAGAAAATCATTACAAAATAAACAGATGAGACATATTTTATTAGTAACTGATATTGTTTATACTACAAGACTCTACAGACTGCAAATGTGATTATTTACTGGTTTTATTGCAGTTGAATTACCTCATATGCAATTTGCCATAATTTAAAAAGTGTCCATTACGATGATTTTGATAGCTATATGTCTGCTAAATTATCCATTAATCCATCTCATTGTACAATAGACATTAAGGGACACTTTGCTTTTTATTTTCTATTGATACTCACTTGGTTTAGTAATAATTCAATGCATCTGTGGCTAATGATATTTCTACAAGGATAATTTCAATTGACATGTCAGTATTTTCTAGCTTGCATTCTATGCTCTGTACAATAGAATCATTTTCCAGTAAATTTTCAATAAGTATATTTTCTTATATAGCTTTATCATTATCCTATACATTATTTCATGTAATATTCTTAAAGGAAATTCTTCCAAATCAACTTCGTTGTAAAAAACTTCTAGCACTCTTGGAGCTTGCTTTCAATAAGAACATAAATACCAATCTAGTGGCTGGAGATGTGGCTCAGGGGTTAAGCCTCTGCTTGCAGGCAGAGGGTCCTGAGTTCAGGTCCTGAACCCCACGTATAGATGCCAGGCGGAAGCGGGGGCGGCCTGCGTTTCTGGTCCTGGTAGGGCGGAGCCTGTGAATCCCCGGGCAGAGTAAACAAGGAGGTGGAGGCGGTCCGTGGTCCATGGTCCGAATTCGTCCGTGGTTCTACACACACACACACACACACACAATAAAATGTTAATTTAAAAATAAATAAAAAAATACCAATCTACTTTTATTTTAAGTGAAAAATAGGGATCTTATAATACAGTCAATCTTTTTAACTCATGAAAGTTAAGAATTTTAGTTCTACCTTTTGTAACTATTCAATTAAGAAATCAAATATAGAATCCAAAATTTTTTTTAATTTTTTTTATTCAATTGTGAGTGTGTGCACGTGTGTGTATGTGTGCGAATTTGTGTGTGTAGAACCACGGACGAATTCCGGAACCACCATGGACCTCCTCCACCTCCTCCTTGTTTAGTCTGTCCCAGGATTCACAGGCCCCGCCCTACCAGGACGAGAAACACAGGCTGCCCTGCTTCTGCCAGGCGTCTATACGTGGGGTCTAGGATCCGAACTCAAGGCAGAAGCTTAACCCCTGAGCCACCTCTCCATCCCCCAAATCCAAAAATTTAAACCAACACTCTTCCCTAGTCTGTATTAAATATAAAGCCAGAAATACCATAAGATTCCATACACTAAAGATTTGTATTAGGATTATCGGCCTACTTGTGCACTTTGCTGTGTCAATGTCTCCACAGTTAATATGCCATAGATTAATTTCTATAATTTTTCAACCTTGAAAGTTCTGCCTCAAAATCACCCATCCCTCACCAACAGATAAATATCTGTCCCTATATCTCATTCTAGTAATACTCTAGAAATGCGATATTTACCAGTGTCTATCATTAAGTATTATTGGTAGATTATGAACAGGAGGGATGGGGAAGGAGGGCTACACCAGTAACGAGAGAGGGCACCATGTTACAGCAGAGAAAATAGGCCACCATCAAGGACTGCAAGTAAGTGATGAAACATCTGGTTAAGTTCACAGACTTTCCTTCCTGATCATTTACAACTGATGAGGTATGATCTTACCAGAAGGGGAGGGCGGATAGTCTGGCAGATAGAAAGTAACCATTTCGCAGATGGGTGATTGACCCCTTCCTCACCACGGTTTCCTACTTTTATTACATCTACCTTTGAATATACTCTCATAATAAGACTCTAATTTTTTTTAATTTTTTTGTTTATTATAATTTATTCAATTGTGCATGTATGGTGTGTGCGCATGTGTGCGTGTATGTGTGTGTGTATGTGTGTGTGTGTAGAACCACAGACAAATTCGAGAACCACCATAGACCGCCTCCATCTCCTCCTTGTTTACTCTGCCCGGGGATTCTCAGGCTCCGCCCTACTAGGACCAGAAACGCAGGCCGCCCCCGCTTCCACTTGGCGTCTATATGTGGGGTCTAGGATCCGAACTCAGGACCTTCCGTCTGCAAGGCAGAGGCTCAACCCCTGAGCCACCTCTCCAGCCTCAACAAGACTCTAATTTGACAGGTCTTTATCTCTGGGTGACATCCAATACCGATTAGGGTGGAGCCAAGGGCATTGCAGGAGCAGCAAAACTGAATAATCCAGAATGTCAGAGACTCTATAGCAATCACGTGGAACTAGGTCAGCCTAATCTCTCTCCATCCTGAAGCTCAGGGAAATTTGTGGAAGAGGGGGCGGTAAGATTGTAAGAGCACAAGGATGGGAGGAGCAATGATATGCAAGATACTCCACACAAGTTAGGGCCGAAGCAATCATATTTGGACTTTACATGCCCTGTGCAATGACCAACACACTATTGACCTCACAAAGTCTAGCATTTGCTAAAGGCACTAGGATCCTGGGAGGCAAGGGATTGACAGCCATAGTAGTGTTCCTATGCTTAACGGGAACAAAGAAAGGGTTCTGGGAAATGCTACTGGGTCCTTTCACCTCATAGGAGAAGAGGACCCAGAGGAGAGTTTGGCATGCACATTAAAGGATGCTCCGGGGATGGGAGGGGGAGGCACTGGGGGATGGGGAGAGAAGGGGGAGGGGCGGGGGGGCACAGGGGGATAGGGAGTTGGAGGGAGGGGGGGACCGGTGTACCTGTTAAGTTTGTATGAGTGGAAATTTTAAAAAAGGAAAAAAAAAGTATTATTTGGTGAGATTATTTTGATGTCTTTCTTTGTGAGGCTCTGTAGAGAAACAGAGCTAATAGTACATAGGTATAAGTATATGCATGCACATATATAGTATCTAACTTTACAAATTTGAGATGTCTTGAAACAGAAACTGTGGCCCAGACTGCTTTTCTTTCCAGTTCATATTATCCAAGCAAATAGGAACATTCTATCTCTAATAAGTTCTAATGTTTGTGTATTATGTGTATGATCATAATGTGTTATAAGATTGAACTTGAAAAAAAGATTGAACTTGAATATAGAAGCTAATATTTAATAAAGTTTGCTTTCTAAAGTGAGTAATTCATTATACTTTAAAATATAGTGATACAATTTATGTCCAATTCAAAAACACCGAGAACTGGAAATAACCAGAGTCCATATAATCATTCAAGTAGGGAATGTCAATGTTCCAGGCCACCTGAGAGAAGCAAAGAGAAGATTATCAACCCTCTCACCATCCTTTTCCTTTCTATTCCTTTTTCAAAAAGTATTAAGACATTTTTTTTCATTGAAAGAGCAACAGAATATAAACAGTGGGTGGGCTGGGGGGAGAAGATACATGTTTGCATTCCATGCCATAAACTCAATACTTACACAAAATCAAAACAATGCTTGGTCTTGCTTGAGGAGCAGATTTTCTGTCTCCCTGACATCATGTAAACTCCTATCTGAGTAGGGCTTTCAGGGTATGTCCATGGGACAGTTTTGTCGGAACAATGTGCAGCAGCTCTGAATAAAAATAGTGAAAGGACAGTAGGAAGGACCACAGAATGGTGTCAGGGGTTGAGATTAAAGAACACCCAGAGAAACCTTTTAGTGTTCACAGACATTCCATCATCCCTTCCCATCATCATCACTCCATTTGCTTTCAAAACTTTGAAACAGAAATCAAAATTGTCTTTGGAAAGGTTAATTCATTTTAACACAATTATAAAATGTCTATAGAACTTGAATTTCACTAATAAGACAGGCTTTAATCTTCCAACCTCTTCAGAATAAAGAATTTCATTTCTTGTCTCTGTTGTTTTTGTCCATCCCAGAGTTTTTCAACAGTCTCCAGCCAGTTAAGCTCTGCAGCATCAAACCAGAAACTAGTTCTTCCGAGGCCTAGGCTATGTCTTCCCTTGCCTGCCTCTTCTGCTTTACAAAGAGTCCCTTGGGTTTAGCTCTTTCAGAATGTTGCCAATGAGAATTTCCAGGGAAAATACCATAGCACATGGCAGAACCGTTTTCCTCCTGACTCTGGCAAGTCAACACATTATGTGCCTGGGGACAGATGCAGGCAAGAGATGGAACAGTAGAAGGGTGCTTTGCCCAGAACTGTATGAAATGTTGCTTCAAAATATTCAAATGTTCATCTGACGAAAAAGTTTTAGGTTTGACAGACCTCATGCATAGAGAGATAGCAGATTCTTCTGTGCCTTAAAATCAAATATTAAAATACCAGTTACATATATCATAAAATATTATACTTTAAAAATTGCCACACTTTCTTATGTTTGAATAAAACTCTTAGAATCAGCACAGCAAAATAAAGCAAGGGACAGTTGCAGTATAAAACAGAGTCCTTAATTCACAGACCTAATGCTGTTCCTAAAAGGTTTGTCAAGAGGAGAAAGTATTAAGAGAATTAAATAGTACAGTGTACTTTTGTTTGCTTTTGAGCTGCAGCAAAGTACAATGCAATGTATTTCTGTTAAAAATGTACAAATGAATACTAGACCCATAATGACTGAGAATGCTATAATTTTAAAAATTGCAGACTATATTACATGTTGCATAAAACCTAGTATCTTAAGCAATGCTTTACCAAAGTAATTCTGAAATATTTACCTATGTAGACATGAAAGCACTCCATCTACCAAATTTATCCTTATAAGAGTTTTATCAAAAATCTTGCAGCCAAAATCTAGGCTGGAAATACGGCTAGATGGTTAAAGTGCTTACAGAGAAAGCAAGAGGTCCAGAGTTCACATGTCTAAAACTTATGTAAGTGCCAGATGAACCTGGCATCCCACCAATAATCTACACTCAAAAGATAGAAACAGGACACACCCAGGGCAAGCAAACCATATCATGATTTCTAAGTATGACTGAGCTATTGACCCTGAATGAATAATTTTGGAAGTGAGCAAAGGTTCTTGATATCTACCTTGAACCTCCCTACAATGTGTATGTATGTACCTGCACACATATGCACAACATATATGGCAACACACATATATGTATGCACAAAAAGCACACAGACACACGCATGCATGCATGAATATGGAAAAAGACTGGGAAATTAAGAAGTGAGTAAATATAATGTAATGTTCAATACAATCAGGAAAAATTCAGCCTGATTCAACTAAGAAAATAATTATTCATGTTACAAGGAAGAGCATTTTTACCTACCCTACTGGAATGTTAACATGGCATGACTATAATTGGGGTCATAAATTTGACAATTTACATAATTGTAAGTATGTTTGTTAATCTTTGAATTTAAAAATTATTTTTAAAAAAGCATTAAGAAAATACCTCATTGCCAATGATCTTCTTGTTAAGAAAAGTCATACAAGGTCAAAGAGATGGTTCAGGGGTTAAGCCTCTTGCAAGCAGAAGGTCTTGAGTTTGGATCCCTGATCCTACTTAGAAATGACACTAGGAGATGGCAGCGGCCTATACTTCCCATCTTGGAGGGCAGAGCTGGGAAACTCCAGAGCAAAGCAAAAAGGAGGGAGAGCAATCCAGGGTGATTCCCCATGTCACCCCTGGGTCTCTAAAAACACACATAATGTCCTCTGATACACATTGACACACACACACACTCACATCAGATACACACACAATGAATTAATTAATTAAAAATAAGAAAAGCCAGAAAGTTAGAATTTTGACAATGTTCAACTAGATTTAATTTTAAGTTTTGTTGGAAAACATTGTCAAATACATCCAGGTGAAGTGCAGGCATTATCTCCTGCTCTAGGAGAACTATATTTCTCCTTGGATTGAGAGTTGTCAGAGTCCAAGAAGGCGCACAGGCCTGGACAATTCAACCCACTGGTCTCTGTGGACAGCTTGGACATGTTAAAGAATTCCCACATCTTCAAACAGAATCAGGGGGGAAACCAAATGCACCAGGCTAGCAATGAAAGTGAAGAGCCGTGTCAGGCTGACATCAGAAACGTGAGGGGAATCTGTACAAGTCAGCTCTGGAAAGGCAGCTGGACGCTGACAGGGAAGCCACAGGGTCACTGCAAACACAGCACTTGCTGGGGGAGAGGGAGCCCGGGCAGCGAGCAGAGAAGGCAGCTGCACTGAGGCCTGCAAATGCTGAGGCAGGAGCAGGTGGGCGCCAGGAGGGGGACTGCATGTGAACGCTAGGTAGCACCTGCCCCCGCACCTCAGTTCCCATGGAAAGGCTCTTCCAAGATTAATTTGCGGAGGAAAAAGCATTTATTTCCACCAATCATCCTCAACGACTGCTTTGACACCTCTAGTGCAAAGGGAAGGAAGGAGCTGACCGTGGATAGCAAGGCAGGACACTTGCTTTCCCGGGGGCTGAGCTGTCTTAGAACAATGGCAACAGTGCATTTTCAAGGGGAGCTTAGAACACTTCACTCCTGACTTTTCCAGGTACTGATGTGTGATCCTAAGCAAACTGTTGAAGTTCTTTGCTTCTGTCTTCCAAATGAGGAAAAAAATGAGAATTTTCCTGAAACAAACACCTCCTTCCAGACAGTAAAATTCCCAAACTCTAGAAGCAAGATTCTCTAATTTCTAAAGAAAAAGAAATCGTAGAGCTAGTATATCAGTTATTGAAGTAAATTCCTCTTTATAAATTTTTGTCTACAAAAATGTATTCTGTAATTATCATAAAGATCTTGCTGGGTTGGTAACTGTTAAACTTTAAACAAATTTCATTGCTTTAATTGACAAAATCAGACATGAAATTTTATTCATATTGCTTATTTTAAAGAAGATAAATAAATATATATACATATAGACACATAAATTAATATTTGCTGGTCATAGAACCAGGACTTTGCATATGCTTAGTGTAAAAGGCTCTAATGCATTTGGTCAATTTTTATAAAGCTCTAGTTTCAATTACAACATTGTTATTCTCCCAATTCAATGAATTAAAAAATATCAGACCCAGTTTCTATATATTAAAAAATAGCTTAAATAATTTAGAAATAATTCCACTCATGTTTGTTAGTATTTACAGATACCATTTGTAAAAGATGTTGGTGTATTAATTTGGAAGACAGAGAAAGAGAGAAAGATGGAGAGAAACCAAGCACACTGGTGGTCAGAAAACATTTTCCAAAGTCAGTTGTCTCCATCCACCACATGGATTTCTAAACTCAGTTGAACCAATTTTTATCTATTTTATTCTTTTACACTTCTGTCTATGAATACAGCAAAGTTATATTTTCACACCTAAGCCTTCTTTTCTCATCATAACCCTTACTCCTCACTGTCCATCTCCCTCCTATTTTCATGTCTTTTCATATGTGTGGTCCACTATCTTTCATCTGGGTTGCCTTTGATGGCATGTCCAGTGCAATTGCTGGAGCATGAATCATTTATCAGTGGATACCCTTCAGGAAACATCTTCATTTACTCCTTTACCCCATCAAGCACTAACCCTCAGCAGTCTTTCCTGGTACCTTTGCCCTTTGAGTCAAACTGAGATGCACTCTTAAAAAATAAAATGCTATTTTCTACTAAGTAGCATTAACAGACATACACACACACGCGCAAACACACACACTTTGACTAACATTGTCTTGGCTAATATTATTACCTCCTCTAAAGTGATGCTTTTCAAAACTTAACTAAAAATAAAGATTTATGCCTACATTTTCCTTGTCAATAAATCTCAGAATACTGCATAATTAACCATCTGAGAGAACAAAATATTGTAAGAAAAATAGCTCCAGGAAGTTACCTGGTGCTCTTAGAGGTCCGTTCTATGCTAGGACAAATTGTCTGTGGCAATGCTAATGAATTATGTGTGAAATAGATTTCATCTACATTGAATGCATGACTGTCTTATATGCTTCCTATTTGCTGTAGATCACCCTTTTATTTCAGTGGTTGCTCTCTGGTTTGATCTTATGCATATCCTTATTTCCTTAATTATAATTTCCTTAATTATAAACTTTGTGATTCCCTGTCCCTTCAGTTTCTTAAATTTTCAATGAGAAAATCTTAAGTATTAGAATTTAATTTGTCTTAGACATTTTCATTCTCGGTAAATATTCAAACTAAGCTAAGTTCACTTCCCCAATGACATAGTCTAAAAAAGAAGCTTGGGAGTTTTACCTTTTTTGCATTCTGGTGTTTCTTTGTGTGTGTGCTTGTGTGTGTGTGTGTGTGTGTGTGTGTGTGTGTGTGTGTGTGTGTGTATGTTTTACATTTTCCACTTAATATAAATGAATATTGATGAACAACTAAGATTCAGACAGAAACAGGATGATACCAGTTATTATTTCAGCCATGGTGTTTATTGGTGCTGCTTTATAAAGGTATTAAACTTAAAAGAGAAATGAGCATTTTAGTTTGTTTTCTTATTTTACTGCCTTTTCACATTCTGGCTTCTCAGCATAAAAAGGATTAACAGACCATTCTGTACTAGGCCAGCATACTAAACACCCCCATCTTCTATGTCCTTGAACATATGCAAACTGAAAAGAGGAAGCTCTAAAATCTCAGGTAACACAAATGAAATCAAGCAACGCACCTAACTACCAAGCTGAACTCTACCCTCACCTGAGCAATGCATCATTAATAAATTGTACATTGCCTTTAATCACCAGATTTCTATTTTGCCATTTACAGAGCAGATTTATATTAACTGCTGCTTAAGTCACAATCAGTGAGTATGTGAGGTAATGAGAAAACAAAGGCATACTGCTTGCTATTCCCAAATTATGTAACTATACACATCCCATGCATTGTGTTTGGAAGGTTTCCTTACATGGATAAAGGTTAGGAGATGTGTATCAACGTTGATATTACCAAATATTCAGGTTATAAAATTCACAATGTAAGGGATGACTTATTTTTGATTACTAATCAATAAACCTGCAGTTTTATAACAAAACAATACACCAAAATACCTTGGATTTCTACAAAACATAAAGATATAAATTATATTTTAATAAAAGATTCTTAATGGGATGAGAATGGTAAGATCAGGGAAGAATAAATAAAATTAAACTTATTCCATAGATATACAAAACTGCCAAAGAAATAAAAAAGTGAAACGCAGAACATTACATCTATAAAACAAAATTACATTAAACAAATCAAAATGATAGGAATAATCACAAATTTAAAGTTATAATTCTTCTCTCTAATGCCATGGGTGACCATAAATTTTTAAAGCCTCAAATAAATATTATCTCAAGTTGTATTTTCTAAATAAAATATGTGCAAATATTCATAGTCTCTTAAGAAGTCGCTTAAGGGAACAGAGTTATATTAACTTTCCTTGTTTCTGACTCACATTCTTCCACAGTAGGAAGAAATTATTTTTAAAAAATCATTTAATACTAATAAAGTACTTTATGAAATTTGGCAAATTAAATTTTAAGGTTAATGTGAAAGATTCAAAACCAAAAGTAACAAATATATTTTTTTACAAAAAAAGAAAGGAGATACCAGACCTATTAATGTGTAAACATTGAAATGATTTTGAAAACTAACAGATTGTACATAATGATCAAGACAGACACATGACTGTCATCATTAATAGTTGATACTATTGCTATCCTGAGTGAATTAAGAAATGCATAGATTGGTGATATACCCATTTTTCTGTGTGTCTGTGAGACTGACCCAGAGATGCTTTAACAGGGGAGTTAAACCCGCCTTGAATTAGGACAATGACACCATCCCATAAACTGGAGACCTGGAGGTAGAATACACAGCTCGCTCGCTCTCGCTCTCTCTCTCTCTCTCTCTCTCTCTCTCTCTCTCTCTCTCCCCTTACCCCACCCCTATGATTTCTTCCTGGGTACACTACTTCCTCCTGCTACAAGGGACTGAAGATGCTAAAATAGTGATTCAAAGTAAACCAATTCTTCTCCATTGTGAATACCAGATATTTTGTCACAGTGAGGAATTTAACACCTATGGAGACTCCATATATGATGATGTCAACTCAAAATGAAAAATGTAAATTTTTAAAATTAAATTTTTAAAAATGGTCATTCATACAGAACCTTCTAAGGACTTAACTTCTTACTTTATTATTTTTAGATAAGAAAACTCAGAGAGTATGAGCCCAAATATAAGAATCAAAGACCAAACTGACTACAAAATCAAGGTGATCTGCTCACCATCCTCATAACTGTTTCTTCATAAGCAAAGGTGTCTGTCACTCGGTGGCATGTTCATGTGTGGAAGGACTCAAATGAAGATGAGGGGAGCAGCCAGAACTGGCTCTGGGGTCAGTATTATTTGAGGAAGTAACTGTGGCCTTCCCCCAGAATGAATGGCAGTCTGATTGCTGCTCAGAGGACCTTCTACAGGGATGTTATGCTATAGAACTACTGCAACCTGGCATCCTTGAGTCCAACATACATTCAGGGCACAGGGCACAGCAGAATGGTTCCCAACCATGAACAATGTCTGCTAGAGCAGAAAAAGCAACCAGAAAAATGAAAGCAGCTGGCAAGGAGAAAGCAAACAGTAAAAGAATCATAGTTGTAAACTACATGGAGAGAACATGATCCTTGCACTTAGTGGAGTCGTCATCCTGAGTGAGCAGGTAAGCATGGGGATACAAACCAGGATAACAATGGGGAATAATTAATCACAGGTATTTGAGTACTTTTTTTCCTTATTAAAACTTCTTAAAGCAATCAGGAGTTCAGATGTCTAAAGTTAAGTTTAAAGAAATGATAGATGCTATGATTAATCATAATCTTTGGTTTCCTGAAGAAGGAATGTTAGATCCCGAGCATTGAGAGAATTTAGGGGATAATCTTAAAAGAGCACATTTTTAGGAGCCTCTGTTCATATGTCTTTAGTTTTTGCATGAGGATTTGGCCTGTTGGCAAATAAAAAAGGTAATCTATTCCTACAACTTGTCCTAAAAAAATTAATCCCTCTCATAAAGAAGTCTCTGTAAAACTGATGTGAGACAAAGTCAATGGTCTCATTAACTTCTGTGCTATAAGTTTTGCAGCCAGTTAGTTTAAATGGTCAAACTTGTTCTGTGCACTATAACTATGGATGGCCATCAGCAGGTTCCATGAAAAAAAATTATACACACACTAATTATGATTTTAAATCTCTTAAGGCTTTTCAGGAATAATGTAAATGGATGGATGCCTGCTCATTTTACTATTAGCATAGTGGACAATAAGAGTCAATTTCAACTATGTCTTTGGGATTGGCATTTAATAGCTAAAGCTACCTTAGATGGAAAAGATTACTTAACTTGGATGTCCTGTTTTTCTGATTTTTTCCAAGCACAGGTTTGGACTAACCAAAGAAATTATTTCCAGACTCCCACTGAATTATCTATGTGGCTTTAACTAGCAATATATATATATATACACACACACATACACACACACACGTATGCCAGCTTTATGTATATATACACATGTATATATGTAACCATATATACATATATATGCCAGCTGTACCAGTTACTCTTAACTATTGCTGTGAGAGAACACCCAAAGTCAAACAATTTAAGAGACAAATGGAGATTTATTCAACTTAAAGTTCCAGAGGGGAGACACAGTGTTTCATGGCAGAAGTACACAGCAGGTGGCTGAAGTTGGCAGGCTAAGTCACTCCCATCCACATACCTGTAGACTGGAGGATTACTAAAGCTTCTATCTTCTCAGTCTCCTGTTCTATGGTTCCTTTCATCTGGTTCTCTACTGGGAGGTTCCAATGAGATCTAGGGAGATTCCAATTGGATCTATGGCTTTTTTTTGTATTGTAAATGTACTGATTCAGATAATCTCTTCAGGTGGTCTCAGCTGATTCTAGTTAATGCCAGGTGTGTCAAATTGACACCCAGGTTTAACCATCACACCAACACAGCACTGTCCATCTAGCACATATCCTGGATGAAATTTAAAAATAAATGAACAAATAAATTAAACTGTCCAGGAGCAAAACTTCTGATCTAAAAAAACTCAGAACTCCCTCCTTTAAAACTGTAAACTAGAATAAGAGCCCATGAGAGGAAAAAAAATATGTCTCAGGATAAGAACAAACTATAGCTTTTTCGTTAGAAAGAGAATACACCAAATTGCATTGCAATGATTGTTACTATACCCACAGATTGAAGAAGCATTCAACACTGAACCTAGAAGTCTCCTTCAGCAGCAGAGTAAGTTTTTGTTGCTGTAAAGCACAACTTGTCAAAATGTGGAAAATAAATAACTATGGACGGCTTGTCCCTAAGCAGGTCACATATATCTCACCCAGCCCTATCAAAAGGTTCAGGTAGCACTGCAGAAGAGGGGGTGGTAAGATTGTAAGAGTCTGAAGTGAGACCCTGGTGTGCCATACATTCTTTCCTGTACATGACAGAGTTGTGATGTACAAGATTTCATGGTAGATACGTTTACTTATGCAACAATTGGAAGGGATATGTCTCGACATTTCACCACAGAAGCAGAAAGCTCTTAGGAAGATTTATATCTCTCTGACAGAACTGATGAGGAATAATGCTGAAGGAGATGAAAAGGAGGATGTTTTCCTCATTGGTATATCCACTAATCTATGATTCTTGCTGGAGCATGAAGAGTGTCAGACATATGTCATCAAAGACAAACTAGATGAAATATAGTGGGCTACACAAGTGAAAGGATTCAAAAATAGTAGGTAATCTGGCAGGAAAGATGAAGGATTGTAGTGGGAAAAAGGGGAGATGGTACCTGAGACTAAGGGATGAAAACTGAAAATATATATTGTGGTCACTATATTCATGTATGTAACATTAAAAATAAAAAAACCGTGAAAATGTGCAAAGAAATTTTAGATGCAGTTATGTTCTATGTTACTTCAGTATTTTTGCATAATTGTGTTTCATGATCTCATGTGCTAGTCAACTGTCATATGTGTTTCTAAAGATTTTTTGCAATCTGTTTCATGTAATCTGATGTTTTATATATTCTTTTTGTGTCATTTCATGTTAAGTAAAAATTATATAAGATCTGTGCCACTTTTAAAGTTACAGAATGCTATGTACCTGATTATTAAGATGTTTGTTGCATATTGATATGCATGAATAGAAATATAAACATTTTAAGATGAAGATTTTTTGATCGAAAATATACATTAAGACTTTCTTTCAAATAGAATTTTTTCCTAAAGCTTGACAGTAAAATTACTAATTCTCTGATATGATTAATGTAACCAAATATTTATATAAAATTTAAATTTTCAGTTGTACTTACAATAAGGAAAAGCCCAGTCAAATGGCCAAAGACATCTACAATAGTATCACTAAATAAGAAATTATTCAAGGACTATAAGCAAAAAAATTTTACTTTCAGAAAGTGTTGACAAAAAAAGGGCAAAGCAACTTCATAGGAAACTGAACAAAGCAAGAACAGGCATTCAGGACAGAAGGAACAAAAGTAAAGAGGGGCTCAGCCTCTCTGAGGGTGGATGGAAGTGAAAGGTCAGTAGAAAGATGCTGGGCCTGAGGCACTTCTCCAACCACAGTGTATGACATGATCCTCTAGAAGGTTTCACAAAAATTCTCCTTATTTAGCGCTCAATTCTAGAGATTCTGCCTCAGTCTACATACAATAAAGCCAATAGTACCACAGGTAATTCTCAAGTATGAAATGGGTGGATATTAGAAGCAATGTTTCATACAATATACCTTATGAAATGGATGATGTAAAAAGCAATGGTCTTCAGCATGTGTATGTCACAGTAGCAAAAGTGGCTCAGGTCAGAAATTAAGCAACATATTCCTTAAAGATCATCTTTTTTATTTTTTTTACTGTCATGCAGTTCATATTAATCATGCTAATACTTTTAAGTGAATAGTAACCACGTATGCATTATATAACTAAAGTAGTATGCTTCAATTTACTTTTATTATATAATGAATTATACCTCACATACCCAAATGAATTAATAGAAAATAATAATTCCTAGCCTCTATTTAAACGGAACCACAGTAAAATAAAGTTTTTAAGAGAAGTCCTACTCAATTAAAGAGTCAATTGGATCTGAAACAGAACCCAGAGGTTTAGATAAAACTGGGGATGAGATCAAATTAGGAAATGTTAGAAATCATATCTATTATTAGTTGTGAAGTACAGATTGTTAGATGGAGAATAGAAATGTATTGTCACCTAAAATTTTCTTAGTCATGTATATCAACTCTGGGTATAGAAACGACTTTCCCCAGTAACTTGACATGGAGAACTGGAGATTTCCAGACAATTTAATTGGAAAAACACTTTCGGGACTCATAACTCACTATCACTAATTATATACAGATAATGTAATTTCGTAGAAATTTGCACTCAACTTTTCATGTGTGTGTAAGTGTGGGAAGAGAGCATGCATAATGGAGATAGAAGTCTACCTGCAGGTGTTGAGCTTAGCCTTTAAACTTAGATTAGCTCTCTTCACTGTGTCGAATGAATAAGTCAGACGGTCTGGCCCAGCTGTTTCTGGGGATTCTTCCATTTCCACCTCCCATCTCCCTTAACTGACAAGGATTACAGACAATTATACCATTGCATCCAGCTCTTATGGGATCTGAGCATCCCAACTCTGCTCTTCATGCTTGCCGACAAGTACTTTACTCCCTGAACTATCTCCAAAACTCTTACATTACTTTTTAAACTGTGTCTTGGTTTCTAAAACAGTCTATCAGGTTTCTAAAAGTTTATCCCAAGCTATAAATCATTTCACGGGGACTAAGAGTAATCTCAAAGGAGGGAACATATAATTTCACTGACAATAAAGACTTTTGTATTCATAACTGTCTTTTTAGCTAAAAAACCAGTGATGTAGTGTAACTTATTATAGTAAACACATGCAACTTTGTTACATCGATTTTTCTTCTGATTTTAACATACACTGTAAGCATCCTGTGGTGTCATTCGCTCTAGCACTGTCTCTAGTGCCTAGAGGAGACATAGACTTCACAGCTTATTCTGCAGTACTTTGCAGAGTTCTTTTCCTTGACCTTCAACAAAGGGCTTACTTTGCAATGCTTCCAAGTCAGAAGATATGACTTAATGACCCTGTCTTATTTTGTAAGGTGGCATTAAGTCTACGTTGGCTCTTACAGAACAGATAGTGATATTGAATACCAAGAATGCTTCAGAGTACAGGTGAATCTGTTTAACTTAAAACTACACAGCAAATGACTGAACTTTCAAGCTTGTTCCTAAAAATATTTCATCATCATCATCAGATGTTTTAAAAATTGCAGAAAAAATTGTTAAATGGAAATAGGTATTGAAATGTCCTTTTTCTGAAAATCCTGTCTACACTGGAAAAATGACATCACAAATACAAGCCAATGTAGCATCTAAGTAGAAACTCATGGAAAACACAAAGTGAGAAAGAATGAACCACACCACAGATATTTATTTATGTTTACATTCAAGTGCTAAATATGAATGACTTTTCCTTTTTGTAAAATCAGATCCATTCTTACATTATTTGGTAATTTCACAAATAATACAAAGCAAAGTTTAAGATTCAAGACTACGATAAAGAGAATGAGAAGGGAGGTGATATATTTTCAATAATAATAATAAAATAATAATAATCTACTACTCACACTCTTAGAGAAACAAATGTATAATCAATAATGTATGATCATGAAGGCAAGTATTCCCTTAAAATATTTCTTACCAGGAAATTTACCCTTCTGGTCTTTGTCTGATTGTAGCCCCAGGAGGTCAGATTCAGCCACTCATCTTCAGTATATCCAATAAAAGACTTAAGGCCTGTGGTATAAAAACTCAAAAAAAATTGTGCTTCCACTAGACCTTTAAAATGGCTGTGCCTAGAACACTTTGCAGTGGAACAGAGATGATCCCATCAGAGATGATAAGATACAAAGAAGCTCTATATTCTACAGAACCTCTATACTCTGCATTGGTGGACCATCTACATGCTGGCAAGTGCCTGAGCACTGACTAGTGCAGGAATCCTAAAGGTAACTCAGTTTCACTTGGAAAGATATGGGGAAAGGGAAGGAAAACTGATGGAAGGGGAAAATGGAAGGGATGGGGAGGGATGCATGGTGGAGGTAGTTGATAGGCAATGAACTCACACTCACACACACACACATGCATGTGTATATGTGCAAATATATGTATATATACATATGTGAACCAAATTAGAAGTGAAAAGACAGAAATAGAGGACTGATTTAACATAGTCATATGTAAAAGAAGGAAACTGAGATTCTATCATGCCCAAGTCACTACATCCAAACAGGACGGTAAGGTTTTGCTAACAGGACATTCTCAACTAAGCAGTTCTAGGCTAAGTGTGGTCCACTCTCACAGAGCTATAATTCTCTTGGCTCCAATCTTTCCAATCTGTTGTTTGATGCTTTAGCACTTTGTGAAATCCCTTCACCTCTGGCTAGCATATGCTCTTCTCTTGCTCCCAGCATGCGATTCCTGGGGAGAATTCCTTTTCACTAGAATGCTTTGGTTCAATAGTCCAGACAACCAAGAGTGAGGATCACAAATAGTTCTTCGGAATATTTTTATCCCTGGCAATCTGATTACTTGATGTTATCCCCTATGACAGAAAATTATATTTGCAAAAGAAATTAAAATAAAAATTTAATATTTTGATTTGGTCAGTCATAGCCCAGTATAAAATAATTCCCAATTTCCTGGAACAGACAAGTGTAATAAAAAAATCAATTACAATATTGTATCACTTCTTCAAAACCAATAAATTAAAAATGTATTCATTATGTGTGAATCTTTTATTTTCAAGTTTTCAAGTATGATGTGTGATGATTGTTTTAACTTTTTAGTCTCAATAGATAAAATACTGCTGATGAAGAAAATCATTAAAAATAAAAGATTCTTATTAATTAATTGAAGGTGTTCAACTGCAGCCACAAAAATCAGGAGTGAAGATTTTCTGTATTAGAAAGTGATTTCTAACTGGATTCAATATTCTCAGTGTCTTATAAAAAACTTATATTTATTCATATACAAACAATTCTTGCCAGGATACTTCACAGTTCTCACATTTTTCCCAACTTCACACCCAAAGTAAACTGTAACCTTACTTGTTTTTTCACATACATGAGTTTGGGGTATGTTTTCACATGTGTTCTCAGATGAATGCTCACAGCTGACAAATACATTTAAACATATGAGCCTGTGGATTCCCAAGGATGATATCCCAAATAATCCTTGACAGCTCTTCTACCTTATTGTTATAAGCCTTTTCTTTAATTCATAACAGCCGTAGGGACTGCTCTGTATAGTCAGCTTGCTTTGGAGATTTTCAATTTCTACTTTCCAAGATTAGAATTAAATATGGCACGCTGCACCAGGTCAGAGATTTTTACATGGCGTCTAGTGATCCAAACTCAGATCCTTTCTCTTGTGAAGGAAAGGATTTAATCACTCATCCAACTCCCTAACCCTATGGTCTTTTCTAAGTGTGTATATGAATAGTGCATGAACAAAAAAGCTTCTTAAGAAATATGCTAAATGTCTATACTTGCCAAAAATATTTTTCTGACAAATGGATATTTTTACCATAGAATAACTTAATAATAAATGGATACAGTGAAGAAAATTGAGGAATTATAAACTAGGAAGGGCTGGCAATTGCTAATCGACACAATAAGAACAACAAGCAAAGGTCAATCATGCCAAATGATTGCAATTTTCCCAAATACTGCTAAAATGAGATCTCTGTTTTGCTGCACGAGGGCAATGCTAATTAATTTTCACACTGGAAGGAGAGCTAAGATGACTATGACTTTTTAATTCATAGTTTAGTTCCACCAAATCATGGCACAGCTCAGAGTGAGCCTCTAAGGAAAGTTCAAAATGGTTGAAGAAACAGGAGGGGGAATTTTCTCCATTAATTTTAGAAACAGCCTAGGGCTTTAAATCCATTTCCTGAGTTTCAAAGGCAAGGGCACTTCTGAAAGGATTGAAGAAAGTGCAAGTAAAGTTGGACCCTTTTCTTGCTGTCAGTCTTGCAGTCTAATTTGATATTGCCTCTTTCCACCTAAAATCCCAACTGATTTATGAATGCAGGGATCTTTGCTTGTTGATTTATAAACAGGAGTCAGGAATGTGACTCTGTTACTCTCAGACCACACCATTTCAAATAGTTAATAGTGAATATTTTTGGCTGTTCTTAGTTCTTTGAAAGAAGACTTACTTTAGATATAATTTCCTAATCTGAAGAAAAGTATTGAGGAGAGCATTGGGCATATTTGAGGGACATGAGACATATTCTAAATCACAAATAAGTGTACTATGAGAGGAATTATTTTTAAGAACGCATCTAGATTTCTGCTCATTTCTAATCATAAATAATTAAATTGAAGAATCAGTAAAATGACAGCTTCCACTTAGATTCAATTAATCACTGTTACTGAGTCATAGAAAAGTGGCATGTGGTTTTAAAAATCATGATGTGATTTTACTTTATAAATATTTATACTTAACACAGTTTGGCTTTAACAGCTTTCTTGCAAGTGTATTAAAGCAGAGAAATGTCCTGCTTCATAGCAAACATTGTATTATGGGCAATGAATAACTTTATTTACAGATTATTAACTGCATCTGAGATATATAAAAAGCATTTTATTGTAATAAATAATTAAAGTAAAACTGTCTACAAGTAAATCAAACTCTAAAATCAATATGCAATTGCCTGCATTTTGGCAAAATATGTGGGTATTTTTTTCTTCCCCCACAAGAATGTATTTTGGTTTTGTTTTTTATTGAATATGTGATTATTTGAACATAATTTAAACATATAAAACTTGAAGGAAATTGAAAAACCTGAGGAGAAGATACCAGTCAGGAAACAGTAATTACCTTACCCAGAAACATTTCACCTGAGTAAATAAAAGACACACATTACAGAAAGACTGTATATTTCATTCTCAAAATCAACATTTTCTCATCTTCTACTTGCATATAATAAGACTATTTAACTATAAAATGCAAAAAAGTAATATCTCTTTCACAAGAACTTAACATTTACTACTAATAACCAAATCTGGGGGGAGGTAAGAACACTCTCCCTACTGGTGGTAGGAAGAGAGGAGAAGGTACTGTTATCAAAATGTACTATATCCTTGCATGAAATTATTCAAGAATGATGAAAGTTTTAAGAAATGAATCTCCTCAATTCTTTTTCAAATTATAGTTTGCTTTTGAAATTGTGCTTATTTACATTTATACCTATGAACCAATCATCCTGTATGGCAAAGTTGGAGAATGAATTCTTTCTTGGTAAATGTCTCCTTCAATGATAGCTTTACATAACTTGCTTTAAGTACTAGATTACACAATGCCACTCTTACTATTAAAGGAATTAAACATTTTGTTGATAGACAAATTTGGCAAGAGCAGAAAAAATTCAAAATAAATATTTTGCACATCTCATGAAAACTATTGCTCTCAAGTTAAGAAAACTATTCAATTGTGCATAACCAAATATAAATAGATAAAAGGTACTTTATGTATGCATAAATTATCATTCTGTATTCGCAAATATGGAAATTAAATTAAGTCAATATAGATGAATCTGTAGATCATTATTTTAAGTGAAATATGCAAGACACAAAAAGAAAATACCAGATAACTTCCCTTTTACATAGAATTTTTAAAAAGCTGAACTTCAGTGAAATGTTGGCCCTTGCCAACCAGAAGCCTTGGTAAGTTTGAGATGGTTCAGTTGCATAGAGCGATGAGTTGAAGAGATCTATCATGTATCACAGTCACTACAGTATGTGGTGTCTCAACATTTAAGCCACCCCCAATGATGTTTTTCTCTATATACAGCATTTCTATAGTTACTATCGACCATTATGAATTTGAGGACAAGCAAAATGTTGAGAATTTTGTAATTTAATGTGTCTATAGAGATATTTGATATAACTAGACATTGGGATAATGTAAGAAAAGTAGAAACTAGAATTTTATAAGAATCATTCAAGTGGATATATTGTCAAGGCAATCAGAAATAATACACAAATTAGTTGATAAGTGGAACCAAGCATGGTCTTTAGAATTTGTCAGTTTGGAAAAATTAGTTGAAATTATAGAGGTAAGTGAACTGTGAAAAACTGAAAGTGGGAGCTGGAGAAGTGGCTCAGAGATTAAGCCTCTGCCTTGCAGGCGGAAGGTCCTGAGTTCAGATCCTAGATCCCATGTATAGGCGCCCGGCGGAAGTGGGGACACCTGCATTTCTGGCCCTGGTAGGGTGGAGTAATCAAGGAGGAAGTGGCAGCGGTCCATGGTGGTTCCCGAATTCGTCCGTGGTACTATACACACATACACATACATACACACACACCCACACGCACATACACGCACTATTGAATAAATAATAAATAAAAAAAGCTTAAAGTGAAGAATATGGATAGAGAAATGTGATTGGGTATAAGGGAGAAAACACAGTATCCTTATGAACATGGTGGAATATCAAAAAACAAAGAGAGTTAGTTACCTGTGTTCGAAAATTTTGGAAGAAACAATTTTAATGAGAATATAGCAGTATGTAATACAAAAGAGACAGAAAAGATGTTCCCATTGTAACTTGTGGTATTTTGGGTAACATTTATGATCAGTCATTTTTTCTAACAGAAAATATATTTTGAAGGTTAGAGAGATGTCTCAGGGGTTAAGCCTTTGCCTAACAAACAGAAGGTCCTAAATTCAGCCCAGATTCCATGTAAAATTGCCATGCAGAAATGGCAGCAGCTTATACTTCTGGCCCTCAAAGGCAGAACCTCGGAGACTCCAGAGCAAAGTAAATCCGAGGTAGAAGCAATCCAGGCTGATTCCCAAAGACACCCTTAGGCCTCCACTGGCATACACAGTAACCTCTGATACACACACACACACACACACACACACACACACACACACAGACACATACACACACACACCCATACACACACACTAAATATCAAGCATTGAAATTGTACCTCATTTTTTGATAACTTATTAAGTCACTACTATATGCCACTTACATTCTGATGGAAAGACTCTTAAAAGAGCTCTACTATTTTGATAGCAAAATTGGATTCCTAAATGATGGAAAATAAAAATTGATAAAATTATTCCTCCAGGAATTTAAAAAGTCCTTATGAGCCAAAGAGTCTTTTTAGTCCCTGTATGGTGATGACAAGTGTTAGTGATGTTGATTAAAAAAAAAAAAGTCCTTGCAAACCTGTAGGTATCTTCTCTACTATCCTTTACTTGGGAACAAATACTAATCCAGTATTAGTTCGAATTCTGGACTTAAAAGGCTTCTAGACCACCCTTGGCTCCATCCTGATGGGTATTGGATGTCACCTCCTAGCCAGAGATAAAAGGCTGCTAAAATAAAGTCTTACTATAAAAGTAGATTCAAAGGTAGATGGAATAAGAGTGAGAGACCGCGGTGGGGGGGGGGATCAGTTTCCCATTTGCAAGATGGTTACCCTCTATGTGCCAGACTCTATGCCCTCCCTGACTGGTGAGATAAACCCCATCAGTTGCAAGTGATCAGGAAGGAAAGTCTGTGAGGTTAACAAGATGTTTCACTACTTACTTGCAGTACTTTAACAACAAAACTGGAAAAAAAAAACATAACTCAGAATATCAGAGACCCTACATTAATCATTGGAATCAGGCCAGCCTAATTTCTCCCCATCCTAAAGCTCAGGGAAATTTGCGGAAGAGGGGGCATAAGATTGTAAGAACCTAAAGATGGGGAGGAGCACCGACATGCAAGATACTCCACACGAGTTAGGGCCAAAGTAATCATAATAAGACTTTGAATGACCTGCGCAATGACCGACCTACCATTAATCCCCCAAAGTTTAGCATGGATCACAGGCACTAAGATCCTTAGAGGCAAGGGATTAACAGCCACAATAGTGTTCCCATACTAAAGGGGAACACAAGAAAGAGCTCTAAGCAATTCTACTGAGTCCTTACAGCTCATCAGAGAAGAGGACTCAGAGGGAAGTCTGACATGCACACTAAAGGATGCTCCAGAGGTGGGAGTAAAGGGGCACTGGGAAAAAAGGAAGGGAGGGGGGAAAGGAAGGGGAAAACGGGGGAGGGAGCAAAGGGATCCAGGGAGGGGTGGAGGGAGGAAGGGGACCGAGGTACCTATTAAGTTTGTATAGTGGAAAAAATAAAAAAAGGCTTCTAGAATACAACTAAACTTTTTGACTATTATTGAACATGTAAACTTCAAGAAGTCTCTATCAATGTAACACTTTTGCAAAGGTGACATAACAATGTAAATAATAATATAAAACATATATTCTGATTTAAAAGTTTATGAGTCATTTTCTGAGTATGGTACATGACCCACATCATGAACTGAAATATACCATGTTGATTCATTATAACTAAGATAACTAAGAAGTTACTGGTCCACCTTTTTGATGGCAACAGATTGACAAAGCAGTATTGATAAATGGAAACCTTCCCAATTCCACACATCATGTTCTTTTCACTCTACTGGGAAGTCTCTAGTACATGATGTGTGCTTTTCACAGTTTATCAAGGTAAGCAATAAGTGGAACAAAGTAGCTCATAGGAAACATGGAAATTGAAAAAATTTGTATCTCGTAAAATGCTTCTTGCGGGATTAATAAGAGATTTTACACACATCAACACTTTGTAAGTACTTAAGAAAGAGGATTAACAAATCCAGGTAGACCATTCTACTAATAGATGACACTGTGAAGTTATCCAAATGAAAACGTTAAGACAAAAAAGAACAGTTGTGTAAGATTAAAGCATAAATTACATGTGGAAATCAAGAAGCGGCCACAAAGCCAAGCAGGTGTTTGAGTGTAGATACTTTTGGCAATGGAACAATGTTTGTATCCCCATTAATAGAGCAAACATGGGCAGCTATGCATTAAGAATGATTAATTTCAATGTGGGGCTGTCAAAATCATATTGTTTTAGTGTGAGTCTGGAGAGAAGGCACAGTGGGTAAAAGTGCTTTATGTGTAAGACTGGACACTTGTGTTCATACCAGCAACCTCATTAATTAAAAAAACTAAGTGTGGTTGCACTTGTGCATAATCCCACCACTGTCATGCATGGAGGCCTGAGCATTGCTGAGGCTTGCTGCCCACCAGCCTAGCTCAGGTTCAGTGAGAGACTCTGCCCTGAAGAAATGAGTGGAGAGTGCAGAAACATCAGATATACTTCTCTGTACTCAATGCACACCAGCATGCATACCTATTCATACATGTGTGCCTATTCTGTATACACATGAACACAAATCACAAACACATACATAAAAATAATAATTTGATAACTGGCTAAAAAATAAATCTGGTGAAGGAAATCTGATGATGATTGGGGGATCTATATAACAGATCACATAAATATGGTAACAGAAAAGCAAGGAAAAATTCAGGACATGTAAAGATATGAGATACATATATATTCTTTGGGACTAGAACATAGCTAAATTAAAATAACAGAGAAATGTATCAAATATTGTCTCTGATTTTTTTGCAATACTAATCCTCCTTTTTCCTGACTTAATGTTGAGAATCATGGAATTCTACCAGTAGATTAATCTTCTTAACTCCACATAATAGGCTAAGGATAAAGACACAAAGCAAGCATTAGTGAAACAGGAAGCTGCATAATTGCTGATTAGGCAGTGTGAGTTTTGCCAAAACCTAAAGAATGGTATCATGCAGATCAGAAAAAAACTGTAAGATCAATTTCAGCCACAAGGATGGGAATATGTACTTTGCAGTGCTCCTCTCAGCACAGTATGTCCTGTGGCATTCTTTCCCTTAATGAATAAATAATTGAGTGATATTTAGAAACAAAATATAAACATGTTCATCTTTGTGGTTTATTGACAAGTGTTTGCATCATGAATTTCTTTAAGTAATGAATCTTATGTTTCTAAAATACTTGCTTCAAATATTATAATGGTGAAATATTTATTAGCACGTATGAATGTAAAGAGGTGACATAGCTTAAAGTTCTAAAATTCATCCGCATGATTCAGTGAGGATTTTCTTCATAGAAAATATTCTTCATAGAATATTCGAGTGTGTTACGGTATTGGTGGAAATGCTGGTGGTGATTAGGAAGATTTTATTTTTGCAGTTTGCTCTCTGAGTTTCATCAATACATAGGTTAAAGATAATTGCATGTGAGGTGGGATATTTATTCTTATAACCACTAAGATATATTTGAAATTATGGATATAAATTCTTTCAAAAATCAATCACTTTATAAGTAAATGCTTTGATTAATAGTAACAATGAAGAAAGAGAGAACAAATTCATTCTTATTAATGTTATTTAGCTGTAAAGTGGAAGTGCGTAAATGTCAGGAGTCAAATACTTTACCTTGATGTAAATAATATATAAGCTTCACTTGAAAAGACAAGAAGAAATGAGAATAAGCGATGCAAGAACACTTCATTGGCATTAAGAACCTGATAATTTTAATCCTAAAACATATAGTTATAAATATGTAATAATAATGTTGAAGAATAATTGTATTATTATGGTTGAGTTCAAAATAATTGTATCAAGATCTATTTCATTCATTCTAAAATGATGAGAAATAGAAAACATAATAGCTTATTTTCTAAGCAATAAGAATTTTGCTTATATGTTCTAGCTTTTGTTTTGTTTTGTGTTGTTTTGTTTTTTGGGGGGTTGTACCAGTGATCATGACTCAGGCCTCTCCCATGCCCAGTAGAAATCACACTAACAACACCACGACATCCTGAATGACAATGCAGAAATTGTGAACTACATTGCTGATTTCAGTTCATTTTTATCAGAACCTCCTAATCACTATGGAAGTGGCCCAATCTAGACTATGTGGAAAGAGCAGAAGCAAACATGGATAAAGACATTCAGAGCCCTAGTAAGATGGATATTTCCAACCAAAAGAGTTTGAACCAAAGTTGTAAATTATACCACCACCATTGGTATAGCTTACTACCTAAATAATAACCTCCAAAACTTACTGTTATTTTCTATACCATCATAGAGAAGTAATACTACAAAGTCCATCCCACCAGGGAATATATACCAACTGATGCAGTATTTTCAATCTATTGCATTTTTATTATACATTGTATTTCATTTTTGTTTTTAAATTCCTCTGGAATAATATATCTAAACAGTTTTAAATTCATTTTTGCCTTTTTTCTAATTGAATCTATGATCACTCTGCATGTTGCTGTACCATTCAATGGTAGATATTTTACTATTCATGTTATGCCCCACCTCCGCCAAATTCCTATTCCATTCCTTCTCTCAATTCCTCACCCTCTCTTGCTTTTTATTCTTAGCTATAACTTCTCATAGATTTAATAATCTTCAAAATCAGTGAACTTTAACAATATATCAGCTCCTTGCTCTTCCCATAGATCCTTTTTCTCCATAATTATTTTCTCATTTGATATAACACTAATTCCATCATTGCTCAGACTGCTTCCATTCCGTGCCAAATCTTAGTAACCTAAATGTTAATAATCAAACTACTTTTATTCTATTAACCTTCAGTAGGTACTGACATTTAAGATATAACAGTCTTTCAAGATTATTAGTGTGTCTGTATAGTATGTCTATTCCAATGTTGTAGTTATTTCTACAGTTAGTAATCTATTCTCAGACTGTTGGTAGGAACTGTGTCTATAACACACTTCCCTATAATATATGGAAATAAAACAGAGTATACAAGACATATAAGGCACAATTAAATAACCATGGTTACAAATCTTGGGATAGAAGAATGAGACCCACACAGGCTGAAGCCACAATATTTTGAAAAACCATAGCAGACAACTTCTCACATCTAGGGAAAGGGATAACCATTCTGATTAAACAAGTATTTAGAGTATTAGGAATATAGCACCAGAATAGAACCTCTCCATATCATATTACAGATAAAACGCTAAGTATACCAAACAAAGTACAAAATATCGACGTCAATATGGAAGCATCGATTCACATAAAAGGCAAAACCATCAGATCAGCACTATGACAAATTACTTAGAAATCCTAAAATCCAACAGAACACTAGCTGATGTATTCTTAACTACAAAAGACAATAACTATCAGTTGTAATAGTGATATCCAGTAAAACCATCTGTCTCGATGGTAGAAGAATGAGCATTTTCAGTGATACATACAAACGAAATTAATTAATAGCCAGTAAGCTAACTCTACAGAAGGTGTTTGAAGCATTTTACGGAGTGAAGAAAAAAAAAGCACAACCATAAGTAAAGATTTTCTGAAAAGGACTCCAATTTCTTAGGAAATATCAAGAATGAAGACAGGAGATTTCATAAAACTAAATGCACATGAAATGCGAAGGAAACCATTGAAAAATGAAACAGCCTACAGAATAAGGAAATCTTTGCCAACCACCTTGTAAGGTGCTGATGATGATGTAGATGTGTTTAACTGAGAATTCCAAGACAGAAATAAAAACCCCAGTCACCAAATAAGCTATGGAACTGAACGTATTGTTCTCAAAAGATGAGGCCAAAATTGTCAATAAATTGGGCTGAAGAGATGTCTCAAGGGTTAAGACTGTCTCACAAGCAGAAGGTCCTGAGTTTAGGTCCCAAGTTTCACGTGAAAAACGCCAGTAAGAAATGGCAGCAGCCTGCACTTCCTGCCCTGGTGGGTGGAGCCTGCACTTCCTGCCCTGGTGGGTGGAGCCTGCACTTCCTGCCCTGCTGGGTGAAGCAAAAAGGAGGTAGAAGCAATTAGGATGATTCCTAAAGTCATCTTTGGGCCTCCACAGGGACACAAACACAAACACACACACACACAATAAATACAATATTTTTAAACTTTTCAATAAATGTATGAAAAATTCCAACATCACTATCCATAGGATAAAACTGGAAATTAAAACTGCTTTGAGACTATGTCTGAATCCAATCATTAAGAGAACAATTAGCTTCAAATGCTAGAGAAGATGTTAAAAAAATGGAAATGTTTCAAAAGCACTTGTTGGAAATGTAAATGTGTCTAGCATTTTTCAACATTAGTCCTTCAGAAACACTAAAACTAGGGCCAGAGAGTTAGCTATTGGATTAAGTATCTTCCTCGCAAGCAGAAGGTCCTAAATTGGGATCCCAGATCCAATGAAAAAAGTGCCAGGAGGGAAAGGCAGTGGCCTGTACTTCCAGTCCTGAAAGGCAGAGCCTGAAAAACTCCAGAGCAAAGAAAACAGGAGGTACAGCAATCCAAAATGATTCCCAAAGTCACTCCCTGGGCTGCTACAGGCCCACATATTACCCTCTAATACACAGAAACACTCACAGAAAGACGCACACAGAAAGACACAATGCAATAAATTAATAAACCTTTAAAAAAGAAACCCTTAAACTAGATCATCCTAATATGACCCAGCTTTATCATAACTTCTGGTTATTTATCCAAAAAACCCGAGGTTAGCATAGAAAACACTTGCACACTGATGTGTTTACCGTCACTTCTCACAGAGCTGTTTTATGGAATCAAAGTAGGTGTCTATCGACAGGGAAATGAATAAACAGATTGTGGTATATACACAAGTAATTTAGTCATTCATAAAGAACAATATAATGTCTTTTGAAGAAAATATTTGCAAATGAAAATGATCATATCATATTATTTATATTGCATAAGATTCTGAAAGAAAAATACTGCATGTTCTCTTTTGTGGAATCCTATATTTTAGATAGCCAAACGGTTTTATATATATATATATAACAGGAAACTCATTGAAGCATATGAAATCTCAATGAGGCATATAAAAAAACTAAAAATGTATATGCTTAATTTGGTTGTTATAATTTATATATAATTTATACATAATTTTATATATTATAATATTTCCAGAGATTCAAATTCATAGCACACATTTATTTCCAGTGAGGTTACATTAGTGAACACAAGTACTCACATTTGGAAGGCATCGACCACACAATGTTATAGTTACTCCATCTTCTAGTAAAATTTTAGGAAATGTGATCACCAGTTGCTTATGATTGTTTTTAATATTTAAGAGTCACAAGACATTATTTAATGAAATATTGATGATAAGAGGTCATGTTCAGAGCAGATAAAACAGTGTATCAATAGTTTCTTATTATTATCTAGAACTTTTGAAAGTAATGCTGTTTTTATTATGATTTGTACTAACTGAAATATTATATATAAACTAAAATTAGATTTAAAAATATGCAGAATCTCTGAGGCACATAAGCCCTGAGAGATTAATTTAAAAATTATTATTCTGAACTATAGTATGAGATACACTGCAATAGCTTTTCCATCTTACTTATTAAAAACTCTGGATGCTCTTGAATAGTAATTTACATGCTGAAGGAAACTGATGAAATATATATTTGGGAAGTTGTGTTCTGTTGAACCAGAACTGCTAGGATTGATACAAATTTAGCAATCACATTTAAAAATATGGAGAAAGTGAGAAAGAGAAAATCACTGAAAGAAACTTCATTCACATTTAAAGTTTAATAATCTAAAAATAATATTTGATACTGAGATACTAGTGATTTCTCTGTTTTAATTGAATATCATAATGGCAAAAAGTTAACTATTTCTTGTGATATTCCTGGAGACTTACAGGATATTATTATTTTCTTTTTTTATGTGTTTTTTTTTCAAGTGAGATTGTTGTCATCCTTTTTAATTATCCTTTTCCATAGTTGGTGAATTTTGAGTGTGTATTCTAACATATCCCCTAAAAATTACTCTTATGTTCACTAATAAACAAATGGCAAGAAGTACATCTAAGACAATACCAATATGTAATCTTAACAGGAGTTTCTGAGATGGAGATTAATCCTTCAAGGAATGAACAATATTAGAAGAAACTAAATGTATCACCTAATATTTCAGGTGCCTGCATTTCTTCTTTTAACTTCCTAGACCTGAGCAGAGTGTTCTACTGTCACTTGTAGGAGGAGTGGAAGCTCTTTCATCATTATGTGTGGAAGTATAGGCAATATCAGGAGAACATAGAAAAAAGCTGATTTTCTATGACCTCCTATTCATTCAATTCCACCGCAAGGTATTCATGTGTTTTCTCCTGCTCTAACTCTCATTCCAACATTGGCCCCCACCTGTGTGGATGCATTCTCCCATCTAATTTGTCTTCCAGCTTTATTCTATTCTATTTGTCCCGTGGTTCAAAGCCTCTGTCTTGATTTTTCAAAAATCATTTGATTTTTCTCAGTAGATTTCAAGTAGCTGAACAATTAATGCTTGTAACACCTAGAATCCAGTGAGGAAACTGAGGCATCCCTGGCAAACATAGTTTCTCCCTTATCCTCTATTCCACTGTGCCCCTTTGTTTTCTCTTCCACCACATACCACAGTGTACTAAGGATATAAATTTTATATTTATATTATGAAAACTTGACAAGCCTTGGAAAAACTGGAGCCAGTCATGTCAACTGTGATTCCATTTCCTTCTGTTTTTCCTATACTCAACTCAGTGTGAGTCACATCAAGAACATGAGATTTAATATAATTTAAAAGAAATTATTATACATATCTACTTAATGTTGATGATAGCAGTATTAAATTCCATAATGAGTCATTTATTAGATGTTTTCTGGATGTTAATCTGAATACTTTCGTGCATTTATTTTACATTATTTTTGCTATTTTTCCTTCTTTAAATAAGTTAACCATGGTATAGAAGTTTCATTCTATGACAAACTAAAGCAGTGATTGCATCGTTTCATTTATTTAACACAATTATTCTCAATTTTTTCATCATCCTTTGTTCTGAATATTAATGTTTCCTAAAACTTCAGTCAGCATAGGACTGACTATGCAGTTTTGGCCAAGGTACTAGTTTTCTAAGCATTTTCTTTGTACTGATACTTCTTTCCCATTGACATCATCAATGAGTTATCAAGTTGATAAGCTATTTAACTTAGGATATAATGTTTTATTAATCATTGCATTAATGATTAATGATTTAATTAATATATGTTTAGTTAGATTAAATATCCCACTGTATGGTAACAGTGTGAATATCTGAGTGTGTATAAGGAGCCTTGTGTACCTATCAAAGTATATGAACACGAGCATGAACATGAACATGGGCTCATAATGACTGGTCAAAACACGTGCAACCAGAGATTAACTGCCTCCAGTGGTACGTGAGCCTCTCTGACACTTCATCATAAAAAGAGTAGCAAAAAGCAGATTGTTTTCTGTGCCAACCTTGTTTACTTGAGACAAAATCATTTATCCCTGTAGGCTTCTCTAAAATTATAGACAAATGTTGCCTGGACCTTAGGGCTATTCGGAAGCATCAGGAAGTCACCAGGCAATTCCAAATGCCTCACAGAAACACCTGCCTCTATAAGTTTCTCCTCCTTCAGGATTTGCCAGGTGATGGCATCCAAGCTCCTTATATGTGACTGGAAGCTACAGGAGACCAAGGGATAAAAAGTTGTAAAGAACAAAGGAAGCAGCTCAAGAAATATGTATATCTTTAGGAAATGTATTCAATATGCTATCTTAGGAAATGTATTTAATGTGTGCCATTATTTACTATCTATATATTGAAGATCACTAATTGTTCAAGGTGGAAATTTCTAGTTAAAATACTAGATGTATCTCTTATACTTTTATTCTAGTTATTATGGTAAAATGTCATTCATTTCAAATATACTTAGCCAAATTGGAATGTATATATATATATATATATATATATATATATATATATATATATGTGTGATGAATGTAAGTATCATTACAGTCATATCATATATATTTATGCAATGTTGTTATTCTGACTTCCCTTTTGTTAATTACTTTAGGACTTCTTCATTTAGTTTTTCAGAATGTTTCAAAAATGTTTTCATATTTTAAAATATAGCAAATATACAGTGGCTTATCTACATGAATCACAAAATTATTTGTGATTTAGAAATAAAAGAGAATATAATTTATTCAGAATTATATTTTAAACCAAAGAATTAATTTTATATCAAGTACTGGTAAGAACTGGTCTTATTTACTGAGCTGCCTTACAATGAAGAGAATTTCATCTTCTACTTTAAAAAAAGATTTTTCTTGAAGAAATTGTTCTTAATATTGGCAATGATTCTTACAATTTATTATTTACATTTCTTTTTTATTATTTTTATAGTTTTGCAAACATATTGAGTACTCATCCTTGATTCTTCATCCCCCTCTCTTCCATCTCCTTCACTTCCCTTCATCAGTCCATCCCACTCCCTTTCACCCTCCTGTCTGTCTGCTTCTATGGACCCCAGGCTTCCCTCTGGCTTGTCTATTCCTGGGGTTCAGATCTCTTGTGACATACAAAGTTACCTCTCTTCAGGCCACCCTATAAAGTTTCTCTATAGTCTATGGAGACATGTTGGTATGTCAGTAATTATGCAGGTCTGGTAAGGACAAGATTCAGTGTAGTAAGAGCAAGACAATTCAAAAGGACTAAAGAGGGGAAAGGTGGGAAGGGATTGTTAGGACGAAACATTTATAATTTTTTTATTATTTATTATTTATTCAATTGTGCATGTATGCGTGTGTGTGTGCGTGTAGAACCACAGACGAATTCGGGAACCACCATGGACGCCTCCACCTCCTCCTTGTTTACTCTGCCCGGGGACTCACAGGCTCTGCCCTACCAGGACCAGAAACGCAGGCCGCCCCCGCTTCCGCCTGGCGTCTATACGTGAGTCTAGGATCCGAACTCAGGACCTTCCGCCTGCTAAGGCAGAGGCTTAACCCCTGAGCCACCTCTCCACCCCCAGGAGAAAACATTTAAAGGGGAGGTTTAGGATACCATGACAAGTATGGTGAGGGAGGGAATGATTTGGAAAAATACATAGCTCTGAATGATGGGTATGGAAGATAGCCGATACTGAGGAACTTATAAAAAATACCCAAGATTGTGGGAAGCAACCCCAAAGATTACATGTCTTTCAGAGAAATGAAAAAAGTATTCCCTATGCGGAGAAGCATATTACTGAAGATATGTTTCTTTTCACCTAAAATGAATTCCAAATCAGCATTATAAGCTTAAAATACTTGCTGCAAATGAGTACTAATGATCACTCATTCTTAAGATAGAAAGCTACCGCAACCAACTATACTTTTAACATTAAAACAAAATCTTGGTTTCTGATGTACTAAGTATATAATAGGAGGTTGGGGTGATACAAAGAAAGGAACATAAAAGAGAGAGGAAATGAGGGAGAGATGTGGAGGGAAGCAGAAAAAAAAGGGTTAAATTATTTATATTTACACAACATGTAATCTGGATTTATCTTTCATAATAATGAAAGGTTCAGAAAATGGTAAGTTCTTCACAAACAGGATAGCTCTTTCCCAGTTAACAAATTTAAGGTGAAAGTGTTACCCCATAGACTTCATTTCTTCTGTGTTTGAGATCTAATAACCTCTATTCCTTTATTTTCTTTTGGCTTTTGTCTCTGGCCAGGTCAGCCTCAGGTAGAGTGGACTCATTTAACATGGGTTCCCTTTGAGATGCTATGTGAAATCACTGCTTGTAAAATTCAGGGACCTTGCAGAGACACCTTAAAACTCATCCTTCGGTACACAGAAATTTCTTATTACCATGACATGTATAGATGTACTGTCTAAAAGAGATGACTAAAAGAGGTAACTCATGTCAAATACTTCCTATATAGAACCATAGTGTCCTAGAACGAGGAGACTCTTTTAATTCATCACAATGATTAAGTCATTAAATCAAGGTACTGTGACCAGTATTCAAGAATTCCTATTGAATATTGCTGTTCTTAGTGGACTTATTTCCCTAAAAAGCCTTTACACACAGGACCAAGAAAAATGTCAGGTTATTATCATATGGGTAACAGAAGTAAATCATTCATTAGAAATGGAAATGGCCAATAATATATGATGAAATGGTTTCCAGTAATAATTTTCATTTTAATAATAGACCATTGCAGTAATATATTATGTTTAATTCCAGATTATTCAAAAATAGTCTCTACTCTTTGAATGAATTATTCTACCTAAGAATTTTTTATATACAAACAAAAAGAGTTTCTATCCATATACCTGCCTCTCCAAACCCCTCCTCTCCCACCCAATCATCTTCACACATCTGTCTCTGTCTCTTTGCATGTGTGGTACACAGGCCTCCCTTTGGGACACCTGTACTCATAAGGCACCAGGTCTCTATGGTACTATAATTGATTGTTCAGTGGGAAAGTCCTTTGTTGGGAAAGCTCCCCTTCACTTGTTCAGTATCTGCTTCTAGGATTCCCACTGAGTGCAGTTGTTTTTCCTGAAATGTATTTGTCAAAATACCACTAAATATAGTTGCTTCTCCTCATATATACTCACTGACTTAGGGGAATATTAATGTGTTAACCATAGTGTAGATCTGGTTGTTTTAGATCTCATGGCAGTGTGCTCCTGTATTCATAAGCCCATCACTACTGAAGTGTCTTGGCACGCAGTACAGTCCCCCACACCTTAGGTTCTTGCAATCTTACTTCCTCCTTTCTGTATGGTTCAATGATGTGATGATGCAATGAGGGAGATTAGGGCTAAGCATTCTAGGGTTGATTGCTGATACTTTGCACTTTAGTCAGTTCTATTCTCTCTCACTAACCTTCATTAACATAGGACCCATTTTGGTTGAGTGCTGAGGAATTTTCGTACAAAAGGATAAATAAAAGCTGTTTAGACTGTGTTTTACTATCAAGTAATTATATTTAATACTGAGGCATATGTTTCTATCTAGTGTCTATTTTTCTGTCATCTGCCATTCTATTTGCTTGTGTTCTTTTGTTTCCATTCTGACTTATGTTTCTGTATACTTAGTGTATATGTTTAACATTGCCATTTTCTAATTATACTCACCAAAAGATAACAAGAGAGAAATTTTGTTTTACAGGAAGCTATTTTTATAGCAGTGTCTCATGCAGCCCAGCCTAGATTCAAACTCACTATGTGTTTAAGAATGGCTTTGAAATGATTCTGCTGCATCAGGTTCACCAGAGCTGTGATTGCCACTTGCTGGGTTTAGGATATATGATATGGTTTCATTTGGAGTTGGGACTTAGTCTTGTTCATAAATGAGATAAAAAACAAGGGCTAAGAATTGGGTTAGGGTTAGGTTAGGATTAGGGAGAGGAGTAGGGCAATTTGTAGGACTTTAGTTAGTCTATAGGCTTAAAATAGGTTTCAGGCTACTTACTGTTAGGACTGATATAGGTTTTGTTTATGGTTAGGTTTACAGATGTGTTCACTACTTGGTTTAGAAATTATGCTTTATCTAGAACTAAATCCTGAACTCAATTTAGGATGAGGGATATGAATTTGGTTGCATATATTTTCTGTTGGAATTAGATATATTTTATGGGCATGGGTCAGACTTAAAAATCTAGCGTTAGGGATAAGACCAGGCTTAGGGTTAAGAATAGGGAAATGAATAGGTCTAAGTCTCAGTCCAACGCTTCGACTCATGTGTGGGTTAAGATTTGTAGAACTTCCTTCAAAAGTAATGTGATATACAGATTTAGGTCTATGGTAAGGTTAAGAATACTATTTGTAATACGTATAGGGGTTACAGGCAGCATGTAGATGAATACCAGGTCTTGTACAAGGTTTCAGATGAGAGATATAGTTTCAACTGCAGCTATTACTAGGTTTTAGGCCTTTGTTGCATGTAGTTCGTTGAGATTCAAAATAGGGAATAGAGTTACAGGAAGCTTGTAGACATATTCGAGGCCCTCCACTTGTTTTAGGATATGTGTGATATGGTTTCTTTAGGAACCAAGACAAGCCATGTGCATAGATCAGACATGGTAGATAATCAAGAAAATTTGGAGGAGAGTTTAAATGTATCTTAAACATATATATATTCATTTAATAGATATTTAAAACATAAGATTAACATATTAATCCAAGTCTATAATGTGATTATAGCTGAGGCAAAGCAATCTCCCAAAAGATTTTACTACTTAAAAGATTGTGTAATTCCAAGATGGTCTTCTAGAGGTAGAATATATTTTGGATTCATGTCAGGTCATTTGCCATTCAATTTTACACAATGAAATGGCCATTTTTTGTTTGTATAGTGTGTATGTGAACTAGAGGATATTACAATATTCAGGGAGCAGACATAAATGCACAGCTATGTTAGGGAAGTGTCCAATTCATAGGAAGATAATGAAATGTATGTTTTATGAAGGGCAAGTGAATTTTCTCAAGGCTTATTCTTAAGGGAATCGTGTCTGCTTGAAAGAGTACACTCAGAAAGCAAAATCTATACTGTTCTACAGCAGACACTATAAAAATGCAAATTAAGGTGGAAACATGCTTTATTCATGAATTTCTTAAAGTATTGAATTTGAATCTCTTAAAAATACAAAGCTAAAGATGGTTTTCATTTAAAAAGCCAAAAAATAAAATATGTATTTAAAGGGATAAATTATACATAAGCATGTTTTATAATTTATTGCCCATAAAACTTTTATCAAAGAAACAAGGAGAGTGGTATGTATGCAAATATAGGGCTGCATAATAAACACATTTCTAGACACTGTGTATCAGAAAAGAAAGGGCACTTGATTTATATTGGCTTTCTCTTTGAAATATGGAGACAAGCCAAATAATTTTTAAATAGTAAAGTTAAGGTGTTGCTAGCATCAAAGATGTGCTTTTTTGTGCTTTAGTATTGAATCAAAATATTTTTCCTGAGCAAGGCTACCTTCTGTTCTATTTCATAGACTCTAGATAGTGGCAGCAACGTGCGCATGTACTCAGACTTTAAGATAATTTATATTCTGATTTCTTTTGTTATGGTTTGGAGTGCTGGTTCCCCATGGCTTATTTCCATAAGTTCTTATGTATGAGAGCCTCACATAGTTAATAGTGAAGGTGGATATTGAAACCATAAAGAGGGTTCAGATTTCCTTATCCACTACTTCTTGTCTTTAACAAGAGTCTTTGTAGGAACTGTGCAAACTTTTATCTTTTTCCACTTTCAGTCTGCTCTGCAGGTTTATGATAATGAAAAAATATAGCCTGTATCTGGGTCTGTTAGAGAAAATTATAACCATAATTCAAAACTTAATAGTCTATAGCATTGGTTCTGACTCATTCAAGATTAGTTATTAGCTTCAAGAAATTGGTTACATTTATTACACTGCCACACACTCATTTTGACAATAAATAGAAAAAGAGGAAAAAAATCTATCTTTAAACTATAACATCTGATCACATCATGAGTAAATTTTCAGGATTTCAGACATATTATAAAGAGAAGCCAATGAACATTTAAAATATGTTTCTTAAAGTGGGATTTAATCTTCAAGAGGTGTACTATCTGGGACAAGGTATATATTCTCTACACAAAATGCATCAAGTGCTGATTACTCAATCCATGAAAATAGATAGCATTTAGACACTATCAGAAAGAATCGCATAAATTACAGAGCAATAGCAGTAACAGAGAAAATTTACCTCCTGTAGCAGTTGTGCTACATGGTGCCAATGGTCTCACAAACAAATGGCTTGAGGAAACAGGGGGTTTTATTTTGGCTTATATTTCTTGGTTGTAGCTCCTTTTCCCACTTGACAGAGGAGCTCATACCAACACCAAACCAAAGGAAATGGCCATATCATAACTACATATCCACAGACCACTGAGAGAAGGATAACCTTCACTTGTCACACTAGCATGTCTGGTCAAATATACACAAGAATACCAACTTCTAAAAGCATCTCACTTCATTTTATTTACCTGTGGAGAGGACCTTGTCCTGCTTACCATGGGCTGACCCTTCCCCATCAATTGATATCTTACAGGAGGTCCACTCAACTCAGTTCTTCATGCCTTCAACTAAACATTGACACTAATTTGACACTTTCTATGTAGGGCACCAAAAAGGAAAAGAAGAAAAGAGAACTAAAGAGCCTTTTCTTACTTGTAGTGCTGAGTCCTGTAGTGCTAATCACTTTTAAAGGATGATCTAATAATGGATACCTTTGCTTAGTCTTATAGTCAAATATCCAGATAAATCTCTAAATATGGTTAATACTTTACTTTGATTAAAGTAATATTTGAAGGGGTTACATAGACTCAGATTCTTCATGTCCATGATTGTTAGTTACTATATGTACTTTATTCTGAATTCATTCATTAGCACAGTCCATCTCATAAAGGCATGAAACCTTGTGTATTGGTTATTCTTGTCTGTTGCTATGAGACAAGCTTAAGTAAGAAAGGGAGATTTATTCCGCTTACAGTTCCAAAGGAGAGATACAGTCTATTACGGTGGGAAAGGCATGGCCAATTGGCAGAAGCTGAATTTGGCCTAAGTCAAATCCATTAAGAAGGCTGAGAGCTACAAAATTGCAACTGCAAGTGTAGACTTTAACTGAAAGTGGGTGGAGCTAATTAACCTTAAGGCCCACTCTTTGTGACTCCTTCCTCCAACATGGCTCTACCTCTTATGGTCATGACCTTCCTAAACACCTAAAGAGTCAAACACATGAGCCTGTTGGGGGACAACTCACATTTCAACCCATGACAATTCACCTCTGACCACCACAGGCTCATTAACATCTATTTATGTAAGCTATACATATGAGTCCAATTTTAACAGTTCTTATAGATTGCATCAATAGTCCCAACACAGTCCAAAAGTCCTCCTGTAAAGTCTCCTGTAAAAATCAATAGATAATTTATAAAGTTCTAATATAAAGTGGCAGAGAATAAACATTCAAATTACAAAAGGAAGGAATGGAAGCATATCAAGGAATGATCAGTCCATAACAAGACTGAAAACCAGCATGCAAAACACAATATTGCAATTCATGTCCAACAGGTGAGCCTCTTACTGAAATCATCTCTGTTCCAAAGGGCTTTAGTTAGACCCTTCTAACACAGCATCCTGCAGAATATCTCATTCTCTTAAGTTGATTTCTCCCGTCCATTCTGTTGGGCTTGTTTTCTTCTATGAAGCAAAGCATTCCTTGGTAGATATCTAATGATGATTATGGCAACTTTAACATCTTTACTTCTCAATGGCAAGCCATGTTTTAACTCCACAGTACAAACTGTCCTTCTTTTGCCCCTAAACTGCAAATTTCCCAATTTTGACAAGTGCTGCCTAACTTGCTATTCTCTGAACCCTTGGAGGAGGGATCTATGATCTCCTTCCTCTTGCTTCTTTGATGCCACTAAAACCAGGATCACATAGATGACTTTGCAAAGTTTGCTATAACTTTTAGGGAAAGAGTGATCCCTATGAATCACAACAGATGCAACTTTTCTATGTGGGTACTGGGAGGAATCTCCATGATGGGTAGAATCTCTCTGGGCAGTTGCTTCAGAGGAAGAACAGATCTTTCTTGTACAACAGTCTTTTAGCATTCCCTTTCCAGAAATGATTTGCATTGTTATGGGCTTAAACCTTCCCTGAGGAATTTGTCCTCAGGGTAGGACCTCTTTTATTATCCAAACTGAAAGCAAGCTTTGATTCACTCACTAATTGAGCTTATCTCCTTAACAACAGCCACCATTTTTCTCTCTATATTCTATTTAAATTTGTCACAATTTTCAACAAACTTCACATCTTTTGTCTCTTTCTGCCCATTCCTTATTCTTTTTATTCATAACACTGAGTAAAAGTGCTAAAAACCATCCATGCCAAACTGTCAAAACTATATTGCCTTAAAACACTTTCCACCAAACACTCTAACTTAACTTTAGGAAAGCTTATAGGAGAAGGGCAAACTTAATCACACTTTTAGCCAACACATCACTCCATTTGCCCCTTATGTAGTTCAAAACATAGTCTTTGTTCCCCTCTGGACCATCACAAGTTGTGCTTCTGTGTTTGCATCTCTAACAACATCAGTTTCTACTAACCTCTCACTAGAGTAACCCTTTCAGCTCAGTCTCCAAAACACAAAGGTTTTCCCAGTAAAGTATTCCATTCCAGATTTCTTCATATTTCTCCCAACAAATATTTTAAAAGGCACCTTAGTCACATCTCAGCAATGATAATACTTCTTTAATTCTTGACATCAACTTCTCTTGGCTTCATAAAAATCTTCTGGTAACAGATTCACAGTCTCACAGCAACACCCACTTCTCTGATACCAATTTCTATGTCAATTACTCTTCTCTATTGCTGTGAGACAGTGCTCCAACTCAAGCAACTTAAGGGAGAAAGGAAGATTTATTCAATTTATGGAGAGAAGACACAGTCCATTATGGTAAGAAAGACATGTCTGACTGGCACAAGCTGGAAGCTCGTAAGCCATGTGCATCAAACAGATTGAGGGTGGTTCCAATGAAGTATATTTGAGTCTTCAGGAGATGTTGAATAGTCATGTCACTGAAATAGTGTCCTTGAATAGGATAGTAGGACTCTGCTGCTGCTTCTCTTTCTCTCTCTCTCCCCCTGGCCCTGAAATACCATGATGGGAGTTGATTTCCATTTTCCATCTTTTCTATTCTGTGCACCATGATGTAAATCCAAAGCAGTGATACTCATCAACCATGAAATAAACTTTTTCAAATTGTTTCACACAATAAATAATTTCTCCATCAAAGTTGACTTCAGGTACTTTTTGGGACAGAAAGTTGATTAATGTATATGACCTAGAACTTGAAGATTATGTTCTATAGTCTGAATGTTCTGTCCACCCAAAATTCATGTGCTGATATCCTAGCCTGTGATTAATTGTTTTTATTTCTTTCTCCTTTGTATGCCTGTGAGGAATTATCTCGATTAAATTAAGTACTGTGGTAAGACTCATCCTGAAATTTGGTTTTGTCATTCCCTAGAATTGAGTACTATGCTCATAAAATAAGGTCTACACCCATCATGTTCTGTTTTGTATGTGAAAGCAATTTGAGCAGTGGCTTTAGGCTCCTGTTGCCATGACTTCTCACTGTGATGGACTTCCCACACTGAACTGAAATGCACTGTTTCCTCTTTAGGCTGCTTTTGTCAGGACTTTCATCATGGAAACAGGAAAAGCAACTGTGCAAGTGTCCTTGTAAAAATATGTCTGAGTGACCTCTTCAGTGCCTTCTACCATGTGAAAGCCAACAAGAAAGCAATGATACATCATCAGACAACAGACATTCAAGACATTCTGCTATTGACTTATTTTTGGACTTCCTAGCCTCCAGACAGTGAGAACAAATTATAAAGGGACTTATATTTGGTATTCTAAACAATTTAAGACATTTCATATATATATATATGAATATATATATATAAAATGCTAGAAAATTGTAGCACAGCAGAAAGTAAAAGAAAAAGGTACAATATTTTATTTTCAACCTCTCTTTTTCTCCAAATACGGGCCTGTGAATGAACTTTAGAAAATTTTCATCAGTATCAAGTTAAATCAGTTTAAAGCATGCAAAATCCATCTAAAATGTGTTTCCAGTCTTCCCTAGTTGCTTTGCAGTTTAATATCTTTAGAATATTTTCATCAAATGTTTTATTATTAACCAATCCTTCAATTTTTATCCACAAACCAATACTATGAATAATGACCACGAAAATATATGAATAGGTAACAAATATGCACTGAATCTTTCTGTCATCAATAAACTTTATCATGAACTAATATAGAAAATATTTCAAGTAGGATTTAATTGTGTAATTTCAATGACTTAGCCACTGCTTTTTCTTTTAGGAAATCTCACAATTGGGAAGAAATGACTGCTACCTACATGCTAGATTTTAGGATCCAGCTAATAATGACTCTTCTTTAGAAAAAATGTCCTCATTCATGTTTTCAACTTGACTGTCCTTTTTTTCTGTATTTAATATTGTTATTAGGATTCAATCCTTTTTCAGGGTGATTATCCATACTGATATGAGGAGAAGACAGAGAAGATAACCATAGTAAGCTGTCAACATTTATGGATCCCTATATTACTTACAAAATTTTGGGCACATTTTATTAATTTATCATTGCAACATAATCATGAAACAGACAAGTGAAGTATTAGAAATCCTAGTTAGTAAATAAGAAAAGATGACTGGTATGAAAACTACCAGATATTCCCCCAAGGAAGAATACTTATGTACAGTTAAGCAAAGATTGATTAAATTATTTGATATTCCCCTGTAAGATTTCATTAATATGTTGTATGTACAAATCTCTTACATGAAGTAGAGAACAGAGGCAGAAAAAAATAAAATCCTGAATCTCAATTTTGCTGGTAACTAGAAGAGGGAAAAGGTACAGAAAGGATATAATTCAAGACAGTTCTCATTTTCTCCATTTTATTTAGAAAAATCTGTTATTGTTTACAAGATTATAAAAGAGAATGTTAATGATGAAGTATACCTTTTAAGTCTTTCATCCCATTATTTGATGAATTTTCATTCTTTCTGCCCAACATCCCACAAAACAGTTTTAAATATTTATAATCCTATTCTTTATTGAGAATTCACTTGTTGTCTTAGTATTAGCTTTGCTTTTCAGAACTAGTTAACTGACTCATCTTGGATTTGGACAGGAAATCTTCTGACATCCTTTCTGTCCTCTCTTGAAAAGTTCCTAGTGTTGTAAGATTTTAGTTAAGCTGAACCATTTAAACAGTGTCAAGGAACATCTAAGTTACTTCTCTATGACCCTGTCATGAGGGCCTTGTGGCAACTTCTTCATCTGACTTCATGCAGCAGTGTTTTTCCTTTAACATGACAGTTGGGAATAACCCCCAGATTTTAATGGTATGCAAAAAAAGAGACCGTCTCATCTCTTCCACTGTACTTCAGCCAAACACCTGTAGCAATCCTTCAGTCTCATAAAATCTGTCTTACTACCTAAGATCCTTGATGATCCACAGTTCCTCCATCCTCTCAGTGTGGAGGCAGAACCTCTTCCCTATGTCTCATAAGGCTTTCTGGGGTCTCTTTTGCTACTGTATTTCATTGGCTGAATTCAGTCACACAGCCAAGTATAAAGAAAAGAACAGTTTTCATGAGGTAGTACTGCAAATAATGGGCCCCTCCTATAAAAACATATATCTCTGTAAGCTGCCATAAGACAGCATTGCCTTCCTGGGAGAGATGTACCTTAAATGTCAGGGATGATTTTTCTGATAATTGAGAATAATATGTAATCTACTACAGTTAGACGTTGTCAGAAAAAATCATTTCTGACATTTAAGATATGTTATTGATAACTCCTGGCTTCCCTGCAGCAGTTCACCTATTGTCATTTCCATTACGTTGTTCCCTCTGGGCAGTCTAGTCTCAACTGATAACATCTGTGACTAAAAGGCACTTCCCCAGAAAAGTTGTCATATTACAGCATGGATTTCAAGTGCACAGTATTTCCTCCTGGCATCATCTGTTTCTAGACCTCAGTGAGCCACTGGCTGTGCCTGACTTTCTAAGCCCTCAGGCCTCAGGCTGTACTTTTGATGCTTGACACCCTCCTCATACCTAAGCATTAGCAGGTGTTATATTACCAACTTTACATGCACTAGACTTCCAACATTGTAAGTAATTTTATAATATCTGCTATTCTATTCTATCTATAAGCATCACAAAAATTTGTAAATGTAAGTGTATTTTTTGCTAAACACTGTGTTTCCAAGAATGCATCCAAAGGGATTATGTGTTATCTCAGCATAGTTCACCTTAGTTCTCTATACTGGGTATGCATCAATGTAATTTGAATTCATTTTTGATAGTCATAAATTAATTTTTGCCAACCTTAGAACTATCCAGAGATTCAAAATCATTTTGCCATGTACATAACACCAAACCATTACATTCAGTTTCATTGTGAGATTTTTATTTTTTCTTTGATTCTTAGAATTAATTCTAGATCATTGAATTATACACTAAATTTTTCTTTGAGGCAGGCAATTCTTAGAATTTGGGCAGATCTTCAGCCATTGAGATATCTCAGAGGTTAAGTCGCAGCCTAGCAAACTTAGTGAGGTGATGTGAATCCCCAAAAGTCCACGAGGTGGGAGAGAACTAACTTATGAAAGTATGATAGTTGTCCTTTGATATCTATCATGTTCCTCTCCTGCATCTTTCTTCTGTCTCTCTCCCCCTCCCTCCCTTCCTCCTCTCCTCTCTCAGTCTTGTCTTTCACCTCTTACCCCTTGTCTCATAAATAAAAGTTTTTTTAAAATTGTCAAAATTTTAGAATTCAAATTTTATTCAAGGTATTTACTACCAAACTGGATTTATGTTATCAATAAATAAAACTATCATGATTTATACACAGTTAAGAAAGTTATTGATAAAACTGGAACATTTTAAAGCAACAGAGTTCTAAAGTATTTAGGATCTTACCTCCTCAGACAATGAGCCATTAATCAGCAATTACCTGTCCCTCAAACCACTGTCCTCTGTAAGCACCTAGTGTGTTTCTGCATCTTATCCAGAAAGATCTCATGACAAGCTTTTGAGAGCTGTGGAACTGTAACCTTCCTATCTGTTGACATAATCTTTTCATTGCACTAGTAGATACCTTGCTACTACATAGGCCTCTGTGCTTTCTGTGAATTCTTTCCAAAGCTGCTTATACATTCAGCAATGGATGAGAATATTCAAGGGCTCATAAATTCCTATGTTAAATGCATTGCTCACATTCATATTTATAATGTATAACTTTCTTTAACCTACCAATCAGAAATGAAAATGAAATTAGGATATAATGTATTCATAAACCATAACTTTAATAATGACTGAATGGCCCTTTGATTTTCACCCTCCTACTGATTACAAATTTGAATGCTACTTTCTATTAACATTTCCCAATCCTTATGAACTTCAGAGCATTTTTTGTCTTAATTTCACAATTTTATTTATTAACTGGAAATTTTTTTAACTGCTTGATTAGGAGCCAAACCAACACATTACATTTCTTTCACCAAACTGGTAATTACTTTCTCAATTTACTAGAATTATATGTGATAGAATGTAATTTGTTTCATCTAGGTTTTCTGTAGAATATTAACTACTTCTGTCCCAGTTTTAAAATTATGTTTATCCTGTCAAAATATGTGGTATACATTCATAATCTAAGAAAATATATTCAGAATTCAAAACAGGGCTCCAATAGTTAGACCTAAGTTTGCAAGGATTCATGCTAAACATGACCAGTACACTCACTCAATGGTGCTGGATGTGAGTTAAATGACAAGGACAAGAGAGGAGAGTTGTTATTTTGACAAAAGACTGGAGAAAGAAAGAGAGAAAGAAAGAAAGAAAGAAAGAAAGAAAGAAAGAAAGAAAGAAAGAAAGAAAGAAAGAAAGAAAGAAAGAAAGAAAGAAAGAAAAGGGAAGGAGGGAGGGAGGAAGGAAGGAAGGAAGGAAGGAAGGAAGGAAGAGAAGAGAAACATGTAGATAGCTTACACAGACAGTCAGGCAGACAGACAGGCAGGCAGACAGGCAGGCAGGCAGACAGGCAGGCAGGCAGACAGGCAGGCAGGTAGGCAGACAGACAGACAGACAGACAGACAGACAGGCAGGCAGACAGGCAGATAGGCAGATAGATAGATAGATATATTAGATAGATAGATAGATAGATAGATAGATAGATAGATAGATAGATAGATAGATAGATAGATAGATAGATAGATAGATAGATAGATAGATAGATAGATAGATAGATAGATAGATAGAAGGATACCCTCTGTCTTTATCATTAAACTATAGACAGATGGGCATGAATGCCACTAATATACCACAACTTTTTCAGAATGAAGATATGGTTATGAATACTCAGAAGGTTGACACTGTTCTCACTGTGTTTTAGCTGGCATCTACATAATGTCTAATCTAAGTCCAGACTTCTTTCACCATAGCAAAAATGTTCTCAAACAATTTACACTAAAAATGTTCCACACCATTGCATTTTACTGATAGAAATGTGCAACAATTTTTGGCATACTTGTACTAGTGTTTGTTAAAAATTATTAAAAATTTTATGTAGCTGTAATGTTGTACCTAACTGTGTGGAAATGACTAACGATCTCTCACGAAGAAACTGTAAAGAGATTTTTTTTGCTTCCAAAACCTTATAGAAAAATGCAAAGTAGCTCAAATGAAATAACCCATTGGAATTGCACTAGTAAAATTCTGGAAGGGAGAGAGGATTAATCTCCACTGAACTGGAAGATGTTTATGAGAATTTAAGATTTGGGAAGTAGAGAGACTAAGAAAATATAATTCAGAATCATTTTATCTGTTTCTCCTATGCCCCAGGTATTCAAATATACAAATAGCAAACTTCCATGACAGATGAAAAATGTGGTATTTTTGATACTAGCAAATCATGACTGGCATTCATACATAAAAGTTGTTGACCTCTTACATTGAATCACGCACATTGACAACTACCTAAAAGCATTATGAGCAAGTAAAATCATTAGTTAAATGAGATTGAATTTTTAATCCAGATGAAGCATACTACTATAGGTTATGACCTTCATTTCAATGCTATAAAACATTGTTTATAGATATTGCCTCACCACATTAATTAGAAGTTATATTTTAATTTTATGATAAATTAATCCGCTTAAAATACTTTAAAATATTCTATTTGTTTGAGAGAGAAAGAGGAGAGAGACAGAGACAGAGGGTGAGAAAAGTTGTTTGCGTGCATGTTACATTGCAAGGATGCAGGTCAACTTTCAGAAGTCAGGTCTACTCTTCTATCATGTCAGACTCTGAGGATCATACTCAAGTTGACGGATTCACAATTCAACAATGACCTACTGAGAGATTTCACCTGCAAAACCCAATAATCTAATCTTAAAATCATTCCATACAACACCTTTAATGGAAAAAAAAGGAGAATGCTTAATTTCTGAGAATGTTTTCATTAAAGTCCATTGTTTTAAATACATATGAATGTATTAAATGCAAAATTTGACTTAAAGTTCTTGTACCTAATAGCTCTGTAGGTCAAAAAATGTCAAAAACATTTATTCATAATCATGACATACATATCCTCTGTCACAAAATAATGCAACTATTTAAAACCACAAGATGGTTGGAATTTTTCTTCTCCACTTTTGTCCATTTGTCTCTTAAGTGGCTTTCTTTTTGTCAAGAACTGACTGATAGGTATGGTAATAAAGTAGAGTATGTGAATTAAAGGATTGATTTAATAGCAATGTTTTTACTCGACTTAGTTCTAAACAAGGATAAATTTATCACTTTAAAAAACAAGGTATACATCATTCAACTCGAGAAGAACATATTTTCTTTCAGGGAAATTCACAGTAGTTCTGAGGTAAAGAGCAGTTCCTACCTTCCTCTCTATTTTTCTAGATTCCTTCCTTTGTTATCTAACAAATTAAGACTTACTAATTCACAAAGTGTTTCTCTGTCCCCTTTAGTCCACTTCATGGGCACTTAGCAAGAATTACCTCAACTTTTAAGTATTCGTGATGATGACGATGATGATGATGATGATTTTAACTGCGGATTAACTTCTGTGAAATAATTACTGATCACTTATGAGAGGACTCTCCTAAATCCCTTGGAGAGACTTGAGAACATCTGCTATTACTATCTGCTATCCTTCTACCATCTTTGCTGTTCATACCAATTTTATCCTCAGACTTCAACATAGATAATGCAATTGGAAAAAAGTGAGAGAAGACAGTGGATAAAATTAGTTAGAGTAATTTTTTAAATATCTGAATTTCTTACATTAAAAATATCACCTTTACAATTAAATGATTTTTAATCAAAATTGTGAGGAAAGTTCTATGAATCCTGATTATTTTAATTCCATTTTTATGTCCAGAATATTTTATATTCTTTACATATCAGCATTTTATTTATATTTATGTACATTGTTTAAATTTTTGATTAACCGGGATCATGATAATAGAAAATTTTATGTTATTAATGTTTATTTTTTAGTATTTGGTAGTCTAAAATGTAATAAAGGTCTTTTTTGTTTCTATGTTGAAAATTGCAGAAAACATTAGAAAGTATTTGACCATCTTAAAATGTTGGTGTCTAAACACATCATTCATGATGATGGCAAGAGGTCTCAAAGGGTAAAAAAGCTAAGTTTGATTCCTACCATCCACAAGGCTAAAGTAGAGTATCAACTCTTACAAGTTGGTAAATTGCATTCTGTACTCCACAAGTATACAAGTGACATATGCACACACACACACACACACACACACACGCACACAAACACATGAAAGTATGAAAAATAAATAAGTGAAAAAAGTGTTGATTTGGGACTGGGGACATTGATCAGCAGGCAAGGTTTCTTTCTGTTCATGCAAATTGTGTTCGATATCTATGATCCATGTGTAAAGCCAGACATGGCTACATATGCCATTGTCTCAGCATTATAGGAGAGAGTGAAGAGATCAGAATATTTTTGAGGCTTTTTGCTGCCAATCTAGCTCAATTTCAGTGAAAGAAAGTTGCTGAATCAAGAGAATTATACAAGTTGTGACAGAGTAGGATACCTGGCATCCTCCTTAGTACTGCAAGTGTGCATGGGGACATGCACTTGTGCATACATGCATGTATATACATCACACACATTTCATACTCCACACTCTGTCTCTCATGCAAAATTATTAATGTGTAATCACTTATTCCTGGTGCTATCAGATCAGTGAGATATTACAATGAATATTATTTATTATTCTGCCCAAATCCATGACTTTAAAAAATCGTTCCCCTAAACCTTTGTGAATAAATTCTAGTGAGTTTCATTTTTGAAATACATTTTTATAATTACAGAATGATATTAAAAGCAAAGTAAATTGGGTTGAGTTCAATCCATATGCCATAAAAGGTCAAATTTTATCAGTTTCTGCATTCTGTGGTCTAAAACGAATAATATTTAAGGTTCTGAAAGATATACAGATATTTTAAGCTTAGGGAATCTCAACTGTTTTTAATAATTTCTGTATTTCTTTTTTTAAAAAAATATTTGTGTGCATGTGCTTGTGTGTGTGCGTGTGCATGTGTGTGTGTGTGTGTGTGTGTGTGTGTGTGTGTGTGTCATCAGAGGGCACTATATGTACCTGTGGAGAACAAACGGTGGCTTCAGAAATCATCCTGGATCGCTTCCATCTCCTTTTTCGCTTTGCTCTGGGATTTCCCAGGCTCTGCCCACCAGGGTTGAAAGTGCAGGACCCTGCTGTTTCCTCCTGGCATTTTGTTTTTAATGTTTGATCTAAGGACTTTCTTCTTGCAAAGCAAAATCTTAATCCCTGAGCCATCTCTCCAGCACAATATCCAGATTTCTATGGTCACTCTTATTATCTACATGTAAATGTTAAAATAACACATGTTCTGCTCACTATGGTGGCCTCACTGTATCAACGAGCAGAGGTAAATGTGCAAATAAAATGTTGTACATATAAAATTCTATGTCCAATAGAGCAACTTATTGTGAATTTAGTCACACCAGTTTACAAACCTGCATACAAAAGTCATGATTTACTCTTTAGTCATTTAGGAATGATGTAATTTTAATAGACCACAGATATGATGATATGATGTGATTTTTATATGATGTGCTATATATACAAATACTTGCTTTTAAGTCATTGATCTGAATTCCATGTCATATTGATAGTGAATTCTGCTATGTATTCCAGCAAGTAAATGAACTCTTGAAAATTAGAGGAAACAATGGAAACTTATTAGTGCATATACTCAGTCAAGGAAAATAGCTTTTTGTCTCTCTTGGGTTTCTCTTATTCTTTCTGATTGTTTCAAATTCTGTTGATAAGTCATCATATGCCATTTTATATGGTTCTTTCATTTCTTTCTCAATTTGCTTTCTTGCTGAATGATTGAAACTACTGACAAAATCAGATATAATCAAAAGGACCATGCTTCAAGTTTTTGCCTTAAAAAGTATCATTTCCAGTTAAATAGGGGAAAACAGTTTTCATAATACAGTTCTACTGAAATGAGAAGTTAATTTAGTATGCACATGGCTATATATGTGACATTCTACAAGGAGAAGCATGGAAGATCTTTTCCCACTGAAGTAGTGGCATGCAATTCTTTTCCTGTCTCTATTAAAGCAATTAATAAATATAAGTTCATTGTGTCAAAATTTACCAAGTGTAGGTTTTTTTTAACATCAGCAAGAACCTGACATACTAGACTCAAAAGGCAATATGTATTATGTGTGGGAGGAGCAAGTAAGAGTAATAACAATTGCTCTTTTTCATTTTTCTACCACTTTTAGAAAAGAATCAATATATCTGAGCTTCATACTTCAAAATATAATACTTTGGTAAACACTGAAAATATAAAATGGTACCTATTTTTCCATGCATTATTTATAATTCATACTTTATTGCAAAATAAATAAATCACAAGAATTATGTGGAACACAAGCCCAGTGGTGGTGGGGGGGCAAGGATATTCCAAAAGAGTAGAAACAAAAGAAAATGGGCAGACTGTTAAAAAAAAAGGGGTCTCTACATAAGAAAAAGAGAGGGAAGAACAAGAATAAGACAAAGTAGAGAGAATGAGGCTAGCTTCTATGTAACCAACTACCTGTAGACTAACTCACACACAGAATTATAAACCAGTCTAATAACAGTGGAAAGGGAATGAACTGACAGTGGACAGGTTCAGATGTACCAATACTAACCACAAATGCCTAAAAGTAAAAGTCCATTTATCCTTTTTATAGATTTTATCCATTTTTATCCTTATATAGGAGAGATTCTCAACACCCAGACATATTACATCTTACCATGTTGGAATAACAATACACAGATGACAACAAAAAGCCAACAAGAATATAGAGTAATCTCAACCATGCAATGTTCACCCAGAATGGAGTCAACCAAGTGTCTCCTCATCCCAAGGCTCTCGGAATCTTGCAGAAAAGGTGGAAATAAGACTGTAAAAGCCTAGAGATGGGGAAATCCACCTCTGGACAAGACATTCCATGCAAGACAGGACTGCTACAACCAGGAACTCATTGCAATGAGACCTGTCCTTACCAGACCTGCACAATGACTGTTACACCAACATGCCCATATAAACTAGCAAGAATCTCAGGAGAAATAATTAAATGTAGTGGAAATCATGTAAGTTAGGGATAGACAGGTGAGAGGGAATGCTCGTCAGTGGGTCTGCCCAAGGAGAGCTCACATGGCCTACCACAGAGATCTGAAACCCCACTAGAGCGAAGATCCAGAGGGAACCCTAGGACCCATAGAAACAGACAGAACGGAGGGTGAGAGGGAGTGGATGGATTGATGAAGGAAGTGGAAGGAGGGAGATATAGGTTAAAGGGAGGGAAGGTGAGAGAGACATGAATAATTATTCACTATGCCTGTAAAACTAGAAACAAAAATAAAGAGGAATATATGCATGAATAATATTAAGATTATTTGGAATACTGTCAAATTAGTGGAGCAAACTAAACCGTACTGAAATCATGTTCATTTCCTTATGCAAGTAGAGTAAAATAAATGATAATTATTTGCTCACAAATAACAATTGAGAATGATTTAAAAATCTAAAATCCGTCCCATATTATAAATGCATCCATTCCATTATTGTATACATAGTAAATCTAATAACATAGATAAAAATATATTTGACCTTTTCACTTCACTATAATCATGTCCAAATTGTTTATAATATAATACTCAGAAAACTGAATAGTGAACCAGTGTATACATAGAGTCTGCAATTTAGAATAATCCTTTCACAAATTAAAAGTGAAATAAAATTTTTAATTTTAGATTTAGATTGATCACTACCAATAGAATCATAAGAGAACAATCTTTTGACATATTATCTGTATCTGTAGGGGTTCAATAGTATCTTTCCCCTAAAATACATATTGGTGTAGTAACTTCTGGAAATTTAAATGTGACTTTATTTGGGAACATGGTTGTGATGATGTCATTAATTGACAGGAGGTTCCACTGAAGGAGGATGAACTCTAAACTCTAAACTAGAAGTTCTTATGAATGAAGGAGATAAAGAAAAGCACATGCAGAGAGAATGTCATGTGTAGACAGAGCAAAAGTCCTACAATCACCATGAAAAAAAATGCCTGTGGCTACAAGAAGATATAAGAAACAGGGAAGGGTATTTTTCACACTTAGAAAATAAAATGCTTTTCTAGCATTTCCATTTCTGACTTCTAACCTGGGAACTCTCAGAGGATAAATGTCTATTATTTAAAGACATCCGGTTTGCATGACAAAAGTTCTACAAAATGATTGTTTCATTTTTATTAATTAATTTACATGCAATGCCTTTGCCCTGATCCTCTCCTCTCCACTTACCTCTATTTCCACTCCTGCTTCTTCATATATACTGTTCTGTCCCCCCAATACTTCTGTACCTCTACTTGTGAGTATCACAGAATTCCCTCTGGAGTGCCTGTGGTGGTATGAGAATCTGATTTCTGTTGAACTTTATGTGGCTCTTCAGTGGGTAAAATCCAAAGTGAGGAAGTTCCTCTTCCTTTGTCTGGAATCTATCCTTGAGACAATCTCTGAAAGCACCTATTTCTTCTAAGATTTGAAAATTAAGAAGCTATCATTTACAAATAATAATTGCGCTTTTTAAATTGACCATTTCTATGTACCTTTCATTTTTAATTTCTATAGAAGCTGATAATCTCAAACCCTTTTCATTCTTTTTATTTCAAATTGATAGTATAATTTTTGCTTTCTCATGGAGGAAAGTTGATAAACCTGTCCAACTGAATTTGTTTTGTGATTTCATGGATAGTTTTCCCTTAATAAATTTATCAGGGTTCCTTATTTTTTATCCATACCCAAGATCACAACTTTGCTTTCAATGTGGTCATAATTTCTACATTCAAATATTCTTTCTTTTCTTATATCTTATTAATTAGACTTATTAAGCCTTATTACATTAGTTTATGCTTACGCACAAACATTTAACAGAAATTTTGTGTGTGTGTGAATGATAAGTTATTTATTTGTTCGTTACACTTAAACAAATTTCTATTATAAGGAACTTAAGTAAACTCTGTAACATAAGTATCTCTCTTCGCATTTGTCTTTGAGTAACCTTTTTGATTAAAATTTACTCAATGTTTGGCCATGGTCTAAGGGAGCTCATTCAGTCATTGTTTCTTTCATTTAATTGAGTGGGCAAGTTGCCTCAGGGATGGGGCTCCATGTGTAGCCAGAATCCTGGATCTAATTAGCAAGACTAACAGAAGAGCTACTGAAATGCACCTGAGCCACATGTGTGACCTTGGATTCTAGTTTTTTTTTCCCTATTATTTTTTCAACAATTACTAAATTAATTCCTACCAATCAAAATAGACATACCAGAAGTGAGCTTCAGGAATTACAATGATGAAAAAAAAATTCCAGTAATGGATCTTGTATCTGACTGTGGTTTTGTCTTTATTCTTGAGATAGTATTTGACACATGCATAAAAAAGGTGAGCACATTATTTGTGACTTATGACAGAAATTCTATATTTTGTGACCTTTTTCTGACTTTAAAAAAATGTAATACAAGACTGAACATTGTATGTTCATTGCTGAGACAATACCACATACTATGGAGGAAAGAATCACAGCTCCTCAAAAACATTTCCATAAGAATCCCAGGAATAAGACTGGAAAATTCTTGGTATATGTAATCAAGTTAAGTATCATGAAGTGGTTATATTATTCTGAATTGCTTGTGAGTCTTGACAATAGGTCCTTTTACCCAGACTTAAACCAGAGTGTATACCTTGCTCCTCACATAAGGCCCCTCGACTACACCCTAGGCCACAGGTCATCTGTACACTCCACTAGCCACTCTGCCTTTCTACCCTGACCTGGACATGGACCTGGACAAGGGTAGACTCCCTGCTACACAGAATTCAACAGACTCCAGAGAAAACCCAAGCAAAGGTCTAGGAAACCAACACCATTCATCTCAGGTCTTCTAAAATCATTCCATCATCGGGAGAGAATCTTCACATCTAGCTCTAAGATAAGTAAACACTTTTTACCATCTTGTTCCATTCAATAATTAGTCACTATAATTTAACATTTCCATATAGCCACCCAAAAACCCATACAGCTTCAGGAACTATATCATTAACCCTCACATTTCACCAAGGAAGTAAACCTAAAAGGCGTACTACCATACTAATCTTTAATCCCTGTCTACTGAAACTACCTTAATTGATGTGCTAACAGTCCAATACCTCATCTAGGAAATAACACCAACACGAGATAGACATACCCAACTCCAAGGCAAACACTAGCAATAATTGCTCAAGTATAGTAATACTGTCTAATTCAATTCAGCCAAAAACACACAAAAGCAAAAAGAAGGACATAAGAGATAAAACAAAAATGCTCAGGTCACAGAGCAAATCCATGAAAAACAAAAGCTAAGACAACAAATCTCCTAAAAAAAGAATCAATCCCATAATGATGGAATCCAACACACAGACAATAACCAAAATAACCATACCCAATTTAATGATTTTCAAAGCCTGATCATGATCAAAACAATGAAAAAGAAAATCTGGGAGGAGTGAAATGACTGTAACAACCACTTTGAACAGAAAACAACAGGCACTTGGAGGATATGAGAAAAGCAGTTGAAGAAACAAAAATAGGCATAAAGTAGTTAAAATAATCATAAGCACAGTTTAAACTCAAGCTAAAAGACAAGCTATCTTCAGCCCAGAACTCAAAAGAGAGTCTTAGCACAAGTAAGGAAGCATATAATAGAATATCACATTTTGAAGTCAAAGTGGAAGAACTAACCAGTTTAATCAAAGAGATTGTTAAAGCCAAAAAGATACTTGAGAGGAATATTCAAGAGTTATAGGACACCTGGAAAAAGCCTAACATGAGCATTCATAGAATACCAGAATCCCAAAATATGACACCAAAGAAAATTTTTCAAATTATAATTTAGGAAAACTTTCCACAGCTAAAGAAAGAGAGACCCATACAAATGCAAGAGAGAATTCCACACTCCAACAGATATGACCAAAATAAAAAAACCCAAAACAAATGATATCAAAACACTACAAACACAGGACAAAGCTTCAAGAGAAAAAAAAATCACTTTAAAGGTTAACGTATTAAAATAACAAATGATTTTTTAATGGAAGAAGTAAAAGCCATAAGAGCTTAGAGAGATATACTTCAAGTATTGAATGAGCACAAATGTCAACTCAAGCTCATTTACCCAGAAAAACTAACAATCATGATCAAGGGTAAAAGAAAAATTTTCCACCATAAAGGCAACTTTAAGGCTTACATGGCCATCAAACTAGGCCTTAAAATGCTAGAAAAGATACTCAAGCTTAAGAAAATAACAAGCATACAGGGCTGGAGAGGTGGCTCAGGGGTTAAGCCTCTGCCTTGCAGGCGAAAGGTCCTGAGTTCGGATCCCAGATCCCACGTATAGACGCCAGGCGGAAGCAGGGGCGGCCTGCCCTTCCTGGTCCTGGTAGGGCGGAGCCTGTGAATCCCGGGGCAGAAGGAGGTGGAGGCATCCATGGTGGTTCCCGAATTCGTCCGTGGTTCTACACACACAGACGCGCACACACACATACATACGCACACACACACAATTGAATAAATAATTTTAAAAAATTTAAAAAAAATAACAAGTATACAAAGGTGGACAGAAGGGAAGTATAATACCATCACAACCTAAAGCTAAATAATACACTCGTGAAATCCACTAAACACAATTAAAAGTAATTTCTCCATTATACAGGACACAGGTAACAAACATGGATTAGAAATCAAAACCCATCCATCTGCTGTCTTCAGGAAACACATCTCACCACAAAAGATAGGCACATTCTAAAATTAAAAGGCTGGTCAAAAATTCTGCAAGCGGGGCTGGAGAGGTGGCTCAGGGGTTAAGCCTCCGCCTTGCAGGCGGAAGGTCCGGAGTTCGGATCCCAGATCCCACGTATAGACGCCAGAAGGAAGCGGGGGCGGCCTGCGCTTCTGGTCCTGGTGGGGCGGAGCCTGTGAATCCCGGGGCAGAAGGAGGTGGAGGCGGCCATGGTGGTTCGCGAGTTCGTCCGTGGTTCTACACATACACAGACACACACATACACACACACACAGACATGCGCGCGCACATACACACAGTTGAATAAATAATAATAATAAAAAAAATTAAAAAAAAATTCTGCAAGCTAATGAAAGCAGGAAACAGGCAGGGTAGCTATTATGCTATCTGACAAAGTGGACTTCACACCAAAAAAAATCATAAGAGACACAGAAAGATGCTACATGTTAGTCACAGGTACAACTCACCAGGAATACTTCACAGTACTGAACATATATGCACCTAATATGGGCTCTTCCGCATTCATTAAGCAAACACTACAATGTCTAAAGCAAGAAATCAGTCCCAAATTGATACTTCTTGGGGATTTCAATACTGCCTTCTCAACGTGGGACAGATCAACAGGTCAAAACTTAACAGAGACACATTGGAACTAAATCAAACCCTTACTGAAATTTACCTTACAGATCTCTATCAAACCTTCCATCCAAGCACCATGGAATACACATCCTTCTCAGCAGCACATGGAACTTTCTCCAAAATAGATCACATGTTGGGCCACAAAACGAATCTCTACATATATAGGAACGTTGAAATTCTAGCCCGTACCTTATCAGACCACCATGGTCTAAAGCTTGACATCCACAACACAACCAACAGAAAATACACTAACTCCTGGAAAGTTAACACTATGATGTTGAATGAGAATTGGATTCAGGAAGACATTAAAAAGGAAATTCAACTAAGTTTGTATGAGCAGAAATAATAAAAAATGTATTAAAAAAACAAAGATGCAAAGAGAACATCCTCTATATAAATCTAAAATGATAAAATAGCAGTATATGCTATTTATGAGAATAAATTGAATATAATTAAAACATAAAAAAAGGAAATTCAAGATTGGGCCACAAAATGAATTTCCACATATACAAGAAAGTTGGAATTATAGCCTGTATCCTGTCAGACCACTACAACTAACAGCAGAAAATACATCAACTCTTAGAAACTAAACACTATTATGCTGAGCGAGAAATGGTTTCAGAAAGAAATCAAAAAGGAAATTCAAGATTTCCTAGAAGTGAACAATAATGAAAATACAACATACCAAAATCTCTGGGACACAATGAAAGCTGTCCTAGGAAGTAACTTTATAGCTCTGAATACTTATATCAAAAAATGGAAGCATCATAAGTGTCATAGTTAAGCACAGGTGTCAACTTGACTGTTGAGGTTTTGAGCTCTGGGCACATTTGTAGAAAGTTGATGTTTGAGTTAAACCCAGAGCAAACCGGAAGGACATTGTCTAGCTGATGGGGAAGACCCAGCCCTTGGTGGGTGGGATCAGGCCCTAGATAAATCACAGATAGCTGGTTGAGAAGGTTGGCATCCTTCTTTGTGTACTTGGCCAGACATGCTGGTTTGGCAAGTAAGGATTGTCCATCTCTCAGTCATTATGCAGTGATGGTGTGGCCAGTTCTCTCAGCCCTGGTGTTTGTTGGTGCATGCTTTCCCGTCAAGCTGGACTGAGAACTGTAACCGGACTATCATAAGGAAATAAACCCCTCGTTCCCTTAAGATGTTTGGTGGTCACTTATCAGCAATGTTGCAGGCTGAATGAAAGAGAATTTGGTACCCAGAAAGTGGGGTGTTGCTGATAAATTTGACTATGTGGATTTTGTGGCTTTTGAATGGTTCTGCTGGACAAAGTTGGAAAAGTTTGAGAATTTTCACTTTGTGGATTTACAAATACCGTTCTTTAGAGGTTAGTGGGCCAATTGCTGAGAGAGATTGTTTGGGCCCAATTTGTGATGAGGGGAACAAGGACTTTGGCAAAGTTGAACTTAAAAACGATAGACTGATTTGCTTGATAGAGAAGAGCTGTGTTGGCAGCCTTGAAGGTTTGGATGTGCAAAGGGCAGGCAGCAGAATATCTGCTGCTGTTGGAGAAATGAGTATCAGTGACAGAAAACCTAGTGACTTGCACTGGGATGGTGGAAGACGTGAAAACCACCATATGGCAAGTTTGTGTTTTGAAAACTCAAATTCTTTCAGGGGCTGAAAGCCCAAGTTAAAGCCATTTCTTGCCCTTTAGATGTTTGGCTGCCTAAAAGAGGCTTTTCCAGTGTCAGTGCGTTAAAGTTGGTACAGCTGTAGCTCCAGTGGACTAAGCTACATTTCAACCTCGCATCAGAATCTGGCAGTGTCCCCAGGTGGTACCGGTTTTGGTGAAGGATTTGAGGGGTTCATGGAAAAACAACAATAGCTTGGCACCAAGTGGCAGGTGTAGAGTTCCTACAAAGAAAGGTGAAGCTTATAGTTGCAGAGGTGAACCTAAAGTACTATTGGAGATTCAAAACCGTGGGATGTTTGCTGAGGACGACTATGAGTGGAGATTCAGCCTGGTTTAGAGGAACTCTCCTTTTACAACTTTAAGCTGCAAACAGGGTCTGGAAAGGCCTAGAATCTTTGAGCCACCTTGACTACGATGAGCAACAGAAGATGGACATTGAAGTACAAGAATGTGGCAATTTGCTGGACTTTGGTCTTAACTTGTTGTTTTCTCATTGTTATAATGATTCTATTTGGAATATTTAAAGATTTTATTTAGCATATTTAAAGAAAGACTTTTAGTTCCAACATTTTAATAACTGACATTTTAATGAGAATATTTTAAATTTGTTTAAGAAATGTATTTATATTTTTAAGATAACTTTTAACATCTGTGGGGACAAGGAAAGGTTACAGTTTAAAAGTGCTATTGACAAGGTGTCAACTTGACTGTTGAGGGTTTGAGCTCTGGGCACAGTTATAGAGAGTTGATGGTTGAGTTAACCCCAGAGAAAACTTGAAGGACATTGTCTAGCTGATGGGGAAGACCCAGCCCTTGGTGGGTTGGATTAGGCCCTGTATAAATCACAGAGAGCTAGTTGAGAGAGTTGGCATCCTTCTGTATACTTGGCGAGACATTCTGGTCTGGCAAGTAAGGATTGTCCATCTCTCAGCCGTTATGCAGTGATGTTGTGGCTAGTTCCCTTGGCCCTGGTGTTGGTGCGTGCTCTCCTGTCAAGCTGGACTAAGAACTGTAACAGGAATCGTAAAAGAATAAACCCTTGTTCCCTTAAGGCATTTGATGGTCATTTATCAGCAGCCATGCAGGCTGACTACAGCAACAAGTAAATAACAATCTATCTTAAAGCTTTAGAGACACAACAGTAAACCAATCTCAAAAACAATTGAAGAGAGGAGATTAGTAAAATCAGGGGAGAAATATACAAAATTGAGATAAGGAAAATGATATGAAGAATCAATCAGAAGAATATCTGGTTCTTTGAAAAAATCATGAAGACTGATACACTCCTAGCTAAATTAACCAAAATCAAGAGAGAAAAAAACCAAATTAACAAAATTAGAAATGAAATGGAGTTATCACAATTGACACCCAAGAAATTCAGAGAATTATGAGGTTGTATTTCCAAAACTTGTACTCCATGAAATTTGATAACACAAAAGAAATGGATGAATTCCTGAGTAAGCACAACTTACTTACATTGAATCAGGAAGTTTTGATTTATTTAAATAGTCCTATAACAAACAAATAAGGAAATTTATGAAATAATCTCAAATCTTCCCATCAAAAAATGTCTCAGACCACATGGATTCAGCACAGAATTTTACCAGACATTTAAAGACAACTGACACCAATACTCTTTAAACTGTCCCATAAAATAGTGACAGAAGAACACGTCCAATTATTTCTACAAAGCTAATACTTACTAATCCCAAAACCTTATAAAGATACACTTAAAAAAGAAAACTATAGGCCAATCTTTTGATGAGCACAAATGCAAAGATTCTCAATAAAATCTTAGCAAATCAGAATAAAAAACATATCAAAAGATCATTCATTGTGATAAAGTAGGCTTTACCCAGGCACACAAGTTTGGCCCAACATACACAAATCAATAAATGTAATAAGTCATATAAACCAATCCAAAGTCCAAGACCACATGATACTCTCAATAGATGAAAAAAAAAAAAAAAAAAAGAAAACTTTTGACAAGATACAACCACTCTGGTGATCAGTATGGCAATTTCTAAAAATTAAAGATTGAAATGACATATGACTCTGCTATACCACTTCTGGGAATAATCCCCCATAATGCAGAAATTACAACCATGTTCATTGCAGCACTATTTACAATAGCAAAGTCATGGAATAACTCAAATGCCCAACAGTTAACAAAAGAATAATGAAAATATGGTATATTTATACAATGGAATACTACTCAGCCATCAAACAGATGAATTAATGAAATTTTCCAGGAAATGGAAAAAATTTGAAAAAATAATATTGAGTGAAGTATTCCAGACACAGGAAGTTAGACACCAAATGTACTCCCTAATAGGTAGATCCTAGGTCCAAACCCACTTAATGACATATTCAAAGATAAATTTCTGTAATACCTACTTTAATCACAAAGATTATTAACAGGAGGGGAGGAGAAAGAGGCCCCCAAAAAAGGAGATAGGACATCATGCTTCAGTAAAAAGTAGGTCACCATGAAGTATTACAAGTATTGAGACATCTGGTGATGTCTCCTTCCTAGTCACCTGTGATCGAAGAGGTTTGATCTCACCAATCAGAGAGGGTATAAGGACTAGCAGAGAGATGGTAACCATCCTGCAAATGAGACACTGAACCCCTACCTCACTGCAGTGTCCTACTCCTATCCATCTATCTTTGAGTCTCCTCTTATATTAAGATCTTCATTTGAACAGCTTTTTATCTTTGGTTAGGAGGTGACCGTCCTACCAATCAGGATGGAGCCAAGGGTGCAGGAATAGCAAAACTGAAAGCAACAACTAAACATAATTCAGTAACAACAAAGACCCTACCTTAACTACCTGGAACCAGACCAGCCAAATTTCTTCCCATCCTAAAGCTCAGGGAAACTTGTGGAAGAGGGGGCAGCAAGATTGTAAGAGCCTAATGATGGGGAGGACCAACGATATGCAATATACTCCAGACTTTGCCTGACCTGCACAATGGCTGACATGTCAATGAGTCCTCAAAGTCTAGTATGGACCATGGGGACCTTAGAGGCAAGGGATTAACAGTCATAATAAAGTTCCTATACTAATGGGGAGACCAAGAAGGGGCTTCAGGCTATGCCACTGAGTCCTGAACCCACACTATGGTGGAGGACCCAGAGGGAGGTTTGGCACTCACACAAAAGGATGCTCCAGGCAATGGGAGGGAGAAAGGGGGAGGCACTGGAATGGGGAGGGAGAGAGGAGGGTGAAAGGAAGTGGGAAGGGAGAGTTTGCAAGGGGAGACGACTGGAGAGGCGGGGAGGGGAGGAGGGAATGAGAGGATAGGGTAACTGTCGAGCTTGTATGATTGGGAAAAAAATAAAATGTGGGATTAAACAAAAGAAAACAGGTACCTTTATTCCACATGTACCAGTATGTACAGCACCTACAGAGGTACAAGGATGACTACTAGGATTATCCTGGATTGCTATGCCTCCTTTCTCTTTTGCTGTGTGATCTCATGCTTTGCCATTCAGGGATAGAAGTACAGGTTACCATCATTTTTCACTAGGTGTTTCTATGAGGCATCCTGAAACTCAGGGTCTTCTGCCTGCAAAGTCAAGGTTTAACCCCCTGAGCCATCTCAGCAGCCCAAGAATATCTGTCAGGATTTTGAATGTGTGTTGTCCCTGTACCTTTCCCAGGCTCACGTATTCAAATCTTTAGTTATTTGGAAATATCATGGCACCTTTAAAGATGGAGCATTGCTGAAGGAAAGCACTCACAGGGAGTGGGACTTGAAGTTAATTAGCTCCACCCTCCTTCCTGGAGAGGTCTGCTCTTTCAATGAGCTGTTTTGCAGCTCTCAGCCTCCATCAAGGTCATGAAGGGATGATGTGATCTATTTATGGGCAGCTGCTATGAAGGAGTAGAACCAAATCCTTTGGACCTGAGATGATTTCATCCAGAGACTCTCATCTGCTGGATTTGGAGCTTCAGGATTTGGATTTGTCCTGTTACTTTTCTGTTTTCTTATGGACTGGTCTTTTCTGGATATGCCTCCATTCTTCCCTTTTGGAATGAATCTTTAGTTGTTTGGGAAGGTCAGAATGCCTTTAAATGTTGGTGCCTTGCTGGAGGAAGACAGTCACAGGAGGATGGACCTTGAGTTTGATTAGTTCCAACCTACTTTCCAGAGGCTATTCTTTCAGCTGGCAGATTTACAGCTCTCAGTTTCCTTGATGAACACAACTTCAGCTGCCTCTAGCTGGCCAGCCATGCCTTTTCAGACATAAAGGACTATATTTCCCCTCTGGAATTGTAACCTGAATGTATCTCCCTTTCTCCCTTAAGTTGCTTGCTTTGAGTGATGTCTCACAGCAGCAGAAAAGAGTAACAGGTTCAGAGTCTTTATAGGGCATGGTTACAGAAGGGAGATTACTCTGCAGAGCATGGTTATGGGCTTGAGGCCTCACTACAATTGATGTTGATGTTGTTCCCTTGAACTAGAATTCAGGGAATGGCCATGATCTATAGAAACTGGAAAAGGCAAAGAAATGTTTTTCTCTTGGAAGCTCCAAGTAACTCAGGTGTCCTGATACTTTTGACATTAGTCCATTGAATCCATGTCAGACTTTCCAAATTAAAATGTGGAAGAGGATATTTTCATTGGTTTATACCATTAAGTATATGGTAATTTATTTTAGCAGTCATAGAAAACACATTTACACCTTAGTCAACATTTTGTTTCTACTTTAAAATCCTGATTCCTCTAGATGTTATGTATTAACTATGATTAACTAATGATTATTTTTCTGAAGTTATGATCATAGCATCTTACCTTATTAAAATTACTTTGATGTCTTTGTTTGAAAGCTAATAATTCATTGAAAATGGCTATATATTTGAACAAACATACATTTTGCCCATAATACTAAACTACAGTTGCAGACATTGATATTCTCCAATCATTTAAAAGCAAAGCTTCATTTCTTTAATTTATTTATTTTTTGTCCCTGTGGAGAACCAAGGGTAACTTTGGAAATCATCCTGAATTTCATCTACCTCCTTATTCCTTTGCTTTAGGATTTCTGAGGCTTGGCCCACTAGGGCCAGAAGTGCAGGCCTGCCAGTTCCACTTGGAGTTTTTAAGAGGGACCTGGGATCCGAACTCAGGACCTTCTGCTTGCGAGACAGAGTCTTAACCCCTGAACCACCTCTCAAACCCCAGAAACTTTAATAGAAACTAGAAAAATATTTTTTCTTGTAATGTATTTGAATAAAAATATAGTCAATACAGTAAAATATAGTTTCACTTTTGTCTGAATTGCTAACTGGTATCATGTGACATGGTTACATTTTGTATCCAGCAGGAATAGAAGTATGGGAAACATTTCCCACCACAGAAATGAAGTTAGTTAAACCTCCTATCACCTATGGGTATATTCATTTTATCACACAAACATTTAGTGCACTGTCATTGAAAAAGAGAAATAGAGTTGTTGAGAGGAGGCTACAGAAAAAGTGATTGTGTATTTCAAAGTCCTCTTTTGTACTTAGTCGCATTGGAAATACAATCTTAATTACAGCATGTGTTTTGAATTCTTCAGGGCATAAATATGACTAAAAGAGGAAACAGAATATTTTTGGATTTTATGCAACCACTTATTATGTTTATTTACAAAAATATCATGTTTATTTTTTTGTTCACAAAGGATTATATTTCAGGTTCAAGTACAAATCAGGACAGGATTCTGAAATAGTACGCTTTCATCACACTTTCTTCAGCCAGATCAGGATGTGTGGTTTGCTCTGACCATGAAATATTTCTGTGTTAGGCTATCTGCTAGACAAAAGCCTCAAAAAGGAGCAGCTATATGCTGTGCCTGGGAAAGCAGGATGCTCTGTTGCAATTGCGTGCCGTTAAATGTTTACTAAACAGCTCTAAGATGCTGGGGAAAGTGGTAAAATATATATTATAGTATTTGCCAATTTCAGTTTCCCCATGAAAAATTTCAAACTGCCACACTGAGTTGCTAGATAGGAAGTATGTACAATCAGTTGTAGACATTGAGTAAACAATGACCTCAGAATACCACCGTCTGTGGGCAGAATTCTAAGAACCATATACCAAGCGACAGAACTATGAGAGACTAGATTCTGTGGATTCTAGGTATGACCATAATGGAAAAGCTCTTTCCTTTTCTTTTGGCATCATTGATATGACTAGAAATGAAATACTATGTTATAGTAATAATTCATTTATTTAAAAAGCCAGAAATTAAAGACTTATCTTCTAAGTATAACATTGCTGTAAACAAAAGCTTTTAAGCAAAAATATATTGACCTTCGTGCATACAATAACAAGAGAGGAACAGAGCACATTAGAAAAACGCAAGTAATGTGTACAATTTAATTTTGAAAACTGCATTTTTTTAAATTTATGTATTTATTCAGTGTGTGTGTGTGTGTGTGTGTGTGTGTGTGTGTGTATGTGTATATCACAGGGCACTATTTGTATCTGTGACATCAGAAATCATCCTGGATTGTTCTACCTCCTTTGTGCTTCACTCTGGGATTTTCCAGTCTCTGCCTTCCATAGCAAGAAATGCAGACCACTGTCATTCCTGCTAGGAGTTTTTATGAGATCCGGGATCCAAATTCATATCCTTCTGCTTGTAAGGCACAGCCTTAGCCCCTGAGCCATCTCTCCAGCCCCCTGAAAATTGTTTTTTATAATTTAAAATATATGTACCATCAGCAGTATTTTGTTCCTATACTACTATAACAAACCTTTGCTTTGCAATATCAGTGTTCATGCCTATCTCTAAGACCAGACTCTCACCCACACAATTTCAGAATGTTATGAATATTTGTGTTACCAAGGCCTACTCTAGCCACAAAGAAGCACTAGGTGTGATTTATCAATGAAATAATCATTATTTCTACCATGTTTACAAATTCATACTCTACAAATTTTGTAGATGCTCAAAAATATAAAAACTTGGGTCTGGAGAGGTGGATCAAGGGTTAAGCCTCTGCCTTGCAGGCAGAAGGTCCTGAGTTCGGATCCTAGACCCCACATATAGACGCCCAGAGGAAGCGGGGGCGGCCTGTGTCCTGTGAATTCCCGGGCAGAGTAAACAAGGAGGAGGTGGAGGCGTCCATGGTGGTTCCCAAATTCGCCCGTGGTTCTACACACACATATACACACACACACCTGCACACATGCACAATGAATAAATAAATAAATTTAAAAATGTATATAAAAACTTATATGGCTCACTGTTGCATAGTCTGCAGCAAATCACCCACCATAGGAAGTCTCTCTCCTTATCTCATTGGCATGAGTATTCATTCAACTGTAGCCTATTTTCAGAATGATTAGAGGTTGACCTGGGAAGATTTGAATATCATCTTTAATATTTTTCATCTTTAGATTAAGCTTCAATATGATTTAAAATATAGAATAGGTGAAAAAGAAAATATTTAGCTTTTATAATTCCAATTTGTCAAGCTCTGCTAAGTTACAAGAGTCTGCATGGTATTCTTTTTTTTTTTTTTTTTTTTTTTTTTTTTTGCTTTTTTTTTTTATTAAAAATTTAATTATACATTTTAAAATTTTTTTACCAGTTCCCTCCCTCTCCCCTCCTCCCCCCGAACCCCCTCCTCTCCCTCCTCTCCCTCCCCATCCCCCAGTGCCTCCCCCCCAATTCCCAGAGAGTCCTTTATTGTGTACGCCTAACTCTCCACTGGGTCTTCCTCTCCAATGACATAAAAGGACCCAGTGGCATTTCCATAAGCCCTTTCTCTTGTTCCCCTTAAGCATAGGATCACTACTATGGCTGTCAATCACCTTGCCTCCAGGGGTCTCGGTGCCCTTAACAGATGCTAGACTTTATGAGGGCAACAGTGCATTGGACATTGCGCAGGGCATGCAAAGTCCCATTATGATTGCTTTGGCCCCAACTATTGTTGAGAATCTTGCAAATCGTTGCTCCTCCCATCCTTTTGCTCTTACAATCTTACCGCCCCCTCTTCCGCAAATGTCCCTGAGCTCCAGGATGGGGAGAGATTAGGCTGGCCTAGTTCTAGGTGATTGATATAGAGTCTCTGAAGTTCTGGATTGTGGTTGGTTGATTTTCTTTTGCAGTTTTGCTGCTCCTGCAATTCCCTTCACTCCATTCTGCTGGGCACTGTATGTCACCCCCTGGCCAGAGACAAAAGCTGTTAAACTGGAGTCTTGTTATAATAGCACATTCAAGGGTATATGTAATAAGAGTAGGAAACCTCAGTGAGGGAGGGGTCCATCACCCATTTGGGAAATGATTACTTTTTATCTGTTAGACTATATGCCCCCCCTTCTGGTGAAATCAGGAAAGAACGTCTGTGAACTTAACCTGGTTTCTCATTACTTACTTGCAGCCCTTGATGGAGGCCTATTTTCTCTGCTGTAACATGGTCCCCTTTCTCCTTGTTTCTGGTTTGGCCCTCCTACCCCATCTCTCTTGTTCATAATCCTTGCAATTACTGTGTTACATAGGTTTACTTTTAAGTGTCTCAATGTGGGCTGGATGAGTTTGGTACTAGGAGCCACCTATTAAGGAGTACATACGGCGCTTAATTTTCTGGGTTTGGGATACTTCACTTAATATAATTCTTTCTAATGACATCCATTTCCCAGCAAATTCCAGTAATTCATCATTTTTGATGGCTGAGTAGTACTCCATTGTATAGATGTACCACTGTTTCCTTATCCACTCGTCAACTGTTGGACATTTAGGTTGATTCCATGACTTTGCTATTGTAAACAGTGCTGCTATGAACATGGTCGAGCTTGTGCTATCGAGGCGAACCTCTGCTGCATGGGGGGTTATTCCCAAAAGTGGGATAGCAGGGTCATATGGCATTTCAATCTTTAATTTCTTTAAGAATCTCCAGACAGCTCGCCAGAGTGGCTGTATGAGCTTGCATTCCCACCAACAATGTAGGAGAGTTCCCCTCTCTCCACATCCTCTCCAGCATTTGTCGTTGTTTGTATTGTGGATTTTTGCCATCCTGACCGGGGTGAGATGGTATCTCAGGGAAGTTTTGATTTGCATTTCCCTGATGGCGAAGGAAGTGGAGCATTTTTTAAGATATTTGTTAGACATTTTAATTTCATCCTTGGTAAAGTTTCTTTGAAGTTCCATGGCCCATTTTTTAATTGGGCCAGTGTTTTCCTTGGAGTTTAGTTTTCTAAGTTCTTTGTGCACTCTGGACAGTAGAGCTCTGTCAGATACGTGGTTAGTGAAGATTTTCTCCCATTCTGTGGGTGGCCTTTGAGCTCGTGTTACAATCTCTTTATCTGAACAGAAGCTCTTTAATTTCACAAGATCCCAACTGTTGAGAGTTGGTAGCAGTGACTGTGCCATTGGATGTCTGTTTAGGAAATGTTGGCCTAGCCCAATCAGCTCGAGGGAGTTCCCTATCCTTTCTACTATGGTTTTTAAAGTCTCTGGCCTTAAATCAAGGTCCTTGATCCATTTGGAATTAAGTCTTGTACATGGTGACAAGTATGGGTCCAGCTTTAATCTTCTGCATGTGGAGATCCAGTTTTGCCAGCACCATTTGTTGAAGATGCTGTTTTTTTTCCATTGGATTCTTTGGGCCCCTTTGTCAAAGACCAAATGGCTGTATTTTTGTGGGCTTATATCTGGGTCTTCAATCCTTATCCATTGATCTGTGTGTCTATTTTGGAGCCAGTACCAGGCTGTCTTTATAACTATGGATTTGTAGTATAAACTAAGGTTTGGTATGGTAATACCTCCAGCAGTGTTTTTGTTACTCAGGATTGTCTTTGCTATCCTGGGTCTTTTGTGCCTCCATATGAATTTTGAGATTGTTTGGTCAACTTCTTTGAAGAATTGCTTTGGGATTTTAATTGGTATAGCATTGAATTTGTATATTGCCTTTGGTAGGATGGTCATTTTTACGATGTTGATTCTACCAATCCAGGAACATGGGAGGTCTTTCCACCTTCTGGTGTCTTCTGCTATTTCTTTCTTTAGGGTTTTAAAGTTTTCATTGTAAAGGTCTTTTACCTCCTTGGTTAGGTTTATACCAAGGTATTTCATTTTTTTAGGGGCTATAGTAAATGGGATTGTTTCTCTCAAGGCGTTTTCACTTCTTTCATTCTGGGCATATAGGAAGGCCTCTGATTTTTGCACATTTATTTTATATCCTGCCACCCTGCTGAACTTCTCAATTAATTCCAGTAGCTTCCTGGTGGAGTTTTTGGGATCCCTCAGGTATAAGATCATGTCATCTGCAAATAGGGATAGTTTGACTTCTTCCTTGCCGATTTGAATCCCTCTTATGTCCCTTTCTTGTCTTATGGCTTCAGCTAAGACTTCAAGTACAATATTGAATAGAAGTGGTGAAAGTGGACAGCCTTGTCTAGTTCCTGATCGAAGTGGGAATGCTTCCAATTGTTCCCCATTGAGCATAATCCTTGCTGTAGGCTTGTTGTATACAGCTTTTATTATATTGATAAAGGTTCCTTCCATTCCTACAGTCTCTAGCGTTTTGATCATAAAAGGCTGTTGGATTTTGTCAAAGGCTTTTTCTGCATCTATGGAGAGTATCATGTGGTCTTGGACTTTGGACTGGTTTACATGATGAATTACATTTATTGATTTGCTTATGTTGAACCAACTTTGTGTGCCGGGGATGAAGCCTACTTGGTCCCCGTGAATGATCTTTTTGATATGTTTTTGAATCCGATTTGCTAAGACTTTGTTGAGAATCTTTGCATCTGTGTTCATCAGAGAGATCGGCCTATAGTTTTCTTTTTTAAGTGCATCTTTATTAGGTTTTGGGATTAAGACGATATTAGCTTCATAGAAGGAATTTGGCAGTGTTCCTTCCTTTGCTATTTGATGGAACAGTTTAAGGAGTATTGGTGTTATTAACTCCTTAAATGTCTGGTAGAATTCTGTGCTGAATCCATCTGGCCCAGGACATTTTTTGGTGGGAAGATTCGAGATTACTTCTTCAATTTCCTTGTATGTTATAGGACTATTTAAATAATTCACAACTTCCTGATTCAATTTAGGTAAGTTGTGTTTACTTAGAAATTCATCCATCTCTTTTGTGTTGTCAAACTTCACAGAGTATAAGTTTTTGAAATATGATGTTATAATTCTCTGGATTTCTTGGGTATCCGTAGTGATAACTCCATGTTCATTTCTAATTTTGTTAATTTGGGTTTTCTCTCTCTTGCTTTTGGTTAATTTAGCTAGGGGTGTATCAATCTTATTGATTTTTTCAAAGAACCAGCTTTTTGAATGGTTGATTTTTTCTATCGTTTTCTTAATCTCGATTTCAGATATTTCTCCCCTTATTTTGCTAATCTCCTCTCTTCTATTACTTTTGGGATCAGATTGCTCAAGTTTCTCCAAAGCCTTAAGCTGCATCGTTAAATTATTTATTTCTGATGTTTCCAATTTTCTGATGTAGGCATTAAGAGCTATGAACTTACCTCTTAGAACAGCTTTCATTGTGTCCCAGAGATTTTGGTAAGTTGTATTCTCATTTTCGTTCACTTTCAGAAAATCTTGAATTTCCCGTTTAATTTCTTCCTGAATCCAGTTCTCATTCAGCATCATATTGTTAAGTTTCCAGGAGTTAGTGTATTTTCTCTTGTTTGTTGTGTTGTTGTGGATGTCCAGCTTTAGGCCGTGGTGGTCTGATAGGGCACAGGCTAGAATTTCGACTTTTTTGTATTTGTGTAGATTCATTTTGTGGCCCAATATGTGATCTATTTTGGAGAAAGTTCCGTGTGCTGCTGAGAAAAATGTGTATTCTTTGGTACGTGGGTGAAAAGTTCGATAGAGATCTGTAAGGTCCATTTCAGTAAGGGTTTGGTTAAGCTCCAAAGTGTCTCTGTTAAGCTTTTGACCTGTTGATCTATCCCGTGTTGAGAGGGCGGTGTTGAAATCCCCGAGAATTATTGTTTGGGGGTTGATTTCTTGCTTTAGACGCTGTAGGGTTTTCTTAATGAAAGTGGAGGGGCCCATATTGGGTGCATATATGTTCAGTAATGTGAAGTCTTCCTGGTGAATTGTACCTGTGACTAAAATGTAGTATCCATCTGTGTCTCTTATGATTTTCTTTGGTTTGAAGTCCACTTTGTCTGAAAGCATAATTGCTACCCCTGCCTGTTTCCTGGTTCCATTAGCTTGCAAGATTTTGGACCAGCCTTTCATTCTTAGGACGTGCCTATCTTTTTTGGTGAGATGAGTTTCCTGAAGGCAGCAGATTGTTGGATTGTGGTTTCTAATCCAAGTTTGTAATCTGTGTCTCTTAATCGGTGAGTTAATGCCGTTGACATTTAATGTTATAATGGAGAAATTATTTTTAATTCTGGACATTTTTTTATGTTTAGTAGATTTTGTAAGCATGTTGTTTGATATTTATATTTTGTTGGTATTATACTTCCATTCTGTCCTCCTGGATACGCTTGTTCTTTTTTTCAAGCTTGAGTATCATTTCTAGCATTTTTTGAAGGCCTGGTTTGGTAGACATGTATCCCTTCAAGTTGTCTTTGTGCTGAAAAACTTTTCTTTCTCCCTCAATCATGACAGATAGTTTTGCCGGGTATATCAGTCTGGGTTGGCATTTTTGCTCATTTAATACTTGAAGTATGTCTCTCCAAGCTCTTCTTGCTTTTACTGTTTCCATTGAGTAGTCATTTGTTATTCTAATAGGTTTACCTTTAAAAGTGAGTTGCTTTTTTTCTCTTGAAGCTCTCAGCACCTTTTCTTTGTCTTGAATGTGGAGTGTTTTGACTATTATTTGCCGTGGCGATTTTCTATTTTGGTCATATCTGTTTGGAGTGCGAAATGCCTCTTGTATTTGGATAGGCCTCTCATTCTTTAATTGTGGGAAGTTTTCATTTATGATGAACTGAAATATTTCCTCAGGTGTGGTATTTTGGGATTCTTGTTCTGGTATTCCATGAATGCGCATGTTAGGTTTCTTCAGGGTGTCCCATATTTCTTGAATGTTCCTCTCCAGTATCTTTTTGGCTTTAACAATCTCTTCCATTGAGCTGGTTAATTCTCCTACTTTGTCTTCAAGATCTGAGATTCTATTTTCTGCCTCATTTGTTCTGCTGATAAGACTCTCTGTAGAGTTTTGGGTTGAAGATAACTTATCTCTTAGTTCAATTTTAAACTCTGCCTGAGACTGTTTTACCTGCTCTATACCTATTTTTGTTTCTTGAACTGTTTTTCTCAACTCCTCCAGGTTCCTGTTGTGTTCCTGTTCAAAGTGGTTGACACGGTTATTTAACTCTTCTCGGATTTCCTCTTTCATATTATTAATCATGGTAATGATCATACTCTGAAAGTCGTTATGTTGGGTCTGGCTTTCATGGCTATTTTCTATGGATTTGTTCTGGTCGCAATCCATCGTTATGGGATTGATTCTTTTGGTGGGAGATTGTTCTTGGGGTTTGTTTCTCGTGGATCTGCACTTTGACTTGTACATTGTTGTTTTGTTTTTTAGAACCTTTCAGTTTCTGTGTGTTTTTCACTGAACCGATGTAGTTGGTATTGTTACACCTGCCAGTTGTTACTAGTGCTTGCCTTGGATTGGGTAAGTTTGTGTATTGGTATTGTTATATCCTAGATGAGACTACTAGGATGTTAGTACGTCAGTTACATAACCAGGGGATGAATATAAGTATGGTAGTGCACTTTTATGATCTAGTGTCTTGGTGAAATGTGAGGGTGGGTCGTGTACTCCCTGGAGTTGTATGTTTTTGGGGTGGCTGTATGAGGAAGCTGACCTACAACATTGATACTAGAAAGGATCAGTAAGGTGAAAGAAAAGAAAAAGAGTAAGAAAAAAAAAAAAAAAAAAAGGTTTCCTTATCTTTAGGCTGGATGTGAAGAGTCTCGCATGTGATACAATGGTTGTAGTGAAGTCCAGATGTATGGCCTGTGTTCTCTTTGTTCCTTAGAGTTTTGCTTGGGTTTCCTTTGTACTCTATTGAATTCTGAGTAGCAGTGTGACTTCCGTGGACCACATGTGTAGGTCCCCGGTGGGCCAGAGAGGCAGAGGGTCTGATGTTGATGGCAGAATTCTTCACCTGCGACCTGAGGGGGGGCAGAGGGGCGCGGGGGCGGGAGGGCACAAGGGGCTGGTGTCCGGGCGGGGCCCCGGAGGCTAAGCTGGCGGCCACGCGTGGGTGCTGCTGGCCAGGCCTCTGGGCTCCGGGGTGGGGGGCGGGGCTGGGAGGGGCTCGCTCTCACCTGGGCGCTGGTCGGGGTTCGGCGCGGAGGGGGGCTGGGGGCAAAGCCGGCGGCCGCGGCGCGCGGGTGCTGCTGGCCAGGCGGCTCGGCTCCGGGGTGGGGGCTCTGCATGGTATTCTTATAAGACCAATAACTAAGTGATCATTGGGAACACTGTTCCAGGTAAAAGATACATTAAAAAAGACCAAAGACAGTTTTGAGTAGTTAAATCAAATAATCTACAAGGCATTAGATAGTGCACCTTGGAGAAGATCCAATAGATAAGACATGCCTGTGTGTCTAGAATATGTTTCATTATATGTTAAGAGGAATTATTGCCTTGTTTTGAATGCCAAGAAGTTGTTGGAGTCAATTTTGCATCAAATACCTAAGCTGTCTTCCTTAAGGGAAGATATCTTGTTAAGTTCTTAATGCTGTTCTATTTTGTGACAGCTTGCACTTTGATCAGGAACAGTAGCTAGATCAATTGCCAAACTGATATTACTCAATCAACTTATGATTAGCATCCCTGCCATAATCTACTTTGCTCCATTTTACTAAAGCAACTAATTAAAAACAAAATCTGAATAATGTCACCTGACTAAGACTATCTGTGAACTTGATTGACAGTGTAATAGATGACCAGTGACAGGGTTATTCACTGCAATTTTTATACCTTAGGCCTATTCCTATATGTCCTGTTATAAATACTTCATCTGCAGACATACCATTTTTCTACTTCAAATAGAAGTGTATACTTGCATTAGTTTGGATTCCCTTAGATACATTTCTAATAAGCATAACAAACTGAGGCATCAATGACTTAAGCTTAGCTTTTGCTTTCTTTCATTAGCAATTCATAACATGTTCTCCAAGCACAGCAGGTGCATGCTAAGTGCTAAGTGAAATGTGCCAATGCAACAGTGGTAGATGTCATGGAATCTGAGCCACCTGCTCATGTTGCTTACTTGTGCCCTCTGGCCCTGTTCATGTCTGATGCTGGCATGATTAATTGCCACTGGTCCTGGTCAAGTTATGAATAGATGAGTTTGGCAGTATCCAGCTCTGCATGCTTATTTGATGTTCATAGAGGTATTTTGTTTCTATCAAGACTCCTAGCATGTCATAGTTGTTTATCTAATAGAGCATTTTCTTTGTCTACAGATGGCACATATTTGCTCCAGAATTCTAAAGTGCCCATACTAGAATTCACTATTTGTGTCATGCCATAGTTCTCCAAGCTACTTTTTGCTTACTACACATATTGATAATGCTCTAGATCCTATTGTATGGCCTTGGGACAAGGGAAATTTGGAGAAGGTTTATTGTGCAACAGATAGAACCTTTAGAAAGACCTTCCCCATTTTATGTTCCACTAAGAGCTAATGATTTTCCATTTTAATTGCTTATCCTCAAAATTATGTTTTCTCCTTAGCAGTGAAAATTTTTTAAAAAGTGATATATTTTCTTTTACTGTTGATATAGTCTTGTACATACTAGGTTGTTAAATTTGTTTTTTTCAGTAAAAAAGACATTTTAATACAAGTTAGTTGTGTACTTAAACCATACAAACTCCTTGTCCTCTCTTCACTTCCCCACTCCTTTATCTAGTGATTTTTCCTTTTCCCAAGAGGCCTGATTCTACTTTGATATCATGTATAATACTTTTATATCATATATAAATCATTGTATATAATATTACTGGAAATGGTTCCCAGGTTTTGAATAAAAGATCCCACATTTTGTTATTTTTAAATAGTTTTTACTTATTTTTGTTTTAATTTATTTATTTAAAAATAGCAAAGGCATTATCCCAGATTGCTATATTTCTTTAAACTTATTTGATGTAGCTAGTCTGAATCTCATAAAATTTATTTTCCAACCTCTCGACTATATTTGTTTTAATAAAGCACCAAACATATCATTTGTAATTTATCCAGTCCATGTAATAAATTTCTTTTGAGATGGTGGACAAATATGTCATTTTTTGGACAGTAAAAATCATTCCATTTAGACTGTGTTGTTGCATAGAGCAAGAAAACAACCGGCTTGCACAAATGTGTCCAGATACTGCTATACTGTGACTTACTCAAAGTCTTTGTACTAGAGCGAAAGAAGTTAGATCCAGACACAGTAGGTCATGTATTTTTCTATAAGAACAAGGCCTGCATGGTCTTCCAAAAAACTAGAAATGATGTTCTTCAATGAGAAATATTGGACCATTTCATGTAATGATAAAGAGACTGATGTATTCAGTATACTGGTTCTGTTCACTTATCATTCCCTTTCCAATCAGGATTTTGACTCTGGCATTACAAATTTGCTGAAGCTGACAATTCAGTCTTCTCCAGATCTCTGCCACTCTTATAATTAAGTCCTGGATTTAACTCTCAGCTTTTTATTTCTGACTATAAGAAGTGAGAATCTTATATATTCTTCATAGGAGACACTCTCACTTTCATACATAAAATGAGGTTGAGAAATAATCATATATGCTTTTCTTTATTCTTCTCTAGTAACAATGCAGTTTAATTCTACTCCATTATATATATTGGTTTTCTTTTAAGATCATTTCAACTATATGAGCCATTTTGCTTCCCAGGGTGTTTCCTTGTACTAGTGTAATATTCTAATTCACAGTTAGTGCAGAAGACAAACGACAGCATGCACGCACCAACATTTGTCCACTACCTTGCAGGTAAAGAAGCTCCAAAACTTAGAATCTATTTCCTTGGGCCCACAGCTCCTAGTACTAAATGACTCAGACCAAACTTCTTTTTCTCTTAGCAGAATCAGGAACAGAGATTTAAATGAATTAAGTTTCATTTGCCTGGTACCAACATCTGTATAGGACAGAGACATCAAGGATAAATAAAAGAAGAATTGGTGCTGCAAAGTAATTCTTCAAAACAGCCAATTCTATTGAAGCTTGTGAGATTGGAGTTGCTTATAATCTTTTCGAAGTGCACCAAGCACTTATTTCAAATATAAACCTTCCAATACCTGTGAGTCCTTCTAGCGAGAGTGCATAACTTCAGTGTGGCAAAATTCATGGAACTGGAACTTGTTAGGAGTAGCTCTGACAACTTTTAGAAATTGGAGAAATTTGTCTTGAAGATGGTTATAGGTGATACATTACAGAACTCACTCCAATCTTAAGAGAGGCTTTTTATTTTTAAAAAAAAGTTTTAATTTGTTATGCAGCTTTTGTACATCAATCTTCAGGAGATAGATTAGTTAAAAGGATGGTATATTTATTTTAGGCTTCTTTTTGAAGACCTAATAAATTCAATTTTTTTTAAAAAAATTAGTTTTTTGAACATTTCCATGTTAAAGAAACTTGAAAATTTTCTGCTTATAATGTCATATTTCAAAAGTCTTTCTGCCTTCAGATGTAAATAGCTAAAAGGATAGTGTTATACATAAGAAGTCATTTTGAATTCTGAAAAAAAGTGTGTGAATGTCACACTCTCTTTTTTATTAATAAATATAGTTATTCTCATATTTCTAAACATATAAACACTTTGATTAGAAAAAAATTAATCTCTGTGAAGATGTTTTTTAAAACTTATACAATGTATAAAGTTTTAAACAATGTAAAGGATTGATTTTTTTCCTTGATATTTCCTTATGCATGAAAAATATTTTCTAAGATTAACCATTATACTTCTTAGGCATTTTATGATATTCCTGAGGGCAGAGGAAGGCTAAATAGGATTGTGAGAAAAAGGAAGATATTTCTTTCTTCTTCTAAAGTTAAGTACTTGGAATGCCAAACATGCATGAGCTCATGATTCATGTCCCTTAATATATAGTACACCATCTATTCTATGTTAAAATCATTATCTCAAGGCTTCCAAAATCCCACATGGTTTGATAAATATAGAAAATACATACTTTTGAAATGTTTCTCTGTCATGCATTTAGAATCTCCTCTGTGATCTTACCATACATATCACATTATGGAAGTTCAACTCTTTTTAAAACCAGAAGTAATAAAAATAAAATAGGAAACTTTACTATAGATTTTGCATCAATTGCATTGATAAAATAATGCTTATGAGAACCCCATGAGCACAACATCTGTAAGTTCAATATGTGCTATAGCTTTGTTAGCAACTTTAAGAAGCTCTGGATTACAGGATTTATGTAAAAACAGAATTTGAAAACATAATAATATATGGACTCAGGCTGCCAATAATAATTGCAAACCAATTTTTTGTGAAAAAAATGAAAAGATAACAAAAGTATTATAGCAAAATTTCAAGACTGATTGAAATTTTTTGACCAGGTATATGATAATCACAAAAATATTACTTTCATTTAAGCAATATTAGTTTGAAAACTATATTCTTGACACAGTGAATAAATCACATTTGGAGAAGAAGACATAGAAATACGTAAATATACAAAAATTTTGTATTGAGCTTAGCCTTATACAGAACAGTTAACATTCCCCCAACATCAGACTAAGGGATCACTCCAGATGGAGGGAGCAATAAGAATATAAGAGACTTAAGTGAATCATGGGTTCATACAGACAGTATCTTCTGGACATGACAGGGCTGTTACATCCATGAAGTTACTGAAATTAGGTGTACTACCACAGATTACAAAGGACTTGGCCCATCAGTATTTCAATACAGAAGAGGAAAATTCTCAAGAGACCAAGCTCTTCCCTTGAATACTGATGAGGATTAATATTGATGGGGTAGATGAGTAAAGGAAGATGCATTCCTCAACAGTGTATCCACTGATATCAGATTCATGCTTCAGAAATTACTCAGCCATATGCCTTCAAAGACTAATCCAGATGAAACCCAATGTGTCACATATGGAGAATGTCAGCAAAATAGGAAGGAGACTGATAGGGAAGAGTCAGAATTGTCATGGGAATAAAAGGGGTATGGGTATTAGCGATTAAAGTGTACAGGTATGTAATTCGGTACATATAGTTATAAAATTCTTAGAGAATGAATAATAAAAATTTAAAAATCAATCATTGATAATGTAAATAAGCTGTACTTAAATTCATTTAATATTTTTAATATTGCTTCACTTATCAGTCCTTGAGAGCCTAAAAAAGCAAGCACCCACAGCATGGGTGATTGATACATAAAGGCCCAAAATAGTGATAAAGCAAAAAGTCCAAGATTTTTAAAACAGATATCCAAATTCCTGACTGCATGAGAACAATGGTAGGAGTTCTATGAGTCTCAGTATTATTTGAAACAGTTGTTTTCTGGGTAAAACATATGTTAAATACCTTCACTAAATTATTATATATGATTTTGTACTTTATAGATAGATACAATTAAAAATAATTAGTTTAAAATACTATTATATGTAAATGTATATCAAGAATACACATTTAATTGCTTTCTAAATTGATTTAACAAGTGTTTCACATTCATTTATCAGGTTTTTTTTTGAAAACAAAAGTTGTTCTTGTTCTAGAATTCACATTTTACAGTCAGAATCAAAATATGCAAAGAGTAAGAGAGAAAGAGAGAGACAGAAGCAAGATACAACTACAAAAACTGTTATCATAGATGCAGAAAAACTTTTCATCACCTTGAGTATGGATTATGAGGGGATTCATTCTAATTACAATATCTTGTAAAACCTGTCAGAAAATTGAACATGTAGGATACATGGGATTTCAACTGTCAAAGGAAAGTGGAATCAGCTCCCAAATTTAGATGAAGCAGTAGAAAAAAATTGCAGAGTAGAGTATTTTGAGGATGTGTTAGAGATAAAATGAATAATAAGTGATAGAAGATGGTTAGATAAAAATTGTGTGTAATGAAATACAATTTGGTAAATAAATGAGCTTGAAATTTATTAAGAGACCCATAATTAAATATTTATGATACTTCCATAGATGATAAGAAGTTTTTTATAAATTAGCTGATCTCAAAGTTGTTAAAGTAGAAATGTGCAGAACAAAATTAATGAGCAGATTTTAAGAAAGAAAAATTGTGTAAAATTTAGTAATGTTATTTGTATAAGACAACACAAAAGTAAGTAAAATTGTTTTATTGAAAAAATGCAATATACTCTACTATGAAAATGAACTCAAGAAATTGCTTGACTTGAGAGCTCAAATAGCTTCTACATTTAATTTCTGTCCAGATGCCTGTATTCTTCAATATTATTCTAAACTTCTGGAAGGAACAGAAAATAAATGATGGCTATCTGCTTAACCCTAAAGAAGATGTATGTAAGCCACACACCCATCACAATGCTCAAGGAACATCTGGAGAGAGAATTTGGTAAGTTTGTTAAGAGCCTGAATTGTGATAGCTATGCAACCAGACCTTATCTTCTAGACATGACAAGGCTGTTGCACCCATGAATCTATGCATATTTCTCCAAGATCTGAATATGATTTGTCTTAGTAAAATTTCAACACCAAAGGAGAAAGGTCTCAAGCAGTCAAATATACCCTGAGAAGCTGATGGTTAATGCTGATGGCAAGGAAGAAAAAAAAATGCCTTGTTCAATGTTATGCCCACTGATACATGATTCATGCTCCAGGAAGTGCTCAGAGGCATCCCTTCAAAGGCAATACAGATGAAATTCAGTGAGAAATTTACGCTAAAAGACAAGAAAATAAGAGGTTGTCATGATTTGAATATTAGTTGTTTTCCATAAGCCCGTTTTTTTGAATCCTTAGCTGGCATTTGGGAAGGTCATGACAATTTTATGAGGTGGGACCTTGATGGAGGAAGGCACATCACAAAGGCAGGTCCTTGAGGTTGATTAGCACAACCCTGTTCTACTAGAAGTATGCTTTTCAAGTTTTGTAGCTCGTTCTCTTGGACTTAATAATACACGCAGTGACCTAAGTCATCTCTAATTTCTGCCCTCCGCCATCCCTTTTTTGCCGTAAAGTTCTGTACCCCTCCTCTGAAATTATAAATTAAAAAAATCTCTCTTTTCTTCCCTTAACTTACAGGAAGAAGGCAATAGGCAGATTTTATATACTCTGGGTTGGTTGTGTGGGGAGGGGTTGGGAGGGAGGTTCTAGAGGGATATCCAGGACTTTTGTCTATCCCAGGATGTGTAGTCAGAGCCAGTCTTTTACCTTGATCCTGCTAGTACTAAGGATCAGATAAGCACATGATTTTGAAAACCCCAACTGACCATTAGTGGCAGTGACAATCATATAGAAGCTCTGTCTGATTATGGGAGATGAGAGTCTTATCATCATACAAGAAAATGAAGTGTTGTGAAGCTGAGAACTTGGTACCAAAAAGTAGAGAAGTACAGGCATTGAGATTTGACTAGTGTGTCTTTGATAGTTTGTTGGAAGAAACACAGGGAACTTTAGGTCTTTGTACTAGGAAAACCATTGTGTCTTGGAAACAGAGGCCAAAGGGCCATATTTATGATGGTTTGGAAGAGAGAGATGTAAGAGATGAGTAAATGGAAGTCCACTTTATGATGCTCCAGTTGTGGGACTTTCAGATAGGCTTCCCTTCCCCCAGCACCTAGCCCTCCGCCCCGATCGCATTCTAAAACTTCCCGCTGAGAATGCCAAATGTGGGACTTTCAGATAGGTTTCCCTTCCCCCAGCACATAGTTCTCCGCCCGCGCGCATCCTAAAACTTCCCGCTGGCGCCAGTCCAAAGGCGCCAACCGTGTTTACGCGATCTTGGGCGGGACGTGCCATTCTGCCCTCTACCCTGGGCAGTACGGGAACTGCCCAGAGATTCCGCTATCAACAAAAGAACATTTGGTGGTTAACTTTATTGTGTGCTGTGTTCCCATAGGGTTTGCTATAACTGCTTTCATTATAAAAACCCTACCCGATCTCAGTCGGGGCCGCTCCTTCCTAGCTTGGGAGGACGATCCTGGCAGCCAGATTAAACTTGCCTTATGCCTCTTGCAGCAATCGCTCGGTCCTCGTGGTTCTTTCCGGGGTCTGGGTGGATGCTAACGGGACTTTGGTTCCAACACAGTGAGGAACAGAGAATATTGGTAGGTGAACTTGAAGCAAATGGAAGTTTGTTGTTTTGGCAGAAAGCTTGGTCAAGTTTTGCCTGTCTCCTAAAAGCTCAGCTGAAGTTAAATTCAAGTGTTTGGTAGAGGAAATTTCAAGACAATACACTCTTGAAAGTATGACATGACTATATTTTAGCACTCTTATTAAACATTATGGTAAAAAAAGAGCAAGAAATTGAGCAAAAAGAAATTAAAACTGTCAAGTTTGATGAGGAAAACTGTGGTGGCAGACTTAAAGAGTGGAACCAGGAGGATGCAGACAGCAAAACTGCATCTATTGTTAAAGAGATCAGGTCTATTAGTGAATCAAAGCCAGATCTTCATTTGGATAATAAAAGATGCTACACTGTGAAGGCCACATCTTCAGGGAAGGCTCCTATCCATGAGAAAGCAAAATATTTTGAAAGCAAAGAATTGAAGGTCAGAGTTACAAGGGAATTTATTTCTTCTCTAAAGCAAAGACCCAAGAGTGATTATTATTATTCCCTGACTCAGGGCAGAGAAACTGAACTAGCTGTAATTCAAAGGGACCAATCTCTGCCTAGAAATTATAGCAAAACTTGACAAAGTCAGCCAAGTTTTATTGGTACTGGTTTCAGGGGGATTAAAGAAGCAAATGTGGGGAAGATGTAGATTTTTTTTCCTCCAAAGTTTTAGAGAGCACTTTAAATCAGGAAGTATATGGTGTAATTAGAAATTTTGTGAAGAGGTTGAGAAAGGGCTGTGGAGTTAAAGCCTGGTTTGGCATTAAGAAGTTAAGATGTTAGAGATGTCAGAATCATTGTGGAATATATATATATCACACCAAGAAAATCTATGAAACTTGGGAGGATCCAGCCCAAGAGAGTGGATGGGAGGAGCTAACCGAAGATAGGGATGCATTCTGTGGGCAGCTGCACTAGAGGTTGGAACTAAAGTCCTTTGGAATTGAGATGATTTCAATAGGTGGCTAACATGCTTGACTTGAGCTACATGATTTGAAGTTTGTCCTGCTGATTTTTGGTTTAGTTTTGGACTGATATTTCCTGGATATGACCCCCATTCCTCTTTTTTAAATGGAATTGTTTGTTCTACATCATTGAAAAATAGAAGTGATATCAGGTCACTCTGGGGTCTTTAGGTATCAACACTCTTGTGGTCAGGAGTCAAAGAGTGAACACAGAACACAGGTAATGAATTAAGGCATCATGTATTAGAAGAGAGAACAAATGAAACTCATGTATGTGAATCCATGAAGGGCAAGAGAACCCTGGAAAACTCATGAACTCAAGGTATGCAATCCATAAGAGGTTAGAAAACAGACAAATAAGACCCTAGACATAGAGTACCATGAGGGACAAGGAAGCCAAAGATAGCTGCCAGGATCAGGTAGATTTATAGGCCTAATCCTCCACAGAAAAAAATGTATTTTCCTCTTTTGTTAGCCCCAGTTTCTGCAAACCTGATTGGAGGTTTTTGTAATATATATAAATAAGTTTATTAAAAGAACTTAAAATAAAAATAGTGACCTTCAGATTGTGAACAGGAGGGATGGGTTGGAGGGCCACACCAGACACAAGGAGAGAGGGGACCATGTTACAGCAGAGAAAATCGGCCTCCAAGGAATACAAGTAAGTAATGTGACACCTGGTTAAGTTCACAGACGTTCGTTCCTGATCATGTACAACTGAGGGGGTATGATCTCACCAGAAGGGGAGGGCATATAGTCTGGCAGATGAAAAGAGATCATTTTGCAAATGGGTGACTGATCACTCCCTCACCGAGGTTTCCTGCTTTTATTACATCTACCCTTGAATGTGCTATTATAACAAGACTCCAGTTTAACAGTTTTTTGTCTCTGACCAGGGGGTGACATACAGTGCCCATCACGATGGAGTGAAGAGCATTGCAGGAGCAGCAAAACTGCAAAAGAACATCAACAAACCACAATCCAGAACTTCAGAGACTCTATATCATCCACATAGAACTAAGCCAACCTAATCTCCCTCCTTCCTGAAGCTCAGGGACATTTGCGGAAGAGGGGGCGGTAAGATTGTAAGAGCAAAAGGATGGGGGGAGCAATGATGTGAAGAGTCTCCATACTAGATAGGGCTGAAGCAATCATAATAGGACTTTGCATGCCCTGCGCCATGTCCGTCACACTATTGACCTCACAAAGTCTAACATCGGCTAAAAGCACCAAGATCCTTGGAGGCAAGGGATTGATGGCCACAGTAGTGTTCCTATGCTTAAGGGGAACACGAGAAAGGGTTCAGGGAAATGCCACTGGGTCCTTTTACGTCATCGGAAAAGAGGACCAAGAGGACAGTTAGGCATACACAATAAAGGACTCTCTGGGAATTGGGGGGGAGACACTGGGAGATGGGGAGGGAAGGAGGGGGAGCAGGGGGTTAGGGGGAAGAGGAGGGGGGGAGGGAACTGGTCTACCTATTAAGTTTGTATGAGCGGAAATAATAATAAAAATGTTAAAAAAATAGTGACTTTCAAAATAGCCACCTGTAGTTGCTTCATTCTTGACAGGAATGTTCACAAAGCCAAAAGGTCTCAAGAAGTTCTCAGACCTTTACTTCTCTGGAGGGTTTAAGATGCTGGGTTCTGACTTTGGCGAAGAACAGCTGGGCTCCGATATCAGCAATGAACAGCAAACAGCAGCAAGTCCTAGAGACCAGGCTCCAAAGGCAGCAAGAATAGAAGCAAAGTGGAAAAGTTGAAGCTTCAAGTGAGCCAAGGAAATGTTAGCAGCAACAAAGAAAGCCACCATGATTTAAAAGTGAACAGATGATCACAGAGTAGACTCCCCAGCAAGTCAACACACGATGAGGGAAGAACAAGTCTTTCCTTTTTTGCATTTCCTATTATTTAGTACAAAACTAGAAAGTACCACCCACTATGGGCTGGGTTTTCCACAGTGATCAATCAAGTACCTGCGGATATCTTCAGGAGCTGTTCCAACCATTAGCCCTCCACAGCTGTGCCCCAAACAGTCTGCAGCTGTCAAGTTGACACCAAAATGCAACCACAACATTCCACTATTTGTCAACTTGACACAAATATGTAACTATTATACTATGACTATCCAACCTTTATTCCCATAGATATTATATTCATAAAAGACATTAAACTCAATACCAAAAGCTCTAAAATTCTGATATCTGATCCAGGAAGGGTTAGAGGGAGGGAGGGGAATGGGGTATCTATCAACTATGTGAGTGGAAAAAAAAAAGTTACTGTAGAGTAACTTTTCCATATAGCCACCCCTAAAAAATATACAACTTCAGGGACGATACCACTCACCCTCACATATCACCAAGTGTTATGGTTTGAAATGTGTCCCCCACAATCTCATGTGTTTAGCAAGGTCATGGCACCTTGATAGGTGGAGCCTTGCTGGAGGAAGGCAGTCACAAGGGGTGGGCCCTAATTCCAGGAGAAGTCTGCCTTTGCAGCAAGCACTCTGCAGCACTCAACTTCCAAGTTGTCTGTGGTGAATTAGCCTCCTCCAACTTTGGCCAGCTAGTCATGCTGCTTCTGCCACGAGAAACTGCCTCCCCTCTAAAACCATAAGTTGAATAAACCTCCCTTTCTCCCTTAAGTTGATTGACTTTGAGTGTTCTCTCACAGCAATAGTTAAGAATAACTGATACACCAAGGCACTAAATCACAAAAGTACACTACCATACTAATACTCACCCCCTGTCCACTAAACCTGATTTAATTGATGTACTAACAGTCTAATAGCCTCATCTAGGAAATAACAATAACAAAAAACATGACCAACACGAAGGCAAACACTAGTAATAACTGCCCCAGAGTAGTGTTGCCAACTAATTCAGTTCAGTCCAAAACACACAGAAATTGAAAGAAGGGCTTAAGAGATAAAACAACAATGCCCAAGTCAAAGTGCAAATCCATGAGAAACAAAACCCAGAAAACAAATCTCCCACCAAAAGAATTAACTCCATAATAGATTCCAACCAGAACAAATCCACAGAAAATAGCCAAGAAAGCCTGACCCAAGATAAAGACTTTCAAAGCATGATCATTACCATGATCAATACTATGAAAGAGGAAATCCAGGAGGAATTAAATAACTGCATCAACCACTTTGAAGAGGAACACAACAGACACTTGGAAGAGTTGAGAAAAACAGTTCAAGAAACAAAAATAGGCATAGAGCAGTTAAAACAGACTCAAGCAGAGTTTAAAACTGAACTAAAAGACATATTATCCTCAACCCAGAACTCAACAAAGAGTCTTATCAGCAGAACAAATAAAGCAGAAAATAAAATTTCAGATCGTGAAGACAAAGTAGGAATGTTAACCACCTCGATGGAAGAGGTTGTTAAAGCCAAAAAGATACTTGCAAGAAATATCCAAGAGTTATGGGACACTCTGAAGAAGCCTAACATACGCACTCATGGTATACCAGAACAGGAATCCCAAAATACCACATCTGAGGAAATTTTTCAAATTATTATCAAAGAAAACTTTCCTCACCTAAAACAAGAGAGGCCCATCCATATACAAGAGGCATTCTGCACTCCAAAAAGATATAACCAAAATAGAAACTAGCAAAGGCAAATAATAGTTAAAACATTGCACATTTAAAACAAAGAAATGGTGCTGAGAACTTCAAGGGAAAAAAAAAACAAGTCACTTTTAAAGCTAAACCTATTAAAATAACAAATGACTTCTCAATGGAAACAGTAAAAGCAAAAAGAGCTTGGAGAGACATACTTCAAGTATTGAATGAGCAAAAATATAAACCCAGGCTGATATATCCTGCAAAACTATTTGTCATGATGGAAGGGGAAAGAAAATTTTTCCAGCACAAAGACAGCTTGAAGGCTTACATATCTACCAAAGCAGGCCTTCAAAAATGCTAGAAAAGATACTCAAGCTTGAAGAAAAGAACAAGCATATCCAGGAGGACAGAAGAAAAATATCATGCCACCAAAACCTAAAAACCAAATGATACACTTATGAAAGCCACCGAACATAAAAAGTGTCTTGAATTAAAACTAATTTCTCCATTATAATATTAAATGTCAATGGAATTAACTCACCAATCAAGAGATAAAGATTACAAATTTGAATTAAAAATCACAACCCATCAATCTGCTGCCTACAGGAAACTCATCTCATTACAAAAGATAGGCACATCCTAAAAATAAACGGCTGGTCAAAAATTCTGCAAGCTAATGGAACCAGGAAACATGCAGGGGTAGCTATTATGCTATCTAACAAAGTGCACTTTAAATTAAAAAAAATCATAAGAGACACAGATGGATACTACATTTAAGTCACAGGTACAATTCACCAGGAAGACTTCACAATACTGAACATATATGGACCTAATACAGGCTCTTCCACATTCAATAAGCAAACCCTGCAGCATCTCAAGTGAGAAATCAACCCCCAAACAACAATTCTTGGGGATTTCAACACTCCCCTCCCAACATGAGATAGATCAAAAGGTCAAATATTTAACAAAGACATATTGGAACTTAATCAAACTCTTACTGAAATGGACTTTACAGATCTCTATCGAACTTTTCATCTATGCACCAAAGAATACACATTTGTCTCAGCAGCACATAGAACTTTCTCCAAAATAGATCACATATTGGGCCACAAAATGAATCACTACATATACAGGAAAGATGAAATTCTAGCCTGTACCCTATCAGACCACCAAGGTCTAAAGCTTCACATCTGCAACACAATGAACAACAGAAAATACGCTAACTCCTGGAAACTAAACGCTATGATGATAAATGAGAATTGGACTCAAGAAGAAATTACATAGGAAATTCAAAATTTACTGGAAGCAAACAATAATGAAAATACATCTTATCAAAATCTTTAAGACACAATGAAAGCTATCCTAAAAGATAAGTTCATAGCTCTTAATGCCTACATCAAAAAATGGAAACATCACAAATAAATAACTTAACAATGCAGCTTGAATCTTGAGAGACACTAGAGCAATCTGATCCCAAAAGCAGTAGAAGAGAGGAGATTAGCAAAATTAGGGGAGAAATAGTCAAAATTGAGATAAGGAAACAATACAGAGAATCACCCAGTCAAAAAGCTGGTTCTTTGAAAAAAATCATTAAGATTGATACATCCTAGCTAAATTAACCAAAAGCAAGAGACAGAAAACACAAATTCACAAAATTAAAAATGAAAATGGAGCTATCACTACTGATACCCAAGAAATTCAGAGAATTATAATGTCATAAATCAAAAACTTATACTCTGGGAAATTTGACAACACAAAAGAAATGGATGAATTCCTAAGTAAGCACAACTTACCTAAATTGAATCAGGAAGTTTGGAATTACTTAAATAGTCCTATAACATATGAGGAAATTGATGAAGTAATCTCAAATCTTCCCACCAAAAAATGTCCAGATGGATTCAGCACAGAATTCTACCAGACATTTGAAGACAACTAACACCAATACTCCTTAAACTGTTCCATCAAATAGAAAATGAAGGAACACTACCAAACTCTTTCTATAAAGCTAATATCATCTTAATCCCAGAATCCTAATAAAGATACACTTAGAAAAGAAAACTGTAGGCCAATCTCTTTAATGAACACAGATGCAAAGATTCTCAACAAAGTCTTAGCAAATCAGATTCAAAAGCTATCCAAAAGATCATTCATGGGGATCAAGTAGGCTTTATCCCAGGCACACAAGGTTGGTTTAACATAAGCAAATCAATAAATATAATTCACCATATAAACCAGTTCAGAATCCAAGAGCACATGATACTCTCAATAGATGCATAAAAAGGTTTAAAAAAAGATCCAACAGAACTTTATGACCAAAACCCTAGAGTCAATTGAAATGGAAGGAACCTTTATCAATATAATAAAATCTGTGTACAACAAGCCAACAGCAAGGATTATACTCAATGGAGAAAATCTTGAAGCATTCCCGCTTCAATCACGAACTAGACAAGGCTATCAACTCTTACCACGTCTATTCAATACTGTATTTGAAGTCTTAGTTCAGGCCATAAGACAAGAAAAGGAGATAAAAGGGATTTAAATTGACAAGGAAGAAGTCAAGTTGTCTCTATTTGCAGATGACATGATAGCTGAGTGATCCCAAAAACTCCACCAGGAAACTCCTGGAACTAAAACAAAAGTTCAGCAGGGTGACAGGATACAAAATAAACATAGAAAAATCAGTGGCCTTCCTATATGCCCAGAATGAAAAAATGAAAAAGCCCTGAGAAAAACAATCCCATTTACTATAGCCCCTAAAAAACTGAAATACCTTGGTAAAAACCTAACCAAGGAAGTAAGAGAGCTTAACAACAAAAATTGTAAAACCCTAAAGAAAGAAATTACAGAAGACACCAGAAGGTGGAAAGACCTCCCATGTTCCTGGATCAGCAGAATCAACATCATAAAAATGACCATCCTACCAAAGGCAATATACAGATTCAATGTTATGCCAATTAAAATCCCAAAGCAATTCTTCAAAAGAAGTTGACCAAACAATCTCAAAATTCATATGGAGGCACAAAAGACCCAGAATAGCAAAAACAATCCTGAGTAACAAAAACACTGCTGGACGTATCAGCATACCAAATCTTAGTCTATATTGGAAATCCGTAGTTATAAAAACAGCCTGGTACTGGCTCCAAAATAGACACACAGATCAATGGATAAGAGTTGAAGACCCAGATATAAATCCATATAGCCATTTGATCTTTGACAAAGGGGCCCAAAAAGTGCAATGGGAAAAGAACAGTATCTTCAACAAATGGTGCTGGCAAAACTGGATGTCCACATGCAGAAGATTAAAACTGGACACGTACTTGTCACCATGTACAAGACTTAATTCCAAATGGATCAAGGACCTCAATATAAGGCCAGAGACTATACAAACTTTAGTTGAAAGGGTAGGGAACTCCCTTGAGCTGATTGGACTAGCCACCAGTTCCTAAACGGACATCCAATGGCACAGTCACTGCTACCAACACTCAACCGATGCGATCTTATGAAATCAAAGGGTTTATGTTCAGATAAAGAGATTGTAATTCGATCAAAAAGGCAACCCACAGAATGGGAGAAAATCTTCACTAACCACATATCTGATAGAGCTCTATTATCCAGAGTGCACAAAGAACTTAGAAAACTAAACACCAAGGAAACAAATGGTCCAATTAAAAAATGGGGCTTGGAACTCAAAAGAAACTTTACCAGAGAAGAAATTGAAATGTCTATCAAATATCTTAAAAAATGCTCCGCATCTTTAGACATCAGGGAAATGTATATCAAAACCTCCCTGTGATATCATCTCACACCAGTCTGGGTGGCAAAAATCCATAATACAAGCACCACCAAATGCTGGAGAGGATGTGGCAAGAAGGGAACTCTCCTAAATTGCTGGTGGGAATACAGGCTTATTCACCCACTCTAGCGAGCTGTCTGGCAATTCTTAAAGAAGTTAAAGATTGAAATGCCATATGACTCTGATAATCCACTTTTGGGAATATTCCCCCATACAGCAAAAATTCACCTCCATAGCACAAACACGACCACGTTCATAAATGCACTATTTAGAATTGCAGTCATGGAATCAATCCAAATGGCCAACAGTTGATAAGTGGATAAGGAAAATGTGGTACATTTATACAATGGAATACTATCAGTCATCAGAAATGATGAATTAGTGAAATTTTCTGGGAAATTGATGGAATTAGAAAAAATTATATTGAGTAAAGTATCCCAGACACTGAAAATTAAGCTCCATATGTACTCCCTAATACATGGATCTTAGTACCAAAGCTATTTTGTGACACACTCAAAGATAAATCTCTGCAATACCTACAGTAATTGCAAAGATTATAAACAGGAAGGAAGGGGAAGGAGGGCCCCGCCAGAAACAAGGAGAGAGGGGATCATGCTACAGCAGAGAAAATAGGCCACCATCAACGATTACAAGCAAGTAACAAGACATCTGGTTAAGCTCATAGACTTTCCTTCCTGGTCACTTGCAACTGACAGGGTATGATCTCACCAGAAATGAAAGCCATAGAGTCTGGCAGATAGAAGGTAATCATCCTGCAAATGGGAGACTAACCCCCCTCTCACCACGGTCTCCTACTCTTATTCAATCTACCTTTGAATCTACTCTTATAATAAGACTCTATTTTAACAGTCTTTTACCTCTGGCCAAGGGGTGACATCCAATACCCATCAGGATGGAGCAAAGGGAAATGCAGGAGCAGCAAAACTGAAAAAAAATCAATAAACCATAGTTCAGAACATCAGAGACTCTGAATCAACCACCTGGAACCAGGTCAGCCTAATCTCTCCCCATCCCAAAGCTTAGGGAAATTTGCAGAAGAGGTGGCAGTAAGATTGTAAGAGCCTAAAGATGGGGAGGTGCAACGATATGCAAGATACAACACACAAGTTAGGACCAAAGTAATCATAATAAGACTTTGTATGACCTGAGCAATGACCAACATATCATTCACCCCCCAAAGTCTAACATGGATCACAGGTACTAGGGTCCTTAGAGGCGTGTTATTAACAGCCACAATAATGTCCCTGTACTAAAGCAGAACACAAAAAAGAGCTCTAGGCAATGCTACTGAGTCTTTGCACCTCATCAGGAGGAGGACCCAGAGGGAAGTTTGACATGCATACTAAAGGATGCTCCAGGAATGGGGGGGAGACACTGGGAGAAAGAGAGGGAGGTGGGGAAAGGAAGGAGACAAGGGGGAAGGGAGCAAGGGGATCCAGGGAAGAGTGGAGGAAGGAAGGGGAATGGGGTACTTATCAACTTTGTATGAGTGGAAGAAATACAAATAAATAAATAAAACAAAGAAATAAATGGAGCTTACTTATATTATAAGCTAATTAAATATTATTCTTGTTTGAATATATATGTTTGTGTTATATATGTACAAAAGAAGAAAATGTCGATATATCCATAAAAGATAGAATATATATTCAATTAAATGGAACAAGTTAATTATTAGTATAAATTTCAATTGTTATAGATTAATAAATGAAGAATTATAATAGATTAAAATACACTAAAAAATAAAAAAATTGGAATCTCTTAAATATAATATACAATATAAAATATTATAATATATAATAAAATATATAATAAAATATATAAAATATAAATATATCAATATCTGTACAAGCTAAATAATTTAGTACAGAATATATAGTAAAATAGAAATATCACAATAAATAAATATCAATTCAAAATTAAAAGCAATGTCTAAAAAATATAGAGATCACATTATATAGTTCACTGTCACTCATTTTATATTCAGGACAAGTCAAAGAATTCTAGACAGTTCCATTTGTTCTTGAAAGAGTAGAAAAGAAGTGCTCTGGGCAGTTACAAGCCATGTCTCTGTAACTGGTCATGTAGTCTTGCTTGGTATTTAGAACTACATTCCTCCACTAACCATTCTGTATTTCCTGTACTCTCAGCAAGTACTTCAGCAGGTTTTGGTTCTTTTGCTGGAGTCATCACAGATATCTTCATTCCTGAAGGATTTGTGCTGGCCACCATTCTACCTGCATTGGGATGTTACAATTTTCCATAGACTTTGATCACAAGACATTGTAACACCAAGACTTGCCCTACTGCATCTCTTGCACTCCATTTATACTCTTATTTCCCACAAAAAGGATAACTGCAACATAAGAAGGTTGACGGATAGAAGTAAAGTTGTGAAGAAGGGGGAGGATGTGATTGGGGATAAAGGTGTGAAAATATAATTCATTTTATTCATGTATTTAACACTAAAGACTATCTACTAACTCTTATAAATGTTTGACTATGGATTGTTGTTGAAAAAGAAAAAAATAAAAAGTTTGCTTTTTGTTGGGTAGGTTAAGAACACTAAACAGAAAATGTTTCTAAAACTTGACTAACAAGTGAGTGATGTGTACGAAGAATATTTAACAGACTTACATCACCAACACTAATAAGACAATAAATTCAATTTAAAAAAGATGAAAGATTTACAAAAATACTACTCCAAAGATACAGCATTTCCATCAAACAGTTTACTTTCAACAATCACCACTGGAATACAATGTAAATCCACAGTGAGTCATCATTACATGTTTACAAGAATGATTAAAGTAAAAAGACAAAATTTCTAAATACCAGAAAAGTTGCAGAATCAGAATAATACAAATGTTCTGAAATCAGATTTCCAGTGTCTTCAAAATGTAATCACATACTTTTAGCAGATTTTCACAGTCACACCCCTACTTATCCAACCAAGAAACTTCAAAATAGGTATAAAGAACTGTACAGAAATATTTTTGGAAATAATACTCATAGAAATAATTATGAAGCACTCAGAGTGTTATTCACTAAGGAATAAATAAAGATATTGTAGCAACAATATACCATGCATAATATTAAGGAAAGTATCAAATTACTGAAATGCACAATGTTATGTTTTAATCTAAAACTGACCCTACTCTTTGAAAGCTTACCAAACACAAAAGACTATACATGTTAGGCTTCTTTCCATGTTCTGGGAAATACAAAATTTAAGTGAACAAAAGTAGAAAACGATTATTGGCATTAAAGTTCAGGTTGTAAAGAGGAGGAGTTGTCATTGAAACATAAAACAATGCTATATATCGTGAAATTAAAATGTGTTATTTCTATGGAATTTGGAAGTAACTTGATATATGTGGAACAAAATTGTTCCTGACCTCTTTCCCTTTTCCTTCTTTTCTAATTGTTTAGTTTATGAAAACTATAATTTGGTATTAGACTTGATAGCACACATGATTTCTAAGAATGTTGCAATGAACACATCTGGAAGGATTTGCACTGAATAAAACAGATACTGTGAACTTCAAAGTAAATTTTAGTGCTGGAGAATAATCTAATGAATAAAAGTTAGGTAGTTTCGGTGGGATGCCAAAAAAACACAAAAACTTGTGAGAGTATATTAAAGATAGCAAAGGTAGTATCTGATCTGCAGTTCATCTCTTCACTATAAATGATAATAGTTTGGGGAACAATTAACATGTAGCTGAGCTCAGGCTCGAGCCATCCTACATAGCCCAGTCATCCTACCTTTCTGTTTGAAGTAGTCTGTGTGGGATATTTACAGTATGGGGTATTTAAGTGATTAAAATCTGTTTATTTCTTATATGACAATAGAACCAATATGACTTCAGTAATCTTGTTGGAAATTTGGTTCTAGTTTCTGTAGACAAAAATCACATTAATATTCCTGGGATCAGAACTCAGGACCTTCTGCTTTCAAAGCAAAGTCTTAACCCCTGAGCCATCTCTCCAGCCCCAATATTCCAGAATTTAAAATTTTTAACTTTAAAACAAATATATATATATGTAAATCGCTATAATCTAAAACAAATAGCACTGTTGTCCATGAATTCTTAAATATTAGCTGACAGCACTCTCACTTTATCCAACTTATTAAAAAAATAGTTCATGGTTCAGGATCTGGGGAGATGGTCAGCTCATGGCAAGCATGAGGACCTGAGTTCAAATCCAAAGAAAGTCTGGCCTAGCTATTTCTCCTTGTAATGTCAAAATTAGAGTCTGGACACAGATAGATCCTGAGAGCTTATTGGCCGGTCAGCTTAACGAAAATGCCAAGTTTTTTTGGTTAGGAAAGAGACCTTGTTTCAAGGTAATAAGATCAAGAATCATGTATGAAGTAACCCTGTATTCTCTTGTAGCCTCCTCACCCATGTATCATCACAATCAAATGCATGCTTCACACAACACACACACACACACACACACACACACACACACACACACACACGAACACGCATGTACACACACACACAACTTTTAAAAACAAACTTTTAATCTATATTGTGTAAAAATACAAGTTATTAATTGTAGCTTTGAATTTCAAATTCATTGTTATAATATTAGAAACTATTTTAATGTTACATTGGTCAGTGTAAGGAGCAATATGTGCTATAGAAACTCAAAATGAAATCTCACTGAACAAAAGAAAATATATATTGTATGTTGTCAGAAGTATGTCAGACAGGAAATAGGTGCCGGTATCTGACTTTGAGTTCAGTCACAAAATAGTTATAATAGTCCCAATGCACTTATAAGCGGAAAAAATAGGTAGTAAATAGGATACTAAGTAGAAAGTTTTCTTTCACATTTGAATACAACAATAAATAACCAGAAAGGTAAAACGTACCCCCTTATTTTGAATTAAGGAGTTTTTTCTATCAAATACAGATCTAGAAAAGAATCTGCTAAGAGTAAATGAGAACTAATGCAATTATATAGCACAGAAAAGTAATCATGCCTAATGACTGGTTTCTTTTACTGTATTATATCATGTGCAATATTCAATGCTGCATGTTCAGTGTGATACACAAGAACCCTGGGCTCTAAAGAAATAGCTAGGAAAATTCCACTAACTATTAATGCTAATACATTGGCTTGCTCACAGGAATTGAATAAGAATTCATGCTTTTATTTGATATTCCAACTAGTAAATAGGCAGTGTACTTACAGATTAATATATAAATTTGAATATCTCATGATCACTGTGCAGAGAAACTTATTCGAGTGAAAAAGATTTATCTGAATATCATATTAGAAGCTGAGTGATTCATTGACTTCCCCTATCATTTACAAGCATTAATTTAAGTTGTATGTACCACTGCTTCTGTTGTAATTAATTCTGGCCTTGAAGTTAATCAGGCATTCATCTTTATTGGTTCACTACATGATTAATATGATCTTGTTTGTCAGGGTGGAAGAAGTCAGCATGCCTGATTTGGACAGGTCAAATCTTATAATGGATTTTCCAAACTACACAACAAGCTAATAAATAAGTTCTTGTTTTTTGTTTGTTTTATTTGAAATTCATGCAGAAAATAGCTTCAAAAAGTTTATGAGGAGAGAGTGAGTGAGAGAGAGAGATGAATTTCAAAAAGGCACTTTAGTTTCAAGTAAAGGGCTGAAAATAAAGAATTCAACTTGTACAATTTATATGAAAGGAACTAAAAATTAATAGTCTGCAGATAAAGATGTATCTATAATAATCACGATATTTGCAAAAACTCTGTGTTAAATCAGAAGTGTTATAACATGAAGGTGGGCTGAGGAGAGGAGAAAAAGCATGATGAGGGACTCTAATTTTGATGTTTGATAAATGATAACCAAGTGATGATGAAAGGTGAACTATTCCATTTATCATACTCATAAACTCACAAGTGGAATTCAATAAGCAGTGCCACTGAATATATCTAGAAGTTTTCAAATAAAATCAAAGTGAATTAATTCTCACAGAGTGATAATATTTCTTTACATTTATTTTTCTCAGTATAACACCCTTCTCATCACGTACTTTAGAGGAATGCCTATGGAGGGTTCTGACATTGCCTCACATAACAGGAGAACTTAGTGTGTGTTCACACTGACAAGTTCAGAGAGATCACACATTTATTTCACTAATGATCTATCAACTGCTCTTTTGTCATAAATGGCTGAGTGACATCCTGACCAGTCATCTAAGATTTTTCAGAAATGATATGATCACCTTCCTCACTTCAAAGAAATCTGGAAGCTACCACATAACTCAAGACTTCATATGATCCTCATAGCAGATCGACTAACTAGCAACTACCTGTTTTGCATAGCTCTTAATGCCTCATTAGTTTTTTGAGAAATGCTTGGGGAATAAAATGTCTTTTTCCATTTGTTACTGTTATAAAAGTAGCCAATTAAGTTTTAAATGACTCATTAAAAGTAATTTAATGATATCAACCTCAGGGTTGAATTATAGATGCTTATTTTCCATGTATTAATCAAGGTACACATATAATTTTAAGACTGTTGGTATGTAGTTGTGATTTATGCTACAACCAACATTAGCAACAACAATGTGCAGATGAATTATAATTGTCTTAAAATGTTCTTTCCCAGGTTAATTAGTAGGCATATATATTTATTGGAGAGGAATCAGCCATATTCTTAAATAATATTACTAAATATTCCTAAATAATTTCATGATGCTATATACAAGATAGGTGCCATGTCTTGAGAGAATTCAAAAAGATTTATTTGAGAGACTTAGTAAGATCTAACCTAAATTTTAAAATATAGAAAATTTCAGTAAGATAAAATACGAAGGTTAATTTTTAACTGTTGTAGAAATGGGATTGGTCATGTAAAGTATCCATAGGACTTTTTGAATACTATTTGTCATAGTTAAGCACAGGTGTCAACTTGACCGTTGAGGGTTTGAGCTCTGGGCACAGTTATAGAGAGTTGATGGTTGAGTTGAGCCCAGAGCAAACCTGAAGGAGATTGTCTAGCTGATGGGGAAGACCCAGCCCATGGTGGGTGGGATTAGGCCCTGGATAAATCACAGAGAGCTGGTTGAGAGAGTGGGCATCCTTCTGTATACTTGGCCAGACATGCTGGTCTGGCAAGTAAGGATTGTCCATTTCTCAGCCATTATGCAGTGATGGTGTGGCCAGTTCCCTCGGCCCTGGTGTTGGTGGGTGCTCTCCCGTCAAGCTGGACTAAGAACTGTAAGCAGGAATCGTAAGAGAATAAGCCCTTGTTCCCTTAAGCTGTTTGATGGTCATTTATCAGGAACTATGCAGGCGGACTGCAGCACTATTTGAACGTAATCTTAAGCAACAGAAGTAATAATATACATTTTGATTCAGTCTTATGATTGTGAGGAAGAGTTGAAAGATAAACTATCCATAATGCACTAGACAAGCAAACAGCAAACATAATCAGCAACAGCCTGTGAGAGACCAACCTGTACTTAGGTCTAACTGCATGTTTGCATTATTTTAACGTAATGTTTTTGACCAAGGGAGAGTTCTCTTATATGGCAGTTTAGTTGTGTCTAATAGCTACCATATTAATTACACTCTGCTGTTCCATTGTTTGTATAATACTTCATGACTGCTTCATGCTGACATTGTCTCTGTGAAATTAATATGCTTGTGTCAAGTTCTATACAACATGCCAAAAAATAACTCCCGTCTGTGATAAAACTGTATTGCTCTTCCCATTACTAGAATAGTCACTACTTAGTGACTTAGACTGTTGGTATGTAGTTGTGCAGATGAATTATAAGTCATAAGTCATTACTCTCAAATAATATTTAATTCTCAATTTTAAGTTTTGGTTCAAAATTAGCACCAACGTCTTCCAAACAATGCAAAAAAAACCCCCAGCACATCTATTATACTTTAAAGCATCAGTATTTTGTTTCCACTGTTCAATGAAATGGACTAGGAAGGTCTAAACAAAGAAAATGAAATATAGTTTGTTGTTAAATGCTTTTTGTTATGTTATCTGAAAACACCAACACAATATTTAAATCTCAATTTAAAATTGTTTTAGTTAGAGATGCCAAGACTCTGTCAAATGATTTCCCTTTGCAGCAAAGCATTTTCTTAGAGCTGGAGCTTAAAAATCAAACGTAAATATGGTAGTAAAGGGATTCTTTGTGTGACATTACAGTGGTAAAAATTTAGGACTACAGCAGAGAAAATAGACCGCCATCAAGGACTGTAAGGGGTGATATCCAATACCCATCAGGATGGAGCCAAGGGCCGTGCAGGAGCAGCAAAACTGAAAAAAAAAAAATCAACAAACCATAATTCGGAAAATCAGAGGCTCTACATCACCTTGAACCAGGTCAACCTATTCTCTCCCCATCCTAAAGCTCAGGGAAATTTGCGGAAGAGGGGGCAGTAAGATTGTAAGAGTTTAAAGATGGGGAGGTGCAACAATATGCAAGATATTCCACACAAGTTAGGGCCGAAGTAATCATAATAGGACTTTGGATGACTTGTACAATTACCAACATATCATTAAACCCCCAAAGTCTAACATGGATCACAGGCACTAGGATTCTTAGAGGTAAGGGATTAACAGCCACAACAATGTTCCTATACTAAAGGGGAACACAAAAAAAGAGCTCTAGGCAATGCTGCTGAGTCCTTATACCTCCCTCAGAGGGAACTTTGACATGCACACTAAAGGATGCTCCAGGAATGGGGGAGGAGTGGGAGGCACTGGGGGATGGGGAGGGAGAGGTGAGGGGGGGAAGCCTGGGGTTCGGAGGGGGGGGAGGAGGGAGGGAGAGAACTGGTGTACCTATTAAGTTTGTATGAGCAGAAATAATAATAAAAAATGTATAAAAATCTAGTTAAAATTAAAATTAAAAAATAAATAAATAAATAAAATCAAACAATAAAAAAATAAAAATTTAGGACTAGTGGACAAGTAAAATCCTTAAAGGAAAAAAGAAACTTAATTTTATTAACTTCAATATTTTATGTTTTAGCAATTTTTCATATTTGAATTTAAGAAATCTGAGAGAATGCACATGACAGAATTTTCCAGTGTATTTTCAGTCAGGTTTCACATACTGACATACAATTACAGTGAAAGTGACACTTAAAATACTATTTAAAGTGCTTGTGTTGCATTCTGAATTGTCTGGCAAATATTACTTCTGAGAGTGCACCAAAAACTTATTTTTTCATGAATTTGATTTTTTATTACATTTTTTCCTAAGTATACAAGTTCAATAGGCACTCCCCCTTCTTTTCTTTCTCCCCTTACTTTTCCCTGTTACCCCCATTGCACTCTCCCACTCTCATCTTTTACAGGAAAGGTAGAATGCAAAGCAAAAATTAATTTCATGAAGCTTTTAGATTGATATTACCTTATCTTCAAAATTAACTATCATCAGTATAATTGCCCTTGTGCTTTTAGTAAAAGTATGAGAAATTGGAAAAATAAATCCTGTACAGTATATTTTCCTTTGTTATAAAGAAGGTCACCTTGGATTTCTGTGATCAGAACTTCCATCTGTCTAGATGGAAGCAGAAGTGATCATCATGAGAATTGATAATGGATTTGTAAAAACACAGAAGGGCCAAATGTAATCTAATTCCATTTTTCAAACTCAGAGGGAAAAAACAGATCTACAACAGCAAAGTTTCATAAAATAGCTTATTCTTATAAAGGAGGGCACGAAGAATTCCATTCTATCATATGCACATCTTTAACTTTTCCATTTTCAAAGTAGGCTTAAAAAGAACAAAGGACTTAGAACTGTTCAATGACATTATGCTAGAGGAAGTACTGTACTTGGGGTTCCATTTTGCCATCTCAAAGGGATTTTTTTCTTAGCTGTCAGAGTGCTTTTTAGCCTGTAGATAGTGTATGAGCTGGGAGATTTCTGTTTGTTCTTTTAAAAATAGTCCAAAACATTTCTGTCTTTGTGAAAATTTCTTGGAGCTTAAATGGGAAGTAAATTCAAAGTCAAATTCCCTATTAAGCCATCTATGTTACTTGTTTCTTATTCCACTGAGAGCAGTATATCATAGATCTACTGAGGCTAAACTAAGCTCAATATAAAAATGGGAATAAACTATAGAAAGTCTTTGATTTTTACCTGAAAGTCAAACATATCTTGAAGTTGCACAAGGACATTTTTAGTTTTGCTTTTACATTTCAAGTTAAAAAGTTGATACAGTTGCTTATTTCAGTGGTCATATTGTATTGAAAAACCACAGTTTGGATAGTTGTATACATAATGCAGTTGTGCATATATTGTAGCTGTTCATTTCTCCTATAAGCTGATTAGCACACATGTTCTGTGGGTTTGAATGGGAATCTGAGGAACTTTAGAAAACATATAATGCCAAAAAATATTGTTAACTTATAGAATATTTCACATACAGTTAGCATTTTGGATTGGTGGTGAAAATATGTGAGAAAATACAGCTGCTGGGTCAACAGTGTTAATTTCAAGAAGAAAAAAAGTCATTTACAATTTCCTGATATGTTGAAAATTTCCATTTTGATATTAGTGTGAAACAGTAGCTAATACATAATGCATTGCATAGATTTTATAAAATTCTGCGTTTTCTCATCATGATGAACTAAATAGAGCATGAAAATAAAGGAAATAGTATTAATTTTATATGTCCTAAAATAGCATGTGTGGCCATACTTTGTATTTCCAACAATTATTCAGTATTGATAACATTAGAATACATATAACCCATTCACTTCTTAATAATAAATGATTTTCTAACAAAAGTAAGAAATTAATGTTTCCCAAAATCTTTGTAAAAAGTCTTAAGTGAACACATTTGAGATCCAGATGATATAAGAACCTTAGTATGTGGCGTCACAATAAAAGAATCCAAACAAAAAAACAAAATCACTTACCAGAGAGTGAACATTATGTGAAAAAATGTGAAAATAGCTCCCTTTACCCCACCCCGCTCCGCTGGTTGGGACCCACGCCCGCTGTCCAGCCGGGCCTTCACCCTAAGACCTAGGTAAGCTCCGCCCACACCCACCCACCAGAACCCCAGGTCAGCCCAAAGGGACCCGGCTCCGACTCCCCCCATCCAGCCGGAGCCGCGGGCAGGGCCAAAGGACGAGGAGTACCTCCCCCTGCGCCCGGGCCCGCCCCAGCTCCCCTCGGGTTAAATAGCTCCACGCCGACGCCCCCATCCTCCCATTCTCCATCCCACTCCACTGGTCAGGGTGCGCCCGGTCCAGCCGGGCCTCACCCGCGATCTAGGTAAGCTCTGTCCCTGCCCACCCCCAGAACCCCAGGCCAAATAATTCAGTCTAGTGAAATTGAAAGATATTAAGAGTTAAAACGACAATACCAAAGTCAAAGTGCAAATCCATGAGAAGCAACACTCAAGTAAACAAATTTCCCACTGAAGAAATTAATCCCATAATGTTAGACTCCAACCAGAACAATCCAACGGAAAAAGGCCAAGAAAGCCTGACCCAGGATAAAGACTTTCAAAATATGATCATTACCATGTTCAATACTATGAAAGAGGAAATCAGGGAGGAATTACATAATCGAATCAATCACTTTGAAGAGGAACACAACAGACATTTGGAGGAGTTGAGAAAAACAGTGCAAGAAACAAAAACTGGCATAGAGCAGTTAAAACAGACTCAAGCAGAGTTTAAAACTGAGCTACAAGACCAGTTATCTTCAACCCAGAACTCCACAGAGAGTCTTATCAACAGAACTAATGAAGCAGAAAACAGAATTTCAGACCTTAAAGATAAAGAGGGAGTACTAACCAGCTCAATGGAAGAGGTTGTTAAAGCCAAAAAGATACTTGAGAGAAATATCCAAGAGATATGAGACACCCTGAAGTAAGCCTAACCTGCGTATTCATGGAATACCAGAGCAAGAATCTCAAAATACCACCCCTGAGGAAATTTTTCAAACGATCATCAAGGAAAACTTTCCTCATATAAAAAAAGAGAGGCCCATCCATATACAAGAGGCATTCTGTACCCCAAACAGATACGAAAAATAGGGAAGAGGGGTCAGTAAGAGTGTAAGAGCAAAAGGATGGGAGGAGCCATGATTTGCAAGATACTCCACACAAGTTAGGGCCGAAGCAATCATAATTGGACATTGCATGTCCAGCGCAATGTCCAACACACTATTGACCTCACAAAGTTTAGCATCTGCTAAAGGCACCAAGATCCTTGGAGGCAAGGGATTGGCAACCACAGTAGTGTTCCTATGCTTAAGGGGAACACAGGAAAGGGTTCAGGGAAATGCCACTGGGTCCTTCTACGTCATCGGAGAGGAGGGCCCAGAGGAGAGTCAGGCATGCACAAGAAAGGACTCTGGGAATCGGGGCGGGAGGCACAAGGGGATGGGGCGGGAAGGGTGAGGGGAGGGGGAGCAGGGGGTTGGGGGGGAGGAGGGAGGGAGGGAACTGGTGTACCTATTAAGTTTGTATGAGCTGAAATAATAAAAAAATGTAAAAAAAAAGAGTTGTAAAAAAAAAGTGAAAATATTCTAAAAATTTGTATGATTATTTTCTGTTGGAAAATTGATATTATAGTACTTTAACAGTACTATTTATGCATCATCAAGACTTGCCCCTTTTCTTTCACCTTTATTTAATATTGATATTATCCAAATTAAAAACTCTAAATTTATTTCTCTCTTTAAAGTTTTTAAAGATTAAAATTACTCTAGGTATTTTTACTTTATTACTTTCAATACTTCTTTACTTTTCAATAATTCAATGCATAAATATTTTAAGCAATGTTATAACATGTGCCATTTATAATGTGATAACAAAAATCAATCAATTGTCACCCAATACAATAATGATAATATGAGTGTGAATTTTCATTGCTTTTGTGTCCTTTCCCTGTTCTAGCCTTTGAATTCTCCACCCTAGGGATAAAGTCATTGATCAAATTTACATAATAATTCAAAATCATTTTTATAAAACAATGGAGCAAACCCGCACTTCCAAAGAAAATAAAGTGAATCTTGCTTAGCCCAATGCTCTATCAATCTTTTTTTATTTTCAGATTTTTAAGATTTTTTGCCAACAAATTAGGCAAAAGCATCTAAATAGGACATTGATAATTCGTGAGAGCAAGCATATTCCTTTTAGACGTGTCCCTTTCCATTTTAATAAACCATATGTTGTATTAATCATCTATTGCTATAAAATAGCATACCAAACTCAGTGTATAATTTGAAAGAGATATTCTATCAGATATCTATCAGATAAACATTTACTATGGGTCAGTGATGGATATGAGACAGTACAGCTGAATGCGGTCCTCTGCTTAGTCTCACAAGGCCATAGCAGAGGTGGTGGATCATTTTCATTTCCACCTGGACATTTACTGAACTGGATAATAATTTGCATGTACGATCCCCTTTGTTAACTTCGGTAACTCTCAAGGTCTAGAGGTTATCCCGACCTCCTAGAGTCTCCTAGTCAGTTTCTTTGTGATGAGAACTCTGTCAACATAGTAACTTACAACACAAGCATACAAAAACTCATGTTCTACAGAAAGTCTTAAATAACATGACAACCTCTACAGTGACATGCCATCATCGTTAACATATCTGTAACCAGATGCATGTAGCTGAAAACATACTCAAGGGGAAAGGACTGAAACACCAGGGTGCTGGTTTCTTAGTCATGCAGTCCAGGAATGCTCATCTTGTGCATAGATTTTGTCTTTGATTCTACAATAACTTCAACTTACCCTTGTTTTATCCTAGAGATTTCTGTGACTCTGACCAATAATAATTTGAGACTATTAAATGGAAGTTTTGAAAAATAAACCAGTCCTAAATTTTCAACTCCACATTGTTCTGGGCAACATGATGAAGTCTCATGACATCCCAATCCATCTTGTTAGGATGTGACTTATCATTCAACCTACCTCCTAATCAAATACCTTTTTCCTGGTATTGTCATTCAGCAATAATGTTCAAGTAATCTTCATTGCATTTAACAATAGCCCTCAAGAACAAGAGTAATGAGCCCAGTGATTATATTACTTTTATTGTTTTATTGGTAGTAATCTTCAAGATTTCATAGTGTCTAATTCATAAACTAAAGTTCATTATAGAGTTTGACATATAAGAAGCATGTAGTAAAAATAATTAATACTACCCCTAGTTCGTGTTTGGCAGAATGAAGATTTTTTTAATTCAGAAATAAAGAATGATATAAAGAGATACAGTTTGGTATCAAGTAGAAAATGGTGGCACTTTGATAGTTAATCTTTATTACCAATTTGAATAGATGTAGTGTTGACTAAAGAACAACCTTTAGAAAAGTCCATGAGGAAGGATGACCTGACTCAGGTATGAAGAGTTCCAAAGAGAAAAGCATTGTTTTTACTTCTAGCTGGTATTTCAATCCTTCTGTTGTAAGTACTGCTGCTGCTGGCATCCTTCAATGACATCAGAAGTGAAATTTTTCTATCTTCCAACAGTGCAGTAGCTCTTTAAGAATCCTCCATACCTTTGATACCAGGTTGAGACTGCTGATGCATCCAGCCTTCTGAACTGAGCAGCAACTAGACCATTACCAACATACAGACAGACAGTTTGGCATTATTATTGCTGTCCATTGTCCCATGAAGTCTTTTGATTTGAATGCACTTGTGCTTTGAGTCTGTTTACAGATTCAGTCTTGTACTTGTTCTTTTACATTATCTTAAACTTTAAAACTAGAGGCTCAGGACTCCATTGCTGTTTTCCCATGGAAAACAGGAGCACGATGCTAATATTAAGTGGTTAAGATTTTCTTCATCTACACTTTCCTTAGCTTGTCTGCTATAGTGCTTAAGGACAGGTTGTATATGAAAATTTTCATCACCCCTCAGCCTTCACAAGCTGACCTTGGATAGTCTTAGATGTATAGGTCCACCACTCTCATACCTCCAACCACACACTTGTACAGTAAACACTGAAGGCAGCCTCAGAGGGACTGCAGTGTAATGTACCTAGCTGTCTGTCCACTGCCAACTGATTGCATTGTATCATTTTGGAAAGGAAGAACTCTTAGGAGAATTATTCTGCAGTTCATATTATAAATTCTCACTTTAACTCTCCCAAGCTGAAACCTGGGAATCTTATTTTGTCTCACCAAAGGCAAGAACTTGCAAATAAAAGCTTTTTTCTCAGGATTATAATACATTTCAAAATACATTTTTCACTTGAGTTAACACAGCACTTTTTAGGCTGTGTACACCATTCTGTTCAGGTCAGGGGCATTAGAAGCTCACTCTGCTGTCTGAACAATTAAGGAAGGTGAGAATCACAGGATAACAAAAAATGGGGCTTACAATCTCTCAGAACTTCATTCATGCAAACACATAGAAGAGGAAAATAAAATATGCTAAAAAGTAGAGTAGTTATACATGTCTATATTCAACTTTTCATATTTCTTATGATGAAATTTTTTTCTGAATATGCAGCTTTTCTGATCAGACAGTTGTTGCCAGATATAATTATATGTGCACAATACTGGGGATATCTTTCCTCATTCATTCCATTTTTTAATCCTTATAAATATATTGGCTACTTGTTAACTTTTTTCAAAGTCATGTCTTAAAGTCCCATCACATGAATCTATATTCTTCACATCAAAAACAAAGTCTTTCAATATTCCTCAATAGTAGCATAATATTCAGTACATAATAGAAAATTATTGCTAATAAAGCAAAAATATATGAAATAATTTATATTACCTGGCTATCTTTGAACTTAGATTTCACCTGAAGGACTTATTATCAGAAACTTAATTTCCATTCAAGAGTTTGACCCATCAGAATCTTGAGTATTAAAGTACAGTCCTGCAATATTAGCATTTGGGAAGTTGAGTCAAGAATGTCAGTTCAAAGTAGGACTTGGATACAAAAGAAGTTGGAGGCCATTCTAGGATACATGAGACCCAAACTCAAATAGAAAGATGGAGTCAGGAGAAGAAAAAAACAGGAGAGAGAGGAGGGGGGAATGAAAAAGAGGAAGAGAAAAAAAGAAAAAGGAAGAGGAAAGAAATTTGCCTTTTCAGTATTCGACTTGATTTCTACTATTTTTATTCTTATTTTCCAGAATCAAAAGAGCACCCAATATATCTGTGATTATTATTTGATGGCTGTGCAACCAAGATTCACCATGAAAAAAAATGTAAGTTGTTAAAATCTCTACTCCCTAGTTCAACATAGCCTAGACATAAAAACATTCAGGAAGAAATCCTATAGCTCTTTTTTTGAAGTGTGTTTTTGTTTCTCTTAAAAATACTCTATTTCATTGAGTCCCTAGAGACTCTTGGACAATCCCCAAGAGAGAATTTTTAAGTAAGCAGTGTATTTCTTATTTGTTGACTGCTGTTGGGGTTTTCCTCTTTAAATTCAAGGCAGCTAAGAACAACTTTCTTCATACAACAGGGAATTTACTTTATTTGAAAGGAGAATGTCAGATTTTTGTGTCTGATTTTGTTGGAAAAACCAAAGTAAGGAACGCTAATACATGCTTAGATCGTTAGATCAGTTACATTGGAATGGACGATGCCCGGTTCTACTGAGGATGGTTGCCTTAGCTTTTTCTCTCAAAAATAAGTGTAGTTTGGAAAATATCTGATGAACAGAAGGAACCAAGTTGCAAATCTTCAGCAGCAAATATCAGGTAGAAAAGTGTTGAAACACTTGTCCATCTGTGTCCTATAAATATACCTTATTTACCAATGAATCTTCTGAAGTCATTATTGTTTCTTTATGAATGCTATTGCTAAGGGATGTTTAGGGTATAAAACAAAAAGGGTTTCTGGAAATTGTGTGATTGTTTTAGAATGTTATTCCAACCTTCCCATAAAATTTTACTGAACACAAACACCAGAGAAGCATCATGATATCTGGGTCGGTTGTGGGAAAGCTGATTTTGGTAACTGCCAAGACTGTTTATGTTGCACAAACATCTATTCCTCTTTCTTTTTAAAAAATGAACAATGGAGCTCTTTATTCCCTCATTCCATGTTTTACAGCTGAGTCACATTTTTTATTTACAAGACACCTGCCTCTCCCTTCACACATCTCTGAAGCAAAAAATCAGGGAATAAGAAAGACCAATTTTAAATTCAATCAGCACACAAGTCATTTGATGCAATGGATTCCATTTCAGACACTGCCTCTGCCTATATTCCCCCATGTGGGGGAAAAAAGAAATCCTCTCCTCAAGAGCTGAACATGTACACAGGATGGCAAAAAATTCAATTTAAGTCTGTCCAGGTGTAGGATTATTGGCAATAGTCATAGTCCTGGTGATTGGCTTTAACCCCCTCAGAGCCTCATCTGTGTTCCCCCGAAATGCTGATGGGTGATATTTTAACTTCCCTGAGCTTCAAATTTCAGACATCAAAGTGCATTACAGAGGAGAATTTTACACAATTGCAAATACATAAAATCTCTGCATGACTCTTGGAAGTGAAAGAGTGCTGTGAGCTTCACAGGAAAATATAATTTTATGGAGATCTCTGGAGAGAACAGGACAGACAGGCCTCTCGGCAAATGCAGCAGTCGTTTCCTAAAGGAGAGAGAGGTGGTAGCTGCTTGGGTATATGATTGCTGCTAAAATCAGTTAGAGATGATTTCTTGAGTTTTTCATTATTCTGAATCTCAATCTGACTCAAATGTGTCACACGGTACTCACAATCTAAATTGGCTTTTCAAGAAGATACAGCTTTGGAGACCTATTGTTGTCACATAAAATGACTCCCTATCTATCATCTACTCAGAATCAGAAGGTAGAGCTTCCTCTCTAAGCAAATACCTGATTACAGAATTCCACAACATGTGTTGAAATGACAACTCATTAGGTTCCCTTCCTGGATGCAGAAGATTTTGATTGCTATGGAAATGCGGTTTACTATTGCTTTCAGACTGAGGAAAACTTGATCTCAGTCTCTACCTTAAACTCTGTCATCCATTCACGCACCTGCCTCTGTGCTCTCAGATACTTCTGAAGTCAGTTCACAGAGTAGCTCAGCGGAAAGCAACTCCTCGGAATATAAAGTCCTGCCTCTTTTAGGTACCCAGCTGGCTCATGATTTACATTTAAAGGAATATCAAATCAAATACTAGCTGTGAGAATCCACCATATTTCTTTTGATTTTCTAATACTCACTGTCAATCGAGAAAGTTATTTAGTCAGGTTGAATAACTACAAAGGGGAAAAAGTTTCACCAAGTTGTAGACATAAGGAAAGCATTGGTATAATTGTATTAAGAAGCACCATGTTTGTATATATCACATAGAAAATACTTTTTCCAAGTTCACGTATTAGCAAATAATTTTACAAAAGATCATAACAAATAATTGTAGTGATTTCAGCATTTTAATTTGTCAGTTAATTTTGTAAACTATTTAAATAGTCTTTCAACAGCTATACTTTATCAACAAATTAGTATATTTTGAATTAATATCTTGGGTCATCAAAATATAAATAGCTCAGCAGGTGAGATTTCAGCTAATAGACCTCGTAGTCTGAATTTGATCCTCAGAAATCCACAGGTTGAAAGGAGAGAATTGACTGATGCAAGTTGCCCTCTGGGCAGGCCTCCAATTGTGCCTCAACATTATCATTCTCTCTCTCTCTCTCTGCCCCAACATTATCATTCTCTCTCTTTCTGTGCCCCAACATTATCATTTTCTCTCTCTCCCTGTGTCTCTTTCTCTCATTGAATAAATAAAACATTTTTAAAAATCTGTTAGGTCAATAGGTGAGATCTACAATCTGTAATAAAACAATAACTTATAATTTAAAAACTTAAAGAATTAGTTAAGTGCCTCCAGCACATACTGAATCAGTAGTTTTCTCCCATACAGTAGAGTCACTCATAATACTGTGGGAGCAGATAAGGGCTGTGTTCTGATATTTTTCAAATCATGCATACATGATTATTTAAGAAGAGGACAGAAATTCATACTAAACCTGTTCGAACTGATATTAACTCTGGTGTAACTATTTTAATAGATTTTTGGCATTTTTTGTTGTTGTTCTAGTGATATGTTGAACAAGTGCCTCAAGCACGTTAGATAAATACTCTACAACTGAAACACACTCCAAATCTTAACAGCACTCTGCAAGCACAAACAACAAGGGTTATTAAATAGCATTGCTTCTCTAAAGTTCATGCGCACATGACTAAATTGTATTGTATGCATGAGTTCTGATCAAAGCATTTATGTATGTGTGAATATTAAATAAAAATTAGTACAATGATAAGTTAGAAAGTTGATTTACAAGAGCAATGGGTAAGACTAGTGGACTACCTACGTTAGAAGAGAAGGAAATTAGAATTGAATGCAATTAATATTCTGAATAGGATAAGCAGAGACTGATCATAAAATATATGTATAGAGATCAGTGTTACACGATAACTATATGTAAAAGATCACTGCAGAATTGAAAGATATGTTTTTGCCCTGAAAAATGTCACCAGTAGGTCAGTGAGACAAGCACCCTTTCCTGTCATTATAAACAGAGATTGGACTGAGCCCAAATTATCTGAGTGTCACCCTTACAGTCTTGTTCATGACCAGGGGTGAATGACCTTAGGAATTCCTGACTTCATACCCCACACATACAATTAGTCTGTCTTATCACAAATATGTGTATACAAATTTTGCACACAAATGCACACACACACATAGCTCAATACTTACAAAATGCTTTCCATGGTATTATATATGTTTATAATATATGCATTATAAGTGACAGTCTTATCAAGAATAATATTAAATAATAAAGCAATGATCAATATCTTGCTGAGAGTCCTCATACAGCCACCCCAAAAACATACAACTGCAGGGAGTACACCACTCACCCTCACATTTCACCAAGACACTAAATCGTAAAAGTGCACTACCATACTAATATTCACCCCCTGGTTACTTAACTGACTACTAACAGCCTAGTAGTCTCATCTAGGATATAACAATAACAATACACAAACATACCCAATCCAAGGCAAGCACTAGTAATAACTGGAAAGTGTAACAATACCAACTACATCGGTTCAGTGAAAAACACACAGAAACTGAAAGGTCCTAAAAAACAAAACAACAATGCCTAAGTCAAAGTGCAGATCCATGAGAAACAAAACCCAAAAAGACCAATCTCCCACCGAACGAATCAATCCCATAACGATGGATTCCGACCAGAACAAATCCACAGAAAATAGCCATGAAAGCCAGACCCAACATAACGACTTTCAGAGTATGATCATTACCATGATTAATACTATTGAAAGAGGAAATCCGAGAAGAGTTAAACAACCATATCAACCACTTAGAAAAGGAACACAACAGGCACTTGGAGGAGTTGAGAAAAACAGTTCAAGAAACAAAAATAGGCATAGAGCAGTTAAAATAGTCTCAGGCAAAGTTTAAAATTGAACTAAAAGACAAGTTATCTTCAACCCAAAACTCAACAGGGAGTCTTATCAGCAGAACAAATGAGGCAGAAAATAGAATTTCAGATCTTGAAGACAAAGTGGGAGAATTAACCAGCTCAATGGAAGGAAGAGATTGTTAAAGCCAAAAAGATACTGGAGAGGAACATTCAAGAGATATGAGACACCCTGAAGAAGCCTAATATGCGCATTCATGGAATACCAGAACAAGAATCCCAAAATACCACACCTGAGGAAATATTTCAATTCATCATAAATGAAAACTTCCCACAACTAAAGAATGAGAGGCCTATCCAAATACAAGAGGCATTTTGCACTCCAAACAGATATGACCAAAATAGAAAATCACCACGGCAAATAATAGTCAAGACTCATAATAGACGATTAAGCTTGTTAAGACGTTTAATTATTGAGAAAATTTTGCAAAATTTTAAAACTTCAGAAAATCAAACAACTTTTTGTTATCTAAATCTGTTTTAGTTTCTCACACGAAAATAGTTAATATGTATTTTCTCACCTTAATCCTCAATCCTATCTCCTCCCAGTTCCATTACAACCCTTTTTCTTTGCTGCCAGTTTCCCTCCTCCTATTTTCATGTCTTTCCAAATGTGTGGTCCACCAAGTTTCTCCTGAGTTTCCTTTGTGGCATGTGTCTGAGCACTTTATGTAATATGAGTCACATATATGTGAACATTTAATACTTTCTGATCTTCATGGCAATATTCAAAAATCTCACAATTCTCTTCTTCCCCGTTGATATCTTCCCTGTCATGTTTTCAGTCAGAGGTAGTTTTATATTGAGACTATGAAACACCTTAAAATATTGTTTTATCATTTACGATCCCAGATCCTTATCAGTGGCATTGTTGAGTTCAGCAATTAACATATCACACCTCATGTAAAAGTGGCTCCCCAAGATTATCTATGGCCTCCAGAGAGTATGCTTCAAATCATTCTGGAGACATCCACAACAAATATTTCATTATTGATCTCACTGTGATTTAAAAACATTGCTATTATTGAACAGAACAGTCAACTGCCTCAGACTCTGAATTCTCTCCAGCATCATGAGATACACTTGATAGCTCTAGATCTATACCAAAGATTAAGGATAATATTTGGTTTATCATGAAAAAATATTTTTGGAGACTTAGATATTAATGAGTTTTCCTTTTTATAGGACATTTTTTGTTTTGATAAATAGACATATCAAGTATTAATTGTTATGTCACCAAGATGATTAAACAATTTCTATATCAGTTATCATGAATTGTGCTTTTTATGTGTTCCATCATAGAGATCTTCTCAGATACTTAAGGATTCATGAAAGTCACCAAGCAGTGATACCACAGAGAATGTCATGGAACACAGCAAGATATGTGAGTCCCAGCAATGCCTCAGATGACCTCATAGAACACAGAACTTAGTTTTGCTTGACTGAATGTCTTTGTGTGATATCTCAGGCTAAGTGAATCTAGGCTCTCTCAGTTCACAGACTTTAATACAAATTTTTTTGTTATCACATGTGAAAACTCTACTGTACATCTTGGGTCTTTAAAGTACCACAATAAATGCAGGGATTTAGGAGAATGTAATGTTAATATAAATTACCTTTGTGCACATTAACAGATAACACATAACACTTCTTATTTAAAGGTTTTTCAAAGATTATCAATGTGCTTTAGTTTGATCATTGATACTCCTACATCAGCTTTTATAAGTCTTATATACTTATAAATACGCTTCTCTTATATAAAGTACACCATCTGTTGAGTCCAAGTTCATGAACAAAAAATCATTTTCATGCCCTCACTGAAAAAAAATGCATATATCATTCTAATGTGAAAATAAAAGTAATTTGGAAACCCATAGGGATCCAAGAAAACTTTTGGTACTTTAAAAAGTTATTTTCTTGTAAGTTATCACTCAATAAACATACATTTTTGGTATCTTAAATATCAACTTGATCATTTGAAGAAATTATACTAGATAAATGTCGTGTCAGAAAGTATGAAAGAAATTCAGACAAAATTAATCAGTAAGTAAGTCTGTGTACTCTCAAAGGACGCAATTATCACTCAAAACACACTGTGGTGACAACTGGGGTGAGCACAGTGTTGCTGAGGGTGTTGACAGACTTGGTTTCAATGCAGACTACCCTTCCTGAGTGTGGAAGAGCAAGGTTCTCTAGCAAATCTCTTGTTTGGCTTCTTATGCAGATACTTGCCCAACTTGTGACCCTAAAACAAATTGTCCCTTCTTCCAGAAGGGAATCTGCCCTGAAGTAGATTGCCCATTTATTCATCTCTTCCCTAGACCATTGCACACTGATTAAAAATTCCAAAGCACTTTCCTAGAGCTCTCCTCTGCCTTAATTTTAGCTGTCCATAAAAAAATACAAGATGTCCAAATTTTTCTCTCCTGTTTCAGCACCACAAAAATTGCTGTGGTTGTGTTACTTTCTGCTGGCCAGGCAGGTAGGGGGCCTCTACTGAGGTGAATATTAATACAGCCACATGGGTCAGCAGGCAGATGGAGAAAAAGACTGGGTATAGCATGAGTGTGCATGCTTCTTAGAAAGACAGAATGCCACAGGATCACACATGTGTTCCTGGCTGATCTGACACTGCAATGTCGCCTGTATAGGAAGGAGACAGCTAGAATCTAAGAGTTAAAGGGTTTTAGAATGGTTTAGTGGGTTCAGTGCCACCAAACACTTTGTAGGGTGCCCTCATTTAAGTTTATTAACTAAAACTTCTGGTGAGTTCCTAATAAAGGTAAGAGCTATAGATATTTTACCTTAAAAAGTTCTCATTTTTACAAAGCTAATTCAGTAGAATTGTGAGATTCTTGCTGAATTATCTCAGTAAAACTGACAGAAATTGAAAATAAATTGAGAGACAGAGAAAGAAATACAATGAAATACTGGAAAACCAGTTGCATATCTTGTCTATAAATACAGTATATCAACCTTGAGGGAAAAATAACCTAAAGAGGCTCCAAAAAGTCCAGTCTTCTTGAAAATGTCAAAATGTATTATGGACATGACAAGGCAATTGCCCCCATGAACTCATTACAGCTGTGTCTCTGAGTTTACTGCCTACACAAGATTTAGTCTATCAAGATTTGGTCATGAAAGAAGGGGATATCTCATGAGGTACCCCACCTTCCTGAAAGGCTATTGAGAGTTAATGCTTGCTCTGGTAAGTGAAGCTACTTTTCTCAGTGGGAGATTCACTTATATATCATGCACATTCAACAAGTGCTCAGACACAGGCCAATAAAGGCAACCAACATAAAACTAAGTGGATCATGAATACAAAAAGACATGAAAATAGAAAGTAGACTGGTTAGAAAGAAGATAGTTTGCAATGGGAGAAGGAATAGGATTAGGTAATATGGTAGGAGATGGCTTAAATTCATTGTATTTGTGTATGAAACTATAAAAGAATAAAAAAATCACAGTTTGTTCACCAACTTTTCAAAACAATATAATATAGTGTTTCCCACCAATAGCAATAATCGATTTCAGCCAGGCATGGTCCTCAGGTCTGCAATTTCAGAACTGGACATACCTAGTTTAAAGCCAGTTTAAACTATTTAACAAGCTCCAGTCATAACTGGTTACAAGTCTCAAAAAAATTAAAAGGAAAAAAATCTCATTCCCAAACAGAACTATTCTTCTGAAGGATGTTCAGATATATATATATATGTGTGTGTGTGTATATATATATATGTGTGTGTATGTGTGTATATATATGTATATTTGCTGAATATATATATATATGTATGTATATATATATATATATATATATATATATATATATATATATATATATGTTTGGCTTCTGCTGCTGTGTTACGCTTGCCTTGATGGATTATAACCTACAGCTACAAACTGCAAATCATTCTTCCTGAGTTGGAGGAGTCAGGTGTTTAATGCAGCGATGAATACCTGGTTAGTTTCTTAAAACTAAAATCATTTTGTGTTTAGTATGTGATGTGATGTGTGTGTGTGTGTGTGTGTGTGTGTGTGTGCGCTTATGTCTAAGAATGCTTGTACATGCGTGTACATATGTGATGTGTGTGCCCAGAAGATATCAAGTGTCTTCCTGAAATCTCTGTCGAGACAAGTGTCTAGTTTAAACCAGAGCTCACTGATGGAAAGTTTACTTACCATGCTTTCATCCTAGTCTGCAGTCTCTGCCTTCTAAGCATAAGTATTGCAGACTTTCAGCACTCCTGTCCTGATTGTACTCGGATTCTTAGAATCCTAACTCATGTCCTCATGCTTGTTTGAAGGAGGTTCATGCTCTCAGCCCTCCATTGAGTTTGCTACCAGGGTTTTATAACATTACTAACCTCAATGGTAATCAAGGTCTTCCTCTTCTGCACATGTGGTTTCAAGCATTGTATATTGGATCTGAGTGCTTCAGGGTTTTTTTACTCATAGGTGGAAAAATAACTAATTACAATATAGAAAGCCTGAGAGATCTGATATCTAACATCTGATATCTCATTTCACTACTTCAAGGGAAAGTATTGAAGCAAAAGCTACCAAGACAAAAATCCTATATTAAGACTGTATTATGAAGTCCTAAAAAAGTAAGCTCATGCTACAAATTTATCCAAAACAGAAGCAAAGTCTGTAGGCACTCTCAGAGTGGTTGGATTGTCAGCAAGATACAGCCTCAGCCATAAAGCGTGATAACATGCAGACTTTGGAGTCTGAACTATCATCTGGTGGAGTGTTGCTGCCATACCTTCCCTGTTCATCTTTCAGCCAATGTACTGACATATCCTTAACAAGAACTTTTATATCCTGGTCAAAGTCTGCATTACTGGGAACTGACAACTAAGGAAACCCAAGCTTATTGAAACTCTCAGTTCCTTTCCAGCAATGGCAGCCTTGGATTGCTTGTGGGGTTGCAGCTGCAATGTAACCTCTGCCATACTGAAAACATATTGTTAGTCCATAGCCCAGAGTGCAGAAATAATTGACATCTTGCTCCATCTCCTCCTGTATAAGACTGCAGGGCATAGTCAGCAACTAAAAAATTGCTAGGCGACTGCTTCAAATGCTGCAGGTTCCTACTTCATCCAGCTCAAAGGCAAGAACTTTCTAGAAGAAGAAATGGAAATCTTTATTCCAATCTTCAAGTTTCTAGTTGCTTCCCTGATCAGGAGTAGAAAAAATAAGAGTGGATAGTATGAAAACAGCAAGTATACCCTTCTATATTCATTGAACATAGGCAACAGATAGAGTGGAACTGTATACTTGACATAATAACATACCATGGACAGCTTTTCATACTTACATTGATAGACATATAGTGTGGTTTTCTTTTGTTAGAGTTCACATGTAACCATATGAAAAATTTACTTTTCCTTTTAGTCATTTAATATGTTTTTCTCAAAAATTATTGTATGTTAATTAGCATGCTGCTACAAAGTTTATCAGTTACTACTCATAATATAAGTCATGTATTAAATTACAACAAGCCACCCCAATGTTTGGTGATTTAATTGATTTACAAACCCTCCCATTTCTGAATTGCCATTCATACTCAAGGTCTGTCATATTTACATGCACATGATAGTTAGACATGAAGTTATTTGAATAGTTTTCAATGCACATGTCTGGGATGGGAGACAGTAGATATAGGACCATGGAAGAACAGTGAACAGTTCCCTTTATTTCCACTGGATCTATCTCACTTGGCTTGCTTGGGCTTCCGTAATATCAAATGTTCATGATGATTGGATTTCTCGTGTGTTACCTAAGAAAGAGCAAAAAATGAAACTGCCAAGCTGTTAAGGCAGAGGTGTACAAACCCAAAGTGTTTCACTCACCAGTATTAAAGGGATGGCAGAAAGCAGATTAAAAACGTGGTGTCATTTTCATTCAATTTAGTTAGTGATAGGAAAAAGTCATTGTTTTTAATTGTTATATATTGTATTGACAGTGCCAGTTAAAGATTCACAGTGGTTAATTTTGATATTTTGAAAGTTACCTCCACAAACACATGATGTATCATCTGTCATGATTAAAGCATGGAGATCATGATGTTCCAAATTCATTTTTGCATGATTAAGGTAATCACATGAAAAACACACTCAAGGGCTGGAGAGGTGGCTCAGGGGTTAAGCCTCTGCCTTGCAGACAGAAGGTCCTGAGTTCGGATCCCAGATCCCACGTATAGACGCCAGGCGGAAGCGGGGGTGGCCTGCGTTTCTGGTCCTGGTAGGACGGAACCTGTGAATCCCGGGGCAGAAGGAGGTGGACGCGTCCATGGTGGTTCCCGATTCGTCTGTGGTTCTACACACACACATACACACTTGTGTGTGCACATACATACGCACACACACACACTTGAATAAATAATAATAAAAAATTTTTTAAAATACAGTTTAAAAAAAAACAAAAGAAAAACACACTCAAGGAGTGCAGATCCAAGTAAACAGTCTAGTAAGTACATTGCTTTCACACACACTATTAAGTTTACATAATACATATGAGACTTTTATTTGTTTAATGTAAATATTAGAGAACCTAGCTTAATCTGTGATATGAAATATATTAAAACCATTATCTCTCCATATTTATACTGAATAATGATCCAAATCATGATTTTCTTGCTCACAAGAAAATTCAACCATAGAACAAATTGTATTAATTATAATATATTTGACTGAAAATATGGTTTGCATATGGACATATAATTATAATCCCCTAATAACAAATTTGAAAATAGGGAGTTTATTGTAGTGGTGATGAAATCAGCAAAAACACTGTACTTTTGTATTCCAGTGTCCTATTTTTTCCACAAATTGACATTGCTTCCTTTAGTTTTCTTACTTGATAATCATAAGATGACATTCACAATACCACATCCCTGCCTCTATAGCCCTGATCATAAATAAATAAATAACAAAAAGATGAGTCATTTTTTTCAGTGAAAGATAACTTTGTTTGTCAGAACAAAATATAAAATAAGGTCAGACCATTTTAAGGTCATATTGTCCAAGAAAATTGTGAACACTCCACTTAATATAATATCTGAATTGGAATTTCATTAGCAGTGATTGAGAGACTAATTTTACTGGAAATTAATAGCATGGGTGGGATGAGGTTTTATATTATTGGATGATAAAGTCACATTTTCTTTCCATAGTCAATACCACTAACTTATAAATAAACCGCTAAGTAACCTAAACAATCATTATATCTGTGTGATTACTCAAAAATTTATTAAGATAGATGTTGCCCATCTTCCTATATTTTGAGGCATTTTTCTGGAAATCACCTGGAATCTACATTTATATGCTATAACAGGACACAAATATTTTCACCAGGGCTGGTAAAAATTAGAAAATAGGAGTGGATCACTGATATACTACCCATGGTATTTCAGACAGGCAAACCTTTCCAGTGTGTCCTTAAGATTTCATGATTTCTGCCCCATTTCCCTATAATAAAAAAAAAACTATGATCCAGGTGACCTTGCTTATAGACCAATCATCAGAAAAACATCAATTATTTATCATTATAACTGGTCAGCTCAGTCTAGCATATAAGCTACAAAAATCTAATGTTCTACTTCACATTGGTTAGCTACTGCCTATGAGAAACTGAAGGGAAATTTATAGCTAGAAGAAAGACAAGAACTATGTTTGAAGAATGGTTTACGCATTAAATCCAAAGAATAGCTCCATAAACGTGTCTACACTTTGATTCCTGACAACTCTTTCACTGGGAACATCTAAGGCTCCTCTAACTGGCATGTGTGTTCAAGCAGCATGTCATGCCCTTTGCCCTGTAGGTTGTGAGGTAGTTACGTACGAAATGCTTTCATGCCTCTAACCTTCTGTATCGACTTAAACTGAAAAAGTGGAAGGCATTAGAGTGCTCCCATCCTACATGCCCTAGATGTTTTCATCTGGAAGCATGTTCTCAGATCCTGTTAAGTGCCAGATCAGTTACTCAAGGCCTGTGAAGAGTACATGATCAATTCTGGTAAGGAGAATGTCAAATAATGATTATTTCTTATTCAAATATTTCAATATTGTAAAATCAGTGTGTCAATGTAGAAATCTCAAAATATTAAATAAATGTGTATTAACAACCGATTGTCTTAAGAACCTCAGGGGAGAAGGGAATGGATCTTCAGGTGGTGCTTGTTTTGCATTGCATGTAGAAAAGAAAGTGAATCTGGAATTTACTTTTAAGAATGAGAATTGCATAATGGCGCCTTACTTTACATACCTGGCAACCTGAATTCGATCACCAAAGCCCATGTGGTCAAGAGAGAAAAATGGTTTCCATGAATTGTCCTTTGACTTTCACATGTTCATTATGTTTATGTTCTCTTCCTTTCTCAAATTAACAATGAAGTATTTTTTTCTTTTTTTTATTTCTGCTCATACAAACTTAACAGGTACACCATACCCCTTCCTCCCTCCACGACAACCCCCACCCCTCTCTCCCCCTTTCCTCCCTCCCTCCCCATCCCCGAGTGCCTCTCCCCATCCCCGGAGCATTCTTTAATGTGCATGCCGAACTCTCCTCTGGGTCCTCCTCTCCGATGAGCTACAAGGACACAGGGGCATTTCCCAGAAACCTTTTCCTGTGTTCCCCTTAAGCTTAGGGACAGTACTGTGGCTTTCAATCCCTAGCCTCCAAGGGCCCGAGTCCCTTTAGTCCATGCTAGATTTCGTGGGGTCAATAATATGTTGGACATTGCACAGGTCATACAAAGTCCTATTACGATTGCTTTGGCCCTAACTTGTGTGGAGTATCTTGCATATCATTACTCCTCCCATCCTTGTGCTCTTACAATCTTACCACCCCGTCTTCTGCAAATTTTCCTGAGCCTCAGGAGGGGGAGAGATTAGGCTGGCCTTGTTCTAGATGGTTGATATAGAGTCTCTGATGTTCTGAATTATGGTTTGTTGATTTTTTTTTCAGTTTTGCTGCTCCTGTAATGCTCTTGGCTCCATCCTGATGGGTATTGGATGTCACCCCTTGCGGTCCTTGATGATGGCCTATTTTCTCTGCTGTAACATGGTCCCCTCTCTCCTTGTTTCTGGTGGGACCCACCTTCCCCATTCCTCCTGTTTATAACCATTGCAACTACTGTAGGTATTACAGAGATTTATCCTTGAGTGCCTCTAAGTGGCTTTGGTACTAGGATCCACCTATTAGGAAGTACATAAGGCACTTAATTTTCTGTGTCTGGGATACATCACTCAATATAATTGTTTCTAATTCCATCCATTTCCCAGCAAATTGCATTAATTCATCATTTTTGATGGCTGAGAAGTATTCCATTGTATAAATGTACCACATTTTCCTTATCCACTCATCAACTGTTGGACATTTGGTATTGTAAAAAGTGCTGCTATGAACATGGTCATGCTTGTGCTATCGAGGTGAATCTCTGCTGTCTGGGGGTTTATACCCAAAAGTGGAATCGCAGGGTCATATGGCATTTCAATCTTTAATTTCTTTAAGAATCTCCAGACGGCTCGCCAGAATGGCTGTATGAGCCTGCATTCCCACCAACAATGCAGCAGAGTTCCCCTCTCTCCATATCCTCTCCAGCATTTGATGTTGTTTGTATTGTGGATTTTTGCCATCCTGACAGGGGTGAGATGATATCTCAGGGAAGCTTTGATTTGCATTTCCCTGATGGCTAAGGATGTGAAGAATTTTTTAAGATATTTGTTAGAGATTTTAATTTCATCCCTGGTAAAGTTTACAAGATACCATCTGTTGAGTGTTGGTTGTAGTGACTGTGCTATTAGATGTCCGTTTAGGAACTGTTGGCCTAGCCCAATCAGCTGGAGAGAGTTCCCTACCCTTTCAACTATGGTTTTTATAGTCTCTGGCCTTATATTGAGGTCCTGGATCCATTTGGAATTAAGTCTTGTACATGGTGACAAGTACAGGTCCAGTTTTAATCTTCTGCATGTGGAGATCCAGTTTTGCCAGCACCATTTGTTGAAGATACTGTTCTTTTTCCATTGGATTTTTTGGGCCCCTTTGTCAAAAATCAAATGGCTGTAGTTGTGTCTATTTATATCTGGATCTTCAATCCTTATCCAATGATCTGTGTGTCTATTTTGGAGCCAATACCAGGCTGTTCTTACAACTATGGATTTGTAGTATAGACTAAGGTTTGGTATAGTGATACCTCCAGCAGTGTTTTTGTTTCTCAGGATTGTTTTTGCTATCCTGGGTCTTTTGTGCCTCCATATGAACTTTGAGATTGTTTGGTCAACTTCTTTAAAGAATTGCTTTGGGATTTTAATTGGCATAGCATTGAATCTGTATATTGCCTTTGGTAGGATGGTCATTTTTACGATATTGATTCTGCCAATCTAGGAACATGGAAGGTCTTTCCACCTTCTGGTGTCTTCTGCTATTTCTTTCTTTAGGGTTTTAAAGTTTTCATTGTAAAGGCATTTTACCTCCTTGGTTAGGTTTATACCAAGGTATTTCATTATTTTAGGAGCTATAGTAAATGGGATTATTTTTGTCAGGTTTTTTTCACTTCTTTCATTCTGGACATATAGGAAGGCCACTGATTTTTGTACATGTATTTTGTATCCTGCCACTCTGCTGAACTTCTCTATTAGTTCCAGGAGCTTCCTGGTGGAGTTTTTGGGATCACTCAGGTATAAGATCATGCCATTTGCAAATAGAGACAACTTGACTTCTTCCTTGCCGATTTGAATCCCTTTTATGTCCTTTCTTATCTTATGGCTTCAGTTAAGACTTCAAGTACAATATTGAATAGAAGTGGTGAGAGTGGACAGCCTTGTCTAGTTCCTGATCAAAGCAGGAATGCTTCAAGTTTTTCCCCATTTGAGTATAATCTGTGCTGTTGGCTTGTTGAATACAACTTTTATTATATTGATAAAGGTTCCTTCCATTCCAAATATCTCTAGGGTTTTGATCATAAAGCGCTTTTGGATCTTGTCAAAAGCTTTTTCTGCATCTATTGAGAGTATCATGTGGTCTTGGACTTTGGACTGGTTTATGTGGTGAATTACATTTATTGATTTGCATATGTTGAACCAACATTGTGTACCTGGAATAAAGCTTACATAATTCCCATGAATGATCTTTTTGATATGTTTTTAAATCTGATTTGCTAAGACTTTGTTGAGAATCTTTGCATCTGTGTTCATCAGAGAGATTGGCCTATAGTTTTCTTTTTCAAGTGAATCTTTATTAGGTTTTGGGGTTAAGACAATATTAGCTTCATAGAAGGAATTTGGTAGTGTTCCTTCCTTTGCTATCTGATGCAACAGTTTAAGGAGTATTGGTGTTATTAGCTCCTTATATGTCTTGTAGAACTCTGTTTTGGATCCATCTGGTCCAGGACATTTTATGGTGTGAAGATTTGAGATTACTTCATCAATTTCCTCATATGTTATAGGACTATTTAAATAATTCACAACTTCCTGATTCAATTTAGGTAAGTTGTGTTTACTTAGAAATTCATCCATCTCTTTTGTGTTATCAAATTTCACCGAGTATAAGTTTTTGAAATATGATGTTATAATTCTCTGGACTTCTTGGGTATCAGTAGTGATAACTCCATTTTCATTTCTAATTTTGTTAACTTGGGTTTTCTCTCTCTTGCTTTTGGTTAATTTAGCTAGAGATGTATCAATCTTATTGATTTTTTTTAAAAAAACTGGCTTTTTGACTGGTTTATTTTCTGTATAGTTTTCCTAATCTTGATTTTGGATGTTTCTCCCCTTATTTTGCTAATCTCCTCCCTTCTACTGCTTTTGGGATCAGATTGCTCTAGTGTCTCTAAAGCTTTGAGCTGCATTGTTAAGTTATTTATTTCTGATTTTTCCATTTTTGGATGTAGGCATTAAGGGATATGAACTTACCTGCTAGGACAGCTTTCATTGTGTCCCAGAGATTTTGGTAAGTTGTATTTTCATTATCATTCTCTTTCAGGAAATCTTGAATTTTCTTTTTAATTTCTTCCTGAACCTAATTCTCCTTCAGTATCATAGTGTTAAGTTTCCAGGAGTTAGTGTATTTTCTGTTGTTTGTTTTGTTGTGGATGTCAAGGTTTAGGCCGTAGTGGTCTGATAAGGTACAGGCTAGAATTTCAACTTTCTTGCATATGTAGAGATTTGTTTTGTGGCCCAATATGTGATCTATTTTGTAAGAAATTCAATGTGCTGCTGAGAAAAATGTGTATTCTTTGGTGTGTGGATGAGAAGTTCGATAGAGCTCTGTAAGGTCCATTTCTTTAAGTGTTTGATTAAGTTCCAAAGTGTCTCTGTTAAGCCTTTGACCTGTTGATCTATCCTATGTTGAGAGAGAAGTGTTGAAATTCCCAAGAGTTATCATTTGGGGGTTGATTTCTCGCTTTAGATGCTGTAGGGTTTTTTAATGAATGTAGAGGGGCCCGTATTAGGTGCATATATGTTCAGTATTGTGAAGTCTTCCTGATGAATTGTACCTGTGACTAAACTCCATCTGTGTCTCTTATAATTTTCTTTGGTTTGAAGTCCACTTTGTCTGATATCATAATGGCTACCCCTGCCTGTTTTCTGCTTCCATTAGCTTGCAGAATTTTTGACCAGCCTTTTATTTTTAGGATGTGCCTATTTTGGTGATGAGATGAATTTCCTGAAGGCAGCAGATTGATGGGTTGTGGTTTTCAATCCAAGTTTGTAATCTGTGTCTCTTGATCAGTGAGTTAATACCATTGTCATTTTATGTTATAATGGAGAAATTATTTTTAATTCTGGACATTTTTATGTTTAGTGGATTTTTCCATGAATACGTATGCTAGGCTTCTTCAGGGTGTCCCATATCTCTTGAATGTTCCTCTCAAGGATCTTTTTGGCTTTAACAATCTCTTCCATTGAGCTGGTTAATTCTTTCACCTTGTCTTCAAGATCTGAAATTCTATTTTCTGCTTCATTAGTTCTGCTGATAAGACTCTCTGTTGAGTTTTGAGTTGAAGATACTTGTCTTTCAGTTCAGTTTTAAACTCAGCCTGAGACTGTTTCAACTACTTTATGTCTATTTTTGTTTCTTGAACTGTTTTTCTCAACTTCTCAAAGTACCTGTTGTGTTCCTGTTCAAAGTGATTGATGCAGTTGTTTAACTCCTCCCAGATTTCCTCTTTCATAATATTAATCATGGTAATGATCATACTTTGAAAGTCGTTATTTTGGGTCTGGCTTTCTTGGCTATTTTCTGTGAATTTGTTCTGGTTGGAATCCATCATTATGGGGTTAATTCTTTCAGTGGGAGATTGGTCTTCATGGGTTTTGTTCTTCATGGATCTGTACTTTGATTTGGGCATTGTTGTTTTGTCTCTTAAGACCTTTCAGTGTGTTTTTTACTGAACTACTCTCAGGCAGTTATTACTAGTGCTTGTCAAAGTTAGGTACATTTGTCTGTTGTTATTGTTATTTCCTACATGAGGCTATTAGGTTGTTAGTACATCAATTAATTCAGGTTAAGTAGACGGGGGTGAATATTAGTATGGTATTGCTCTTTTACGATTTAGTATCTTGGTGATATGTAAGGGTGAGTGGTATAATCCCTGGAGTTGTATATGTTTTTGAGGTGGTTGTATGGAAAAGTTAATCTACAGTGATTAATACTAGAAAGGAGCAGTATGGTTAAAAAAGAGTTTTACTTATCTTTGGGATGGATGTGAAGAATCTCTCCCATGTGATAGGATGATTTTAGAGGAGTTCAGATGTATGGCCTTTGACCCTTAGAGCTATGCTTGAGTTTCCTTTGGACTTTACTGAATTCAACAATGAAGTATTTAAAAATGATCAAGCACATTTCTTTCATTTATAAATGAAATGGAAATTCAATGGAAGAGCCAGCAGTGCTTACACATGCCTGTAACCAAAGCACTTGAGAGGTAGAGGCAGCCTCTAAATAAAATAAAATTAACAAACAAAACAAAACAAAACAAACTATATCTGTAACTATCAAAATTGGAAATCACCTGATGAATAAAAAATTAAAATATTATAAATTACTGGTTAGGAATTAATGCAATAAAATGGACTCTTCTTTTAAAAACAGGTAAAAAAATTGAAATCAAGTAAAATGAACATTTGCACATTAGAAAACATTTTTAATTTTCTGAACCAGTTTATAATAAATACTGAAAACCCTATAAACTATTACTCAAAAAGTAGGCCAAACTGTGAAAAGAGGGAAATTTCACTTTGAAGGATAACCTCTCAATATTTCCTTTCTTCCTTCCTTCCTTTCTTTATTTCACATGCTTACATATTCAGCTTTATTCAAGCACTGTAAAGTTTTTTTACAAAGGTAGAAATTTGACAGTTGCTAATGAAGCCAAACCCCTACCCTAGAGATATTCCTGGATTTTCATGGCCAAGTCCTGAGCATCTGCATCTTGCTTTACTTGGGGATTTCAAGAGGCTCTGTGTGGGATCTGTTGACCAAGAGGCTGACAGAATGCTATTTGCAGACAGAGCATAACACACTTTTTTTTCCCTTCAAGTTTTATGTAGCATGCTTAATCCCCAATTCTCCACCCTGCCACCATGTGCAGCAGAAAAGGTTGGTAATTAATGTCTGCATCTCTCCTGATACATGCTGTCTGAGAAACCCCAAGGCAACTGCACGTGCACTTTGCAAAGATGAGCAGCCACCCTGGGTGGCCTATGAAGGAAACACAGATGAAGGGCTGACTTCAGACACCATAGGGAGAACCTAGCCTCAAGATCTTTACAAAATGACACTTGGAAAGTACAAGTGGTTGTTATCCAGGGAAGCAGAACCATCCTGAATGTATTGCAGGTGTTTCTTCTCAAGGAAGAAGAAAGAAATGAAAAAGTAGAATACACTGAGAATACACTGCCATTGCTAAATTGACAGTGTGTATGAGCATGTACGTGTGTGTATGTATATGTGTGTGTGTGTGTGTGTGTGTGTGTGTGTGTGTATTTTTACATGCCTGCAGTTCACTTGCCTTTGTTCAGCTATGGAATGATAAGATGGCTTCATGGACTTAGTTCTCTCACCCACCATTATATGAGTTCCAGATATAAACTCTGGTTATCAGGCTTTCCCAGTAAATTCTTTTGCTCTCTCTATTGGTTAGTTTTTTCTGTTGCTATGAGAAAACACCTAAAGCCAAACAACTTATGGGAGAACAGAAGATTTATTCAGCTTAGGTTTCTAGAGAGAATATATAGGCCATTATGTCAGAAAAGGCATGGCTTTCTGGCAGAAACTGGAGATGGGATAAGTCATATCCTTCATGGAGCCTGAGAACTGCAAGGTTGTCACTGCTAAAACAGACCTCTCCTGGAAGTAGGGTGGAGTTAATCAACCTCAAGGTCCACCCCTTGTGACTATCTTCCTCTAGCAAGTCTCCACTTCTGAAAGTTTCCATGACCTTATTAACAATTAAAATTTCAAAAATATCAGCCTTGGGGGTCAACAAACATTTCATGTCATTACATTCCACTGATGGCTCCCCATAGTTTCATTGCCATCTCATTATGCAAACCATACTGAGTTCAATTTTAAAAGTCTTCCCAGACTATATCAGTTATTTCAACACAGTCCAAAAGTTTCCTGTAAAATAAAAAGCCATATCATATGCTTCCAATATACAATGGCACAGATTAAACATTCCCATTCCTTAAGGTAGGAATAGTGCCATATCCAGGAAAGATTGGTCGATAACAGAACCAAAAGCCAGCAGGACAAGCTCCAAATCCTACAGACCCATGTATAATAGATGAACTTCTTGTAGAATTCATTTCAGTTCCAAAGGGCTTTGGTTCTACCCCTCCAGAAAAACTGCCCATATAAAACATAATTCTCTTGGGCTGGCTTCTCCCAGGGTATACAGATCTCATTGATAGATGCCTCATGTTATCTGTGGCATATCTACGCCCCAGCAAAAAATTACCCTTCTTGGGGCCTCTAAACTGAAGGATTCTTGGAACATGCTGCTTCATTTCTGCCATTCTCTGAAACCTTAGAGGAGGGATCCATGACCTCTACTCTCTTATATCTTTGATGCCTATGAAATCAGAACCATGTGGACAACATTACCAAGTTCTGTAAATTCTTGAGTTGGAGACTGGTCTCCTGGACTTACACTTGATTCAGCTTCTCTGTGCTTTCTGTAGGAAATCTCTTTCTCTCTTGGGCAGTTGTTTCAGAAGAGAAACAGACATTTTCCTTTGGAATGTCTGCCCTTCAGCTCATTCCTTCCAAAAGTATTTTTATTCCTATGGGAAGGATGCTTCCTCGAGGCGTAGATAACCCTATTATTCAAATTGAGAGTAGACTTTGATTCACTAATGGAGCTAATCTCTAACAACTGAGGACATTTTTCTCTCTACCTTTTCCTGGTTCAACTTTTCGAGCTTACCATTGCATTGTTCATAATCAAACCTCACAATTTTTACTTCTTTCTGCGTGAGTTTTTGATCTTTTATATAACTTTGAACAAGAACACTAAAAAGTAGCCATGCCATATTGCCAAGACTGTCTTGCCTTGAAAATTCTTCTGTGAAACACTGGAATTTAACTTCAAGCAAGCATTCATGATGAAGGCAAAACCTGATCAAATGATCTGCCAGCACATTGCACTTTTTGCCCCTTATCAAGTTTCCAACACAGTCTCTCTTCCCCTCTGGACCATTACAAGGCAGGTTTTCACTGTCTCTCTCACATTACTCCTTCCATGCTCTCACAAGAATGGGCATTTTGGTCTGGTCACCAAGACACAAAGGCTTTCCTAGCACAAAGTCCCAACGTTTTCCATATTTTTCCCAACAAACATTTCTAGAGTCATAGCAAGTTCATCACAGCAAAGGTCATACTTCTCCATTTCTCTGTACCAACTTCTCTCAGCTTCACACACACACACACACAAAAATTCTAGTACAGCTTCACAGTCTCACACAGAAACATCCTACTTCTCTGGTACCAATTTCTTTCAACTTCATAATACTTCATGCTCTAGTACTAGATGTTCTTAATCTCATAGCAATATCCCACTAATTGGTACCAATTTCTGTATAGGTTAGTCTGATCAGTTGCTGTGAGAGAACACCCAAAGTCAAGCAGCTTAAGGAAGAAATGAAGATTTAGTTCTTACACTTCCAGGGGAGAGATATAGTCCATTATGTCAGAAAAGGCATGGCTGGCTAGCAAAGTCATGTCCTTCATGGAGAGAGAGAACTGTAAGACTGCCATTGTTACAGCAAAACTCTTCTGGAAATAGGGTGGGGTTAATAAACCTCAAGACCTATCCTGCGTTGACTGCCTTCCTCCAGCAAGTCTCCAACTCTTAAAGATGTTATGACCTTCCCAAACAACTAAAGCTTCAAATACATGAATCTGTGTGGATCAACTCATATTTCAAACCATGAAACCCTCAAAATCATCTCACTGGCCCTTAAATTAACATTGTTAAGGTAAATATTTCGTTTCCAATGGCAAAACTGTCTGCTAACAAGTGAAATTCTTAATATGCCCTCTTAAACTAATTTAGTAAAGTGATAACTGCATTTAAGCTATGTCTTAGATGCAAAGAAAATAATTTACTTATGGATGGAAGGAAGTTACATATTTGTAAATGACAAGTATCCAAACTTATAATAATTTTCTGAACATCTGAATCTAACAAAAATTTTTAAAAGTAATTCAGTCCTTTGGCATATAGATACATGCAGCATTGTAATTGTCCCTTAGAGTACCTTATGCACCTGCAGTACACAGAGCTTGTGAAGAAACCTGACAGATGTTATATGAGGGTATTGTAAGCAGATGTGATTGAAGTCTACTACTTACTCTTAAGTAAAATAATGGTTTTCCATGATCCAAACAATCAAAAGAATCATTTATTTTGACAAAAGTATTATGTTGGATCAGGCGATTTGTACAAAGGCAAGAAAAGATGTTTCATTAGTGTTATGGTTTGAAATGTGAGCTGTCCCCATGGGCTCATGTATTTGAATCCTTAGGTGATATTTTGGAAGGCTGTGTCAACTTTAGGAGATGTACGTTGTTGGAGGAAGGCATGTCACATGGGGCAGGCTTTAAGATAGATTAGTTCTGACCTGTTTTCTGATAACTCTACTCCAGCAGTTTGATGCTTAGTTCTCTCAGGCCCCTTGCCTCCAAATTTGGCCAGCCAGCCAGGCCTTTCTCATCAAAATGTACCACATCTCTTTTCTGGATCTGTAAGTCAAATAAATCTTCTTTTCTCCCCTTAAATTGCTTGAGACACAATTGGTGTGCCACAGCAACCTAAAGAGTAACTTGGGCAATTATTTTATAAAAATTATGAAACTATTAAAAAACATTGAGCAATTATTTAATGTGATTATTTCATAGTTCAATTAAGTACAATCAAATTTATAATACAGGAGTTACTTATGAAATCATAACAAGTGGTATTTTCATAGAACATTTTTAAATATTAGAGATGTCACAGAAAAGATTATAAATTTGATTTAAATTTTCAAACAAAAAAGGAAGTAATTTAAATGAGCAGTTCCTGAGGAGCCTCAGAAATTAATGTTAGTCTTCCGACAGAAAAAAATTTGACTACTTATAGGAAATTATGACCAGAGAACTAAGAGATGAATGTTCTTTTCCCAAAATAAGCAGTAGTTAGTTAAATAAACTTGGACCAGGAGTCTATAAGCTGTTTCTGCTCTCTGGCATATCTAACTTTTTCATCATCCAAGAAAAACAATGAATTAAAGTTCTGCAACTGAGTTGCCTAAGAAAGAGGACAGATTAGAAAGTTAGACAAAATGCTATGTATCCCAATTAAATCTCTTAATAGTCACAAACATGATAATTACTGTTGTCATGCTCCCTCTATGCATAAGAAAGCTACATGGCCAAGATAATTTAAACAAATTACCTATAATGACAAAATTCATATTACTTATAGTTCACTTTCATTTGTGCCATTATAATTGAAAAATGTCATCTAGTTATCCAATAGAAATTAAAATACTGAGTTTTAGAAGTTGAATGAAAATTTAAAGTGGATTTTATTTAAATAACATCATTTAGAAAGTTATCACACAAACATTTAGGTTGTGCATTTTGGTTTCTACAATTTATGCTGTGAATGTAATGGTTTCTGCAACTCCCAGACAGACTCATATTATCCCAATTGCTATAATGAATTAGGAATGTTAGCCCTTTGCCCACTCCCAACCGTGAACTGATTTGCAACTGTCTAGATCTCAGTCAAGTAATTTTAAATATCATCATTTTGTTGAAAGTTAGCCTTAAGATAATCTGCAGATAGCCAAAATGCAGACTTTTAATGTTTAACATATTTATTTCACCCGAAACTTAAGAAAGACAAAATTGTACTATTGATTTGACAAGTCAAAAGGTAGATAAATGAGTCATATGCACCATGTATAAGAATGGCACAGAGAGGGCAGGAGAGACAGCGGGAAAATCCTCACACACTGGTGACTGCTCTGTCATAATCCTCAGAAACACACAGACCCCGGAGTGAACAGCAGTCCCATCAGATTGAGGATGAGTAAGAAGAGCAAGAATGCATCCCAAGGTGCCAACCACAAGTCCCCTAATCACAAGTCACATTCCACTTCTGGGTCAGCATTCCTAAGCACAGTGAGGGCTGTTTTTTCAAGCATACAACTGCACTCATTTTAGTGCTCCTTCTCCTCCATTTCTAGAGGAATATTTAAAACTGCATCTGGATTGTCTACAAATTTTACACTAATGTATCAACCAAAGATAGTCCAGTCTTTTTCAAAAAATATTTGATATGGAATAATCTTATATTACTGTATAGTCATTCTATTTCTCCCATAAAAGATTAAAAAAAGTTATGGGAATGGTAATAATGCATAATGCATATTTAAGTTCTTAATAATTTACATTTTGTTAATTATTTTGACTGATTTGGGGTAAAGATTGCTACAACACATAAGCAGACCATCTGTTGCTGTTAGAATTATTAATAAATACTCCCTGAACTAAGTATTTTAATTAAATATAAAATGCTGCATGCAACAGGCCCATCTTAAGTGGCATGCTCCAAAAGGAATAGCTGGAACCTCCAGCTGCCAATCTCTAAATAGTTTGAAAACACTATCAACTTTTATTCATGAGAAACTGCCTGGATCTGGATGATTAGACAGCAATCTGTTGAGTCTTTTAATGCCTTCTGCTATGGAGGATCCAAGTGTATAGGAATCAATAAAAATCATATTCCCATTTCTAAGTGTGTTTCACAAAACTACCAAGAGGTTAAAATAGTACAGTTTTTTGTCTTTCATAGTGCTGTCTTTTTGGTCCTTATTTATGGAAGAAGACCATGCACAAATGATTTGAAAAATCAGTCATCTTGGAAGCTGTGACCTTCACCAGAATGAAAAGGAAGTCTGTGCAACCATATAGCAAAGGATGCATTCTCCCTCCTTATTTTCTACCTGTGTGACTGAAAAACTTTAGTTTAGACTTCATCGCTAAACTGAGCATAACAGCATACTTCATAGTATCATCTGAGCATTGGCAGCTATTATAGTTACTCTTCTATTGCTATGAGAAAATACACTGACCCAAACCACTTTAGGAAAAACAGATTTATTATTTGGCTTATGGTTTCAAAGATGTTAGCAGCTACTATGAAGGAAAGAATAGCAGAAAGCATGATGGAAAAAGTGGGAGGCTACTCAGTCACATCAGCAGAGATAGAGAAAGAGACCCAGAGGCAGAAACAGAGGTAGAGAGACAGGTAGAGACAGAAACAAAGACTGAAAGATAAGGGAAGCAAGGTCATGTTTATCTAACCTCAAGCCCCTCAACAATGATAGACTTTATCCAGCAAGGCTCCACTTCTTCAAGGTCACATTACCTTCCCATACAACATTACTAGCTAGAACTCAAGCATTCATTCACACACATAAGCCTGGGCAGGTGAACAATTACCTTATGCCTTGACAACACTGAACAGATGAAAAGGATCAGGGGAAAATACTTAAAATGTGGGTGATGACTTAATTAATACTTAGATCTTGGAGCTGTTACTTAAGTGTGTTGCCATTATTCACAAGGAAGGCAAGGTGAAGGAGCAGTTAAGCAACTTATGAATGCAAATGGTTGGGACTCTGTACACAGCCTTGCTCTAGTAAATGAACTTGACAGGCAAGATCCCTTGCCTGCATCTACTGTGTACACACATCTTTTTTTGAAGGATACACCTAGCAGCCTGTTAGCAATACAGAACTTCCACATGTACTGAACTGTAGGCAAACAGGTCTCTGAACAATAGAAGTAAGTTGCTCTCTTTAACACTCTGATAATGCTCTGTTTCCATTCAAACACATCCTAGAATATAACTCTGGAATCCCAGTGAGTGATTTATCTTTTCTACATTGGGTCAGTCATTAAAACTCCATGAAGTTCACTCGATCTCACTGATTGTATCACCAGAACCATTCTGGAATTTCTCTTCTGTGTTTTATGGATCAGAACACTAAGCCAAAGGCATGTGAGTGACTTTCTTTAGGTCACAAAGTCACATCTCTCAGGTCCCAAAGTTAGGGAATCCACATGAAAGTCAAAGTTACTGACTCCTACTTACAGCCTCTAGTTTTGTAGATATAGAGTCCTGAGTTTCTACTAGAGTAAGAAGGATAGACACAGAAGTAAACCCAAGCTCCTAGTCCATCTACCCTCATTTTTTCTCCTACCTCCACACACTCCTTACAGATGGTAGAGCACAAAGGATCAAAGGAAATTTGTATAAATCAAATTCTTGAACTGTTTTGGATTTATAGAAGAATTGACCGTATTAACTAGAGTCCCAGAGATTCATTCTGTCCTTAAGATGTACACACCTCCCTTCCCCTCCACTCCTCCGCCCGGAACGCGCTCGGTCCAGCCGGGCCTCACCGGGCCGCGACCCAGGTAAGCTCGGTCCCCGCCCACCCCCAGAGCCCCAGGCAGCCCAAGTGGACCCAGATCCTCCCACCATCCAGCCAGAGCCGCACTCAGGGCCTGGGAGGAGGAGAGGGCACCCCCTCTGTGCCCGGGCCCCGCCCTCAGGTGCCCCAGGTTTAAATAGCGCCCGCTGACGCCCCATCCTCCCATACCCTCCACTCCACCGCCCAGGACAGGCCTCACCTCAACCCAGGTAAGCTCGGTCCCCGCCCACCCCCAGAGCCCCAGGCCAAATAATTCAGTTTAGTGAAAAACGCACAGAAATTAAAAGATCTTAAGAGTTAAAACAACAATGCCAAAGTCAAAGTGCATAATCCATGAGAAACAATACTCAAGTAAACAAATCTCCCACTGAAGGAATTAATCCCATAATGTTAGACTCCAACCAGAACAAACCCATGGAAAATGGCCAAGAAAGTCTGACCCAGGATAACGACCTTCAAAATATGATCATTACTATGTTCAATACTATGAAAGAGGAAATCAGGGAGGAATTATATAATTGAATCAATCACTTTGAAGAGGAACACAACAGACACATGGAGGAGTTGAGAAAAACAGTGCAAGAATTAAAAACTGGCATACAGCAGTTAAAGCAGACTCAAGCAGAGTTTAAAACTGAGCTAAAAGACAAATTATCTTCAACCCAGAACTCCACAGAGTCTTATCAGCAGAACTAAGGAAGCAGAAAACAGAATTTCAGATCTTGAAGATAAAGTGGAAGTACTAACCAGCTCAACGGAAGAGATTGTTAAAGCCAAAAAGATGCTTGAGAGAAATATCCAGGAGATATGGGACACCCTGAAGAAGCCCAACATGTGTATTCATGGAATACCAGAGCAAGAATTTCAAAATACCACCCCTGAGGAAATTTTTCAAATGATCATCAAGGAAAACTTTCCTTATATAAAAAAAGAGAGGCCCATCCATATACAAGAGGCCTTCCACACCCCAAACAGATACGACCAAAATAGAAGCATGCCACGGCAAATAATAGTCAAAACACTCCACATTCAAGATAAAGAACTGGTGCTGAGAGCTTCAAGGGAGAAAAAACAAGTCACTTTTAAAGGTAAACCTATTAAAATAACAAATGACTTCTCAATGGAAACACTAAAAGCAAGAAGAGCTTGGAGACACATACTTCAAGTATTGAATGAGCAAAAATGTCAACCCAGGCTGACATACCCCGCAAAACTATCCGTCATGATCCACAGAGAAAGAAAAATCTTCCAGCACAAAGACAACTTGAAGGGATACATGTCTACCAAACAAGGCCTTCAAAAAATGCTAGAAATGAGGGCTGGAAAGATGGCGCAGGGGTTAAGATTCTGCCTCACAAGCAGAAGGTCTTGAGTTCAGATCCCAGGTCCCATGTAAAAATACCAGGTGGAAATGATGGCGGCCTGTACTTCTGGCCCTAGTTGGCAGAGCCTGGAAAATCCCAAAGTGAAGTAAAAAAAAAAAAAAAAAAAAAATGCTAGAAATGATACTCAAGTGTGAAGAAAAAAACAGGCATATCTAGGAGAACAGAAGGCAAGTATAACACCATTAAAAGTGAAACAATATACTTATAAAAACTACTAAACATAATAAATGTCTTGAATCAAAAATAGTTTCACCATTATAACAATAAATGTTAATGGAATTAACTCACCGATCGAGAGACACAGATTACAAATTTGGATTAAAAATCACAATCCATCAATCTGCTGCCTGCAGGAAACCCATCTCACCACAAAAGAGAGGCATGCCCTGAAAATGAAAGGCTGGTCAATAATTCTACAAGCTAATGGAAGCAGAAAACAGGCAGGGGTAGCCATTATGCTATCAGACAAAGTGGACTTCAAACCAAAGAAAATTATAAGAGACACAGATGGAGACTACATTTTAGTCACAGGTACAATTCACCAGGAAGAATTCACAATACTGAACATACATGCACCCAATATGGGCCCCTCCACATTCATTAAGAAAACCCTACAGCGTCTAAAGCAAGAAATCAACCCCCAAACGATAATTCTTGGGGACTTCAACACCGCCCTCTCAACATGGGATAGATCAACAGGTCAAAAGCGTACAGAGATACTTTGGAACTTAATCAAACCCTTAAAGAAATGGACCTTACAGATCTCTATCGAACTTTTCACCCACGCACCAAAGAATACACATTTTCCTCAGCAGCACACGGAACGTTCTCCAAAATAGATCACATACTGGGTCACAAAATGAATCTACACATGTACAAAAAATTTGAAATTCTAACCTGTCCCCTGTCAGACCACCATGGCCTAAAGCTGGACATCCACAACACAACAAACAAGAGAAAATACACTAACTTCTAGAAACTTAACAATATGATGCTAATGAGAACTGGATTCAGGAAGAAATTAAAAAGGAAATTCAAGATTTCCTGAAAGTGAATGATAATGAAAATACAACTTACCAAAATCTCTGGGACACAATGAAAGCTGTTCTAAGAGGTAAGTTCATAGCTCTTAATGCCTACATCAAAAATAAACAACTTAACAATGCAGCTCAAAGCTTTAGAGAATCTAGAGCAATCTGATCCCAAAAGTAGTAGAAGAGAGGAGATTAGCAAAATAAGGGGAGAAATATCTGAAATCGAGATTAAGAAAATGATAGAAAAAATCAACCAGTCTAAAAGCTGGTTCTTTGAAAAAATCAATAAGATTGATACACCCCTAGCTAAATTAACCAAAAGCAAGAGAGAGAAAACCCAAATTAACAAAATTAGAAATGAACATGGAGTTATCACTACTGATACCCAAGAAATCCAGAGAATTATAACATCATATTTCAAAAACTTATACTCGGTGAAATTTGATAACACAAAAGAGATGGATGAATTTCTAAGTAAACACAACTTACCAAAATTGAATCAGGAAGTTGTGAATTATTTAAATAGTCCTATAACATATAAGGAAATTGAAGAAGTAATCTCAAATCTTCCCACCAAAAAATGTCCTGGACCAGATGGATTCAGCACAGAGTTCTACCAGACATTTAAGGAGTTAATAACACCAATACTCCTTAAACTGTTCCATCAAATAGCAAAGGAAGGAACACTACCAAATTCCTTCTATGAAGCTAATATCATTTTAATACCAAAACCTAATAAAGGTTCACTTAAAAAAGAAAACTATAGGCCGATCTCTCTGATGAACACAGACGCAAAGATTCTCAACAAAGTCTTAGCAAATTGGATTCAAAAACACATTAAAAAGATCATTCACGGGGACCAAGTAGGCTTCATCCCCGGCACACGAGGTTGGTTCAACATACACAAATCAATAAATGTAATTCATCATGTAAACCAGTCCAAAGTCCAAGACCACATGATACTCTCGACAGATGCAGAAAAAGCTTTTGACAAGATCCAACAGCCTTTTATGATCAAAATGCTAGAAACAGTAGGAATGGAAGGAACCTTTATCAATATAATAAAAGCTGTATACAACAAGCCCACAGCAAGGATTTTGCTCAATGGGGAACAATTGGAAGCATTCCCACTTTGATCAGGAACTAGACAAGGCTGTCCACTCTCACCACTTCTATTCAATATTGTACTTGAAGTCTTAGCTGAAGCCATAAGACAAGAAAGGGACATAAGAGGGATTCATATCGGTAAGGAAGAAGTCAAGCTACCCCTATATGCAGATGACATGATCTTATACCTGAGTGATCCCAAAAACTCCACCAGGTAGCTCCTGGAACTAATTGAGAAGTTCAGCAGGGTGGCAGGATACAAAATAAATGTGCAAAAATCAGAGGCCTTCCTATATGCCCAGAATGAAAGAAGTGAAAAAGCCTTGACAGAAACAATCCCATTTACTATAGCCACTAAAAAAATGAAATACCTTGGTATAAACCTAACCAAGGAGGTAAAATACCTTTACAATGAAAACTTTAAAACCCTAAGGAAAGAAATTGCAGAAGACACCAGAAGGTGGAAATACCTCCCATGTTCCTGGATTGACAGAATCAACATCGTAAAAATGACCATCCTACCAAAGGCAATATACAGAGTCAATGCTATACCAATCAAAATCCCAAAGCAATTCTTCAAAGACGTTGACCAAACAATCTCAAAGTTCATATGGAGGCACAAAAGACCCAGGATAGCAAAAACAATCCTGAGAAACAAAAACACTGCTGGAGGTATTACCATACCAAACCTAAGTCTATACTACAAATCCATAGTTATAAAGACAGCCTGGTACTGGCTCCAAAATAGACACACAGGTCAATGGATAAGGATTGAAGACCCAGATATAAGCCCACAAAATTACAGCCATTTGGTCTTTGACAAAGGGGCCCAAAGAATCCAATGGAAAAAGAACAGCATCTTCAACAAATGGTGCTGGCAAAACTGGATCTCCACATGCAGAAGATTAAAGCTGGACCCGTACTTGTCACTCTGTACAAGACTTAATTCTAAATGGGTCAAGGACCTTGATATCAGGCCAGGGACTATAAAAACCATAGTTGAAAGGATAGGGAACTCCCTCTAGCTGATTGGGCTAGGTCAACATTTCCTAAACAGACATCCAATGGCACAGTCACTGCTACCAACTCTCAACAGTTGGGATCTGGCGAAATTAAAGAGCTTCTGTTCAGATAAAGAGATTGTAACACAAGCTCAAAGGCAATCCACAGAATGGGAGAAAATCTTAACTAACCACACATCTAATAGAACTCTGCTGTCCAGAGTGCACAAAGAACTTAGAAAACTAAACACTAAGGAAACCAATGGCCCAATTAAAAAATGGGCCCCGGAACTTAAAAGAAACTTTACCAAGGATGAAATTAAAATGTCTAACAAATATCTTAAAAAATGCTCCACTTCCTTAGCCATCAGGGAAATGCAAATCAAAACTTCCCTGAGATATCATCTCACCCCGGTCAGGATGGCAAAAATCCACAATACAAACAACAACAAATGCTGGAGAGGATGTGGAGAGAGGGGAACTCTCCTACATTGCTGTTGGGAGTGCAGGCTCATACAGCCACTCTTGCGAGCCGTCTGGAGATTCTTAAAGAAATTAAAGATTGAAATGCCATATGACCCTGCTATTCCACTTTTGGGTATAACCCCCCATACAGCAGAGGTTCACCTCGATAGCACAAGCACGACCATGTTCATAGCAGCACTGTTTACAATAGCAAAGTCATGGAATCAACTCAAATGTCCAACAGTTGATGAGTTGATAAGGAAATGGTGGTACATCTATACAATGGAGTACTACTCAGCCATCAAAAATGATGAATTACTGGAATTTGCCGGGAAATGGATGTCATTAGAAACAATTATATTAAGTGAAGTATCCCAGACCCAGAAAATTAAGTGCCATATGTACTCCCTAATAGGTGGCTCCTAATACCAAACCCACCCAGCCCATCTTGAGACACTCATAGGTAAATCTATGTATTACCTACAGTAATTGCAAGGATTATGAACAGGAGGGATGGGGTAGGAGGGCCACACCAGAAACAAGAAGAGAAGGGACCATGTTACAGCAGAGAAAATAGGCCTCCATCAAGGACTCAAATAAGTAATGAGACATCTGATTAAGTTCACAGACTTTTGTTCCTGATCATTTACTACTGAGGGTGTATGATCTCACCAGAAGAGGAGGGCATATAGTCTGGAAGATAAAAAGTAACCGTTGTGCAAATTGGTGATAGACCCCTCCCTCACTGTGGTTTCCCACTTTTATTACATCTACCTTTGAATGTGCTTTTATCACAAGACTCTAGTTTAACAGCTTTTTGTCTCTGGCCAGGGGGTAACATACAATGCCCACCAGGATGGAGTGAAGGGCATTGCAGGAGCAGCAAAACTGCAAAAGAAAATCAACAAACCACAATCCAGAACTTCAGAGACTCTATATCAACCACCTAGAACTAGGCCAGCTTAATCTCTCCCCATCCTGAAGCTCAGGGAAATTTGTGGAAGAGGGGGTGGTAAGAGTGTAAGAGCAAAAGGATGGGAGGAGCAATGATATGTAAAATACTCCATACAAGTTAGGGCTGAAGCAACCATAATTGGACTTTACAAGCCCTGCGCATTGTCCAACACACTATTGACCTCACAAAGTCTAGCATCTGCTAAAGGCACCAAGATCCTTGGAGGCAAGGGATTGGCAGCCACAACATTGTTCCTATACCTAAGGGGAACACGGGAAAGGGTTCAGGGAAAGGTCACTGGGTCCTTGTATGTCATCGGAGAGGAGGGCCCAGAGGAAAATCAGGCATGCACAAGAAAGGACTCTCTGGGAATTGGGGCGGGAGGCACTGAGGGATGGGAAGGGAGGGGTGTGGGGAGGGGGAGCAGGGGGTACGGGGAGAGGAGGAGGGAGGGAGGGAACTGGTGTACCTATTAAGTTTGTATGAGCTGAAATAATAATAAAAAATATATGAATAAAAAAAGATGTACACACCTAGTCCATTTTCCTATTTTCACAACATAAAATAGCTCACATTGAAATCTGTCTGTATTTCCCATGTTCTACAAACTGATTTTTTTTATTTATGTGATAACCACCGTCCAAGGGAGTTAGGTTGAGACCTACATTACTCAAAGTCTGATCAGCTGACTGATGACCACTTCTGAGACAGATGCCCATGTCAGCATGTACGTTCACTTGCTGCCTCCTTCACACAGAAAATGTCCAGCTGAAAAGAAAAATAAATAAAAATGAAAGCAAGCTTCACTAAACAGGATACTGGGCTAACTTACCATGTACCTTAGCTCCTGATGTTATTATCCTCCATGGATGGTCTAAGAACCATTGAATGGCACAGTTCTACATGCCATAGGACTTTGATGCGGAAACTTGTATCCCACTCAACAATCAGAATCTGCTAACAGTCAGCCTGGCTGATTGTTCCCTGTCTATTTTAGCTACCTGAGCAATGGACAGACAGGAATGCTGGACCACATGACTGTGTCTTTGGACCGAGGCTCAACAATTAAATCTGGCTTTCCCTGCTCACATAGATGAATTTTATGTATTTGTGACTTCAAATACTTTTCACACATACTTTTCTTTCATCTCTTGACCTCGACTTCTTTTCTAAGCTTGAGACTGTTTTTAATTGCCTACTAGCCAGCTTCGTCAGATTCAACTACCTAGAATTTAATACTTCTAGTGAAAAACTGTCTGCCCTTCTACTCCCTCTTTAACCATTTGTCAAAAATTAGTGTTATTAAAATAGCTAAAAGAAAAAAATAACAATTTTTCAAGAGAGAAAACAAGCAGAGGTTTGGAGATGGAAGAGAAACGGAAAGAGGAGGGGAGGAAAGGGACAAGCCATTTCAGAAAGCTCCAAATTAACCACAGCTTTAAAATTTATTTATTTAAATGTTTCAGAAAAATATCCCAAAATCCCCTGTTTTTTTCCATTTCAGAATTCAACTGTCTCCAGTCTTCCAACCCAATTTTCTAAACCCAGAGAGACATTTTATCCTGCTAAGATATTGAATACAGAAACACACAACGAGAACTTCCCACACTGCAATTCAGGCCACTGACAGTGAAGCAGCTACTTTAACACATGGACTTTCAAAAGGACAGGATCCATCCCCAAACAATATGTAGAGTTGCATTCAGATAAAAGATAATGAATGCCAAGAAGGCATTCCAAATACACACATGGGCAAGGGATGTAGTTGCAGTTAAAGAAAATGTCTCACAAGTGAAAGAATAAGAGTTCAGGTCTCTAGAGCCTCTGCAAAAATATCTGGTGGATATGGTAACCTGTCTGCAAGTCCAGCTCAGGAGTAGAGTCTGGGAAAACCGAGAGCAAGGGGGCTAGACATATCAATTATAATAGTAGGATCTGGGCATAGAGACCCATGTTAAAAATAATATAATGAAAGATCAACCCATGCTGATTCCCCTTGGCCTTACACCAGTAAATGCACTTATTTATATGTGCATGCATACCAACACATGTACCCACCTACATAAAACATGATACACACATGCATGTATGTATGCAAACACACATACACATGAAAAGAATAAAAATGTGATGCCCAAAACGTCCAATCTAGAGGTGCGCTGCTCCCATGAGCTCTTGTTAGTCAATACAACAGTCTTTCACTCAGATTTATGCTTGGGAACTAGGCTGACCTCAGCTATGTAAACCCCTTAGAGAAGAACTGCTTTTTCATCTGCCTGCTCATGCCCATAGCCAAATCCATATCCAAACACAAGAATAAGTTTCCTCATTTCTAACTCTGTATCAAGAAAATCTATTCGTCAATTCCATATGAAATACTATTGCTCTTCTTCCCTTATTTAGTTAATCTCATTTTGTTTTCAGTGCTGGAGATCACATCCAGGAAAGTGCTCTATCCCATTATAACCTGTTTATTTCTATTCCAAAGCTCAGCTGTCCTGCTCTATTCCTTTGGCTTAAGGCTTCTAAATCAGACTGTCTAGACTTAAAGAGGTATTCTCTCCTACTGAGATGCCAAAACATACAAATATAAATGAAAGTCTCCCATACTACAATGACATTCAGGCTACTAGCAGTGAAGCAGTCTCCACGAATCCTACTGCTGAGCTCCATTCCACACACACACACGACTTCAAATTATTGCCAACTGTGATACTAATTGATTTTATACTATGAATCTCTTTACATCCTTCCATATAGTCTTCCAATTAAAATCGTTTGTTCATTAAATGTTTATTCTTTTGCTTTTTAGACAAAATTAAATTCAACCTTCTGGGATTAACTCTTGCATGCATCCATGTTGGATTATGTTCCCTATACCTCTCATAGCTAAAGAAAAAGTCTAGTCTCTAGAATGTCTACCACTATAAATCTTCTGAGATATTTCTGGATGTGATTATTTTGAAATCTGCTAATTCTGCAGTGTCTTACAAACATTCTTTGTTTCCACCCACGAGCTCCCTGCATGCTGTACTGTGTGATCTTCCTTGATGTGACTAGCTTCAATTTATCTCTTCTTCCAACCTTTTAATTAAACCAGCAAGATAACTAGTCACACTCAATATCTTCCCATAACATCCCCAAGTAAGGGAAGTCTGGTTTTCCTTTAGGATATCATTTCTTGTGTAGCTCTTGCCTGAATGCTCATTATCACAGGTTGTTCTCATTTCAAAATTGTTCGACAAGGAAAGCATCATTCTTATTTCTCAACAGTCCTTCCAAAAAGCATTGTTTAGCAATTGACAAACTTAGATTGACTAGTATATCACCTTCCTCCTCTCTTCCATTAGCAATCCCAGTTCTTCTTTTCAGTTAATTTTCTTCTATGCCATGTTCAGCCATGATCTCTTATTATTTCATTTCAGTAAGAAATAATCTTTCAATTACTTTTCTTTGAGCCAATGAAAAACCCTACTCTTCTAGTAATAGTTTAGACAAGTCAACTGTAAATAATTTGTAGCCCAATGACCTCACTTCCACCCCTTTCTGAGATCCCAGGTCACTTGTTCTCACAGGGACAGCCACTTCTTTGGCTGTTTTGCTCCAATCAAGTATTTCTTTCATTTGCTTGCTTCTTAGGTAATTGAACACAAATTAAGATTACACGTTTCTTAGCATCTTTCTATTTTCACTGTTTTTCTACAATTTTATTATTTGTTCTAGAGAATTCGAAATTGGATTAATGACTTTTAATCTTTTCAGGACCTCCATTTAGTCTTCTGAGATGATCATTAGGATTTGTTTCATTGTCATGGGTTGTGTTCATTTCAGAATTGTTCATTGAAGAAAACACCTTTCTTGAACCTCAACATGTCTTCCAGATCATCACTCAGATATTGATACACATAGATTTGTATTCTCATGACCCTATACCCCACCCACCTATATCCTTCCACATTACCAACCCTACATAATTCCCAAATATTTAATGATTTTGATCACAGAAAGTGTGTGTGTGTTAATGATATCTATTACTGGTATTTAACAAACTGTGATTGTCAAAAATGAATTGAATAGATGCTGCATTGTATTACACTTCCTTCAGGTACTGACAAAAATGTTTCACTCATTTGTTGAAGTTTGTTTGATTATTGAATTGTGATAGTAGGTGTGTATATGTGTGTGTGTGTGTGTGTGTGTGTGTGTGTGTGCATATGTGTGTGTGTGTGGTGTATAGGTAGGTGAGTATAGGCATTTGCATAATCAACTTTCAGCACTTGTTTCTTCCCTTCTACCATGGACTCTGGGAATGGAACTCAAATCAGGTTTCTAGGCTTATACAGTGAACTCTTTTACCTTCTGACCCATCTCCTGACTATGTTTCACATTTAAATGAAAAGGCCTTTGAGAATGACTGTGGAGGATTATCTGGTTGATGTGAAAAGACCCATTTTAATTATGAGTGGCCTATTTCCTGGTAGAGGATCCTGGACTGTATAAGAAGGGAGGTCTAGCAATAGAACCCATGCATTCCATAGTTCCCTGTTCTCTGCTTTTGAGTGTGGATGGGTATGGCTAGCTACAGATGCTATGACTTCCCAGTCATGATCAACTAACTTTAACTTTGAATCAAATAATCTCTTTCTCCTTTACATTGATTTTCCCATGGTATTTATCATAGCAAAAAAGGAAAATAAAGCAATACTGTAAAGGAATAATCAGAAAAGTAGAAAATTAATGTAGGTATCATATTTCATATGAAAAAATAGGACTTAGATTAAACACAGGGAACCACTTCACAAATGGTGCTAAGAAAATAAACCAATAAAAATGTGGAATGGTGCGTGACCTCAATGGGAAGTCAAATGGAATAATTAAAATTAAAGTGATAAAAACACCATGATTGCAATGATATAGAACCAGTAAAACCCCTATAACATCACTGATGAGAATGGCTAATTGTCACAGACATTTGAAAAATAGTTGCACATTTAAACGCATTTGCAGCTTATGATCTAGTTATTCAGCTGTTAGAATGATGTCCTAATCTTCAGTAAAAGACATGTGAATGTTTACAGGAGCACTGCTTACAAAAACCTCACCTAAAGCCCCATGATATTTGAGTCTATTTATAGGAAATGTGAAATAAGGAAATCTATTTCCTGTTGGTAAAAGTCAGAAAAGTGGATATCCTTACTGTGAAGAGGATGAGATGTGCATAAAAAGGACTCTGGATAATGGGTTATGGAATGTTGGATACAAGTATATGTATAAAATTTCACAAACCTTTTTAATTTATATTACGTATTTATATTACATATAAAATTGTGTAAGGTGTGCTTCAAATCAGGGAGCGAATGTATTTCAGATTTATAGGATATAAAGCATCCTTGAAAGATGTCTGTCCTAGTTACTCTTAATGTTACTGTGAGACAACACTCAAACTCAAACAACTTAAAGGGAAGAAGGGAGATTTATTTAACATATGGTTCTAGGGGAGATACAGTTCTTTACGGTTGAAAAGGCATGGCTGGCTTGCTGAAGTTGGAGGAGGTTTAAGTCATGTCCATCTCGGAAGCTGAGAGAGAACTCCCTACAAATTGCAAAAGCAGAATCTCCTTGAAGTAGGGTGGCGCTACCAACCTCAAAGCACACCCCCTGTAACAACCTTCCCCCAAAAAAACTCCACCTCCTAAAGGTGTCATGAACTTCCCAAGCAACAACTAAGGATTTAAACACATGAGCCTGTGGGAAATACATGATATTCAAACAATGAAAACGACATTAGAGAAAAGCTACATATATGTGGATATGTGTATATACACACTATACACACCATACACACCATACATACACACACACACACACACACACACACACACACACACACACACACGATGAAAAGTACAGAGCCATATAATCAAATGCTAAAATTCAGAAAGAATGAATTCTTATAAATTGAATATGAAGGTTTAATGCTTAGGAACATGTAAAAATAAACCTATTCAAATTTGAATCATAGTTATACTCAGTTCTACAGACTCCCTCAACCGAGGATAATATTGTTTGTGTGCTAATTTAAATTTTCTTCTCAGTGCTTTCCAGGGACTTCAAGCAATAGAATTAACAGAGTCTTGTAAATGGCTGTATTCCTTTGTCTCTATCACAACAGAATGAATTGCTATGGTATGCTGTGTGATCATGCCTCAGCTCTTTCCTTTTTTAATTATCTCTGTACAAAAAATTTTCTAAAATATTGTTGGGGCCCATAAACAAAATTTGGATGTCAGAAATGGCATCTCATTTTAAAAAGCATGTTTGCTTCCTAACTGAAAAAAATTATATTGCTTTTGGCATGAGTTGAAAAGCCATCAAGTAAGATGTAGGTAGTCTTAAATGACTAAAGATTATAGAAAGCTTTTATAACCTAGAATCCCAAGTTACACACTAGCTAAGATGCATCAAAGAATGTGGCACTTTATGGTAAAATGTGAGGAAATGGTACTATATTAAAGCAATTTGTTTTCTTGTTTTCTTTTTTTTAACTCTTCACTCATCTGTGATAAATATAGCAAAATAGTAGATTACAGGTGGCAATGGTTATTGAAGAGGCGGAAAAGTCAAAGATAAATTATCCATTTCAACAAAATCACCTGAAGTATAAGTGAAGGCTTATTGTTTGTGAGAATAGCATTAATTTCATTAAGAATTAGGTTAAGATTGTATTTTAATCATTACAAATCTAAGCGTGGTGACTATTAGATTTTCTGTTTTGTTAAGACAGATTCTCTTAGAAGTTTAAATATAAAGTATGAAAGTACCTTTTTATTTCCAGTACTTAACAGGTTTACAGATACTTAGTGTCTAGACTTCTCCCCCCCTGTATGTACCTGAAATAGTAATTTAAGCTATTTAACATTTCCACAGACTCTGCTAAAGAATGAACATGATTAATTAATTAATCTCCCTGATTACAAGAAAACTTCAGGGTCACATTTTAGGTTTCTCCGAATAGTTGTTCTATATTGTTTTTCTATTTATACAGGCCTGCTGCTCCTCACAGCTTGTAATTCCCCTTTTTTTGAACCTGGTCTGGCTTTTGTATTATCCTTTGACAAATCCAATTCTAAGTACTAAGAAGTCTTAGCACCCTGGACCTCTCAGAGTCTTATTCTAGGATGTTCTTGAATATTACATTGTGTGAATCCCAAGGCTAGAATATGAGTATGAAGTATGCAACATTTGGTGTGACTGTCTTGAACCTCAACATTAGAGATTCTGGTTTATAAATGACGCAACCACTAATTGTCCAGCTACACAAACAGGAAGAATATCCAGTGTCACAGCATTACCAAGCATCCAGAAATGAAATACCTTGAAAATGCAGCCAAATGACCCTCTTAATGTCAATAGCCACAGTCTGACTACCCAACTGAGAACTAACAACTTAGTTCCAATGACTGCCCCTAACAAAAAGCTCAAAATGTTCTTCAAATCAATAAGATTGCCACAACTTCTTATCTAGCAACAGATAAGTATGACAGATGGATATTTTTATTAACCTGATACTCCTTATAATACCTGTGAAGTATTGTATACTAACAATATCCATTGTATATTTTAGTTGTCAAAAATAGGAGAATAATTAGGAAATAGGAGAGCAATGAGCCTAGCTCAGGTGTTACCTAAACATGTAGATCTCATGACACTTGCAATTCTGGCTTTTTGGGAGTATGAGGCAGGAAGATCAAAATTAAAGGCCATCTTTGGCAATATAAGATTTGAGTAAAAATTAACTAAGAGGAGAGAGAAAGGGAAGAGTGAATAAATGCACAGTCTATGCTCTAGATTCATCTTCACTGGGGGTGGCCAATATGAAATATTATTTATTTTCCCCATTTATATTATGCTGCTTACTATTTGATTCTTCATAAATTGTTGCCAGGTTCTCACTCTACATATTTCATTTATATGTAATTCCAAGTAGATACTGGGACAATTTCAAGAATACTGCTTTGGGTTGTACCTTCCAATGCTTCTTAATTTCCTCACAAAGCTTCCCAACATTAATAATTAGATACCTCTATTTTAATGCTAGCCAATTATTCCAATGGTAGTGAATTACTCCTTCTTAGTGATGTATGTTCAACTTTTATGATTATGTTCTCTTCTATCCCTTGCAAGGTCATCATTAATTCCTAATTGCTCAAAATTATTTTCCCACACATACACACCCACAAGGCCCTTGTGATGGGAATTCATTTCTCAAAAGGGAATTTAAGACCAAATCTCAGATGTTCAAAAACTGATGAACCAGGTAGTTGACCTGAATCAGCTAATTAAGCTGTAGGAAGTCACCAGGGAAAGGGAAAACATGTCATTAGGCTCACTTTGCTGAAAAGAAACAATCTAAGGGTTTCTGGGAAAGCAAAGCAATACCTTAAACAGAATTTCTTGAAATTGTTTTCCACTTCAACTGTATTTTAGCTTTTCATCTCTAGTATTAGCCTAAAGCACTTGAGTGAAACACTAACAAACCACCTCTTTATTGAAATTGTTAATTACCTGTAAATCTGAAAATAAATTTTGAATTGTTCTTTTGTTTGGATTTGAATTTGTCTTAAATTAAATTGAATGGATATTAAGAAGAAAAAAACTTGGGAAATAATTTCACTTCTAACCAAGATCTTTCATAAAATTTGATTTGTACTTGAACTGAATCTACATTAAAACATGTATCTACATGATAAAGCATCCATCTGATAAAAGAACATGCAGAAATACAAAACACATGTGTGACTCAAGAACAGTTAGAAATCTATTATAGTAATTTTTGAAAGAGGTTCTCTAGTCCAGGCTGATCTTCCTATGTAGCAAACTCTGACCTTAAACGTCTGATCTACTTCCACTTGTGCTGGGATTCAGGCACACCCAGCTTCATTTATTTATATTTTTGGCATTTAAAATTTTTTTCTTTGAAATTCAATGAAAAAAAAGTTCAGAACTGAAAAAGTAAATATAATCTAGAAATCAATTTCAACCTCCACTGTGTGGTTCTGTGAACATCACAGTGCTCTACTCTGCCTTCACAGTGCTGTACTATGACACTGTGATAATTAAAAATTAAATCTTAATGCTGCATCATGACAGGGCAGAGATAAATATTGATATAACAGTGCTACATTGGGAAAAAATGCTTAAATATGACATCATGATGCTATACTGTGACATGTTTAATTGTGACATCACAGTGCTTTACTATTATATCACAATGATGCATATGTCATGACTTTCAGCCTTCATCACAACATTCTATTATGACATAAAAATGTTCAATTTTAACATTTCAATGTTGTATTTTGATATCATACTTCATTGCGGCATCATAATGCTTACATACAAAAATTAAGCATCACAATCCTGCATACCGATATCGTGATTCATAATTGTGGCATTCTAGTACTGTACTGTAGTATCAGAATACTTAATTGTTGATAACTGCTTTGTGATATGACAACGTTATACTGTGATGACACCAAATAGTGTTTCACAACATTAAAACAGTGCATTATGTTATCATAATGGTTTGTTGTGATTTCAGAGTGTTACATTATTTTGTCACAAAACTTTTAGGCTGATTTTTATGCAGTGCTGGATGTTGAATCCAGAACATTGTGCATGCTAGCCAAATACTGTGCCCTCTGGCTAGATCCTAAAACACTACTGTAGTAATTTATATATTTAAAAGAATAATCAGTATCTTTAATTACAATGTATATATAGCTTTTAAGTAAGAGATAAATATTGACTACTTATCTATAAGAAAAAATATTAACTGTGAATGTCATTATGTGAACAACTGCTCTGTTCTGGGCTTCTTAATCTCTTTTTTATCTAACTACCTTGCAATGATAAGATGTACAATTATGGTGAGATGAGATTCAAGCATAACTGTGAAGGATGAATTAGCTTCTAGGCATATATATGAAGGATTATATTGATTATGCTGCTGAGACGGGCACAATCTACTCTAAATGTGTGTAACACTATTTCTTGAACTTGGACCCTGGACTCTATAAAACAGAGAAAGCTAGTTGAATATAGCATTCATGGCTCTCAGCTTCTTGAGTGTCAATGCAGTGTGCCCAGCTACATCCAACTCCTGCTGCTACAACCTACCCATGGTGATAATGACTTCCAATGTGAACCAAAATCAATCCTTTATCCCTTAAGATGATTTGTCCAGGGATCTTATCACAGTAGCAGGAAAATGAATAGAGGCAATTCTTTCAAAGAAACTGAAATATTGTCTTCAGTAGCACTGCCAGTACAAATTTTGCCCTCAAATAAACACACATGTTGCAATAAAATGACATGTAGCAAATTATTTCTCCTGTATCTTCTTGAAATACTAAAAACTACTTTTTATACTTTAAAAATAATTACTTTATAGATGAGAGATTTAGATAATAGAGCAAAATAAACACATTACAAACATTTTTGAAACAAAGGAACTCTTGTGATTTACCATTTTTATATTCTTCAACATGCAAACACACATTAGAACTTGAAGGTTTTTTTTTTTTTTGCTGTGATACTATACTATATATCTCTGGCTCTTATTTGCTACTTGATAAAGACTAACACTGGATTCTTTCTTAACAAAATTGTCATTACTGTTTTCATTTTTAATTTTCTCCCCTTGTACTAAATGTAAAACTAAAGTTAAATATAGTGTGAGTATAATGCTGTAAATTAAAAAGAAAATCTCACACTGTCAGTTCATTTAATCTGTCTTTTGCATATTTGCAATTATGTTTCAATGACTCTATTATTATTTGAATGTCCCAATAAATATCTAAGACACACAATTATTTACATTCCTGTTGTATAAACCTCCCAAAATAAAAAGTGAAATTTCTCCAATTCCATGATTAAACATTTAAGCGCTAAATATGATTATTAACTTTTTTCCAATTTCCAACTACTGTTTTCCTTCTCCAGCTTTCATCAGAAAAACTCAATATAATTCTTCAAATACTATGGTACTATTTGTGTGTGTAAGTGTGTGATGAACGTACAACCTACCCATCAAGGTTGTATTATAATAGTTATTATATAACCAATATTAAAATAATGTGTTATATTGTGAATGTGCTTCTCCTGGTAAAGCAGCTCATAAATTCAACTCAGAAAGCATAATTCTCCACATCCATTTCAGAACTAATAGTTCTATCAGAATGTTTCATAATTTTAATAGGTCAGCAAGATTGGTCAGCATTGTGTGCCCAACTTGACACCCTATGTTCAATCCATAAATCACATGATAGATGGACAAAATCAAATTACATAGGTGTCTTCTTACCTTCACGCATAATCCATAACAGGTGTTCACACGTACACACATGACACACGTAAAAAATATGAATAATTAAACATACAAATTTAAAAAGTACATTTAAAAAAGTAATTATTACCAAACTGGCATTTGAAATCCCATGCACATTATGTTTTAACTAACATTTCATTGATAAACAGTAAATCAAATTTCTTATTGAAAAAAATTAGTTTATTAATTTTATTTAAAACTTCCTTACATAAGATTTTGTAGAACAGCTTACTAACTTAAGGTCTTTAAAAATATGAAAAGTAAATTACTAATTTCAGGTTTGGGTAGGTTGTTTATTTATTAAAATACAGCCTCTCTAGAAAAAAATGCAATTATCATTAATTTAGATTGTAGGCTGGCAAAGAGGCACAGTAGAAAACAGCATTTGCTGAGAAAGCCTGGAGGCCTGGCATCAGTCAGCAGAACTCTCTGACCTGGCATATGCACTTCCACACACACCACATACATAGATAAATTTTTTTAAAAAATTTCACCATAATTGCTTATGTGCTGTTACTGGTTGATTTTTTCCCCCTCCACAGAGTTGATGCCTTAATCCAGTTACATAGACTCTTACCTTATTGGAAATGAGTTCATTGCTGTTATAATCAAGCGAACACAGCATGATGTACTACTACCATCCATGAGAAGAACAGTGAGCTAATGCTGACGTTAGGTACCAGTTGGAGGTATTAGAAAGAGGCAAATACTCAAAGAGGTAAAAATGATAATTCCCTTTTGGGTCTAAGGAAGATTTTCCATGAACTAAACAACATCTTTATTTTTACTTCCAGCCTCCAAAAATGACAGCACATGCTTCTGCTGTTCCAGGTCAACAGGGTATGAGTCATTTGTTGTGGAAGCTCTAGAAAACAATAGATATGAAACACTAATCACTACTTTAATACTCACTTGAATGTCACATGAGTTGTGGGCAGACAGATACAACCCTGAAGGGTTTTCTCTACAGTAATCTTATCTTCACCACTCTGGATTTTTATCATTCTGAGCTGCTTCTATTTACCCAGCAATGATTTATAATGATTCAACATTGAAATTAATGTATTGATAGTTTTACTTATCTTAATTCGACTTACCCATATAATTATTCTTTGAAATGGTCACCATTTTGAAATATTGGACTGAAGCCCACAATACTACCCACAGCAACCACGCTCTCAGTGAATACCTATTGATTTTCTAGTTATTTAGTTTGTTGTAAATTACAAGGCATTTTAAATTTTTTGTTCTATTACAGTTTCATACATAAATGCAATAAGTTTGTCATTTTCATCCCATATTATCCAATCTCACTATCTCTTCATCTTCCCAATGAACACTTTCTTCTTCATATCAGGTTCCCTCTTGATTTTATGTTTTTTTGCATATGTGTTCACTAATTCTCATCTGACTTGACTATATGGGCATATATCTGAGCACTTGCTGGACCACAAGCCTTATATTTGTAGGTATATCACTAAGAAAAATAACTCCTCTCTCCCATTCAACTTATAAACCCACCAGTCTCAGAGAGATGTCATGCCACATGCATTCTTCAACTCTAACACAGTAATAGAGGGAAACTTCAGTGAATTTGTTTGTTTTTGTTTTCAGACAGGGTCATATTCATAATGCATGTTATTTCAAATGCCAGTAATCCTCTTGATTCAGTGAGTCAAGAGTCAAGATTACAGAAGTGAGCTTTCATACCCAGCTTCATTCAGTACATATTGCATTTCCACCACTCTTATCTCTTCAATCCCAATCTTCTACAGACTATCTCCTGTGATGTAACATCATATTAAATAATACCTTGTTGTGTCAGGCAGTTAATGCATACCTATAGTAACAGCTTTCCAAACTAAACAACAAACAAATGTATGCTTGCTTTTCCACCATCTATAGAATCACTCCCAAACTCATTGGCATGGTATATGAAATTTAAAGTTTCTTACAATCTGCCATACTCCCCAATTTGAAAACACATGTCTATTTACAGATGTCTGTAGTCATTATGGATAATGTCGTTGTGTTGTTGGAGGATAATGAGTGAGGCGGAAAACACCAGGACTTGGCTTCATTTCATACGACACAGTTCTCACAGATCTCACTTTTAAGACATGAAGTGAGGATAAGATAAACAAGAATGCAAATATTCTTCTTCTCTTTAAAAAATTTATTAATGGGCTAATGAGATGACTCGGTGTTTATAGTCTGCCTCACAGACCTACTGACTTTGTATCCCCATATTTCACATAAAAAATGTCAGGTGAATATGACAGCACCCTGTAACTGTGGATCTGGAAAATAAAGCCTAGGGAACTTCAGAACAATGTAGTAAGCTGGACGAGCAATCCAGAATTATTCTCCAAGTCACGCTTGGGTCTCCGCAGGTCCATATACTCAAGTACCCTCTGCACACATGTACACGCACACACGCACAATTATTAATATGCATTAATTGTAAAAAAAGAATTCGTTATGATATTTTCATGTAAGATGACATACACTTTGAATATGTTCACCCTGTTACATTAGTTTGCCTCCCTCTCTCAAAGAATCTTCATTCTCATTTTGTGTCAGATATTCACATGTGTGTGAGTACAAGTTAAATCTCTGAGACTATGAGGAAAACTGGATGCATTTGCTTTTCTAAATGATGAGAATCTTAATCTTATTAACCTTATTTACATATTTGGTTCTTCTCTCACTTTTTTGTTGTTTGTTTCTGTTTTGTGCTTCTAGGTATCAAACTGTAATCCAAGATGGCCCGGAACACATTAACTAAGGCAGGCTTGTCTTGATCTCCTAACAGTTCTCCTGCCTCAGCCTCCTTCATAATGAAATAACAAAAATAAGCCACCTTATTTCCTCCTTCTTTATCAAAGCAAATAAATTTGCTAGTTGAAAAGGATCTTATTACTCTTACTACCTCATATTAGCATTTACTGCCTTCCTTTCTGTCCCTCCCAAAATCTTCACCTCCCACATCTACCCTCATGAGGCAAGAACCTCAGTAACCACCCTGTTGCTCTCCCTCTAACATACTCCTGGCATGTTCTTTAATAAACAACTTTTGCTAATTGTTATAGTTTGTCTTCATATTGCTGATAAATTCACAATCAAAGAAACTTAGAGGAACAAGGGGCTTTTATTCTTTCTCATGATTTTTATTTTAATAGTTCTTAGATTGTCTTGGCAGGTGAGTTCATACAAATAGCAGGAACTGGTCATACCATGTCCACAAGGATTGCTGAGAGAGGGGCAGACCTCATATACCAGACTGCTAGTCTATCCAAGTATATTGACTTATAACAAAATACTGAACCATCTTGCCCCACTTTATCCACCTACCCAGGCAGGAAATGGTTCCACCTGGATCTTCTTATATCATTTAGATAATCTACAGGCTTGTTTAGGGCTTGCCTTAACTATCAGTTCTTTACAGATGAGTGCAGAGCTTAGCCTTCTATTGTCAACTTGGCATCTATATATCTAACTAACACACTGATTCTACTTCCAGAATTCAATTTTGTAAATGACTATATTTTCCTCCCTTAATCATGATGTTTGCTCAGATCTGAGACCTATTCATTTGCATTACTGGTAGGTCAATTTAATTGCTACCTTTATTTCACGCTACACTTCTAGAATAAATTCTTTAGATTAGAACCTGATTTTTGAGTTGAATTATGTTTTTCAGAAAAAAATTCTTCTTCATATATAACATGTAACACAGGTGAAATGTGTGCTTGCTTGAGTATCATCAAATTAATATGAGGCACAGACAGGATTTGAGAGTGTCCAAAGACTTATGTCTTAAGAAATAAGAGATTTAGAAACAGAAACAAATGGTAAAAAATAATCTCATGCATGTAAGGCATCATTAAATGCGTACATAAGACAAAGGATGCCCTTAGACCCCAGAGGCTAAAAAGAGTAAAAGACTGGACACATAAGATTTCAGAGAGGGCACAATCCTCCCTACCCATGTGTTGTGTTTGAATCTGCAAAGGCCCAAACCGATTCCGGATCCCATGGAAGCATTGAGAGATGGAGATCTAACAAGATGCCTTCAACTAGAAATCTACTAGCAATTGTTTCCCACTAGTAATCATTTATTTGCCCTCAAAAGTGTGAGTGGACACCCACTTTGTGTTGTGCCCCCAGTCATGAGAGAAATGGCTTTTTTTGCCATGTGCTCATGCCCTGTTACACACAGCAACTCACATGTCATACAGAACTCATATGTCAAGTGTTTCAACGTCTATATTTAACCAAATAAATCTTTCCCTTCTGTAAGTGTATTTACCATAGGTATCAGATACAATAGGTGGAACACTGACTAATGTACCTTAATTTTGTATTAATAATAGATTCCCTTCTAAACCCAGAACTGTCAAACCCATTTCCGCTGTATTAAGGCTCTAAGTTTGAGGCTATCTTTGGAGCATCCACAGGAAACCAATGTAAAATGCAAAATGCATAATCATTGAAGACACTCAACATCCTTCTTCAACAACCTTTTACTGAATACTATTTTATTCATAATCTCTAAAGACCTCCATTCAGTTTGAGTCTCCCTAGCTACAAATTAATCTCTTCAAAATTTATTTTCACATTTGCTATACTTCAAAGCAGGAATCAACTACTTTTCCCAATATTCCTCTGCTTCTGGTTTTTACACATGCACACTTTCGTCTGAATATTCCCAATTTTCCATCCCACCCACATGATTGTTTCTTATTTTTTTTATCTTCCTCATTCTGCCAGGGAGGCCTCTTAAGATACCTAATGGAGTTGAAGTTCCCCTGCTGTGTAGCAATTTATCAGGAGCTTCCTTCTGAATGCTGAATTAATTTTCGTTGATTTTCCTTTTTTGTTTAAATTGTAAATTACTTGAAATTTCCTATGGATTCCCACTCTCATTCTTGTATGTATCATAATGCTTCACACATTATTATATTTTTCCTATTATTGCTACCAGATTATCTCTACTAGTATTATGAAGCAAACAACTACTGAGGACATATTTATACAAGGAATTTGGCAAATAAAAGTTTTTAAATAGTGCATCATTTAATCCTCTTATAAAGAGGTGAGTAGAGAAGAACAAATATTGTTTCTAAGCGACAGCTAAAAGTACATTTTTTTCAGTGGTTGAATTACAAAGCAATGTCAAATTGCTCTGAGGTAATAGAATGAGATCTCACCCTGGTTTATTCTAAATTCAAAAGGCCATATTCTTAACAATTTGCTCTTTAAATATTTGTTGATATTCTACTAGAGAGAATAACACAAATAAAGGCCAGGTGTTGAAATTAACACAACTGTGTTTGAGGAGAAATGAGTCAGAGATTTAACTTTTAGTGATAAAATGAAAAGGGAGCTCTGTTGTACATAAAGTGCAGATTCAGAAGCAAATTTGAAGATAATTATTAAGATCCTGTGAATATATGATAGGTAGTTTCTAAGCAGGTGAGATTGTCAGAGGCAAGGATATATTAATTAGTAGATCAAATACAAAATAGTTCTCTCTAAAGATGCCAGCTAATAAAATCACCATTGAATTCATAGAACTCAGTCAACTGGTTCCATCTCATCAAAAATGCAACAGCCTATGGAACTCTTCTCCAAAATCTAAACTTATTTATTGAGACCAGGGAGTTGCATGAAGTGCTGTGATATGTTTGCTAAAATATTATGCTACAGTACCAATCATTGATCACCATTGACTAAATTTCTCATCTTAACTAGTGTAGAATGTTTAAGTAATTAAGAACACATTTTATTTCCTGAATTTAAACTATTTAACGGGATTTATAAGAAAAAAAATTTATTAGAAAGTAACAGGGGAAAACTTGCATTACATTACACCAGACTTCCTCTAACAGGTTGATTTTGCTTTGACCAGTGGAAGGAAATTAGTAGAAGAATCTTCATATATATATTTGGCAAATAATTTGATATTAATTACCTCCAGTCTCACTGTATATATGCTGAGGATATCATAAAGAGTATTTGTTACATTGATTCCCATATTTACAGTCAACTCTGATAAAGTTTATGAACCCCAGAATAGGTGCAAAAGCATCATCAAAGGGAGGAAAAATCATGACAAATTCAAATTTGTACCTTGAGATTTGCTGATTGAGTTTTAACTTTATAGCAAAAAGAAAATGCAGAGAAAGCTGATTTTCAAAATAGTAAAATAATAGTTCAGTCATTTATTTTTGACATCTAAAACCCAGAAACACAGTGTCTATTGAGAAATGGGGAAATGAAAAAAATACTGATGTGGATAACAAGATACTTAAAATTAAAATATTGAAATGCCATAGTAAAGCCACAACCAATGAAAAAGTTCACAGACTTTTACTATCATACGTATATAGGAATTACAGAAAAAATATTTTGTTCTCCAAGGGAATGAGACAAAAGCATGAAAATTAAAAAATCAAATCAATCATAGAAAAAGTCATAACACACTGCAATTAAAGCAGGTAAAAGAATAGCAGGTGAAAAAAAGGAGAGGACAGACATAAAATAAGTGGAGATAATTGTAAAGAGAAATTGGTCACTAGAGACAAAAGAAGTCAATAATGAATTAAAATAGCCATTGGGTCTTAGATTTCATAACAGCAGCATTGCTTTGGGTGGAAGCATATTTGAGAAGATAGTAAGAACTGAAAACAGAAAGCATTTGGCTAAAAAAGGATTAGTAAGACAGGAAGAAATAAAGTACTCAGCCGCTTCTGGATCAAAAGTATCAAAATGTATGTTAACTGATGAATAAGGCTGATATGGCTCATTTTCCTCAGTGTTCTTGCACTGACTGTAGATATACACAGACCGCAATGGCCATTTTTGAAAAAAAATCATCTTTTGGGTAGGATACTACATCATGATACATATGGATCAGGTAAGAAATCAAATCATTACTATGTGAATAAGTAAATTTCATGACTAAGTTAAAACCTATATCAAAGTATCACAAACTACTTTTTAAATATCTGCACTTACTGTCACCTAAAAGTAAGCATAATTTCCAAAGAATGGGTATATATTAAAGTATACAAAGAGAAATCAACATATAATGAGAAACTCTGTAAGAGCAAACATGTTAATTTCAAACATTTCTTGGCATAAAATATATATCATCTGAGGCATAAGATATGGACAGGGATGAAGGAAAATCAATCCTGAAAATAGGAAAAATGAAGGGCTATGAAAAGAGGAAATTAAAAATTTGAGGGCTGGGTTTTACGTATTTTAGTGTAAAGTTAGGACTAGTAGGAGTCACCTGACATTCAAAGCAAGAGGACATATTAACTGAGGAAAAGTTAAAGAGCTTATAATTGCTTTGGAAAACCTCATGCTTAATGCTTGGTTAAATTGAGATTTGTGACAGTGTTGCTTCAATGCGGTAGAATGAGGCAGATTTTGGAGATCATTCATTTAATATAGCACTTGCTGTGTAAGCTAGAAGACCTGTGTTCAATACCCAAAGCACTTTCTTTTTTAAAAAATCCAGGTGTAGTGGTACATGCTTACAATTCCAGACCTGAAAAACAGAGAGACAGAAGGATTCTTGTCATTAGCACACTTCATTAACTCCAGGACAGTGAGAGACTTTAATTGAAAAATAAGGTGGATGGGGCCTGAGGGAGAACCAAGACTTCTCCACATGAACTGCTGTGTACATGAACCACAAGCACATGCATATATGTGGATTCACATATGAAGGCTAATAATATGCAAACAGACACACAGAGACTCACATGAAAAAATTATAAAATCTCTATGCTGGCAGAAAGCATGTGCTCATATTTATTGAACACATGCTATATTCTAATATCAGCACATATTATGTAGCTGAGGATCTTATATAAAATGTTTATCAGGATCTTATATAAAATGTTTATCATTCTATCAATTCAACTTCAGTGATCCTGAGATACCAATCTCAATGATTCTGACCAGAAGGTACTCAAGATTCATTTTTCAAACATCCTATATAAGTTTTGCCCAAATAGTAGAGGCAGAATCTTCCCACACTGTAGAAATATTAAACTGGAAGTAGGAGCTCAGGGAAATTTTCAAAGCCAAATTAAAGGATTCACTATATAAAATGGGAATTTCAGTGAGAAAGATAAAAGGAGCTAACTTTAGCTAATGCATTGCAAGCAAGAGGATGGTTTATTGAACATCTCCAAGTACATTATGTCCATATGCAAAGAGTAGAAATAAGCAATTTTTCTGTTGTCTAAAAAATGGAAGTTAAATTACATTGGATTAAAAAAGCTAAAAGGAAATACTTGTTGGCTTAAATAAATACTTTGTGGACTTATCATTAAGAATATTTTGGACAATCTACATGATTGTTTTGATTTCATCTGTTTAATAACACTGTTTGAAGAAAAAAGTCGGTCCTGGTTTTATCCTTTAGCCAATGTTGAAAATAGGATCATTGTAGTCTCTTCCATTTCTCAGATAGAAAGATTTAATAAGGATGCATTGCTCTTTGAGTAGGCTCTGCAAGAGTCATTAACTGTGACAAATATGCTACCCTCAAGATGTGCCAGAGCAGCCTCATTAATCACCTCAAGTTGCTGCTAAAGACATTGTGTACATAAATGTGTGTGAGTGTGTACAGCAATGTGTGTGATTGGGTGTGGAGTCATTTATTAAACACATTTGGAGTTACAGACAGAAGAGAATGGCTTAATTAAACTCTGTCCATTGTTGACTTTTCTCTTTTCCCCTAATCTCAAAGACCAGTCCAGCATCCAGACAGCTGTTTTCCCCAGCCTGCATTCGCAAATGCTAAGTGGCACAGAATTGCTCAAGCAAACAGAGGGTGAACTCCACCTGGTTCTCTCTCTCTGATACAATGAGAGGAAAGCAGCTTGGTTTCTACAGCCCTCCCATGCTGTGATAAGCCATAAAAAAAGACTGGCTAAAGTGACTGCAGATGTTGTGTGAAATAGCCAGTATGTTTTCCACCTGTCTGCATTTGCCTAAGGGGTCAGGGACAATCAAATTAAAGCAATATGCAAGATGTGACAGATGCTTGTCCTATTGAGATAAATCTGAACAAGTTGCAGAAAGGTAGAATAGCTGTTAACATAAAACAATACACAGAAACCAGTTTAAAGAGTGTCCTGAGAATAGCAGCATTTCTAAATAAAGACCCATTATTTTATGCCCTTCCTTTCTAATTAGACCCATAATTGGACATTTTATAGTACCTAGGGAAGAATAATTAGTCATTCTTTTTATAGTGGTGTAATTTGTTGGGAGACAGGATGTTGAAGTAGAAAAGAGACTATCTCTTTTTCTGGCAACAGGTAATGACATGGTGTATTGCCTATTTTGTTGGAAGAACTCAGGTGACTGTTCCTCCATCAAATTAATGTCTTTGAATCTATCTTATGTTCCTCCCAGCATAAAGCAAAACATTGTCTGTTACCTCAGAGGCCAATGCCAGGTAATGAAGCAGTCCTTCAGTAACTTATTGACTGGAATGTCACTAGTACGTCAAGATCAGAGAAAGTGGAGCGTTTTTCAACATTATCATTGCATACCTCGTGAAACAAAGCACTCACCTGGACATTTTCCTCTTGTGTCATACTAGCTTGATGTCTCTGGACCAATATACAGTATATGCTTTCTCACAAAGTTCTTTTCTGACCCTAATCTTTCTGTCCTACCTTAAAAACTGTATGCTTTGAAATGACTGTCCATGCCCATGAAAAGTATTAAACTTTTCTGAGGTGCCCCAGAAAGACCATAAAACCAATCAACCATTGCATCTTGATTCTTTCGAAGATTGTAAAATTTTACAAGGCATAATAAAGCAGCATTCATCATCATATTTTGTAAGAATAACAATCTGCTCCAATTCAACTCACTTATTTGTAAATACTCTCAGAGACATGATAGAGGGAAATGTTATGTTTTCAGGTCTATCTTGTTTCCAGATTTCAAGAAGAGACACATGTATATGAATAGAAATAGTTGGCCTCAGTGACTGCCGAACAGGAGCTAATTGAGATAGCTACTTGTGTGGCTATAGAGAAGGCCAATGGAAATTACATGGCTCATTTTTTTTCTTTCTCTACTCAACCACAAGTCAAATCAAGCACAGACACTTAGCCGAGATTTGGAAATCTGTTGTTTTGATCCTTATGCTTATAGAAGGAGTATTCACTGTGGACTTAGAGCTCTTTTTTTTATCATGCAATGGTGGATAGTATTTAACCTTTGTTAGTGTGTATTAAATCTTTCTCAGGAGTATCCCAATATTTTAAAATTTGGGAGACTGATAGGGAAGAAGAAGGGTTGTAATGAGTAAAGGAAGGGAAAAGATTGGGGAATGAAGGTGTAAAAATCTCATAAATTCATATATTCTTGTATGAAATACTAAAAGAATAAAAAGTCATTAAAATAAAATATAGAAAATAAAGAAATCAGAAAATTTATCTCGATAAATCTGCATAATTGTTGTTTATTTTCTAGGCACTGTATAATGACAACTTTCTACTTCCACCAGTTCTACTTATTTCAGGGACTAACTAGAATTGCCATACTAATGATCACTTGGAACACAAAGCATTTCATTTTCTCTCTTCCAGTCTTTTCAGGAACAAAGTGAATAAATGTCTAGTGAGTGCCTTGATATGAGCATGGAAGGATCAAATCTTTCTTCAGTACTATCAATAAATAGAAACTAATATACATAGCCAAAAATAAATTAAGATATAAGCCAGTATGCAAATAGATGGAAAGTGAAGACATCTCAGACTGAAGAGATTCTAAGAGCAATGATCCTTGTTGCACCAAGCAAGTTTGTCAATCACAGGACACATAGGAAGATACGCCTGCCAACACAAATGAAATAGGCCGACTCATTTAACAAGCACTAATCAACTAACTCAGGTGGAAATTTCAGTTAGATTGCGCTGGTGTGTATTCATTGACAATAGGTTAATTTCCAGGGCAGTTCAAGCACTAGGAAATTCCTTGCTAATAGAGTGACTGATTTGTGTGTTTTGTGTGGTCTTCACGTTTGAAAGAACAACATAGTCTCAGCACACATTCTGAGAAGATTGGGAAAGTATTTGTTTTCCCTTTCTGGGGAGGGAGATTAACAAGAAATAAAAGCCACTGACATTTCTGGAATTGCTTAATTCATATCACACTGTTTTGTTTTTGTTGAACTAATATGTATTTTGGTAATTATATTTTCCTGCATAAGAAATTGTGTTTTCTCTTTTTATAAGTGGTTACTTATACTTTATTTATATTTTATTTATGCATATGCTATATGTTTACATTATAGAGCGGAACAATTCTTAGGATTAAGTTCAGTCATTAGAATTTGAATTACAGAATGATATCTCATTAGAAATCAGTCCATGTAATGCAAAACGTAGATTTTTCATTCATTCTTGGGATCAGAGAATTTAGCTCCTTAAAACCCCGAGTACCAATTTTTTTAAAACATAATACATTTAACAAAACAAATCAACGGAATGAAGAAATTAAAACATAGTATGCAGAAGAATTTAGTGACATGGCCATATGAAATGAAAAATGAAGTTTAAACATAATTGTTTTTGATGAAAGATAAAAATGTCTTTTATCTTTATGTAAATTTAGTTTACCTCAGCCTTGGCTTACCTATCAAACCTCATGTTAACACTTTCACTCTATTTCAAAATATTCTAGAATGGAAAAATTAAGATTCGGGTTCAACTGTTACAGAAATTACCTTTTTAATTTTTTTCATTGGAGGAGGAGGTACTTGGAGATTTCTAAAATTTTAAACAAAATGTATAAAAGAAATGTATAAAATATACTTGCAGTTTGCAAATGAAGGTATAACAAGGTGTTCCCTTGAAACATGGAAATGTTATAAATAATTCACGCAAAAACAGTTTCCTTTTTTCTAGTTATCCTCAATTTAAACATATTCTGTGCTTCTGGATTTGACAGTTAAATGATTAGAAATACTTAAGTATCTAAAGAAATAATATGTTCACTGTTTTTGATTGGTTTTCATAGACCAAATGAAGTGGAAAAAATTATGCTATCAGAGATTTATCAGTAGTGTCAATGAAAGAAGGCTTCTAAGCAAGTTAATTCCTGTGTGCACTCTATCAGATCAGTACTTAGCAACTCAGAAACAGGATGACACCCAACACTACCTGACTCAGTATTCAAATTTGTTACTAAACAGTACTACTCTGCCTATGTAAATTTACCTACATAAATGTGTATGATACTCTTACAAAGAGAAAACAGTGCTATACAATTCCAAGCATGGTTATACCTGAAGATTTCATTGTGTGATAAATCTTGACAAGTATTTCAGAATGATTTCAGTTGAAAAGAAGTACACCTTAAAGTACTCTTATAGAAAAAAGACAAGAAAATGAAAGTTCTGTGCACTCAAACAAAAAGCTTTATTAGAATAAGTAAAACCAAAGCATACACTATAAAATAAATAATAAAATGAGGTGGAAATAATACCAGTTGCAATATGAAGAATATAATAAGATAGATTGCTGGTTGTTAATGTGGAAATGTAATAAGATATTATGTTTTTAAAGTCTATTTTTCTACAGTAACCTTATCATACTTCATAAATCATAGATTTCCATATGTGGTACAAAACAATATGAATAAATATAATAAAACAGGAGATTATAGAAATTTTTTAGGAAAACATGAGGGAAGTTAAAATAAAACTGAACAAAGATTTATAAGTAATTCTAATTTTGTTCATTTTGAAACAGAAACATGTTAATATAATAACAATAGGAACATTGTGTGTAGAATAACAATATGACAAACTATTTTCAAACTAATATTATTAATTGAATTAAGTAGAAATATTTAATTTTTCATGTGTTTGCAAATGCAGTAATTTTGGCTTGATGCTTGTTAAATACAGTTTCCAAAATCATATATTAAATAGCTGCAATAAACTACATTTCCCATGATATATGTAAACTTATGTTGCTGACTCAAGTATAAGTATCAATAATGTGGTTTCCCAAAACCTTAAAGAGTATTCTGAGCAAAGCAAAGTATAATCTCCTCAAAATTAGAATGTTAGCCCATATTAAGATTATTTACTTTGGAAAATCATGAGAGAATGAGGAAACATATTTAGATTATAAGATCATATTTTTTATTTTTATTCATTGACACTTTCATAAATAAATAAAATTAATTTATGTTTTCATCTGTTACTACTCATTCCATTCCCCATTCCTCTTTTACTTCATACATTTTCCTTCCAGTCAGTCTCCTTTTTCTTTACAGATCTTTTACAAGTATGGCCCACTGGTTCTCATCTGGGATGCTTGTAATAGCAAGTGTCCAACTACTTGTTGAGACATGAATGACTTCTTAGTGTGTAAATTGTTTGGGAAATCTCAACTTCTTCTGTCTGGACTTGAGATCAGTCCTATGAAAAAATCATATAAGAAGGGCTATATGTTATAAGAATTTGCCATATAGCAGAGGATTTCTAGGAATCTTGCTCACCTTCCCTTTTCTGGTAGTTTCCCAATCCTTTGACAGTGAACATTCTTCAAATTTCCTGATGAATCCCCATTTGGTATTTCTATCAATAAAACAAATATTTCCATGTTTTTATAATTATATCATATAACTAGCATATCTGTGAAAGTTTCACTCTTTTTTTTTGTAGTGTCTTTGACTGAATTTTTTTTAACTTTTTTATTATTATTATTTCTGCTCATAGAAACTTAACAGGTACACTGGTCCCCTCCCTCTCTCCACCTTCCCCCCAATTCCCCAGCTCCCCCCTCCTCTCTTCCCTTCCTCCCCATCCCCAGTGCCTCCTCCCACCCCCAATCCCTGGAGCATTCTTTAATGTGCATGCCAAACTCTCCTCTGGGTCCTTGGAGGCTAAGTTTCACTCATTCCATGAAGGCTTCAGTAACCTGCTTTCTCATGTCTCTTTTCTAGAGGGATTAAAAGTTTGGGCTGGGAAAAATGGGTGTTCTACCCAATTCTTTTAAACTTAATGAGTTTACACATTCCAGTTTCTAGTTTATATATGCTAATCTCTTCATTGAGTTGGTGGAAAGCATCCTTTATCAATCTGAGCAAAAACTGTAAATATATGAGCTAAAGTCACTCAAGAAAGCTGAGGATTAGATCTTACCAAGAGGAAGTTATCATTGTTTATGCCACCATAATGAGGTTGATGTTCTGGTTACTAACACTACTATGTTCTACTATATTTTTTTCTATATATTTCTATATATTTTCTACTATGTTTGTATTAAAATATTTTCCCTCTTTAAAACTTTTTAAAATGAAATCAACAATATAGTCACCTAGAAGTTTAAGTCCTGGAAATATTAATAAGTCACATTTCTTAGAAAAATAGCACATGTAATTGTAGTGTATTTTAAATAAACCATTCTATGTATAGACTTAAAGAAACTGTTAAGATAAAAAAATTCATGGAACGTTGATCATTATTCATAATTTTATACTTATTTTGGTTTGAAACTTTTAAGTATTTAAAAGTGAAAACTCTCCCAAGGAATTTCATTTTTAATTTGGAAACAGATTCTTCAAAGAAGCTGCCGATCGAAGTGAATGATCGCATAGACTAGCTTTCTGACAGCTTGGAAGCATTTTCCTTCATGTTCTAAATGTGCAGCAGTGACCCAGGTGTCCACCAGTTGTGGTAATAAAAAAATCTTGCTGTTCTATTACTTCTCAGCAGTTGGACAATATATGAGTACAAATAGAAGCAGCAATTAAAAAATATGTAAGACTATTGGCTTAACTGCCCAAGCTGGCAGGGAAAAAATCATTTTCTGCCACAGGAAATAAACATGTAATTGAGTACTTTGTATTTTAGTTGTCAGTGCTCATCTGAGGCTGTGTAATAGACAGTATGAGTCTGCAAAGCAGCGCTACAAGTGGCAGTAGTGAAAGATAAACAATATGGAGGAGATATATGTAAGGTCTCTCTGTTATGGTATGATTTCAGCTACGAGCAACAGAAATTAAACAGATGAAGGTTTAACTATATTACAATTTTTCTAAACAACAAATTCTCCGATCTAGGGTTGGCATAACCTGTCAATTTTGTCAACAAATAACGTGTTTTTCTTCAGTCCTCGACATACACATCTATCATCTCATGTTATAAGAAGGAGGCCATACTTCTCTGTCTCATCTCATTTTTCCAGACAAGAAGCAAGAAACATTAAAGGGAAAAGAAAAAACAGCAGACATATACTTAGATCTGACAGGGAGTACAAAGAAATGGAAACTTCTAATAGGACAGAGCTTGTAAAGATAGGCTTCGAGCATTTGAGTTCATAACTACATAAAGGTTATCGATAGGTCTAGCCAATCCTACATTTTTATTAGAATTTTTAGTAATTTCAAGTTTGGCATTTTTGAAGTTAAAGGTATTACATACAAGCTTGCATATATATTTATATAAATTTTCCATAAATTTCTTTAAAAAATTTTCATAAAGAGCACATTCTGATGCAAGGAAGGATGAACTGTGTACTCAGTACATGAAAAAGTTTGGTGCAATCACCCTGATCCCCAGAGACTGGTCTTTAATGGATAGAGGATAATTTTCCATATTTTTTAGAACTCAACTCATCTGTAGCTCCAGGTTCTTAGTATCCAAGATATCCTGGCTTACCCAAATACTATATAACCTCAATGCTCATTCTTTTTCTCTACTTTCTCTTATTAATATATCCCAATATAGCACAGAAAAATTTATTGCCACAGAGCTTCACACTAATAATGGGTCCTCAGTTTTAGGGATGCTGTGTAGTGGATACAACACTTGAGCATAAGGACCAGAGTACCACTCTGCAGAACCCAGGTAAAAGTTAGACAGGCATGGGTACTACCAGCAATCACTGAGTAGGGTTCAACTGATAGTTCAACTGTTGCTTAGTAAATAAAATGGAGAACAATCAAGGAAGACTCCCATTGTCAACTTCAGGTCCCTGCATGCACATTCAAAACATGTGTGCCCCCACATATTTGATCACGTATATACATGTACATACCACACACATACACACACACACACACACACACACACAAAATTAATCAATGTCTTTGCTTCCATATGCCACTCAATCCAATCCCTGAAGCCTGTGTGGCATTTACTACCTGCTCACTGTTGACAACGTTTCTCTTGTAGCATTTGCTACTCTCTTCAGTGATGACACATTTGCTTGGATTCTTCTAGAAACAGGTGTAAAGAAAGGGATTCCAGTGAAGTGTTTTATGTGAGAGATAGTCAACTTCAATTTTACAAATGGGGAAAGAAAAACAGAAAGAGGTGAGTTACCAGTCAGTAGCCAACAGGAACAAATGAGTTCTCTCTTACGGGTTTCCACAAGGGAAGGAAGTCAACTCATTTGCCCATCGCAGTCCTCTGATGTGAGTTAGACCTCAATTAGATGCACTGCGCCTTTCAGCTCACCATGTACATAGGACAAGCATGACTAGACAACTAGCCTAAGGTGCACAAGCAGAGTCTCACAAGGTTGCTCACAGTAAGCAGCCTTTGGGGATATATGCAGATCCCAAAAGAATGTGAAACAACACGGGTTTTCTCTGCTCTAATAAAGAGCATCTTTCCTTTCCCATGAGAATGACAAGAGTGTGAACAAACTAGGTACTGAAATCTACCCTTGGCCATATGCATAAGCAAAATAGTGAAGTATATACATAGTATGATAAAAAGTACTCAAATTGGCATCTTGAGAAGATATTATACCAACTCATGCCTGATCCTGTGGCCTGAAATCGCTCCCAGTCTGCTTCATTGCATTTTTAGTTTTTATTCCTTTATTCCAATGTTCTACATAGAAATAAATGTATATTAAGCTATTATAACAAAAACGTTATGCATACAAAATGGGAAAATGTTGAAGGTAAATTTTGACATTGCAGCACAAAAACCCAAATGTCCCCTTTAATGCCTAACATTTGGAGATCTTCCTAAGCCTATAATTGAAAAAAGAAATATGTTGATTTTAGCTACAGTTCCCAATTAGTCTGTTAAGCTCAGTCACTGGCTCTGTGGCTCATTTCGACATAACAGCCTGCAGCACTTGTTAAGGAGTTTACAACACACTGTTTAGTTTAATGTTTCAGACTAGGAGGTGGCCACTGTTCCCTTCCCAAGTCTTTTTCTCTCACTCTGCCCTCCAGTGCCTGGATCCATCCCAGGCATAATGTGTTGAGGAAGGAGTACCTCAAAATAATTTGGTATTTTGGTGAGTTTAACTTTTTCTTTATTTAGAGATCAGTGAGTAAAAATAATTATCTTTTGCAGTTTGTCTACTTTTCACTGCTACATTCATGAAAACTAAATAATTTAAGGGGACCAGGGGCTTTACTCTTGCTTATAATTTTGTTTACAGTTCATAGTCCAACTTGGCAGCAAAGTTCATATCAACATCAGGATCCAAGGGAAGTGGTCATACCATATCCACAGGAATTGCTGAGGGGTAAACGCCTTCTCTCTTGCCAAACTGCATACCAGTTTGCTGAAATATGCCAATGTACTGAACTTGTTTTTTCTGTCTTACCCACCCGCCAAGGACAGTCCATGTATATCATGACTGTTTCTTTCCCCAACCATCAGACCACCCTCCACAGGCTTCGCTTAACTAAGAATTCTTCACAAATGTGCCTTCAATTGTCAAGTTGATACCTATATCTAACTAATAAACTTTCATACGTGTTTTAATTTGTTTATTTTTAATTTTATACCTCATTGTTTCAGGACTTTCTTTTCTCTGTGTTCCTTCAGGCATAGTACACAATACATATACATACTGTAGGCATAACTGTAGTAAAAGAATCTTGTCATTAAATATTCTCTTATAACAGTGTCTACCAAAATGCCCACAGCAGGATAAAGCTAAAGCAGGCCTGAAGTATTCCTCCAAGGGCCACTCTGCCTAGGACACAAGGAGAAAAGTCTGTAAATGGGGCATTTGCTACTTTTAAGGCTTCCTTTATCATTCAGGGTTCCAGCCAGAAACAGATGGTGCACTCAAATTAGGATAATTTGAGAAGGATTTAATTAAGGGGTGATTTACAAAAATGAGGGTAGTGTATAAAGAACCCGCAAGGGATGGCATAGCCTCTCATGTCATTACCTACACCCAAAGACAGAAAGGAGGGAGGGAACAGTCACCGGGCCTCAGCAGCACAGGGAACAGGGGAGGAAAGACCTCCTACAGAAGCTCATTCTTCAGTCAAAGGATGAGGCTAACTTAGGGAGACCCTGCTGAGAGAAAGACAGGGAACAGCTACTGTGTTTCTTCCACCACTGATCTTACACATGGGATTTATGTTGATTGATACTTGCTGATTCCAGAAAATACGACGATGAGCTGATGAATCCTGCCGAGCTGGGAAATTCAGAGCACAGAGCAGGGTATGAAGGTGGATGTGTGGACTTGCAAATCACTGTAATAGATACACCCCATTGCCTTTATTTGTATTTGGTGGAATACAGATGATTTACTTGTCTTAATTTGGTAGCATTTACTATCTAAAAATAGATATTTGCTAACTTCAATTCCCAAAAGCTAAGATTCATTAATCAGGTGTCATTGATAGATAAATAGAGCATTTTAAAAATTAATTATGGCTGCCTTGGTGACTGCCTGTTACAACCTGTACAGCCCAGTGTCAGCAGAGCTAGTAGGAGAATCCAGCGTCAGCTTGCTGCAGCTAAGGCACTTTACAAGGCTATATTCTCTTGTAGATAGCATTGCTTCTGTTGCTAGCCAGTTAAGCTTATAGAGTTTTTCTGTGTCTAGTTTTCTAGCCTTGCCATTATATCTGAGGTATGTAGATATGTGTATTTGTGTGTGTGTGTGTGTGTGCGTGTGTGCGTGTGTGTGTGTGTGTGTGTGTGTGTACGGGTGCTTACTTACGCGTGTGTGTCTGTGTGTATCTTTACATATACACATACCTGCATGTACATATGTGTATGTATTGTATACTTGCAATAAATTATTTGGCAGCTTAAATTCATCTGATACTACACAGGATTTTGGAGAAGAGAACTCTGATTAATAAAGGAAAAATCAAGCACAGTGACTAGATTGTAGAGGCAACCTGGGATTGGTGACTAAAGTTCACAAAAGTCTACTGTTCAAGTGCTCTATCTTTAAACAATCTAGAAATACAGGATGGAATTTGGTGTCAATTTAAGAAACATAACTCTTTTCTCAAAAGAGATAAAACATAGTTTATTCTCGAATAAAATACTAGTGACCATGGCCTGGGAACACATACCCCAAATTTCTATCCAAATGAAATTATATACCAAATTTTATGACCTACCCTTAATGTTTTATACCAAAAGAGAAAATAAAGTTATTCTAAAGTCTTTTACCAACACGCATTTCCTATTGGTGGAAACCTCAAGTACATGAGTTACTGCAAAGTGGAAAAATCACTGCTATAGGGTTTAGATCCTATCTATGATCTTCTGACATTTTGGATTGGTGGAAACCAGGGAGTCTGTTCATACATTTGAGTGGGACTTACACAATATGTCCCAGGATGAAACATTAAATACAGAAGACCAAATGTATTCATGAAGCCAAGAAAGCTTGAACCAGTTTGAGATTAGGCCCTGAACTAGAACATTCGATGCCTCCATGGTCACTGAAGTTCTAATCAGTTTTCAGAAAATGTTCAAGGTGGAGTGCTATCTTTCCATGAGTGAGAACATTAGTTCACACTGCAACTGGCACCTATTGCTTCATCAGGATCAAAAACAGACTGAAAGAGTCATCTATTATTTCAGGAAAGAAATCTCAATTTTCAGTATAAGGTAACTGATCTACCACTCAGATTTTTCCCACAGGAATCCAAGAACAAAGAATTCCAACTTTCTTGGAATAGAGTTCTAGGACATATGAGACCTGTAGGCAGATGTTTCTGTTGATCCTGGGTAATGTTTAAATTCACAGCACCACGGTAAAAAGCAAGATATAGTGCTGACATGTCCAATCTCAGAGTTGGGAAAGCAAAGACAAAAAGAACTCTGGGGTTAGAAGCACAGACAGTCTAAACATCTCGGTTCGTTTAGAGACCTAATATCAAAGTAAAAATAGAAATGAATGAAAAAGACACCTGATATCAATCTTTGGCCTACACGCACTTATGCACAAACACACATGCCAATACACACAACACATACAAGACCACACATAGTAATAAGCTAAAATCAAACTTAGAAGCAAACTTGATGCATTATCTCTTTCACATGTTCTCACTTGCCTTCTTGCTTCTGAAATGAATTGGGGTGGCACAAGGAACCACAAGATGCAGGCACCTGGATTGTGTTTCTGGATTTGGGACTGTCAGTCAAAATTAGCTTCTTTACTTTATAAAAACTCAGCCACTGGTTGTTCTATCAGCATAAACTGGACTAAGACAGGTGTCTTGTTGAATAAAAAGGTTTTTCATGTGCAGTAGCAAGTGCATAAGAAGCACAACTACTACAAGGATTGAAAAATATTTTTCAAAGAATATGAGGTGAGAGATGAGAAAAACATCAACATAAAAATATTATATTCAAGCCAGGGAATTCCAAGACAGGAATAAAAAAGAAATTAGAGAAAGTAAAAATAAACATTTTCTCAGTAGATGGATCTCTCTGGATTTATTTAGGTAGCATGGAATTTATATAAACTATAGAAAAAAATCTTCATCTATTTACAAATTCTCCACAAATCAGAATTATATATTATTTCTTAACAGTACCATGCCCTTAATTATAACCTTTAAAAAATTAAGATGGTCCTAAGATACAATCTTTTATGGATTCCTTGCTTTGTGAGGTTTTATTTAAATTGAGCATTATTTTCATATTATTAGAAAGATGTTCATGGACAAGTTCTGTGGTAGCCAATTGTCAAGAAATAATCATAGAATTGTTTAATCACAAAATTTGTTGTGACAGAGCTTTATGATGCATATAAGAAAACCATCTCTAAAATCAGCATGAACACAATTTAAATGTAAATGCTTTGCTTTCATATATCATTTGTGAATCCTATAAACAAAGGGAAGCAAGGGGTCAGCCCTCTAGAAAGGAAATGTGCTGACTGAATAGCAATTTTTTCTATTATTATTTTAATATGTCACAAATAAATATAGTGGAGTTATGATTAATTTTCACTGTGTGCTGGATTTGAAACATCAGTAATATCAATCAATAAAATTAATTTGTTTAGAAACAATCCTTTCTCAATTCAATCAAGCGTCTGCCTTCGCCACACACTTCACATCATGATTTTGTCCAATTTCTCCTTCTTTCCTCTCTGCTGTTGGACTTAAAAGGTCAACTTCTTATTTAAAGACTACCATAAGCCCTTAATTGCCTCACTGAAGTCCCACCCCTCACAACATGTTCCTAGCAGCCCACAGAGCAATGTGTAGATCTTCAGTGACTGGGGACCAGGCACCACATCATCTACTTGCCTTGAGTTGCTCCCATCAGGAGATTCTCAGGAATGTCCATTTGTCATGGAAATTAACCTGTGAATTTGCTGCCCCTACTCTGCTTCCCACATACCTCCCTAGGGTTTTAAGCCAGCTCTCCCAGGAAGCATTCAGTGGCATTCTCTACTCTGTTCCATTTACTTAGCAGCTTCTGTTCACACACTTTTCCTGGGGAGATGCCACACAATCATCTTTCCACCCCAGATAGGAATTTAAGGACAGACCAAAGTAGCAATTACATCAAGGTCAAATTTGAGGAACTAATGAGTTTATTCAGGTTATTTACAGTAGTAGGGATAAGCTTTTTGCAGAAGCAAGATAGCTATATCACCAGAAAGCCCACCCCAGCATGGGTAAGACTCACCATAGATGTGATCCTAGAACACTCTGCTGCATGACTTACTCCTAAGAGTCTCCTTCAGACTTCTGGACTACTCAAAAATCTCTTCCAGACTTATTTCTGGTTCTTGGGTCTTTTCTAGATTTCATGGCTTTCACTGGTCTTTTCCAGACTTCTGGACTAGTCAAAATCTCCTGTTCCACCATCTCCTTCAGACTGCCTGGCAAGTTTCAGCAATCTTTGCCGACTTGGCTGACAGGAAAGTCTCATTCTCCAACAATTGTTTATAGCTTCTCCTCTTCCTAGAGGGATCCCCCTTCAGATTTGTTAGTCTAAGAAACTACCTGAGCCCAAAAACTTCTTTATTTGATGGGTCTTCCTCCAGGATGGGATGTTTCAAATCATTACACAACATTGTCCTTAGCTTGGACTGTGGCAAAGTCTAAAACTATTGTATATTATATCCAGAGAAAAAATATCACAGACCACTAGTAAATATTCAGCCTTCAATCGCAGCCTATCTGAACACACAGGAATGCTCAGGATTGAATTCTTGGTACTGTGGTGAAAGGAAATAAGGAATGGTGAATGGAAACACCCTCATATCCAGTTTCGCCTCCCCCCACTGGCCCCTCATATCCAAATACTGAGAGAATTAATGCAGATTTTTATTGCAGTAAAAGGCTTTAACCCCTGAGCCTCCTCTCAAGTCCTAGACTTGTAGTTTAGAAAAACATTTGTAAGATTGCTTTAAAGGGATTCAACATCCCTCATGACAAATATTTAGCTGTAAATCACAAGTGGGTAGGTAGTCTGCAACGTAAAAAAAACTATCATAAAAAACTTAGCAACTGCATCAAATGGTAAATATTATAGGAATATTCTAAATGATGCAAATGTTGAGGGAAGAGTCAATTTTTGTTTGCTTTTATAAACAAAAACACAAAGACTTGGCTACCAATTTCATAAGAAAGATCACATCAAGCAAGCAATTAAAAATTATATAACGTTCTTTCAAGGTGATATTATTAATATCCATGAATGGAGATACTTAAAAAACCTTAGACTCTCTGAAACTGTAGATGAAAATTATTCCATTGGCAAAGCAAATATATATATATTATGAAATTGGAATCACTTTACCAAGTTTAAACTAATAATTTGCTATTATGAAAAAACTCACCAACATGGAAAGTGCAAAACATAATGCCCAGACCCAATAGAAAAAGCAGATTAGAGTGAGGTCCTGACGTAACAGTTCCAAGGCTCAGGTCCACCACAGTAGCTTATAAACTGTATGTCCCGCCGCATAATGGGAAAACTCTACATAAGTTATGCTGACATTAACCTGAAATAGTAAATGCTCAGCACAAAATCTGGTCAATTCTGATGTCTGAAAAGTGTTTCATTTTATGATGGCAATGACATAATAAACTATCCAAGGACTACCCTTCCCTGGGTGTCCTATTCTCTGTGCCCTTAAGAATCTTTAAATGCTTAGTCACAATACAGTTCTTACAATATCCATCGCTGAAAAAGCATTTCTTCCCACGATGTGTTTTGAAACTGTCCTTCATCATCCTCTCTTTCTTTACTGACTGTATTAGGAAAGTATAATTTCTCCTTCCTTTCCAATACTAAGTTACATTAACATTCCCTTAGTGTCTCTGATTTTCTAAAGATATGCATTGTCTCCCTTGCTCCTAAGAACCTAATGAAGCAAATGAAATTCTTGTTTTTATTGTTCAGCTGAAGGATATAAAGGTTACATAGATTACATTTATTAATCAGGGTAAATAGCTAGGAAACAGCTAAAATTACCCGTTTCAGAGCCACCAGCCTGTAAGATTCGTTTTGTAAAATTAATCTGGTCTGTTGATTTGATCTCAGATGTGCCACTACCAACCCTTTTGGCCTTCCATTACATTTCCCTCACTACATTAAGAACCCAAAGAATCCCAATTTTCCCCACATGTTGTCATCTAAAACAAAAATTTAACAAGTAGCTGCAGAATAAAAAAAAAAAACTCTGCTTTTCATCTGACCTTCCTGAACTCAAGAAATGCTAACATTCTCTAGAGAAAAGGCCTTGCAGAGATTTCAAGACTAAAGATTCAGAGAATTGTTTTAACTTTCAGAGGTTCTGCCAAAGAAATCTGAATCTTTGGTATATCACTACTGGTGACACATGTCAGCTTTTATAGGGTCATGAGATAAATAGTAACCTGAACTGCCTGCTTCCAAAGCTTTTGCTTCCTCTCAAGGATGATATGTGCGTTGCATGAAGTCACAGGACCTGCTACAGCTGTTGCAATCAATACTTTACAGAATGAAAGGGACTGAACATCGGAAGAAATCAATCAAACAGGAACAAGCCTATACATTCTTCTCACTATAAACTCAATACAATGAAATGAGTAAATAAGTTAAACATACACACATGCATGAATGTGTACATAGAGAGACAGACAGACAGGTGCTTTTTTCTAAGAGTTTCTAATGAAACTCAAAGATAAACAGTATTTTAAAGAATTAAATATGCTAAAGTAGAATTTGCTACTAAAAAGAAAGAATTGGTTTAAAGGACGCTGGAAGTCGATGTATTGTCAGGTCCACTTGGCAAGGCAATAGTCACTGGTTCTCCTACAGAGCCAGAAGCCCTCCCCAGTCAAAGGCTCTTAGCCAGCCTAATGCAGATCTCACCTTGTATCCAGAAAGATTTCTCCCAATCGAACTCGGTCAATAAAGAGAACCACAACTAGAAATAAAAGAGAAAAAAATACCGTAAGAAATGATATCTATTCCTTTCAGAATTTACACATTGAGTAGACTCACTAGAGAACTGATTCAATGCTTTGAACTTTTACATTTTTGTAAAAAAGATTAAACTATCAGTGGTGAGCTACATAGCATTTAAGAGAAGCATTTCTAGCTGTATAAGAGGTCTTTGATTTGTCTGTACAGATTCAATAACAAGTCATTAGATGTAACTATGACTTATTACTTTGTTTCTTAGAAGATAATTCTCCAATATTTTGCCTTGTGAAATAAAGCAAACGATTTCATGTAATCTTAGCTCTGAAGTGCATCTTAAATATCATTATTGAAAGTGCCTGAGTGACTAAAGGATTTGAGTATGAGAACAAAGTCAAATAAAGTTTACCCCTAGATTTGAAAGTTTTAAGTATAATATAATTTCAATAAGGAATTTAATTAAGTACATTGAGTGAATAGTATTAGGTGGCTATTTGCAGGTTTTGACAATAGATTGTAAAACAAAGATCTGAACTAGAAGGATTTTGATTTCTGGTCAGAAGAATGAAACTGACCCATGTTTCTGAAAAGATATATGTGATCACTGCTGCTGGAAAGGTCTTTAGCACACAACTACCTATATATGGCTTCAATCATTGTAAATTTTGTAAGATTTCTTAATATTAGGAGGCTTTCAGATAAAGAGCAATTACATTCAGTTCCATGTTAGACATTTTTGAGCTTCCTTCTGAAAGATTCAGTCATTTACATAAACAAAACCAAAATTACCTGGGCTGACTGGCCAGGCTGATCCAGGGAACCATTGTATCTTCCTCACCAGTGTAGAGATTATAGTGTGTTGCCATATATGACTTTTTACACGGGTTATGGGAATCCAATGTTTGTGCAATGAGCACTTTACTAATGATCCACCTCCCTAGCCCTGAGTACATACGTTCACAGGAGAAAAAAGGATTGGTTCAGCTAATACTGATCATTTTTAGGTACTGGCTCAGTATCATCATTGTGGGTAAAATATCTGCATGAGAATTCTCATGACAAAAGGGCCACATAAATGAGGTACCAAATATGTTTGCAATGAAAGCTCCTTGGGATGAAAAGTGATAAAGTCAAAATTACACCAGGCTTACTTGAAATGTTAATGAATTGCTATTGAAAAAAATAATTGATTTCCAAATACCCAAGTACATGTACATTGTAGGGCAAATATTTTTAGCAGTGGAAGATGAGAGAAGTTGTGATTGAAATGGTAGTTCAAATTTATTCTCATAAATAATTATTCCTGTGGCTTCTGCAAGTTTTCACCAACATATTGAAGACCAAAATGTCCCAAATATTTGTAAAAGTTGCATTCTACTGTCTGTAATACAATCTGTAAACATCTTCTTCATTTATGATAACTTAATTTCCTGCAATAATGTGGATTACATAGTTCAAAAAGATAATAGTGGATCATGGAGAAAGGTGCTTACACACTAACCTATGGATCTGAGTTCCATCTCTAGATGACATGGTGAAAAGAAAAAAATGACTTTCAAATTTTCCTATGGTGTCCACAACATTATACAGCATGATATTTCACCCTCCTTGCTCTCTGTCTCTTGAAAATAAATATTATATTTTAAAAAAAAACTCTAATTACTTAAAAGCTTACACCTACAGAAAAATCAGTACATAGAAGTTAGAGTAGACTTATTTATAATTATTGAAATTTGAAAGATGGCAAGATGTCCTTCTCTGAAGTTGTCAGTAAAATATATCTAGACAAGAAGAATATGTGTTTTATTTATTACATCCTAGAAATGCAAAATTTGAGATCTTAACATCACAGCATTCTCTTATGCACTCTGAATTTGTTATGCTGTCTTGTTCTCTGGTTGAAAGATATTCTTAGAACACAAGATGGGAATATTTTATTTATTCATAGAAATAAAATGCTTAGCAACAATTGATACAATATAAACCAATATTGTTTGATTATCATGCATATTTTTGTTGGAAAATGATTCTTTTGGAAATTAAATTGTTGGAATACTGACCATGGACATAAAAATATATTTGATAAATGTGAGTGGAAAGAAGAAAGAGTGAAAGATGGAAACAGGAAAAATGAGGGGAAAGATGTGAGAGAAAGAGAAGACAGAGTGTTACTTTTGTGAAATACATAGATGTCCTATTATCCTCACATTTTTGAGACTCCAAAGGTACACATGTGAAATAGTTTTACAAGTGATCCTTTGTGAAATGGAAATTAAGCATGAGCATTTTCATACATACATTCTTTCTACCATACTGGAGTATGAGTGTCTTCAGTTGGGAATTCAGTTCATACTCCAGAATATCTGGTTCAATGCTAGACACAAAGTTCTGACACAATAAATATTTGTTGAATATTGTATTAATGTGAAAATATGGGCATGTGACGTGTATGTGTAGTATTGTAGAGACATGGATTATCTTAAAGTTGTATGAGACTTGCTAAATAAATACGTTTTAGATTGTAAAAAAATTACATTATTATAGAATGAGAAGACAAGCATCCAGAGTTTAGAGAATATTTACAAAAGCCTCAATTGATAAATGAATGTCATATCAATATATAAAGATTTCTTAAAGTCAGCAGTAAGAAAATGAACTACACAAGTTAAAACTGAGTGAAAGATAAGTAGACATCTCTTATTAAACAAGATACCCAGAGAACAAGTCAGCACACAAAAAGAAGATAAACATCATGTAATTAGAAAATCACAAATTAAAATAAGGTATCACTATAAATCTATTAGAATGGCTAAATTCCAGAATCCTAAGGATACAAAATATTGATGAGCAAAAGAGCTCTTTTTTGTCAGTAGTGAAATGCAGAATGCTATATCTACTTTGAAAGATGATTTGGCAGTTTCTTATGAAACTATATGGTCTCTTTTATCTATGTCCCAATAATTGCATTCTATGGTATTTGCTCAAAATTAATGCACAGGTGTTCATAACGACATTGTTCTTTATCACAATGGTAAACAAATAAATGTACTTTCTAGATAAATAGAATAAAGTCTAACTAGACAATGGAATATTATTTGGCACTAAATTTAATTTAGTTTAGCACTTTAACTTAATTTTTCATTGCTGCAGTAAAATAAGTGTTCCAAGTAATTGAGGGAGGTGTTTATATTCCCGTTCAAAATTGAAGGTTATCTTTCCATCATTTCATAAGAGTTCTACCAACGGAACTTGAAGCAACTGATCAAGTTGCATCTTCAGCAAGAGCAGAGGGCAAGGATTGATGTATACATGCTTACTTTCCTATGTCCAATTAGCTCTTTTCATTATCATTCACCTGCCCAGAGAAATTTCCCACCCACTATAGCTTGGTCTTCCCACATCAGTTAAACAAAACACACAATTCCTCACAAGCAGGTAAAGACGCAAACCTTAACTTAGAACATGTCTTCCAAATAGGCCTTAAGAACTAGGTAATTGACAATACTAACCATCACATCCAGGAAAAGTTTTAGAGGCGATTAAAATGTGTATTACTATATATGAGTTAAGTGGAACCCAGTAGCTATTTAAACTTCACTTCTCATGTATCTATAGGATGTATCTAGAAAATAATAACATTTGAATTGGTGGACTAATCAAACTGTGCAATTTGGGTGGGGAACGTCCAATGTATTGGGGCCATAATTATCAAGAGCTAGTAGAGAAGAGCTAAATTGTCTCTCTCTATCATCTATCTATCTATCTATCTATCTATCTATCTATCTATCTACCTATCATCTATCTATCTATCTATCTATCTATCTATCTATCTATCTATTTCTTTCTCAGCTGGGATACTGCTCTGATCCTGTGCTTTGAGTTTTCATTTCTGCAGAAAATGTGTGAATGCGGACATATCTATGTTTCTCTGCATTCACTAACCTAGCTTGCTTTCTGGCATTTCTCTTATTACTGTCATGTTCACAGTTGTATGCCTTTTGTTATTTTGTTCAATTTGATCATCCTTTTCTTATTTACAATCTGTCTCTAAAAGCCTTTCTCTTCTTACCCCTCCAATTCCACTCAAAATGGATTTCTGCCCTTATCTGGGCACCAGTTGAACTTCAATGACTTTTTCTCCTGTACTTTGCCCCATGAGATGTAATTATATCTTTATGTGTGGGTCACTCACTACCTGGGAGCAAGCTGAAAAAAATGGGTACATGTCTCATTAATACTTGCGTCTCTAGTATCCAACTCAATACTCTAAAAACTATGTAACTCAGCCATTATTTAGCAAGTAGATGGATAAATAATAGCATCGGTAATACAAATAAAGTGACTGGTCAACTTTCTCATCAATTAGGGGAATAAATAATCAAAACATATAAGTAAAATCATAATAAGATGGAAAAAATATATCAGAGAGTTCATAATTCTTCCATGATGCAGAGCAATAGTTTGTGATTCTGTTTTTTTTTCTACTTTATAATCCCTAGACTGATGAGTTTAAAGGAAAGTAATACAATTTTTTTCACTACCATATGCTTTGTAGAGAAAATAAAAAAGATCTTACCATCAATCCTTTGAAGTAGAAGGTATTTGGCTAATCTTTAATATTCTACTTAAGTATTGGAAAGAAAGCCTTGATTATTGACAGATCTCACTGTTAGATTAAGGAAGGTGAAGATGTCATTTGAATATAAATCTGGAATTAAGAATAAATTGCTGTTGTGATCCTTAGGTGGATTCAGAACATTACTGGAACTTCTACTTATTATTTCTCAGAGATGAAATTATTCATCCTCACTCCCAACCCTGCTTAGTACTCTCAAAATGTCATATTTATCCTTAACCTTTGGGTTCAGTCACTTCCTAACCAGGGCTCATGCTAACTTCAACATGTTTATTTTTCCTTTATTTCCCAGTCATTATGTACCTACCTCGTGAAATATACCTGATATTCACCAAGTTTCTTCACATCCCTGAATTTTCATCTCCATTCCTGCTTCTTTGTCCATGGACTTAATACAGTTTCTTATCCTTAATGACTCTAATTATCTATTCTGTGAATTCCAAACTCTCTAAAACTATTTCTCTGTGTCTGGCTTACTTCGCAACCTCACACCCTGATTTTTCTACTTTTAGATCAGAAACTCCCAACAGAAGGAAGAACTTGCTCACATCTCCAGGTTCCCTTTAAATTCTAAATCAAAGACGAGTTCAGACCAACCCATTGTCCCACTTTGTGAGTCTGATAGGACTTTAGAAAATGTGACAGAGAATCAGTCATAATCTTCTACTTGGAAATTTTGGGTGCCACAGTATTCAGATGTCAAGATGAGAGTCTACTGACATCACCTCCAAACTTTAGATAGAACAAAAACCTGAGACTTCCGACCCTGAATATTAAATATATCTGGGCTACATATAAGGCAACAGTAATTTGATTGGGCAAAAATAAAACAAGGAAATGGAAATGAAGGCTGTCCCTCACATCTAAAACATTGTAGTGTGTGTCACTCATAGAAAAGAAGTTAAACCCTCAAGACAACAAAACTCCTCTGATGTATCTTCAAAAATTAGCTCTCATTTCATCCCTATATTAATTACTAACAATGAATTTTGAAATTTGACAAGTGTGAAATACAGTACATGTTTTTGAAAGTATAAGGATGTTCATATATAAACTACATAAAATGATCAGATTGTCTATTGCCTTAAATAAATAAAAATTCAGAAAGGAAGAGAGTGAACCTCAAAAAAAATTGTAGGGCTGGAGAAATTACTCAGGATTAAGACTCTACCTAGAAGATAACAGGATCTGAATTTGGATTCCAAATCCCATGTAAAAAAGATCCACACTTCTCATGCTGGAAGGTAAGAGTCTAGGGAACCCTAGAGAAAAGCAAAAAGGAGGTAGGGCAATCCTCTTCACCTCCATAGGCACTCTGCCACACACACACACACACACACACACACACACACACACACACACACACAAGATTGCAGGTCAAAAGAATACAAGGATTTCCTAAGAAGAGGAGAAACAGGATCAAAATTTCATGCAGTTATGAATGCTTTTCTTCCTATGGTATACTTTCATCTTTTATAAGCAAAAAGTATACTAATTGAAATCACAGTTCACTGGAGAGAGTATGAAGAAGCAACTATACATGCAGATCATACTTTCCCTGTACTCAAGGAAAAACATGTTTTAAAGGCTCTAAATGAGTGAAATAAACTTACAGAAATTCTGATCTTCATTTAATCATTCATACATTGAAAAGTTGGTTCTAATATGCTCAGGTGACTGTACAACAAAATTTATATTTATCTGGTCCATATATGCAATCTTAACAGCTATTTACTTACTTTAATTTTCCTATTTCCTATTTCCTTTTCCATTCTGCTATGGAACAATAAAAATTCAGAGTGATAATGAACTGCTTCTTTCCCCAGTAATAAAAAAAGGTGAAGTACCTGAGGTTCTATTTCAACAATATTTACCAACTTTGTTTACATATCCAGTAGAGCAACAGCCAAGCTTTCTAGTGATTACTGCTTTAATGAATTATTTTGATTGCTTATTTCAGAAAGGCTCCTTGTTTTACATGAAATCCTTCTCAATTATTGAAATGCTGATTTAAATTCTCTTATGCGGACTAGTGAATCTTCTTTAAATCTTCCTCACTCTTGTCTAATAGCATATGTTTATCTGACAGAGGAATACCTGCCTTGTCTCCATGTAATTATTTAAACCACTCAAGTAAATTTAAATTACTCTCTTCCAGTTGAATTATGCATTTGAAAATTTTCACTGAAAACCAGCTGTGAGAACACTACTCTTCTTTTATTTTGTTTAAAGCACAAAGCACAAAACACAACTCTTATTTTTCAAAAAAAAATCTTAAAGTTATGGTCACCAGTGAGAAATACAAAAGAATCTGGCTTCTTAAAATTAAGGAGTGCCCATAATAGATGCAGCAAACATTTATTAAATAACTCCTCATAAACAATAATTCTATTTTTTCTTGAAATCTTTCTGATGGCAAAGTCTTTATAATGGTGTGTGCGTATTTCAGAAAATTGAACAGTCAAGTATATATGTGTAACCTATAGGTTCAACAGCAAAATCATTTTTTGCACTTTAATATTCTTAATATCCATAACCCCCCTAGTTTTTCTTTACACAAACATTTGTATGTAAACATATTCACTCTTGAAAATAAAACTCAAGTGAGCTTTGAAGTACAGCTATAGATATTTTTGTCTCTTAGTATGTCTAAATTTGAGTGAAGTGTATGTCTTTCACACTTAGAGTAAGATCATTATCAACCCCTAAAGTGTCAAGAATTCAAGTCTAAGGAGTGCTCAAAAGCATCATGTTCCTCCGACATAGGAAGCACCAAATGAATGGTCAGCAGAAAATTCTAAGTCTTTAGAGTAAGGACATCTATATTCTGACTTTCATGCTAATTTTTGAACAAGTGAAAAGTAGTTGTCAATGATCCTTTCCTTCTTTTTTGTGCTTCACAGTTGTGACATCATCGTTTGCTTCAAGGAAACAATTAGGAGCTGGAGAGATCGTTCAGATGTTAAGTCTCTGCCTTGAAAGCAGAAGGACCTGAGTTCAACCACAGATCTCAACTATAAGTGCCAAGCAAAAATGGCAGAACTCTACGCTTCCCGTTCTGGAAGGCAGAGCCTATGAAAAATCCAGAGCAAAGCCAAAAGTAGGAAGTAGAGCAAACCAAGATGATTCCCAAAGTCACCCTTGGGCCTCCATTGGTATACATGGTGTTTCTGATACAAACAAACACATATATGCACAGAACACATACACAAATAAAAAATAAACAAGCAAACAAACAAACAAATAAGTTTAAGAGGTAGCAATAATAATACCATGCTGTCTTTTTTGCTTGCTATGCTGGTCACAGAAGAAGGCATCCAGCTGCACAGCTTGATTGTAAGGGATCCTCCAGGGGACTAAGTTAGAGCATTTGTTGCCAGTTTGTATCACAACTGAGAGGCCATAGAACCTTTAGAGGTGGCCTCGCAGAAGGTAGTAAATCATGGAATGAGGTCTTGAGTTCACAGGACCTTCTTTCTCTTCTCTGCTTCACCATTACCATGATTGGCATGCTGTGAGAAGCTTTGTTCTAGGATGCACCATGATGAGCTGTTTCGCACAGGCCCAAAGGGAGTGAAAGTGCTCTCAATTTCATTGCTCAACATCATCATTTTTGGGTTCTCTTTTCCTTAAAAGTTTCTATCTTTGAATTACGGGTCAAAGGTATAGCAGCTTTTTCTTCCTTCTAAAGTTGTCTATCCATCCTGCCATTTATGCCCAATTTTCACTCTTTAATGTTAAATTTTAGACATTTGAAATATCCTCACAGTTGATACTTCTAGTATTCTAGTATTTTGACCATTTGAGAATGATTTTATTCCCTATCATCCATTATTAAGCAAATGATTAGACATTTGCCTCCTGTGACTAGGTATCACTGTTAGTTCTTTGCAATCTCAGAATCAAAAATATGATTCTTTGAAAATTACTTCAAGAACGTTCCAACTCATCATCTCCAGCATCTCAATAGTTGCAATGTGTTATTATCATCAGGACCTACAGTTCATTCATTGAAACTCATTTTTACTGTGTTACTCACCTCAAATACTTTAGTACCAATTTTTCCAACTACAGCTATTGACAATCCTAATAAGCAATAGTGATTGTAAATAATTCTCTGCTTATCCCCCACAAATCTCTTGGTCTCTCCTAATATGTGATATTTGTCTGTTAAAACCTTAATACTCTGCCTCTTTTATGCCACCATTATACAACTGACAATAGTTCAAGAATAACATATAGTCATGCAGGTCAGCATAACTTTAAAGTCATCATTACAGACTCTCTTGTTATTTACTTATTATTAGCAATTATGACATGATTCTGTATATCATTAATTTTTATTTTTATAATTAATTTTGGATCTTTTTTCATGTGTAAGTATAGCAATTTTATGTTTTATCCCCTATCACTGCCTCTCCCCTCTCATCCTAACCCACTTAATTTTTTCCACCCAGTCTCCCACTCCCATTCCCTCCTTCACCTGTTCATTGGGCCTTATCTAAGAGACCCACGTTAGCATGTGTCTCAGTATCCTCTGGATCATGATAGACACAACACTGGGCAAATTAATCTCCCCCAGTTTTGACTTGTGCCAGTCTTACGCAGTCTCTCAGGATGGCAGTATATCTCTTGAGAGCCTTGCTTCTCTGCAGTGAGATGTTGACAGGTCAGCTGTTGTGGAGATCTACTAGAGGTAGGTATTACAGTATTGAGTTCTTGGGTGTGGGAGTCCTGATATGAATAGAGGATTCCATCTCAGAGTATTGCTTTCCACCTTCAGGTTCTTACATTCTTACTGCTCCCTCAACCAAGAAATATCCTGCCAGGGAGAAGATACAATGCAAAATACCACAGCAGGCGAACCATGAGAAGGGATTTGATTTATATTTTGTTTATTTATTTATTCACTGATTCATTTATTTTGTGTGTGTAAGCACGTGCATGTGTGCATGTGCTTGTGTGTGTGCGTGTGCGTGTGCGTGTGCGTGTGGTGTGTGTGTGTGTTATCAGAAGGCACTATGCGTCCCTGTGGAGGATCAAGGGTAAATTCGGGAATCATCTTGGATCGCTCTACCACCCCTTTTTACTTTACTCTGGGATTTCCTAAGCTCCACTCACCGGGGCTGGAAGTGCAGCTACTGCCGTTTCCACCTGGCATTTTTACATGGTACCTCAGATCCGAATTCAGGATCTTCTGCTTGTGAGGCACAGTCGCAACGCCTGAGCCGTCTCTCCAGCCCAGGACTGATTTAAATGTCCAGACCACACTTTTCACAAGCGTTGCCACTGTGCCCTTTCGCCTGCTGTGGTATTTTGCATTGTATCTTCTCCCTGGCAGGATATTTCTTGGTTGAGTGTTGAGTGCTTCTTTGATCTAAGGGTATAAAGGTAAGTGTTTGGATGATAGCTGTAGCAGTTCACCTGTATGGCTGCTGATAAAATCATCCTCAAACAGCTTAAGGGAACAAAGGGTTTATTTTCTCTTATTTTCCTGGTTATAGTTGTTTGTCCAGCTAGGCAGGAGAATTCATAAAAACATCAGAGCCAAGAAATCTGGCCACACCATCTCCACATAGCAGATGAGAGAGAGATGATTCTTATTTGCCAGCGTTTGTTGTTGTCTTTTCAATTTTACTACTGTAATTGGGGTAAGATGGTTTTAATTTGCATTTCCCTGATGGCTAGTGAAGTTGAGCACTTTTTAAAGTACTTGTTATATATTTGAACTTTGTCTTGAGAAAACTTTCAGTTTAGGTCCTATTTTAATTGCATTGTTTTAACTTTTTGGAGTTTAATTTTTTGAATTTCTTGTATACTCCAGACATCAAACCTCTATCAGATACATGACTTACAAATATTTTCTCCCATTTTGAGAACTGCTTCTTGGCATGATTGATGATTTCTTTTCAGAAGGGTTTTTTTTTAATTTTATGAGATCCCATTTGTTGATTATTGGTCTTATTTCCTGCACAGATGGGATTCTATTCAGAAAATATTTAATTCTTAAGTTGATCAGTTCTGGGATATTCCCCATTCTTTCCTCTAAGAGATTCAATGCCTCCAGTCTAATAGTCAGGTCTTTGCTCCATTCGGAGTTAATTTTTGTGGATGCTGAGAGATATGGGTGTCATTTTTCCTAGCAACACTAGGATGACGATGATGTCCTTTCTCTAATGTACATTCTATCAAATATCAGATGACTGGAGGTACATAGGCTTATATCTTGGTCCCCATTTCTAATCCATTGATCTGTATGTTTATCTTCTTTTAAATAGTACTGTGAGAAAAGACATCCTTTTCTTTTCTTTTTTTAATTTTTTTATTTATTATTTTATTCAATTGTGCATGTATGCATGTGTGTGCATGTGTGTATGTATGTGTGGGTATGTATGTATGTGTGTGTAAAACCACGGACGAATACGGGAACCACCATGGACGCCTCCACCTCCTCCTTGTTTACTCTGCCCCGGGATTCACAGGCTCCGCCCTACCAGGACCAGAAACGCAGGACCGCCTCTGCTTCCACCCGGCGTCTATACGTGGGGTCTAGGATCCGAACTCAGGACCTTCCGCCTGCAAGGCAGAGGCTTACCCCCTGAGCCACCTCTCCAGCCCCAGGACATCCTTTTCATAACACTCCCTCCAGCCCTCTGTTTCACCCAACTTGATCCTACATACTAATGGCCCATTTTTCTGAAAATTCATCAGTGGATTTATCTGTTGATAAACACACTCGTGATTCAGCTTCTTCTCAATAGTGCCAGCAGCTTGGGGACAAAGTTTATAAAACATGAAGTTTTAGGGAAGCGTTTCATATCAAACAATAGCAGAGCAGAACAAAGCTTCTAATGGCACAAACTTTTTCATCTACTGATGGATTTTGCTTTCTTTCACATGAAGAGGCCCACTACACTGCAACCTTAATCCTACCCAAAACTATTTCTCTAGAGTTTCTCCTTCCCCTACAAATCACTCTTTTGGATCATCCCATCACTTAATATGCCTTTTGCATTATTTCTTGAGAAAATAAAGTGGAATTATTCCAATCAATTTCCCCTTGTGTTGTGGCTTCATTTTCTCTTCCCTTTTTAGCAAAATATCACAATAAAAAATTTAATGTATAATTCTTTCCTTAACATTCCCTTTTAAATCATCTATATTTAAAATGTTGCCCCTTTACTGTTTTATATCCATTCTCATCAGGACATCTGTGAATTTATAGATGTTAACTCTTTTGCTAAATTTTCAAGACACATTTTCTTGAACCATTATTATCACTGTAGTAGATGGATACAATGAATGCTTTCATTTTCTTTAAAATACATTATTCATTTGCTCTCTATGATTCTCTCTCTCTCTCTCTGTTTCATCTTCTTTCTATTCAGTCTCACTTACTGGCCCTTTCTCAGGTCCTTAAACCTTTATCTATTTTATTTTTTTGGTTATCTCATGTTCCATGACTTCAACATCCATCTATACAATAACAATCTCCATATCTATCTGTGTCACAGGTATATGCCTGTGGAAGCTCAAGGGAGACTTCAGGAACGTTTCATCTCTTAAAATTTTTTTCTCTGGGAGATGGATGAGATGTCTCAGCACCTGGCATGCAAGATCTCTAGAACCCACATGGAAAAAGGAGAAAACTGACTCCTGAAAGTTATCCTCTGACTTTCACAATCTACTTTAGCATGTGTATATGACCTCAAACACATATAGACATGATGAATTATTAAAAATAATAAAAATAGGACTGGAGAGTATGTTTAGCTGTTGAAGATGTTGCTGCTTAAGCTGAAGTTGGGTTTCAAGCTGAGCTTGTGTACCTAGATATCATTTAAAAACACCAGGTAGAAATTGCAGTAGCCTATAATTCTGGCTCTGGAAGATGGTGCATTTGAAAGCCCCAGTACAAAGCCATGAGAAAACAGAGCAATCCAGGATGATAACTTGGACTTCCACAAGCACACAAACTAAAGTGCCCTGTTGCACACAAAAACACTCACAAAATAATAACAATAACAATAATAATAATAATAACTTATTTTCTATGAACTCATATCTTATTGTATAGTACCACTTCAATAAGTCTAGTAGCAAATTTTCACTTGTTGAAACTGTACTCTGAAAAATGCAGCACAGTGTTCTGTGAACAGACACTAAAACCTCACCTATATTCAAAAACTAAACACCTGGAGTAGTCATATGTAATTTCTATGCCTTAGTCTTTCTCACTTGAGTAGAACTCATACTACTATCTATGCCACAATATTGTTGAATATCATAAACAACAGCTATTTTTTTGTTGCTGCCATTTCAGAATAAATTCCATCCAGGGTGTGAACAAGAAAATAGGCTTATCTCTCTACTCATTAGGAGATTTTGAACGCACTCAAGTTTAATTTTTTTCAGATTCTTTTGCAAGCACCAATAGATGGTTATATGGGTTTTCTTATTGAAAATGCTTGTATAATGAGGGTCTATAGTAATAGAGTTCCTAATATAAATGATTAACATTGGATATTCTTTATTATATTATAGGATTATGAGATTTAGCTTGGAATACATCTTCTTAGTTGGTATTGAAAGCCATTCTTTCTACTATTTTTAGTTATATTGGTCTATGATTTCTATTTCTGTACTTGGTCAAACTTCAGTAGAAGGATTATACTGGCTTCAGAAAATAAAATGAAAAACTCTTTTTTTTCTCTGTGTTCCAAATTAGATCATGTGTAATGAAAAATATACATTCCTTTAATCATTCAAGAGAGTTTGCCTTTTAAACTACTGGTGCCCAAAAACATTTTTGTAGATGCTTCTTATCTATTTGGAAGCTATATTTTTTTGTTTCATTATTACTTCTGCTGATCTTTCCAAATTATTCCTTGCTTTTTAAGAATCTTGTGTTTGTATGATTATGATTTTACATTTGTTGATGGTTAGTCTGTTTGAAACAAGGTCTTACAGTATATTCTAGGCTGGCCTTACACTCTGCAATTCTCCTGCCTCAGTCTTTCAAGTGTCATAATTATATGCATGAGCAGAAACATCCAGTCAATGTCATGTTCTTTGAGACTCAGACAAAAAATTATGTCTTTTGAGAAGCTTAATTTGAAACACAATTATTTTAGAATTTGTGTTTCTTTTATCAATCAACATGGTCACCACATATTAAGACAATCTTAAATTGTTTGTTGAAGAATTGCATATATCAGTTATGAGAGTTCTTTCCTAACATTGATATTAGTAGAGTTTATTAACACATTTTTGAGGTTGATATTATTTTTACCACAATGAAGAATCAATTGCACATCAGCTTTAACACTAGAGTCTGATAAATAACTTCCTATATAGGATAAAAAGGAACAAACAGAGGTTCAAATCCCACTATGATTTGGTAACTTTATGACAAAAGCTATCTAGCAATACTGCTTTTGATGTAAAGTATAAATACCATTTAAGTAACAACTTCTCATTGACTTACATGTCTATAACCACTTTTGTATTAGCAAAGGTCCTAGTGAGATTTTAATGAGGGCTTTTAAATAGCACATTTGTCATGGCACCATTGCTGATGTGCTCTGTGGGTGTTTATTTGAATGTCATGACTCAATGTTGGTTTTCTTTTAAATGCCTACGTTGATGAAATGAACTGCAGTAAACTTAGTCTGCCTCAGGAGTCCCCAAGACTACCTACATATTTGGTGACTCATGAGAAGCATTCAAGAAACCCTATCGTCTACGTGCACTAGTATCAAATGTTATTAAGACATGTTTTATCATATGTATATATGATAAAAACAGGCACTTGGATCAGATAGACAGAACAACAGGACATAAGGATAGGAGAAATCCATGGAGACAACCCATACTCTCCCTCACTCATGTGACAGGACCCAGGAAGCCTCTTCTCCTCCAGATGAAGTTCTTAGCAATATGGTTATAAAGTTCTGCTATGAGAAGCCCATCTACAAATCACACTTTATGTGTTTCGTTACAGCCTGGGTACGTGGTACTTTTGATCAACAACTATCAGAATTTCAGACTTGCAGAAAGAAAACAATGCTAGTAAACATTATATAATTGTTCAACCAATTAAGATTCTATAAAGTTACCTTACCAGTTAGGAAATGTAAGCATGAAATTCCCAGACACTGAGAATGGCTGACCTTAAGACAGGTCTGAAAAGAGCTGCCTCAGACCTGCCATGCTACCACAGTTTTAAAAAATTCCTTAAACACACCGATTTTGTGATTAGTTTGTGATCTTAAAAACAAATTCCTGATTAAAATTCATCTTAAATAAGCTTGTTTTGATTTAGCTAACAAACCCAAATTATAAGAATCATTTATCTACTCCAATAATTGCTATGTTCATTTCTGAAATGACATATTAGAAATTTAACTTGCACTTTCTGAGTGCTATGTTCAATTTAACTATAATTTTAATAAACATTTCACTTGTATATCATTATATATTTTTTGAGACAGGGTCTTATGTTCTTTAGATTGGCCATGAACTCATTATGCATCCAAGAATGACCTTGAGCTTCTGATCCTTCAGTCACTACTTCTCAACTTCTAGAATTTCAGACAAGCATGATGAGTCCTGGGATAAAGTGCAGAACATTTGTGCATGCTAGGCAAGTCCTCTATATACTAACCTATGTCCCTACCTCTGTCTCACTCTTTTAAATCAAGTTACTGTTTTAAGTGACACAGCAAGCTTTAAATTAAATTATATAGGCAACATGGAGGAAAAAGAAGAGAAAAAGGAGAGAGTTTAAAAGATGTAATGAATCTGTGATCCATGGCAGAATCCACTTGGCAACAGTTCTAAATCCTGATAGTCAGAAATGTAAGGATAACTTAATTATAGTTCTTTATTCATCAGATACTTTGTCTACACATATTCTGTAAAAGGAACAATGGAAGCTGTTTTCTGAGGAGAACAAAGGTTGGTCTCATACCACTATGGCTAAAATGTACAGGAAAAATGGCATGCAGACACTTAGCTATGGCATTTAAAGATTCCTCCCAGAAACTGATGACTAATAAAGACAGATAATTGCACTCTAAATTAATTTCATTAGATTAGTTGTAAAATTAGAAAAAGAAGGATCTTTGTTGAATGCAAAGAGAAATCAAAGTCATCTGAGGTAAGGATTTTTTTTTTTTTTGACAGCAGGAAGGCAGTCTGCTTTATCCTCCCTCTCACACACTCTGTTTGGCTGTGAGGTAATTCAGGGAAGGAAAAAAACAAGTATGAAATTTTAGAGTCAAATAAGATTTTCTCTTTGGATTGTGAAATTATAATTGACCAATCTCCAGCAGCTGCCTCTTAGAATTTGTACTTTGCAAATGTTAATAGACCCAAGTTAGCAATAAATGTAACATTAAGTGGAAATCTTTTGTTGTATCTTGTCTCAACAGGGCACAGAATACTTTTTTTCTTTTTCTTTTTTAGCAGAAGGAACATTTTTTTCTTTCTCCAATAAACTAATAATAAAACATGCTAAATATTATGTTATAGCATTCTGCTAACCAGTCTTTAAAACAATTAGTGATCATTTCAAATATCTAAAGTCAGTGTTTATATAACAATACAGTTCTAGGGAAAGAAACAACATTATTTAAAACGTGTCTTCTGCATGTGTCTATATGTTTTTTAAATCATATATATTTGTTTATGTATAATATATGTTTGCATGAGAAGCAAGCCTTGACAGTCAGTTACCATGTTGACTTATATTTTAAATGGAATGGATTATTCCTCCAATTGCAATGTAGACATAATTATTTTTATAATTATTTCTGCAGCATTGGCCAACTACCATCATAAAATATTGCTCCCACAATCATGAACATCTCCAGAAAATTCTTATGAATTATAATAAAAGCACATCTTTAGAAAACACAAAATAAAAGCCAATTTGTTTTTAAATATATGTTTACAGAAGAGTTTCTACAGGAAACTTTGTGAGCAGCATCCCTGGACTTTGAAAATATTAGGACATCCTGAAAGGAATGAAAGCAGAAATACAGAAATTAAGTTTTGAATTATATCCTAATTTCTGTGGGGAGTGAGTAGCTAAGGATGATACTGCAGTTACTTACCTCACAATTCAGTTTTTAACTGTATTTAAAACAAATCACCTCTACTCCTTTCTATCTGCACCCGGCCTAGTCAATGGAAATTGAGACACAACTGAATAGATACTTCATACTGCTGCTAGGAGACAGTTCAAAGCCGAATGTGTAATTACGAGTATGACTAAGCAAACTGAGTCTCACTGAAGAAAATTCTCACAATACAGAAGGAAAAACATACAGAAAAGGGAAGCAAGTGCCCCCCATATGATATTGCCATCTCTGACTAAATCGTTTGAGTTCGACAATCTCAGCTTTCTCATATAGAACCCGTTGCTATAGAAACTTACAACTGGAAGCTAAATAAAGTAATTTCTATGCTAGTGTCGGTGTCTATAACTTCAGCACCTGATGCTAACCAAATTGTGCTCAATAAACAAATTTAAACTTTAAAAGCCTGCAATGCGATCACAATGCTTTCTACACAACTGATTAATCTCCATTGATCTTGGCTCAGAGCAGGAGAACACAGAAATCTCAGAAAGAGAAAAGGACTACTTAAGGCCAATACGCCTGCATCCTTTGTTTTTTTTTATCTGATTTCCTACTTTATCCCCGTACTTCTCTGCTGTCTTAGTTTTAAAATAAAAAGTCAGCTACCTTACTCTCCAACTCATCGATAAGTCTGCTTTTCCTGATCCTTTGTAGACAATTTATTCTATATTAAACCCCTCCCTTCTGGCCTCTTCCTTTCACTTATCCTACTTTCAAACTAAAGAACAAAGAGATCAGCCAGCCCAATAGATACTTATGCTGTAATCCTCCCAGTTGGGCATGTTATTTCTACACATTTGATTAGAAGACTATTCACTATTTGACCAGAAATCAGGAGCTATCCCTTGATGCTGTGTTCAAGGGGACATGTTAGACCCTGACCTTCATGACACAAGGCGCTGCACTAATGTTGCCAATGCTTTGCTACTAAGAAAAAAGAGATCAGAGAGTCTACATGTATGTGTTTGAATCTTAGATTAGAAGGGATAATTACATTCAGCCCTTGTTTTCCATTGGGTCCCACACATTTCAAAACTAGGTCACTGTGAGAACTGAAAGCATAAAAAGTATAATATGAATACAGTAACTCATTAAAATGTATGAACATGGTCCCTACAAGGACTGCATTTGTTTGACAATAGTTTTGCTCTTGTCAAAGATTCATAGTGATATGCAGTTGAGGTTGTACTTTCATGTGTTAGACTGTTGGAATGTTGGTTTATTTCACATTTTATAAAGTTCCTGGCTGTGGTCCAAAAGTACACTTGGTGGCTTCAAATGACTCTGATCTGCAGCATCAAACCGAAATGAGTCCAGGGCAAAATATTTGATGCTAGCATGAAAGATCTGTTGCCTAATTACAGAAAAAAATAGAGCAAATGAAACAATTGATTTTCTAATCATTTTCTGTGTAATCATTTATTTTTATGTGAATCTTTATCATGTGCAGAGAAAGAGAACCAACCTTCCTAAACAAAGAATAGGGAAGGAAGTTATGGAGGGAGGGAAGAAGAGAGGAAGGAAAGGATCCAAACTCCATAAAATAATGTATTATTTCTTAATTTTGACTTTAAAATGAAGATGCAGCTTTTTGAAGGCAATATTTTCTTTTAATTATCAAGATGCTTTCAAACACCAGGGGAAATTTTGAAACACCAAAATAGGGATTGATAAAATGAGCTCACCATGCATTCATAAATCTCTCCCCCGGGTTGCTCTGGAATCTGACTGCTTCCTTGGCTTTAGTCCAATGAGCTTTTAAAAATCAAAAAGGAAATGCTAGGGGGGTTAAAACTAAGGTTTGACCTGCTACTGCCAGTCAGTGTTTGACCAAAATTCTCATTAAGAAACAACATGGAGCAGTTTTTTTTGCTGCAAAAGGCACCCAAGAGAATTGCAGAAATATATTAGGTTAACTGCTGGATTCATGAAGCTGCCTATATACCCAAACAAAAACATCCTAAGAGAGATGAGCTATGGAAGAAACAGTCAGCCAACAGTTGTCAGCTGGCTTTTTTTTTTGAATAACATTTAAATCTACCCAACAGCATTGGGGAGCAGGTGACTTCGGAGAGGATAGGGAAAATGAAATTATGTTAGTAATAGGAATAGAGGAAAAATGATATCTCTCTCTCTCTCTTTCTTTCTATCTTTCTCTGTTTACTTTCAATCCGCAAAACATTTCAACTCACATATCTGCAAAGATATGACTAATAAGTCACACACAATACATATGATTTGATAGGTACTTTATGAATATTTAATTTATGCAGAAGGCAAAATGAAGGAATTCAAGGAAGAAAGGAAAAATAAAGTAAGCATTAATCCTGAATTTGCACTGAGGAACGAAGTGGAAGGAGTGAGTTCAGATGGGGCTGAGGATAGGTAGCAGAATGATTCTATTTTAGCCTCAAGCTGTAAGTGGCAGCTGGCGGCATAGTCCTGGCCAGGTGGTCGGTCACCAGTCTGTGGTAGAATTTGGCATTCAAGTCAAGCAGCTGCAAAGCAGAAACAGCCCAGCAGCTTTGTAGGATCAGTGGTACAGGCCAGTTTGTGCTTCCAGGCTGCCAGCCAATCACAATAGGAAAAGCCTGAGGACACCTGCGAAAGTACATGATGGAAGCACAGAGCTAGTCTATAACACAGAATACCCGCAGAAGGAACCATAATGCAGTGCGTCAAAAAGTCCCCTTACTGGGAGAAAAGGAGACTGGCCGGAAGAGAGAATGGGCGAGATGGGATACAGTAGGGAACAGAGAATAGGTAATGGGTGATGAAAACATATAATTCATTGCTAACGTGTTTAAAAATAAAAATGTAAAAAGTAAATACAAAAATGTAAGAAGTCCCATTACTTGAAAGCTGAGGACCTGTCATTCCTTAGGTGGCATGCTATGTGGAAACACCCCACTGTGGGACTCTATGGGATCTTAAAACAAGCTACCACCCAAAATTTTCACTTGAAACCAGAGAGACAGTGGAAAAGAGAAAGAAAGAAAAAGAGCAAGAAAAAGAGAGAGGGAGAGTCCAGAGCCACACGATGAATTTGTGACACAGTAGAAATTAAACAATAGGACAATTAAACAATGATTCTCACTGTAAGCTTTTCTGCAAGTGGCTTAAATCATTTCATTCCCACTTTTGTCAGCATTACTTTGCTCAACAACAATATCCAAGAGTTATCCATACTTGTTCTGAAATTGTTGAAATAATCTTTAGTTTCACTATACTAAAACCATTCTAGATTTTTAAAAATAGATTTGGAAAAAGCAGAAGTTTATCTAAAACTCATTCTAGCCTCCAAGAATACATATTTTTTGTTTCTTGTCATTCATATTATTTTCTAAATACAAAGATGGCAATTGTGAAAGTGCATGTGAGTGCATGCATTTGGGAACACAAGGGGGATGTCATGAATTCTTGTAGATAGCTCTGCATCTTACTGTCTTCAGGACAGGTCTCAAATCTCAGTGCTCACCAACAGGACTTGTCTGGTTAACGGTCTTGAATTTGGAACCTGTAGATTCCATCATCTGTAGCTGAAATCCTGTGGCCCAGTCCTATTCCACATTTCACTTCAGTTCTGGGGATCTGAACTCTGATCCTTTGCTTGGCCTGCAAGTGCTGTAACAACTGAGCAATCTCACCAGCCCTACTACATATTTTTTTCTCTTAACAAAGACTGATGCATATTTACAGCCCTAAACATATTATTGGACATCTTTTGTGCAGAGATCTAAATACAGAATATTATAAACTGAGCACACTACATCTATTTGTTTTCTTGCCTTTTTAGCATTGTACATATCTCAAATTATGGTTTGTATCTTTTAAAAATAGTAAAATCTAACACTTATGTGAACTAACTATATATGATAAGAAACAGAACTTTATCAAATCCCCTATGGGTCCTTCATCAAGTCTCCCATATCTCTCATCTCTTTCCAGAGAAATCTGTAACTTCTCTCTCTCTCTCTCTCTCTCTCTCTCTCGTCTGTCCCTCTCTCTGTCCATCCATCCATATACCTTATACGTATTATAACCATTGTACTTTATTGTTTTAACACATTTTCTCATGTTTATTTTATTTTATTTTATTTTATTTACTTTGTGTGTGTGTGTGTGTGTGTGTGTGTGCGCGCGCGCGCGCGCGTGCGCATGTGTGTATGTGTGTGTGTAGAACCACGGACGAATTCGGGAACCGCCATGGACGCCTTCACGTCCTCCTTATTTACTCTGCCCTGGGATTCACAGGCTCCACCCTACCAGGACCAGAAATGCAGGCCGCCCCAGCTTCTGCCTGGCGTCTATACATGGGATCTAGGATCCGAACTCAGGACCTTCCGCCTGCAAGGCAGAGGCTTAACCCCTGAGCCACCTCTCCAGCCCTTTCTCATGTTTCTAAGTGACATATTAGCTCACTTTGAATGTTTTGAAGAACATTCTAATAGAAGTATAATCTATTGTTAGGATTATCATGAAATATCACGTTTTAGAGGATCACTCATATCATCATACGTAGTTTTATATTTATGTTGATACTTCATAGAATTCCTTTAATACATGAGTACCTCAATTATCTATAAACATTTCCATATCAGTATTTCCAGAAGTTTCTTCTTTGTATTATTTGTAATACAAAGTTATATAAGGTATATAGATAATTTCTCATATCTGAGTTGGGTTTACTTACCCATTAAATAGTCCTTTTAGGAGCAAAGTTTGAGTTTATGAAGACATTTTAATGTAGATTGAGATATAGTTGGAGAAAGAGACAAATACTAAGAGAAATTTAAAAAGTCAAAAGTCACATGCAATCAATTACATATTTACCAGTATATGAATGAATAAGAAAATGTTTATATAGAATGGAGTTTCATGAAATTACATTGTTTGCAGGAAAATAGATGCAACTGGAGATGATATGAATAGGTAAAATAAATCTGATAAAAAGTGATATACAACAATTGTTTTCTCTCACATTTCATTTTATTCCAAGCAAAAAATTATTCATATATATGACATGAAAATAGAAGTGCAGATTATCTGAGGGAAAGAAGAAGACTAATGAGGAAGAGGAGGAAGTGGGAGAGCCTTGGTGATAAACGTGGTCCGAGTGCTTTGAACTTAGGTGAGGATAAGTGTACATGAGTAAAAATACATTTTATTAACGAAAGGACATTTGAAAAGGAAATGAGGTTTCTCAGGAAAGAATCTTAAATGACGTAAGCATTCCCCTTCATAATCCACCAATATGTAAAGAATAATTATTAAGTGAGCAGGAATGTAATTACACAGAACAAGGACTGGTTCATGGAAAGCATTTTCTATTTCTAAGCTCACTCCCTGTCAAAGATGATGATAGCAATTTTTCTTGGATGGAGTTACTTTATAGGATCTGCTTTGAAAGTTGTTGGTATAAAAATTTCTTACTTAGTATTATTTGTTGTTTGACTTCTGCCAAATGAAGAAATTTATTATTTTGTAATTACCACATGGCAAAGGAACAAAGAGACTTTTAGGAGAAATGATGAGAGAGCCTATAACATGGTGATAGATTGCTTCAGGCAATTCTAGGGTCTGTAGACATTAGCTTTCTGGATATCATTTGACTAAATCAAGGGGTATGAAATCTTTCTTATTCTTTGAAAAGTTCACACAACTCTCCCATATATCTTGATAATCTCCACTCTATATGGTCTCTGTCAGCTCCCCTTGCTCCTAAGCAGGTTCCCCTCCCATCTTCATGGTTGTTTGTTTTCCTTTCCTTCTTTTCTTCCTTCTTTCCTATCTTTCTCTTTCATTTTCTTTTTCCCTTTCTCCCTTTCTTCCTAAAGTTCTTTCCTTTGAATAACCTAGCAAATTCTATTAGAGTTGCCTACATGTGCATGAATGGGGGCATAAAACGGAGCATTGTTAACCTTCCATTTGTCACGTCCTTAAAGATTCTTCTCCTACTCTGAAAAACTATCAGCTACCTGTATCTCCTCAGCTAGGGGCTTCGCATGGTTGAATGTCCTGGCTTGTGTGCAGGGCTTGTGTTGTTACTGCAATTGAGTTGGTGCCTGCAACAGCCATTTATAGATGTTTATCTTTACTTATCCCTTTCTTCCCAGCACTAACACTCTTTCTGCCTCCCTCTTCCTAACAATCACTGAACTTTAGGGAGGGTTGTATGCATGCCTTCTTTAGGACTAAGCACTCCACTGTCACGTACTTAGACACATGCATCTCAGCATCCAGCACCATTGACTGTTGGGAGATTTTATCTAGGAACAGCAGTTGTATATGGGTATGAACATAAACTCTTAGAAGACAGCTTAGCTTCAAGTCATTTTCACTGAACAACAGTGTTAAGTTCACCTATACAACCTATGATCTTGTCAGCTGTGGGTTTTTCAGTATCATGTACGAATTCTCTCTGGTGGAGTGAGTCTCATAACTGATCCAAGAGCAGTTGGTTGCCCCCATGATAGTCATGGGCTCATCTTGCCTAGCAGATTGGCATTGTAGGTCATGGGGATTCTGGCTACATAAGACCTTAAATGCCTTCTCCTCTCCAGCAGCCGGCATAGTACCTTCTGTCACTATGAAAGCTAGCCAACAGGGAAGAAGCTTCCAACTTAGCTCCTTTAGATTTCTCAATACCATTCAGTCATCCTGTGTAGTGCCAACAATAGGATCTTATCTACTAATTCTGATGGGAAATCAACAGTTATGGCAGGAACCTATACATTTGGGGGCATTTGTGACCTGCCACAACCAAAATTCATAAGAAGTCATCTCATATCTTGCACTGTTTTTTAAATAACCAATGTCTTTCAGAAGGAATATTATTTAAAAAAAATGCTCACCCTTGTAGGATTTCTCCCATCTGAAACTTTATCTCTTTTTGTTACCCTATAATATGCAGTGATGTATTTCCAGGTGGCTTCCATTATAGTAGAAGTCCCTTCAGCTTTAGAGTACACTCTTCATTTTGGTTATCCCTCTCTCCTCCTAGATCTCCCCCATCTACCATCTGTACATGGCTGCCACAGTCACCAACTCAACTGTAGTAGCTACGCAAGTCCTGCACACAAGCTGTTTGAATTTTCTCCATTAATCATCAGTTCTCCTTTCCCATTGTCTGTGTTCTGTTATCTCTCCTCCCTTAGGGTACCAACTCCTCTGATGCCCTTTTTTGTTTCCTTTCTTCTGAAACTTTTGGAAACATGTAATCCCATGATTTGGCTATTTGACCCTGGTGTTCTTGGAATTGTAGAAAATAGCAGTTTAGCTATCATCAGTACAAAAATGCCTGTATACCCTAAGATCACTTCTGTGAGTGAGAAACCAAAAAGATATGACAGGACAAATAAAGTCAGCACATCTTCTCAGCAGATTGAATGAAAACAGACTTGTCAACTCTTAGTTTTTAAAACTAGTACTCATTATAACTTTCCCTGGGTTAAAATTTCTGCTGCTGTAATTTCACTAACTACCTCTTTTCTATCATTCTTTATTCTCTTAGGCTTTTGCTAAAACCACATGAAAAATTTTATGAATCCACACTGCTTATCAATCTAATCAAATTGAAAAAAGGAGAAAACTCTTCTTTCCAGATAAGATGTTGAAAATATATAGTTGAAAATTGAAATGTAGAAAATGTTTAAAGTAGGTTTTTTTCTCCACCTTCTCCTTTTCATTGTTATCTCACATTTTACTAACATTCAATTATACAAGAAAATATGTGTGAAAATCAGTCATTACTAAACTTGGTTGATGAAAGAGAAAATGACAAAGGAATAACATGGGTGGAGGCCTACATATTTGGTTTTGTCTTTTCCTCCCTTATGGAGGACTCAATTCCATTTTAATAAGATTCATTTTGTTTACTTGCCTTCATAGCTCTTCAAAGGAATGAAAGCTAAGCACTTAAAAATAGTACACAACAAAGATTTCAGAAACTACTAGAGTGTATTTTATATACATGGAAAGTAAACAGCTTCAGTGCAAAGATATTTGATATAGATAATGTTGGGAAGCTGAGGCTTTATGGGAAAATTCCAGGAGACATAAGATTACTGGCAAGCTGGCAGTGCTCTTCCAGAATCAGCCCATTCTAATCTCTCTAAGGCTTAGGGAATAACTGACATACCAACATACCTCTGCAGACTATGAAGATCAGAAGATCAAACAGGGGAAACCTTGGGGACTAGAGCTGAATGAGTGAATGAAGGGAAATATCTCTATCAGTGAGGTGCCCCCAGGAGGGTCAACTTGATATGACACAGAGGCCTGAATCCACACAAGGGTAGATAAACCAGGGGGAAACCTGAAGTTCATAGAAGTGGCCAAACAGGAGGATGAAAGAGAGTGGGATGGACTGATGAGGGGAAACAGGGGAAAGAGAAAAAGGAGAGATGGAAACAGGAATTATTACTCAATAAGCTTATAAAACTAAAAAATGTATAAATTTAAAAAATTAAAAAATAAATTCATGTTGGTAGTTTAATAGAAAAAAATGAGGGGATCTCTTCATCTATAAACATTGTTGACAGTGTCCAACTCCAGTATGGCATATAGGGAATTTTCCTCCTGTGACAACCCTGAAGATTCCATTAACAACAGAAGAATAAAGGAAGGATGGAATACAAGAGCCAATTAGTCTTGTGGGTTATTTGATCCCGTAAAGGGCTTCAATTTGTGAAGCTCACAAAGAATGACAAATCGAGGCAGGGGTGCTGCTTCTGAGCCATTTTCTCAGCACTAATTGTGGAGTCCATTATACATTATTGTATCATAAATAAATAGTGACTGGTAAAAGGATGTAAGGGAAGAAGGCACCAAAGAACTAGAATGGAAATGGCTGAGGCAGCCCCTTACTTAAAACTAATACGCCTAACACAGAGGCTTCGAATCAGCCCAATTGGGAGGGAACATTGCCAAGTCAGAGTCAAATAATCAAAACTCTACCGGGTGTCAGGCTGACATTGACACTGTTCAGTCTCATCAAGTGGCTGATGAGGATGAGGATATTACATTGTTCCCTGAGGACAGAAATGAGCCAAATAATGACGACATGTGGAACTGAGACAATTTAAAGGATTCAGAAAGTGTGACAATTAGAGTTCTGTGTCTGATGAGGGGAACAGGACAAATGAATCAGTACCGCTGAGTCAATATACGCCCAACATGAGGGAGGTACAAATGATGTATAATAGATGCCTAGTCATCAAAGTATGGAACTGAGGAAATCTCCCATGATAATGCTCAGGGCATACATTTCTATGACAAATATTTGCTGAGAACAGAAAAGGAGAAACAAAGCAAAAAGCTTTGCTGTAGGATGATTTGCACTTACATTTAGCACCTTATTGTCACAACTCAGCTCTTTGGTGAAAATACTAGTTAATTCAACAGGGAAAAATCTAATTTGTCAATTGTTTAAATAACTATAGGAAGATGAAATCATGAGAAAAAAATACTGTAGTGATGAAGAGAAAATAACCTTAGAATATTAAGAGAGAAAGAGCTTGAAGCTATCAGAACCTAAAGAAGAGTCCAGGAGTAGCTGTAATTCAAATTTCTGGTCAAGAGACACTGACTACTGTTTATGTGATATTTAATCCTGGGTGTCAGCTTGACATACCTGGTATTAACTAAGATCAGCTGTGACCACACCTGGAAGGATCAACCAAGACCACCTAAAAGGATTATACCCACCCTAGACCCCATGGAAACCTTCATGGATCTCATAGGAACCTCCCAGTAATGAACCATATAAAAGGGACCACAGAATATAGGAAGAGAAGAGACATTCTAGGAATGCTCAAGCCATGTGGAAGTCTGCTGTGACTTAGCCTGCCTGCCAGCCTCAGCCAGCCACCCATGCCATCTCTGCCATGAAAGATTGTACATATTTCCTCTCTGGAATTGTAAGTTGAATAAATCTCCTTTCTCCCATAAGTTGTTTGATTTTGGGTGCTCTTTCATAGCAATAGTAAAGGGTAACCACTACACAAATTGGTACCAGGAGTGGGGTATTGATGTGAAATTAAGAGCATCTAGTACCACAACATGAAGCTGTTTGTGAAGCCAAGAGAATGCTGTGATGTGGCTAGTGTGCTCTATTTGTAGGGAGAAATATAGAGAACTTTGGGACTTTGCTGAGAAAGTCTTTGCATCTTGGCAATGGGGCCAAATGGGCCTTTGTCGTCAGAGCTCAGAAGAGAGCAATGCTGTAGGACACACAGCAGTAGAAGCTCAGCTTGTGATGATGGTCCAGAGGAGAACAGAGACTGTGTTTGCAACTAGATGATTGACACATGGAGTCATATGTTGGCAGACAGTTTAATGAAATTTTGCCCTCATTCTGAAAGCTTATGGTTTCCTTATCTTATTTTTTTGGCTTTCCTAGCATGTGAATTCACTCTCCTGTATATGTGCCTATTATACACTATTATTAGGACGTGCTTATCAGAAATTGATGCCAATTCTATGCTTTATATTTCAAGAACTATGAACTAAATGATGTTCTTTTACTTAAAAAGTGTTCTGCCTTAGGTATTCAGTTACATCAATACCAACTAAGACACCTCTTTTTCTTGTTCTTAATCCTATAGAAAAGTTTATAGCTTTACATCTTGGGTATTATGGTAACTGTGGGCTTGTCATATAAAGTTCTTTTCATGTTAAATTAATCTTTTTATATGAAATTTGTTGAATTTTCTCATTAAATTTTTCAAGTGCTTTTTCTGCATACATTGAGATAAGCATATGAAGTTTATCTTTAGTTCTATCATTTTAAAACAAAATATAACTTCCAACAATATGTCATTGGATAATGCAAGTCATATTTTAAGCTTCAAGTCAAATGGCAGGGAAATACTTCTTCCTGTGATAAAGCTACAGTGAAAATGTGGATGTGGGAGAGATGAAATTAGTTAAGTCCAAACATTTGCTCTGGAACAGATTTGATTTCTACATAAAAAAGTTCTTGTGTCCAGTATGTAAGGGGACCAAGTCCTCCTTCACTGAGTCATTCCATTGGATATCGTCAATGAAAGATAATAATGGAATCTATGCTACAAAAATAAAAATAAGACCTTAATTAGAGGGTAATTATCAAATTTCTGAGGAAAAAATATTAAGGCAAACCATAAGGGTAATGAACGAAAACCTTTCTTATTTCAAAAGATCATTCCATCCTCAATTATGGTCACGACAAATGTTGTGTGGACTCAAAGGCTCCTTTTGGCCCACATTAGACTTATGAATTAATTGGATAAAGGTTTTCCTTATAAAAGAACACAAAATACATCAGGGTTCCAAATTTGGTTAGCGAAGTATGAACTGGATTTTAGACTCCACCTGTTCTCAGTCAATCTTGTTATTTAAGGAAAATATAACTGTGATGGAAGAAAAGCTATTCAAGTATTGCCTTAAAGTTTTCAATAATTTTCAGTTCTTTTTTATTATATCTGTTATGCTTCAATTCACAATAATTCCCCTTAAGTAATTTCTCCTTCTTATTTACTGCTGTTCACAATAAATATTTTCTCAATTTATATTGTCTCAGTATGTTTCAGCTACATAATATCCAAAGGGAACAAAACAGACACAATCCATGTCCTCACAGTATTTTACCCACTAGCAGAAGACCCTGATTAAAAAATAGTAAGTTGCAGCAAGATTACAGGAAAAGAGGTAGAAACTATCAAAATTTCAAAGAAAAGGAGAAGAGAGGAGAACAAGATCATTTAAAGAATTAAGAACTATTCTAAGCCTTGTCTACAAATGCTGATATTCTTTCTCTCATATTTTGTGATCCATTGATGCTTCCAATGACTGATTTTTTTTGAGTATTTCCTTTGCAAATTTTTAACTGGTATTTTTCTAAGAACATGCTTACTGTACATCCAGATGGGATGCTGAACTTCTCTTGGAAGCTTTAAATTGACTATTCACTGTATTATTAATTTCAGTATTCTTTTATACCTGTTATCAATACTAACTATAGATTTTGAAGTTCTGCCTGAAATTTATTTTATTTTCACACTATACCATCTATTATTGGAAGATTTAGCACATTTGATCTATTTTTGCCATAATTGATGAGTTTCTATATTGAATTTTATGCAACTATTGCACAAAACAGCTCTTCTTGTTTTGTAGCAGAGACCTCACTTGTAGCCTCAATCTTCAGTTCACTCAGAGGGAGAAAGATAAGAACAATTGATATACTACCTATATCCAAAGAAAGAACATGTAAGAAATTTGGAACAGTAAAATGAAAACCTCACAAATATAAAAGGAGTAATAAAAGATAATATAACACACTATGGTATAGTTGGTATATTTATTCATCTCTCAGTGTACTGATTTCTAAATTTGTATCTAGTCAAATTTAATCAAATGACTGTCGGATGTTTATAAGTGTGTAGTGTATGCAAAATGTGATGAGTAAAAGTGAAAGAAATTCAAAATTCAATTAACAATAAAAAAAGAATTGGGAACTAGGGAAATTTTCATTTGAAATATTTCAAGGATGGTTACTTATACAGTTTTACTTTCTTGGTTTGGTGAATTTTTAATTTGTATGAAAAGAAGACTTTACTACTATTATATTGTAATTATGTATTATATATATTATTTTGTTGGGAGACAGGAACCCTTCAAATTATGCTGATACTTCAATGCTAGATGATTGTACATTGATGTTGTTCTAATTACTAGTTCCTTGTTATGATAAAATACTAAAACCCAAGCTACTTAAAGGAGAATAGGTTTATTATTTGGCTTATAGATATGGAGGAAATATAGAAATATAGTCCATCATGATGGGAAACACATGATGACAAGGAGAGAATGCATGTTGGCAGAAGGATGAGACCAGTTATTATAGTACAGCAATACTCGGAGAGAGAGAGGAAGATGGAGAGGAAATAAGGGCCCTGACCTCTGTAATCCAACGTCAAGGCCAACCTCCAGTGAAATGGAAGTCTCCACTTCCTCAGAGTTCTTTAATCTTGGCACTATGTGGAGTGTAATTGTTCAAGGAGCTCTACCTGTGGGAGAACAATTCACATTCAAACCATATCAGCTGTCATTATTAGTTCTTTCAAACTAAGCTTAAAAGGTTACTGAGTCAGAAGAAAAGTCTCACAAAACATAAATACATACAAATAATGATTCATTTTTTCCTATGTTACAACAGGTATGACTAAAGTAAGAAAAAAGTCAGAAACACTTATGGGAGAATATTAAGATAAATGTTTCTGCAATCTTTGCCATATCTTACAGCTCATTTAATACTTTTGCCATTTGTTAAATTTAATATGCTGTTCCCATTGAATTAAACTTAAGTAATTTATTTATAACATTTCATTTCTGTCACGATGCTTAACATATTGTTTTAAAATCCAAAAATTTTTGTCTTAACTATAAATTCATATAGACAGCAATCATCATTAGTAGAAATGTTTTAGCTATGAAATGAAAACATCCCTTAAAATATTGACTCATAATTGAATTAAACCTGGGCTGCTCTTTGCAAGTTGTGTATTTTTAATAGTCCTCATCTAGTTTTTAGGTTAAACAAATATTATTTTTAAAAATCAGTAAAAAATTTAAAAAATACAAGAGAAAATATTTAATCCTTGTTTCTGCCAAACCAGAATGAAGTCATTGAATAATGTAAGTCACAGCCTTTTGTCTAGAAGAGTTAATTTATGTTTATTGTTTGACTTAACTTGGAATATTCTAAATATTCTTTAGCTATTTGCAAGAATTCTGAAAAAACTACTCTGAAAATATAAAGCATATTCACAAGACATTTTTGAAAACTCTTTGGAATCTGCATAGTTTTCAAACCATGGAGTTACAATATTGCTGCCCTTTCCCATGACTTGGCACATTGCATAGCATTGCATACTGTAAAAGAATTTTCCTCCCTTAATCCTTTTTGATTACCATAACTTGGTTGATAAATGAATTCTGAGAAGAGTAATACATATGTCTCACTTTAAATACCTTAGGTTGGCTTATGTGCAAATGCAAAGGCCAGCTTCCCATGTGTAATTGAAATGGAATTGAATCCATCTCTACTGAGTTAATACATCTCTGCTTTCGATGTTGGCAACTTTCTGGGTTGATGAGAAACTTACCAGTAAAAGTTTGGATATGAGAAACTTTTGATGGGAAATTTCCTATTCTCTACATGTGCAGACATGAAACATACTCTCTGGCATCTAATGTAAGTTCACGTATATATTGTTGAATGGTTTCCAATATATTTCTATATGTAAACTTTTTTGCATGCTTCTTTTTATAAATGAAGAGTAGAATTTCCTGTGTGAATCATATAAATAGGGGCTCAGCATGTATTTTTGTTTCTTTTGGAAAATATAGGTACTGCATATTATAGACTTGCAGGTCATATAGTCTCTGTCATAAGAAATCACCTCAGCAAATGCAACCTTTCCCCCCCAAAAAATCCAGAATGTAAGTGAATGGTGCATCTCTGTCCTTCTCAGTCTCTATTTACATTAGCTTGTGATACATAAGTTGATTGCTAACATACATCATTTCAAATCGAACATATAAGTTGAAGTTAATAATGGTTCTCAAGATATATGGTTAAGTCATGGAAATTTTGTTGCATATCATTTAAAAAACAAATCTGGATATAGTCAAGAAAAGTTGTAATGAATTTCAAGTGTAAAATCAAATTAACTTAATAGGGGATAAAAGACCACTGTATTTGAGCTTCCATTGATATATGGTAAGTTATTGTGTCTAATCTTCCTTAGAACCCAATGTATAAATTAAAATTTTTAAGTATGTTTGGTCAGGAAAAAATTCAAACAGAAATGTTTCAAGCATTCAATGGAGTACCTTAGAATGAATCTTCCACAAAGAAAATATCTTGCCACACATTAGCAAAAGTGGCTGTTTTTCTGTCCATTCATAGCTAAGCTCAGGTAAGTGAAACTGTCTTTGTATTTGGTATGACTTTTGCTTATAGCTCTCTTGAGACTTTTGTGTGGCTAACTTCTTGTCTTTTGAGTAAAAGTCTTCTAGTTAAAAAAAAGACAAATCTACAGTTTTTAAATATTTATGTATTTATGGGTTATTTCTATTTCACTTAAAAGAAAGTATTCACATTGTATATATTTCATAAATAATATATTCAAAAATAAGTCATATTTCCATTATCCATGTTATATATCCATAAGTATGCAATTATTAAAGGCTGTTAAAATTTGCTTTTAGCAACCATAAAGGGTCTCATATATAGCACTTAAAACAGGTTTGTTTCAACCTGTGAGTGACATTAGGTTTATTAAGTTACTAAGGGGATTAATCTGTAAAATGGGAAAGATATGAGCTTCGTTTAATTAACTTCTAAAATAGGAAAAATGCTAACATAAAAACTTCCAATAATAGAAGGGATTTTTTTAGCATCAGTTAAGTTCTCTCAAGCTAGGAAGTCATGTCTAATTTCTTTAGTGTGACCTTTCAGGGTCTTTTGACATCTTCTCTTTTAAAGACAGGTGGATGTCAGCAAGATCCTTCAATATATTAAAGCAAAAATATTCAGCCTAAATGTCAGACAGAATGATTCACAGAATTGACATTGCTGGAGAAAGCTTGTAAGAGTCAAATGAAAATGATTAGAAAGTGTTTTATATGCAAAATGCTATCCAAAACACTTACTAATAGGTCTGTTAATGATTTGTATCTCCTAGAAGTCTGCCTCAATCCAAGTTTTATTTCTTTCATGAATCATCTATACATTTTAGCTCCTTCAGGTTTCTTAGCTATCACTTGGTGAGTTAGATTCCTTTGGCAGATAGTGACATGCTATTTGCAACAAAGACTAGGAATTTTATTTAAGCTTTGTATCTCAAAGACAAAAATTTCTATTATCTGATAGGTGAGGTGGATATGGGAAACTTATGGGAAAGTAACTGTTTTAATGTATAGTTTATTTCTCATAATAGGAACTGTCATGACAACTAAATCTGTGAACACAGATAATGACTGCTTCTAATAATGTCATGCCTCAAACAGGTATCCTACCTAGCTAACATTCAGTGACTCTCTGAATTGCTAATTTATAACTTATTGATTCTGCCTCTACCACATCTTATTGCCTCTAGTTAAAGCACTAAGGTTCTTTTTTTATTCAGATGGTGAAAATGAAAAATAGATTTGCAAGAGCATGGTGCACTTGGGAGTGCAAAGCAAAGTCAGATGGATCATGGAGGAATCTCTTTGATCCTAATTTCCCGAATCACATCCAAGTGTCAGTCCTTCTTAGACTTGGCTGATATTAACTAGGTGAGACAAGAGGTGACTTGTACTACCAGTCTCTGATGTTCAGACTCTTTCCTGTTGCAGATCTTCAACCTGTCACACTGCATAAAAAAAAAACCCCGAGAGCCCTGGTACCAGCAGGCCTTGTGCTTTATGCACAGCACAGACAACTAGAAATGATTAGTTTACTTTGCAAATTTGATTTAGGAGATTTTTATACCATGTGCACTCATCCTTTCTCAAAGTCACAGGCAAAGTATCTGATTTCTTCCAGTACCAACTAATTACAAATTTTTCTGAAAACCCAATTGAGAAATGCAGATGCATATGAACCCAATGACATTATAGAAAATGCTAGCATTAACTTCGTCATCTCTAAAAATAACTTCGATTTCTACCAAGGTACATGAATCAACACAGACTGTAATAGCTATTAGTATTTACCTTTAACCATGAACCCCACTCCCTCAGGACAAAAATATTATTGCCATGATATAAATCATAAGAAATGTGTACTTTCATATTATAACACAATAAGTAAGGTAATTTTGTTTAAGATTTTAGGAAAAAAATGAATTTTAATCATTTTCCAGTAATTATTAACTTTGTATCTTTAATAAGTTACCTAACTAGAAGTCTCAATTTTTACATATATGTCATGACGGCAATGCATGTATTTGTCACAAAGAGTCCTTTCAGCGTTAGACAGAACATTCTTATGAAGTCATTTGTCCAGAACCTTGTGTTTTTTTAGGCACTGATTTCTTCTTCGATTACTACAGAGATAGAGGATTGGTTTAGAATGAGATGAAATTTTGACAGATCACTTCTAGAGTTAAATCATTTCAGATTTCTTTTTACTATATCCTTATGTAAGATCCAGTCAGATGGGGCTGAATAATCATTATTGGACCAACATGATAAATTCCACTTAATTAGAGGAAAAAAAGAGTAAAATTCTAAATCAAAGTATTTAAAGGACACATTTCACTCCACACCAAAACAAAGAACATATTCTTAAAATTCATATTCAAACTTATGCAGAGTTTTCATTCAAGAACCTATCTTTGCAATATCCAATTAATAATAGATTGTATTAACAGCATTCATCCATCTTTTTTGGCAAAAGTTAATATGGTATTTTGGTATTTTTATTTGCAGAAATCTAAAAATTTTCAATAGATGATAACTCCATTCCAGCATTCCTTAAAATATTTGATTCTTTTTTATTCTTTTAGTATTTCATACATGAATATAATGAATTTATGATTATTTTCACATCTTGATCACAAATTCCATCCTACTCCTCTTCTCATTACAACTCTTCTTCTTTACTGCCAAACTAGTGTATGATTCTTATACATCAAATTCATTTAATTTGGGTTAAATAATTAATTTTGCACAAACAAAAGCAGAGACCAAACATTGCTTATACTACCTTCCCCTGAGTTTGCAGAAACTAATTATAGAAAAACTGTCTTCTACAATCGAAGTCTGAAATATCATTAGTAATTTTTAAAAGTGATTAAGACTTTTAAATTACTTCTAGATTATGTCTCCAGTACTTTTCGGCTCTGTGATTTTCTCATTCATTCATGTAAGAATGTACAGAGCTGTTATTGCTAGAGAGTAAAAAGGAAAGAACATTAGCAATGATGATATAACGTGACAGTGATGAAGGCAAAAAAGTTAATATATCTCGAGAAATTGTGCACTAGTTCTGTGTGAATGATCCCACTATGCTCACAAGCTTAAAAGACATATTTGTAATCCTATCATTATATGTATATGGAGATCTTCCTTCAATTGCTACCTATTATAGCTCTACTTAAAAGATTTCTGAGATGGACTTTCAGATAATAACAATGCTACCATGGTTAACTTTTGCACATTGTTTTAACTCACCTTTTCAACCTTCATTTGATGTCTTAAGCTAATTCCAACTTGAATTCAAGACTCTACTTACTCATTAACCTTTTCCTTAAAAGCATACATAATCCTTTTCCAGCCACAAATCATATTTTACATAACCTGTAAAAGAATATTTAAGAATATTTATTATTTCTTGGTCTTGTCTATTTTCTCTGAAAGATAAAAAATAACTATGAGCAAAAAATGAGATATGCATATATCCAACCAGGAATACAATGCCTATAACACAGTGGCTATATAACTCAAGTTCAAGAATGATGGCATTAATAGATAAGCTTCAGCAGCAAATAAGATATACTAATGTGTTATTTAGTGTACATAGCAAAAACAATACTCAAGGGCATCCATGCTTTCTTTTAGCAACTTTTAATCTTTTTGTAATTTTATTTTAAAAGTTTGTCCTAGGGCAGAAACTTTGAGCATTTATCAACTTTATGACAACTGTGAAATCAATAACCAATATTTTTAGAGTACCCATAAAAATGAAGTTAACAAAAAGAAAAAATAATAAAATGGCCAGTCAGGAAAGAGAAACTGGAAGAAAATGAGTTCTGCTCCACTTGAGTTAATGGTAATATATGTCTCCAATCAATTTCTCTTTCCTCTAGGCCAAGTCTTTCCTCATGTCATTGTGGTTACTGAAAAAAAGTGCTGGTCTGTTAGTTAACTGACCATCCTGACAGTTCTCACATAACAGTGCTTGCACTTTATTCCCAATGCCTTCACAGGTGTATGAAGCAAACCATTGTGAGGCAGGGTCTCCGACGAATGAATTTTATGTCTCTTCATTTTTATATTTACATTCTATATTAAGGGAAAACAGTAACCCTTCTTGGGCACATCATGTGTCTAGGCTTATACAAATTCTCCACTAAAAACAATAACAAAAATAAAGGACTGTAAGAGTTGAAAATTACAATATATTTCTCAGTCTATACTTCAACAATAAAAGTCACTTAAATAAGAAAAAATGACAAATTTATATGATCAGATTTTAAAGTAACTGGAAACCTTCAGAATAAAGACTCAAAGATCCAAATGTAATTGCCATTAATATGATTAAATTCATTGAGAAACAGAAAGCCATATAGAAATACAACTGACAAAAAGATATGTGTAATAATAATAGGCAGAAACTCAGTAAAGTCTGGTTGTTAGTATTCTTCTCTTCTCTGTGTAGCAGTCCTGCCTTCTGTGTACTGGGTAGGACCCTTTTGAGAATGAAGGTTTCTCATATGCTCTCAGTCAAAGTAACTCAATAGATTTCTTTATAGCTAGTTCTTAGAGAGGCAGGGGAAGTTGAGAGTAATAATTATAACTTCCATAATTGTTTTTAGGGGGAAACGAATTTTAGTTTTAATGTCCCACCTAGAGAAGAGCTGTGGTCTCTATCATCTGTCTTGGAGAGGAAGGAGAAACATAAATTAGGGCAGGAAATAAGGATTTCTAAGGTCCTTCCATGCTTTCCGTTGAAGTACTTAGTGTGCCAACATATTATTTTCTGAGTTGTAAATAAAACCCCAAACTTAAGAATCTGTAGCTATGGGCTTGGCAGGATGATGCAGCATGTAAGCACCTCTGAAAATCTGACAATCCAAGTCCCAGCCCTGGAGTCACCATGGCAGAGGGAAAGAACAAATTTCCAAAAGTTGTCGGTGCCATCTATATGAATACTACTATACATGTCTTTTCTCCATCTTTCTTACATTCCTCTCTTACATTTCTCTCTCACAATTAATTTTTACAAAGAAGTTATACTTGCCATTCTTGAAATCAAATAAATTTTCCAAAAATTAATACGGTACTTTATTTCTAAAGAACCCACAATGTGCCTCTATGAGTGTGGCTACTTGGATGTTCCTAGAGAAAGCTGGACTATTTTGCTTACCCAAAGATGTTCTTATTTCATCATGTTGCTTTTCTGTGTTCAGATTTTTCTCTCAATCAGTATTGAAGCCTACAAAAGAATGAATGAGTGGTAGATGTTATTTTTATCAAACAGGCACTTTTTCCTCATTGTTTTAGTGTCCTGTCTCATGACTCTCAACTCACCGTGCAATTGATACAACAGTGGTGGCTGCTTGACCTGCCTCTGCCTTTCAAGTGCTTCTGTCTGTGCCCACATCCTGTGAGAGACAGTGATGAACTATGTCTGAAACACGAGGGACAATAGGCAATTTAAAGATGTATTTTTCTGCGTTCTCACTTTCTTCTGAGAACTCTTTCATTCTATTTTTGAGCTGAGTTGATTGATTCGGAACTAGATTAAACTCAAGGTCTAGAGCAACAAGCTAGGCAAGAAATGATACAGATACATTTAAAAAGTACCTTGGTTCAATATAGTGATTCATTCAATAATAAAGCTCTTTCATGGACAAAAGTTTCTTTTTGCAAGCCAGAGAAGGCTCACTTACCAGTGAGTGAAGCATCACAAAGGAAAAGAATCAGGCAAAATGCAGACAATTTAATACACATTATATGAAAAAGAATATGTGAATGTTGAAGAGGAAGGTTTCAGATTTTGTTCTGATATTTTTCCCTTGGTTTTTCTTGTATTTTTTCTATTTATTTGGTACTTAAAAAGACAGAAACTAGGATGGAGTAAAGAGAAAGAGAAGAGACATACATATGTGCAAGTCAAAGAACTATTTTTTTTATTTCTGCTCATATAAACTTAACAGGTACAATGGTCCCCTCCCTCCCTACACCTGCCCACTCCCCTGTGCTCCCTCCCCTTCCCCCTCTCTCCCCATCCACCAGTGTCTCCTCCTCCCATCCACAGAGCATCCTTTAATGTGCATGCCAAACTCTCCTCTGGGTCCTCCTCTCCAATGAGGTCAAGGACCCAGTGGCATTTCCCAGAACCCTTTCCTGTGTTCCCCTTAAGCATAGGAAGACTATGGTGGCTGTCAATCCCTTGCTTCCAAGGATCCTAGTGCCTTTAGCCCATGCTAGATTTTGTGGGGTCAATAGTGTGTTGGACATTGAGCAGGGCATGCAAAGTCCAATTATGATTGCTTCGGCCCTAACTTGTGTGGAGTATCTTGCATATCATTACTCCTCCCATCCTTGTGCTCTTACAATCTTACCTCCCCCTCTTCCGCAAATTTCCCTGAGCTTCAGAATGGGGAGAGATTAGGCTGGCCTAGTTCCAGGTGGTTGATATAGAGTTTCTGATGTTCTGAATTATGGTTTGTTGATTTTTTTTCAGTTTTGCTGCTCCTGCAATGCCCTTGGCTCCATCCTGATGGGTTTTGGATGTCACCCCCTAGCCAGAGATAAAAAGCTGATAAACTAGAGTCTTGTTATAAAAGTATATTCAAAGGTAGATGTAATAAAAGTAGGAAACTGCAGTGAGGGAGGGGTCTTTGCAATTACTGTAGTATTAGAGAGATTTATCCTTAAGTGTCTCTAAGTGGGTTTGGTACTAGGAGCCACCTATTGGGGAGTACATACGGCACTTAATTTTCTGTGCCTGGGATACTTAACTCAATATAATGGTTTATAATTCCATCCATTTCCCAGCAAATTCTATTAATTCATCATTTTTGATGGATAAGGTTGAAGACCCAGATATAAGCCCACACAACTACAGCCATTTTATCTTTAACAAAGGGGCCCAAAAAATCCAATGAAAAAGAACAGTATCTTCAACAAATGGTGCTGGCAAAACTGGATCTCCACATGCAGAAGATTAAAACTGGACCCATACTTGTCTGGATGTACAAGAATTAATTCCAAATGGATCAAGGACCTCTATATAAGGCCAGATAATATAAAAACCATAGTTGAAAGGATAGGGAACTCTCTTGAGCTGATTGGGCTACGACAACAGTTCCTAAACAGACATCCAATAGCACAGTCATACAACCAATTCTCAACAGTTGGGATCTTGTGAAATTAAAGAGCTTCTGTTCAGATAAAGAGATTGTAACACGAGCTCAAAGGCAACCCACAAAATGGGAGAAAATCTTCACTTATCACATATCTGATAGAGCTCTATTATCCAGAGTGCACAAAGAACTTAGAAAACTAAACACCAAGGAAACAAATGGTCCAATTAAAAAATGGGGCCTGGAACTTGAAAAAAACTTTACCAGGGATGAAATTAAAATGTCTAACAAATATCTTAAAAAAATTCTCCATATTCTTAGCCATCAGGGAAATGCAAATCAAAACTTCCCTGAGATATCATCTCACCCTGGTCAGGATGGCAAAAATACACAATACAAACAACACCAAATGCTGGAGAGGATGTGGAGAAAGGGGAACTCTCCTACATTGCTAGTGGGAATGCAGGCTCATACAACCACTCTGGCAAGCCGTTTGGAGATTCTTAAAGAAAATAAAGATTGAAATGCCATATGACCCTGCGATTCCACTTTTGGGAATAACCCCCCATGCAGCAGAAGTTCACCTCGATAGCACAAGCATGACCATGTTCATAGCAGCACTGTTTACAATAGCAAAGTCATGGAATCAACCCAAATGTCTAACAGCTGACAAGTGGATAAAGAAAATGTGGTGCATCTATACAATGGAGTACTACTCAGCCAAAGAACTATTTTTTTTACAAGTTGAATCTCTTCTTTCAAAATATGGGATCTGAGGATTGGATCTTAGATCACCAGGTTTGCATTCAGAACTCAATAGACCATCTCAATGCTGCCACTCTGTGATAGGACTTGTTTGCTCTTTCTGCAAGTGTGTGTCGCTTAGTTAATTCAATCACAGAAGAAAACATTTTAACTGCGACTGATAAATAAAACCAAATAAAATAGGTGAAGTACAAAAGCAAATTTGACCTTGAATCAACATAAAAAAGAATCTAAGGTTTTTTTGCCCATTCTTGCAGTGAAAGGACTTTTCCTCACTTACAAATGAAGTTACTAGCTGCTAAATATTAAGAAGTTCCTAAAATTCTCTCTTATCTGCCTATTCCTTGAAACCCCATTACAGTGTTTCCTCTTTTTTTTTCTTTAATCTTCATGTAAAAGGAAATACCTTCCTGGGAAGAGCAAAAAATACTAAGTTATGTGCCCTATCAAGGCCAATATTCATGTTTCAGAAGGGATTACACTGTGCAATGCAATCAATGCCTTTGAGAACATCTCACATAGCAATCAGGATGAAAGTTGTTAAATAATGATTTTTTCCCTCCATTCCAAACCCTTGAGTTACAGCATATTATATTTGTTATAGAACATGTGATAAGAAATTCCAAAGCTCAGTGCGCTCTTTGTATATTGCAATGTGTAAACTAAAGCAATTTACTATAACGTTTTTGCAAAGTACATTTATTAGACATAAAGAATCAAGTCATTGAGGTCTGTTCATTCATAGTCATATTTATTGCTACATAGCACAATGAAAATTGTCTTTATTTCTATTTCTAGAAATTGTTACATGCATCTATGTTTCTTTACTTATGATTCCCACACAATATCAGATGACATGGAAATAAAGGATTGTAGTATAGTAACCATCAATGATCCTTGGTAAATGATTTGAAGTTTACTTACCATGTTTTAAAGTCAATGATACTCTGTGCTTCAAAAAGACCCCTATTTTACCAATTTGCTTAACAAAGCATACACCCGTATCAGAGCTGCTATATACTCATGAGATTGAACTTCATCACCTCTTAAAACCAATACAAAGAATTTCTGCACACTAATTCCTGACAATTGTACCGAAAATCAAGTTTAATACATTCATTTAACAAATATTTTGTTATCTGCATTTCATATTGGATGAAATTGGTATCATGGATCATTTTAGGAAATATTATGCTAATGCTCTTAAAGATTCTTTCTAAGTGAGACCTTATGCCCAATCAGTCTCTACTACTGTATTAGGCAGGGTTCTCTGAAGAAACTAAACCTATAGAATGTAATATGTAAATAAGTTTGTTTAGAAATAACTCACAATAAAAATAGTGTCCTTCAAGGCAGCCGCCCGCAGCAGCCTCTTTCCTGGCTGGAATGTTCCACAAAGCCAAAAGATCCCGAGAAGGTCTCAAGCCTCTTCTGGAGGGATGAAGACACTGGGTTCCAACTTCGGTGAAGAACAGCTGGGCTCCAACATCAGCAGTGAACACCAAACAGCAACAAGGCCTAGAGACCAGGCTCCAAAGGCAGCGGGAACAGCAACAACGTGATGGAAAAGGTGAAGCTCCAAGTCAGCCAAAGACAGAGACGGCAGCAACAGCAACAAAGGTCAAACGCTCTAAAAGCAAACAATGTGCACGGCAGGGTGGACTGCACAGCAAGTCGACACCAAATAAAGGAAGAGCAAGTCCCTCCTTCTTGCACCTTCTATTATCCAGTCTACCACTGGAAAGTACCACCCACTATGGGCTGGGTTCTCCACAGCAATCAGTCAAGTACCTGCGGACTTGCTCAGGGGCCATTCCAACCATTAACCTTCCACAGCTATGCCCCAAACAGCCTGCAACTGTCAAGTTGATACCAAAATGCAACCATAACAACTACTTTATGCTGCTTTGTTTTAGTAACCAAGTACAGTCTGTTACAAATAGGCAGTTCTATGAGTGAGAAAATGCTCAGAACCAGTAGATGGTGTTCGCTCTTACTGAAAGAGGTAGAATGTCTATTGAGATTCTTCTTAGCTGGCATTAAATTCTATTGCCTTGTTGAAATCTGGTTATTTTGTTGATATTCAATAAATAACCCAAGACTCTTAACTTGGGCTAGATATGGATAATGACTTAAAGCTGAAGTTTTTCAAGTTTCTAAGAATAATTATTTCCTTATATCGATAGTAAAAAAATATGGAATCCCTTGATAAATGACATTTCATAATACTGCAGAGTTTTGCAGCAAGTAGTATTAAAATTATAAAGCATACCTAGGGATTTCAATCATTTACAATGGGAAAAGTGCACGTATGAATTCTAATGAGCATGTGACTACAGGAATGTGCAAACCACAACTGTGAGAGCCATGACTGAAATGCTGCTCTGCACTTTGGGATCACCTCCCAGGCTTGTTCTCAACAAAGATCCTCAGAGTCCAAGAAAACAGGGAATGCAGCAGACAGAGGGAAGGGGATGTCTTCAAGGAAAATGACACATTTCAAGCCTAGAGAATATTACCTATAAAATTAGGTAGAATTCAGCAAATGTTTTAAATAGTTCGCTCTGATCGATTGCTGGTTTTGTTATTTTTTCTTTAAAAGCCACGAACTAGAAATTTAAAGATGTTTTCAAATCAAGCTATAAATCTTAGAAGTATTTTTGGGAAACCATCTTTAAACACAAGAAAGCCCAAAGGAATAGTTGTACTAATCTGAGTAGACAATCTGATTTCTGATGTATGTTAACAAACTGAAGCTTCCCTCCTTGTGCTTCCCTCTTGCCAAAACAATGACTTAATGAAAGGAAGTGGGAAATGTGGCCAGTTCAAAAGGAAATTTAATATTAGTGGTTGCATGGTAACATGTTAAAACACACAATGTGTCTTAATATTTCTAAATGTGAAAATTTTTATGCAGTATGATATTAACAAAACTTTGTGTGCTTAATATAAACACACAGGAATACATCAGTTCTAATATTTATAAATCAATGAAGCAGCAACACCTATCAGAAAGCATTGAAGTGGGAGTTGGAACACCAAATCCTAACAACCATTTCACATAAGCATTGTCATACTTTGAAATGTGAATTGTCCCTCACAGACTCATGTATTTCAATCCTTAGTTGATGCTTAGGAAAGGTATGACAATTTGATGAAATGAAGCCTTGCTGGAGGAAGGCATGTCAACTAAGGTGGGCCTTGAATTTGGTTAGCCCTGTCCTTTTCTCCTCTTGCAGTTTGCAGCTTGCTCTCTTGGCCTCCATGATGAATGTGTCTTAAGCCACCCCCGGCTTTTATCAGCCAACCATGCCTTTTCCTCCATAATGGACTGTATCTCCCCTCTGGAACTCTAAGCCAAATAAATATCTCTTTCCCCTTAAGTTGGTTGTGTTAGTGTTGTCTCACAGAATCAGAAAGAGTAACTGTGACACTTGTGTGCTACTACTCTTTCTAAAAGCTGAGATATATCTTTTCTTTGAGTAATCTAGGAATGCATGCACAGGAAAAGGTTATAGCTCTGATATTTCTAGTAGATCTTACTGCATGTTTCTTCATGATGATCAAAGTGACCAGAAATTAACTCTACCTCTGAAAGTAATACTTGTTTAATCATTAATATTTGAGGATTGTTTTTTGGTGAGAATGGTAATTTGTTGAGAAGGATATCTGGTTCTTCAAGTACATTCACTTCTTGAGAGACTCACCATAATTTGAGCAATTATGCCATTCTGCCTTAGATTTTATTCCATTCTTTACTAACAGAAAATGTAAAGGTTGTTAAACAAACAAGAAAGAAACATAACAATGAGAAAGTGGATTTCTTAGATTCCATTTGAGTTCACTTTCTGCTTTCCAGTAACTGGGGTAACAAGAGCATCCCTCTGTGCTCCCAGCTCCTCACAGTCTGCCAAGCAATTAGCATCTCTTAACATTTCCAGGCAGCTGCCTAATGAAATGCTTGTTTCTCCAGAAAGCCATTTTGCATATAAAACTGTCTGGTTCTCTGAAACTAACAAAGGTATTACTAGTACAGAAGATGCCCATGATTTTCCAAAGCAAATGCTCAGATTTAAAAAAAAAAAACAACTATGTAAAGATTATCAATTAAGGCAATATGGTCACTTTGAAAAAAAGTATTGATAGAGATTGTTTTCTCACTTTTATATATCTTCATTCTCCAATCCTTCATCATATTTTGAAATTCCAGGTATATGAATTCATTTGCTTTCAGAAACAGTTCCTTAAGGGAAATCAGTACCATGAATATGAGGCAAATGACAAAAGAAGTGTCTTTTAAGCTTTTTCTCCTGGGCTTATCTACATGCTTTTGTAGCTAGTGAACCTTTGCCTTGTTTGAGATTCAGAGATGAACAGATTTCTGTCCACTCTTAAAGAATGTTCCTTTGTAAATTTTTAGGATTCTATTTTCAAGACACAAGTTTAATCCTCTTATCTCCTTACTTATGCATTCCAGCTTGGGAAGGTTTAGGGCTTAAAGTAGGAGAAAATACAAGTGACTGCAGTACCATGATGCAGCATTCTGACCCTTCCACTTTAACTGTGTGCACAATTAAGGGAATAGCTTTGGGCTTGCTTCTTTTCGTTATTGGATGTGTAGCTGCAAGTTTTTGCAAAATGTAGCAAGGACGGTAATTTCTTAAGGTTAGGGCAGAGAATCACTCAGTAGAGTGACTGTCAGGATGTGTTAAGGTTGTGGAGAGCATGCTCTGACAACTGATAATGCGCTAGAATTATTGCCAAGGCCCAGTACCAGGCATAATCTGATCCTTGGTGAAGGTTAAGAAGACAAAATGATTCCTGGTGTCAGTAAAAGAGCAATAGGATGTTCCTAGGATCAAAGCAAAGAGATCTGTCTCACATGTTGTGCTGCAATCAGACCCTGACACCTCCATAGTCAGACACAGAATGGTTCTCCAATTCCCTACCTGCTTGTAGATACTAATCATGTCATAAACACAGGGACAAGAAAAGTGAATTGCATTGTAACTTCTAAGACAGGTTTTGATAGCTTTTATACCCCAAAGAGGCAAAGGGAAAAAAGAGAGAAAGAAAGAAATACAGAGGGGATAAAAAATAAGTCAAAACTGGGTTTGAACCTCAAAATCTCCAGTTGCACTACAAATGAGACTCATGACTAAGCTACATTGGAGTGTTTTTTATTGACAAACCAAAATGAATTGCTCCTCTACAGCTTCAATGCAAAGAATTTCAGACTGACCACTGTTCTCTTGATTCTAAGCATTCATCACAAAGAATCAATTCTTTTAATTGTTTGTATATGCCCTGCTGTATAATGAAGCCTAAAGATAAATTTTCTCTAAATATCAATATAAGAGTATATCACAATCAGCACAAAGAAACAACATGCACAACTTATTTTCTTGATTTGGGCCTTTTAATATGAGTTCAAAATTTCAGAACTTATTGAAAGATCTTCAGACTTTTATACTATGTACCAAAACTGACAACAATGCTCAAAATGTGTCAGCTAGAAATATACTTGGATTTCATTGATATATGATGACTGGAATATTCCCAAGTGGTTGTTGTCTTTACATTTGATAAACACAGAATTTGAGGAAGCAAATTCTAAGAGGATAGAAGATTTTTAGTTAGTATCATAAAGAATAAAGCTACTATATTTTATCTACTATATTTTTTAGCTATAAATAATTATCAGCTAGGAGATAGCCATGTTGGTTTTCTGTTTTTAAACAATTACTGCCTTATGACTATAAAACACAGAAACTAAAAAGGAAACAGTTGTCAGGGCTGGAGAGGTGGCTCAGGGGTTAAGCCTCTGCCTTGCAGGCCGAATGTCCTGAGTTCAGATCCTAGACTCCACTTATAGACGCTAGGCGGAATCAGGGGCGGCCTGCCTTTCTGGTCCTGGTAGGGCGGAGCCTGTGAATCCCGGGGCAGAGTAAACAAGGAAAGGTGGAGGAGGTCCCGAATTCGTCCATGGTTCTACACACACACACACACACACACACACACACACATACAAATATGCACACACACTCACAATTGAATAAATAAAATAAAATAAACATGTTTAAAAAGGAAACAGTTGTCATTTTACATTGTACAGAAAATACTATACTATGTATAAACAATATGTATCTATAAACAATACCCCCTCACTATAAAAAAAAAAACATAACATGGAAACCTAAATTAGTTGATATAAATTTCTCATGTCTAAATTATTCTTCATGTCCATATGCTATTTAACAACTATATTTTGATAAATAAGAAAAAAAGACAATTTCTAGAACTTTCTGAAGTGCATGAAGAACTGAAGGGTAAATTTTACTATTTGCTTAATTCTATAGTTAGTAAGTCATACAGAAAGAATATTGCTTTATATTAGCCTGAAGCAATGTCTCACACATTGCATATTTATCTGTAAAGAACATATTATTCGTGTTATATTTAAGCCCAAACATCAACTAAAGATGAATCTGTGAAGATTAAATCTACCACGGGATTTAATCAAACTGTTAAATAAGCAGTCCATACATGACACAATGAGACACACAAGTTGGTGCTAATTTAACTATTTAACAGAAAGAGTCCATTTGAAAAATAAAAATATAACTCAAAACAGTGGAGAGCAGTGAGGACGATCAGTGGATGTTAGCACTTGCCACCAAGCCTGAGGAACTGAGTTCAATCCTCAGGAGAACCGTGATGAAAAGAGAGAACTGACAGACAACTGTAATTTGTCTCTGACCCCCACACAAATGCTATAGCGTGCATGCCTCTACACACCCAGATACAAATAATAAATAAATAGGTGTTTAAAATAAATAAATGTAGATAGTAGAGATAGAGAAAGAGAAAATTTTATAGCATAGAGTTAGTGTTTTGTACTTTCAAATATTCAACTGCCTGTATATAAATTTTGGAGAATGGATTTATGGCAAAGTAAACATTGATAAAGGGAAATAGGAGTTGGTTCAGCCAGATAAGCATGAGGACCTAAACTCAGATCCCTAGCATCCCTGTAAAAGACACTCTAGTAGTATACTTCTGTTACCCTAGAGCTGGAAAGGAAGGCGGTAAAGAAGGAGATCTCTGGAACTCGTTGGCAAGCCAGCCTAGACAAATTATTGAGCCAAAGATTCAGAGCAAGACCCTGTCTGAATAATTAAAGTGGGTCATGACAGGGTTGCTGCACACAAAAATTCATGGCAGCAATGTCCGCTACTATAGGAACTGCACAACAGTTGGCCTATCAACACTTCATCATGGATAAGGGAAGATCTCAAGAAGTATACCTTGAAAGACTAATAAAGTTTAATGCCAAAGAGAAAAAGCAGAGTTTCTTTAGTCAATGATTTACCCACTGAAGAATGATTAGCCACTACTTATAGAAAAAAATAATCACATTCATTCATTACTATCTGAGATGTGTTATACTTATACATATTGAAATGCTTTCTTGCCTGATCATTACAGCAAACCTTTTCCAGCTTGTAGTCCAGTCAGTCTCCCACATTTCTGTGTCCCATATTTTTAACTGGTTTACATAAGTGAGGTGATTCATGTCTTGCCATTGAGATGAGTGAAGAAGTTTGTAATCTATGGAAACACATGGGGACATTTGCTTTTGAAAGACATAGGATGCTTTGTTTCTTTAATCCTTTAATGTTACCAAATGAAGTTGGAATATGCAGGCTTTTTTTATTCATTCAATTCTATGCTTACACCACTTCGCAAAGAAAGATTCATAGCTGTCTTATATCCCATATTCAGAATATAACCTAATTTAGAAATAGTATAATGGCAGATACAATTTATGAAGTGATCTTAATGAATGTCCCCTATTCCATTTCTCATTTCAAGAAAATGATTGTATACAGATGGAGAACAAGAAAGAACATAATATGAAGATAAAGATGGAAGTTGAGCTGATTCATCAATATGATGCCCAACTTGCTACCTAAACAAGGACAGAGGCATGACATAGGTTGTCCCACAAATTCTTCAAAAGGAACCAACCAAGTCTACAGCTTGACTTCATGTTTTTGCCCTTCAGAATTGTGAGATAATGAACTTTTACTGGTGAATCAACCCATTTGTTGCACTTTATTATTAATATATCTAAGAAAAGAAAGGCAGTTTGATGCAGCAAATCTCTATTCATAAGGGCTGTAAGACAACAGATCACAGATGGGGAAACAGAACAAACCATGGACTGTACCCTTGTTCATTGACTGGTTAATTGTTACCAGAAGTGTCATAAATAATGTCTAACAGAGGCTCCATTTCCCAAAACAACTTTGATTTCAAATATTTTATATCATTGTCCACATGAGCGTATTTCTTTTATTTAAAAATGAAGGTAACTATACCAATACTGGTACTTGAATACAGGTGGAAATTAAGAAGCATTAGACTCTGAAGGCACTGTAGTATACATGACTCAGAGAGTGAGGCAGTTGCTCAGCTTCAATTATGAGTTGTGATGAACCAGAATACTAGCTTATGAGAAAACAACTGTAAATTTGTTACCAATACTAAGTTGTCTAATTGATTGCAAGCCAATATTTATAAAAGGTCAAATTGCTTTAATTTAACATTTGGAAAATAGGAACTTTCATGAAACAATATAAACTTTAAAAATAAATGTCAAGAGAAGGCAACTTTAGCTATCTGTACACATATTACCACTCACATATATATGAAGCAATATGAAGTTACAGGAAAGATCTGTAAGTGAAAAATGTTAGTAACAGCAAAGTATTAGGGTGTGTGTGTGTTTATGTACATGCATATGTGTGTATATGTGTGTGTGTGTGTGTGTGAGAGAGAGACAGAGAGAGGCAGGAGAGAGAGAGAGAGGGAGAGAGAGACTGCACTCATGTCCAAGTACACATGCAGTTTCTAGTATGTGAAGGTGGACACCAAAGTACAAATTGAAGTGTCAATCTTTAGAAACATCATCGTCCACAATTTTTTGATACAGCATCAGTCATTGTTCTAAAGCTTATTGAATAGACTAGGCTGAATGCCCAGGGAGTTCCAGGAATCTGGCTGTTTATTGTTACTCCAGCACCTGAACTACAACTGTGCACCACCATATCAACACCTCAATACCTTACATTGGTGCTGGGAATCACATGCAGACTCATGTGCTTGCAAGACTAGCATTTTTATGGGTTGAGTGATCTTCTCACGCCTATACCCAAGTTTAAAAATATACATCCTTTAATCTGAATCTCCATTTCCAAAGCTTCATAAATCAATGATTTTCATGATTGTCATTTTAGGGTAAATAACACAATTCAAAAGTAAGTCCTATAGAGTATTCAAAAGTTGCACATCATAATACCCATTTACTACTCAACCCAGACTCACAGAACCTCAGAACCTCACCCTTACAGTGTCTTCCTCAAGACTACAGGGTCCATGTTGCTAGAGATTAATGAGGCACTATCTTTAGCTAAAAAACAAAATCAATTCAAACTATTAATATCTGTTGATATCTATATGATTTGAAAATCATATGACTTAGCTTGAAGATAAAATAGCAGCTCTTGTCAAGCTTAGTTTCTTAAGTCAACTGACAAATGACTTAAATACCAAACTTTCCCAAAAAGTTAAAGCATATGTCAATATGACATCTAGTGCTAAACCTAGCATTTCTCATCTTTTTGTAGATATCTTTCCAGGATGGGTTCTTATCCTTTAAAAAAATATTTATTTATTATAGTACAGGGGCGCTGTGTGTGGGCATGAGCATCATGCTATGGTATGTAAATGGAGGTCAAAGACAACTTCTAAGTATTGGTTCTCTCCATCTACTTTGTGTGTTTGCAGGACTATGTTCAAGTCATCCAGCTTCACAGCAAATGCTCTTACCTGGTGAGTCATCTGAAAAGTCCACTATTTTCCCCCTTACCCCTTTAATGCTAAAATTATTCATCTGAATGTCTTATTTCCTACTGTCGTGAATAGTTCTCAAACCATTCTTCTTTTAAAGGTGTTCCCATGCCATCTACCATAGCAGTAATCCTAATACCTAAACTGTATCGAGTTATGAAATGTTCTTCATATACCACTTTTTGTTTCAAACAGGATAATTCTGTACAAGCTATAAACAGTCATTGTGTATTTATCTCTTTTCTTTTCACACTGTCAGTAAGAGCATTCCACAGAAGTCTCTTGCAAGACTTAAGTGAAATTTATCTGCTCCTGGAGTCATTCTCCAATATGATTATGATTTTCTCTCTCCTCTCTCTCTGCTTGTGTGAAAGAGAGGAAAAGATAGAAAAGAGGGGAGGAAGGGGGAGAGAGAAAAAGAGAGAGAGAGAGGAGGGAGGGAGAAATAGGCAGGAGATAGTTTTAACCACTTAGATATGCACAGCACATTTGCCAAGATGCTGTTTGCCTTTGAATTCTTGTTAAGTGTCTGTCTGTGTTTGGCTGCAATCTTTCTTCTTGATTCACCCTCTCTTCATGACAGGAATCTTGCCTTCTTTTCTGTGTTGTCCTCAATCCCCCTTTGCTTCACACATAGGAACTTTTAAATGTGTGTAGACTCTCTGACTTAAGCCTGCTTGCCCTCCTTTGAGTGTACTAAGCTCAGCAGCAGCTGTCGGCATATGCCAATTTGAAAAGCTGCTCCAATGTATACAATAAGTGATGAATTTCATGTTTGGTGAGTAACTGCTCCCACTTTAAAATTCTAAAGTACAGCATAAAAATAGCACACGGCAAGACTGTCCATCTGGAAGGAGTGTTCTGTGCATGACAAAGTGAGAAACCACTAAATCCTGTAGAGGACTCAAATTGGAGAGACCAGTGAAGTGTTTTGCCAACAGGAAACGAAGATGATTGCCTCTCTCAAACCCTGCCATGTTGCCAAGTATAGGAATCCAGCTGTTGTGTGAGATTTATATTCATTTCGCTTGACTATAAATGCATCATGCATCATTTTTCTTTAATTGCTCACATTAGCTGGGTAGGTGTAGGTGATGCACTGAGGTCTGAGAGTAATCAGAATGAGCTACTGTGATAAAGCAAAAGAAAATATTTTTGTGTCAATGGCAGGAAAAAAGTATGTTTATGTGACAAAATAAGATCTTGTCACTGCAACAATCTAATTAGCATTAAAGTTTCCTTAGTTAGCCAGGATTGTGAATCACCCAATTATAGATAAAATGATTTTTGTAGGAGAAATCTATCCTGAAGTTTGCAGTCTTAATGACTTTTCAGTGTCGTGCCTCCTGTCAGGACGTTCTGAGTCCTGTGTAAGCATGCCTGCTTCTCTCTCTCCTCAATTCTCTGAAAAACCTTCAATTTTCTGAATATTGACCTCAGAATTTTTGGTCAGACTTTCAAATCCCCTCTTAACTTCTGCCCTCTCTAGCATAATTTAATTCTTTGATGAGTTATCCATCCAATTTTTTCTGTGGAGTGTATTTAAGATTTTTCTCAAAAATGTTCAGTATTCTCAAAGGAGTTCATGTGCTATCTACCATATTTGGATACAATTTCATCTCTTAATGGGAACTTTTGCTGATGTATAAAAGCCAGTTCCTTGTCCCAGTGGTACCTGTCTCATCAGCATATGTGCATACATTCATCCAAGCACTTTCTTTACCTCTATTGAGCACCTGGATGTGTTTACACACAGGTTTTATCTTTTCATTAAGTCATAATTTATCTTTTTTATCTTTTCATTAAATGGATGCATGTCGTTTTGAAATTTTGTGAAAAATAAAGGGCATATAAAGTAATTCTGGTGGTGTACAAATTGTCTCAGAACCTAGAATAATGTGTGCAAAGTAGATATTAGGGCTTGTAGATATTTACTTAAAGTAAATATTTCCCCTGTTCCAATTTTCTCACAACCTTTGTAACTACCAATTCCTGTCAGAATCTCAGATGCTGGGCCCCATCTGGAAACTCAAGGATATCTGCCTTACTGTAGTCATCATCACAGCAGGTCACGTATAAAATTTACTTGTCTTTGTCACTGCCATCCTGTACACTATTGAAACAACACAAGGTCTGCAGCTCTTCTTCTGTGATTCTGGTAAACTTCAAGTTTATGATACCTGAAGCTTTCGCATAACCATAAGCTTTACTGCTTTGCAAATGTCATCGCTGTTCCTGACTTAAGCTAATTTAAATTTCTTAGCACACTGCGTCCCAAGTTAGAGCTCTCTCAACCAAGTCAGAATGTACATGCAAGATTTGTGAATTATACAGCTCTTTAAGGACAAGAGCAAGGTGGCAAGGTAAATGTAGGTAACAAAGTCTAGAGCTACAGTCACTGCAAGTGATTATTTAATCTTCCTAATGACTGGTTGGCAAGAGAGAAAACTATTTATAAAAATTTAAAAATTGAACTTTCTTTTTAAGTAATTCTCTCTTTGAAGGAACAGTGACAGACATGACATCAAATATGAAGGGAATAATTTAGCTAGTTAAGCATTCCATGAAGATTCATCTGGGTCACACCAGTATCCTCTCTTCTGCAGAAAACTACTTTAAATTTTACATCAAGGATAGGGATGCTGTACAGTATATAAATATATAATCTGCTCATTTAGTATACCTTTCAGAAACAGAACAGATAGGGCTAAGCCCTAAGCTTTTCTAAAGGTATGAATCTCTTCCTTTTTTCTCTCTTTCCTCTTTTTTCTCTCTCTCTCTCTCTGTTTCTCTCTCTATCTCTGTCTCTCGCTTCCTGTGTCTTTTGCTTAACATTTTACCAACTCAGGAAGTAGTACCAATGAGGCAACTCTGAATCTGTCCCCATTTCAAGTACCACCTAAATGAACCCTACTAGTTCTTTCTCAGTTTACACGATCAAATCATAGATGTCTGTGCTTGCTCTCTTGTGAAATGGCACTTCTTGGAGTGCCAAAAACAATAAATCCAAAACAATAAATCACTACTGAAGAGGTTCAAATGCCTTCTTAACATAAGAATATTCAAAAAAAAATCACTAGTATAAAACTTTTAGAAGCACCAAAGTTTGAAGATTTTGATAAAGAACTCCCGGAGTGCTAGGTCCCAGAAGGGTGTTATACAGTACTCCAGAGAGAAAAGGAGGATGTACCACATCCGGCTCACAAATAGCTTCATCTGATTCCCCACTTTGGCAAAACTCAAGAACAATTCTGATTGGCTCAACAAGTTTAGGCAACTGCCTTAGAAATGCAGCCACAGCGAAGAAAGATCAGTTCATTTTCTGCGAGCGCCTAAATGAGAACTGCAAGCAAAGCAACAAGCAGTGATTTCCCTTCAGTTCTTCATGCTGGAGGCAAAGGCTTCAATCCTCAGGACCGTGCTACTGAGAAGGGAAAAGGAATATTGAGCAATGGGGAGTGATTTCAATGAATACTGCTGTAGGCACTGGGTGAAGGAAATAGCACAAATCAGAAAGAAAGACAAAGGGGCCACTGGGAATTACAAAGGATACATAAGATCATCAAAGAAAAATAGTATTTTCCTAAAATAATAAATGAGGCAAAGCAATTTGTTCTCTTGAGGCGGCAGAACTTTTAAAAAGATGTCACCTGATCTTTGGAGAGCTGGAAGTGTTAGTAATGTACTTGGAGATATTTAAGATACTGCTAGGGGTTTGCTGACAGTGCAGGTTTTAGCTGCAAAATGGCTCTTGGGTAAGTAACAATCTTCCATTTAAAATCTGTCTGCCTGCTGACACTCTGATCACATTGCTTACTCAGACCAGGTGTTCCTTGAATCCAGCTTTCAGGGTCTGTAATGAAGCACCTTGGAGCGGCTGTGTTTCAGCACAGATGTATGTAGTTTTGAAGTATGAAATCTCTGGTGTGTGCAAATTTGGAAATGTAAAGCAGAGCGCAAACAGTTTCCTTGTGTAATGTTAATGTGTTTCTCTTCTTCTTTAGGAAATATGTGGGCTTCATGTGTCAGAAATGGATGTTATTTTCTCTGCATTACAGCACCCTAGGAAAGATCTGTGAGGCTCAGAAGCTTTTACTCTCATTATACTGTATATGTGGAAGCACTAAGAAATATGAAATCCTTCAGTGGTGCAGACTAAAAGATTGCATTTCATCTGGAGGGGAAATGTGCCAAAGTGGCTGAAAATAATTCAAGTAATTGGCAAAGAGCTACACTCCAAGGAGCCTTTGGTGTAATTTGATTTTGTGCCTTTTAGGGGAGCAAGTGAGATGTGATTCTATCTGGCCCTGAGAGACAAGGGGTTTGAAACGTTAAAGAATCTTTGCCGTAGATGATGATGAACTACAATGTCAAAAGACAGTCGAAATTTATATCCTTGAGATGCAATAGTCACAATAAAGACAATTCTATGCTCAGTTATAGAGAAGCACAAAGTGTGCATGTTTGTATTTTTGCGGTAACAGGAAATGGCCTTACAAGAGTAGGAGATGTTCCTATGCCTATAAAATCATAGGATGACTGCTAAACCCTGTAAGTGCTGTTAATAACCGAAGATGAAATGACCAGCTCAGTCAGAATCAGTCATATGTCCATTTCACCCAGTGCATTACAAGACAATGATTCTGCTTACCGGAAGCCATCGATAAATTTGCAAGGCAGCCAAGTTCATGCTGGCACAGTCCCACATAAGTCCCTCTCGGTGTGGCCTCTTTGTAAGTCTTGGATCTCCTTCAAACAGAGGCTCAGATCTATTCATTCTCAATTTATTTCCCCTGCATTGCAAAGGAAGAGACAGCTCTATGTGATAGCTTCATCCAGGAAGATGCCGGTTCCTTCCAAATACTTTACATAGTGGAATTTGAGCTCATTTTATACAATAACATCCTATATAGTCTTCTTTCTCTTAAGGAGCTCCTGGGCTGTACATATAAGGCAAGTTCAGGCAATACTAATGTTGCTCATGTGGAAATGAGTATATTTGAGTTTCCCATATGCTTGGTCACTTTACAAGGTATAATAATACATTGAATCCCAACACTGAATATGACAACTTTCTTTCATTTTAATCACCCACAAAGTTAAAGAAGAGGATGAAAATGGTGTACGAATGGCCCTCAGGACAAGTGCCCCATGTGTGGCGCAATTTATTAATATCTAGATTATGTATCACACTCTAGTCAGCGAACTAAATTTTAGACTCCCTCGGTTATTCTTACAGTTCAGTGGTTCTCAAAATTTGGCTCACATCAAAATCACTCCATGCCTCGTTAATATGAGCTTGCTGGGTCCTATCACTAGAGTCCTTGGGTGGGACGGACAATTCATTTCTAACACATTTCCTCTTAAGACTGCACAATGAAGATTCAACATGTAACTCAGTGGTTCCAGTGCCAAATTAATTACATTTTCAATACCCAAGCACACAGCACCATACTGAAATGGCATGTGTTGTGTGCATTTCAGAAATAGCAGTGTATGCCTAAGAGAAAATTTCTGTGTCTATGTTTTTATGTAATCCTATGAATAGTCTGTCCTACTTTTTTATAATGTGGTTCAGGAAAAAGCATTAAGACTTGAGAGTCGATTCAGGACTTCCAGTTGTCATTGTTCCTGCAGAAAGTAAGCCTACTAGTGTTACTTTATATATTCATCCAAAAAACTAAACCTTGGAAGAGATAAATGAAAATCAGATCAGCTGGGAAACTCAGGAACCAGATCTGTTGGAAGATGCAGCAGCAACTTCTCAATATATCCCAGACTATGTGAAGAAGCCACTCCCAGAGGCCAATAGATGCTGCTATGGTTTCAAAATTATTCACATGTGTTCCTCGGAGGTTCATTTTCTGAAGATTTGGCTCCCAGAGGTGATGAAACTAGTAAAAGCTGGCATCACGCTAAAGAAGGTCTTCAGGTCAATTAAAGACAGGCCCTTGGGAATTATCTTAGAACCATAGTCTCTATGGCTTCTTTCTTTGAGAGGTGATTTTGTTTATGTATTCTCACATTATGACACCATCCACCATGAAATCCTCATAAGAGATTATCAAATATTCTTGAATCTCCAGAATTTTCCCAAAGTAAAATTATTTACTTTTCATAGTTATTCTTTGTGATAATTAGAGACAGGTGTTGACAACTGTAGGTGCCAGCTTTGGACACATTTGTAAAGAATTAGTAGTTAAGTATTGAGCAAGCCTGCAGGAGATTGTGTGATTGATGGGGAGGCCCAGCCCGAAGTGGGTGGAAATGTTCCCAGGGCAGGTGGATTAAATGGAAGGAGTTGATTCAGAGTTTTGTATACTTTCTAGCAAGTGAGGGTTGCCCCTCTTTTAGCAGTCCTATGGAAATGGTGTGGTCAATTCTGTAGAGCCCTGAAGTTGGTGTGGACTTTTCTGCCAAGCTGCATTTAGAAGTGTAACCACAAGCCAGAGTGACCCCTAAGGTCTATAGAAGCATACAAGGAGAAGGGTGGGAGGGAATGATCAAAGGAAGGGAGAAGATGGGAGGGAGGGGAGAGGGAGGGAACATGGGATGAATACTCAGTATGTTTGTAAAAGTAGAAAAAATGGAAAAAAGAGAAATCTAACATTATTGACCTACTTTCTTATTATATCAATATTATTACATGACTTAATAAAATAGTGAATGCACAATAAAAAAGAACTGTAACCAGACAATTTAAGTCAGAATAAAACACCTTGTTCCCCCCTAAACCACTTTGTCAGGAAATTGCCAGAAACATGCAGAGTGACTATAATAGCATTCCATGAGTATTTCATTCCAGTAAAAAAAAATAAGTTAAATTAAAAATAAATAAAACCAGACTCATGGATGGAGATAAAAGGAAAGAACCAGAGAAGGTTTGCTTTTTCTAAGCAAATGACAGACCAGGATCAACAAATCAAGACAGAAAGTGTAAGACAGCAATCTCTGTAGGAAAAACCTGTGGCTCTGTTTCCATTCATGTCAGCAGAGGAAAGCAGGAGGAAAACCTAAACTTAGCTGCCTACTAGCTAAAATGGAGTCCTAACCTTGACAGGGCAATTTCAGGATTTAAACATATATCTCCACCTGGAGATTAGAGAAATCCTCACCTTACACTGGGGATACAGACCACCCAGCAACTTAAACTCCTACATCTCCCACCTGAGGAAATGAGAGATTCCCTGGCACTTGCTTTCAAAGTGGTATTAGATGTAGACAAAGGGCAAACCTGTACTTTTACCCCATTCTAGCAATTACAAGCAATTAGTAATGAGACTAAAGCAATAACTGACTTAAAATCAAATAACATGATGCTGGGATAATGTTATACCAATTTAAGAAGACAAAATAAAAGCTAAATCATCTGCCTCTGTAGGAACTGAACAAGAAGATCTAAATAACAAATAAAATAATGACGAATGACATAACATGTGATCTCTGGGTCGGTTTTCACTCACAGAAATGCCAACTCTAACTAAGGCACTTTTGAGATAGTTTCAGAACTCAAACTTATGGAGAACAAAAGCTATGAAAATCCATATTAGAACTACAACAAAAATACCTTCTCTTTGACTTGATAGTCTGTCCATAGCTAGCACACATGGCACAGAACCATGCTAAAAGAGAATCTTTGGCCTTTCTTCTTCCATGTGTAAAAGAGAATCCGAGGTTGTCATTCAAATTCATCAGCATTCCGGGACTCTCCGACAAAGGCCATTCTCATCCAGTCATATAGGGAACACTAGGTACATTAACACCACAAGGTCACCTGTCTTTAGCTAAAAAAGAAAGCAGGCAGCGAAAAAGAAATCTCACACATGTATGTTGATAATGTCGGCATGTTCATGTGATTTCAGCTGACCAAAAGATTCAGCCAGTAATTATCCATAAACTCAACTATCTACTCTGTCTGACTGTAGAGCAAAATCTGCAGCTCTGTCTGTCTGGAAATTCCACCCACTGGCCTATCCAACCATGGAGTCCAGACTGCAGTTGTAAACAAATGCAAAGTACAACCACCCAAATTGCCCAACTTTCAGATACAGCTTAAGTCACTCTATGGCAGATTACCTATCCTGCTTCTCAATGAAGGTAGTATCGTGGCTGTGGCCCTGCCTGACAACAGACCCCAAATATCCAGGCCATATACAAGCAAAGACAGGTATAATGTCTTTGCCAAGTTTGAAACTTGACAGCAAGACCTTTCATTCGTAAAGAGGACAATGTCATTTGGTTTATCCATCTACAATAAAAAGACTGATGGAGATTTCACTGATGAAGCTGGACATAACAGGCTTGAAGAACACGTAACTATTTCCTTAAATACATGGAAATGGATACAAGAACACAAGTATCCAGAAGAATCAGACAAACTTTGCAAAACCAAAGAAAACTAATAAAACTTTAATAAATGACCACAAAGAAATTAAATGTCTGAATTAACTGACAATTTTTTTTAATTTTTTTATTATTATTATTTATTCAACTGTGCGCATGTGCATGTGTATGTGCATGCGTGTGTGTGTGTCTGTGTGTGTCTGTGTGTGTGTGTAGAACCACGGACGAATTCGCGAACCACCATGGATGCCTCCACCTCCTTCTGCCCCGGGATTCACAGGCTCCGCCCTACCAGGACCAGAAACGCAGGCCGCCCCCGCTTCTGCCTGGCTTCTATACGTGGGATCTGGGATCCGAACTCAGGACCTTCCGCCTGCAAGGCAGAGGCTTAACCCCTGAGCCACCTCTCCAGCCCCTGAATTAACTGACAATTAAAAATAATCTTGTTAATGAAATTCAGTGAGCTATTAGAAAAGACCCGTCAATGACTCCCTGCAGTTAAAAAAGGAAATAGAAGTCCATCAAGATGGCTGGCAAAATCACTTCCTGCAGCAGCCTGTTGAACTGTGTTTAATCTCTAAGTCCCCCAAAGTGGAGAAAACTCACTCTGAAACTTGAACTCTGGGGGCTCCACAAATGCACCATGCACATAGATGGCCATATATATAAGCACACAATCAATAAATAAATGTAATAAATAGATAAATAACATTCAAATAAAAACAAAAAAAACAGATTCCTAGACCTATAAAATAAAATAACTTGAAAGAAATATTCAATAGGGACATGTAGGCCAGGTGGATGGTTCATTTGGTAAAGTGCCTGTCGTGTAAGCATGTCCTAGCATCTACATGAAAGATCAACATGATAACAAATATCCTTAGTCTCAGTATGAAGATGGAGACAGGATGATCTTTGGAGCTTGCTGGTCAATCAGTCAAACATAATTGGTGAGCACAAAGTTCAGTGAGAAAACCTATCTCAAAAGCATGGGGTAGTAACGGATTTAAGAAGACACCTATTGTGAACCTTTGACCTCTACCTGCTATCTTCTCTCTCTGCTCTCTAACTAGTTTTTCTATCCATCTATCTATCTATCTATCTATCTATCTATCTATCTATCTATCTAATCTATCTGTCTGTCTGTGTTTCTGTCTATCTACTGCTATCTCTATCCTTCTTTTATACATACACAAAAATAAAATAAATTTAATATGAATTATGAATATTAAACAAATAGGAAAAAATAATTTGTAAGCTTTGAGACAGGTTATTTGACATGATCTGGTCAGAGAATGAAAAAGAGTGATACAGGGAAGACTAAAGGAGGAAAGAAAGTCTATAGACCTCTAAAGATGAGAAACCATCAAGTAACAGAGACCACATATTGCAATAATAAAAGAGAAAAGGGACATGAAGTCTATTAAGAAATTACACTGAAAAATTTTCTAGTTGGGAAAGAAAAATTTAACATCTAGATTCAGAAAGCCAAATGGGCTCCATTGAGATGAATCTGAAAGTTTCAGTCTGAAACCTTATATGAATTATATAAAAAACATTAATAGTGAAATTATCAGCAGATAAAAAACAGAAAGAAAACTGTAAAAACAGTAAAAGAGACTTGCCACATGCAGGGCTACCTGTATAAAACTTAAGACGTTTTTTCCGCATCAGCTTTGGAAATAAAGGAAATAGTAAGGAGTCCTTAAAGTAAGGACAAAATAAACTTTATCATTAAGAATATCATAAAGAACAAAGTGCTATCCCATCAATGAAGTAGTAATGATGATCTTCCCAAACAAAAAGAGCCAAAACAATTCACCATTTTCCTTAAAAGAAAAGGCAAAAAAGTTTTTCAAGCTGAGGTATAAGTTTGCTAATTAACAACATAAAAACCCATAAACATGCAAAACTTACTGGTAATGTTAGATATATGACCAATTCAGTATTTTTGAAAATTGTAATGATGGTACATAAAACACTTTCAAATTGTGATATAAACATTAAAATACAGAGGTACTAAAGCACCCACACTTGCAATAACACGATCATCTATATGCAATACAAAATGTAAATTGTCACATTGGAATTTTCTCAGTCATAAAGAGGAATGAAGTTGTGCCATTAACAGGAAAATAACTATACCTGAAGACAATCACATTAAGTGAATTGAGCCAGTATAAGAAACACAAATATGCCATGTTTTCTCTAATCTGGTTCATAAATTTTGTCAATATACATGAAATTAAGTATGTATAAAGTACATAAAAGTAAAACTGAAACTGTCTAGAAGGATAAGGGAAACATGAGGGGTGAGAAAAGGAAATGAAAGGGGTACACAGATATTCTCAATGTGAAACATATACTTGAATAATTTTTCTGATAAAATAAATTTTTAAGAAACAAGCAGATTGCAAATTTCATCAACAATAGAAGAATAAAGTGCACATCTCTGAATCAAAATTAAACTGTTGTTCCTTAAAATAGAATGTCAGTAATCCTAAGATGTTTCACGTTAAGTTTCATAGTAACTACAAAGCAAACATCTACAATAAATTCACAAAGAGATTCAGAAAAAGAACCAAAGCATGTCACATCAAAAACTTATCACCTCACGAAGGAGACGGCAAGACTGAGAAGAAATGAAGAAAAAAATTACAAAACACAAAAAAGAGAATTGTGACATTAACTGCAATAGGTAGAAAGCCTGATCAACAATTATTTTAAACACTTAAAGAATTAATGGCAATCCTTTCAAACTCATTCCTCAATGAGAAAAAAGAGAAAGAATAAAATAGGAGGAAAAGAAGGAGGAAAAATAGAAATGATATAGAAATAGAAATAATGGAAATAATATAAATAATAAACAATATTAAGAGGATCATGTGCCATGATCAATGAGATTTATCCCTCACATTCAGATTATCATTCACAGGTCAATAAAATTGAAATATCAATATAGTTGCATGAAGTTTAGTGATCATCTTAATACATTAGGACATCCTAAGAAAAATTATACTTCCCTTCATGATAAAAAAGCTCAAATATACACATAATAAGAATGTATTTCCACAAAATAAAGGAAAATTATGATAAAAAGGAAAACTTCATTTTCCAAACTTAGGAACAAGAGTGCCCCCTCACCATTTCTACTAACCATACTTTAAGTTCTAGGCACAATAAATAGGAAGAAAAAGTAAATCAATAGTGTATAAATCGGAAGAAGTAAAATGCCTGTCTATATTTCCTAGGGGTGTATGATAGTTAAATATAGGTGTCAACTTAATAGCTGAGAGTCCAAGCTCTGGGCACATTTGTAGAGAACTAATAATTGATTTAAGCCAGAATGAACTTGCAGAAGGTTTTCTAGTTGATGGAGAAGGCCCAACACATGGTGGGCAGGACTAGGCCTTAGGTAGGTGAATAAAATGGAGGAAAACAAGGACACTTGTTGAAGAAGTGGGCATCCTGCATACTTGGTCAGGCATGCTGGTCTTGTAAGTAAGGACTGTCCTCTCAGCTGTTAAGTGCTCAGTTACCACGGCCTGGGGCCTCTCGCCAAGCTAGACAAGGAACTATAAATGACAATGGGAAGTACATAATAAATCATCCTTGTTTCCCAGGAAGCCACTTGATTGTGAATTTATCAGCCACATGCAGAGTAACTGCAACAGTGGGGGGTGGCAAAAGCAGCCTGAGTTTGAGTCCCAGACCCTCATAAAAGGAGAGAAAAGACTTCTGAAAGATGACTTCTGACCTCCAAACTTTCATCATAGTATATATGTTCTCTCTCTGTCTCTCTTTGTCTCTCTATCTCTCTCTCTGTCTTTCTTTATCTCTCTCTCTCTTTCTCCCTCTCAATTAATTAAATATTTCTAGAACATTCCCTAGGGACTCTACTTAAAAGAAAAACTGTTTAGAGCTATAAGAAGCAAATTCAATAAAGTAAGAGCATACAAAAACCTACAAGTGAATCTCTTCATAATGCTAATGAAATCTTAGAAAAACAAATAAAGCAAACTAATTTACATTAGTGTCAAAACGATGAAATACTTCAAAATACTTTTAGAAAAGGAGGTGAAAAATAATGTGAACTAATTAAGTAAACTGTAGAAGATAGGAAATATATCTTATATTAACACCAGAATTGACATGGGTAGAGTATCACTTTAACCAAAACAAACAATAGCATTAAAGAAATGAATATTAAAATTCATTGTTAGGGTTGTTATTTACTTGCGTGAGAGCTCTCTCGTTTTTTTTATTATTTATTCAATTATGTGTGTATACGTGTGTGCACGTGTGTGTATGTGTGTGTGTGTATGTGTGTGTGTGTGTGCATAACCACGGACGAATTCAGGAACCACCATGGACCGCCTCCACCATCTCCTTGTTTACTCTGCCCCAGGATTCACAGGCTCCGCCCTACCAGGACCAGATACGCAGGCCGCCCCCGCTTTCGCCCGGAGTTTATATGTAGGGTCTAGGAACCGAACTCAGGACCTTCTGCCTCTAAGGCAGAGGCTTAACCCTGAGCCACCTCTCCAGCCCCTCTCTCATTTTTTTAATGTAACCTTATAGTGAACGTCTCCATGTGATGTCTTTCCTTGTTACTCATAGGTTTTGATGTGTTGCCTTTATTTACATTTGATTCTTGGAATATTTTATTTTCTTCAAATTTTTTTATGATACAGCTGTCATTTACTATTATGCTATTTAACATTCAATAGTTTGTATATTTTCTAGCATTTCTCCTGCTATCATTTTCTATTGTTACTCTATTGCGATCAGATAAAACACAGAAGCCTCTTTAGTTTGTCTATATTTGTTAAAACTTGCTTTGTGTTTTAATATATGATGTATTTTAGACATTTATATGGAGAACAATGTGTATTCTAAAGTGTTTGTATGTAAACTTCTATAGAAGTCATTATACTCATTTGACCTATGAGGTTATTTAATCTCAAATTGTCTTTGTACAATTATTTTTGGTCTCTATGACTATTAATGAGATTGGGATACTGAAATCACACACTATTACAAATTTAAGATAAAAATATCTCTTCATATGTAGAAGTTTTTGTTTTATGAACTTGATATACTTGTATTTGAATCATCAGTGTTTAAAACTGCAATATTTTTCTGGTGGATTATTCCCTTAATTAGAAGGAAAGACCACAAAAATGAATCTCTGGCCAATAAAATGGCTCAACTAGTAAGAGCACCTGTGCACAAACTTGGCATCATGAAACCGACTCCTGGGGACCATTTGGTGGAATAAGAGAACCAATTTTTGAAAGGTGACCTGAACTCCACAGTACCAAAGTATAAGCATCCCTATTTCTCTCTATATATTTTTCTCTCAAATAAATAATTAAATAAAAAGAAAGTCAATTTTATTTACATCCACAAGCGATATGGATGTGAAATAATGGCTATGTTAACTCTCTTGATTGTACTAATTATTCCACAATATATGTGTATGAAAATTATATGAACTTAAACATACAGAAGAATGAATTCAAAATAATAATAGGAAACAATGTAGAGCACAAGAAGGACCAGGACAGTGAAACACAAATTTAATAAGATTTAATGTCATTTCCTTTATTAGATCAAAGTATTAATTTCAATTAATTGCTCTAGATTTGAGAAATCTATGAAATAATATACAATTCTCCATTGTTGAACATGAGATATTGTGCAACATCTCATTTTTTCTGTTTATATCACTTATATAGAAAGGCCAGATCTGTTTTTAGCCTATAAATGTACAAAATTATGCACAAATTATTTAGAATTTCTAGTACTATAAATTATATGCAAATAGTATACACATTGCATCATTTAGGAAATAGTCACAAGAAAAGGCTGAACATATTTAATACAGAAGTAAATTTTTTCTAAATAATTTTTGTCTTTGGTTTCTTGAATCCATGGGTATGGACTCATTGGATATAGAGAGTAAAGTGAATGCTACATTTACTTCTGGAAACTATATTAAGCTTAAAATTTTGATGGACCCACCTGCTCTGGGGCAACAGATGTGTTGGTAAACCTCAAAGGCAATGTACTATATCATATTAGAAAAAAGAATGTAGTCTAATCTGAAGAGCTTTCAGTCTTCCAGGTGAGACCATGACTATAACTCCACTGGTGGAGTTTCTGGTTATATGAACAAAGCCGCAATATTGCATTAAAAACTGGTGTTGTGGTACACAGCTATAAGCTCAGCACCTGGGAGGTGGAGGCAAGAGAAAATCCTCGGCAACACAGTAAGTTCAAAATCTACATTAGGTAGGTAGGTAGGTAGGTAGGTAAGTAGGAAGGTAGGTAGTTGGGTGGGTGGGTGGGTGGACGGATGGTTGGACAGACGGACGGATGGTCAGACAGACAGACAGATAGACAGACAGACAGATAGATAGATAAACGGTATAGATCATAGATTTATATTTAAATGGTGGGTTATAGAAAATTCATATATAGCTAGATGATAGACATATAAGATAGAGATAGATAGATAGATAGATAGATAGATAGATAGATAGATAGATAGATAGATAGATGATAGATAGATAGATGAAAAATTTCAAGGGAAATTTTTATCTTATAAGATTAGATATCCCTTGAACATTTTTGAAGTAAGTTTTCAGGATGAGTTGTACTTCTGAGGAAAATGAAGCAAAAATCTGAAAATCCTCTTTGCTTTGTTTTCTACTTACTCTACCCCACCCTACATTTCTTTTGTGTTTAAAGTTATTTTGCTTAAAACCTTTGCTGACTTTTCCAGTCTCTCAATCTTCATTGTTGTTTCAGATCATGCTAAGCTTCTCCACCAGGGTAATTTACACTTGAAGTCTTGCAATGACAAAATGAAGACATCTGGAGAGCACATGCGAAGATAGGAAAGCAGTGACCATGGAACAGAGCTAAAACACAGTGAAGAGAGGAAAGACAGCAATCACATCACCTGCCGTGGCAACTGGGGATTCAAGGAGTAATAGAAGACAGAGAGTAAATGGAGACTACCCTTTTATTATAAACACAGCTGCTCAGGGAAATTTGAGAAGACAACGCCATCCTCCTTCTAAAATATTTAAATAATATATTTAATGAGAAAAAATTATTCTTCACAAAATATATCCTGATCATTTTATTTCTGATCCCCAATAATTTCAAACACTGCTAGATTGACAAAAACATAACAAGATTTCAAAAGTAGAGTCTCTCCAGGCCCCTCAGCCAAAAAAAAGAGCTTGAAAGGAGGCTAGTGGGGAAGTAAATTTCAGCCTTTAGTTATGGCTACTCTAACTTTTCCAGGCTTATTTCTTCTTCAGACAAATTCCATTCCCCCAGAAGCTACTCTATCAAGAGCTTCTCAACCATGCTATTAATGTGAAAATGAAAATCTGCCTCCTAGAGGCAGCACTCCTGGGAAGTAGCACACTGCCTCACTGAGCTTCTGAGACTCTTGATTACCTGGGATTCCCGAAGCTTCTGCAGTTGTTAATGTACCTCTTGCAAAATAATGAGATTTCAACCTTTTCCCAACATAGTGGCTTTGCTTTTCCTTAGACAAACTACTGCACATATTTTACATTTCTAACTCCAATTTCCTCTGGCCTTCTCCCCAGCAATCCCAACTAGCATGCTACCAGCTATTTGCTTTTAATCAAGAAATAACAACACTATGATTTTTTTATCAGATAGCAGCTGAGTTTGCCAAATAGATGTGGAATGCATTTCTTTTACCACTCTAAGGTGAAGTAATAAGTTGGCTATTTCAAAATGAGAAATTACATAATTTACCTTTTTTAAAAATCAAATAATTATTCAAAGAAGCATGTGATGTAGGAGATTTCTTATTTTAAGAAAAATAAATTTGTTTATAGTAACTTACCTTCATTTCAAAAAAAGGAAGCTTTTTATTAAATTCTGACATTTGGAGGTTTCTTATATTGCTGTATTAGGCTTAGCTTTCCTTTAACAAATTGAGGGGAAAATATCCCAATAGGCAAAAATATAACCTTAATGTCCAAAATCTCTGCAAAGGCAAAACATTTTTTGACTTCTATTTTGGGGGCTCTTCAAATTTTTCAAATATCTTCTCATGATTGTTGATGCTTTTCTCGCAGGTACATGACTCCTACAAGCGCAGAGCCTGATAGACCTGAAACGTCTTTCACTTTGAATACATTTTTATAACAAAGTTGAGGGTCTGATTTTGGAATATTCATAAATGCTTAAGGTTTAGAAGAAAAAGAAGAAGAATATTCTGTGCCAGAATAACAGAAGCTGTCTTTTTAAAATATTTTATCTATTTGAGAGAGCAAATGCACATCATTGCACACAGGTAGAGGTGAGAAGTCAGTTCTCTCCTTTTACTATGTGGTTTTTCTGGACTTGAACTCAGATCGCCAGGTTTGTGAGCAGATGTCTTACCCGCTGAGCTATCTCACTAGTTGTGAAATACTGTTCTTCATCTAGTTTTCCATTTCCTTTCTAATGATTTCCAGTGTGCTACTGACATAGGGGAAAGATATGTGTCAAGGATGGTGGTCCCTGAGAACAATGGAGGCTTTCCTACTTCAGGCATTCCACAGTGACCAAAGTCATCTTAACCAATGGCTTTTTTTTTTTTTTTTTTTTTTTTTGCCTCACAAAGTCAAAGAATTTTACAAACAAGGATGGAGAGTTTTTTTTTAAAGAAAAGGTAACTGTTAGAAATACATTGATGAGAGTTGAAGAGAGAGCAAGGAAACAGAGTTTAGGTATAGCAAGAGTGGGTCCCAAGAAAACGGTTGCCATTGAGTGATTCATTTAGGAGTTTCTACAGGACTTAGGGAAGAAAATGGATTGAGGAATGGAAGGTGAGCTGATCACTCTAGTTGTTCCCTTTTCTATGGAGTAGGCATACACTTAGTCATCTCAGGTATCTGGAATGAGTTTTGGTCACATCCTCATATATAATCCCCAGACAATTGTTTCTTTACTATGTGAAAGAAGAAAGACAACAAGAAACAAAAGCAAGAATCAAGGTCCCCAAACATTCTGTCATTTCTGGCCTTTGGCCAAGGACAAAAACAGAGGTCACAGACTTCTGGTTCTGGCTGCTCTGCTTCCTAGTCTATCTGCCAGACGGGTATCTATCTCCTGTTCTCATCACTACTGATAACTTAAATGCTATCAAATTTTAAAATCAGAAATATATTAAGTCTCTTCTAAAATATAATATAGGGTTTTTTGATACAGAAAATGAATGTGTGTTTGTTGACAAAACATAATTTGGGAACCTGAAATATATGAAAGAAAGATTGGTGCAGTGGTCTGACCATAAAAGCATCCTACTCTCTTTTTAAATTTGAGTAAAGTAAGTTATCCTAAATCTCAATGTCTAACAATCAACAAAATATCCACTTAATATTTACGTAAAAATCTTTAGAATTCTGAAGTTGAGCTAAAGAAAACAACAACAACAACAACAACAAAAACCCTCATGTAAAAAATAGACCTCCTATTAGTCCTCTGAAACATCTTTTCTTGGCCAATGTTTTGAATTCTTATTCCCTAGTTCAGGGCAATGTATCTGGACACTTTAGCACTTGATACCTAGATTGCAGAAGTAGATCATTAGGGAAGGGCCTTTGAGGCCTTTTCCTAAGTCCTGGTTCTGGCTGCTCTGCTTCCTAATCTTCCACAGTGTGTGGAAAAACTCCTCGCAGGATCTCTGTGTCTTCCATACAGTGATGGACCGAGACCCTCTCAAACGATGGAACCACATAAATCTTGCCTCCTTTAAGTTGTTTCTCTTGGTCACATTTAAGCAAACATAATTACTCTTAATTTAGTATGTCACTCTCAGCCATTTCTGAACATTAAAAAAATTAAGCTTGTATTTAATGGAATAGATAATCACTTGCAACTTGAATCTTCAATGTTTTGAAAATAACATATTAGTTAATTCAGTGATTTTTCTCTTCTTCAAGGATCACTCTCTCTCCAGGAAATACAAACATAGAATCAATCATGGCACAGAGACAAAATGATACTAGAAAAAAGCAACAGAAGGATGTTCCAAGTTGATGCTTATCAACCTCCCCTGTGGCATCTGCCAAGTATATTATTCCCATTCATCCTGGGAGAAAGACTGAGGTTCTATCTTTGCCTCTGTTCGTCAAGTCTACTCACTTTCCAGCCTCTTCACCCAAATCTACTTAATCCACATAGATTTAGAGTAAGGAAGAGGTATGTGATAGAGCCTGCGAATGAAACAAACATTTCAAAGTATAATCTTATTTGATACAGAGTCTTTGAAGACACTAGTCAAACAAATCAAACAAGAGTAAGGATTGAAATGTATGAGCATGGCTTAAAAGGACGGTCTTCTGCTCATTGAAGTAAAAAGAGTTGTTTATATTTGTTATTGTTTGGTTGCTACAGTTAGATCTTTCCACTCTTTGCAGTGCTAAGTCCCCCCAGAATGTTGAGTAGGGAATAAAGTTTCACACGACTTCTAAAGCATTACTCTGTGTGTCTTCCATGTGATTTTGAGATGTGAGAGGTGGCCAAATCTATAGTTAACATTAATATGTTCTTTCCACTCTATGTAATATCTAATACATGACTAAACAAAATTTGTTAAGCAAGTAATAATAATAGCTTTTAAATCAATGGAGTAACTTCAATGAAGGCTCAATATTTCTTTTATAAATACAACTTCATATGCTTTATACCAAAATACTTTATCATTAACCTTGACAAATTCAGTGCCTTTTGAGGAGAAATATAATTATTCTTGAAGACAGCTATACCTAGATGAAACCTCAGTTCTGTTGTTAATTAATTATTTAAAATCTTATGGATCGTTCTGGCTTTCATTTTCTCATCTGAAAAAATAGGAATGAAAATTTTCAAGGTTTAATTTTGCCAATATTTCTATAAGACCCATCGTAATTTTAGTTATAACTTTCAAGAGTGCATTATTCTGTGAATTACTGTATCTTAATTTAATCCCTGACTGTGCTTCTATTAGTACTGGCAAGTGACTTAGGCTCATATAAAATGGTTTGTGCATGTCGGCACCCTATGTCAATATTGCAATTACTCAGAAAGATGTGTTACTTCCTTTCTCGCTTTTAGTTATACCGCAAATTGTTAAGTGTGCTGGATAATAAGAACAGAAAAGGCGATGGGTCGATTTGTACGAGAGCATAAATGACCTTCTGCTGTGATTCTGCATGTAAGAGGGAGACAGCAGAGGCAGCTCTATTTTTCATGTCCTCAAACATTACTTTAAACAAATAAGGTGATGAAAATAGATATCTTTAAAGTACATAATTACTTCTCAATTCTAACTCACTCAGGATAAAGTAAATAAAGACCTGTTCTTATGAATGCAATTTTCCAAAGGAAATAATTACAGATATTTTGTTGAGTGTTATACTCAGTCCTGAAAAGTGTTGGCGAGCCCTTTAAATCATAGAAAGAGTCATAAACAAACATTCACTAAAAGAATCTAGAGTTCAAAGTATACCCAATTAGAATTCAGAAAAGAGATGAGTTTTTAAATGCAATTTTAAACTTGGAAAGAGAATCTATCAGGAGGTAATTGATTCCACGAAAGAGAAGTAATGATTGAAAATGTTCTGTCACTAGAAGGATCCTCCGGAATATAAAAATGCATGGGAAAAGCAGTAAGTGGGTTACATGTTTGAGAACATATTTGAAAAACAAAGCTCTGTGGTGTATTCATTAGTAAGCATCAGGGATCCTTAAAACAGCGTGTGACTATTTTGACACTTTTTTCTTAAGCAATATTCCAAGGGGAATAGTGGTGTGGCAAATAAATGTATAATCAATTAGAAATGTCTCCAACTACATGAGTGCACATTATTGCATGTCTTGTTATGCCAGCGACATTTCAGCCCCATGCAAGCAAAGTGAGTGTTTTTACAAGCTACATGGTGATGCGCTCCAGAGAAGAGTAGGGGATGGAAAACTTGGGGCAGGGGATATTAAGGGTCTAATATTTGTCTGTGAAATTGCAGATATGCAAAAAAACTAGATTTTTTTAAACAAAGAGTATCAAAGCAGAAATGACTGAAGAATATTTGGTTTTTTTTACCTTTAAATTATCTAGGTACAATTAGATCATGGTATGGCAATATGACACTTTGCTGAAATGCTAACTACTGAGGTTTACAAGTTCTTAAAAAGTAGACTGCATTAAAAGGTTTAAACTCTCTAGGGCAACTTTGTGCGAATACTTTTAAATGCCCATTTTTGTCAGTTAAACTTATAATGGACTTTCTACTTCTCTTTGCTTGTCTAAAGCTTTGCCCTTGCTCTAACCAAACCTAGTATAAGCACTCTAGTTACAATGCGTAGAAATATCATAAATATTAAAATTTAAAAGGGCTTCTGCTTCCCTTAACCTACATTTGCTCTGTATACCTATCTGCTAGCCAAACCAATCCTCTAGCTTCAACTTCTTTGGCCCCCAAAGTCACTGTTCCCAATTCAAAAGACTTCATTAAATGTGATTTGGAATGCTGTACCAGTGTCTTCTTTAAGGGAAAATATACTAAAGAAGTAGATAAAAATAGATGTATAAAATCATATTGGAGAAGCTCAGAAGTGCTGCTCTCAAGAAAAGCAAGGCGATTGACAAGCAATTTAAGCTGCAGTGTGAAAGGATGCAGAAATAACAAGATTTGCATGAAAAATATTGAGATCATGAGAACATCAAATTTAAACGGAAAACTCGTGTGCCTCATGATTTAATCATGAGGGCTGACATTACTGTTATAACTTTCAATATCCTTGGCTTTTCAAAATAGTTCTATAATGAAAGTAGAGTATATCTGTCTACACAGAAAGCTAGCGTTATTTCATCCAGTCAGCCCATTACTATGAGAAACAGGGTTGCAAACATCTTAAATCTTCATGCACATGCTAGGGACCTGGACTATAAGATATGACTGAGCCGTATTTGACGGCATAAACTTGAAAAGAGGAAGAGTAAGCTCAATTGACAAACAATCCATTGTTTAATCCATCACAGAAGACTAACCATGAAGATCACAAAAAAGTTCAGATTGATATGAACTGCTCTCACTCTTTTGAAAATCAAGTAGACCACGAGTAAGGATGAAGGTATCATCCATGTAGAAGACGGTTTAAAGGGTTCCTCAGTGACCTGCAAAGTTTCATACCCATGCACCAGACGAGTGACATAGAGCAGGTCTCACTTGTCTTTTCCCTTTCATTTTTTATGGCATAATGGGAGGCCTGAAAAATCTAGCTGCACTTGTTATCTCAGAGGAGAAATGCAGTTCTGACTTCTGTTTATCCTTTCATATCCTACTGTATCGCTGTGAACCCGGCTGGCACTTCCAGTGGGAAGCCATGTTTAGCCCATGAATGAGAAGACTGTCACAATCAAAAGTGCTTCAGGCACAAACAGATTTGAAACAATCTTCCTACTGACTGGAAGAAAAAAGGCCGGTTCTGAAGATCATTAAAGGTTCTATTGATGTGGTTTCGGGGGCACACATTCAGATTTGCAAATGTGTTTTACATTTGGAAGTTTCACGGGCATTAAAGCCTGGCTGCTGTCCCTGAGAACTCCCCTTCTTGTCATCATTTGCAGAGGCCTTCACAGAGAACTCACTGCTCCAACTGGGAAGGAGGTAGGAGAGGTGGGAACGCAAAGCCGCTGATTGAACTAGCTCTCCAGACTCCAGAGATGCCAGATCACCTGCACAGCAACATTCCTGGGTATGTGAAGCAGGGAGATGAAAGGGCCCACCTGCAGTGGCCCAGAAAGAAGAGGGTCAAAAAAAGTTTGAGCATTTAAATGTGGTAGCCATTTTGATTTTAAAAGTAAAAAGACTTGCAATCTATATAAAGTAGTAAGCCTATAATCTCTTTCTTTCTCTCTTCTCTCTCTCTCTCTCTCTCTCTCTCTCTCTCTCTCTGTGTGTGTGTGTGTGTGTTATGAATGGACTCATTTGTTATGGCCATATTTCATTGGCCATTTTTCTTTTATCACAAGGACATCTTGCTTTGCAGCATTTCATTACAGGCCCATGTCTTATCACTGGCATTCTATCATCAATGTTGTCAAGGGTGTCTCTTGTCATACAATAATCTACCATTGACATTTTCATCCAAATGGTAGGTCATAGGGATAAGAGTTCAATGGTGACAGTATACTAGACATCTTAATTGCATTATTACACATGCAGTCAAGTTTTTCTATTCTTTATGTGAAGTGTTATATTTGGGAAAAAGACAAAATAATAACTCTCTAAAACAACTGTGTGAGTTGCAACAAACTAAAATGGTGATATAAAATTGTACATCTTCAAAATGTTTTCCAAGGCCCTTAGAGAGAAATAAAGGCAAAATCCTACTATATTTCAACAAGCGTTCATCAGGTTATCTGCTTTCCATAGTGAGGATACTGATGATGAGCTGAAGAAATTAATAACGCCTCCAATTTGTTACCATGTTCAGCTCTTTTCTTTCTACAACAGAAAATAAGTGTAAGGCCTAGAACTAGGCCAGCTTAATCTCTCCCTATCCTGAAGCTCAGGGACATTTACGGAAGAGGGGACCGTAAGAGTGTAAGAGCAAAAGGATGGGAGGAGCAATGATTTGCAAGATACTCAACACAAATTAAGGCCGAAGCAATCATAATTGGACTTTGCATGCCTTGCGCAATACCCAACACACTCTTGACCTCACAAAGTCTAGCATCTGCTAAAGGCACCAAGATCCTTGGAGGCAAGGGATTGGCAGTCACAGTAGTGTTCCTATGCTTAAGGGGAACACGAGAAAGGGTTCAGGGAAAGGCCACTGGGTCCTTGTATGTCATCGGAGAGGAGGGCCCAGAGGAGGATCAGGCATGCACAAGAAAGGACTCTCCGGGAATTGGGGCGGGAGGCACTGGGGGATAGGGAGGGAGGGGTGAGGGGAGGGGGAGCAGGGGGTTCAGGGGGAGGAAGAGGGAGGGAGGGAACTGGTGTACCTATTAAGTTTGTATGAGCTGAAATAATAATTAAAAAAGGTATTAAAAAAAAAGAAAGTAAGTGTAAGGAACAGATCCATTCATTTCCTAACCAGTTAGCCACTCCTACAGCTTCATCAGTTTTTTAAAGCAAATGACGACTTCGAACAATTCTAGCTTTAAAAGATCTTTACTAATTTAACAGTTTTACATTTATGACATGGTATATAAAAATTCAAGCCAAGATGGTAAACGTGATCTTTGAATACAGCTGTTGGCCAAGTCCCCCATTTCCATTCCTCTGCTTAGGACAAGAGTTCTTCAGTAGGATTCTGGCAGAGCCTTCTTTCTTCTGTTCTTCCCAAAGTTTCTATGTACATTTCTTTCTATAACATCTTCCTGCACTTTCCATATTTGCACTTACCCCGAATGCTCAATGAAATGAATAAGACTCCACTGCTGTGTGTACCCCAAGACAGCACCTGGTAGGACGTGACAGAACCCAAAGAAGGAGTGGTGGTGGACCACTGCAGAAATCCAGAGAACTATGACACAGGTCACTTCCCCACATTTCCTGACTTTTCCACTTTCTCATTTCATATTCTTTGATCCTGATATTTCTGTCCTTCAAAATCTAAAATTTTTCTGCTTCCACAGGTTCCTTTATTCTCGTGCTGTTTTCTTTTATCTAAATTATTTTCTTTTTTATTTGATCAACTTCTTAAAGTCAATGATGACATTGACATCTTGACCACAGCATCCTTGTCACTTTCCACAACTCCTCCCCAAAATCTTCAAGCACACACTGTTGATGTGCCTCCACTTCTGCCAGACATTCCTTCGATTGCTTCAGACACTTATACTAATAGCTTCTTTTTTTTTTTTTTTATTAAAAATTTAATTATACATTTTAAAAATTTTTTACCAGTTCCCTCCCTCCCCCCTCTTCCCCCTCCCCTTCCCCCAGTGCCTCCCCCCCAATTCCCAGATAGTCCTTTATTGTGTGTGCCTAACTCTCCACTGTGTCCTCCTCTCCGATGACATATAAGGACCCAGTGGCATTTCCATAAGCCCTTTCTCTTGTTCCCCTTAAGCATAAGATCACTACTATGGCTGTCAATCCCTTGCCTCCAGGGGTCTCGGTGCCCTTATCAGATGCTAGACTTTATGAGGGCAACAGTGCGCTGGACATTGCGCAGGGCATGCAAAGTTCCATTATGATTGCTTTGGCCCCAACTATTGTTGAGAATCTTGCAAATCGTTGCTCCTCCCATCCTTTTGCTCTTACAATCTTACCGCCCCCTCTTCCGCAAATGTCCCTGAGCTCCAGGATGGGGAGAGATTAGGCTGTCCTAGTTCTATGTGATTGATATAGAGTCTCTGAAGTTCTGGATTGTGGTTTGTTGATTTTCTTTTGCAGTTTTGCTGCTCCTGCAATTCCCTTCACTCCATTCTGCTGGGCACTGTATGTCACCCCCTGGCCAGAGACAAAAAGCTGTTAAACTGGAGTCTTGTTGTAATAGCACATTCAAGGGTAGATGTAATAAGAGTAGCAAACCTCACTGAGAGAGGGGTCCATCACCCATTTGCAAAATGATTACATTTTATCTGCTAGACTATATGCCCTCCCCTTCTGGTGAGATCAGGAAAGAACGTCTGTGAACTTAACCAGGTTTCTCATTACTTACTTGCAGACCTTCATGGAGGCCTATTTTCTCTGCTGTAACATGGTCTCCTCTCTCTTTGTTTCTGGTGTGGCCCTCCTAACCCATCTCTCTTGTTCATAATCCTTGCAATTACTGTGTTACATAGGTTTACTTTTGAGTGTCCCAATGTGGGCTGGGTGAGTTTGGTACTAGGAGCCACCTATTAGGGAGTACATATGGCGCTTAATTTTCTGGGTTTGGGATACTTCACTTAATATAATTCTTTCTAATGACATCCATTTCCCAGCAAATTCCAGTAATTCATCATTTTTGATGGCTGAGTAGTACTCCATTGTATAGATGTACCACCATTTCCTTATCCACTCGTCAACTGTTGGACATTTAGGTTGATTCCATGACTTTGCTATTGTAAACAGTGCTGCTATGAACATGGTCGAGCTTGTGCTATCGAGGCGAACCTTTGCTGCTTGGGGGGTTATTCCCAAAAGTGGGATAGCAGGGTCATATGGCATTTCAATCTTTAATTTCTTTAAGAATCTCCAGACGGCTCGCCAGAGTGGCTGTATGAGCCTGCATTCCCACCAACAATGTAGGAGAGTTCCCCTCTCTCCACATCCTCTCCAGCATTTGTCGTTGTTTGTATTGTGGATTTTTGCCATCCTGACCGGGGTGAGATGATATCTCAGGGAAGTTTTGATTTGCATTTCCCTGATGGCGAAGGAAGTGGAGCATTTTTTAAGATAATTGTTAGACATTTTAATTTCATCCCTGGTAAAGTTTCTTTGAAGTTCCAGGGTCCATTTTTTAATTGGGCCAGTGTTTTCCTTGGAGTTTAATTTTCTAAGTTCTTTGTGCACTCTGGACAGTAGAGCTCTGTCAGATATGTGGTTAGTGAAGATTTTCTCCCATTCTGTGGGTTGCCTTTGAGCTCGTGTTACAATCTCTTTATCTGAACAGAAGCTCTTTAATTTCACAAGATCCCAACTGTTGAGAGTTGGTAGCAGTGACTGTGCCATTGGATGTCTGTTTAGGAACTGTTGGCCTAGCCCAACCAGCTCGAGGGAGTTCCCTATCTTTTCAACTATGGTTTTTAAAGTCTCTGGCCTGATATCAAGGTCCTTGATCCATTTGGAATTAAGTCTTGTACATGGTGACAAGTACGGGTCCAGCTTGAATCTTCTGCATGTGGAGATCCAGTTTTGCCAGCACCATTTGTTGAAGATGCTGTTCTTTTTCCATTGGATTCTTTGGGCCCCTTTGTCAAAGACCAAATGGCTGTAACTTTGTGGGCTTATATCTGGGTCTTCAATCCTTATCCATTGATCTGTGTGTCTATTTTGGAGCCAGTACCAGGCTGTCTTTATAACTATGGATTTGTAGTATAGACTTAGGTTTGGTATGGTAATACCTCCAGCTGTGTTTTTGTTACTCAGGATTGTTTTGGCTATCCTGGGTCTTTTGTGCCTCCAAATGAACTTTGAGATTGTTTGGTCAACTTCTTTGAAGAATTGCTTTGGGATTTTGATTGGTATAGCATTGAATCTGTATATTGCCTTTGGTAGGATGGTCATTTTTACAATGTTGATTCTGCCAATCCAGGAACAAGGGAGGTCTTTCCACCTTCTGGTGTCTTCTGCAATTTCTTTCTTTAGGGTTTTAAAGTTTTCATTGTAAAGGTCTTTTACCTCCTTAGTTAGGTTTATACCAAGGTATTTCATTTTTTTAGGGGTTATAGTAAATGGCATGGTTTCTCTCAAGGCTTTTTCACTTCTTTCATTCTGGGCATATAGGAAGGCCTCTGATTTTTGCACATTTATTTTGTATCCTGCCACCCTGCTGAACTTCTCAATTAGTTCCAGGAGCTTCCTGGTGGAGTTTTTGGGATCACTCAGGTATAAGATCATGTCATCTGCAAATAGAGATAGCTTGACTTCTTCCTTGCCAATTTGAATCCCTCTTATGTCCCTTTCTTGTCTTATGGCTTCGGCTAAGACTTCAAGTACAATATTGAATAGAAGTGGTGAGAGTGGACAGCCTTGTCTTGTTCCTGATCGAAGTGGGAATGCTTCCAATTGTTCCCCATTGAGCATAATCCTTGCTGTGGGCTTGTTGTATACAGCTTTTATTATATTGATAAAGGTTCCTTCCATTCCTACTGTCTCTAGCGTTTTGATCATAAAAGGCTGTTGGATCTTGTCAAAAGCTTTTTCTGCATCTATCGAGAGTATCATGTGGTCTTGGACTTTGGACTGGTTTACATGATGAATTACATTTATTGATTTGCGTATGTTGAACCAACCTTGTGTGCCGGGGATGAAGCCTACTTGGTCCCCATGAATGATCTTTTTAATATGTTTTTGAATCCGATTTGCTAAGACTTTGTTGAGAATCTTTGCGTCTGTGTTCATCAGGGAGATCGGCCTATAGTTTTCTTTTTTAAGTGAATCTTTATTAGGTTTTGGGATTAAAACGATATTAGCTTCATAGAAGGAATTTGGTAGTGTTCCTTCCTTTGCTATTTGATGGAACAGTTTAAGGAGTATTGGTGTTATTAACTCCTTAAATGTCTTGTAGAACTCTGTGCTGAATCCATCTGGTCCAGGACATTTTTTGGTGGGAAGATTCGAGATTACTTCCTCAATTTCCTTATATGTTATAGGACTATTTAAATAATTCACAACTTCCTGATTCAATTTAGGTAAGTTGTGTTTACTTAGAAATTCATCCATCTCTTTTGTGTTGTCAAACTTCACAGAGTATAAGTTTTTGAAATATGATGTTATAATTCTCTGGATTTCTTGGGTATCCGTAGTGATAACTCCATGTTCATTTCTAATTTTGTTAATTTGGGTTTTTTCTCTCTTGCTTTTGGTTAGTTTAGCTAGGGGTGTATCAATCTTGTTGATTTTTTCAAAGAACCAGCTTTTTGATTGGTTGATTTTTTCTATCGTTTTCTTAGTCTCGATTTCAGATATTTCTCCCCTTATTTTGCTAATCTCTTCTCTTCTACTGCTTTTAGGATCAGATTGCTCTAGTTTCTCTAAAGCTTTAAGCTGCATTGTTAAGTTGTTTATTTCTGATGTTTCCATTTTTTTGACGTGGGCATTAAGAGCTATGAACTTACCTCTTAGAACAGCTTTCATTGTGTCCCAGAGATTTTGGTAAGTTGTATTTTCGTTATCATTCACTTTCAGGAAATCTTGAATTTCCTTTTTAATTTCTTCCTGAATCCAGTTCTCATTCAGCATCATAGTGTTAAGTTTCCAGGAGTTAGTGCATTTTCTCTTGTTTGATGTGTTGTGGATGTCCAGCTTTAGGCCGTGGTGGTCTGATAGGGCACAGGTTAGAATTTCAACTTTCTTGTATATGTGTAGATTCATTTTGTGGCCCAATATGTGATCTATTTTGGAGAAAGTTCCATGTGCTGCTGAGAAAAATGTGTATTCTTTGGTGCGTGGGTGAAAAGTTCGATAGAGATCTGTGAGGTCCATTTCTTTCAGGGTTTGATTAAGTTCCAAAGTGTCTCTGTTAAGCTTTTGACCTGTTGATCTATCCCATGTAGAGAGGGCGGTGTTGAAGTCCCCAAGAATTATCGTTTGGGGGTTGATTTCTTGCTTTAGACGCTGTAGGGTTTTCTTAATGAATGTGGGGGGGCCCGTATTGGGTGCATATATGTTCAGTATTGTGAAATCTTCCTGGTGAATTGTACCTCTGACTAAAATGTAGTATCCATCCGTGTCTCTTATAATTTTTTTTGGTTTGAAATCCACTTTGTCTGATAGCATAATGGCTACCCCTGCCTGTTTTCTGCTTCCATTTGCTTGTAGAATTGTTGACCAGCCTTTTATTTTTAGAGCGTGCCTATCTTTTGTGGTGAGATGGGTTTCCTGCAGGCAACAGATTGATGGATTGTGATTTTTAATCCAAGTTTGTAATCTGTGTCTCTTGATCGGTGAATTAAGTCCATTAACATTTAGTGTTATAATGGAGAAACTATTGTTAATTCCAGACATTTATTATGTTTAGTAGCTTTTATAAGTATATTGCTTCGCTTTTAATGGTGTTATATTTGCCTTCTGTTCTCCTGGATATGCCTGTTTTTTTCTTCACGCTTGAGTATCATTTCTAGCAGTTTTTGAAGGCCTGGTTTGGTGGCCATGTATCCCTTAAAGTTGTCTTTGTGCTGGAAAATTTTTCTTTCTCCCTCGATCATGACTGATAGTTTTGCAGGGTAAATCAGCCTGGGTTGACATTTTTGCTCATTCAATACTTGAAGTATGTCTCTCCAAGCTCTTCTTGCTTTTACTGTTTCGACTGAGAAGTCATTAGTTATTTTAATAGGTTTGCCTTTAAAAGTGACTTGTTTTTTCTCCCTTGAAGCTCTCATCACCAGTTCTTTATCTTGAATGTGGAGTGTTTTAACTATTATTTGCCGCGGTGTGCTTCTATTTTGGTCGTATCTGTTTGGGGTGCGGAATGCCTCTTGTATATGAATGGGCCTCTCTTTTTTTAGATGAGGAAAGTTTTCCTTGATGATCGTTGAAAAATTTCCTCAGGGGTGGTATTTTGAGATTCTTGCTCCGGTATTCCATGAATACGCATGTTAGGCTTCTTCAGGGTGTCCCATATCTCTTGGATATTTCTCTCAAGTATCTTTTTGGCTTTAACAACCTCTTCCATTGAGCTGGTTAGTACTCCCACTTTATCTTCAAGGTCTGAAATTCTGTTTTCTGCTTCATTAGTTCTGTTGATAAGACTCTCTGTGGCGTTCTGGGTTGAAGATAACTTGTCTTTTAGCTCAGTTTTAAACTCTGCTTGAGTTTGTTTTAACTGTTCTATGCCACTTTTTGTTTCTTGCACTGTTTTTCTCAACTCCTCCAGATGTCTGTTGTGTTGCTCTTCAAAGCGATTGATTCGATTATGTAATTCCTCCCGGATTTCCTCTTTCATAGTATTGAACATGGTAATGATCATATTTTGAAAGTCTTTATCCTGGGTGGGGCTTTCTTGGCCTTTTTCCGCGGGTTTGTTCTTGTTGGAGTCTAACATTATGGGATTAATTTCTTCAGTGGGAAATTTGTTTACTTGAGTGTTGCTTCTCATGGATTTGCACTTTGACTTTGGCATTGTCATTTTAACTCTTAAGATCTCTCAATTTCACTAAACTGAATTATTTGGCCTGGGGTACTGGTGGGCAGGGCCTGAACGGGGACTTACCTAGGGCGCGGGGTGAGGCCCGGGTGGACCGCGCGCGTGTCCTGACCGGCGGAGCGGGGTGGGGCGAAAAGGGAGGATGGGCGCGTCGGCGTGGAGCTATTTAACCCGAGGGCAGCTGGGGCGGGGCCCGGGCGCAGGGGGAGGTGCTCCTCGTCCCTCGGCCCCCGCGCGGCTCCGGCTGGATGGTGGGAGTCGGAGCCGGGTCCCCGTGGGCTGACCTGGGGGTCCTAGAGCGCGCGTTGAGGCCCGGCTGGATCTCGCGCAGGCGTCCCGACCGGCGGAGCGGGGCGGGGCGAAGAAGGGAAGGATGGGCGCGTCGGAGTGGAGCTATTTAACCCGAGGGCAGCTGGGGCGGGGCCCGGGCGCAGGGGGAGGTGCTCCTCGTCCCTCGGCCCCCCGCGCGGCTCCGGCTGGATGGTGGGAGTCGGAGCCGGGTCCCCGTGGGCTGACCTGGGGGTCCTAGAGCGCGCGTTGAGGCCCGGCTGGATCTCGCGCAGGCGTCCAGACCGGCGGAGCGGGGGCGGGGCGAAGAAGGGAAGTACTAATAGCTTCTTAATTTAGAGCAAGGCACATGGTATTATCACTTATTCATATCTTAATATTCACCTGATTAAATAAAAGTTGTTGACTTGATCATCAATCCCATCTATTCAAACTTAAAAAAAATCATAAGCTGGTTATAATATATTGCTTGCAGCTTTATATTTTTCTTTCTGAGCCTATTGGTGTTTATTTTCACATCACTACCTGCATTTCCTGTCCTTACCCAATTTTGGAATAGCAACAATTTCTATCTTTACTTATCAGTAATGAAACTTCAAACCTAGTCATTATGACACTACACCATCCTTAAGTTTCACATGCACAAATATTTACCTGTGAAATAAATCTTCATTGGAGAAACCTAGGTTTTCTTCATCAAATGACAAACATTAGCTTACTACTGTCAATTCTTACAAAGATGACAATTTACAAGATGGATGCAAAAGGAATAATGTACCAGAACTTGTTTAAATCATTCTTGCTTTGCTCCCAAATGCCTCTCTAGCCATACATTTTCTTCTTCTGTATTCATTCTAAGCATACACCTATATACATCAAACAGCATATCATATCAGAATATATTACCTCATACACTTTATACTCCTAGTTTCTATGATTTGTGGTGGTAGTTGAAGATATTTTAAAAATGGACACTTTAGTTCTTGTGGAAAATGATGAGAGAAATAGCAGTGATACAAACAGTAGAAAGTAAAAGAGGAAAGTATTAAGAAAAAAGAAAAAAATAAGAGGACGATTTAAAGGAAAAAATGTGCTAAATGTAAATTCAGGGCATAAGAGTTTTAGTAGCTTGACAAAAATGAAAAAATGCTATGCTTATAAATTAAATATGTGGTGTAATGTACAATGCCCCAAATCACTGTATGTGGCTCCTCCAGTCAGTCACAATAGCATGATGAACATTCTGTTGATTTCTGTTTCCTGAATAAAATTGTATTATTATTAATAGAACACTCCAGAAAACTTCCAAAGCCATCCCTAATGTATATTATGTATTTGAGAATCAAAATGAAGAGGTCTGTTTCTTGAAATTATATAAGAAAAGAAACAGGATAAGAGGACTATTTCCCATTCATCATGTGTCTTTCAATATCCCATCTTGAAAGAAACTTGTCCATTATGGCTTAACTATTTCTTGGCACAGTTCTCAATTAATTAACTTTTTTTGCTACATTAATGTTTGCTTGTATATTTGTCTATGAGTCTTATGTGCTTGGTAGACAGGTCAGGTCTTGATGCCAAGTTATCTTTTGACTCCCTTAGCACCTAGTTTTATTTTCTCAAGTAATACTCGATAATGGGTAGGTGAGAGGGTGAGTGAGAGAATGGAATGGATGACAGATTATTTTATTCCTTTTTTATAAAAAGATATTATAATAAATGGATTAAGTCATGGTGCTAATTTTAATATAATTTGTGATAACAAGCCAGAAAAGCCATTCACAGGTAACATGAAAGGATGCACTGATTATGAATATGAAATCATTGTTGGAATTTGAGCCCTGACTCACTATAATAAGTACACAATTACTCTAACGTCCAAATGTTGATATCCTTTGGAAATGCATGTGTTGGAATGCTTATCCCCAAGGAGATGCTATTGGTAAGGGTGTGTTTTGTGACTACTTTTCCTGGAGAGACATCACACAACTGTCTTATCTATCTCTGATAAGAATTTATGACAATTATGCCAAGGATCAACCAACAAGTTTATTGGGATTACTTATAAGAGTATGGATGAGAAGTACGGACAAGAGCAGGGACCATTCAAAAATAGCTACATTCCTAGAAAGCCAATTACAACATGGGTGAGCCCACAGAAAATGCACCCTTGGAGCTCTCTACTTACTTATTGTCAGCAAGTAAAGGTGGGATCTTTCAAAATGTTGCATATAGCATCCTCCTTAGCATCATCCAAGATGACATTAAATGTTCCCAGAGAAAAAAGGCCATACATCAGGTCGTCCTTGACAGGATGAATTAAGATATAATATAGAGCCTTATTAATATGATTAGAACCATTATAAAGAAGGAGCCAAAGTAAAGTGTTTTGTTCTTTCCAGGATTTGAGGTCACATCAAGACAGTTTTCTTTAGGAACAAGGTGTAGGGAATTCCTAGGCCAACATTTTCTAAACAGGACCCCAATAACACAGGAAACAGAACCAACATTTAACAAGAAAATCATATCTTTGCAAAACACTGAACTTCCAGGAGATTGGATTATTAATTTTTCAGACACCAGAACTGTTATAAATAAGTGTTTCTATTCTGAGTAATAAAACTGCTCGAGGTATCACCATATCAAACCTTAATCTACACTACAAATCCATAGTAATAAGAACAACATGGTATTTGGCTCCAAAATAGATATGTAGATCAATAAATAAGGTGAAGACCCAGACACAAGCCCATACACTTACAATCATCTCATTTTTGACATAGGAGCTCAGAAAACTCAATGGAAAAGAACAGCATCTTCAATAAATGGTGTTGGCAAAAGTGTATATCCACATGCAAAAGATTGAAACTGGACCTGTACTTATTATGGCATCAAATGTATCAAGGACCTTAGTATTGGACCAAAGACTATAAAAAAGACTATAAAAAATTTCTTAGAAGAAACTGTAGGGAATTCCCTGCACCTGATTGGCCTAGGACAACTTTTTCTAAACAGTAACACAGGAAACAGAACCAACACTTAACAAGTGGGATCTTATGACATTGAAGAGCTTCTGTTCAGCTGAAGAAACTGTAAACCGAGCAAAAAGACAACCCACATAATGGCAGAAAATTGTCACTAACCACACATCTGATAGAAGCCTGATATAAAAGTACATAAAGAACTCTAAAAATTAAACACTAAAAGATAAATAGCCCAATTAGAAAATGGGCCAAGGGGGGCTGGAGATGTGGCTCAGGGGTTAAGCCTCTGCCTTGCAGGCGGAGGGTCCTGAGTTCGGATCCTAGACCCCACGTATAGATGCCGGGTGGAAGCAGGGGCGGCCTGCATTTCTGGTCCTGGTAGGGCAGAGACTGTGAATCCTGGGGCAGAGTAAACAAGGAGGAGATGGAGGCGGTCCATGGTGGTTCCCGAATTCGCCCGTGGTTCTACACACATACACACACACACACACACACACATGAGCACACACGCACAATTGAATAAATAAAAAAAAAATTTAAAAAAAAGAATTAAAAAAAAAAAAGAAAATGGGCCAAGGAACTTAAAAGAAAACTTTTCCAAGTACAAAACTGAAATTTAAAACAAAATAACTTAAAAAAATGTTCCACTTCCCTAGCCATCAGGGAAATACAAATCAAAACTATCCTGAGATATCAACTCATGCAAGACAGGTTGGCAAAAAATCCAAAATAAGTACAGCAACACATGCTGGAGAGGATGTGGGGAGAAGAGAACCCTCATACAGAGCTGGTGGGAATGCAGACTTATACAACCACTTTGGACATCAGCATGATGGTTTCTAAAATAGTTAAGGATTGAAATGCCATATGACCCTGCTATACCACTACTGGGAATAATCCCCAAAAATGCATCCTTTTACTGTAGTGACACAATCCATATTCATTTCTGCACTCTTTACAATAGTAAAGTCATGAAATAAACCTAAATATCCAAGTTAACTTATGGATAATGAAGACGTGTTACATATGTACAATACAATACTACTCCACCATCAAATAAAAATAAATCAGTGAAATTTGCTGGTAAGTAGATGGAATTGGAAGAAGTCATACTGAGCAAAGTATCCCGGGCACAGAAAGTTAGACATGATATGTTCTCCCTTATAAGTGGATCCTAGTTCCAAATCCTCTTAATGACATACTTAAGAGAAAATCTATTATACCCATTATAAATGCAAAGGATTACAACTAGGAAGGAAGGGGAAAGAACACCTCAAGCGAAAAGAGGCAAGGAGCACAGCTCAACAGAGAAATTAGGCCAAGGTCATGAACAGCCTGTATGTAGCAAGATATCTGACGCTGCTCACTTCCACTTTCTTTAGTGTTCACTTGGGTTTGGACAGGTTTGAAGTGCTGGGCATATGCCCTCTGTCATGGAGGGGACTTGTAGTTAGATGGTAGCTGCTCAGCAACCTGGAGGCTTACCCTGCCACACTGCTGTGTCTTGTTCCTATTCTTCCCTCTACTTATAAGCCTCTTCCTATATAAAGATTTTTTAAAAAAAAATTCTTTATCTTTGTTTAGAAGAAGACCTCAATATCCAAACCAAATGTAGCCTAGTGCAGTGCAGAAACTACAAAACTGGAAACAACAACCAACCATAATCCAGAATACCAGTGACTCTACAATGTTCACCAGAACTAGACCAGCTAAATTTCTCCCCATCCCAAAATTCAATAAATCTTTCAGAAGACCGTAAGAGCTTAAAGATAGGGAGGTCTATAGCTGGGCAAGATACTCCATTTAAGTCTAGGCTTTAGCAGTCACTGCAATGAGATTTGACCTTACTTGGTGTGCACAATGGCTGATATGTCAGCAAGCCCCCATGACTAGTGAGGATCTTAGGTGGGATTGCTTCAGGCAGTAGAATCCTTAGAGGCAAGGGGTTAGTTAGATATAGGTGAGTTCCCATATTAATGGGTAACCCAATAAAGGGCCCCGAGGTTGCCACAGAGTCCTGAACCCCCAGTAGAGTAGACAAGAGGGAACTTTAGGACTCATATAAGTTGATGGACAGGAAGGTGAGAGGGAGCAAGTGGGAAACACCAAGAGACAGGACAGAGGGAGGATAGAGGGAAGAGAGGAAGGAAAAGAGGGAGAAAAAGGGATGGAAGACAGAAGGGGAAAGGGAGGAAAGAGGGGAAGGGACAAGAATACCTACAAGAATATCTACTCATTGAGCTTGTATAACTAGGTAAAATAATAATTAAAAAGTAAAATAAAAGAAACAGGTGTTCATGACTAATAACCTATGTAATGTATAGTATTGTTCATCGCAGCACAAAACGCTCTCTGAAAATAAAAGCATTGAGTGTGCATCACATTTCTAATGCCATATTAAGCACCAAAGCTTATACAATTTTTCTAATTTTACCCAGAAGAAACTGAGGCAACAAATGTGAAGCAATCACCTAAGAACACAGCTAGTGACTTCACTGAAAATTGCTAAATGGTGATCACCATGATCATATACTGTGAGACCAGACTGTGAAGACACTGTGTGCATTAGCACACATCATGCTTTGTAAATGTACTTTCCATTTCTAAATCCAGTATGTTGTGGTTCTCTTCTGATGACTTAGCACTTTACCAAACAAGAATCATATCTGTCTTTGTTCACATAGAGACTTGATAATTCCTGAATGCATGAATGACAAGGTTACTCATAAGATAGCAATTTACAGATGTCAAACTAGGATTAATTGTTTACTCATTGTATGAACACGAAGGCTCCTAACTGTTTTATAGGAAGAAGAGTGAGCTGTAGAAGGCATATACCAGATATCTAGTCATTATTTAGCAGTGTGGGTTCTCAAATGTAAGGAACATTACTGGGTAGAGTTATTCCCTGAAACTTTATAAAGATACATGTTTCTTTTGCCTTTCTTCTTTATTTTAATAGTTTCACCCTCCATTTCTAGTCCATCCCTACAACTCTGTGAAATCTCATCCCCTTTTCTCCTTCACATAGTGTCCATAACTCATTTATGAAACTGAAGAATTCTCAGTTCTAAGACCTAGCCAAAATAAGTCGTTGAATAGAAATCTAACAAGCCTTTTTGTACAGAAGTGGTATTCATATCTTCACATGTGACACCTGAAACTCTGCTTATCTTTTTTTGCTTCCAGTGAATTCTGGCTCATTCTATGGCGGTTTTCTCAACCAGTTGTGACTTCCCAGCTCAACTCCCACTCTCTCCTTTCCATACTTGCTGCTGTCTTTAAGCTCATTTAGTATTATTACCTGTTTTCAGAAGATTTTTGGCTTCTATAAACAATATCATTAATTACATAGCTGCATTTTACTCTCCAAGACCACTGACATCACACTACTTTTAATTGAATCACTCTTTTATCCCATATTCACCTGTATTCTTTAAGAGAATTATTTACTAAAAATATGTGCTAAATATTCATACCAAAGCCCTTTGGGAAATACATAGAAGAAAGTTGTCTTAGGCCCTCCCTTTAGAAAGCTTATGGCCTCTTCTATTCTGTTCATTTTATTTCAAGTTGTATTATATGGAAAGACAAGATTGGGAAATGCTATTATGAAAGGGTTTCCTGTATACAGCAGAGTTGACTTATTTCTTTATAAATTCATACCTAAAATGTCCTTATGAATACATTATAAAAACTCATATCTCATTAAGAGTCATGGATCATATTAGATTTTTTTGCTCTTTGACTTATCAATCTCCAGTATTTGTCCAATATTTTGGTCATATTCAGATCTTGGTAATAATTTTAACTTTTCCATGTCTTGCTAACCTCCCACTTATCATTTTACTTTATACCTTAATTTTGTATTTATAGCAACTTTTTATGTCATGATGAAAGCAAATATTTAACCCTAAAATTCATCTTTATCCAAAACTCTCCCACTTTCCAGACAAGATGGAATCTACCTTCATTATAACCATCTAATATGAAAAATAAAAGAAAGTAAGGATCATTGAGTTTAAAATGAATCTACAAATTCCTAGTAAGACTCCTAATGAAGACAAGTCAGTGTTCAATTTTTGCAAGATGGCTTTATCATTTGTAGTCCTTTTATCAGTTTGTAGTCCTGTATTATATAATCTCAAGAGAGAAGATATAATTATTAATTTCTCCAGACATCTCCCAAATCCTTCCTCTAGCCCTTACCTCTCTTTACTTGACTGTGCAAATATAACCATTTCTGTTTAGATGTTCAGTAAGCATGAAAACTAATCTGAAATTTCCCAGTCTTTGAAATCCTGAGTTCCTGCCTGATGAGTTTCTTCTCATCAGGAAACTATCAGTTCAAAGGGCTAATACTGACATAAAAATGAGGCCCTCAACATGAAACACCAAGTATAGTATTTGGACTGGTACACACATCCTAGGTAACTCATTGCCTGAATTGTTTCCCTTTATATTCTCCCCAGTGGCTTCTGTTCACTTCTGGAGCATATCTTTACCTTTGTAAGCCATGTTGCACTTTGGTTTGTTTCCTGATTCATAGGGAGCTATTTAACAGGAACCACTAATAATGATGCCATCTGTCATTTTATTTACATACCCTCTAAAATACTCAACATCTGTGTAGGATACAAAGAGTAGAGAACAATTGTTTTAAAACCTTTTTTTGATATATTTATCATTGCCTTTATATTCCCTTGAGATGTTTTGCTCTATATACAACAGTGATGGTTATAACTATGCATGAAATTTCAGCACTTTCCAGTTATAGCTGAACAAAATGCAGAGCATTAGTTTTTACTTTGAATGATGCATATGTTAATTGACGTAACTCTCTAATCTGCATATTCTAATCCTTTTCTTGTCTAATCCATGACCAGGTTTTGTCACATTACTCTAAGAAATGAAAAACTGACTATTCTTGAGTAAATGTCAAAACTATATTTCAATAAAATGAAATTATTTGCTCCAACATAAGATATAGCCTTAACAAATTCACACACAGATAATGAATGTTGATGATAAAATTTTAGCATTGTGACAAAACAGCTTTAAACCCTTTGGAGGTTTCTTTTCAAAAGCCCTACTTTCCCAGTAACAAATGAGAGAAGTTTTATCAACAAAGAGACTCTCTGGACACGTGGAAATGTTGCTGGCAGCTATGCTTGCCAAGTAAAGAAAAGATAATGCCCAAGACATTCATTCCTAAGCTTGTAGGGTAAAGAATAGATTTCAAACATGTTTCCAAAAACATTCATTACAAAACAGTCAGGTTTACATTTTTGAATTGTTAGTTGCTAAGTCATATAAAAAGTTCATATACCAGAGACTTTTTTTGCTTGCTGTGAGCAAAATAGTGTGTGTCAATTCATATTTGACACACTAAAGTACTTTTTAAAATATTCTGAATTGGCCTTTTAAAAACAATTCAGGCATTCAAAACTTTATGTATTCACTCCCTTCCTATTTAAATATGAACATGTGGAAAAGAAGTTCACCAGGGGATAGATAATATGCAGCAATTTCAAGCATGGAAACATGACTTGACATCTCCTTTGGTCGACAGAAAACCAAATAACAGACAACTCACAGGAGCAAAAAAAGGATGCTAGAATTGTTTCAGAGGATTATGTCCTGAAAGCTTAAGTAACCTTTTGAATCAATTTCCAAAAGGAAATGCAACAACTTAAGAGGGAAATGTTAACCTCGTTCTGCCCTTTCATAAACCATCATTTCCAGCACGGACACAGGATGTAGGTATTACTCTCGAAAAAACTAAAAATTGCCTAGTCTCACTGAAAGCACTCAGAGTTTGTTCTCCCATGCTTTTGGTAGGTAGCCTTATCATCTGCCCTACTCAATGCTCTTTGCAGAGAAATGCATTTCTTCTTTTACCCAGTTAGATCCCACATTCTACATAACAGTGAAAGAGAAGAAATTTAGAGAACAGAGTAAGAGATTGCATATTCAGTCCAACTTTATGGATGTTTCAATTTAAACTGTGCTTGGGCATAAGAGAATATATTCATTCAATACAGACATGTGAAGGAGCTTCCATGTCTGGGTCTTTAGAATTTAGCAGTAAGTACGGTGAGCACTCTCGTCCCACTATTGCTAAGATTTACCTAATAGACATTTGTTTTAAAAGATAACTGAGCATATCCCTAATTAAGTGGCTTAAATCTAAGGAAAGATTTCTTTATCACCTAGTGGAAATTTTCCTCACCATCATTTATCTTTTTTAGGTTTAATCTTTGGAGGAGTAATTATTCCATTTATTTCTATTTAAAACTCTTTGAAATATTTAAAAGTCAAAAGAGGATGATTATGCATTTTTTGGATTTGGTTTCTGTTTCTGCTGCCCATCCCCAATTCAATTTATAGCAATTATTTCTATGTTAGAGTGTTTCTCTAGCTTCTTACTTTTCAATCTTCTTTTTCAGGGTTATCTTGAAATAAATACAGCATCCCCATTATAACACTGTCTAATGGAAGAATCATTACTCCAAATTCGGTCGCTATCATTGCATTTCAGTAAATGTAACCTGTACAGCTTTAGCTTTGGAAGAACTTTGGGGTATTCTGGAGTTGTTTAAAAATTAGGACACTTTTTGAAAAGGAGATCACGTTGTTTTTTATTCACAATAGAAAATATTACTCAGCACAGAAACAATTAAAAGTATGTTAAGTAAATTCATTTTTCTTAGGAAAATAATCAATATCCAATGTATTTCCCCTCGATGTATCAATAGACTCTTTTCCTTCTATCATGTTCTCAATTCTGATTTTATACTTACTGTGGTCATCTCATACTCACAAAGTTGCTGATGCATAATGTTGTATCCATAGTACAAGCAAGAAAAAGCAGGAAAGACTGGGAGACATACTGGTGTAATTTGTTCACTTTTATCAGGAACACAAAGAGCTGAACAAATGAAATTCTGCTCAGAACTCATTTATAAGCACTGTTTGCCATGATTAGTCCTGACCAATGAACAGCTAGTAAAGTTCTGGCTATGTCTATTATATAGACACTTAATATATATGAAGCTACAGAAAATGTTTACCTATCTACATATGGAATATCAACATTGTGACAACTACTGTAACTGACTCAGATATTCACTGCTAAAAAAAACCTTCATTATAAATTTCTGTGATATAATGAAATGAGGAAAGAATAGATGCTACCATTTGTCTCTTCTTAAATTGGATTTCATATTTTATTCTATTTTATAGGTACTTCTGCCTAGACACTCTAAGAGCTATTGACTGAGCCATGAAAAGTAGAAAGACTGCTTGTGAGACTATGATTATGTTCTGGCTCTGAAAGTCCTTACAATGTTATAGGGAATATAAGAAGCAAGTATTAAAAATAAGAAGGACTCCTTTTTTCTACATTCCATATTTATACTGAGGTGTAATTGTGTTGCTGTGTATTTCCACAATACATTTCCTGAGTTGTTTCTCAATTACGTGTAATAGGTAGCTCTCCTTTCTCTTCTGTGAATATGCTGTCTTCATTCTGCTGAGCATTTTAATAACATTTCTCTTCTATAAAGGTAATAATATTGCTCAGGAATTCAAGGATTTTTTTCATATTTTCTTTTTTTCTGGGAATCAGAAGGCTTTCTGTGTGAGACCAGAGCTCTCCAACACATTGTTAGGATTTACGCCAAGTTTTCTGTTGTATATTGTTACCTCTGCTTCTTCCTTACATTTAGGATATCAGGAATACAGATGTTCTTGGCCTCCAGCCATTTCCAGCCTCTGTAAGTAAATGTCTCATCATATATTTATTAAAGCACATGGTTTACTGTTGTTCTTATCCTCGGTGCTTACCAAGTCATATTGTAGTCCTTGCCCTTTTTGAACTGATGGTCCCCTCCTCTCTTCTGTGACACTACAAGTAAGCTAGTAAACAGGTCCCTCAAGTTTCACTTCAAAAAAAAGGAGAAAATATTGTGTTTGAACAGAGGCAACCTTAGCTCTATAATGAAAGGATCCATTAGATCTTATAATAGTTACTGTGGAAAAACAAAAATATTAAAACAATGTATGCAACATGTGTTACAAAATTTCAGATATTCACTTCAGAATGTGTAGTAGAGTAACTGTCATTAGCATGTAAAATTCAGAATATAATTCAATATTTCTCAAACTTAAACCACCTGGAGATATTACCAAGACTCCTGGATTAGAGAGACCGATCACTAAGTAAAGATACTTGCCACCAAGACTTACAACTTTAGTTCAATCACAAGAACTTGCTTGGAAGATGAGGAAAAGCAACTACCACAAGCTGTTCTTTGACCTCCACAACTGCACACATGCACAAACATAAATATATACACACATACACTCACATACACGCACATACAGGTGATATTTTAAGATCATACTGGAAAGCACCTGGAAATGCATTTAAAAGTGATTCTCATTTTGTAACTATTCCAAATTTTTATGGGTAGAGTTTTAGGAAACATAATGACATTTGAATGTTCATTGGCACCATAGAACAAAAACTCACACTTTTCCTCTTAAAAATAGAATGAAGATGACTACCCTTTGGTGAATGGAAAGTACAGATCATGCCAACAACACAGATAAATTACTGCATCTAGTGCTCGCTCTTTGGTGGTGAGTCTTAAGACAGAATTCTTTTCCTTACTCTTTTTTTTATATTATATCAAATGAAAGATTGATTGGACACACAATAAGAGGGTGAAAGAATTTTTCATGCAGGTTTTGTCAAAAGGAAAACCCAAGGGAAAGAATGAAAATGTCCTTATACTTGAGTGAGCAATCCCTGCTGATCCATAGCTTGTTCCAGGAGACTAAGCTTTCCCGCCATAGGACGCCGCACCACAGGGGCAAATATGCAGGTCCATGCACAAAGGGTGGGGTTTCTATGAAAAGACCATCAGTGGGATGCATGGGGAGTCAACTGTGCAGGAGGGAGATCTGCTCTTTTAATCCTTCTCCAAATACTCTTCTGTTGAAAGAAAAGCAAAGTCACATTTTGATTTCTCTCTTTCTCTTTCTCTCTCTCTTTCTCTCTAAATTAATAACATTATTTATTGTCACCAAAGTAAAAGAGCATTAGGTAGCCCTTAATTATTTAAATAAAACTATTCCACTTGACTTGTCACTAATGCTCAAATGATTTTAAGAAGCAATAATAGCTTTTGTAGAAGGTGGGGACACTTTTAATGCAGAGTTAGAAAATCTCTGCTGGTATCTTTCTTTCTATTAAACATAGGTACAGAAGCCCATGGTCCCATTGTAACACTGGCTCACTATGAGGCCTGGAGCCTACAATATTCACTCTACTCCCTGAGGAAATCTGAAGGGAGAAACAAAATTCAAATAACTTTTACATAACTGGTGTGTGTGTGTGTGTGTGTGTGTGTGTGTGTGTGTGTGTGTGTGTAAGGTTATTTAGGGACAGATAGATAGATAGATGCATAGGTAACACTTTACTCACTATTTTGACAGATGACAGCCCCAGGTAAAGTATACTTCAAATTTATTCTCAGCATCTCATTGCTGAACAATAACAGTTTGTTGATTTTATGTTACCCATGAAACAATGAGATATAAAAATAAAACTCAAGGACAGTAATCACTGAGCACAAAGATTGCAAGGTATGTATTATCCATGATTTAAATACATATATACTGATACACATATGTATGCTAGACTAAAAAACTCTCACACTATTTTTGTTACAAATAACTTTGAAAACACAAGTCATCACGAACAAGTTGTCTAACATCTTCATGACTAATTTTTTAACAGAGCAAATACATCTGTTGGAGAATTCTTAAAGCAACAAACAAAACCATAATGCAAATGAAAAGTATGCATAAGTAAATAGAAGCACCTGGAACAATTTTTCATCTAGAAGGTGGAACATTATTTAGTAAATATTTTCTATATTTGAATGATGGTAGAATAAAAGCTGGCTCAATTTTCCTTATCTATGCCACAGAATAGAGCAACCAGCTATGTTACAGGAAAAAAAAAAAACTAATAATATCATGTATGCACACTGTGAAAGTGTTTTTACCAAAAAATAAAATCATCTAACCCACTAGGCATGTTAATTATTCCATTTATTGTATTACAGAAATATACAGCAATCTCTAGTGGGTAAATACAGTTTTCCCAACAAATTTTCTTGTACTCTCAGTTGCCGAAGTAGCATAACTATCTTCCTTTCTAATCTGCCCTTCTATAATTCATCAGTCACACACATGGACTACCACATTGCAAGGGAAATGAACAATTGATCCTGACCCTCAACTACCTAACCATGCAACTAAGCTGAGGGAGGCCAGAGAGCACTTCTGGCCAAGTCCAGTACTTCCTCAATGTTGTACATAAATACTGAGAAAAAGAAGTCTCTTTTCTTGTCAGACTAGAGATGCTTGTAGCCATGCTTCCCATCATATGAAGACAGCAGACCTTTGGGCAGAGCAAATAAAGACAATACTCCTAAAGATGCAGAGGCAAAGCAAGAAGAGAGAACTGGTTACTAATAAGAAACTAAGGGCGATTAGCAGGATTACTTGTACTCAGCTTCTTTCTCTTACAAAGGAAGAAATTTTAAATGAATTGATATGAAAAAGTAGAGATGGCTTTGGGTTTTACATAGGCTACCTTGCCTCAGAGGGGTTTTGACTCAGGACAGATTGCTGGTTTCTCAGAGTCACGGAAAACATCTACTCAGCAGTCTCAAGGTTCTTGTTTCTCGAGTTCAAAGAATGAAATTCACAGGCAACAAAAGGTTGAGCTTAAAAAGGATTTTCATCATAAGTTTATAAGTGGGAGTTTAAGAGAAAAAAAAACACAAACCCTTGTATAGCAGGAGAAAATCCCCACAAAGGTGATATAAATAAGATGCTCTTATAGGGACTTTTGCAGAACACAGACAGGGCTGAAACTGGGGTGACTCATGGGAAAGGGTCAGTTCTTAAGACCAGCACATGGCTGTTGGGTATTTAGCAAATTTCCTGGCGGTGGGACTGAGCATGCATGGGGTTGGTGTTCCTCAAGTCACACCTGTAGTTGAGGAACTATGGCTACCAGGGAAGGAAGAGTCCCCTTTCTTTTAAGGTGGTAGCCACGGCTGTGGATGCACATGCCCACACAGCACTGCAGTGGAAGAGAGATGTAGCAGCCGTGGGGATGTTGGAGTGAACATAATCGAAACACATTGATTGTATGCTGCATGCAAATTTTCAAAGGATAAATATAAAATAATATAAAAACAAGATGGAAGAAATCTTTCCCGAGGAAGGGCAACTTGGCATGACACAGAAGCCTGAAACTCCACAACAGTTGGTAAGCCAAAGGGAACCCAAGGGTTTTTAGAAGTGACCAGGTAGGAGGGTGGAAGGGAGTGGGATGGATTGATGAAGGGGGAAGAGAGGGAGATGGGAAGGAAGGAATACGGAGGGAAACGGGGATTAGTACCCAAAAGGATTATAAAACTAAAAAAAGAAATTAAAAAATATATATTTAAAAATAAGAAAAACTTGGGGCTGGAGAGGTGGCTCAGGGGTTAAGCCTCTGCCTTGCAGGTGGAAGGCCCCGAGTTCGGATCCTAGACACCACGTATAGACGCCGGGCAGAAGTGGGGGCGGCCTGCGTTTCCGGTCCTAGTAGGGCGGAGCCTGTGAATCCCCGGGCAGAGCAAACAACAAGGTGGAGGCGTCCATGGTGGTTCCCGAATTCGTCCGTGGTTCTACACACACACATACATACACACACACACACACACACACACACGCACGCTCGCGCACACAATTGAATAAATAATAAAAAAAAATTTAAGTAAGATAAACCCAGAGCATGAGCAAGAGCACCTTCAGGCATTTCTGACCTCCAGAAGGTCATAACCAAGGGCATTTTACCTTTGACAAAGGATTAGTGTCAAAACTGCCTCTTTCCTGTTTCTCCCTTAAACTGTATAACTAGGATTTATCTTCACTCTTGAAACTATAGAGACAATGATCTCAATGCGAGTGTGCATGTGTATGTGTAGACACTATACATATATGTGCATGTATGTGCATGTGTGTGTGTTGGTGTGTGTGTGTGCATGTGTGTATTATAAAAATAGTAGAAAATATAATGTTTTATAATCTGTTGACAAATTCTCCATAGATAATTCATTAAGACTTACTGTTTTCCTTTGTTTCCTCTAAAGAAAACTTCTAAGTGAATTGTTTTCTTGCAAGATTCCCATGATAAGAATCTAATAGGATTCAATAATATTTTAGGACAAAGAATGAAGCATTAGTTTTGGAGAGAGTAATTCTCATGGTTCTGGAAGTTTGTCATAAGGCCAATCCTAAGAAATGGACACGTCATCCTGTATAGATACAATAAAAAAAAAAAAAAAGAACTCACTGCAATGAGACTTGTCCTTTCTAGACCTGCATAATGACTGTCACTCCAACATGCCCCCATAGACTATTGAGGAGTTTAAGAGAGGTAAAAACATAACAGTGGAAACCTTGAGGACTAAAACTAGATGAGTGAAGGGAAATGCCCCTGTCGGTGGAGTGGCACCAAAGAGAGGCAACTTGCTATACCACAAAAGACCTGAACTCCCAAAAGAGCAGACAAGACAGAGGGAACCCTGGTGTCCATAGAAGCAGAGAGGCAGGAAGGTGGGAGGGAGTGGAATGGATTGATGAAGGGAAGGGAATGGAATGGGAGAGAGGGGGATAGAGGGAACCAAGGATAAGTACTCAATATACTTGTAAAACTAGAAAAATAAAATAATTTTTTGAGGAAGAATAAGAAGTTGGAAGGGGTTGAACTCAGTGGTAGAGTGCTTGATCAGCTTACAAGTGGCTCTGAACCCAATTCTCAGTACCCCAAAAAGCAGAAGTTAAAAATAAATTATAAATTCATCTTGATATCAAGGACCCACATCAATTCATTTTATAGACTTGAGAACATTTTCTTTTAAAGATACTAAAATTTGAAGCTGTCTATTGAAAAACTGTAATCAGAAAAATTAAAAATATCTCCATAGTCCCTTTAATAAGTATACAATTAATTTTCAAATATGTATGAACTTAGTAACACAAAAAGAAGAAAAAGAAAATCAGAGAAAAGAGACAGTTATCACTATCACACTGCAGACTCTCCCTAATGTCTTCTTTCTTTTTTCCTTAATCATTTCTTTGCTTGACAAATCAGGGAAGAAAAAGAACTAGCATAGTGAAACAGAAAGCCAAGCAAAGCAAGACAGAGGTGAAGCTAACTTTCAGGATCATAAATTCTTGAAGTCCTGAGGCAATTCCTTGATTATGTCAAAATTAAAGTCAAAGTCACATGAAGCATACTCCATATCTGTGTCATAATCCCTTTTGGGTGCCTGACAGCCCTGAGAAGCCACAGTGACAATTACCGATTTACCTTTCTGTGCTGAAAATGGAAGTTGAACGTAAGTGGCAACATAAAGCTAAGCACCTCTGAGACTGAACTTCAAGTCTGGACGAGACAGAAATGACAGAAAATCATTAAGAAAAGAAGGCATTAAAAGGTCAGAAATAAATTGTTATCAAGCCCGTTTGACTATTTTATCAGCCAGATTTTTTTTTTTTCCTTTTTGCTCTCAAGAATGCAGTAGCATTTTCTTATCTCTGGAGAAGAATAATGATAGTATCAAGGTTGTAGGAGCACACTGATTATCAAATTGTAAAAATGTTTTGTGCACAAATAAAGTGTTCACAGTAAAATATTATTCTCAAATAGTTCCTTTTAAAACTATAGTTGTATTTCTTGTTCTATCTGCCTGCATGGTTGTTTTGTATAATGATTCTGTGAATTTCAACTTTTATAGAGAAGCAAGAAAGCCATGTTTTGTGTATTTAGGTTCTGTTGGGTTCTTGCTGGGTTCTTTTAGCTCCAGGATAGATTCCCAAACAAATCAGCCTACCCTTCTCTACTCTCCCCAGCCATTCCCTTCTTTCCTCTTTTCTGCCCACTTCTTGTTCCTTTCTCTTTCACACCTCTCATCCTTCACGCAATGATAAGGGCTTCCCATACCAGTTGCATTAGCTGTTGGGAAACTAAGGCTAATCTTTGAGAAACAAAACTGATCTTTAACTAAATGAGCATGTTAGTGAATCAGAATTTGGGTAATCTGTGTTTAAATTGTGAAAGTGGAAAATGATGGGTTAAGGGATTGAGTAGAGGAGAGGAAAAGAGCCTTAATCATTTTAGCAATTAGGATGTAATGTCCTAAAATGATTCACTAATCACTCCACAGCTGGTTTGCCAAAGAACATAGGGTGCAAAAACACTCCTTAAATGTCACATTCCATGGGATTCACACTTTGAAGAGAAAAGGAAGCTGTAGATTTGTCCTCTGGATTTATATAACAAAATCTGTGACTAAATTCTGTTGACCTATGTCTTAGCTCATTTTCAGTGATATTATTATTTTTAATTAAAGGTACATAGGGTTTTATCATCTTTAAACCAGATAGCATATTTATCCAGAGGAAATCTTGTACTAAATAGTCAAAAGTCTTTCCAGAACCTTTTAGTTTAGTCACATAGTTTGATTTGATGATACTTCTCTGCATCTTCTAAATCAAATCTGTAAATTTCATTTAAATAAAGGTTCCAGGATCGCAAATGCTCATAAGAACATTCACACAGTATTCACACAATTATGTGAGATGGCTTTCTCTCTCTCTCAAATCTATACATAACATTGGCATATTACCCATTTTATGTAAAATAATAATGACGATAATGACATAAAATAGTTTCATCTCCAAGTTTGTCATAATCATGGGTTTTAAAACATAAGGTATGTCCTCTACCTGTAAATCTAAACTAGGAATGAGAGAAGAAAAGTATAAGAGAGGAAAACAGAAACAGATTTAGGGAAGGAGGAGACAGGGGAGAAGAGGGGTTGCTTGAAAACAGCATCAATATTATACTCAAAAATTAAGTAAGTTTTGTTTCAGAAGAAAATGTTTATTTAAAATCACCCACAAACAACTGACGAAAGTGCAAATTTAAGCTAAAGATTTGTTTGAAGGAGTATTTGTCTAGTATGTAAAAGGTCTTGAGTCTAGACACCAGCGTGGGGGAGTATGGAAATGTACATAGTGTATATATATATATATAATTACTTGGTACTTTCTTCTCTCATGAGGATACCTTTTATTTTCTCATGTAATATCTGCTAAGCTCATCACATTTCTCATCATATTTCTCATGTAATATCTGCTAAGCTTCAGCACATTACCAAACCTGCCTGTAGTTAATGATTAAAAGGAAAACTGTAGGCCAGACAAAAGTTGTTTGGTCCTAAACAGTTTCTTTAAACTAAATACCACACTCCTGGGACTGTTTAGTCTGCCTCATCATCAGACACAGTATCCATTTACCTATAATTTTTAATGGCAGTAATGAAGTTCAGAAACACTTATTACTTTGGATGGGTGGCAGAAAGACAATTATCAAGTTGGTCTTAGGGGCATAGGAAGCCGTACTCAGTCATGGATTGTAAAACTGATCAAAATTATCCTGAAGATCCAATAATCATGTTTATTTGTGGATGTCTTCATTTAGTAATTCAAAGAACTTTGTCAACAATCATTATGAGAAAATACTTCTTGCCAAATTATGAAAAGTTTTGTGTATATAGATATAATTAAAGGCAGGCAGAAAAACACATAAGTAGTTCATTCATGTGAAGAAATATCTATTACTTTAATTATACCCTGATTTTAACCCTTTTACATATTAACATATATGCTGCAAAAGGCTGAGAGCAATTAATGGATAAACATAATCTTAGAGTTTAATTAACCTACAATTTATGCCCAAGAGTTAATAATATAACAATAAATTGTCATAAATCTTTAGTTAATTTATTCTTCCTATCATCCGAATAAATACTTTGGCTCATTTCTTATTGAAACAGTATTGGCTCCATATTTTGTTTTATTTATTTGTTTGCTTGTTGCTTGAGGTTGGGCTACAAGATCTGTATGCCTTTGTCACTAGAAGGAAAAAGAATTCCACTCTTTTCTAAATAAGAAGAGAAATTCTTTCTCTTTACCACACCCTCCTCCCCAGCTACATAGATTATTTTGGCCAGGCTAAGTTTAGTTAGAACAAGAATATCACAAAGTTCATTGATCTTTAGTTACATTGAAAGAAGAGAAGCTGAAATTCAGAAATGGAAGAGGCAGTTCCCCATTTCCTGAGTAGAGTTTGCAAGAACTGGAGGTGAAGAGGCCGCAGCTGCATTTCTTAACTTTTGAATGAAAAGCAATTATGCTAAGAGCCTTCATTTTAGATTGTCAGCATGGGCCTCTGTCATACCCATCCTCACACTCCCCAAATGAAGATTTTAAAGGCCTCCTGCCTTTGTCATTGAGACACCTGTCACAGACTACACTGAATCAGCATCTTGGGATGCTGGGAAATACATATTCAACATGAATCTATGTAAGACACAACAGTGGGGAGGCTGGAATTCTTCAAAATCCTTAAAGGTAAAAATGAAAGGAAAATTTAAGCTTACAAAGGAAACTGAAGTTGTGAGGACATTATTCCCCTTATAAAATAAACTTCTGACTTGTGCTCACTTGCTTGCAATGGAAGCTATGAATGCCAATGTCAATCTAGCAATATTAATTTCTGGAAATAATTTTAAAAATATATTGGCTAAAAAATGACTGGAAGGCAGTCTTAGGGGAAAAGATAGATTTCCCTGAGGGATCTGTGTCCATCAGTGTATATTGTTATGGCCAGAAATATTTCTCTATTTTATTTTTGTTTTAGGTTAAAATGATAATATGCTTGGAACAATCTATCCATTGCATATCTATTCTTTGGGAAGTATGGCTAAAGAAAAAGATACTGATTTTTGAGAACACTAGAAAAAGTTTGATATTCCTTCCATGCTAAACCTTGCTTTCAAATTCATTTATTATTCATTCATACCCTCTTCATCCTTGTCCTCCTGAGTAGGATTGCATCTACGAGTCAATTGTAAGAGCAGTGCTCATTTCCTGCTTACTCAAGTATATCAAGATATTCAATTTAAGATTTCTGAATTCAAAAGAGAGACATCCCCCAGAACTCCAAAGTGACACTTAGAAGAACTCAAAATTTTATAGTTCACTAGCTTAAATATCTTTCTAAAGAAAGGCTAATGATTTCTTTATACCTTATTAGTTATTTGATGACACACACAAATGCATTCACTCTTAAAACATAATGATTTTGTCTAACTTATCAAGTGACACATTCAAATGTGTCATAGAATTGAGCCTTTTCATGCAGCTCTATATCAAATCTCCTACAGCGAAGACTTCATGCATTATTAAAATTAGAAATATGAGAGTGCATAAAGTTTCTCCTATTTTAGCATATTTTATCTTGACAAATCATGACCAGCCAGAATACTGAAAAAAACAAATCTCTTGATTAAAAAACTATTTAGCAAAAATATACAAATTGTGCGTATTTCCAAATGCATTCTAATAAATCTTCACTTGAAATGAAGTAATAAAATTCTACTGTCAGATGATGTCATGGTTTGAATGTGAGTTATGTCCCAGAGGATCATGCTTTCGAATACTTAGCTGACATGGATGTTTCAGAAGGTCACAACACCTTTAGGAGTTTCAACCTTACTAGAGAAAGCCATGTCAAAGAGGGAGGGCCGCAAGTTGGGGTAGCCTCAACTTGCTTCTGCTTTCACTCTGTTTCCATAATGAACCAACTCCAGCTTCTGCCCCTCAAGAACCATAAGTAAAATAAATCTCATTTTCTTCCCTCAAGCTGCTTGAGTCTGAGTGATGTTTCACAGCAGCAGAAAATAATTGTGACAGATCAGAACTTCAGACTTCAGATAAACTCCATCAGGATGCAGAGAATACAGAGTCCACTTAATTGCACAGCACAAGCAAGATGGGAAAGTTAAATATGAAAGAATTTTGACAGCATATACTAGCCAATCTGCCTTAAGGTAAAAACTAATCATTTAATTTACCGTGTCAAATTCAGTTTTCATTTATTTTCTCCTAGTCATAGCAGCGGTCTGTTTATTAATCGTTGAAATCACTTTATTGGCTACTGTTTATTTAACTTTTCCATTGACCCTTTTTAATTGAAGATATTATTGTCTCACAAACTCTTGAGATCATAGGCTTGATACTCACTGATACAAACCATTCAGTTTTGCATTATTTTCTGAACAATGCTTGGGAGCTAAAACTGCCAGCAATGCTCTAGTTGGAATACTCCTCCTCCTCTATCTGATCTATCACAACAGACAAGAATGTCATGCAATAGAACATCCACGGTCTTTTTAAGACCAAGACAACTACATGTTATTTTGAGTTTCAGTTCATATGCTGCTTTGAACGTCAATGATTAAAACTTCAGTTCTTCCTTCATATTAATTAATTCTGAGCCAAAAAATTATAATGCTAGGTGTTGATACAAAAATCAAGCTAAGCCTTACCCAAAAACCCTCTGAGGGAAGCCCTATAAGCTCATTATGCAGGTGACAAAATTGAAGATCAAGAAATTTACACTGTAAATTATCAGCACTGACATGGACACTGAAAATGTTATTCAACACAAATCATCCTATTTTCTCAATTTTTGATTAGGAAATTTATGTGATATAGTGCTATTTCCAGAGTATAAATTCTAGAGGTTTGATAGCCAGTAATAAGACTATTAAACAACTTATAAGCATCATAACTGATATCAATATTCCCACAAAGGGTATGAGCCACTTCAAATTATGTGTCTTTATGTAGCATTTCCTCAACTCCTGGATCGCTATAGTTTATGTAGACTATTTTCTGTTCTATAATAATAATAGTGAGGATGTCTACAAATTGATAACACTCATTGTATACATTTTGATCCAACTAACAAGTAGGAAAGAGACCAATCACTTCAGTTTTCTCTGCTTGACCTTCAGATGAAGCAGCTTTCTGTTTTATTCCTTTGGAAAAGTCATCATAATTCTATTTTTAAAAACCTAAATATCACAATACATTTAAAATGCTTCTCTGAAGAAAAATTGAAGTTCCCCAAACCCAGCAAGGTCAATAAAGAATTAACTTTCAATATTTATTAAGTATCTCCAGTATGGGAAATATCAAACACACTAAGAAAATATGAGCAATTCATTTAAAGGAAATAACCCTCCCCTGTAAGTCCTAGGAAGCAAGGATTCTTGTTTATCCGATTCAATGCCTCTGCAAGCTGATTACAACTACAAGCCATGAGCAAAAACACACATGGACCTCTGCTCCTCATTGAATGAGAGGTCCATGCATGGGCTACAGGAGTCAGAGGTCTGAACTATTGTCGGATCATTCTGTGAAACCAGTCAGTGCACTGTGATATGTACTTCAGCAACAGCCTTGGAGATTTTGTGAAAAGCTTCCCGTCTTCAGATTTATGGAAAATCTCTAAATTATCTGGCTAATAATGACCAAAGATTTAGGGTACACACCACAGGAAAAGGAATCATTAAGAACAGTTTTCTTTCTAGCATATCACCTTCTAGTGGGAAGGAGAAAACTATGTGTGTGTTCGTACAAGTGCCTACATGCACGTGGTTCTTTTGTGCCTTCATAGTGCTTAACAGAGCATTGCCTTATTAAAGAAGATCCTTAGTACATGACTAATTATTCAGTAATACCACAAGGCAGATTATGATAAAGAATAGGTAATAGATGCAAATGGAATATGACATATTTAAAGTTTCCAAATATTTGAACAATTGCCATGTGCTAATTATAAAATCAGGTTTTTAAATTGCATAACTTGTCTAAGGTCAAAAACCTTTTCAGTAGAAACAAAAGCAAAGGGATTTTTAAAATTTAATGAACTTTTGGCTTGACTTTAAAGGAATTCCTACTTAGAAGTGTGGACAGGATTTTGCAACTCCTCCTTTTCATATCAGAGGAGAATCTAAATCCTTGGAACTTATTTGAGACACATGCCCTTCCCTATCCAGCGAGGAAAGTGACCATTAAAAGCACTCTGGTCCTTTGTGTAGATGCCAAACTCCAAGTGCTCCTCTGCATAAAATGCTCAAACCCCCAGCAGTGCCCAACTTTGCTAATGAAAGAAACATTCTTCTCTCAATTGAGAATTTAATCAGGATGTTTTCAAGATAGAAAAAGTGTATGAGTGCATGTGTGTATATGTATGAACAAATTTACATATCTAATGTAGAACATGAGCACTAGAGCTGATAAAATTATACCTTATTTAATCACTGGAGTTCAGCTGAGTGTACACACACACGTACACACACACATACACACACACATACAAGTATGTTAACCATGTGATATGATGGATATGCTAATTTTCTTCAGTATAGCAATCATGTTGCTATTTATATGTTTCTTTTCAGATACAAAGTGAACTTTACTTTTAAAGTACACTAGTATTTCTCAGCTGCAAGAGTTCAACTATAAATGAAAATGCCACCATGAGGAGGGAATAAAAAGATATAATTGAAGGACCCACCTTAAACTACTTGTGTGGGGCTGGAGCCAGGCAAATACAACTTATAGTCATGTGTACCTCTTCACCCACAACTTTAATACTATGGACTTTGAAAGGACACAGCATTAAGACCTTGACTAGGGCTGGAAAGATGGTTCAGAGACTAAAACCTTTGCCTCTCAAACAAGAAATGAGATCCTGAGTTCGACTCCCCAGATTCCACAAACAAATGACAGGACAATATGATGGTGACCTGTAAATTACAGCCCTGAAAAACACAGCCTTGAAAATTCCAAACAAAAGCAGTAAGGGGGTTGACTAACCCAAGATCATTCCTGATGTCACCCTTGGGCCTCTACAAGCACACACTAAAGTGCCCTTTAGTACACGCACACACACACACACACACACACACACACACACACACACTAAAAAAAGAAAAAAAGAAAACTCAACTTGTCAGGAAAGTTGGTATTTCAAAGGAAAAAAAGGGTTAATTTCAGACAAAGAAATTTAAAGGAAGAGTAAAAAGACCATAAGAAATGGTCTCAGTTGCAAATCCAGGGTTGCGGAAAAATAGGCTATAACAGCATCTTCAGGGTTATTCTTAGACTGGATCTGTCTAGTACTCAGAAAGGACATTCATGGGGAAGCCCCAATTCACTAGAGCTAATTTTTAAATCTCTCTGGCACATGCACTAGCTGTGTAATGTACTAGAATTTTGGATACTATGTAAAACTGCAAAAATGGTATGCTGTATATTTTTACTCCCAGACCCTGTAGAGAAAAGTCATGAGTCACCTGGCCAGATGATGGCTTTCAAGTATGAATATTATGACCCACAGAGATGTCCACAGCCACAGAATACCATTCTGGGAAGGACATGTAGAGAAACAGCTAATCACTCAATTCTTGATATAGCAGAAGACTCTTCCACAAAAAAGTTTTTAAATGTAGATGAAGGCCATGAAGGTTCTGGCTTCCATAATCAGCATCCACACATTTTCACATACTCAAAGAATTTTCACTTTTTTTCAATACAGGGACTTCTTTTCATTCTCAGTAATAACATCCTCTGGTCCTTCCATGTTTAAAATTAGACCTTGAAACTGAGTTTTGCTCATTTAAGAGAAAAGAATCAACAAAGAAAAACAAAATATTGAATTCTAGGATTTCACTGCCAAAATAGATTCTCAAAGTGAAAAACACAGATAACAGTTTTGAAAGCCCCAAAATTTGACTCCATAAATAAGCTTTCTTACTAAAATTATCTGAGGCCCTAAATTATTCCATAATTAAAGTTTATACCACAAATGGCAGAACATGATTTAGTTTTCCCACCCACGAGAATATCACAGAATGAATAAGGAGGGTTGAAATATGGAGAACATAGTTAAGATTTGCCTTTGTAGATCTCAAGACATCTTGCCCTAGCAGAAGCCAGCTTAATGTACAGGTAGATATGATATACTTTTAACCTCACTTTTTTATTATATTGAAATGTTCTCTTTTATAATTTCCTATGTTTTGGTAATAGCATCCTCTTTGCTATATTTTGCTTCCATCTTTTAGTCAGTTTTCTGGATTATCTACTCAATGTTGATGATACACACTTCAAAGTACGGTATCTGAACCAGAGAAAAAGCCTCTGTATTGCATAGCAATGTTAGTACTAACATAGAAGCAGATTTCTGATGCTCATTTTTCATACCATTTCAAAGTAATGATGAAAATGCTATAACTTTAAAGGGGTTGTAAGTTATGATTTCCACTTTTACATTCCCCTTCCCTTAATCCCAGCTTCCTGTGTCAAGTTGTTGTAAACACTGCAATATCCTTCTAATTCACTGCATTTCTTTAATGATCTTAAAGATGGAGCATCCTGGATCTGAGGAGATGGTTAGGTGCATAGAAGCTCTTACTGCACAAGCATGAGGACCTGATTTGGAATCCCAATACCCACAGAAGTGGAGTTACAAATAACTCCAACATTGAGAAAGCAGAGATAAGCAAATATTCCCACCAGATCATTGAAACGTAGAGCTCTTCAGTTCCCATGACTGACTATCTTAAGAAAAAAAGCAGAAAATGACAGAACAGGACACTCTCTGGTCTTTGTACCTGCACACGCAACACATGCACATCTCACACACACACAGTTCAAGTGCATTATGCACAAAAAATGAACAGAAAAATAGAATTGAATGACACCAAAACTGAAAATTTCAGAAATAATCAAGTCTGTGACTTGCAAAAGTTTTCCTCTGACCTCCACCCATGTACCATAGAATGCATGTCAACACCTCTCTATTTCATTTTGCCTCTAGTAAATATATTGTTTTAAAAAGAGTCCTGATTTTGCAGCTTGGAAAGTCTGAACACAAAATGTAACTCAGATGTACTTTAATTCTACAACAGGATGGTAAGAAGGTCTTGCCAAAAACCTAAAGGATTTACTTTCTTTGTGTGACTGTTGGATTTGTCCTTGTTTTTGTTTCTCCTCTATCCATATTTACATCTCGGTGTTTCTACTTCATCATAAAGCTGACCTACTCAAAATGAATGAAAGAACAAAAACACAAAACACAATCAGAAGCAATTTCTGGAAAGATCTGCATCCTAACCTAAGTGCAAAGGGGCAAAGAGAGTCACTTCTGGAAATTCCTTTTGAGGATAGTCAGTTTGCCTCTTAGACACTGATTAGCATTCTTCTCTGGTATCTCATCAACTTAAGCCTGGCTATGTAACTGCTCCTTAAGGAAGGACCATGGTGAGACCCAGCCCACGATTTGGTGATGAAGTGGGTTGCTTCCGAAGCACTTAAGTGCTATCTCCAAACCCCCAAAAAAGAAATTTGAGAAAGAATACAAATCCACAAAAATAGAATTTGAGGAAAAACCAAAATGTCAATACAATGGATTCTCCTGTGGCTCATATTTTGTAAGGTGTTTGCTGTCTTTGTATTTCATGCATATGTATGTGGTGTATGTTTGTGTATGTATGCTTATTCATTTGTGTGGGGGCACCCAAGAGTGTGCAGGTGCATATTCACATGTTTGTATGGTGTATGTTATATGTTTTTCTCTCTCTCTCTCTCTTTCTCTCTCTCTCTCTCTCTCTCTCTTATATGTGCATGTGCAATCCCCAGAGTAACAATGTTTCCTTTGGCTGTTCTTTATCCTTTTCACTTGAAGCAGGGTCTCTCAATTGGCTACAGAACTTGCCAACTGTGACTGGTCTCACTAGTCAGCTTACTCTATGGATTCCCTGTTTGTCTTCTAAGCACTGAAGTTATAGGAAGGACATCACAGCCCTCCCAGCATCTACATGGATCTGGAGATCTGAATTCATGATAAATCACTTTACCCACTCATTTCTCATTATTTCAGTTAAAGTATGAGTAAAATGACATAATCATGTGATATAACTTTAATGCAGTGTTACTAGAATTCAGGAGATTTTAACAACTAAAGAAAAAATAAATCATAATTGAAAGGGGATAATTTCATAAAGAGCTTAAATCTAGGTGGTTTGGTATTATCTTCTATAGACTTTGTTGACTTCTTCCACAAAGTAAAGCAGAAATGTATTTTGGAAATTTTGTGAAGAATAAGATGTTAAAAATAAAAGTCATCCTAAGGAAGATTTGTCCTTATATTTACTTAGGGAAAATTAATTGTTTAGAAACCTTTACTTATAAAAATGAATTTGCTTCTGTTAGGATCACTACATATGCCAACATACATCCCAGCTAAAGATAGCCTGAAGAACTTGGATTAAAGTATTATCATGCAAGGTCAGGGTTTTATTGACAAATTATTGATAAATTTAAGAATAAAAGTTATTAGATTTAACTGGTACACTAAACATAGGAAAGAGGAAAAGAAATGAATTCCTCTAATTTATTTTGTTCCATTCTCGGAGTTTTATTATTTTGTCTTGAAATACAAAGTAGAGAGGAAATTGATCAACAACTTATTTTGAAAGAACTGTTTAAGAGACATTACAAAGACAAAACTAGATACATACTAATCTATTGAGAATGACTTAGATGAAGATCATACTTTAATGCGATAGGATGGGTTCACCTAGAAAGATATTATACAAAAAGAAGGTGGAAGACTCTGGAATGAGTCCTGATTCATATCATAAACTGGATATCTAGGCCAGAAGTTCTAAAAGAGGTTCAAATGAACCACATTGAAGAAGAAGTTTAAGAATATGTAAAGGGAAGTCTGAAACTATTAAGTTCAGTTGACTCAATAATTATATTTGATCACTGGTATTGAAATCAAGAAAATTGTGTGTAGAAAAGTGTAAATATAAGTTAAAGATATGCAAAGGTAAGTTTTACCATGTGTGTAAGCAAGTTGATGAATATTAAAAATTAAAGGAATGAAGAAATTGTATAGTAACTGACACCAAAGATAAAAATAATCTAGTTTAGTATTTCTGTAGGCCTAAGGGAATTATCTAACAATGGATAAAACAATGATATAAGACATAAAAGATATGTTTACATCCACATAATGAAATATACTGGAAAGCAGGCTGCATTTACTAAAATCCACACTCCTTATCATATGGTCCTTTGAAATTAATTGGGTTACAGTAAGCCTATTCAAATCATTACTCCTGAAACATTTAAATTTCTACATCTAACCTTTTTCCCTGTAATTTTGCAGTCTACAACAATGGATTGAAATACAACAACAAAGGAGCATTAATTACCTAATATTCTAAACTAAAATACAAATCATTGGGGGCCAAACACCTTAGTTGTAGCCAAACCACTTTGCTACCCACATTATCAATTCATACTACACTACTTGTTCCTCCAAAATAGACAGTTTTATACCTGAAGTCCTTTTCAATTCTCATATGTGAAAATGGACAATGAAATATAGGTTACTCTATCCAATAGTCAAGTAAGGGATGAGTCTTCCTGCATGGAAATGCGTTTATACTCTGAACCAATTCTCTTTTCTCTTCCCTTAGGGTCTGTTTCAGCAGGCAAGGGAGAGAATTGTGAGGAAAAGAGAATTAAGAGTTACAGCAATGTAGCAGCATGAATTTCCATGGTGTGATGTAGCAAGACTGAAGCAATTTTCTAGGACCCAGTTTTTTAGGTGGATATTAGGGAAGGAACACAGGTTTGAGCAGCCTCCCTGATTGACCAACCAATAAAGAGCAAGAAAAGCAGCGGGAACAGACTTAGGAACTTTTGTGGGAAATGAAGAGAAAAGAAATCAAGAAAGGGTCACAGGAAATGGAGCCATTGCATCGCCTTCCTCTGGGATTGAAAGGTGCAGGAACCACATTGTGCCCTTTGAGGAATTGCACCTGTGTTCTGGAAGAGAGGTGTTTGATGTCTGTGAAGGAGGGCATCTCTCATAGCTAGCTGTCATTACACAGGCATTCCTAGAAGTGAAAAGACGCCAGGAAGATAAAAGACTACTGGCTGTGGCTCCAATACCTCCTTCTGTTACTGCCAAAGGACAGCCCAAATCCAGAGGGGAGGAAGAAGCAAAGTACTATAGAGAAAACACATAGCTACCTAAGTCAGCTCTGGAAGGAAGGAAGGTGTTGAAATTGAAGTTTTAAATTGGACAAGACCAGATTGCACTTTTTAATAACTGAAAGTGGCAGGAAAGCTATGGAATCTCCAGGATGTCATTAAGGATTGGGAAGAGGAAATCAATGAAGCATGGTTGAAATAAAATGACTGGAGAAAAATAAGAATAACTGGAGTTTGTATATTAATGCATAAGATTGTCCAATAAACTCATTGGGTTAACAGCTGTAGCTGCTGTTTCACCCTGCCCCTAAATAATTCCATGGTTGCAAGCTACATTTTGGAGTTGAGGTATTTGGCATATGTGCAGTCTATTTTCTAGATAATTTTCAATGGAGGCTTACATGACTCATGAAAGTAAGATAATTGGTGAATCTTTGTACTCCACATTACTTCCCTTACTAGAATACAATATATTCAAAAGCTACAAATGACAATATCTAGCTTAGAAGGTAGAAATAAAATGGACTGCATTTTTATCTGAATTTATTTTTATGTATTTATTTTATTATTATCTATTTTATCTGTATCTCTGTCTCGCCCTGCAGTGCACTAAATACATGCAGAGGTTTCTCAGCTATCGATCTTTAATTCTTAGATACAGAAGGGCAAGTCAAGTAGGTAACTAGCTTGTATAGATCTCTCCAAGAAAAACTGAAATGATCAACTTCAGGCAGCTAATCTAACACTGGATCAAAACCCCTCAGGGAAATATTTATGTTTTACTAGTTTACTCAGAGAAACAGCTCTAGGGATCTGCAGATATCCTCTGTGATTTTGACTGAAGGAAACACTGATGCCAGAGCTGAAGTTTGTGATTTAATCAGAGAAGCAATTCAGCCTTTGGCAATCCCATCTTCTCAGAAATCAATAGCCACACTTTCAGTTCTATTAAAAGATTTTTTTAACTTCTTCACCTAACCAAGATATTAATTTGTATATGTTCTATTGTTAGATTTCTGGTTGATACCTTGACATGCTGAAAGGTTAATTCAATGATTCACATTGAAACACTTTCCCCCGAAGGCTTTCCTCTTCAGTCATCACCATTATTTAAATTATTTATTAATAATTGTTAATATTTATCAAATTTTATATAAACTATTTATCAATAATTAAAGTAATGAAGTATTTATTTATCAATAAATCCCAAATATTTAAATAATTCAATAATTAAAGCAGTGAAGTGTTTTAAATTATTTTCCATGACATCCATTGATAAAGCCTACCTCAGCACTCTGTCTCCTAGTCAGTTGAAAGTGGCACAAAACAGTTTTCAGAAACAGGCATTCATATTAAATTAGAGAGAGAGAAAGAGAGGGGCATCCAAATGGAAAGGCAGACAAATCTGGCAATGAAATTAATTTCAGTGAAAGTCACAGGCTTACACAGGGCAAGGCATGACACATGCATTGAAGTTCTTCAATCTTCCACATGTGTTCTTCACAATAGGTATGTTATGCAGAGACTGTAACATTTACCAATTAAATCATGGCTTTCTTCGTTAATTTGTTCCAAATATCATTTATCTTGAGACATCACATTCTCCATTTTGCAATAACTGAATTAGTTTTACTTTGACTATATTTGGATTTCATTGTATCATGGAGTATCATGAACAATGGATATATGTCTCATTGTTAATAAATTTATGGGTACATGTTTTATACCTCACTTTCTCATGTGAAAATGCATGGACTGGCAGAAAATAATGACTTTTCAAACTAAAAATGTAAATTCTACATTAAGATTACTAAATTACTATGAATTTTACACATTTCTGTTAAAGCTAAATGTTCTCTTTCAGTGAGAGTTCTGTAAGTAGCTTAATAAACACTTAATTTCTCTCTTGTTGACAGTGTTTACAATTACATCTTCTTGAAAAATGTGTGTTATTACATTGCAATGAAAGCTCCAACTGATTTATTACAGAAAATAGTGGCCAATGCTAACATCAATTTGACCTGTGCACTACAGTGTTAGACACAAACACTGTCATTAGCAGGGCACATATATACTTTATATTTATTAAACATTACAACAAGAACAGAACTTATTAAAATTATTAAGCTGTGTTTACTGTAGATTTGTTAATGATTCAGGTATACCTAGATACAAAATAGGGATTGTGCCTATGTATAACCTTTCTAACACAGACATGTGCATCCATCTATAATTATAGACACTACTCCAATTATTGAGTACAAAATAATTTCTCCACTCTCCAAATCCTCATCTAAATAAAAAGTCACAGAGACAAAGATGGAGTAGCCAAGCTGTGTGTGCACAGTAGTAGCACCACCAGAAAATCATTTTTATGCTTCTGTCAGCTTTGCTCTTTGCTCTTGGAAAACTTAGCAATAAGAGGAACACGGATATTTAAATTCAAAATGACAAAGAAACAATATAAGCATGCTTGACTGTTTGTGGGTGTGAGTGTCTGTGTGTGGGTGTGTGTGCATGCAAGTATCTATAAAAGAGAGTACTGGAGTGTGTGTGTTTGGAGAAGCCCATAGGTGACATTGGGAATCATCTTGGATTGATCTTCCACTTTATTGCTTTGTTCTGTGGTTTCCCAGACTCTGCTTTGCAGGACTGAATTTACAGACCCTAGCATATATGCCAAATATCTTTACCTTTGAATGAGGGGGTAATAAACTCAGGCCCTTTCATGAGGCAAAGGTTTTGACCATTGATCCTTCACTGCAACCTGGTCCAATGCACTTGGAAACGTATTATATCATTAGATTCAGGAACAGATTAGTAATTGATATTCTATATACACACAGTGACTTCGTGTCTCTTTACTTGCTAAAGGTTATTTTTGGTCAATATGAATCATGTTCTCATTTTCTAGATACTCGACTTCAATGAATTGTTTCTCTTCTTTCTGATGATTGAAACTCATTTACAAAATATAGATATATACAAAATATAGATAAGATTTTTCCTGTAAATTCTTGAATCTGAATTTCATAATCTGCAATTTGCCAATATTGTGAAGTCTGCTGTAGCTTAGAAATTAGTAAACATTTCCTAATACCAAGATATTAGTTGTCAACGTTCTTATTTTGTAACTATAATGAAAACTTTCTGCACATTTGCAAATAGTTTTTGAACTGCTTGTGTCAGACGCTGAAATCATTGCTGGGCACATAGTGGTTGAGATATATAGTCTATGCCTTCTCAAGTTAGGATTAACAGTGAGAAGCAAAAGACATAAGTATAATGGAAGAGATCAGCAGAAATGCAGCTGTGTTTGAACTCAATTGCAACCACAGCAAGGAAATTTATTGCTTCCCTATAAAGGGCTACCAACACCTTCAAAGAGAAATCAACTCTTTCACCCCTTAAAAATGTGTATAACCTCTTTAATAGAGGAGAACTAAAGTCAAATATAAGCCAAATTAAAATGGTTTAGAACTATATAGGATATTTGGAATGGTTCAGAACAATTTAAACATTAAATGAAAACTAAATAAGAGTATTGCAAACAATTATCTTTTCTTTCGTTTGTGTGTGTGTGTGTGTGTGTGTGTGTGTGTGTGTGTGTGTGTGTGTAAAACAGGACATTGTGTGTGCCTGTGGCAGTCTAACGATGACTTTAGTAATCATCCTGAATTGCTTTACCTCCTTATTGACTTGCTCTGGGATTTCCCAGGCTCCACATCCCAGGGAGAGAGGTGTAGGCTGACACCTCTTTGTTTGTGAAGCAAAGATTTTAGCTCCTCAGCCACCTTTCCAGTTCCAAACAAATGTTAAATATCATATTATTTTTTCTTTGATATTTTCTTCTAGTAATAAAAAGAAAGGAAGAAGTGACATGATAAAGAGAATTGAAAACAAGGTTTCATGATTGAAAAAGAGTTAATATTTTTGTGTTTAATAGATCTCTAAAGCTTCCAAAAAAATTTCTTGCAATCTATCTCCTCCGACAGACCAAGGAGGCATTATAAGAAACCTACAGCAGAAAGAAAATGTCAAGGAAACATCACAGATATAAAATAGATTTTTTTTCCGTGAGCAAATCGTTTAGAGGACATATTTTCTATAAATGTCCAGCACTTACCTTCTGCAGGTGCTCTTGACAAATAATTCAGATGAAGAAATTTAAGAAAGTTAAAAATCTGCTTTTTGATATATCCTTTCCATACAAGTGAATTTTAAATTCAAGTTTTGAAATACTGATGAAGTGTATGTCCTTACTTTTTGCTTCTGTCATTTGAAAATGGAGAATTTAAGTGTCAATACAAATGATTTTATAAATATGCAATGCTTTCAAAATCACAAATTGTGAAGTTTTGAAAGCACAGAGATGTCAGCATTTTTAAAGGTTCTAAACACGTCACTGACTCTACTTTCTCCTATATGGTTTTATGATAACAACTTTAAACAACTAGAGACTATTACTATAAATCAAGTTTCTCAGAAAGAGAATTTTTAAACCATAACAACAACAAATTTATCATAACAAGAAAGGATTTATTCCCCAAGTTTCTTTACAAAAGTCAATCATGCCTGCAGAGGAATTTGATTAATGGTGCATAATGTACAGATGTTATGGAAGCATTGTAAGTGAGAATGTTAATTATCGAACTTTTTACCAGAAAGATAAGAGTTTAACCTTTAGAAAAGGAAAGGCAAGACTAAATAACTCATGGGAATTAATAATGGGGTAGTGAGCTTTTTATATTCACAATGGCAACTGAAATCTATCCCGGCTGACAACTGACAGAAACACAAGAGCGTCTGCTTTCACCAAGGCTGACACTTGGAGTGTTGGCAGGCGCTCCGCCTCATCCTAAATAAGATTCTACATCTCTAAAATGCCCAGGACTACTACTGTGCACAACAGAGGGAATTTATTACTAAGGGTTTACTTGAAGAGGATTGAAGTCCTGGTAAAGACTCAACAATTGCCAACCTATATATGCTGTAATAGCTGTTTATAAGGATCATAGTTTTCTATAATCTAATGCACATCATTGGAAGGTTTATTCTGTGTGTTTGTGCGTTCTTTGGTTCTGGTAGACACTTTAGTGTTACATTTAATAACATCACATTGAAATCATTATGTGTAGTAAAACTCAAATTCTTTATGCATGAAACCAAAATTATTATAAAACAATAGATTCCAGAACAATTAAAATTAGTCATATGAACAATGAAAAATAGAAAAGATTCTTATTTTAGGAATATGTAATATTGCTGAAGAAACCTGTGCATATAAAGAAACCTATTCATTCTTTTGAATTAAAGTAGGCAAACCCAGCAACATATGACCTTCAGACATAGGCCTCCCTAAAATTGTTTCTTCATTTCTCTTTAAGAAACTATCTTTTCCAGCATGTTAAAATTTCAATGCTGATCATTTTGCCTTGAACCTTTTCTCTTGCTCTACATGTTGTAGAAGTAATCTCAATCTCATTAAGTTTCAGCTTCCACAGTTGCATCTGTGAATTCCAAACCAATACCTCCAGGTAAATGTTATAATTTGCATCACAGGAAAACACATTCAATCGACTAATATCAACTAATAGAGCATGAGTTATACTTAGTTTTCAATAATAAAACTTAATTGTTATCTTATGACTATGAATATCTGATTTCAATCAAGAAAAACTTTGCCTTCCTCCCCATATTGATTTTAAATTCTCAGACTTTAAGATTAGAAGATAATCTGTATTTATTTCAAATCACTAATGGTCATGAAAAAAAATCTATTTAGTTCACATGGACCATCTCACTAGATTTACTAAGAAATTTCTACTTCTATATTTGTTTATGAGGAAACACTGTAAATTTACGGACTCAAGAGTTGAATGGGTGATGAAGAAATGGTCAGGGGTTAAGACTCTGCCTCATAAGCAGAAGGTCCTAAATCTGGATCCTAGATCCCACATAAAAATGCCAGGATAAAAAGGTGATGACCTGTACTTACGGTTCTAGAAGGAAGAGCCTGAGAAACTCCAAAGCAATCCGAATAGGAGGTAGAAGCAATCCACAGTAATTCCTGAAGTTACCCTTGGGCCTTTACAGGCACACATAATACTCGCTGATACACACAGACACATAAACAGGAAGAGAGACAGATAAACAGACAGATAGAGACATATGCAGACACATACACAATAATAATAATAATGATAAATTAAAAAAATAATGAAAAGATTTGAATGGGAACTGTGAGATAGCTCAGCTAGTAAGGTAACTGCTTATAAGCTCATCCTTTAGCTGAGAATCTTTTTACAGTGGATGGTGGTTGAGAGCATAGATAATTATGGAATGTTTGGCTTTAGATTGCCTCCTCCTAAGGATCAGGGAACATTTCAATAAAGAAATGGAAAGACTACAAAGATTATTGTTCTGCTCAGTGCACTGAACAAAATATTTTCTAGAAAAATACTTTAAATAATTCTATAAAATTTACTTTTTGCTTGCAACTCTACTTTCCTCAATTGTTATCTATCACCTAAGAAGCTGAAGCTATAGAACTGCAAGAAATATATCCTGATTTACCATTGCACCCCTTTTCCCATAGACTCTTTTATTTAAGCCATTTCTATATAATTTTTGCTTTATTTTCTCCCTGTTAAAACAGTAAGGTAATATGTAATGAATGAGCCATATAAAATAAGTGTGTTAGTGATGTAATTACCTAACAGAACTCAGTATACTAAATTAATTGAATCATATTAAGATGAATGAGTTCATATTATAAGTACCTAACAGAACTTTGTATATTAAGTCAATCACACCATATTAAAATGATTGTTGGTATTCTAAGAACCTAACAGAGCCTAGTGTACTAATTTAATTGAACTATATTTAAAATTTGTGTGTTGGTGTTCAAACTACCTAACAGATTAGTATATGAAATTAATTGAACCATTTTAAAAATGACTGTGTTGCTATTCTAAATACAGTACATAATAGAACTTAGTATACTAGATTAACTAAAGTGAAGTGACAATCAGCCTCACCAGTCAATATAACCAATTCTAGGTTCTCTTTCTTCATCTCTGGATTCAATTTTTCCTTCAAGTTTTTTCTTGGTGTTTTGAATGAGTCTGTAAATATCCTTAGCCTATTGTGCATCTTTCATGGCTCTCTATTGTGTATATGTGAGTGTAATTAAAATGCTAGAAGAAGAAGGCCTTAATTAGTGACATGAAAGACAAAGACATTTTTTAGTGGGGGAAACAATTAACTCTCCTAAATGGCTTAGTAGTAAAAAGTACTTACACAGTCATAATAAATGTTAATATCATATATTAATCATCCAAATGGCAGTGAATCTATGAAGGAGAGAAAAATAAATATGCAGGGAAGAAAATAATTAGAACTCTAAAGGTAGTATCTAAGTAAAAAGTGAGAAAGGAGACGATCAGTACATTATTCAGAAATGTAGAAGAGGGCTATGAAGGGCAATCTGGAGGGACTGGAGGGAGTTCGATGGTTTTTAAGCACATTCTGGACTGTTTTGCTTGGTCCGCCTTCACCTCTACTTTTGCAGCTCTGTGGTGCTCGCCACCCTTTTAGTAATTCTCTAATGAAACCGAATTGATTGCCTGCACTCCCACTGTGTAGACTTCAGTTTTCTTGGCTCCACTTCAGCTGTTACCATTCTCCTGAGGTTACTAGACGTTTAAACCTTTGTTCCTGGATCCGCTGCTGCTTACCGTGCTTTCTACTTGTCCTAGTTGAATTATACCTTCAAAATTATATGTTTGCTAAATGTTAGCAGGCATTTTTAGATAGAGAAGAGTTAAGTCTTTGCATGAAATGTTGCCTTTCTTTGCCTATTATGTTGCCCATCACTTTCAAAAGTTTTCCTGTCACTCTTATTCACAAGGCATTTTCAGGCAGGTAATTAAGTAGCAGCAAAACTCAGAATTTCATGTATATTTGCAGTTGCCTCCAACTCATTTCCACCATTCTTCATGCTGAACATCCCAGGAAGTAAGACTGTAGAGTAGGCATTTTCTTCATCTTTTACATCTCTTTTTTTGCCCATATACCAGTCAGCTTCTACAAGAGTCATTAAGTGTTTCATTGGATCCCTGCCTCTGGGAAGCTCTTCTTGTACTTCCTTCTAAAACACTAACCCAACTCGTTATCCACGTGCTTCAGGCGCATCCAAGTGTGACTTCCACAGACAACAATAACTCTACTATGGTTCTGCTAAACATGACCCTCCTAGCGAACAATCTCCCTGGTTCAAAGTCCATATCTTTTATACTTCAGGCTAAACATTTTCTCTGTCTCTGTCTCTCTCTGTTTCTGTCTCTCTCTCTGTCTCTCTCTCTGTTTCTATCTCTCTTTCATCAGAGGGCACTGTGTGTCCCTTTCTAGGCCCAAGTATGACATCGGGAATGATCTTGGATACTCCATTTCCTTCTAGCTTTGCTCTGAAATTTCCCTTTTTACACCTTCTAGGACCAGAAGTGCAGGCTGTCACCATCATGGCCCAGCATTTTTACTCAGAGTCTGGGATCTGATCTCAGGCCCTTCTGCTTGCTAGGCAGAGGTTTAGTCTTCCCAAGCCATCTGACCTGCCCTAAACCTTATTGTACAAATATCCTTCTCTGCAGATCCTTTGTCTTAACAAACAGTAGGACCTTTTAATGATTTCTACTGAGACAAAATATCATCTAGATCCTTCCAGAAAACTACCAAGATAAAACCTCTACCTTTAGGATTTTCTAGGAATAATTTTTGCCTTTCTTGTGTGTGCTTATAAGTGTAAGTAAACCAAAGCATTCCAATGAAACTGCACAGACTGAGCATAATGTTTAAAAAAAGCACTTTATGACTTTATGTCCTGGCCAGGGAGAATACTACAACAATACAACAAATTTCTCCAAAGAAGACTTTTCAATCCTGGACTCTACAATCTCAGCACATTATTTCCTCTTATATATGTAGGTCTTTGTGTGATAAAAATCCTGTCTGAAATATCTGCAGTTATAAGTGAATTGAGGATGAATTTTCAATTAGTTAGAAATGACTTGCTTCTCATGTTTTTATATCTAGGGGCTTGAGTGAAATATGCAATACGAATGACTACATTTACTTTTCTTTTTTGAAAGGGATCCAGGCCATCTTTTGTTATTCATTTCAGCCAGCAAGCTGGACTTTTCTTCATGCCTTGCACCTTCAGGGTGCCTTTCCTATAGTCTTCATGGGTCATCTCCACGGTGCCCCTACACAGTGCCATCACAGGGTGTCCATGTGCCACATGCACAGTATGGTACTAGAGCTCATTCAAGCCCTTGGCATATGGGACCAGTTCTTCATAGTTCTGATCAGGACTGATGTTCATTTCTGGGATCACGTTTATATATTCCTAGCCTAAATCTGCTCATTGGCCCTAGGGAACTAACTCTAGTAGGACAGGAACTCTGAGTAGAATCCAGAATGTATGCCCTGAGAGTGGCTGTAATTGCTTTTACTTCAGTGATGGTCTGAAAGTCATCCAGCTAGTTCAAGGCTTCCCACAGCCACAGTACAGGGAGAGGACTTTCATTGAAGATGATAGATGCCACCTTCTTGTTGGTCAGGGAAAAATCATATCCTAGCAGCACAGGTCTGGGTCAGTAACATCTTCTAGTCCCTGGGGGATTTATATATCTTCCTCTTTTGAAAACTGAATCATTCAAATTCTTAAACTTCTACTTGTACTTTGTCACCAGAAATGGCATCCACTGTCTCTTGAACCTTCTCGTTCTTGCCCCAAATTTCATTCTAGGAGTTTCTTTTTCATCTCCACAGTCTTCACTCAGGAGTCATCATTTGCAGGCAGGATGTTCAGCTTTCAGATGGGAGTCTTTTTTCATTCCAGCATAATCTCTGAAAGGAAATTTGTATGTCTTCTTTTGATCCCTGAATATTTTCTCCTCTTCTATGCATCCCAGTCATTACTGGTATTCATGCTAATTTGAATTAACACCCACAGCTTGCCAATGCTAAAGGAAAGGTATGACAAGATCAGTTTCTCCATTTTATCATGATTCTAATTGATCCTTAGTTTCATAGCTTGGAATTCACAGTTGACTCACAGCACCTCACTCTGACTGTCCAGCAGCTTTGTAAACTGATCTGTCTCTTCTGTGGGCATCTTCTGCACCTGCTTGCTCTCCAGTCCCTTATTTTCTAAATTCATCCCATAGGTCTGCATCTTCTGCACCTGCTTGCTCTCCAGTCCCTTATCTTCTAAATTCATCCCATAGGTCTGCATCTTCTTCCACCAACTCATTCAAGGTTCACCTTTCCTTTACTCCCTTTTACCTTCTAACTAGCTACCTTTAACAAATCGCTTAACTTTCACAGAATGTAGAGACTGACAATACTCTATGGAAGCATCATAAAAGTTTAAATTTGATTGCACAATGCTTGACAAGTATCAACAAAAGAGTGTCTGACACTAGGAAACTGTAGAAAGCAGTTTTAGATGCACTGTATAGATTTTCCCCTAATCTAAGTATTTAGTCCATATTCAATAAAAACAAGTACTGAATAGGGCTTACAACAGCTAAGCATAATTATTAATTGGTAAATTACTTTGAAAAAGTTTTATATTATTATAAAAATCTGAAAATGCATGTGGTATGCCATCTTATAGCTCCATGCATAAGCCTATATTTTAGAGAAACTTTTAAAGGCATGTACCTACCAGGAGGCATATACTGAAATGCTCATAGTTGTATGCTCAGAAAAATGAAAACTGGAAACAATCAAGAGTTCATCTGAAGCAGAATGGCTAAAGAAATGAAGTTGTTGCTATCAGTGAAAATTCTATAGAGAACATGAATGGAATGCTACACTTACCAATATGCATGAATCTCTAAAACACATTGCTACAAAAACAGAAGCCTCAAAAAGTAGCACATTCTGTGGTTCAATTCATATGATATATAAACTAGTAAAATCAAACATAAGAGTGTCTAAAAATATAACAGTGACAAAAATCACCAAAGAAGAAGAATTCTAAAATAAAACTTCAGAAGAGAGTGCGGATGAAAGGTGTTATGAAGGAGGAACACATAGGGCTCTTAGATCTTTTAAACTCTAATCACATGAAAAAGGAAAAAGAGAAAGTATTGCAGGTATTTATATCACTGAAAGTATGATCAATAATCAAAATTACTGCCTTGGTTGATGGAAGAGCTGAGAAACCAAGAGTAATAAAAACAGTAATCTACAACCACCTCTGAGTCAAAGAGGGAGAGGGAGACGATGACATGATCAGAGTCCAGTCTCAACACTTGGGAATGTGGGAGTATCCAAAGCCATGAAAGGTTAAGTCACCAGAGTCGGGGCAGGAAGATGGAGACTCCCTGGCCCTTCTATCCCACCTGCCTCTAAGCCACCTACTATGGTCCATTTTGACCTGACTTAGAGTACAGTGTCTCGTCTGTAATTCAGAGATATGGAACTGAGTGTCCACCATCCAGGTTGAGCTACACAGGTAGGTATACTTTGCGTTCAGCAAGTAGTCAATACCGAAGTATCTGTTCCATTATTCATTCAGCATGTGCAATGTGTATACTGCATTTTATATGTGATATATGCTCTAAACGTTTAAAGTGTGATGTTCTCCTAGTATAGGAAGTAATGTTTTGCTTAGTGGATTGTATCAGTAATTTTTATACACTGGAATTATAGATGGGTTTAGTAGACTGAAAAATCTAATGCAAGATTTTTACTTGTTTGTTTATGACAAGGTCATCCTAGATAGCGCAGGATGGCCTAGGAATTTCTGTGTAGCTTAGGTCCTCATCTTTAGGAAAATGATGGTGGGCCTGAATCAGCAATGTCTTCCAAGCCCAATCATCCCCACATACCAGTGACATACTGCTGCCTCAATCTGTTGAGTGTTTGGATCACATAGTGAGCCACCAGGCTTGACTGATTCAAGAGTCTATAAATCTCCTATCCATTTCAACATTAGTAAAATGGATTGACACTGTCCACATTGTAGCAGTCTATTGAATTCTAAAGGAGACAATATGCACTGCAGGCCTAGCATTTTGCCAAGCACAAATAGGTCCTCAATTACTTGGATGGCCAAGCTCTCTTCCTAATTGGGCTGTGAAAAAGCTAGCGAGGCTACTTCCGACTTCAGGACCTGAACAGAAAAGATGAAATAATCACAGACTTTCTTTCATATTTGCAAAGAAGGCAATTAACATGGTTCCATGAGTTTTTAGTATTATATTCATGCTCTGCTCCTGGCATTTTCCAAAACAGGAGCCAACAGTAAGAACTTTTGTGAAAGAAAAAAGAAAAGATGGCACTGTAAGGGCACCTATTCTGCAAAGGTGTTCAAGGAGAAAATATGCTAAGTACTCAAAGAAGATTGGCCATTCCCCCCAAAAGAAAATATTTAAAAGGAGGTAGGAGAGATTTAAAAATCACTCCCATAAACAATAGCCAGAATGTGTGGTTTAGGGAGGGCTGAAATAATCCCACAGCAGTGCAGTGAATTTTCATTGATATATAAGTGGTTGCCTATTATTTGCAACAATGAGGAGGACTAATTTAACACAAGAATGTAGTCGAAGAGGCAATGCTGGCTTAATAATAGGTTCATTCTCTGCAGGAATTCTTATGAGTGAGCAGGGAAAGTAAGGATTGTCGCCAGGCAGGAAGGAAAAGCAGAATGAGATGACTGTAAACCCCTTGGCCTCTTTGCTTAGAAGTCTATTACATGAATGTGTCAAGGAGCCATTTCAGTGCCCTACTGTGTGAGTCAAGAAATGTGACTTCGACTTGACAAAGTACAAAAGCTAAAGCCTGGGTAAAGCTGACAGACCTCGGGGATCTCCGTTACTGGCTGTTACCTTCAGAGTGTCGTTGGCAGAAGATGAAAGTAGCCCCTGGCACACATAGCTGCAGGTGCGCAACCTTAACTTGGGTACGGAACAGCTGGGGGAAGAAAGGTGTGCCCTTCACTGGAATCCAATTTGTTAAAGGAAAGTGTACATTCTCTGAAACTATTTACCCTGATTTGGAAATTAGTGGTTGCCTTGGCAACACTTGAATCCCATGCGGCTCACACACACACACACACACACACACACACACACACACACACACACACACACGGTGCTAATTTCAATTCGTGGGCACCTTCCCCGGGTGCAAACCGCAAACAGTAACTTGAGCATCCCCTTTGGCCTGCCTCACAGGAAATGAGAAGTTTCCCCAGCCAATGAAACTATTCTGATGGTAATTCCCAGTTCTTGATATGGCTGTCCTGCCAGGTGACATACTGCCAGGTCCCTGTGTGAGCTCACTACAAGATCATATTCATAACCTGCAAGATGAGCTCTTTGATCGGATCCATTTCACAGATGAATCCAGAGCCGCATATCAGCTTCATCATCAAACTGAGATCACTCGGTTGTCACTGGAGGATGTTATCTGACACCTGGATAACTGGAAATGTCATGCTCAATCAGTATTTCTAACTACATCAAGACTCATCACTAACAATAAATAAATAAAAATCTGCAAAGAAAATGAGGATTTCCTCATTTGAATCTCAGTTGAAATAGTAGTTAATTAATTCATTAAGACAGAAAAGACCAAAAATTTTATTTGAGGTCATGCATAGCTGGTCACAATAGAGGCCCTGAGAGAATTCAGGCTCTAGTGTTACATTTAAGCTTTTCAGTGATTGGAGATCACTGTGTGTCGCTAACACTGTGCACTTCTTAAGGCTGAATTGTAATTCCTCCATCTTGGCTCCACATTTTCTATTAGAAGTGGAACCTTTAGGCCTTAGGTGCGAATAAACAGACTAGAGTTAACTATTTCTATTAGCTGATCCTTTACAGCCTGCATCATCTATTAGACATGAAGAATAGGCAATTTTTAATGAAGAAAGGAAAAAACAATTTTCTATTCATTTCTCTTTCATTTCTCACACAAGTTTTGGGCTTTAGGTATGATGCTGCCAGAACCAGGAGGTTAAACTCATGAGTTCAGGGTCCAGAATTCAAGAGTCTTTGCCTCAAGAGTTACGAGGAAGCTCAATTGCTGTGGTATAATTAGTATATTGATTATCTGTCCTGTTTCTACAACAAAACACCTGGCAGTAGTCAGTTAAAGTAGAAGAGATTGATTTCGCTCACAGTTTGGGAGCACAGACCATCATGGAGGGACAATCATGGCAACAGGAGCTTGAGGCAGCTGGTTACATTGCATATGCAGGCAAAAGCAGAGAGATGAATGGTACTGCTCAGCTCCATTTCTCCTTTTGGTTCAGTCTGGAGTGGACCTGGCCAAGCTGGGTGAGGTTGCTGATCCTTTGCAGCCTGCATCATACCTTCAGTGGTGCAATGGTGTAACAGTGACATGTAAGGTATGTAGGGGAAGGGAGTAGCCAATTGTTTTATGATTAGAATTAAGGTCCACTTCACGTCAGGGAACACATGCCTGGTACTGTAATCATAGCCAAATATCCACGGAAGTGGAGCCTTTAGGCCCTACGTGTGAATAAACAGACTAGAGTTAACCATAAATACTTGTTGGAAAACTGCCATCGAAAAACATCATTATACACTTAGATCAGATAACCACTAATATTCAAACAAGAATATTCTTTTGTGGTGGAAGATGTGTAATGCAGAGAAATGCAACTGGGCAAAATGCAAAGAAAAACCAACTGTACAGTGCTCACCTCTAAAGGGGACATCTAACACCCCCAATCTCAAAGCTCAGATAACTTTGCAGAAGAGAGAGTGGGCACATTACAAAAGCCTAGGAGTGAGGAGAGACACTGGAGAGGGTAGTGAGGTTTGGATGGTTTAACTATTTTGAGGTAGAGTCTCTGGCTAGTCCAAGCTGACATCAAACTCTCATCAATCCTCCTGTTTTACCTTCTCACATTCTCACATGCTGAAATTACAGACATGAGTTGCCATGGCCAGCTTATGCTGTAAGTTTTGACTGCACATTTATTAATGCAGAGATATCAGCATGGTGACAGAATAATAGTCATGGGAATCATGCATACAGAAAAGAGAAAATAAAACCTTCACTCTAGACACCAGAACTCTCGGTGAGCTGAGGAACATTCAGCAAAATTTATGATGTCTCTTTGCACCTATTTTCTTATGTTTAAAAATGATGTCATTGAGTAAGAGCCTCCAAAAGCTAATATTTTTAGTTTTTGCATTACAGCCCCACTCACTTTAATATAATGCAAAAACCAAAGGAGAAATAAACACTGTGAGGACCTAACATTGAGGCAGAGTAGAAAGAGTTAAACATTTTAATCCAAAACACCAAAGGCTCCTGATTTGGACTTCCAAGCTGAGTATATGCGCAACGGCTCATGTCATGAAGCACTCTCTAACACATTTTCTTTCCATCATGCAAGACTCACATTTGTGAGGAATCCCATCTGTCTGTGTCTGCAGCAGTCAGCTTGTAGTTGGTTGGAGTACAAGAGTCAAGCCGCAGATCCGCTTTGCCTCTGGGTTTTCACAGGACAAAATGCATTATCTGTGCTACTGCCCTGCTTTCCGGGGCTGACATTCCCCTTCGCAAATCACCAGCTTCCCTATGCCACCATGCTGTCACTCTTACCATATTGTTGTCTATCCATCCAAAGTCCCCTGCTTCAAAAGCCTATTAAGACCTGGCCTCCTCCACAGAATCCTTATGCTCCAAAATTACCTCTCAATCTTCATCTTCCTATCTTTGTCCCAATTGTCATTTCCTTAATACTGCCAGAAAAGTGTTTAAAATACAGATTTAGCTCATTTTAGAAGACACAACAGAGATAATCTTTGCTTGAGACTCCTGATGCATTGTGCAGCAAGATTCTTATTCTTCCTCCTTCCAGGTACCTTTCTATGCACATGATTACTTTGAGTGCTTGCAAGTGGTTAAAACAAGCTGGTTTAAGACTTCCAAGAACTAATTAGGTGAATCTGGTAGTGGTTTACAAGGTCATAAAATTGGTCAGGACTCAACAATTCATTCAGCACTTGAACATTTACCATACAAAAAATTTAGACTAAGGCATAGTAAATCTAAAGACCAACAGTAAATGAAATTTACTTTCAAAAATTCTACACTATAAGATAATCGGCCTATTAAAATTATTTGTATACCTGTTTTAATAAGAAGAGGAGGAAATTCGATCACAAAAAATAAGTCAGTCTGAACTTGGCAACCATCTCACTCATAAGGAGTGTGGGCTCAGGAAGCCAACTGATATCTCTTTTTATCAAATCCTCAAAACTTATGTATATAACCTGAAGACCGTTTAGGAAAAGCACTTTTAAACTGTCTATCTTGGTAACAACACACACACACACACACACACACACACACACACACACACACACACGTGATTCACAGAGATTTCCAAAATTCAATAATGACTTCGATGAGTATAAATTCGATGAAAAAAAATGAACAGAAGAATTGTGGTAGTTACTGGGCAAAAGGAGCAGTTTACATGAAAGTACAGAAAAGCAATCATTTGGGAACTACTGATGAGTCTGTGACACTATAGCAGGGAACTAGAGACTATCTGATAAGGAGAAGATCAGACCGCAGGGAGACTTCATGTCCTTGGTTGTCTGGGATAGGCCTAAGCTATGCCTGCCACACAAAATAATATACTCTTCCATTTCTAAACTTAGTTGATAAGCCAAAGACTCATCATTCATTGCAGAGGGGGTTTCTCTTATTCATCATTAAATTAGAACTCAGAAAAATCCTTATGATCTGTAAGGAGAGAGAAATCCTATCATGGATTTGAGCTGCTCAGGAATCCACGGTATATCTCCTTTTTACTTTTCCTAATTTTGGGAACCATTCTAGGAAAGCTAAGGAATGCCTTCCATTCCTAGTGTGCAGGTTGTCAGTGAAACAATATGTTTAGTTGGAAAAGAGCATTTTGATCCCTTTTCCATATTTAAAAGTGAGACACAATTTTGCCCACCAACACTCCAATGCAAAGGGAAACACCCATCCTCACATGTGAATGGCTCCTATTCTGCTATTTTGTAATTAATCTCCACAAATGAATGAAAATAATACTTATCCTTTTGTGAATAATGTATGTTGTTATAAAATGTGTTGGTATTAATATGTCTTTTAAAATCTCTGTTATACAGTGCTGTTTGTGGCCACCTTAATACATAGGAGAGATACTGTGGGAGTTTTGAAGCAGGATGACTGATTGGTGATGTTCAGCAAACAGAAGGACTAAGACTGAAACATGAGAGAGGTGAGTAAAAGGAAAAAGTCAAGCACGTTTCTGAAGCTTTTCTAAAAAACATTTTTTATTTATTTGTGTGTGTGTGTGTGCGCGCGCGTGTATGTGTGCATGTGCGTGTATCAGAAAGTACTGTATGTCCCTATGGGGGACGAAGGGTGACTTGGGGAATCACCCTAGATTGCTTCTACCTCCTTCTTGCTCTGCTCTGATATTTCCCAGGCTCCACCCACCAGTGCTGGACTTGCATCCTATTGCCATTTCTGCCTGACATTTTTTTGGTGGGACCTGTAATCAGAACTCGGGACCTTCTGCCTGGGAGACAGTTTTAACCCCTGAGCCATCTCTCCAACCTGATTCTGAAGTTTTTGTCTTGAGCGAGTAGGTGGCAATTTTATGAAATTAATTAGAGAGCACAATCAGAAGAAGTATTTAAAGTGTTAGACAGGAGGCAATGAATGCAGTAAATGTTTGTTGATGTGAATGGATGGGTGAATAAACACAAGGATTAAACATAACATCACTGAGATGAAATTATGATAGAGAAGTTAATTGAAAATGAATCCAGTTCATCCAATTATTTCAAGGTTATCTGATAAATTTGAAGAAAAATGACTTGGTGTCTTTTATTATATGGGTGACAAGTAGCACGAATGTGAAACACAAACATATGTGTTTATAAGTGTGAAGGCATGCACACATCCTACAAATTTGAAAAAACTGGTTGCAATGGATATTTATTTAAAACATCTGTATATAATTATGTCTCACGAAAAGGTTTATAGCTAAAATTTTTGATTAATAAAAATATACTCCATGGAGTTTTTTAGAAATCTGTTCTAATACTGCATCCCCTTGATCTATATATCCTCTTGTCTTATTTGCTTAAGGTTTGCTTTGTTCTTTGCCTATCAATGATAATGGGGAGATTCTTCTAAAATTATTATGAAAACGTTCCACTTTCAATCACGATTTTTCCTATATTCTAAAAGACAAGTGGATCCTTAGTTTAGATGGCAATTTGTGAAGTACTTCTAAAATATCACTAAATTTTAATTTCCCTAGATAGCTTTTCTCAGCCAATGATAACATTCTTGCTGACATACTCAGATGGTCTATTTTGGTCCCAAAGGTGATGAGGAGATCTGACAGATAGAGACACATCAGCAGCCATGCCAACTGGCTGCCAGCTTGGACATATGTACAGAGCAGAGAGCATACCAAAGCTCCCTGTGCAGACAGCCAAGAGCCCACTGACATTCGCCAATGACTGAAGAACATGTCAGCATCGCTACAGCATCGTCAAGTTTGGAGTGAGCCATGTTAAAGGTTCTGGAAAGGAGATGCCCACCTGGGCAGGGCCCCACTCTGCTCTATCTATGTGCCTCATTTGGCATCTACTTTGCATGTCTGCTGCTGGGCTTCCATCTGTCCAATCTCAACATAATGTCAGAGACAAAAACTGGAGACTCCATGGCTTCAAAATGCATTTTTCTGCTGGCTGCCTGATGGCTGTCTGGGGACATCAAATTTAGAAAGCAATCCTTGCTGACCGACCCTCTTATATGGTATGTACATTTTAATTTCAACACTGTAGAATGTCTATTTCCTCTAATCAATGTGAAAATTAAAAAAAAACAGCTTTGCAAATTTACAGATACAAATATAGGAGGACATAATCTGTGTCTTATTACAATTAAGTTGCTTAGAATTTTTAATTGTTTGTGCTAAAGTTTGAATTATTTCCCATTTTTCCTATTTACTATGCAACTAGAAAAAATATAGTACTAACTGTAGTGAAAATTAGCATGCAGCATATGTCTAAATAATAGCTATACCACCATATTTAAATATTTATAGAATACATAAAAACAGATATAATACTTCTATATAATTTTCCAATTGTATTTCATTGAAACTACTCCAATCAATTTAATGTATATAATTAGTATCTGTGTGTATTTCTTAACTATGTTTAAGTATATCTTTCATTGAAAAAAAAGTTGGTTAAAAATATATTAATAATTCTAGTCAGTTATATTTTCCATTGGCCTTAAAATTTAAATTTATCCTTGTTCTTTTTCTTCTGATAGTCAATAACTATATTTCAGGTGTAGTCCACAACTGTCTGAACCTAAGTTTTTGGGTATAATTAGGTACAGTAACTTCCATCATAGTTTAAGAAAAATTAAAACTCTGAAGAACCTGTTGAGGAACGGCAGTGAACACTGCATTGTAGGGATTATTCTTTTCCAGGTGAATATAGTGTCATACTTTGTCTTTAGAACTTGATTCTGACAGGGTTGCAGGCTAGATAATGCTGGGATTTTTAAAAATTGAATTCTCTCTTTCTCTTTCTCTCTTCTCTCTCTTTCTATCTCTGTCTCTCTCTTTCTCTCTGCATGTGTATGTGTGTGTGTGTGTGTGTGTGCGTGTGTGTCTTTTTGTTTGTATGTTTGTCTGTACCTAAACACTGATAATAGAACTTTATTATTATTATTGAAAAAATTTATTTTAAGGATTATGGTTAACCCCATCCTAAGGTAACATCACAGATTTATGCCCACATGTGAATATTTCTAGTGTGGGTGGAACAAGTGAGTATCTGTAACTGAGAAGTGATGAGATGTTACTGGCATGATTACCTTACATTATATGAGATTCCATCTTGGACAAATAGTTTCTTGCTGCCTTAATAAAAATGCCCATGCTATGTACACAGTAGAAAAGGATATCAAAGGAGGAAGAGCAGACAGACTTGAGCTGAGAGAAGGTACTAGCCAAATATCCAGTTAAAAAAAAAATGGGACCTCAGTCACAAAATCACAAGGAAATTAATGCCATCAGCAACTTGAATGAACTTTAAAGTTGATTTCTCATTCAAACTTTCAAATTCTGGAAAAGATCTTCTTTGCATCTTTGAGAGACATTGGATAGAGGACCAGCTAAACTGTGGCTGGACGCTTAATCCTCAGATACAGAAATTATAAATAGATGTTATTTGAAGTCTTTAAATTGTGAATCTTTATTTCATAGCAATAGACCCCTAAAACAAATTTGTATACAATGTCTTGGAGTTGGAGCCTAAGTGTGTAGCATGGTATTATATCAGTTTCTTTGGGTTGCTCCAAAAAAAAGAAGTGCCTCAAACTAGTAGTGAAAACAGCAAAATTTTATTGTCTTAGAGCTCTAGAGGCTTATAGTCTAAATTAAGGTTTGGAGCAGGTTGATTCTTTTTAAGGACTATGATAAAGAATCTGTTTTAGACTTCTCTCTTCTGTGATTTGCTAGCATTCCTTTGGCATTCCTTTCTCTATAGATGTATCATCTCAATCTCCACCTTCAGAAAAACAAGATGTTCTTGAGTGCAAGTTGATACACAAACTTCCTCTTTTGATAAGGACACCAGTCATACTAGCTTAGAGGTTCATTCTGCCTCAAAATGACTCCATCGTAATAGCTACTTCTGCAGCTAACATATTTGTAAATAGGTTCAGGTTGTAAGCTACTGAAAATGAATATGGCAATATACAAATCTGAGAATAAAATTCAGTCTATAGTAAGTGTTTACTTCTTAATTCAGAAAGATAATCTGAAAAACAAGAAAACTAGTGCTCCAGTGAATAACTTGCCTATGTTATTTCATTTCATTTTCATGGAAGTCATATGAAGTTGATTTATGATGAAACTAAAAACAGAAGGAAAACAGTGTTTCCAGAACTATATGTAGGATGTAAGATCTGAAAGTTTAAAGTCACACACATTCCAAAGAGATACTACATACATCTTGCTGCCTCTGGATATTTCAGCATTTACGTATTTCATGAATGTGGATCTTTCTAGATGCCTGACTTATTTACTTCAAGAGCCATTTCTTGATATGTTATTTTCCAGTTTCACATGATTAATTACTTTTTCTTTTTTTTCAGTGTGTCATTTAGTATTGCTTGATTTCAGATTAGAATGGCTTTGATTGATCTGGAACCCATGAAATAAACTGTGAGTTATAAGATATATTCAAAGCATGTGCCAAGCTGTAGAAAAATCTACACACATTACTAGGAGTTAGTTACTTGGGAAATGGCTTCAACAATTCTGTATCTATAGCCCAGTAATCAAATGATCAGATCTGTTTCCTTCATCATCACAGCGTGATCTGATGAGTAGCAATCTTTCTCTCCCTTCCCAGCTTAGCCTGTGATTAATTTGATTGGCTTCAAAACCTGTTGTGTATTTCCTCTATGCCCTGCCTGAATATTGGCACAATATGATTGCAGTAGGTTGCATTATTCCATTTTATCTCTTGCACTTGAATTTCAGACCACTTAATCCCAACATGTAAATTACTTTTTTACTAAATGCCAGTGAACATTTTAAGCCAAGTGCCCTAGCAATTTTCTTTTCCAAATAACTGTGTTACTGTTCTAAACTATTATAAGACCTGTTGAAACAATAGCATTACAAATTTTATTAAAAAATAAAAATAGGAAACAAATGATGCATGATAATATAAAGTTCACATATCTGGGTCTGTCATATATATTTCACCTTATTTATAATATTTGTGCTGAACTTTAATCAGAGTTATTCTCTGTGACTACATTTTCAAATTAACAATTATATAAAGAGAATCCTGTAAGTTAAAAGCAAACATATATTTAATACATATTATAAGGCAGTTATTCTTAGAAAATCAAGTGAGGACCTAGATATAGTAATATTCCAAAACTTAGTGTTGATTTACACATAATTTAACAAGAAAAATACTATTTCTTTCCTGTTACTCTGCTCCAAATTTGTCAATCCATTCTGATTGCTTGTTTGGTTCTTAAAATTACTGATCATACTGCATATATTTTTAGAAATATTTTAAGATTATTGATGTTTTCTCAATGTATGTAATCCAATCAAGTTTCACTAGAATTGTTATGTAATAGTGTCTTTAACAGCTTTAAAACTTGGCTCCTACAAAAACTTTTTGGACAAAGAATGTTTTCAGAATGGAATCTTTACAAACTTTTAGCCTTTAAAAGAAGAAAGTTTCATGACTCAATATTTTCTCCATCAAGTAAAATTAAATTGTTATTTCATTCCTATGAATGAAGTTCATTCAGTGATGTCCATTCAATAACACTTAAGAATATTCTTGTGAAGAGCAGTTTCCAGATACCCTACTAGTCTGGCTCATTTAAAGAGGTCTTGATGATGGTAGATGCAGGCTGAGAAGCATGACAATCTCCTCATATCTTTGTTCCACTTTGCTCTCTCCACTACACCTTTTCATTACACTTCTGTAGATCTGTGTCTTCTTTTATGTGTAAAATAATTTAAAATGTGCATAATACACAATGCACTTCTTTTTCTTATAAGGGCCATTTTATTTTGTATTATACAAGTTCTTGATCTGAATCTTGTCATAATTATTTTTGTTGCTAAATTTCTATCATGATTTCTTACTGTTCTCTGTAATTGGCAACACAGAAGAAGAATCATGATTGAGAGTTTTTGATTTCAAACATAAATACTGTCTAACCACTTACTTCAGAGAAATATGCACACATTTCAAGGTGAATTTACATATTATAAAATGGTATCATTCCAATAGTCATTTCTGTAGACATTTTACTCAGTTAGATGTACATTTGTTGGAAAATGGAGATTTTTATTCCAAATTTTTTGACCCTTTATACATAGCTTTGAACTTTTCCTTTGAGTATGTTGCATCCAGCTATAATAAATAGATGCAACAGCATTCAATTATTTGCTCAAATCTTGCAAAAATGAGGAAATCGTGATGGTAGAGGAGATAGCATAATTAACTTAGTACAGAAACTAAAATACAAAGAATAATGGTATTAGCCTTCTATGTCACTCGAAACTGGATAAGTGACTTAGATTACCCCTTTTTTATTTTAGAGACTTAAGAAATGGGAGTTTAGAGTTGAGGATGTATGGTCATAGGAGCCATAGTTTAACCTTAAAGTGGGAGAGTCTTAGATGAGATAGTTTAAATTAGGAGAGAAGAAGGAGACAACATCATAAAAGCATGATGGGTGGAAAGAAAAGAGGGGGCAGGTGGAGAGACTTCAGATCTTGGAAAGCAGAAGAAACAAAGAGATCTTCCCATTATTAGGCATCTAAGTGTTACTGTATTAAGTCTCCAAAAAACACACAAAGACTCAATCTGATCATATGTTCTCAGAAACAATAGCATAGAGTTCCCCTATCTTGTTTTCTGCTGACAAAGTGCTTTTATTTCTGCCTTGAAAATCAAAATGTTTACTTTCTTCCCCTGATGTTTTTAAAACTGGAAAAGAAAATAAAGGAAGGCAATTCTAAAATAACTAATCTTTCCGTCACTTGTGTGGGTTTGTGTATACATTTTTGCATGTATGTACATATGTGAGCACACATGCATGTGCGTGTGTGTGTGCGCGCGCGTGTGGAGGCTGGTAGTCAACATTGAATGTCTTCCTCAATTTCTTCTCCATTTCATTTTTTTTTAATTTTTTTTTTATTCAACTGTGCGCATGTTCGTGTGTATGTGCGCGCGTGTGTGTGTGTGTGTGTGTGTGTGTGTAGAACCACGGACGAATTCGCGAACCACCATGGACGCCTCCATCTCCTTCTGCCCCGGGATTCACAGGCTCCGCCCTACCAGGACCGGAAACGCAGGCCGCCCCCTGCTTCCGCCTGGCGTCTATACGTGGGATCTGGGATCCGAACTCAGGACCTTCCGCCTGCAAGGCGGAGGCTTAACCACTGAGCCACCTCTCCAGCCCCTCCATTTCATTTTTGAAACAGGGTCTCTCACTGAACTTGGATTTTGCTGATTCAGTGGGACTGACTGCCCAACAAGCTCCAGGGACCCTCTGCTTCTGTCTCACACTGGAATTACAGGCATACAATGAAATGTCCAGATTAATTACATGGGTGCTATGGGTCAAACCCAGCTTCTCATGCTTCTGCAGTCAAAATTTTACTGACTGATCAAGTATCTTGCTGTTTAACCCAGAATATCCTCAAACTCACCTCTAAACTAATACTCCTGATTGATGGGATTACACACATTGACCAAAATGTCCAGCTAATATTAATAACTTGCTTTTATTATGAAAATGACCAATGTATATTGATAATCTATCACAAATAGTATCTTTTTCTGTGTCATTTAACTTCAGTCATTGTATTTCTGATATTACAAGCAGAGCAATTGGTAAGTAATGTGAGCCTGGTCAGCAAAAGCAGCACTGTTTCACAGAAATATTCATGTGCTTCATGTTTTTAGTTAGAAGAATAAAGAACTTAAAGTGTGAGGTGACTTGCTGAAACACTAACATGCTCATGAGAATCATAACCATAAGTAGGCCTTCTTACTTTCTGAGCTAGAAGAAAGATCTTAACAAAAAGTCTGAAGAAATCTCTCTGAAGCCCACCAAAAAGCAATGTGTGGCCTCCCCCTACTGGTTTAGCAGAATAATAAAAATAAGAAAACCTCTTGTGAGAAGTTCTTTAATTCTAAGACTGAACTAAAATTATATCAGTTTAGAATCTGGAAGGCATATGTTTTTAGAGTTTTGAAACTTCTACCAGCAATACCCATTAATGTAGTGACTACTCAGGCCTATTGGCATTAAAATACAATTAGATCCACATTCATAACCAATTAGATACAAAAACTACCAACCCAAGAGCATATACAGTATGCATTCAGGCACATAACCACCAAAAGGGATGTAAAACTTTTACCCTTGCCTTCTGTTACTCTACATCTTTGCTCCTCTCTCTTATTGTCATCTCTAGTCTATGCTAACAGAGCCTGCCTTCCAGATCCCTTCTCTTGCCTACTGTCTGCTGAACCTTCAAAGTATCTACCAAGAAATTCATATGCAACTTGTCAGTCAATATTGTTGATCAACTAGTTCAGTATCAAATTACATATTTTAGTTCACTTAATTATTGTTGTATCTTATTAAAATAAAAATAACTCAATCTGATGAATCAAAATAATAAGTGCATATTTTATATGGCTTGAAATAAAATTTACATATTAATCAACTACCTTCTAAATGCCGAGAAATAGTGGTTCTATGGCCTCTTTTCTTCTACCTTAGTTGTCAAATGAAGTTGACCCAAACTACAAGACTTTTTCCTTTGCATGTGTATGTGTGTATGTGTATGCATGCATGTAGAAGAAGTCACTTGAATGTGTGTGCCCATGGAAACCCAAGGACAATTATGGGAATTGTCCTGGATTACTCTACTTCCTTATTGGCTTGCGCTGGGGTTTCCTAGGCTCCACTTTCCAAGGCTAAAAGTACAGACTACAACCATTTCTACCTCACTATTTTATGTAGGATCTAGGATCTGAATGCTGGTCCTTTTACTGCAAGGCAAAGACTAAACTTTTTTTTAATTTAATACATTTTTTATTATTATTTCAGCTCATACAAACTCAAAGACTAAACTTTTGAGCCTTCTCTCTACCCCCTACAAGCTTTATGTACATAAGGTAATAGCAAACCTAAATTCGCTTCAGTGTTTTGATCCTAATTAATTTAGAAATAGCTTCAAATCAATTTATTTTTTTCTATTCTATCAAAACTTACTACTTACATTTGATGTTTAACTCAAAGAGATTAAAATTTATTGAAAAAGACTTCTAAGTTGTTATCAAGTCTAGATGTTAAATTTTTTATTATTTATTCAATTGTGTGTGTATGGGTGTATACATGTACATATGTATATATGTGTAGAACCACGGGGAACTCGGGAACCACCGTGGACGCCTCCACCTCCTCCTTGTTTATTCTGCCCCGGGATTCACAGGCTCCACCCTACCAGGACCTGAACGGCAGGCCGCCCCCGCTTCCGCCCGGCATCTATACGTGGGATCTGGGATCTGGGATCTGAACTCAGGACCTTCGCGCCTGCAAGGCAGAGGCTTAACCCCTGAGCCACATCTCCAGCCCCAAGTCTAGATGTTAAAACAGTAAAGATAATCCATCTGAGTACCTCTTACTTATGACAGTTGTTCTAATAAGTGTATAAATAATGAGCTAGTTAGTGATTTAAAAGCTGAGCTGCACTTGTATTTTTTTAATCAACCAAGTCCTAAAACAAAAGAAACCAGACAATTGCTGTCTCAGGTTGAATTATGTGCCAAACAGCCATGTTGAAGCTGGGCATTTTGATATACACCTCTAATCCAGTGCTGAGAATGCTAAAGCAAGAGGATTGTCAGTTTGAGACAAGCCTGCTAAACACAACAAATTCAAGGTCCTGTGGCATACGAAGGTAGTGCATTTGAGTTTAGCTTGAGTAGCATAGCATACTTAAATCAGAGAAAGAGGCAGGGTTGGGTTAGATTGAGACAAGAAAAGGAGGGGATTATATATGTGACACGCTGAAGTAATGACTTCTAATACCTCTAAATGTGCATTTATTTGAAAGCAGGAATTTTACTGTTATAAATAAGATAAAATGAATTCATAGCATGTACAGTGTAACTGATGGCCTACCGAAGAGAAGGGGCATAAACACAAGTGCATTACAGTCTGATAAATATTCCAACCAAGCATTACTAGAATCCACAAGTTGCTGGAGAAAAGTAAGAAACAAGCTCTTCCTTCCTTAAAACTCTAGTGTTAACAATCCCAGTCAGTAGCTTATTTGGGGATCTCTAGCTTCCAAAACTGGGCATACCTAATTTCTTCCATTTCATTTGCTAAATTTGTTAGAGCTTTTCACAGGAACCCTAGAGGACTAATGTAATTCTTTAATATCATATCACAGATTTACTATGAAACAAGTCCTAATTGGTTTTCAATCCCTAGAAGGTAATAACAAGTTGGTTTATCCCTTGCAGATACCTCACTTGAAGGGTGAGTATAGACAATCATTAAAATTAGGTTGAAATAATTTCAGTAATCTTCACATGAGTGAAAGGTGAGAGCATTAGTCTACTTTTGAAGATATTCCAGGGAATATAATATCACAGGTAAAATATAAAAAACAAGTTTATAGTAAACCAAGGAATAAGAAAGCTTGGGTTGGAGGAAGTTTAAAGAATAATGAATTCACTCTAACTTGAGACAATACCTGTGGAATATGAATGGCAAGAAAAGAATGAAATTTGTTCAATTCCAGGACATTCAGACCAGCCATTCACATCAAAGATCTTGCTCATGGTTTTTGTTGCACAACTTACTATAGGACAAGCAAAGTTTCATTTCCTTTACATGATCTGTGTTAATAAGATAGTTTCCTGGTCGCAAGACATGATTTTGCCCATAGGATTCCTCAGAATAAATTACTTATCAAATGACTGATCCTTTTTACTTTGAAGGATTTTGTTAAAACTGAAGCACTATCTCTACAGTTACTTGATACAAATAATCTGCAGCCACTTTTTTAGTTGTTCCCAAAGTCTTCTCAGAAGTGTTTTTCAGTTATTTCCACCTTTGCAATTTCATAAACATACAAGGCACTTTTTGGCAGTATAAACAAATGCCCCAAAACACTCAGACTTGAATAATCACTGAAAAGGTGTTTTGCTATTATAGCTTAAAATACAAAAAGCATCTGAAATCTGCATGGCAAGAGAGTTCAGCTAGAAGTATTCTGAATTTCAGACGTTACATAAACAATGTATTTAAGATGTAGTTGTTACTATGGTAACCTCATTTTTGATGGATTAGTAAATACTCTTACACATCTTCAATAATATTTTGAAAATTAAGATTAACCAGAATAAAATGAAACTACAAAGTTCCTTTAAAAATAGATTTACAAGAAAAAAATTAGAGATGAGGATTTTTCAGAAGAAATGTATATGTGCTTGGAGAAAAATATTCAATTGTCTTGTTTCATGTTAATGTATTGTTGAAAATTGCTTAAATGCATAAAATAAGATTTTTGTCTCCTGTTATCAGCAAAATATTTACCATCCATGTTATCAGATCATTGTTCAAAGAAGATTTTCAGCTGGAAAACTTGCTTTGCTGTATTGTATCTCTAATTTACAGATTATTATTTTTTCGTATAAGTGACTTGATCATACCTAAAAATTATATATCTCAGGGATGGAGATGTACTTTAGATCACAGAATGCTTGCCTGACTTGAATAAAACCCTAGTTTTGATCCCTAGAACCACATAAATTGAGCAAGGTAGACCATGTCTTTAATCTCGGCATTCTGGAGGAAGAGGGAGAAGGATCACAAGTTCAAGGTCATCTTTGGTTGCATAATAAGTTTATGGCCATAAATTTGTGAAAATCATATTTATACAAATCAGAGAGAAGTAAATTATTGTATACATACATGAGAAATATTGAAAACAAAGACTAAATTTCTAGACAAACATGAAATTTAATATTGGCATTTTTCTCAAATGCTGTTTGTGTCATGCACATGTGTGAACATCTGGATTTATAGCCCAATTACCTAGAGCTCCTGGCAAATATTCTCAAGTCAATAGTACTATCTAGTCTGACAGTTTCTATTTATACCATCCACCTCTATGGTTAAGTTTCAATTTTCCTTGTTTCTTAAGCATTCAAGAGGGAAAGGAAGTAGGCCTGTGTTCAATTGTCTTCCATGAGTAAGCAACAATTTCATTGGTCATGTTATGTGCCAATCCTGGCACATTAAAAGATCATGTACTATCATACTATTCTGCAAGTCATATAGAAATCTAAAATAGGTCATTGTTCTATGTACTTTTCTATTTTTTGGATGTACACACACATACACACACACACCATGTGTGTGTGTGTGTGTGTGTGTGTGTGTGTACAAAAGGGCACATGGGTATGAGTATCTGTATATACCTAAATGTGACATTTGGAAGCATCCTGGATTACTTTGCCTGGGGTTTGCCAGACTCTGATTTCTAAGGCCAGAATTGTAGGCCTCTGCCATTTCCTCCTTTCCTTTACCAGCATTATTTTGTGGCATCTGAGGATCAGAGCTCAGGTCCTTTTGCTTGAAAAGTTGAGGCTTAACCACTGAGTCATCTCCCCAGACCTGTTCTATATACCTTAAAGTAGATAAAATCTCCAGCAATCTTGTAATGATATATTATGTGACAATATTGCACACATGTATGTGTGCACACTCACACATGCATATACATATGTACACATTAACATAAACACATGTACACAAAGGTATTTATTTATTTTTTATACATTTTTATTATTATTTCAGCTCATACAAACTTAATAGGTACACCAGTTCCCCCCCTCTCTCCTCCTCCACCCGAACCCCCTGTTCCGCCTCCCCTCACCCCTCCCTCCCCATCCCCCAGTGCCTCCTGCCCCAATTCCCAGAGAGTCCTTTCTTGTGCATGCCTGACTCTCCTCTGGACCCTCCTCTCCGATGACGTACAAGGACCCAGTGGCCTTTCCCTGAACCCTTTCCCGTGTTCCCCTTAAGTATAGGAATACTACTGTGGCTGCCAATCCCTTGCCTCCAAGGATCTTGGTGCCTTTAGCAGATGCTAGACTTTGTGAGGTCAATAGTGTGTTGGACATTGCGCAGGGCATGCAAAGTCCAATTATGATTGCTTCGGCCCTAACTTGTGTGGGGTATCTTGCAAATCATTACTCCTCCCATCCTTTTGCTCTTACACTCTTACAGCCCCCTCTTCCGCAAATGTCCCTGAGCTTCAGGATGGGGAGCGATTAGTCTGGCCTAGTTCTAGGTGGTTGATATAGAGTCTCTGAAGTTCTGGATTGTGTTTGTTGATTTTCTTTTGCAGTTTACACAAAGATATTTAAACACACACATACACATGCATGCACACTTTAACACAAACTTTCTTGTGAACTTACAAAAAATGGCAGACCAAACAGAGGATTGTGATAAAAAGAACCTCAGTGATCTTTCCATTCTCTGAGTATATGATTTCTTCACCATAACTATATTCATATGCTTTAAAGAAGTATCTCTAAGATACCAGGAGGGAGCAATGTTTGAATTAACAATGAAATATAATTGTGATGGTCTCATCTGACAATTTGACAGTTATCATGGTCCTCTTGGCTTACCTACTTGGAATTATTTAGGTAAAGCAATTCTCTGGCAAGGTTGTAGGAGTTTGTTTTAATTGCATCATTGATTTGGGAAGATGCAGTTCATGTTGGGTGGGACTATTCCCTGGAAAGGTGATAAACACAAGGAGAACTGATTCAAGTAACTGACATGCCATCAAGCTGAAAGGTCTGTATTGGTCTTTTCTCTCATCTCTTAACTTTGGATCTGGTGTGCCACTTACCTCATTCTCCTGTCATAAACCATTGTAACTTTCAATCATGAGCATGAATGAACCCCCCTTGTATCCCTAATTATTTTAATTATGCACTTATTATAATGGAATATGAAGTTCAGGTAGTTTCACACGGATATGAGATGAAGAAAGTAGTTAAGCCCAAAGTCCCTGTCTATTCCATTCACCACCCATAGTTTATTTGGAAAATACCAGCATTTAAATATTGAAACATTATTTCACCACTGAAACTAAAGCAAGTCAGATCTTCATACTAAGTAATAAAACAGGACATACTCCTAACTATTCAGTAATGTGACATAATATTACTAATTATATTACTGAAGGAAATACTTTAAGTGTTAAAGCTATTCGGGGGCATTTTTCAAAGTTAGCTGCTGAAGACTTCCAAAACAAAAGATGCACAGACAACTCTATTACTTTCTCCAAATCCACATTATTGTTGTCACTAGGTCATTAAAAATGTGCTTATTTCTAGACTCAGCTTTGTTCTCATTTTTCCTTCTGAAACATTTACTCCTGCTATTATTTACTGTTTATTGAACATTTGGCATGGGACTAGTGATTTAGGCGAAGTTTCTCTCTTTTTGTCAGAACAGTAAATAACATGACACTTTTTTTTAATGTCTGGGAAATTGTGGTTCAGAGAAGTTGACTTATTTGATTTAGGTGATGGGAAATATTGAGAGCCAGTTAAACCAAGATCTTTTCAAAACTCAAAGCCAAGTATTCTTATTCCTTATGTTAAGTATGTAGCTGTTTTTCTGAAATACAGAGTCTTGGCTGCGCTCAAGACTTTGATTCAGGTTTTTGCATTTCTCACACATCTTCAGGTAAGACAGATGCTGATGATCCTAAACTACACTTTAAAGTTTTCACATTATTACTATTCCATCCACCCACATTCAATTGTACAGCAACAGTTTCTGCCCAATTATTCCTCTGAAACACTGGGAAAAGGTGTCCAAATTAAAAAAAAGTCATAAGGGAAAGAGGGCTAATAGTAGCTTTTCACATCTGCACTATCTAAGATACAGGGAGTGAAAGAAGTTGGGGGGGGTAAGGCTCTGAGGGATTTATGGTCATCATTTATTCTTTGAAACTGGGAATATATTAACTGAGAAAAAAATGAAACAGGAAATATAAATGTCCAGTAGGACTGAGTTAGGGACTCTCAGAAAAGTGGGGAGTGGGAAAAGATATAATACAGTGAGTAGTTACTCCTTCCCTTGCAATTAATTTATTAGTCTAGAAATATTTACATACTATTTTCTTCCTCATCTAATTTATACAATACTATTCAAAGTTGTGATATTGATTTAATAGAAGAGGAAATTGAGAAGCTAATATTGTTCCTAAGCCACTTGATTTGGGAATGCACAAAGGGCTGAAAATTTAATTCTAAGGGATTATTTTTTTGCCTCTTTAAAGCTAGCGTACAAAGTGATGGATTTTATTGAGACATTTTACATCACTACACTTTGTTCTTGTTCATTCTGTCATACCCTCTTCCAATGGTTCTTATTGATCCTTTTCTTTCCCCAAAAAAGTTCTCTCTCCTTTCATGTTATTTATATTTCATTGCCATCTCTGGACATCCTTCCCTTCATATTTCTCTTCCTCAGCCTTTAAAACTAGCTCTCAGGAAACCTCTAGGAATGTTGTGCTCTTAAGAGATACTCCAAAGTATTTTCAGCAAATTTTACTACTTACCAATATCTCCATTGCACCAAATCAACAACTCTGTAGATGAAAGCATGGAATATTTTGCTCATCGAAATGTGTGTTGTGACAGGCAATCTGTCTCCTCAGCTGCTGGCACTAGTTATGCTGGCCTCTGACATGCTGTGGAGAAATGGTCGTCTGTATTCTGATACATGCCTCTCTATCGTCCACGATTTCTAGCTTCCAATTAATGCACAATCAAACAATGAACTTGACTGTTCTGTAGGTGAACCAAGTAGTACATTGACAAACTGGATTTATCAGTAATCTAACTAAATATTCCAAACTTTCTAAACAAACGATCTGCTTTCTTAATTGAAATATTGATTTAGCAAGTATTCCTCATGCCTGACTAACATTTTTCTATGTACTAGAGATACAACAATAAAGAAAACAGAACAATTCTTTTCACCAAAGATCTATTATGCTGGCAGAGAGCTAGATAATGAGAGTAAGACATTAAAATTTATAAAATATAATACGTACTACAGAGAAAAATAGAGACGGTAGAGTAGGAAAGAGGACAGACCAGTTACTATGTTTTACAGGTCATTCAGGAATATATCCACTGAAAACAATGACATTCAAGCAAAAATCAGAAACAAGTAAAGGATGAGCCATGGAGGACTTCCAAGCAGGGGGCATACTCATGTTCAGAAGAGCTTTGACCCAAAGACAGTGATCAAATGCTTGCAAGAATAGAGAGCAGGTTGAGTTTCAGATCAGAACCTCCAAGAAGCTGTTTTAAAAACACTGACTATTTTTTCTGGGGAAAAGGGAAGTCATGGGACCATTTGGTCAGATGTGTGTCAATGTCAGAACTATGATAAAAAGAATCTCTCCTACCACTCTGTGAAAATATTTCAGTAGTTGAAGTGAGAGAGCAGTAAAATTCAGAATTCAGTGATAATTCAGGTGAGAAATAACCCTGACACAGATAGTAGTAATGAAAGTGTAAAAACACTGTTTCTCCATATTGTTCAAGGTGAAGAAGGCCACAGTCTTGTGATAAATTCATCATATAGTATAGAAAATGAAGCAGTGAAAAACACATCTGTGACATGAAGTTTTGGGAGCTTGGAGCTGCCATTCATTTAGAAGAGAAAGAAAGAAATTTGAACAAGAAAAATTGGGCTTCGCTAAGAATGGGCTAAACTGAGTAAGCAACAAGCTTGTCAAATAAAAGCCAAGTAAAAACTATCAGCAAGAAGATACTGATGTTCAAAAAAAGGTCCCATGGCATAGATAGAAATATGCATCTGAGACTGGAAAGGAAAAAAAAGAATGGAATCCTCTAGAGAACTTAAATGGAGAATCCTGGACCTGTGCCCTCAAACAAAATTGATGAAAAGGGATAAAACAGATATATGTTATCTCTAGGTCAAGCAAAGGAAATGTTTCAACTTCAGGGAATAGCCAGTTGTGCTAACTGCTGCTAATGGTGAAGTATTGGGTAACCAAAGCCCAGAGAGGTCACTGGAAAATGTGATGATAATTTTATCTGAAAAGAAGAAACAAAACTTTATGCATTTTAATTAGCATTAAGAAATCCTTCTCAATTTTGCTTTAGATTAAAATTTTTCCATGTAGATAAGACATGGTTGAGCACTAATATTGCAAAGATAAACAGGATGCTTCAAGGAGTCTACAATATAAAGAAAAACATTTATATGTAAATAATTTTTAAAATATTCATTGTAGATAAAAACACAAAAAGAGATGCTGTGACAGTGTTATGTGAACAATGTGAGCAGAACACAAGCTTTTGCTATTTTTGATTCTCGTGTACAGATTTTCTGAAAATGTGCTGTTTCTGCAGGTGACATAAGGACAGTCTAAGCTACGGAGGAGAAGCAGTTGGGATGGCACGAAGAATGTGAAATCCAGGAAGTCATCTGATTCTAACAACAAATATTACACCCTTTCCTTTTCAGCAAATGAAGAGTATGCATTTTATATAGTATATGTCTGATGTGTCTCAACAGTGCTGAGCTCAAAATAGAATAACCTCTTGGTCACATCCAGGACAAAACCATAAACCCACTGATAGAAAGTCATCTTGATGCCTTGCAGGGTTTGCAGCAAACCCCCTCTTTTGTCTTGATTGTTTGTTTTTCTCTGTGCTAACAGAGCTCTGCCTCTTATCCCTTAAGAGGTCCTAAACTTAAGTGCTATCAGTCACTGGGATTTTCTTTCCAGTATGTATTGCCTTCAGCAAGGACACCCCTCAAAATGAATCAGATCCTTCCTCTGTAGGAATTCCTCCTTTCAACTCTCTAGCTGTCATTCCTCAGAGGGGCCACGGGAAGGTTAATTGGTAATTTCTCTTTGAATATGAAGCCTATTTAGCTAATTACTTGTTTTTATTGATGTTATTTTTAGAAGGCTGGTTTGCAGAATCTTTTAGAACTTTTTCTCTTCTGTTTACTTTCAGATGTATTTTTAAATTTACCTGCAAAAAAATGTCTAATTTTATTCTAAATTATGTAATTGAGTAGATGAGCCCCACGTAGGACTATAAAAACTGGAAAGTAAAATAAATAAACATGAAAGAAGTTAGAGAAGAAAATGAAATGTACCTTTTTTATATACAAGGAAAGTGTAGCAGCTATTCTGTGTGTTGCTCTGAGACAACACTCGCACAACCATCTTAAGAGAGAAAGGGAGATTTATTTAACTTGTGGTTCCAAAGGGAAATAAGTCGTTATGGAGTAAAGGCAAGGAGGGTGGCAGAAGCTGGATGGCTGGTTCATGTCACAGCCATCATCACTGAGTGAGCAGAGAGATCGTGATGGCCGGAGCAGAGCTGTTTGAGGAAGGCGGCATCCTTCTGTTCACTTAGCCAGACATGCTGGTCTGGCAAGTAAGGATTGTCCATCTCTCAGCTGTTATGTGGTGATGGTGTGGCCAGTTCCTTTGGCCCTGGTGTTGGTGCGTGCTCTCCTATCAAACTGGACTGAGAACTGTAACCAGGAATCTTAAGAGAAAATAAACCCTTGTTCCTTTAAGCCGTTTGATGGTCATTTATCAGCAACTATGCAGGTTGACTGCCACAATTATTCTTAATTGAGAACAGAAAAATACTCTCTTCTATCAAGATGTCCCATTACTTCCATGAAGACATGTTTCCATCCCTAGTTTCCAAAGAATACATGTAAAAGAATCTTAAAATACATTTGTATGTCACACGTAGTCAAAGTTCAGACAAGGACAGATGACAAATAGGACATGATATGGTATCATCCAGTGATATTCTAGCCATATTAGTATGAATCATGTCGTCTGCAATGTACAAAGAATGACTGAATTACCCAGGGATACATTTGGCAGACTATTTCCACATTTTAAGCAAAGTGTGTCTATTACCAGTCTTTTCTAGCCTTTCCCTAACTTGAAAACACTTGAAATAATTTTACAACATTCAATTCCCTCATTCACAACTCATCATTTTTTCAGAAATTGTCTATAGCCTTAAGTACAAAACTACTACTGTAATTTCCTTTGGTATTTGTTCCATTTGTCCTAACATTGGATTCATTTTGTTTGCATTTATCTATTTGTTGTGGTTTTTCTTTTGACAATGTAACTAGGCTGGCCTTGAAATCGAGATACTTCTGCCTCAGCCTCCGTAGTACTACAATTACAGGGGCATATCTGTATGACTGTTTAAAAAAAAAAAAAAAAGATGCCTAGCTTAACTATTGCTAATTGGCAGGTCAGCACACCTATTATAGGTCTACATTCATCCAATTAAATTTTCTAAAGCAAAAATTACCCCACGGTATCTTCTAGCAATTTTAGTTAATTTAAATTATTCTAAATACTGGTCACAGCATCCTAAATTGATGGCATGACTCACAAAATGATACTGTTGTTTCCTGCAGTGTCAGAACCTGTAATATCTTACCTCTCTCCTGGAGAGGAGCATGCCTTTTGGTTTCACAAAACAATTCAAATCAAGAAGCCTAGCAAAGAGAAAACACTATGGTCAACTTCACAGCATGACACCTCAGCCGTTATAAGGTTGTTGAGACCGTCTACATAATCATCTATCTTGATCCCATCACTGCGATGTCAGATTTATGATGTGGCAGGTAAATGATTAAAATGTACCTTCAGACATCTCAGTGACATTCTTTAATTGGATATTAGACTCAGTAGGATACCCCAAGTTTCCCATTCAATCTGCCCTACTCTCTAGCCATTCCACTTTGTAAGTTTCCAGCCCTCACCTCCAGATTTGCTCTGCTCTGCATCCATCTCCTCAAGTAAGGGATTCTGAAAGATAAAGTCTGTAGAAATCTCAAGAAACAAAACATAATTTTTTAGTTTATAAATCAAACTATCTCATTTAAACAAAATTGGAAAGCTAGTAAATTTAGATCCCAGAATAAAGTTGATCTCTAAATTTGTCCTCTTTTAAATGGATAAGACGATATTTATAATATCCACATTCTTTTTTTTTATTAAAAATTTAATTATACATTTTAAATTTTTTTACCAGTTCCCTCCCTCCCCCCTCCTCCCCCTCCCCTTCCCCCAGTGCCTCCCCCCCAATTCCCAGAGAGTCCTTTATTGTGTACGCCTAACTCTCCACTGGGTCCTCCTCTCCGATGACATATAAGGACCCAGTGGCATTTCCATAAGCCCTTTCTCTTGTTCCCCTTAAGCATAAGATCACTACTATGGCTGTCAATCCCTTGCCTCCAGGGGTCTCGGTGCCCTTAACAGATGCTAGACTTTATGAGGGCAACAGTGCACTGGACATTGCGCAGGGCATGCAAAGTCCCATTATGATTGCTTTGGCCCCAACTATTGTTGAGAATCTTGCAAATTGTTGCTCTTCCCATCCTTTTGCTCTTACAATCTTACCGCCCCCTCTTCCGCAAATGTCCCTGAGCTCCAGGATGGGGAGAGATTAGGCTGGCCTAGTTCTATGTGATTGATATAGAGTCTCTGAAGTTCTGGATTGTGGTTTGTTGATTTTCTTTTGCAGTTTTGCTGCTCCTGCAATTCCCTTCACTCCATTCTGCTGGGTACTGTATGTTACCCCCTGGCCAGAGACAAAAAGCTGTTAAACTGGAGTCTTCTTGTAATAGCACATTCAAGGGTAGATGTAATAAGAGTAGGAAACCTCACTGAGGGAGGGGTCCATCACCCATTTGCAAAATGATTACTTTTTATCTGCTAGACTATATGCCCTCCCCTTCTGGTGAGATCAGGAAAGAACGTCTGTGAACTTAACCAGGTTTCTCATTACTTGCAGACCTTGATGGAGGCCTATTTTCTCTGCTGTAACATGGTCTCCTCTCTCCTTGTTTCTGGTGTGGCCCTCCTAACCCATCTCTCTTGTTCATAATCCTTGCAATTACTGTGTTACATAGGTTTACTTTTGAGTGTCTCAATGTGGGCTGGGTGAGTTTGGTACTAGGAGCCACCTATTAGGGAGTACATATGGCGCTTAATTTTCTGGGTTTGGGATACTTCACTTAATATAATTCTTTCTAATGACATCCATTTCCCAGCAAATTCCAGTAATTCATCATTTTTGATGGCTGAGTAGTACTCCATTGTATAGATGTACCACTGTTTCCTTATCCACTCGTCAACTGTTGGACATTTAGGTTGATTCCATGACTTTGCTATTGTAAACAGTGCTGCTATGAACATGGTCGAGCTTGTGCTATCGAGGCGAACCTCTGCTGCATGGGGGGTTATTCCCAAAAGTGGGATAGCAGGGTCATACGGCATTTCAATCTTTAATTTCTTTAAGAATCTCCAGACGGCTCGCCAGAGTGGCTGTATGAGCCTGCATTCCCACCAACAATGTAGGAGAGTTCCCCTCTCTCCACATCCTCTCCAGCATTTGTCGTTGTTTGTATTGTGGATTTTTGCCATCCTGACCGGGGTGAGATGATATCTCAGGGAAGTTTTGATTTGCATTTCCCTGATGGCGAAGGAAGTGGAGCATTTTTTAAGATAATTGTTAGACATTTTAATTTCATCCCTAATATCCACATTCTTTAAAAAATTCTTCAGTACCAGTTATTTTCAATAGTGCAGAAGTAATCCAGCAGTATTCTTATTTTTCTGCAACGTGATAATAGAGCTTAGATGTAAGTTTGCTACTGTATCTTCAGCTATTTCCTCCCTTTGAAAAGATAAATGTACCTTAAAGAAATTCAAATCATTACAATCTAAAACAATGATTCTCAACTTTTACTGCAAAGAAAAAATCACAACTGGCTACACAGTAATAATCTTTTCTAGTTTGGCTCATAAAGTAGTTTTTAAAACTTTTTTAAAAGTATACAATGAAGTCTGAGACCCACTGCTCTAAGCAATGAGAGTAAATTAATGGAAGAAAGTTATAGGGGTAAGGCAAGAGAGAAAGATAAATAAAAGATGAGAGAGAAACAGAGGTGACCATACTAGCATGAAGGGAAAAGAAAAGATAAGGAAAGTAAAATTACACTGAAGAGTAAAGCAAAGAATGCAGACAGGCTTGGAGAAATTCATTTTTTAAAAACATTCTTTACAATGCCAGTTGGAAATGATGGCAGCCTGCACTTTGCCCCTGGTGGGCAGAGCCTGGGAAATAGCAGAGCAAAGTAAAAAGGAAGTAGAAGTAATCCAGAATGGCTCCTTCAGAAGGATACACAGTGCCCTCTGAAACACACACAAATTAAATAAATAAATAAAAATTTTATATCTTTTCAACTGTTTCACACATGTATACATTGTATCTTCATCATATCATTCTGTATTCTACCAACCACTCCTCAAAATACCCAGCAACTTCTTACATCTTCCTGTCCTGCTTTCTTTATTTAGTAACCCAGTGCATTCCATTGGGACTTCCTGCATGAGTCTGAAGTGTGAGACCCAGAGGGCAGCCTGAGCATCATCCCAGCAGTCATGGCACTGATGTAAAACGGCTCTCCTTCCTTCAATAGTCATCACCTGCCATACTCAGAGGCAGGACCCCATGAGGCCCTTCCCCATCCATGCTATTGTGTTATCTGACTGAATCTTGTGTTAGACTTATGCAAGTGTATGACATCTGTGCCACATTTGGAAGGCAGCATTTCTGTCTCTTGCCCAACCTCTGAGCTTGTGGGGAGATTCTTTGAGCATTTCAGGTGAAGAAGGAAACTCAACGTTCCGTCATGAGCTTTTCTAAGTGAACATTTCCAAGAAGTAGTCAAAAAGATCTTGGAAGAAAGGGATGTGAACTATCTTAAATAATTCATGCATTCTAAATAAAACTTTGCTTTCATATATACTTTTGTAGGTTGATATTCTTTTTTTCCTTATAGAAAGGAACTTCTAAGGTTCTGTTTCTACAGAAGGTTTCTGTAGAAACAGAACCTGGATCCAACCTTGCCATAACAGTGGTGCTTCCTAAGATAACAACTTATACAAGAGAACAGAATTCTTAATCCAGGATACTTCTTATGACATATGTTTTTTGAAAAGAAAATGAATATTTGTGCAAGCAGTGAATGGATAATTCCAAAGCACTGAAAAATTATAAGACACTACACAGGGAAAAGTCTTGCTTCTGAATCTGTAGTTAGCTTTTTCATGTGGGACAGTGTGAAAAAATGCTTCATGTATTGTTAAAAGTGTGAAATACAAAAAGCATCTTTGACTCCAAAATAATTTTTCCTTTTGAATTCATATGCATTGGAGAAACAATTGGATATCAGAGAGTATTTCCTAAGCACTCCAAACTATGAAGCACTGACACTGTACTTAACAACTAAATTTGGTTCTTTTTATCCATTTAACTGTTTTTATAACAAGGTTTGTCTGTCTAAAATGTATTCATTTCTTGCTCACTTTAATTGGCTTTATCGAATAATATTAAATTGCATTTAATTTCATTGAAGATATTTTTAGCATATTTTATTTTTAAAATATGATATCTTTATTTCTTTTTGTAATTTATTTAGCATAATTGCATAGTATAAAAATGAATCTTTCCTTAAAGTTTACATTGATTTTACCATCTGGGAAATTCTTTTGAGCTGTAAAGCAGACTTCAAATTTCTAAGTACATGTTTACTTTCTAATGTAAAAGTACAATTAAAACTTAAAACATTAGAGTGGAAACCTTCATGACTAGACAAGGATGAGTGAAGAGATATCCCCCTATTAGTGGGGTGATCCAAAGAAGACAACCTGGTATGCCACAGAGGCCTAAACCCCCACAGAACAAAAGAAAGAAGAAGAAGAAAAAAAAAAAAAAAAAAAACAGAGGGAATCCTGGAATCCATAGAAGCAGACAGGCAGCAAGGTGGGAGGAGTTAGGACGAGTGGGATGGATTGATGAATAGATGAGAGGGAGGGGGGATGGAAGGAAGTAGGGATAAGTACTCACTATCCTTGTAAGACTAGGAAAATAAAATAATAACTTAAAAATCCTTAAAAGGTTAATAATAAATGAGACATAGCAAAATCACAATGCATTTTTAATTTAAAAATACAAAATTTACTCAGATGGAAAGTATTTAGCTATCTCAAAAATGCTAAATGTTTTCAGAAATCTCCAATACATCAAATATTTGCTTAAAATAAAATTCAGTTGTATCATTACATTTTTAATACAAGAAAGTAAGATGAATGTAATGGGTCTGGAGAGGTGGCTCAGGGGTTAAGCCTCCGCCTTGGAGGTGGAAGGTCCTGAGTTCGGATCCCAGATCCCACGTATAGACGTCAGGCGGAAGCGGGGGCAGCCTGCGCTTCTGGTCCTGGTAGGGCGGAGCCTGTGAATCCCGGGGCAGAAGGAGGTGGAAGCGGTCCATGGTGGTTCGCAAATTCGTCCGTGGTTCTACACTAGACACGACACACACAGACACACACATGCGCGCGCACATACACACGCACATGTGCACAGTTGAATAAATAATAAAAAAATTATTAAAAAAAAGATGAATGTAGTAAGGTATAAAAACTAAGGACAAAGTGATAACCGTGCTTGCAAAAAATATTTGACAAAAATTTAAATATCATTAAAAATTGCTTATTTAAAAGATTATCTCTTGATCATTGGATATTACAGTAAGCAATGAATGCAACCAAATTTCTATATGTATTAGAATCTTGTAGCATGCAGGATGAGACAAGAGCAATCATCCGTTTAATATATGAAAATATGATTAAGGCATAAAGCTTTGTTTAAACAAAATTAAATGATAGAATTCTATTATAAATGGAAGTACAAATCTTGCACTTATTAATTAGTACTGTTTGTTTGGCATAAGATTTTAGATATAGCCTATATAAGGTATCCCTAGGTACCTCAACTAATGAAACTTAATGCAGGATTCATAAATGAGATATAAGTGAACACAAAATAACAGAATGTACAATGATCATTTCTCAACATGAAATAAACACAGAGTGCAAACTGTCAACTCCTCCATCAGAAAGTCACATGGAAGTTAAGCCTATGGCATAATTGAAATAACTACAGCACTAGAAATAACTTGACTAAAATTTACAACTTCGGAATAATAGTAAAATAAATTTAGCTATTCATTCTTTGAAAAATAATGTCATGAACTTAAAAATAATTAACAAATGTTGCTATTTGATTTTAGAAGAGAAAATGGTAATACTTTGCATTCACCTTTATGATTCATTATGATTTTAGTTAGCAAAACATGCTAAGAGGGCAGAGATTACTTGCGTAGATAGAGGCTAATTATTTTCACCAATTAAAAACAGACAAAAATAGACAACAACTATAATCTGCTTCCAGTAATTATGCTCAAGATTCATTACCTTCTTATGATAACAAATCGTCCTATAATAATAAATCATTCCACAGAGCTGCTGGTCTGTGATCTCACTGCACTGCTGTGTGACCAGGTGAGCTGGGCCAACATCACTGGCTTTTGTATGTCACAGATTCTTCAGCAGCAAAAGAGAATGACAGCTCATGTGCTTTCAAGTGATACAGTTCAAAGATTTAAGAAAATGTTCTTCTTTCCATTAAGAATTCTCCATTTATACAATCATAATGAGTATGACCCTTTCCTTCCCTCCCTATTTATTCTCTTTCCTCCCTCCCTCTCTTCACAATTCCATCTGTCTCACTCCCACTCTCATGCCTGTCTGCTTGTGTGGACTTGTGTGAGTAGGGATATAGTTCAGTTGTAGACTACTTATGTGGTATGCATGAAGTCATACACTCAAAGTTCACAGAACCTGAAGAAAAGATGTCTTGATAGGGTCAGAAGAGTAGGCTGAGGAGTTAAAGCCTTTATCTATATACAAACAGACTTGAGTTAAGATCCCAGATCCCACGAAACACCGGGCGGAAATGGCCATGACCAACACTTCCCCACCTATATGGTGGAGCCTGGGAAACACAAAGTACTAAAGAGGTAGAACAATCCAGGATGATTCCTGAAATAACCTTGGGGGACTCCACAGGGACCAACAATGCTGTCTTCTACACACTGACACATTCATGAGCATGCACACACACACACCCGTACACACATACACACACACACACAACACACAGACGTCTTAACACAAACAGATGCCAGTTATAAAAGTTATATCAGTTCAAATTTAATATGAACTATTACTCTTATCAGTGTTACTACTATGATCAATTTCAGTACTTCAGCAATGGTAAACCCATAAACCTGCCAGTATTGAGTTGACTCAGTAGTGCACATGTTTACTTATAAAGTGTAAATATAAAAACTGATTTGATTTCAGGAAACTATCATGTCCAATAGTAATTTGTAAATCCATTCTAATCCTAAGGGATTGGTTATTCATAGTTTAGAACTGAGCACTATATATAATGTCATAGAAGTTTATATTACCATTCATGCACTTATAATTTTATGTTAGCATGTTTACATGCACATATGTATGCAGATACACATGCTATGGGTGTGCATGTATATATTGGTACATGTGAATGAGTGTGAGTGCATAAGGACACCTAAGGAAAACTTCAGAAGTTATTCCTCGGGTATCATCCACCATTTCTTTTAAGAAGTCTATCACTAGAATGGAGCCTACCAAGTTGAAGAGGCCAGGTGGGTGATGAGTTTTGTAGAAATCCTGTTTCCATCTCCCACTGCTGGGATTACAAGCATACACCACCATGCCAGTCATTTTAACCAGACTCTCCTCTATGCTTAGAAGAAAAGCCCTTTGCCAGCTAAGATGTCTCCACAGTCCCATAAACATGATATTAAATAGTGACCTTTTCTTCTAGGATTTGATATTTTAAAAGTCTAGCTTTAAAAATAGCATATTTTGTACCTGTTCAGTTAAGTTGCAACCTTTTCCTTGAGGTCAATGGTATTTGACCTATCAGTTCTTGAGGCCCAAGGGGAAAAAGAAGAAATGCTCAGACCTCTTGTCTGTCTCTGCATGGTTTTGCTGGTTAACTGGTCAATAGAAACATTTCCACTGTTGAAACACAAACCATATAAAAAATACCCTCAAAATCCTAATTTCAGCCCTTCTAGTCTCAACCTACTTTTCCAGAGACACTTCCATTGCCTCATTTTCTGGATATTTCTCTACCTTGGATTGGTTGGGGTTTTGATTCTGCTCCACTTTCTTATTACCGTGTTGCCTCACCCCAGCTTTCCTGATCATTTACAAGTGTCTTTGTCCCAGTAGTCCACAGTGCAAAAGGCGGATGCATTATCTGAGGACCAGATCAAACTTTTCTGCTCCGTAATGCTTGCCCCAACCCAAGTCTTCCCTTCTCACTTCAATGTGGAGTACTTCCTCCAGCAAGGGAAGCCCCAGCATCCACATTTTCAGAAAGTTATTTTTCCACTCACTGTCATGCATTGTGATTCACCGTGTATATTGATTATTTACTAAACCTTGTTCAGTAAATCCAACAGCTATAACACAAATAATGTAGCGCATTAGCATGATGTTCTAAGAAAAGGCAGAATAAAGAACAGTTCATCAGATTGATTTGTGACGGAAAAACTGGAAAGTTGGCAGAGTCATACAATTAGAAATTATAAGTGTTCACTGTGTGTTCTGAATGTCATCTCATATCCTAACCCCTGAAATGATGGTATTAGGAGATAGATAGGCATATTTGAAAGGATATTGGAATGAGGGTGCACAGTTATCATGAATGAGATTAGTGCTTTTCTTGCCAGCTGAGTCTCCATAAAAATGCACCCACGCTAAAGAGGGAAATGGGTGGTCACCAAACGGTAACTCTGCTAGCTTCTCAATCCCAGGCTTCCTGGCCTCCAGGACTGTGAAAAATAGATTCCTACTTTCTATGTGGCAACAAGACACATTGTTTAGGCAACCTTATCAGAATAAAGTAATCATATGAACAGATATCCCTACCATGTGAAATAAAAACATTTTTGATAGTTTTTGCTACCACGTATAGAGACTGAATTAGTCATCAGTCCATAATGCATACCTTTTACCAGATACTGTCCTGGTTTGTTCCTATTAAATAGAAAGTGAAATCACAATAGGATAAACATAGTGGTTAGTGATATGATAATCCGCTGTGTTCATCGGAGTCAATTTGACTTAATAAGTTAACATGGATATCCTTTCAAGTTTTAAATGAAGACACAAATATACAGAATTTGAATTAAACTAAGACATTTAATATGGTCTGGTTACTTTAGTAAGGAGGAAAGTTGTGGGCTTGATACAACACATACACACACACACATATACATCCTGTGTAATAGTCCTCATGACACATTTTCAGGGAATAACTATAGTTATTTTAGCAGCATGTAGTTACTGTCTGGGATTCAATTTGCAGTTTATTTTTATTTTAGCAAGAACACAGGAAGCACTGCTTTGGCTGCAGTTTTCCATTGACTCTTGGCTTTTGACTCTTTGTTTATGTGCTCACTCTGCAATATACTTTATAGTCACAGTAGATCATCCTCTACTCCACACAAGTTTTCAAGACTTGCTCTCATCTGGATGAGCAAGCACAGGCCTATAATCCTAGTACTTATGAGGCTAAGGCAGGTATTTTTATTTATTGCATGTGTGTATGTGCGTGTATGTGTGTGTGTGAGTGTGTGTGTGTGTGTATCAGAGGTGTGTATCACACCATGTGCATCTGGAGGCCCAGGGGTGACTTCAGAAATCACCTTGGATTGGTCTACCTCCTCTTTGTTTTTCCTCTGAGTTTCCAAGTCTCCACCTTCAAAGATCAGAAGTATAGGCTACCACCATTTCCTCCTGGCATTTTATATGGGACCTAGGATCTGAACTTAGGACCTTGTGCTTGTGAGACAGAGGCTTAACTCCTGAATCATCCCTCTGGTCCTGATGTGGGGGTTTTGAGTTCAAGGTCAAACTAGACTGTTTCCTTCATGATCTTTGAATACTAACAGCACATTTCTCACCTTAAATAGATGAAACATCTCTTTATCTTTCCATTCATACTTATCTTCTGCATGTACATTTTAATTTGATTTGATGTTGTTTCATCTCACATAAAAGTATAGAATGTCTGTTTTGATGTATTGATGATGATTAATATATTTGGTGATTCCTATGAAATAGGCACTCTAGGAAGTAATTTATATGCAATATTTGATATAATGCAATAATGAGAGCAGTTAATAATTTACATGCCGTGTTCATTTGACAGTCACTGATACAGACTGATAAACAACAGAAAGATAAATAAATGATAAATGGCTAAAGGATAAATATATAATAGATAGAGATATATACATGACAGTTGATACTAGATGAAAGAAAGAAGGAAAGAAAGAAAAAAGAAAGGAAGGAAGGAAGAAAGAAAGAAAGAAAGAAAGAAAGAAAGAAAGAAAGAAAGAAAGAAAGAAAGAAAGAAAGAAAAAGATGTACAATAGATGGCACATACATGATTGATAGTTGTATAGATGATGAGTAGATAGATATGATAAAGAGATGAATACATGGAAGATTTAAGTATCATTAATTTTAAAATTAAATATTGTATGAAGATGTAAAGCATAAGCAAGTTTATAGATATAGATTGAATTAATAGTACATAATAAAACCTAAAAGAAAATACAAGTAATTTATTCCTACCCATTAAAGTACTAAGTTGTATGTTGTCATTTAAAAAGATGTAGTTGGACAGAGCACCAATATTCATCACACTGACACTCAATCCCACATCCAAGAATTTATGTTCTTTTATGTTTATATGAATATGATAGTTAATCCTGGATGTCAACTTGACTATACTTGGCATTAATTAAGATCAGCCGTCAGACTACATGAAGAGATTAACAAGATGTATACATTTACAATACAAAGACCAGCCCTAGATCTGATTGGAACCTCCCAGTATCAGAACAGATAAAAGGAATCATAGAACAGAAGACTTTGAAGAGAGAGACTCTTAGAAGCTGTGCTAGAAAACTCTCTCCCCTCCTGCTGCATTCAGCCATCAGCCACTGGCCTACTGGACTGAACAGCTCTGAGCCTCCAGGATGTTTGCAGTGACTTAGCTGCCTCCAGCTTCAGCCACCAGCCATGTCGCCACCACTGTGAAAGATTATTTTTCCCCTCTGAAACATAAGCTGAATAAATCTCCCTTTCTCCCTTAAGTTGCTTGACTTTGAATGTTTTTTCAGAGCAATAGCTAAGAGTTAACTATTACAATGATATTTAAGGAAATGATATTTCCTTAAAGTTGTGCTAAAGATATTGTATATTTGAACTGGTAATTTCATAAGCATAGGGCATGTAATTTATCTTTGTAATTTTGTAATCAACATGATATCTTTGTTGCAGTTTACCTGCATGTTGACCAAAGAGCTTAAGCAAACAAGAGGGCTTAGTCTTACTCACTATTCTCCATTAAAGTTAATAGTCCTGCTTAGCAAGAAAATGCATACCAGCTCTAGGACCTGAGGAATCTCACACCCACACACACAATATCCACCCCCCCCACACACACACACAGATGCTGAGAAAGGGGAAAATTTCATTTGCCAGACTACAAGTCTGAGTAGGTTTACTGAAGTATGCCAGTCTACTAAACCAGCTCCCTCCATCTCATTTATTTGCCAAGGGCATGGTCTCACCCACCATGGACTTCCCACATCAACTGTTTTCCTATAGGCCTCCTTAGGGTTTATGTGAACTGCTAAATTTTCACCCAAAGTTCAACCTTCAATGGTCAATTTAATACCTATATGTCTAATAGTACAATTGTCATGTTGAAGATATGCAATGATCTTTTTAAATTGTTCATTCATTTCTGATCCTCATAGAAAATGTGAGAATCATGGAGGCTGGTGTTGGAATAAGGAGTCAACAGAAACAATCACACTAATTGAAGCCAACTGTTAAAGTTGCGTAGATGTTAATGATCAATCACTAAAACCCAGCTTGTGAGGCAGATATCCCCAAACAATTTCATGATTTAGCACTTTTCACATTGTAATGACAACATATTTAAACAAAAAAGCAATTATACCAATTTTTGCCATTATGTACAAATTAGACTGCTGAGAATCAAAATAATTTTGGTGAGTAATGATAAACTCTGAAAAGGAAAATTTATCTCATAAGGACCTCTCTCAACATATATATCTTATACATTATATAAAGAATTCTTTATAATATATAATATATGAGAAATCAATAGAGAAACAAATATAGATATGATAAAGACATTGAGTAAAACGGTAAAATTATTTTCAATATAGTTAACTGCAGTAAACCATTCATATCCATGAGCTAAACATCCATAAGCATAAACAATCATGGAAAAATGTTTTCGAAAAATAACTCAGATATTTAAAAACAATTTTCTGCATGTGGAACACTTAACTGAACCCATGTGAGAGATGTTGTGTGTATCCATGACTCCCTACCTCCTACAAATTCTTAAGTCCTCAGTTTCTTCATTCTTCAGGCTTGAGCATTGTTTACTTTGAGAATTCTTGTAGTACGGCAGGACAGTGATCTATACTGAACCTATACAGTTCTTTCCTTGTCACCATTTCCTAAATACTAAAACATAGCTAGTACTTGCATAAAATATACACTGAATTAATTATTGTTAGTATTCTAGGATTATTAGACATACACAAGAATGTGTAAAGATTATACATCAGTGCCACACTACTTTACATAAGAAATTTAAATGTTTGGGCTTTGGTATACATAGTTGTAAAATGGAACCAGCACCTCAAGAATATTGAGGATAAACTTTAATACTATGTTTAGCACAAAGAAGCATCTTTATTATTTTAATTATGATTACTTCTCATTTGATCCATTATTACAAATATTACCGTAAATATTTATTTTCAAAAATGGTATCCATAAATGTTTGCTTACAATCATCACCTATGTAAGAACTAAAGAATGAATGAAGCATGTTAAATATCTCCTAATAAATACAACATACTGAGGTTGATTTGAGGCTGAAAAATATAAGATGCACACATTAGCATTTGTATTGACCAATGCTGTTTTGTATATTAATTCTTAGCTTATAACTGTACTATTTTCAAAAGTTCAAATTAAATACATACTCTTAGCATTGACATTAGCGTTTTATGAGATCCAAAAAACTACACAGATTTCTATTTTAAGAGAGATTTAAAAGTATGTTAGAAGTTGTGCTGAACGAACCTCCTACATTCAGATTTTTTAATATCATCTCAAAACAGAAATAATGTCTTCTTCCTTTGAAGCAAAGAATTTAACTCACAGCTTCTCTAGACACTAATAAGTTACCATAGCTAATACGATCTTTTGATCAAAATGAATGAAGGAGTGTATTTTGAGTTAGCAACAGTCTGAAAAGTGAATTAGACAAAATTCTTAAGGTGTAAGAGCTTTATTTCCTATGAGTGCAGATATGATTAGCAAAGCATGCTGAGAACCTAGGGTGAGAAGAACAAATAGGTGCTATTATTCATACTGCCTGTATTAATGCACTTATTAACACAGTGAAAATAAATGACATTGATCCACAGAATCAGAGCACTTGTGTCCTATTGCTGGCTTTCCACTTGATGAAATAAATTAATTTCATCAGCCTTCATCCTGACTTTCTTACAATTATTACTACTTTATTTTCGAAAGTTCCAGCAGTTCCTTCCTCCTTTTCCTTTCTTTCTGTTTCTCTCTCTGCTTATTTTTAAAAATCATTTATTGTAAATGACCTGTATCCCAAACCTTTTTAATGGGCAAATTTCAGACATAAATATTAGCGATCCAAATTTCTAGTACTTCAGATTAAACCTTGCTAAATTGTATGTTACTATTGTAGTAATTACATGTAATATGTATATAAACACATGTGCTATGTTTGTAAACACATATGCATATTTATACAAATACTGTATCTGTATACATGTATTCGTATACACATATACAGGAATTTATAAACTCTCAAATGTTGCATATTTAATTCATCTATAATATTAAATCTTCATTGTAAGCCTTAATAGTCAAGAGCCTCTGTTAGCATTAAGTTACACAAGAAATAAAGCCACTTATATTAGGAAGTACTAGTTCACTAAGTTATAACATTTTTTTTTATACATTTTTTTTATTATTATTTCAGCTCATACAAACTTACAATTTTTTTATTATTATTGTTATTTATTCAACTGTGTGTATGTGCACGGCGCGTGTGTGTCTGTGTGTGCGTGCGTGTGTGTGTGTGTGTGTGTAGAACCACGGACGAATTCGCGAACCACCATGGACGCCTCCACCTCCTTCTGCCCCGGGATTCACAGGCTCCGCCCTACCAGGACCAGAAGCGCAGGCCGCCCCCGCTTCCGTCTGGCGTCTATACGTGGGATCTGGGATCCGAACTCGGGACCTTCCGCCTGCAAGGCGGAGGCTTAACCCCTGAGCCACCTCTCCAGCCCAGTTATAACATTTTTAAAAAAGTAAAAAAATGAAGGTTTATGGCAGAGTTAGAAATAACATAATCACTTGATAACTGCATGTTGGATATGTTCCATGAGCTTGTAAGCTGTTGTTACTTAAAGGATCTTGCATCGAAAGTATCTTTTCTCTATGGAAAATGTACAAACAGACTGTAGAAAACTCAGGCTTTGATTGACTAAAAATGCAGATAAAAGTATTTTCTATTCAGTCCTGCCGTTTCTTCATCAAGCCTAGAACCGATTTTCACCTTAATTACCTTCAATGTATATCCATTATTTTTTCCAGTTCTCTACAAAATTCCTTGAGTCCAGAAACTTTCAATTATCTTTAGTTTAATGCATAATATGAATGAATAACTGAAAAAATGATACTTATAATCACATAAATCCAAAAATGTCACAGAAAAATTAGAAAATAATTTTTGGTTTTGCAATGGTTAACATCATGTTCTGTCACCTTCATGACCAAAAGAAATTAGGGTGTCTACATGTCTATGTGTCTGTGTATGCATGTCTGTCTGTCTGTCTGATGGCATATGTGTGTATACACAGACATACACATAAAAGGGATAACCAGTCAGTTTCACATCTGTAGAACAAAATGAACTCGACAAATATCTTACAAGGAAGACAGCTTGACTGTGATTCACAGATTCACATTATCTATCTATGATCCCTTGTTCATGTTGTTATGGGCCTTTGGCAGCACAACATATCTTGTCAGCAGTACATGTTTGCTCACCTCATCATACTTGGAAAGTAAAAAGACAGAAGTGGGTAACAGAATCTCAATATTTTGCACACACTTGACTCCTTCCATTGCTTTCCGTCTTCTAAAGGTTTCACCACTATATAGAAAAACTATGGTCTGGGAACCAAACCATTAACATTTGAGCCTTTGGGAGACATTCCAAATTTGAACTTTAGCAACAGCCAAATTAGTTTCAATAAAGCAGAAATAATGTGTCAGTAGACTGAAAGGAAGAACAAAGTGAAATGTCTTTAGTAAGAGCTCTCAGAGTTCAGTTTTTCTTTGTGTGTTAGTGAACACACAAAGATTTGCATTTTATCTCATTTATGAACCAGACATAGAAGTTAAAGTCTATTGTGATATTATAGATTGGCACAGAAAATACTTATTTTTAATCAAATTTATAAATGATACCCTCTACCTCTATTTTTCTTCTTCTTTTCTACCACCAAAATAGCAATAGGGGAAAGTTTGATGATAATCGTTATATATCCTAACTGCATGTCCTCACATTAAGTTCCTCACTGACAGAAATTTTTGCATTAAAAATATGTGCAATGTTTTATAAAATGAAAAAGAGGACTTGTAGCTTTCACAGTAGTAGTGTATTCATAAATAGTAGTGGTCAGAGAATCCCTCTTCTAAACATTAACTGATAAGTTGACATATCTTTTTTCACCTTATGTAAGGTCAATGGTAAACATTTTTTAAACTCACATTAAAAGCCTGCTGGTCCATAAATTTAATATTATAGAGGATACCATTTAATTCTAACTAAATATAAAAGTTTCACATTAACACTGTCCACAGTACATTCATCTTTTCCTGAATTCCTCCAAAACTTCTTGTGTTTGCCAATCATTTGCATCCTTATTGAATGAACCTTGCATAAATGTGTTGTGTCTGCAATTAAGCCGTAAATTTTTTGGTGACAAATGTCATGAAACATAGCTAATGTCTTGGTACTATAAACATAAAATATGCTGATAATGATATTGGGTCACTTTACAGAAAAATGAAGAAAAACTTCATGAGTTTTCTGCTTAAAATTACCCTAAAATTACAGGATCCACAAAGCACTGTGCTATATATTCAAAAGATGAAGAAATAGGGTGCATATTCTGTCCTCTAAAAAAAAACATAATGTAGTTAGGAAGACAGAAAACTTCATAAAAACTATACTCAAGGTGACATATAATTGTCAAATGGCAGGCTTAGAAAGAAAATTAAACCTAGAAAGGAAAATCTATATCAAAAAGATGTATGTGGAATGTAAAAATGTGAGTCTTTTTTATCATAACTTCGAAATTTGTACACAGGAGATTCTAGTTTTACTGATTCCTTGGCTGTGAAAATTACTTTGCTATCAAAATGCATGCAAAATTCCACTCATTCTGCTTAGAATAGAATTTTCAAAGATAGATGATCTTGCAGTCAGTAATTCAACAATTCTCTGCTCTGATGAATTACTCTATATATAGATAAAGTAATTAATCTTGTTTGTGAGATTTTCATAGGTGGAAAATTCTTAATATTTTATTAAAGACATATAAAGTAATCAAATATTATATTAATAACAGCAATCTAGTCATCTGGTATGACTTTCTGCCATGTGGAAAGTTCAATACTAGTAAAACACGTACATGACTATGACTACAATTATTTGCACTATAAAGGCCTTATACTATGGCTTAATTAAGGGACCTATTATATGGTAGTTCCATCTTTTAAATCTGTTCTTTCATCAGAGTTATAAACTGAATGGACGCTAACACTAGCTAGTTTCCAGAGTTGAAAATATATGAAGAGTCTAGGGTCTATTCTTGCCTTGGGCACATTTTGAAGACCAACAGCTTGCTATTCCTTAGCTTACATGTTTACATGCCCTTTTCTGCCAATCCTTCTTGTCTAGCATCATTTAGGAAAGTGCTGCTTTATGAGAGGAGAATATGACTGAGGAAAGAGCAAGCTTGCTAGATAAAAACTGTGGATATCAGATAGAGCATTTGATATTTCTTATGCATTACAGCAGGTTTTTTTTTTTAATAAGAGCATCCTGATATGCTGGTTTAGCAATAATTTCTTAGTGATAGCCATAAGTTGAGGTTGCATTATTTGATTTTTTTAAAGGATGACTTCTAATGTTCCTTTCAATACCATTCTTTAAGCGTAGAAAAGGCTAGCACAATTAGCTAAGAACATTAACAGTAAGTTTGCCCACACTGGTTTGTCCTTCATGGGAATACTGTTTATCTAGCCTATTAAGTGGAAAAAATGTGGGAAAACACCCCATTAGGAAATAAGAGAGGGACAATTTATTTCAAACAATAGACTTGTACTTTAAATTAATGTTTCAATGAAATAGAAATTGCAACTGAAGAGCATGTCATAGTCAATAGGTTGCCTGTATCCCAAGGCTTGGTCTTAGGGTGGCAAGGTTAAAGAGTGGAGGGAATTTAAAAACTGAAAAGACATTTCTTGCCCTTTCTCAGTGCAGTGTGCTCACATCCCCCAACATCCCAGACTCTGGCCCTGCCCCAGTCTCCTGTGACACCTGCCATGGGTGATGCACAAGATCCCTTTTCATTGTAATAGCAGCCTGGCACAATCTGTTAGACATCATGCTGATGGTGAGACTATTCAAAAAAGTCTCCAGTGTATTTTCCAGGAACAGGGCGGATGGAGTTGTTACACACCTGGCAGGGACATGGATATTAAACAACCTAATGATAATGACATCCTTCTATATTTGAGAATTGATGCTCATGAGTTAGCATTATTGAATTTGCACAGGACAGTTTATGGACAGGACAAAGAAGAAACAGACTAGAAAAAAGATAAAAGGAAAAAGAGAGTCCAGTTAAACTGAAGGCAAATAAGATGTTTACAACCATATTCCAAAAGGGGTCATCAACAGATACTGTCACCATTGATTGATGAAAGAAACACATGCTTTAAAAACCTTGCACTTGTTTTAGATTTTTAAGAATTTATTCCAGTTCTCTTTGAAAGCTATGTTCCTGTACTAGAGAAGTATGAAAAAGAGGAAGACACTTTCATAATGTGACTAATGGTTTAATGGCACTTCATGCTCTGCAGCTCTAGAAGAAGACTCTGTCTACACAGGAGTATCTCACTCTTACTATTGACCTGTAATCAAAAAAGGAAAATAGTATGGGAAAAATATTACATAAGGAAGTTATCAGTTTGAAATTCTGTTAAGCTGGGAAAGATTTAGGAGATTAAACTGCCTTGTTGAATTCTCAGAGGTGATTGTGTGCCCTTTCCTACTTGGAACTGGGGGAATTATATACTGTTTAGGAGAAAGCTGGATATTGAAGATAAATATCCTTAATAAAATATGAAGCCAACAGTCTTCCTTAACTTCATATACTGTGTTCAACTTCAATAAAGGGAAGTGACTTAGAATTACCTCAGGTTATTTTCTTTTTTAATCGCTGTTTTTCACTAACAAACCAATGGAAAATGCAAATTTTGAAGGGCTATTGTGTTGATTTTTTTAGAGCTATCTGAAGACTAGTAGTATAGCAAAGACTATGAAAAACTTTGACCTCTACATAAATAAATATCATCTTATTTATTTAAAATGTTTGAAGGAATCAAAATCATTTTGATCTGTTGAAAAGTTCCTAATAGTGTTCTTAGGCCCCAGAATATCTCAGTTACCAAAATTTTATGCTCATACTTTTCAAGTGAATTAATAAAGCTTTGATAAAATCACAAAATAGGAAAAAGAAAGGTAAAAACTTAAAAACTAGTGAAATAGCAACATCTAGTTAGACTAACTATTTCTTCTGTCAGGAACCCAAACAACTTTTGCAAATTCACTGCAGGACTAGTTTCCTTCTGGGAGAGTATGTTCAATATCTTACGTCTCCTGATTCCCTGTTAGCAGTAACTACTTATGAATCACATGGTGTATAGACTCTAGCCATGATAGTTCCTTTTGCATCTCCTGGAGTCCTGCTGGGAAGAATCTAGAATGGTTCCAAATGGTCACTCCTGCTCTTGAAATCTACACTTCTGTAAGAAATGCTCTGAGTGCATTGCACTTCCATTTGTGGGAATGCAATTATTTTAGAAGCAAACTCTCCTCTGCCTCTCAACCGTGTATCCTCAATGACTCATGGCCTTCCCTGAAGAAAGTCAGGGCATGTTAAGTGACAGACTAAAATGATCACACAATTAAAAGCCAAGCTCTCTTCTGTTTTCACATAAGGGAGAAAAGCTTGTGTTTGTCTGTGGGCTGAGTAGTGAGAGTTCAACACTGCTCCCTTCAAAGAAATCTTCCACAAATACTGCCTTTTCCCACTTCTTTCATTCTCAATCCTTTCATTATGGGCATTAGAGACTTCCAGTCAGTCATTTTTGCAAATGATTTGTATTTTGATCTGCCATTATACATTGGGTTTTTTCTATCTGTGAAATCATGGTGTCTCCATCTAAACTTCCAATTTTCACATGCTGTTACATTAATATTGGTCATTTAAATAGTGAAAAGTGCCAGTTAAATTTCCAAGTATCAAATGATAAATAACCTCTCTTGTTACATAGATAATCCCTTCAAATTTTGTTTTATAAATCCTTTCAGAAAAAAATGCATACACAATTATATGTGCCCACATTGTACTTTTATTCAGATTTAAGAAAAATGTATCTTTTACTCTGTGTTTTTTCTCTACTTGAAAACCAACTAGGAATCAATATGCAGATGCTAGATTTACTGACTCTCTTAGGATGACAGATCAATAAAGAACCCCATTGAAAAATGCTTGCCTGGAGGACAGAATATAAACTTTTCCCTTAATCTTTGTATGGCTTTGCTCCCAGGACCCAGCACTTCTCATGCAATATCAATACTACTAAGTTTCCTTACTGTTTTTTTTTTCACGTCAAAGACATTCTTCAAATATGTGCTTAATTAAGCCTCTCTTTTAACAGTCGTGGCCCCATTCTCATCCCCCAGCCCCCCTTTCCTATCTCCTGTGTGGAGAGTTCTCTTTGAAGTCATGCAGGAGAGATGTGCAGGGATGAAGGAAACAAGAACAGAGCCAAGGGCGCTTGTAATGAACTTTTGATGGAAAAGAAGTTTAGATTAATTCAGCTATTCCAGCTCCCCTCTATTTAGAATTCTTGTAAGAGGAAATACAGAAAGATAATGAGTTAGATTTTGTGTTAGCTCTGAAAGTCTTGCCCTTTAAATGTGTTTGTGAACATCCTGTGGCTTCCTGAAGATTTAGAACCCTGTGAATTTCCAGTTTTATAGTAGTTATTTATTGTGTATTTTGCCTGGATTCTTTATCTCGTATTATTGCCTTCAAGTTCACAGCTGGAACTTGACTTATTAAAAGGTACCTATTTGTCTGAATACTTCTTCTTGGATTGATTCGTGGAAGGATAGTCTATGATCATTTGTAATGATGTGCATTATCCATAAGCACAATTTTGGAAATAGATGTTGATCATTTGAGAAAGTGTTTTCTAACTGCTTACAAAATACAGAGGCAATTTCAATAGTAGAGCTGAATCCAATGCTACTATACAGTGGCTGCCAAATAATTCATTTTAATTTCTTAGCTTTAGTTATTTCAGTCATTTCCCAGAAAACTATTTTCTAAGATTGCCTATTTAAACTTTTACAAAAAAGATACACACAATATAAATATCTTAATGGTTACAAGTTTCATAATTACAGTAACTTTTCTTCACTTGAATTCTTGTTCATGCAAGCTAAGTCTTCCTTGGGACATTAAATTTCATAGATTGACTCATGTTGTGTTTTTACAAATATCATTTTGATTTTTTTCCTGCATCAATAACAGGATGTAGAGGCAAAATAAGAGCCTTATTAGATATACAATTTTCAATTTCCCAAAAACTTTTTTAAAAACTCACTGACAGTCACTTTTTTTAAATAATTGCATTGTTTTATCACCCTCCAAGAAAGACTACTCAGCAATAAAATTGTTCTTACTAGTTTTTGCAAGATACAGATTATTTTTCTTAAGATATACTCATGGAGATATGAATTTGGAAAGTTTTACCAGAACAGTTTGTTTCCGAGTTCTTTCTCAGAAATTCCTGATATACATTGCTCAAGGAGGCTTTGCAGATATTCTTCTTCTTGCTGTTACTTCCATCTATCTATATATATATCAAGAGGATTTAATTGCATAAATGTCTATGAGAGTATTCACCAAACTTTTGACCTCTCCAACATTCTACTGTTCAGTAATTGTAACTAACCCTTATTTGACTGCTCAATCAAAAAGAAGTAAAAATTCATGAGGTTTTATTATTCAGAGTCAACTTCTTCCTAATGCTTCTTGAAAACCTACACAAAATTCATCTAATGTCACTTGTGTTTCCACTGCAGAAAATATAAGTTTTAAAAACTGTTGTTACAAGCAATATCTCTTGTTCAAATCCACTTTACAGGAAAACACAGAATTAATGATATCTGCTTTCCTGATTCACACATCTCATTTCAAATCAAATAAAGACAAAGGCCAGAATATTTTATTTTAGACTTTCTACAGCAGTATCAATTCTCTGTCCTTTCTTTATATATATCACTATCATGTCATTTATCATTAGGTAATGCATATATATAAATACACGTGTGTGTATATATATACACACACACATATATACATATGTGTGTGTGTGTATATATATATATATATATATATATATACATATATATAATCATTCACAAATCTCAGCCTCATAGAACCTGGTCAAAAAGTATTTGTGAATGTTCTGTCCAATGCCGCAGACCAGAGTCAGGGCCTCGAGACCAGGGCTCCCCAGGACCAAGTGGAGAACAGAACACACGCAGCTCCATCTCATCCGAGTGACTTCTGAACCCGTTTATTGAAACTTTCCTGACAACTTTTATACAGAAAATTTTGGGGTAAAGAATGTTGCATATACAATAGGTAATCAGCAAAATCACCTTCAGGGTGGACCCTTTTTTTTCAAGAACCTAACTAATTGCCTGAGGGTGAAGGCACTTAAGGGAATTATTCTCTTATCTAATCTATAATGCTTCACAGGATAGCTATGGAGCTGACCCCACATTTTAACAGAGGCTGCTTTTTTAAAATACACAGAGGCAGAATGATCTCCTTTTGATTTCAGCAAGGAACATATTTTACAATTAACTAAAGGAGTCCCCAACACCCCATAAGTCCCAGCATGAGCTTTTGCTGTTGTCCTCTCCAGGTTGATACTCCCAGTCAGGTAGGTCAACATAGGCACCAGGCATGGCACCAGGTTCTAACTTGGGAAGATGTATGCAGCTCATGCAGTATCTACTATCCAAGCTTAAACTACATCTCTTAGGGGGCCCTTGACTTGGATACTCAAGGCCCATAAACTATAGCTGGTTCTGTCGATGGAGCACTACTGAGGTATGCACTGAAGAAAACACTTAAGCAATATAAATATTAAAAGAATAACTTCTCCTCAAATAGCATCCTTCTATTCCTTTAATAGTAAGGTTGCTTATGTCTTCCTTTGAGGAATTCCAGAAGTGTATTGCCATCAGTTAGATGACCCATCTGTGAACCATGCATACTCCCAAACCTGGGGTCCAGTCAGGCCCCATATGCCAAGGGTGTCTCTTTCCGGGTGGAGGTGATCATTGGTGGGAGTGCACTCGAATGGTCCATCTCTGTAATTTCTCATAAGAGTGCTGTTTGGGATAGGAAAGACATGGTCCCCTTTGCTTCTGATATGGATTCTCCCTGTTTGGATTGCAAATACCATATCCAGGGGCAGTCTTGGCATCTAGACTTTCTGGCATGATGGTCTCTTCCTTGGCCTTCAGCCAGAGTAAGAGGGTATAACAGTTTCTTTTAAGGTTCTAGTGGACTGAGAGCATAGTCTTGTACTTCTGGAATTTCTGAGTTAGTACATAGGTGGGAATTTTACCCACCTATGTTTTAAGACTCTAGAAGTTGTTCTCTAATTTCCTTAAAATCAGTGCACACATTCTGGCTAACAAGTCTACTTAATGTAAGTGATTAGACATGAAATCTCTATTTAGTATTTGACTAAAATTTAAAAAGCAGGCTTCTCTCTAGAACAGAGAGCAGGAAGCTAGTTCCAAAAAAATTCTAAGAGGAGGTAAAGGGCACTCCTAATTCCCAGAAGAATTCTTCCTGCCCAGAGTCAAAACTTGAATTATCCCAAAAAAACAAAACCTAGGTAAAGGGCACTCCTAATTCCCAGAATTCTTCCTGCCAGAGGCAAAACCCGAATTATCTAGGAGAGAGTGTCCAGCCCCAGTTCATGGGCGTTACTGTGACCTTCCTCAGGGAGCAGGCTTTAAGCCTGAACTGGGAAGAAATACCAAGGCCTGACAATTCCCATATTTTTCCTTATTTCTCTTAAATAAAGCCACGTCCTTATCCCAAAACATGTTACTTCGAATCCATCTTTTCCAAACTGAGACATATTCTACCAGATTAGTTGGATAGGGACGCGGCAATCCAAACATTTCTTTTTCCTGTTGAATCTGTCTATTATAAAATTTTTATTTCCTTTAGAACATTTATTAATTCCTCAACACTTCTTACTTGTTTGTTTCTTTCTGTCTTTTCTCTCTGCCAACTGACAGTCAAGTCCCTCAGAAGAACAAAGTTGGCTCTTTCAGTCATTACTGAATCTCTAGGACAGAATAGTGTTTGGCTTTTGGTAAGTGAATAAATAATTGTTAATTCGCTCACTATTACATGCCTAGTAAATGAGTGCATATGTTTGTAAATGAACTTCATAATGTCTTTTTAAACTCAGGTGGATGATAACCCACATACTTACTCAAGGTAGAGGGAAATTGGTAAATAATATCAAGATTGTGATAACTGGAAATCATCTAGAATTTCTAGGCAAATATATTCAAGGCCATGAAACGAAATTGATGTATTCAACTTGTAAGTTTTAATAGGCCTATTCAAAAGCAATACTGTGTGAATTTTGAACTGTCAATGTATTATGATTTGTTCATATTCAGGAACTGAATGTTATTAATTATCCTAAATATGTAGGTTGAAATTCTATTTAATAATTATTTTAAAATGGAATTGTTTATATAGTCACTAAATGAGCACATCAATTGGGATATGATGGACCTGTCAGTAGATTAATTTAAATGTAGTAATGTCCATTTTACATGAAAAGGAGCATCAGAATTGGTTCATTCTGGATAACAGTGAGTTAAAAACTTCTCAGAGCTGGAGAGATGGCTCAGAGGTTAAACTCTGCCTTGCAAACAAAAGGTCCTGAGTTCAGTTCCCAGGTCCCACTTAAAAATGCCAGATGGAAAAAGGCAGCACCTTGCACTTCTGGTCCTGGTGGGTGGAGCCTGAGTAATACTAGAGCTAAGCAAAAAGGAGGTAGAAGGAATCCAGGATGATTCCCAAAGTCTCACTTGGTCCTTCACAGGGACACACAATGCCCTACAACACACACACACACACACACACACACACACACACACACACCACGCACACAAAATAAATAAGGTGTTTTTTTTTTCAAAACAACTTTTAGGTCCAGCTACTTCATTCAGGGTGAGTGATAAGCATTGTCATAAAGATTTCCATAATTTAGAACTACAAAAATATACATTGCTTTTTTTTCTATGTGAAAAATCCAAGTAAGAAGTCCAGGTAGACAGATAGCTCTGCCCTATGAGGATGTTCAGAGATTCATATCCTTCATATTGTAATTCCAGTATCCACCAAGTTGCTCTTATTGAATAGCTAAACACTTAAATATTGGATACTTGATCCCAGAAAGGTCCAGAACTTACGTGTCGCTTCTGCTTCTAGTGTCATTATATTAGTGAAATATAGTCACCTGATCTCAAAAAACTGAGAGAGGGTTTGAGATTGCATTGCTTGTGGTAGGTCAACTTCATATCTAGGAAGAAATCAACTATGAATGAATGGGAAAGAAACATTGAGACTACCAACTGTATGGAGTGAATACTCCATTATCCCACAATTCATAAGCTAAATCTCTAATGCAAATGTGCTGGCATTAGGATTTCTGTTGTGGAGCAGAATTAAGTCATGGACACAGAAACCTTAAGGCTATGAAAAAGAGACCCTGGAGAACTCTTCTACTCCTTTCTCCACATTCATATGGCATTAACAGTCAAGAGCTCCAAAGGGCCTCAGTATCTGCTCACCATGCCAGCAATAGGATCTCAGACGTCCCCATTGAGAGTGTAAGAAATAAATCTTTGCAGCTTATAAGCCTGGAGTCTATGGTATTTTATTCTAGACAACATGCTGACTAAGATATTAACTCATGAAGACAATTCAAAAGATGGTAGGACTTATAAACAATTTAAATGGAATACATTTTCTAAAACAAAAGACTGCTGATAAAATTGTACATTTAGTTCATATGAATTTTTGACATAGATAACTTAAACAGTGTTAGAGACAACCTTTTTATAAATGCATCAGAGACTTGAGTTGAGACTCCCTGTCACAATGTCACATACAAAAGCATTTCTGTTTGTTCTATATAAAGGAGGTGTGAGGCAAAGTATACCAGAGCAAAAAGTCAAGTCCCACATGTGAAATGTGTTCCTTAATAAATACCATGTCATGAACTGTCATATTTTAAGTCAACTTCTAAATATAACTTCCTGCTACAAGATGAGTTCAGTGACTCTTGATCTTTTCAAAAATGTAACTGCCTAGTATCTTTTGATTTTTCTGTGACCCTCTTTTTCTCATAAAATAGAATATATATATTACATTTAAAATAAAATAAAATTTTAGTGAATTCAATTTTGATTTGGTTATGTATTTCTATTTTATTTTATTATCTGAAGCCATCTGAGAAATACTAAATCAATTTTCATGTGTTTTTGTCTGCAAATAATTTGTTCACCTGTTATCCATAACACTGTTCTGAGCACAGAGCATCAGTAAATGAGTAAAGTTGCCACCATGTCTTCTTCATTTTAAATAAGTAAGCTAAGACTTTTATGTACCCACTTGCCATGTGAAGGAAATGGAATAAAAAAAGATAGACTTACCTTAAATTTTGTTTCCCATCTCTCTTTGATAAACCTAAATATATTTCATTTTAAGCATCCTCGAATTGTGTTTCTTATTATCACTCATTTTATACCACATGAGAAGACAATGACAATGTCTATATGGTTTCAGTTACTACAGAAGTAATAAGTTTTAAACTGTACATGGTTACAAGCTATTATCAGTATACTAATTAAAATATTCCTGCATGGCAGATGGATGAGGCATAAAGCTGAGAATTAAAGAACACTGAAAGTTTATGATTTCATTGTGAAAACTTCCAATTCCCCATACTGACAAATATAGTCAGTCTTAGCAGAAAAATTAGCTTGGAAGTTTAAAAAGTCGATTTTTTATCTTTTTAACTTGAAAATAATTCTAATGGCAATTAAATACTTACCTAGAAGCAATAAAGAGAAATCTAATTTTAGATGTACTGTAGAGACCCTTATCTTCAGTTGCTAGACTCAAGGCAGCATTCATATTATATTGTACTTTTGAATATCTGGAGAGATATTCTCATAGATCTTAATTTTTTCCTGGGTTTAGATTAGAATGATCTGTGTGTTCATTAACCTCTCTGTGTCTGTCTGCATCCACTGTGCATTGATCCTACACACTCCTCATGGGAGTATGCATAACCATGCAAAAGCATAGTATGACATCATAGGCTGTTTCAGGATACATGACCAATATGCCTGCTAGAATCAAAACAGGATAGCTTCTTGTCTTCTGAAATATTTGTTGAAAGCAAAAGAATTTTTTTTTACTTTTACAAGTATATTGAGTATTCATCCCTCCCATTTCTTCCCTTCCCTTCATTAATCCCTCACACTTCCTCCCACCTTCTAGTGTGTGCATCTATGGATTTTTTAATGTGATTGTACATTTAACAACATACTGGAAATTCTTAAGAGGGATGGTTCTTGCCATCCCTGAGTAAATGGCAAAACCTATAAAAACAGCCTATGGAGACTTCCTTGGTTAGTAAATGAGCATGTAGCCTTGAAGATTCCACCTGAGCGTACACTCTGAGACAACTTCCCTAATTACAAAAGCTTCATGCAAGCAGATGTCCACATAAGGGTTTTGTTTCAGGCTGGTTAATTATATTCATGTATGTGAATCTTCTGCTGTGCTTAAGATTATGGGTGCAAGCAGCTCAAAGTACAGAACATCCAATGTTTTCTACTTGAGAAAAGCTCCTCTCCCTATTTGTAGACACCATCATTCCATAAGATACTAAAATGAATCCTGTTCAATACATTAGCATAAGGTGGTAATTTTCATTACTATGATCAAAATGCCATTATTGGGACAAAAGTAAGGTAAAGGAGGTTATTACTTTGGCTCATCACTTCTTGCCTCAGAGTTTCAGAGCATTCGGTCCATGGTCACATGTTTCTTCATTTCAGGGAATGTGGTAAGACTTAAGAATGTGGAAAGGCTTAAGAAGCATGAAGAGGGGCTGGAGAGGTGGCTCAGGGGTTAAGCCTCTGCCTTGCAGGCGGAAGGTCCTGAGTTCGGATCCTAGACCCCACGTATAGACAACGGGCGGAAGCGGGGGTGGCCTGCGTTTCCGGTCCTGGTAGCGCGGAGGCTGTGAATCCCGGGGCAGAATAAACAAGGAGGAAGCGGTCCATGGTGGTTCCCGAATTTGTCCGTGGTTCTGCACACACACACACATACACGCACACACACACACATATACACGCGCACAATTGAATAAATAAAAAAAAAAGAAGCATAAAGAGAAGCAAAGAAAAAGCAGGTTTTGTCACCTCAGTGCAGAGAGGAAACAAACAAGGAAAGAAGTGGACACAGGCAGAGTAACACTCAGGATTCATCTTTCAGCAACCTAGTTATTTCAGCCAGCCCCCATTTCATAAAATTTCCAAAATATCCCAAAATAATACTACCAGTTAGGTTCCCAGTAGTTCAAGACAAGGGCCTCTGGTGTGTGTAGGGGGGCATTTCTTATTCATACTGTACCTACCACCTCATGGTAAAATTAAACATCCTAGAGTTATGACTAAGATTCTTATGTTCCCCATTTTATAACAGCTTGTGTTCTTATGCCCTCCTTTCCTTGTCCAAAGGATCACAATGAACACTGCTGAAACACTTCTTTATTCTGGGCTTCATCTTAGAAAACTGTTTGCACTAAGTTGAACGTTAAAGTTTTCAAATCTTTTCTGACTGGCATGCTGGGTGATTAGTCCATTGAAATGTGTTACCACGGCCTTCTTTTGTAGTTCTCCATTGCTTTGCATCACTTTAAATGTTTGTCTGAATTGAACTATATTTGCCATCTGCTGTGCCAGGCTCTCAAATGATCTGAAACCTTTGAATTTTGTTAAATCATTCCTCATTATTGCTTTTTTAGTAGGATCTATAAAGTCTATCTTTATCCCTCCTCCCTATTTCCTTATGTCTGTCATTTACAGACTATCTGGTCCCTGAGGAACTGAGGAAGCAAGCAATCAGCATCAAATGCAAGCTCCCAAGACAAAGTAAAGCTGATGATCTACTTTGAAATAAGCTTTATCGCTTTGCCTCTGTTTCATCCTTTTTTTAAAGTTTATTCATTTAGTGTTGACATGCAGTCAGTCAATGTTATTAGGGGACTTTGAATTTATTAGAAATTTAGACATTGTTAAAGATTTACTTTCCATGTCATTTCCTTTATTGTTTTAGGGTTTTCAGCTTTTTGTGTTGGTGAGTGTGTGTGTGTATGTGTGTACTAGAAGACATGTGTGTGTCTCTGGAGGCTCCAGGATGACAGTGAGATTTGTGTGTGTGTGTGTGTGTGTGAACACTTGCACATGTGTATGTACAAGAAGATACTGTTTTGTGCCTGAGGAAATCCAAGGGCAACATCAGGAAACTTACTGGATTGTTCTATCTCCTGACTGCTTTGCTTGGTGCTCTGTCTTCTAGAGCAGGAATTACATGTCTCCAACATTTCTACCTGGCATTTTTACATGGGAACCTGGGTCTGAACCCAGATCCTTTCACTCGCAAGGCAAAAGCTTTAAACCACATGACATCTTTCCAGTCCTCACCTTCAGTTTTTCTTAAAAAATGCTTTCAATATTCAGTCAAACCAAGTAAGCAACAAGATCTGTTCATAATATCATCCTAAAGTACAAATGAAACTATGGGTCTTTCGAGGACCAGCCAATGACATTCTTTGAATCTAAATTATTTTCTTAACAAATACATTGAAGTCTCAACATCTTTTCATGACCCTTTGAAATCCAGAGACAATCATAAGTTTAAGCCTCATCAGGGTCATTGGCTAATGGCAAGTATAAGGGAAGATATCAAGTAACCTAACGTGCCTCCTTTTAGATAGTCTTTTGTTCTCATCTGTTATTTACTTTTCATCCTTGTATTTATTTCTAAACCTTTCAGTTATCAATTACTGGTTAATAAATGACCACAGGCTTCATGGCTTAACATAAAATGTTATGTTTTGAATTCTTAGGGATGATGTTATGAGAGTCTTTGTGAGGGATGTCACAATAATATATAATTCACTACAGATAGGGAACTCATGGCAGCCCAAAGTAGCAATCTACCAAAGTTCAATTAGGTGAAAGCAGCTTGTTTATGCTGCTTTCAGGAGTACAGATGACAGGTCACTTACAAGGACAGTTCAGCTGACTCAAAGGAAGCTGCATCACTGAAAAATTCATTCCCACAGAAGAAGCGATTTCCAAAATCTACATTCCCAGAGTGCTTCCCGCAGCTACTAGCATCCCAATGCTCCAGAGAGTCTCCTCCCCAGTACTTGCTTACTATTTCCATAATCTTGAGGAGGGGCATCGTGTCACTTACTTGTTTTAATTGCTGAGACTTATGACAGTTTACTCCCGGAGTCTCAGAAACCTCGCATCTACCACTACAGGAAATGTTTCACTTTGGAGGAAAGTGCTATGCAACTGATGGCTGGGGTCAGACAAGATGTATGTCTGCTTTAATAGTAAGACTTTTTCAAGTCCCTTATGAAGCTGTATTCAACTACAAACTTCTGGAATTTCAGTCTCCAAGGTGATTCCATTCACATGTCTATAGGCCTGAGAGATTGGTTATGAATTTATTCTCTAGCAGAGCAGGCAGACAGAAAAGTGTTCAAGAACGTAAAAAAAGACAGATTAGAAACTTCCAGGCCTATTATGGGCTAGATCTTAAATTTGAAAAGTATAATTTTCTTTACATTATTAGTTGAAGAAGGTCTTGATATCAGTCATGACCCAAAAAGAGGGTATTGTATTTCATCTCTTGATGAGAAGAAAATTGCATCTGTGTAGGTTTGAAGAAATTGTTTGCTGACAATCATTTACATTCCCCAGCATGTAAAGTACATTAATTATTAAATAAAATTCTCCACAGTATTATACTCAGAGTATTATTTGATTCTGGCTCAAAATGCAAGATTTTTTTCTGCCATATTTTATTTTTTTCCTAATCATACGAGATCAATAGGTACCCCATCTTCTCCCGCCCTCCTCCCCTCCCCAGTCATCCCTTCTTCCTCTCTTCCATCCTCTGGAGCATCCTTTTGTGTGAATGTGAAATCTACCTCTGAGTCCTCCTCCCTAGTAAGGGTTCAGGACACGATAACCTGGAGCCCCTCCTTGAGCTCCCCTTTAGTATGGGAACTCTATTATAACTATTAATGCCTTGCCTCTAAGGCTCCTATTGCCTGGAGCCTTCTCCACTGTGATCCATGCTAGATTTGGGGGGGGGGTCATTGACATGTCAGCCATTGTGCAGATCAGGCAAAGTCCAATTCTAGCTATGACAGCCCTAACTTGTTTGGAGTATCTTGCATATTATTGGTCCTCCCCATCTTTAGCCTCTTACAATCTTGATGTCTCCTTTTCTGCAAGATTCACTGAGCTTTAGGATGGGTAAATATTTGGCTGGTCCGGTTCCAGGTGATTAATGTAGGATCTTTGACTTTCTAAACTATGTTTTGTTGTTTTCGGTTTTGCTTTTCCTGGACTGCCCTTGGCTGCATCTTGATTGATATCAAAGGTCACTTCTAACTAAAGATAAAAGACTGTTTAAATGAAGATCTTAGTATAAGAGGAGACTCAAAGTAGATGGAAGAAAGGAGTAAGACATAGCAGTGGGGGAGATGTGTATTACTGTCCCATTTGCAGGATGGTTACTATTTATCTGCCAATCCCTATAACCTCCTGATTGGTGAGATCAAACCTTCAAGTCTCAAGTGACCAGGAAGGAAAGTGAGAATGAGCTGCACCAGATATCTCACTACTTACATGCACTACTTGATGGTAACTTATTTTTCTACTGAAGTGTGGTCCCCTATCTTCTTTTTTTTTTTTTTTTTTTGAGGCCCTCCTTCCCCTACCCTCCTGTTTATTATAACCCTTTGTGATTAAAGTGGGCATTATAAAGATTTACCTTTGAATATATCATTAAGTGAGTTTGGAATTAGGATCCACCTATTAGGGAATGCATATGGTGTCTAACTTCCTGTGTCTGAGATACTTCACTCAATATATTTTTTTCTAATTCCATCCATTTCCAGCAAATTTCATTAATTCATCTTTTTTTGATGGCTGAGTATAAATTGTATAAATGTACCACATTTTCATTATCCATTCATCAACTATTGAGCATTTGGGTTGATTTCATAACTTTGCTATTGTAAATAGTGCTGCTATGAACATGGTTGTGCTTGTGTCACTTAGTGAATTCCCAGAAGTGGTTTAGCAGGATCACATGGCATTTCAATCTAAACTTTCTTAGAAATCACCATACTGATTGCCAGAGTGGATGTATAAGCCTGCATCCCCACCAGCAATGTAGGAGAGTTCCCTTCTCTCCATATCCTCTCCAGCATTTGGTGTTGTTTGAATTGTAGAGTTTTGCCATCCTGACTGGGGTAAGATGATATCTCAGGGAAGTTTTGATTTGCATTTCCCTGATGATTAGGGATTTTTTAAAGGTATTTGTTAGACATTTCAATTTCGTCCCTGGAAAAATTTCTTTTGAGTTCTGAGGCCCATTTTTTTATTGGGAAATTTATCTCTTTGTGTTTAGTTTTTTATGTTCTTTGTGCATTCTGGATAATAGAGCTCTATCAGATATGTGGTTAGTGAAGATAAGTGGTTAGTGAAGGCAACCCCATTCTGTGGGTTGCCTTTTTGCCTCGATAGCACAAGCACGACCATGTTCATAGCAGTACTGTTTACAATAGCAAAGTCATGGAATCAACCCAGTTGACTAGTGGAGAAGGAAAATGTGGTACATCTATACAATGGAGTACTACTCAGCCATCAAAAATGATGAATTAATGGAATTTGTCGGGAAATGGATGGAATTAGAAACAATTATATTGAGTGAAGAATCCCAGACCCAGAAAATTAAGCACCGTATATACTCCCTAATAGGTGTGTCCTAGTACCAAACCCACCTAGAGACACTCAAGGATAAATCTCTATAACACCTACAGTAATTACAAGGATTATGAACAGGAGGAATGGGGTAAGACGGCCACGCTGAAACAAGTTGAGAGGGGACCATGTTACAGCAGAGAAAATAGGCCCCAATCAAGGACTGCAAGTAAGTAATGACACATCTGGTTAAGTTCACAGACTTTCATTCCTGATCATTTACAACTGATGGGGTATGATCTTACCAGAAGGGGAGGGCATATAATCTGACAGATAAAAAGTAACCATTTTGCAAATGGGTGATTGACCCCTCCCTCATGGTTTCCTATTTTTATTACATCTACCTTTGAATATACTCTTATAACAAGACTCTAGTTTAACAGCTTTTTATCTCTGGCCAGGGGGTGACATCCAATACCCATCAGGATGGAGTGAAGGGCATTGCAGGAGAGGAGCAGCAAAACTGAAAAAAAAATGAACAAACCATAATCCAGAACTTCAGAGACTCTATATCAACCACCTGGAACTAGGCCAGCCTAATCTCTCCCCATCCTGAAACTCAGGGAAATTTGCGGAAGACGGGGTGGTAAGATTGTAAGAGCACAAGGATGGGAGGAGCAATGATATGCAAGATACTCCACACAAGTTAAGGCCAAAGCAATCATAATTGGACTTTGCATGCCCTGTGCAATGTCCAACACACTATTGACCCCACAAAGTCTAGCATTTGCTAAAGGCACCAAGATCCTTGAAAGCAAGGGATTGACAGCCACAGTAGTGTTCCTATGCTTAAGGGGAACACAGGAAAGTGTTCTGGGAAATGCCACTGGGTCCTTGCACCTCATCGGAGAGGAGGACCCAGAAGAGAGTTTGGCATGCACATTAAAGGATGCTCTGGGGATGGGAGGGGGAGGCACTGGGGGATGGAGAATGAAGGGGTAGGGGAGGGGGACACAAGGTGGTGGGAGGTTGGAGGGATGGAGGGGACCGGTGTACCTGTTAAGTTTGTATGAGTGGAAATAAATAAATAAATAAATAAAAAATAAAATCTCTTTATCTGAACAGAAGTGCTTTAATTTCATAAGATCCCATTTGTTGAGTGTTGGTTCTAGTGACTGTGCTATTAGATTTCTGTTTAGGAACTATTGGCCTAGCCCAATCATCTCGAGGGAGTTCCCTACCCTTTCAACTAGGGTTTTTATAGTCTCTGGCTTAATATTGAGGTCCTTGATCCATTTGTAATTAATTTTGAAATGATCTTATTTAGATTATACTTAACTGTCAATATGACTCACCAGAATGAACTAATTTTTTAACATAAAGAAATTTGAATTTAAAAATTCAAGTCATCTCATCCTTACATAGACAGCATTGACTGGCATTAATATAATGCAATGAGGGCTGGTAAGATGATCAATGTATAGAGAATTTCCCTCACTAGACAGTGGACTGTGATTCAGACTCCGTCTAAGCAGCCATCTGTAATCTCAACATTTTGGAGACAAGGACTGGGAAATCCCAATTGCCAGGTTAGTCTAGCCAATGAGACAAGCTCCAGGTTGAACTGAAAGACCCTTCCTTAATAATAAAAATAGAGGGTAATCAAAGAAGACACTGGTGTCGACTTTGAATTTTCATAGATACGTAATCTTTCTTGGTATATCTGTGGTGGCATTTCAATAGACACCCAGCTCATTATGACTCCCACTCAGTGACTGAATGAAACCATTGTAAATTCAAAATATGATTTAAGTTTGGAGAACTGACTGAAATTCAGAAGATGGGTGCCCATTTGAAAAAGGGTAATGGAGCTTGCCATGCTCCTTTTCTATACATTTACTTAGTACATTTCCTGACACTATAAAAGTTCTGTTCATCCGTTCGTCCCTGCTGTGGTGGACTGACATCTTGTAAACCAAATTTAATCTTGTCTAAATTGTTCCTGTCAGAGTTTTTGACACAACATACTAAGTGAATTGACACATTGTTTCCAAAATCTGTAATGAGGTCCAAGGAAGGTAATTTGATCCTTCTATCATAAACCAATGTGAGTAATTCTAAGCATTGACATTTGGTTATTTAGATATGTTTTGAAGATGTAAGCAGAGTTTATTAGAGGAGAGAAAGAATAGGAACTCATGGAATCCAGATGTGAAGTGCCATTAGGGGCAGATGCCCTATTTAGACATTTTTAAAAGATAATGAATAATGGTATACCAGTTAGTTTCATCTACCAACTCGGTACTTGATGTGGGCCTTTGAGAAAAACCGAAGAGGAATTATTAAGTTGAGGAAATCCACTGGACAGTCTATAGGAAATTAACTTAGTTGAATAACTGATGGCAGAAGACCCAGTTCATAGTAAGAGGGACCTCCTGGCAGGAGGATATAATAGGAAGAGCTGGTTAGCATTCTTGACAGCATGGCAAGCTGGAAAGCATCATTGCTCATGCCCCCTAATTCTTTGGAGGATATGATATAGCCAGTTCCCTAGGTTCTTGTATTAGTGTAACATTCCTGCTGCAGCCAACTATATCCTGGAACTCTGAGCATAAATAACAGTCCCTTGTTCCTCTACCCTGTGTGTACTGGCTGGTTACTTATGTCAATGAATTTGTGAACCTGCGGCCAATGCTTCAGTTCTCAGATATCAGAACATAGAAAAGTAGTTGGGAGATTCTCGAATATCCATCTAGAAAACATTCTTGCATCAACTCTCTACACAATTCTCCCTATGAAAGTATGATATCAAGAAAAACCTGCCTAGTAGGTCATTCCTTTAAAAATGAAAGAAAATATAGAGACACATGATTTCAAATATGTTAAATTGGATCTTGAAAAACAATCAAAACAAAGGTGTGTTCTGCAACACTTACAATGTATATATATTTTGAGTGGTAGAATGCTTAGATTCACTAACATATAAAGAAATGCCATTAATGATAAATGTTAAAGGGTAGATGAATCCTTTGACTACTTTTCTTTTGATTTCATAACTATAAATATGGATGACTGCAGTTTCTCTCATGTCTGTTTCATTTTGTACAGGATTCATAAGTGGCAAAGGCATGCTAAGAGAGATACCAATCTCAAGCATATGATTACATTGACACTAGCCCCAAATGGTACTTATCAACTGCCACACTACAACAGAAAATAAGATATGAAGTGCTTTCTAATGTATAACAGACTATTTAAAGGCAAGGAGAGATTGATGGTGTAGTGAAATGAGTGTCTAGCCAAGAACAAAAGCCACTGAGCTGTATTTCTCTTTACAAAAAGAGAATAATAGTATTATTCTCTGAAACATCTTCCCAGGTGTTTCATTATTAGAGAGTTTAAATCGCCATCCTATAATACCAATAAAATTATAGTCAAAATGGATTTAAGGTGTTTCTATTTGAAATGAGGGACAGTCTCTTTATGGCTTGGAACACCAAAAAAGATAAAACATGAAAATATTTTGACTATTTTGAGAGGTATTTCTAGCCCTGAATTGTTTTCCTTTTGTTATGTGTTTTGTGTTGAGAAGTGGTGTGACTCAAATATTAGGGAGTTATTGGCATGATTCACAGGAATATCCTAAGAAAAATCAGACAGAAATACATATTTAAGCAATTTTTTAAATCTAGCATGTTTACATTTTGCAAATGACTCATCATATTCTATTGTGTAAATACATACTTAGGCTAGTAAATGTCTTTATAAAGCTATGAATTAAAGCCAAATGTAAGTATTGGAGTTAATCTTTCCTGCTTGCTTTAAGCGCCATTTTGAATGAGTAGGGTGAAATTGGGAATTGTGTATGTATAATGATGAAAAATGGTGGGCCACAATAAGGAATAATTCTTTTGATTTCCAGCGCATAATGGCCTATGGATTATGTTTAAAATTAATGAAAGAGATGATAGAGAATGATTTGAATCTCATCAGTAGCTATTTTTCTCTTTCTTCAAGACAGCAATAAGCCACTTTCTAAAGGATTTGAACTTTTGTAAGCAAGTTCCTCTAAGCTTCTAAAAGGTCTTAATTTGAAGTTGAACCTTTTAATGATGATTTGTTTCACTTGAAAGAACAAACAAATAAGCAGTTGGACTTCCTGAGAGGTTTTCATTGTGTGAAGACAATTTCTTTGTAAAGCAAAATGGGTTTTTAACATTTGGGAGGATGTGTACATTGCTGCATATCCTTTCCCCATGAATGATCTCTCTCTCTTCAGCTTCACAAGCAGCCATGAAAGGAAAGGTTATGTTCCCACAAAAGGCAGCATGGATTTAAACAGAGAGAATGTTGATTAGAGAAAGTGTTCTTATTCCGTAATTAATTCTCCAACGCTACCTAAACACTGCAAAATTTGTTCAGTACAGTTTTGTCCAATCTAGAACTATTGCTTCATGCATCAGATTTACTTTTTCCACTTTTACTGGACCAATCCACTTTCATATTCATTGTTGTTGCTGTTGCTCATACAAAGATACATTTTAGGAAGATAAATATCACAGAAATGATAGGAAGTTTTGATTTTTGGGCATGCAGGTATATCTGGGAATCGGAAGTCCTTGAACATGCTTGAAAACACAAAGGCATGATGTCTCAGATATCCGAATGCAAATGTCTAAATCTAAGTTTCCATATCAGAGACCTACCCATTTTCACTTCTCAGTCCGATAGTTCTCTTCAAAAACTTCAGTGTAGCATATCTGCTCACAACTAATTGTTTTCCCTAAAATTCTCTGCAAGTTTTAACCTATGTAAAGAGTAGTTTCATATACTCTAACATTTCCCAAGGTGTAATGTATGGACCACAGTTTGTATAAAAAGTCAAACTTTAATGACATATTTTTTTGTATCCATAGCTTTCTACTTAAATTATGCTTCTGTATTATTTATGATTTTTTTCTATTTACAATAGTAACACATGGTTTAAGTAAATTAAAAAGTAATTTAAACATACTAATTAAAACATGGTAATAATGAAACTAGTGATTTAGAATTGTAATTTGAATGTGAAATGTACACAAAGGCTCATATATTTGAATATTTGCTGTGCATCTGGTGGTGCATTTGAACAAGTTGTAGAACTTTCTCTGGGTAGAGCCTAAGTGGAGGAAGTAAAACAGAAGATCAGAGGAAGACCTTGAGGCTTTACATCATAGCTCAGTGCCTCTTCCTATTCTGTCTCTGCTTTCTGAACATGGATAAAATGTGGGCAGCAATATTCGTTGTCCTGCCACCATGACTCACAAAACACATGTGCTATTTGTTTTTTCACTCATCGCACTTGGTTTAAAACTTTTTTTGTTTAAGATTCTGTCAATGGAATTTATTTTTTCTCTGTGCCTTTATGCTGGGTAATTTATTTATATGTGTCTTTATTTGTGATACATAGTTATTGATAACATTTCTGTGTAGACTGCTGAATCAAAATTTTTCCTTTCCTACTTTTGCTGGCATGCCTAAAAACACAGAGAATTTGTTCTGGCTACTGAATGGCTGTTTACTGATTCCCTCCAAGTTGTTGGACTTTCTCTTCTCTCATTCAGCCAACAATGATCTCAACATTACCTTGCAAACAATTTCAGATCCCTTGGTTACTAAAAATAATTCTCAGTTTTCCTACTGCTTATAAATTATGTTCTCTGTTCTTTTTTGACATAAATCATCTTGCAACTCCCAATACTTTTTTATTAGCATTATATTCCTGTTGTGAGTCCAAGTTTCTATTTTCTCTACAGTTGACTTTGTCATTGTAATTATTTATGATTTCATTCATAAACATGTTAATACTTTGAAGACTAAACCTTTATTTTATTTTAATTTGACAAATGGTCCTAGTTTCTACGTTTCTACCTTTAGAAACATTTGTACTTACTTTTTATGCTGAAAAATATGAAGAAAATTTTAAACATATACACAAAACATTCCATTTATTCTCCCTTTTGTCCTTCCTACTCTCCTAACTTCCATTTTGAGACAATCTCTTCTTCCCTTCCACTCTTCTATACATTTTTTTCACTATGGAAGTTGAAATCAGTCACGATTCAAGGATGCATTAACAAACTAAAAATTTTAAATGAGTGGAAAATGGGCTTATTAGAGAATCTATTCTCAGTTATTGATAGGCAATTTATCTGATTATATAATGATCCATAATAATTTTATGAGTCACTTGAGAAAACAAGCAAGCCTATCAATTCTATGACTGTAACAAAATCAAAATCAGATTCCATACCACTCTTACCATTCTCTAGGATATACTTTCATTTTACTAAGTGAAGCACAAAGATGTCTGATATTTGATCTGATGACTGAAACAATAAGTTGAGACAGTGTAACTGAAGTCTAATAAGTACTTATATTTCTGTTGCCATACTGTAATATTAGATAATGGGATTGACTTGGCAATGAAAAGCCAAGTGCTTGGCACATTTAAAAAAATTAGAAGCTGAATTAAGCCATAAGTAAACCAGCAGAAGATTGTCTAATTGATGCAGAAGGCTCAGTCCATAATGAAAAGGACTAGTCCCTGGGCAGGTAAATAAGGAGAGGGAGCTGACTAAGGAAGTTGATATTCTTTGGTATACTGACCACCCATGCTGGTCTGGCAAATGAGGACTGTCCCTCTCTCAGTATTGGATATGGTATGGTCAGTTCCCCAGATTCTTCATATTGGTATAAACTCTTCTGTCAAGCTGGACAAGAAACTGCAACCAAGAATCAAAAGAGAAAACAAACCTTTTGTTGCCCATTAAACTATTTAGTCCTGAATTTATTGTCAACATGCAGAGTAACTGTACCACAACCTTTCATTTTTTCTTCTTTCCTTCCTTTTTTTCTTTCTTTTTCTTATTCATGGGCTTCAGCCCATGTCTAGGGTTTAGTGAACACGAGGCAATGTTCTACCACTGAACAACATCCTCAGTCACACATATTAAGTCTCTATGGATCATTTTTTATTAATTTTATTTAAGCTTTACAAAATTCATGTAGAGAAATGCATTTTTGTGTATATAGCATATTAATGATTAAAAGCAATAGTAATTATTTAGTAGATAATAGAAAGATAATATATTAGTCATTAGTAGGAATTATCTAATGAGCATTTAAAAATTTATGTTCCATCTAGGTATTAATATGTGAGTGAATGGAATTGTAGAAATCACAAAGAAATAAACTTTGAGAGATTATGAGATTTTAGAGAACACAGGGAGGGGTACAAATATCAATCTGTAAACATACAGAAATATAATATGCTTCACATTTTCTGAAAATGTGAAAATTAGCTTTTGCTACCTGCTCTCAAACACAACCAACACTAGATTAATAGAAGCTATTATTTCTTTAAATATTTTAAGTGATACCATAAAAAGATAAATCTAATATTTTATTCCAGAAAGTGTGACCATTAAGATCAATCATAATAATATCCTAAGTTTTATATAAATTTGGAGACTAGATTTTGTGTGTGATATGTTGTATATGCATGTGTATGTGCATGTGCATGTGCATGTGCAGGCATGTGCACCCATGCTGAAAGGCAGGGTGTTGGCGCTGGAGAGGTGACTCAGGGGTTAAGCCTCTGCCTTGCAGGCGGAAGATCCTGAGTTCGATCCTAGACCTCGCATATAGACGCTGGGCAGAAGCGGGGGCGGCCTGCGTTTCTAGTCCTGGTAGGGCGGAGCCTGTGAATCCTGGGGCAGAGTAAACAAGGAGGTGGAGGCATCCATGGTGGTTCCCGAATTCGTCCATGGTGCTACACACACACACACACACACACACACACACACACACACACACACACGCGCGCGCGCACGCATACACACACAATTAAATAAATAATAATAAAAAAAGTTCTTTAAAAAAAAAAAAAGAAAGGCAGGGTGTTGAAGATCAAATCCAGGGTTTCAGCACCACATTCCTAGCTTCAAAGTAGATGTTTTCATAATGAAATATGACAATGAAATACCTTTACCTGAAAACGTTCAAGAAACTGAAAGACATTAAACAGGGATTTTATAGAAGGAATTAAGAAGTTGAAGCAAAGAATGTACCTATTGCTTTCCAACTCTCTGGACTAAATTATTGTTTTGATGAACCAATTTTTTTTATAGGTTTTAGATTCATAGTTTCAAATCAAATGCTCTAACATTCTTTGTTGGAATTATTCTTCCAGAGCCCTATAGTTGTATCAGCTGGGTAGAAATCATGTATCTTAGTATTTTTACTGCTGGCAAAGTCTACAGATATCAAGGCTGGCATAGATCTTGTCTGTCTGGTGTCTCCCACAGGAAGGAAAGGAAAGCCAGTAGGCAAATATTTTTTTGTAAATCTAACCCCAGAAATCTTTTAAGAAGGAAAAAGAGAAACAAGAAAAGCAAGAAAAATAATTTGTCTACATTTTGCCCAAAGTCTGTTGTCCTGGCTCTTGAATTGAGTATGTTTAGTGGGGAGAAAAATGAGGTTAACAAAGGAAGCCATGTTTATAGATTTCTCTACTTGCAGACATCTCTAAATTAAATGCCCAAAATGGAAAATATCACCAGAATTCATGACTCCATCTGTCTACATTAGATAGAAAATTGAGAGGCATCCATAAATAAAAACCAGCTAAAGATAAAGCTGTCATTTTAGTAATTTGAATATGCATGCACTTTATCTCCAATTTCATCAGAACTTCCAAAGTATTTTAGTACCATGTAAAGATTGAGCTTTAAAATCCCCCAGATGGTAGCTCAGAGAGCATCAAAGCCAGAAAAAGATATGGTTACAATCAGAGTAGAGAAGGAAGCTTTGGTAATTAGATTGATGGTCACCTCTTAAATGGGCAGCAAAGAAGTAATGAGCATCCCTTGGGATCACACTGGAATAGAATAGAACAAAATTATTTAATTTTACAGCTTTTCTTATTAATGCAAAACATTTGTGATTTCTGTTTTGTGGTACATACATATTTTGTAATAAAACTGAAAAATATTTTCCCTGTTTTTTGATTATTGACATCACAAGAAAGTGGATTACATATTATCACACAATATGGCATAGTACTCTGTAAGTGTGAGACAATATATGTTCTAGTTTGAAAAATACAGATAAAAGAGAGACAATGGGTACTGGGATGAGGACTTCTAATAAAGATTCTTTAGATAATTTTGCATATATTATACCCTTTGACATTTAAATTTCAATCAATAATTAAATATAATTAAGCAAAACAAACTACCAATGAATATACAAAGATGAGGCTGCTTTGTCTCATCCCTTCATCAAATCTCTAATGTTGAAAAGCACTCTCTGCACTTTTTTTATTTGCAAAGTGCTGTTTTTGGTATTTTGGAATTCTCACAAACACTCTTTTTGGAGATGAGAATATTGAGTTTCTCACAAGAAATGGGACCTTTGGAGACTTACTAGCCTAATCTATGAACTTCAAGAATAACCATGTTTAAAATGCTAGAGATATATGAAAAAACAATTTAATTCATAAGATCTGTAGAGAAATTGCATAAACTATCTGGACAGTCATTCCACTTTAATATCATGGATGTCCCTTTTCAACATGATAAAACACATTTTAACTCTGGAAGTCTTGGAGACTTCTAAAAAGTAAATTCAGATAACTTAATTTAAAAAATAGTCATTGAAGTAAAAGCCACTGGTTATATCCTAATAGACGATAGCAATTTTATTAGACAGTCTCTAGAACATACATGCTATTGACAGTGAAATTAAAGTGTCAGTTAAAATTTATGTTGTATTACAAGCTCAATATTTTATCTCAGAGAGTCTTCTTTTCAGTTAGCAAGCAAAAGTGAACATTTGTTCCTTAAAAATATTAAGTAATTAAAAAAAAACATGATCACTGATCAACTTGATTAGGTAAAAAAGGTAAGGCTACTCTAATTGCGCTAAATAATAAAGTAAACTAGGAAACATGCATACATACGTATATATACAAAATAAATTAATAAATAGTTTTAATGAAATAAGTGCCTAGGTATTGTATACCTTTGCAGACACTACCAGCTCCACCCTAAATGTAGACAGTGAAGAACCTGAAGTGAATAAAAAAAAGAAATGGATGAAGTTAGATGAGTGCTAGAATTTCCCTGTTTCAGTTCTGTGATCTTCCCACATGAGAATAACAACTTCATGTTTCTGTCAGCACAGCCAAGATCTGCTCCCGCCGTCTTGTCTTCTATGTCATGGTGGATCATTCTCTCAAGCCAGGAGCCAAAATGAACCCTTCTTCCCTTAAACTGATTCTTTTAAAATATTAGGTCATGACAATGGAAAAAGTAACTATTATACCAACATCAGTGTCAAAAAGTGGTACTGTTAGTGTGAGCAAATTAACTGTGTAATTGCTGAGTCTTTTATTTGAAAATAGTTTGAAGGCGTGTAGAAGAATTTGAAGTTAGAACAAAGCTCTATAATGTAAAAAAACGACCTTAAGAAGAGAAAGTTCTGGAATGCTTTATAAAGAGTAGTTCTGATGAGAGTTCAGAAACTCAAAATAGTTATTTATAGAAAGGAGACAGCAGAGACAATGGTCATGAAGTTTCAGAGAGAAATGGGAAATTGGAACTGTGCCAGCCAGAGCCAACTGATATGTTATTCTAGCAAAGTATCTCACTATGTTCTGTCCCTGTGTAATAGAGTACTTAGTAATAATACTAGTAATAGGCTGAGATTTTTGGCAGAGGAAAATTCAAAATTATGTGACATCCAGGCTGAGGCATGGCTCCTACTGACTGCTCTTAGCCAGATTTATGGTAAGCAAGTAAAGCAGAAAGGCATGAAAAAGATACAGTTTTATGAGGAAAGAAAAATGAGGGAGTTTAAAAACAACATGACATGGAAAAGGGAGAAAAAGCACCTGTGATTATTGAAGAGTTTTTTGTCATTGAAAAGAACAGAGGCCCTGAACACAGACAGTAGGAAAAGTTCCCGAGGACACGACTCCACCCATCAAGAGCTACAGGATATAACAATATAAATTAATTTGAAAGGAGAGAAACTTTACTGAGAATATAGCTAAGGGGGTTGTGTGTTAAAAGAAACATTTAGGAATATTTCCTTCTAGATTCAGCCAACTGCAGATGTTCAGAGGCTGTTACAGCTATGGGAGAACAGACTATATCTAAAGCTGGCCACAGGATTTGGTGATGTCATCCAACTGGTGCTGGTTTGTAAGAACACAATTCAGGAGTGAGGTTGTCATGGGGGAATCCTACCAAGGTTCCAATAAGTCACTGAGAAGCCACTGAGACCAGGTAATATGTGACAGTGTTAGTCCTCATAAAGAAGACATGAGAGACTTGGAGCTGCAGAAGTGAAGTTTGGGTTGCTGTCAGTTACTCGGGATCTTGGAGATGCAGAAATGTAGAACATCTTCTTACAAAAACTGCAGCTAACACAAGGGAAATGTCATATGACCATAGGCAGCAGAGCTGTAGGGGCAAGGTTACTTAGGCTTACTAGAGCCCAGATGATGCCAACCTGAGCCCCAAGTGCCTAAGATGGAGTTGCTCTGCTGGGTTATCAGTATTGCCTTAGCTTTGGCCTACCTATTGCTAACTGTACCTCAATTCTCTCTTTAAGAATGGAATTTTCACTCTTTGTCATTGTATATTGGAAATATATAAGCTTTTTATTTTACAGGGCTCATAGTTCAGAAATTAATCAGAAACAGTTGTGCTTCTGGTCTTGTAAAATTTAGAAACGCTAAAACTATGGATTTTATGTTATGAAATGAACATGGCATTTCAGAGCCAGAGTTTAATGTATGATTGAAAATATGTTTGGATGTTGTGATTGCTAAGATTGTCAACTTGACAGAAACTAGAATCATCTAAGTGACAAGCTTGAGGCTGGCAGTGGGGGGAATATCTACATGACTCACCCTAAAATCAATGGCAGCACTGCCCAAGTTTTGGTATTGAAATACATAAGAAGAAGAATCTTGTTGCTGACTAACATTTGTTACTCTCTACTTCCTGACTTCAGACAACATTGTCATCAACTGTCTTATGTTCCTGCCACCATGACTTCACCTGTACCATTGTGGACTGTACCCTCAATCTGTGAGCTAAAATAATCTGAATTTCATTCCTTCTTCCCTTCTTTCACTAGACACTCTGCCCTTGTGCCCCAGATTTGGACCAGGGTGGACTCCCTGCTACTCAGGTGAGGCATCTAGACATACCCCAGGACCCAGGTCACCTGCATGCCCCACCAGCATCCAGAGAGCAGCCAGTGTGCTCTGGTGCTGGGGAAGGCTCCTAGGCCACACCCCAGGTCCCAAGTCATCTGCTCCCCACACTAGACACTCTCTATTCCTGCCCTGGACCTGGACAAGGGCAGACTCCAAACTCCTCAGAATTCAACAGAGTCAGGAGAAAACCCAAGCAAAGCTCTAGGGGACAAATACCATACATCCGAAATCCTCTAAAATCATCCCATCGCATGGGAAAGAATCTTCACATCCAGCTCAATGATAAGTAAACCTTTTTTACCATCTTGCTCCTCTCAATTATAAGTCACTGTAGATAACATTTCCATATAGACACCCCAAAATGCATATAATTTCCGGGATTGTACCATTCACCCTCACATGTCACCAAGGAAGTAAACTGAAAAATCTTCACTAATCTTCACTCCCTAAATCCTCCCTTCCTCCCTCCCTTCTTCCCTCCCTCCCTGCCTTTTTCCCTCCCTCCCTTCCTTCCTTCTTTCCTTCATTGCTTTTGTAGATATTTTGTCACTACCAATCAGACATGAAGTTGATACAGGTGTCAAGCTGACAAAGGTTGACTTGTTTCTTCAATTCTCTAGGAGTAGAATGTGTTCATTAAAGATACAAACAATAATCTTTAAGTGAGAATTATTATTATAGTTGGTGTTTCTGCACTCATTATAAAAATCAAATAAAAAAGAGGCAATGAGATATCTGAAATTTTTAAATCACAACCCCTGACATTCACATCTTAGGATTAGAGCTGAGAAACAATGAATATGCAAAAGACATAAAAAATAACTGTAAAAGAAATATTGAAAGAGAGAGTCCCATATACACAAACCTGCAGGATAGGGTAAATATCTTAAATTCTTCACAATACACATGAAAAGTCACCACAGTATATTTGCATTACTGTTGTTTTAATAAAATGAATCTGATTCTTATTTTTACAAATTGGAAATTTATGCCAGAAGAGATAATTCAATGGATAAATGTTTGTTGGGTGAGCCTGACCACTTGAATTTGGATCCCTAGAATCCACATAAAAGCCAGACAGAACAGAAAAACATCCTTCCTACCCACCAGAAATAGGAGGTAAATACAGGAGCTTCTGGCAACTGCGGGCTAGCTAGTCTGGCATGCATTCTCAGTGGTGAAGAGACCCTGCCTCAAACAAGGTAGAGAGAGGAGGCCTGACACCCACGATTATTCTCTATAACCACATGCATGCTATGACATACACACATCCTCTCCCTCTCTCTCTTCTCTCTCCCTCTCTTTCTCTCTTTCTTTCTCTCTCTCATATACACATACACAATTATGATCATATGCTATTTCTTAATCTTTTACCCACTTTCCTTTAAGTATAAAAATTAAGGAATTTGATTTTATATTATCCTTCTAGAATAAGAGATGCATGTTACTAACAGATCAAATACTTTACATCATTGCATTTCATATATATTTTAGACTATTGCTATTACTGCTTTGACTTTTTATATGAAAAAGCTGAGGCTGATTAAACATAGAGTCTTAGAGCTTATAAGTGACCTATAGGGTTGACATCGAGGATTTATCCAGTACTTCAGTTGATTCTCTTAACACTCTAATATTTTTGTAGGTGTTACTAAAATAAATGCAAAAATAGCACAAAAATTTTCACACAGCTTCAGCTTAAAGTATGCTAATAAAATTCTAGAGTAAAAATCCCATGAAAAAGGCAAAACAATGTCTGCTTACAGTATAAATATAAAGTTGAGATTTGCAGTTAATTTTCTCTAAACTTGTGGAAATACCTTATGTTTTCTTTGCTTTCTGTTCATTTATTTTTAAATGCTAATGTCCTGAATATCATAATCATGAATTAACATATACTGTAATATTATACACAATGAATTGATTTTTAAAATCAAATAGGAAATACATATATATATATTAATTTTGGTTTCATATTTATGGACAAGAAGCAAAGCAATATATTTAGAAGGAGATGTGAAGAGGGTAAGCTTACCAGCAATGATATCTCAAAAGAGTATGCATTTCTGATTTTTTCTAGCTGCCTGCTCCTTGTGGATTCTGTGCCTGGAGTCCGTGAGTTCTCCATGATGCCTGCCCCTCATGGCACTCCACATGTGGAGTCTGTGAGTTCCATCCTTTCTCTCTTCTAATAAACTTTATCTTAATCCTCAGAATAAGTATGCATTTCTAAAAAGGAAAATTAAAAAATTTCAAACACAACTATGTAAAATACAGGTCCAGATAATTGTCTGCAATTAGCTCCTAAATTTTTAGCAACTTTCATTCCATTAATACTGTGGAACTTAGCATATCATTTTCCTGAGCATTCCTTCCATGGAACATCTTTCCAACAAGACAGAAAGACAGCTCACCCAGTCAGATATGGGCAGGACACATTACAGACCATGAACTCATGTCATCTCTTCAATGGGTAGATGAATAGCTTTCTGTTTAAGCCAGGGGAACATGTATAAAACGTCAACTCTTCACAGGCTTGGTCCATGATGCCCTCAGAAATGATCAACCCAACAGAGATCAATCACTTTGGTCTATATCTGATTCTCTTCATAAGATCCTGAAACTTGCCAGGCAGCTGAACTCTGGGTGATTTCTTCCCACTTTTGGGAGTTGCTGCCTTTTTTTGCATAAAATATCTACACTCCCACTGTGTTTCTTCTTGTTGTTAGTTTTTCCTTATTATCCTTGGATATGAAACTAAATATGAAGACACTGGCTGCAGTGGCTTTGGTGATTACTGATTTTTGTGGCACCCTAGTGCGTGCACCTGGCCCCCCAAATAGACCTACTTGGGTTCCAGTCACAGAGTGTACATGTGGAAGAAGAGAATCTACTTCCAAAAGTCGTCCTCTGACTGCCACACCCCAGTGCTGTGACAAGCATATGCCGGTTTTTTCTCTCCTTTCCCCACCTCGGCTCCCCTCCTCTCTTCCTTTCTTCCCTCCCTTCCCATTCTTTCAAACTAACAAACAAAATATTACATCAAAGAAATACACTCACATACGACTTCTTGGAAATATCACAAAGCATATGAGCATTTTAATGGCAGACAAGTTTTTCACTAAAGAAACTTATTTCCTGTTTTAACTTAATGCAAGAATGCATTTTTCAGAAAAATTTACGAACATCCATTAGAGGTACTGTTCAATATTTATTCTTCAGAAAAGATGATGGCTTCCTATTTATTTGTTTGTTTGTTAGTTTGTCATGACCTGTTACATTCACAATAGTAGCAATGAGCAAAACAATCAGAACAAAAATGGGACTCTTTTCTTAAGAAGTCTAGAGAAACTTTCTCCTTTTACTATAGCTACAGATCTTTTCATTCCCCAGTATGCCAACCTCCACTTTCTTTAACCCTTGTGTCCCACTGGAAGAAATTGTTTCTACTGCCACTTTATGCAACACTTCAGGATTCTGTTCCAATTTTGAGAGAGAATTCTTGATAGCAGAATTGCTGTGTTAAGTATTTGTTTAAAAGGAAATCAGAAATCCACTCATGAGTAACACAGGCAGTTAAATGGTACCATCTGGAGCAAGAGGCATCTGTTAAGTATTCTTATTTAAGAACCAGTTTACAAATAATAACAGACCCCTGGAATTAAGCAGTTAGCTCCTTTGTCATGGATAACAGCATTCAAAGAAAATAGCTTGCTTCAGTGCTTTTGCATCCTAGCAAACAGAAATGCTAGGTATTCTGGCTGTTTCCTCAGAACGGCAAAGATGAGATTGCTTAAATCAGTGATATTAAGAGTAAGGGAAAACCCAGTTAGAATATTTCATTGATATATAGAAGGAAAAATATCCTATTTAAAACATCAAGTAAATTAAACTGACCTTACATTGCATCTCCAGAAAGAAAGGTAGGATTTTGGAGAAGGAAAAAATCAAAAGTTGCTTTTTATAATAAACAGAAGCATATAAATTAGGTAAAGTTTCTTCTGTTCACTACCTGTCACAGATTATGTTTTCATTTCATATTTTCCTTATCTGAATAGCATTCAACAAAGCCGTAGTTCGATAACATTGTTCTCTGCATGGTACATTTTATATATTCAGAAATACTTTGAGAATAAAGGTAAATATCAAGAAAGAAATACAGTCACAGATATGACAAGGATAAATCAATCAAAGAATATTCCTTAACAAAGCACAGTACAACTTAAGGCCTAGAATGTCAGGATTCTTTAGTGCAATGTTTTCCTGTCTTAAAATGGCATTTGTACAAAAGTGCTCTGAGATGAACAGACTCTGCTCTCAATGAGAAAGACTGTTAGGGCCTCTGGCTAGCCAAAGGTTTACAAGGCCATATCCAGGCCTGTGGGGTTAGCATCTCTGTAAACTCTGCCCTCAAAGACCAAAATATTCTTCCTATGGCTTTGCCCTCTGTCAATTCCATCTGTCATTTGTCAGTTGTCTAAACCTCACTGAAAATAGCTTTTTCTTCTGTGAGTTTATTTGTGAACTTCTTTTCAGTTACCACTGAACCCATGTACAAATGTATTAGACGTTAGGCCCTATGGAACCTCCACAAACCACCTATAACAAGTATGCATTTTCTTTTCAAGATGGTTTATGTATTTCTGTAAACAAAAGTGGCTTTTGCAAGTCAAATAAGATTTACAGATTTATAATATATGTTATATTCCATTGAAATAGCTTTTATATACTTTAATATAAACACATATGCAAAGTTAGTCTACTAAAAAACATGGCTATGATCCTGACGATCCTGAATAATTCAGCAATTTGATATGAATTTTATGATTGACTATCTTGATATTACCATGTGTCAAAAAATTTGTGTGCCCTGGGTTTAAAACCTCTTGTAAATAGTTTAAAGAACTCGCAATGTTCTTTAAAGATATTTCATCAATGTATCTTGAGAAGAAAATGTTAGGTAATAAAAACAAATATAATTGTTGGAGATCAACTAAGGATATCACCCACGAAGATCAATTCTATATGTATATACCACTGAAATAACAACAATCACTTCACTATGTATCTTTTCACTGTTCTAATTAATTTAAAAATATTTCAACATGAAAGCACTGCAGCAAATATTTATCTTTAATAAATGTCATAAAATGTGTTACAATTTACAATATTATAATAAATGTGTATTTTATTTTTCTTATTTTTTGATTCAGAGTCCAACATCTATCCCTCAAGTTTATGGCAATCCACCTGCCTCAGAGATACTCTGGAATGGAAGACACAATCAAGTCTATGTTAGTCTTAAATTCTCATAGAAGGATTCTTTCTTTTTCACATTTATCTGACTGATTGACCCATTAAAAATTCAACTATCTAGGCACAAACAGTATCAAGACTTTTTTTTATTCAATTGTTACATGTGTGTGTATTTGCGCGTGTGTATGTTTGTGTATGTGTATAGAACCACAGACGAATTGGGGAACCACCATGGACCGCCTCCACCTCCTCCTTGTTTACTCTGCCCCAGGATTCACAGGCTCCGCCCTACCAGTACCAGAAACGCAGGCTGCCCGGGCTTCTGCCTGGCGTCTATACATGGGGTCTAGGATCCGAACTCAGGACCTTCTGCCTGCAAGGCAGAGGCTTAACCCCTGAGCCACCTCTCCAACTCTTCAAGACTTTCTTAATATTTTCTATTTCTTCAAAATTGTCATTAAAGTAAGACCTAATAAATCATAGAAACATTTAGTAAAAGGTGTTTTTCTCCTTGGTTTCTGTTCTGTTCTAGGATTTTGTACCATCCTTCTGCCACAGGAAGTAGAGTTTGCATGCTGTCCCTGGTCATATTCCAGTGACAAGGTAGTCAGGAACAATCTAGGCAACTGCAGCTTTGCTATGTTTCCTCCTAGAATCTCTCCCCTGCCATATGCAAAGGGAGTATCAGTAGTTGCTGAGAGAAAAACAACTCCCCAAATCCCATTTCATCAAACTACACTTTTGGTTAACTAGCTGTGATTCAGTGAGCAGGCCCTATGGAAAATTTTTCTGTAATATTCCCATAGTGCATCTGAAAATTTTTCAGTGTCTCCCTTTAGTTTTTCCAAATTCATAGTTCCACTGTATTTGGGTACCTGTGGTAAACATATTCTATATTGTGTTTCTTACAGCTACACAAACCCCTTTCTATTTTGGTAACATTTAGGACGTTCTTTGTATGTTATGACACATTTTGGCAATTTTGGCAAAGAAAATGAAAGCATTCACTAATATATTTGCAAATAGGTACAATATGCTAGCTTTGCATAATGCTACTAGCAATCAAAAGGTTTAATTTACAGAATGAATGACTGCATAATGCAGTCTTTAAATATACAGAGGAAAAAGCTTTCTAAAAATGAAAAACAACTTGGGCATCATTTTTTTCTTTTAGCATAAATACCTCAGAAGCTTCCTAAACTCATCTTTCTTCCTCAATGTAATTGTGTTTAAAAGCAGCATAAAAAAGCTACAGAGTTGATTGGTATAGGTTTACATGAAAGCAACTCATACCTGTTCATGATAGAGCATATAAGGGAGAATTACAAATGCATGAATACAGTTAAAGCGTTTATTTATATTGGAGAAATGTTTTATTTCATGGGGAAATTTCCTAATGTTATAAGGTTTGCTTTTGTAGAACAATATAAATTAAATTATTTAATACTCGGTTATAGGAGTTAATTGAAGTTAACATTTTTAGTTCTTATTCAAGTTTTAGTATCAAGTTGTAAGATAGAATCATGAAATTGCAATTGTTAATAGATTTTACTGGAATAAAAATAATGTCATGACCATCATTTAATTCCACAATAAATCATATTTCCACAGTAATTAAAGCATATGCAAAACACACATATACATACACATTAGTTTTAGAAATCTCTAGATAATTTTGTAAATTCAGTAGTCATATCATTTAATTTCTCATTTATGCTTCACCTTATCACCAACCAAAATAATCACAGTTAAAGCTAAAATTTAGTTGAAAAGATTGAATCTTTCCAATTTAGTAGAAGAAAATATATTTTTCTATTTTATATGAAAAAATATATATTCATACTATTATATAATATTTTTATATACCAGGCTCTGCATTAGTATGCTATACATAAAAGGTTAAACTGTTTTAAAAATTGAATGATATGTGCTCTACAATCATCCCCATTTTATTTTATTTCATTTTCTTTTATTTTTGGAAATCTGTGTGGGTATATATATCGTGTGCCTCTGTGTGTGTGTGTGTGTGTGTGTGTGTGTGTGTGTGTGTGTGTGTACCACAGAGGAAATGAATATATGTGCCTATGAAGGCTAAAAGATGACATCAGAACTCATCTTCAACTGCTCCACCTCCTTATTGTGTTGCTCTAGGGTATCCCAGGTCTACTTTTCAGGACAGGAAGTACAGTCAAAGGCTTTAATTCCTGAGCCATGTCTCCAGCTCAACTACACCCATTTTATAGATAAGTAAATGAAGGAACAATTAAAAAGATACAGACATTGTTGGTTTTAGAGAACATGAGGTGATTATCACACTGTATAGTCCCATTTCTTAGAAAGTATGTGTTACAACAGAAGCATTGCTGAGCTATGGAAAACAAATCTGATTGCCTTCAAGGTATATGAAGTTTATAGCTGGCCCTGAGAGAGCTGAAATCTTGTGTCCTTTACATCATCATATTCCTATTACCAGGACAATATATTAAATGTTACAAACTCTTAGTTAGTTTCTGGTGAATATTTAAATTCCCCCTAAGAATATCTGTTGCATCTTCTTAGAGTGAGAACTTCATATTTTTTACTATGACTATTGATTTCATTGGTGATAAAAACACATAAAATCTGGTTCCATAAGCCTGATTTTCTGTACCAACCAGCCAACACAAAGGAACATAAAGGACAAAGAAAAACTGCTGTTTCAGCTAGGGTCATGTCAGGTGCTATGACAGGTCATTTTAGAATTCATTGATCCATCAGGGTACCATTTTTTCTCATACATAGTAAAAAATAAAAAAATATGAATGTCATTTTGATGAATGAATATTCATGACTCAGCAACTCAGGACTAGCCTATTTTTGCTTGATTTCTTTTAATTTTTATTATTGTAGTTTTTTGTTAGTATGCATGCACACATGTACATTCTCTTTCTCTCTGTATGTGTGTGTGTGTGTGTGTGTGTGTGTGTGTGTGTGTGTGTGTGGTGTGCATCTGTGTATGTCAATGTGTGGAAGGGTCAGAGGTTGACACTGGGATGTTTTCCTCTATTGATCTCTAACTTATTTGTTGGGATAAGGTCTGCCATTGAACTTGTTACTCACAAATTGGTTACATTGATTGACTGGCTGATTGGTGCATTCCTGTGATACTTCTGTTTTGGGGCAAATATCACCATATCCAGCTTTTCATGTAGGTTCAAACTGAAGTCATCATGCTTATGTAGAAAGCTCTTTACCTTCCTAGCCATCTCTGAATTCCTTTCACTTGTTTTTGAACTTCTTATACTTTGATTGCTAGCTTTTTACTTAATATACTGAACAAGGGATTGTTGCTCCTCTCCTTAAATTTGGAAGTGTGGCAGAACAAAGAAGTGCATCTTGATAGACACTTATTCCAATTCCTGAAATGGAAAGATTGGAAGAAAAAGGGAAACATTTTCTAGAATCTCTTGTAGCTAAAATTCAAAATATGATTTAGGCTTTATTAGTATAACTTCCTCACTTATAATTTAGCCTAACAGTACAGAAAACGCAGCATCTCCATTATAGGCAAATTATCCTATTGATACATTAATGGCAGAAGTGGCTATTTTAGACCAAATATATTTAAGAGCAGTTTTCCTACTCAGCAAAGTTGTGATCATAGTAGGGAGAATAATGTCATGGGTACTCCATTTCTATGATATGATTTGGGCATTTAGTGCATTCAGCTTTGAGTTTCTGTTTTAAACCTTCCAGTGTTTATCAGGTTTCTTAACCATCACAATCTTTTTATACAAACTTTTATTGTAGCCACAGGAATTTAGATATACAAAAAATATAAAATCTAAACTTTTAAAAATAATAACCATTCTTAGATATACATACTTTTTTACCTTTTAAGATAAAAACAAATTTGTGTTCAGTCAGAGGGATGTGCTTGCTTCCTTTTATGTAAGAAATCAGATCTTATCTGAACAGTTATTCTTACAGGATAGAGATCATCTTCAACATCCTTTAGTGTTAATTCATATTCTTATTTTAAAATCATCAAGGCAAAGAATAACATTATCTCATATAAGTGTGTAGTACAACATGGCAGGAGTATTTTTAGGGTCATTTCAGAAATTGTTAGGAGAGAAGTCGTTGGCTGATTTCTCTTCCTCGAGAGCCTCCTCATTTAATTACTCTTTATGAAACTCAAGTCAGCTCTTTGAACAGAAGTCTCTACAGTCAAGCATTGCAACAAAACACAACCAAAAGTTATATAATTTGTTACATAAATGCTTAATGATGACTATAAGAAACTCTTTAGGTCTTTCTTTGTTTTCCACAATTAAACCATTATTTCTGTAAGAACAAAGCATTTTGTATGTACAGCAGAAGATTAAAATTCCCAACCTACAATCATGTGAAATACTGGGCTGAAGTAGGTGAGGCATGGTTTGTGGCATTGTGTAGCTTGGATGTACGTTCAAAGTATAAGTGAGCATGTTGCTAAGAGCAAAGGATTGAAACTCCCAGAAACATCTTGAGTTATTACAAGTTTGATTTTGAATTAATGCTTTATGCCTGTGAATTCCTAATATTTTACTGTTATTCCTCAACATGCATGTGATAACCTGCACTTTAAGAATCTAGGCAGTAGATCACCTTTGGCCTTCCTTAGTAGTTTTGTTGACATAAACTCAAAATTTTAAACATGATGAATTGCATTAGTGATGCCATCTAAAATGACACCTAAGTAATGTTGCTAAAAAATTCAAGATCATACACCTTATGGAAACAAGAAGTTTTATTTTAGCTGATAATGGTCCTGTCACAGTTCTTAGTGCAGCTCAGCAGGAAAGATCATAGTAATGGAAACTAGCCAGACCAAATGCACAAGGGCAACCTCCTCTCGCCAAACAGTGTGACTGGCCAACTATAACCAGAGAATGCCATTTTCTTTAACCAGCTCTTTCCATTTTATCCATTTTCCCAGGAACTAGTTACATCAGCCAAGGTCTCCTTCAGCTTTATTCAGGGCTAACCTCAACTTAAGCTTTCAATTGCCAACTTGATACTTGTATCTAACCATGACATTCTTCCCCTTATCAATGTGACAAAACAATACCTTATTTTTAAACCGTAATCTTTCAATTCTTATCTCTGCAAATGTTACATTGATCTTACAGTAGGAAATACATTTAATACTCTGTGTTGACATATTTAATAAATATCAAATCAAATAAAGTTAAATACGTCAACACAGAGTAAACATTAAAATGGAAGTATTAGGTACAGAGCACAAAAAATAACAGATTCAGACTAAAGTCTAAGAAAATAAATGCCACATATTGTGGTTCAATGTCCATTTTATGCTATTCAATATGTAGTCAAGATAGCTCAAAGATTCTGGGCAATCCCAGTCCCTCTTTATGGCTCAAAGTACCACAAGGAGCTTTTCTGTGAACCTGGTCAGATTTTCACTCACAGTCATCCTCAGCACATGTCCCATGGTTCTGGAATCTTCAACACTCTTGGTTCTTTCTCTAAAATAACTATAAGCTTCACCTTCCTTTGTAAACACTTCAAACTACTACTTGATGATAAGCCATAGCCTCTCTCCATCAACCCCTGAATCTTGCATCAAAATCAGTACAATATGGATGATGCTTTCAAGCTTTGCTGTGAAGTTCAGATGTATCTTGCCTACTTGAACCACCTATGTATCAACTTCTGTGTATTGATCATAGAAAAGCCCTCTTTTAAGCAGCCAAAACTTTTGAACGACAGGAAACTGCTTCATCTTAGACTTTCTTCCACTGAAGGAGTCTGAGTTTTCACAACACAGTATCCCCATAGGGCAGAATTCATTTCTATCCTTGTACCAGTGAAAACAAGGTTTTTCTTCGATATTTTTAATTTTTATAATAGCCACAATACTCCACTCTCTGACTTTTTCTCATCCAAAACTTCAAGGCTGTCAAGCTCCCTTCTACCAAGCAAATTCACCATCACTTTCAGATCCAGCTTCGCCAAAATCCTGTTCCCTTCATCCCAATCAGGGTTGAAACAAATTCATGACTTTCTCCATATTACTGTTTTCAGAATAATCCACTAATGATCAATGGTTTCTTTAGCTTCAAAAACCTTTAAACATTTCCAAATTTCTTCAACAAAACTGATGAATTTTCGCATATGGCCATATTTATCAGCAACATCCCACTCTTCTGGTACCAAATGCTGTTGGAGTTTCTTTGCATGTTGCTTATAAATTCACGATCAAATACCTTAAGGAAGCAGAGGTTTTTATTTTGGTTTATGATAGTCTGGTCATAGTTCTTAGTGCAGCTTGACAGGAGAGCTTATACCAATACCAGCAGACAAGAGAGCCAATCCATAGGACTGCTGAGAGAGGGGAAACTTCACTTGACAGATAGCATGTCTGGTCAACTATATCCAAAGAATGCTAACTTCCTTAATCAGATCCCTTCTTCTTATCTATCTGCCCAGGGATTAGTCTCACCACCAAGGGCTGGGTCAGACAATATTCTGCGGTCTTGGTCAAGGTTTAAATCAACTACTAATTCTTCACAGCTGTGCCCAGAACTATTTTCAAGTTGATGATCAGTCTCAATTGTTATATAAGTATCTATTTTATATGTCAAGAGCAGTGTTCTTTCTGTTGTGGATTTAAGACTTTTTGTGACTATCTTATATCTAATTTTTCCCTAAGTCATCCAATGGTAGCAGAGGCCACCATCAACAGGGAAGAATACAGTTAACATCTCCATTCATTCCCCCACAATCAAGTTCCCTAGTTATTCTACATTGTAACTACTCAGCAAGGTGATCTCAAACTCACACACTTTTTCTGCCTCTCTTACTTGGTTGCTGCTGTTGTTATCTTTCTTTACAAATTTACTGGACTATTTCCTCTGCTATAACAAATTTTGTTCTGAAATGTGGATAATCTGTATCAGTATCTCAAAAGCCAACATTAATGTTTGTATGTTCATGGGTAGATCTAAATGGAGAAAAAAAATTTAGATGTCACTGCATGTTTGAGAGAAGGACAAGATATGAATTAAAATCAGAGCTACTTGTGTGTTGAAGATTCTTCTGACCAATTGATTGCTTAGAGCATCCACCCACTTTAAAGTCAAGAATGTTATATTGTACAACAACATGAAAAACTTACAGAACAAATTTCTCCAGTCTGCTGCAAGGATGCTGCAGTATATTCTCACCAATGTACTTCGTACATACATTAACTTATATATTTCTTTTGTCTTGTAACTTCAAAAGGTCATGTAACTTCCTTCAAATGTCATTTAGGCTAATTTGAATCAGTGTTCCCAGGCTATGTTGGCTTATCTGTAGTTTATAATTAAGTATCTATGCATTATGAAGTTATGCTTTGCATTGCAACAGCAAATAGAATGTAATATATAGGTGACAATGTCAGACCTTTTTTAAGGAAATTTTTTAATTTATTATTTAGCATGTGAGTATGTGGTCATGTGTGTGTGTGTGTGTGTGTGTGTGTGTAATTTAGAGGACGAAGTTTGGGATTTGGTTCATTCCTTATTTTTGAGTTTTGGATATAAAACTCAGGGAAAAGTGCAGCATGCACCTTTATCTGCTGAGCCATCTACCTGTCCCTTTTTGCCCAATTTTCAATTCCCACTTCCTTGACTTTCTTAGCTATTAATGGAACTAAAGATATCTCAAAAGTCTCATGTATGTGTGTGTCTCCATGATATCAGACTATGAAAAAGAGTTAAGCAATGACACCTGGTGTACTGCTTCCTGGGATGACTATTTAATGTACTACAATGAAAAGGACATGTCTCCTTGTTTCTTCCCAGTGGGGTAGCTGTGTCCACTTTAGATTTCTTCCACCAAAGAAACTTTAAAACACTGCTCCCATAGCCACAGCATGCATAAGGAAGACAGACAAAGGTTTTCAGCAATGAAACAACAGAGAATTGTAGCATCACACAGCTCCAGTCAGCATTTGGTGAAGCATAATAGAGAAGAGTAAAACGTAACACAAAATGCAATTGATAAAGACTCAGCACTTAAAGATTGCTTTGAAGCTACACATCATAAAATACTAGTGTAATAGGGAGTCTGGAATGCCTGGAGACGCAGGGCTTTAATTTGTTTTACTGAGCTGAGTACCAGCTGCTTGCCTGTTTAGGCAGAGGTAAAAAAGTCATCTTAGAGCTGATCATCTCTGCTCTGTGCTGTTACACAGTAATGCAAATGTAAGGAATAAAGTCTCTCCTAACTGAGCAAGTCTTCAGTGAGATTTATCAGGCTGCACCTATTTCTTGGTATTCACAGCCCTAGACATAAGTGTCCTCATTTGCATAAGGGACTCTTGGCAAAGAAAGGAGATGAAAATCTCCACAACTCATCCTTGAAATAGGAAATTAACAGAAATCCTTCAATGGAAAGTCTTAGTCCTGACTGATTTTTGCTGACACTTGAGACTCTAGAGAAGACAATGTGGGAGAGAATGAGTAGTTGACTTGGACTCCACATGGTTCACTAAAGGAGCTACAATATCCCTAATTTATGACTGAAGGAGTGACTGCATAGGATGTATGAAGAATTGAATCATCTAATGTACAATCACTAGAAAGACAAAATATTCTATAGAAATCTTTTCCTTGAAAAAAAGCAATGAACAAATTGCTCTTCTTTATCTTCTCAACTTTATCTTGCTCAACTTTATCTTCTTTATATTTCAGAAATGAGACCAAGTTGTGAAAATCCCAGTTAACCCTTGCAAATATCTTCCTGGCCTATTGTGTGCTTGTTTATAGACTGCTCAGATTAAACTGTTAAAATAGACTAGTACAAGATATACATGCCACAAGATGGCATGGATATAAAACTAGTAATTGTAATCTAGAATCTAAATCCATAATGAATTTTAATGGCAACTTCGTTGGTGGTATTTGGCAATTATTTCATAGCTTTAGAGTTTGGTTACAATTAGGAAACTTGGTATGCTGTACAGATGTGGAGGCCATACAATTTCTAACAGTCTGTGGTACCCATACTTTCAGTAACCTCTTTTTTGGTATTTGGGTGGGAACTACTGTGATGAGATGTCTCAATCCTGATGAAAAGTGTTATACAAAATTGAGATCTAACAAAATAGAAAGATTCTCCTTGCTTGCTGACAAAGTATCCAGTACCACGCTGAGGAAAGAATTTGAGATTTTAGAGGAAATAAAGCTGTTTCATCAGTTATGTAGCCACAGGGTAGTGAATTCAGCCAACAAGTTCTATCAATTTCTATTTGAATTCCTCTTCAGTCAAATCTCAAATCAAAGAAAATCCAAGTTGATATCATCAATATTGTCTTCCAAAATCCTGAATAGAGGACCCAATTAAATTCTGCCCATATTCTTGTTCTTCAAAAACTATAAGAAACACATATTAAGTTATTGAAGTAATATATGTTTATACAAATAGACAAAAATGCAGTGTTATATTTAACAAAAGCACACTGAGGCCAAGCTCCATATGAGACAGGAAAATAATCCTTGATGTGGTTCAACTATAGATGTCTACAACACAGAAAGTGCACTTAAAAATTAGCTATAAGGACTCTACATCACACTGCCTTTTAAACATTTATCATTATATCCATAAATTGTGGAGGTACTCAGCACCCAACCTAGAAATTTCTTTTCATAATAGGAGAGGTTTATTATAGAAACTCACAACTGACCAAAGTGCAGAATATTTATGACTATAGACTGCTTGGCTCTAAACTAGACATAAATTACCTCCCGATCCAAAGGCTCAGGAACATCCAGAAGAAAAATGGCAAGGTTAAACAATGGTAGAATTAACAGGTGTGTGACACTTCTTGATAAGTGTTTGGCCAGATAAGTCTCAAAGCCACTCCCCAAACTGTATAGGTTTTGCCATTGATCTCAGTTGCTCTCCAAAAACTAATAGTAAGACTGTATATTGCTTAAGATGCAACACACATGGATCATAGGACATGGGGGAAAAAAGCATCAGGTAGAACTGGTCTGGATGCTTCCTCTTTGCTGGACAGCTTACACAGTAACAAAGAGTACTATGGTACTGTTCTACTGGAGGAGAAAAAAATCAAAAGTCTCATCAATCTGTGAAATCTTCAAGTTACAATAGCAGTTGCCATGGCAAAAGGTGGTCATCCATGTAATAATAGCATGAATAAAAATGAGGCAACCAAGAGCTTTCTGATCAAATTTAAGGTCTCTTGTCAGAATGGAACACGTTCCTGTTACTATAAACTAGAACAAGAACCTTTCAAGGGAAAGGACATAGGTCTCAGGAGAAAAGATGGCTATGCACGTTTAGCTTTGAAGACACTATATCAAACTGCTTTTTAATGCCTATAGTTTGGAAGAACTCTCAGTACTCAATCTAGAAGCCTTCTTCAGCAACAGAAGATATTTACTACAGAAAAACACAACTTGCCAAGATGCAGAAGATAAGTGACTTGGGGTCCCTTGTCCTGGAAGAGAACATCTATACCTAACCAGAAAGACAGTAAAAGCCTGAACTGAGTCAGTGTTGAGCCAAACATTATCTCCTGGACATGATAGGGCTGTAATAAACAAAATTTCATGGCAGAACTGTCCTATCAACCTTTTACAATAAAAGCAGGAAGATCTCAAGAAGCTCCACACCTCTTAGAAACACTGATGAGAATTAACACTGACAGGATAGAAAAGGAGGATGGTTTCCTTGGTGGTATATGCATTGATCTATGATATTTGCTGGAGCTGAATCATGTCAGGCATATGTCTTCAAAGACAAACTAAATGAAACACAGGGGGCTACTCAAGTGAAAACACTTGAAAATAGGAGGTAGTCTGGCAGAGGGGATAAAGAGTTGTAAAGGAAAAAGGGGGAAAGAATGGATTGGGGAATATGAAGCAAAAATATCCCAAATTCACTGTATTTGTGTATGCAACAGCAAAGAGAGAGAGCAAGCAAGAGAGAGAGGGGGAGAGAGAGAGAGAGTAGACTGAAGGTTAGCAAGAGTGTGACATGAGACATGCCATGGTTGCTGCATCCATGAATAAACTCCAGCTACAAGACTTACACTGTTCCATCTACATTTCACCATGTAAGGTGATATTATGTCAAGAGGCTTACAACCTACCTCCCTGAGAGACTGATGAGGATTATTGCTGATGATTTACCCACAGTCATATTATTCATGTTCCACCCAACGCCACATTATTCATGCTCCAGCAAGCAAGTACTTAGGCATATGGCATTAAAGGCAACTTAAATGCAATTCAGTGGACCACACATGCAAAAGACATGAAAATAGGAAGTAGATTGGCAGGGAAGATGAAGGGTTAAAATGGAAAAAAGAATAAGGATTGAGGATTAAGATGTGAAAAATATAAGTTCACTTGCATTCATGTATGAAACATCTTTAAAAATACCATTGTAGGGTCTGCTTAATTAATCCATTTCTCTCTTTCTTATAACCATATTGAGTTAAAATATATAACGATCCTGAAAAAAGTGCTTTTCCACAACAACAAACCATAATTCAGAGCACCAAAGATCCTACATTAATCACCTGGAACCAGATCAACCAAATCTCTCCCCATCCTAAAGCTCAGGGAGCCTTGCAGAAGAGGGGGCAGCAAGATTGTAAGAGCTTAAAGATGGGGAAGACCAATGATATGTAAGATACTGCACACAAGTTATGGCTGCAACAGCCAGAATTGGACTTTGCTTGACCTGCACAATGGCTGATATGTTAACATCCCCCCAAATCTAGCATGGATCACAGGGGAGAAGGATCCAGGCAGTAGGATCCTTAGAGGCAAGGGATTAACAGTCATAATAGAGTTCCATACTAAGGGAAGCCCAAGAAGGAGCTCCAGGCTATGCAACTGAATCCTTACCCCTCACTAGAGTAGAAGACTCAGAGGGAGGTTTGGCATTCACACAAAAGGATGCTCCAGGAGATGGGAGGGAGGAAAGGGGAGTCACTGGGAGAAGGGTATGGAGGGAGGAGAGTGAAAGGAAGGGGTAAGGGGGAACAGTGCAAGGGGTGATGATTGGGGAGGGTAGGAAGGAGGGAGAGAACGGGGTACTTATTGAGCTTGTATGATTAGGACAAAAAAATAAAATGTGGGGAAGAAAGAGTGGTTTTCTTAGACATCCATATTATTCTGACATGGGTATGAAGGAGACATAGTCATGTGAAGAAGGGTTAAGTGATTATATTAAGTATCAGTTCATGATTGAGAGAATATACACAGTAAAGAACCAGAGGCAAACTGTAGAGATTGCAAGTATTCTCTAGGACCTGTGAGTGTTTTATAGACCATACTGAGAAAATCAAGAGTCATTCCTAAAATTAAAACTAAAAAAGAACAGAAGGAAGAGGAGGAAGGGGACAAGTATGAAGATGAGGGAGATGCAGAAGAGGAGGAGAATAAAGTCTAAAATATTCTATATTCTTATATATTCTAATATTCTTATATATGGTGAAATGTATACAGTTTCATTATATCATTTTTCCACTTTTGAAATGTCTGTGATATTAATTTACTTTCCCCAAAACATCCCTGTATTGTTCCATCATAAGTGAGATCATTAAAGGGTTCAATGTAAGAACAAACCTCATACCTCTGTTATTTGATTCTCCTCATTCTTATTTACTTCCGAATTTTGGGGAAAGTCTAGTGAAACTATCACTCTCCATTTGTCTACCCCTCTTCTCCACAAGCTAAGGCTCAGAGATAAGAGGATCCAGAGAATATTGGAGTGGGAATTGTCTTTTGTGGCCCTGCACACTCCAGAACTGCTCCCTGTAAAGGTGAGCAGAAATCGCATAGGACAAAAATTAACAAGTCAGAACACAAAACCTGACACCATTCTTGAGTTTCAAAAAGTGAGCAACAAAGCATTACATTAAGGTTCACATTAAGAATCTAGGATGAATTAACTTAATTTTGAAACTGCCATCATTTATTTCAAGGTAAATACAACTTCAGCTATTTTTACATGTACATATCTTAAATAGGAGCATCCAATACCACCATCAAAGTATTTACAGTAACAAAATCAGGTAAGCAGCAGGATTTACATAACTGGCACATTTTCTTCTCTGTAAATATGTTGCTAATTGATGCTTTATAGAAATCATAAAGAAGAATATCTTATTAGCAACAGCTGCTACTGCTAATAACATAGAAAGAAGAAAAGAAAAACCTCTAGGAGCTGAGGAGTGAAGGAGAAAGAAAACATCAGGCATTTCCCTCACAAGCTTCTAGCCTATTGTTGGGCCAAAACATGACCTATTGACCTATTGCAGTGAGTCCCATTTAATAAACTCAATATGGCATTTTGGGATATGCATTATTGTTCCCGATATCTAATCCTGGGAGGGAGGAAGCTTTTAATTTCATTGCTCTTGGAATGATAATGTTCTGTTTCACCAAGCTGGAACTCTGATTTTATTTTTCTGATTTCATTTTTTGTCCCAAAGGAAAAATTTTCTTTCAAGGTGATTCTGTTCTACTAGGTTGTACAGATTCTTGTGGTATTACTGGATTGAATTGGCTTTATGAGCTTAGTTGGGAACCTGGATACCATTTATGACATTTCAATAGGGAAAAATGCATTTCAAGTTCTAAACTATCATATCTACAAAAAGTTCATTAATAGACTAGCAAAGTCCATTTTTTCCTTTGCCTGTGAGAAAAGCAACCACACTGTAATGAACTGCATTCTTTTAACTACCTTTCATCAGTTGAGATGTTTTTGTCTGTACGTAACAGAAGACCTTGCTAAATTCTATTTAAACAATGAGGACATTTATTATGACACTCAGCAAGAAGTACACAAGGAAGTAGATCTATGAACTGGCTCAGTAACTTGAAGTACCTAACCTCTTTCTAACCTTGGGCTTAGCCATACTCTGCATGCTATCTATTTTCTCATTCCCAAACCTCAGCAGTAGCAATGCTATGCTCAAAATCCTCAAAACTACCAGAGGCAAGAAGTGAAAGAGGATTGAGTTTTTTTTTTTTTTCTGCATGTGTTTCCTTAACAAGAGGCCTTTTCCATTAGTCCTATGACAGAGTTTCTTTCTTAGATCCCATTGGCCAGAACTCAGTTAAGACCAGATTCCATATCAATCCCTTATGAAAGCAGAATGAGATTTTGACCTGTATATTTCCTGTTTCATACTTTGGGCTTGGAGCTGGACTCCTCTTTATAGAGCACATTTCCACCAAATGTGAATAAAATACAATTAGAGTACAATTAGGAATAAAAGAAGTCTGCTTGTTGACAATAACATATGTCACAATGTAATTTTACTCATTTTTATTTCCTATTACTTAAGAGATGTACTATAGCCCAGTAACATATGGCACAGGGATGCAAAGATGAGACTCTAATAGAACACAAATACATTAACAAAACACATGCTACATTACCATGCTATGGTTGTGCTGTGGGTGAGATGTTATGAAATTATATTCATGACTAGTTTGGATAAATAGTACAACGCCAGTTTGGATGCTAGACTGACTTATTGAGCTTAAAGATATAAAGCACAAAAAGCACCCTAATGCAACAATGCTCATGGCTTCATTGACCTATGCCTAATGAGCCAGAAGATAAACTCTGTGAAACTCACATATAAATGAGAATGCTAGCGTTACACTCTATTGTTACACGTCTTTACCTTGCAAACAAATGGACTGAGTTCAGATCGCTGGATCCCATATAAAAAATGTTGGATATATGTGACAGTGGCTTGCAATTCTGACCCTGTATAAAAATGTTGGATATATGTGACAGTGGCTTGCAATTCTGACCCTGTATGGCAGAGCCTGGGAAACACCAGAGAGAAGCAATAAGGAGCAATCCAGAATGATTTTCAATGTCATTCTCCAGCTTCCAAAGACATACACACACCCATATTACTTCTTGAACACATATACACACACACTTGTGCACGCATGTTAAAAAGACAACTTTGTCCAGAGGCTATCAACATTAACATATGTAGAGACTATGCAATAAATACTGAAAAGTAAGAATTTTGTGAATTAGAGTTAAGCATAATGAAAAAAGTTATCACCAAGAATATCCACTTTTAGTAATGTGCCCAGATGATTTGTTTAGGAAAGATGATTATTACTTTCAAACAGTTTATATTTGCTTATTACCAGATTATAAAGAATTAACTCATAACCTAGAAAGCATAACATAAACCACCTTCACTGTCTCACATAATATCACAATTTTTGCCACAGACCCATTAAAAAAGAAGACCTTTGTGCTAATACCAATTCAGCTCCAGTTAAGTCATCACACATAAGCTATATTACAATAAACTCCACCATATATCCTGAAAGCAAAGCTATAGCATTCAAATGCATAGAAGTGATGTTAATCTTCTAGGACAGAAATGAGGAGATGGAAATACTTGCTGAACAAGCATGAGAAGCTGAATTTCTATCTCCAGTGTTAAAAACCTCATTCTGCTTTCATAAGGGATTGATATGGAGTCTGGTCTTGACTGAGTTCTGGCCAATGGGATCTAAGAAAAAAACTCTGTCACAGAACTAAAGGGAAAGGCCTCTTCTTGTTAAGGAAACACATAAAAGAACTCACATAAAAGAACAAGCAGGATTGTGCACACCTGTAATTTCAGTTCTGGTGACGCTGAAATGGAAGGCTCTCAGAGCTTGCTGGCCAGCAAGTCTAGACAAATTGTTGAGCTCTAGGTTCACTGGCAGACATTATCTCAAAAAACAAGGTGGATAACATTTGAGAAAGACACCTGACATACATGCTTGTGCACGACACCCCCATACACACACACACACAAACACACACACAATCCCTTCTAGGAACTTTCTTATTAATGCATTATGATCTACTAACAGAATGATTCTTCTATAAACATAAATGGAACTTCATAATTGTTTCTGAGAGTGGTTGTGTCATCCTACTTTGTAATATGAAGCTGTAATGCTATTTCATATTATATCTCTCTTTGACTTGAATCTTCCTATGTGGGATCTAGGAAGTGTGAGATAGAATTTCCCATAGTTCATACTGAATTAAAATTGTATCTTTCTTCTTATTTGAAATGGGGATAAAGAGATTGCCGTAAGGGGTCTTCTCACATCATGAGATTGAAGCATTTTTCGGAAGTGAAGAGAAAGCAATCACTAAACAGCATATAATATAGTTTCTTATTTCACAAAGCCTAAGAAAAAGAAGGCAATAAAGAGAAGTACAATGAACATACTTGAATTGAAAAAGAAACAATTTTAACTACAGCGAAAAAATGTGCTATAAATTGGCTTCGCTTTGTCATAACAAGCAATCTCAAAATTAGAAACAAATATGGTGAAGGTGACCTAAACCTATTTGCATCACACCAGTTTTGGACTTCTAATAACTGTATTGTTTGTGAGAAATAGTCTAACACTGTATTGACCAAATGATCTTGAATTATGATCTTAATTTAAGCAATCAATAATTATTTACTGTGTGTTCAGCAGTAGGTTTGAGTCTGTGTTGTATAACTGAGAAACTGAAAAATAAAGCCTGCTTCAAGAAGTTCATACCATAATTGAGAAGGTGATTTTGATTTTGAACACAGAGTATGATGTACATACATTTTAAATGCTGAATTCACATGCAAACTTGAATGTCTACAAAATTCATACATTTTAATTTTTTATTTCTCATGTTCCTGCCTCTTCTGAAACTCTGTATGCACAGTTCCTCTCCATTGCCTTGGCAATTGATTTCTTTATCTCTAATGTGTGTAAAGCACCAGGCCTAATGTACTGTATACCAATTTTGTCTAAAGTTGTTATTTGCATCAAATTCTGTCTATCTTTTACACAGCCCAAAATAAATTAAGCTAAGGCATCCCTAAACTTTTTGTATGTGGATAACTTTCTACTTGCTGTAGAATTGTTTAGAATTACTTTTCGTGACAGAACAGACGTTGGTAAACCAGAGGAACTAATTGGGCTCTCCGCAGTTCTGCTAATACACGAGAAAGCGTCTGTCTACCCAGATACTTGCAGAAAGTAACAAAAGGTTTTTGCAACATGCAAAACAAGAGTTCAAGCAAGTTTTTAAACTCTATTTTTCAATTCCATGTTCATTAGTTGAGTTTATCTTCTTTGTCTCTAAACAGAATGTTTTATGTGATACAAGTTTTACTTTAAGAAAAATATATGATTAGGTACAAAATTAAATAAATATGTGCAATTGCAGGACACATAGAAATGAATTATAATTACATAGAATGATAATGTGAATTGTAATCACATAGAAAGAAAAAGTAAAGTAATTATGGTGTTCAAAATGTGAGAAATATATACATTAAAATACTGAAAGGCTAGTTATACTTACTTCCTTTTCCATCTAAAAATAAGAGTTAGATAGAAATAGACTTTACTCAATTATTTTTGCATTAAACCTAAACTTTAATGTGGATACTTTAACAAATAAAAATCTTCTGCCACAAACTTGTTGAAAAGATTCTTCTTTCTCAAACAGAAATTTGGATTATAGATGCAGTACCAAAAAAACTGAAACACCAATTTGGTCTATTATGCAGTTAGTAGATCAATATGCAGAAAAATCTATTGAGTTTCAGTCCCTTAAGTTAATACCTCTTATTTCTTCACAGCTAATTGCAAAATAATATTTTATGAGAGTAATTGTTTAACCATTATTATGCTACCTGTAGAAGGAAATAGCTTTTCTAAAAGTAGGCCAAGTTGTTTATGAAGCATAGTATTTTCATCCACTTACTCATAGTTCTTGGCTTTTGACAAGGTGTCTCTGACATCTGAAATGGAAATATTCACTGTATAATTATCCAACTTTTTAAAAATATATATTCATGCTAAAAATTTCAGATGATCTTATTTGAATAGTGAGGGCCATCATTAAAATTTAGGAATTTATTCCATTGAATCTATAATTCCAAAGTATATCCTCATTTGACACAAGAACTTTTTTCCTGCCAAGCATTTGTATATAGTTTTAAAGTTTCAGAAATCCATACTTATATCTTTGGGCTTTTATGTTAAGCAGATCCTTAGTAGAAAAGTGGTAATTTGTGCACTGCATCACAGTCCCTAATAACTAAATTTTAAAGAGATTATAACATACAGGTAATAAAGGATCCAAATCAGAAAATGATTTCTTTAAATTTTGTGCCTAAAGATAACAAAGGGAATGGTAACAAAAGCAAAATGTTAATTTTGGGATAGAAGCCTTCAAATGACTTAAAGCTTTCCTGTGTAAGAAAAGCTACAGCCTATTCTCCTTTTCAATTTGAACTTTCTTGTCAGTTTCACAGGACTGAAAATAGTTTTCCAGGGAAGACTGCATTTCTACTTCAAAATTTGATAATAACTAATGAGACTTGTTTTCCAGAATGAATCTAAGTGTGGCTCTGACCACAAACTCATGATCCTTTTGTGTTACCACACCCAGCCTATTGATACATTTATAATTAAATATTTAATCTGCATTTTATTCATTATAATAAATTCCAATCCACTATCTAAATTACTTATTAATATTTCATAAATATTGAATGATCATAATATAAAATATATATCTGCCAATGATAGCCTCGAATATGATGGATACCAAGCAACTCCAAAAATTTAGATGGCTTACAAAAATAAATATGAATTATATTCATACTCATTAAGTCAGTTCTAGCACATCAGCTACACTCAAACTTGCATGAACTCTACACAGGAATTTCATTTCAAATTTATTCAATCAGTCTTCATCAGAGATGATCAGATGCTACCCAAGGTATATTCTTCTCACAATAGAAAAAACAACAGCTGAAGAAAATACACTGATATATTCAAAATATTTCACATGTTTTGATTGTTAACATTCCATTACAGATTACATAGTTCAGCCCAATATAAATGCAGTAGGTAAGTATATTCCACCTATCCTAACAGAAAGAAGATAGTGCAAAGATACTTGGCTAAGAGTATTAGCAAAGCTACAACAAAGAAGAAAAGAATGAGCACTAATATTCCTTATTTCCTCAATATTTTGTAGATATTTATTATTTTAAATGTTGGAAACACATTTGTATACCTTAGCCAAAATTCTCTTAAACAATAAGGTATAGTGATCTACTTTGTAAAACCAATTTAAAATTATAAACATAGTCAAAATTTATACCACTTTATATTATTCACCAAGCATTTACCATTTATTTCCAATTCTAACAAAGTGAATACTTACATCTTTCAGAATAAAGTAAATGACTACAGCATCACTTGAAATATTAAGCACTATAATATCTTTTACTGTTGATGACTAGAAGTAATATTCTTTCCAGCATTTTAGGGCAAGGGGTACTAATAATAGAAATCTAAGGTTTTTCCTAGGGGTTAAGGAAAAATACTTTTATAATACGATTTATATGATAACTTGTAGTTAAAAATGTGTTACATATCTTGCATTTTTAATGGTAGTAATTCTAATGTTAATAGGAAGTCATATATGTTGGGACAGCAAGACCTAAGTTGGTCTCTGTACCATGACCTTCCCTTGCTCAGTATCTTTCCCAGAGACACTCGGAATTCAGTTGTTTCGTCTGAGATCCTGGCTAGTCCTTGGAGGAATGTTGATTTGTTAACTGTTGTGTAGATCTGGTGTTCTCATTGCAGTGAGCTTCTGGGTATAGCAGCCCAGTCGTGACTGGAGTGTACTGGTCAGAAGTATACTACCCCACCTTTTGACTCTTACAATCTTGACATGCTGTCTTCTACAAGATTCCCTGAGTCTTGGAATGGGGAAAGATTTTGATGATTAGGGCTGAGTGTTCCAGGGTCACCAATATTCTGCCTTCTGGCAAGTTGTGACTTTCTGCCTCACTGGTCTTCCAGTGTAATAGTTGTATCTTGGTTGAGCTCTGGTAGCTTTTCTTATCTAAAGGTTACATAAGATGTGTTTAGATGGTGGTTTACTATCAAGTTTTGTAGTTATCACTAAGAAAACTGTTTCTGTCTAGTGTCTAGTTTCTTTCCTTCTACTATTATTTGTATAAATTTACAGTGTCAGGCATGAGTTCCTGATAATAAGAGGGTTTAAAACCCATTCAGAAAATAATTGGTTACCCATGGGTCTTACACACTGCTGTTGCTTCCCTGAATTCTTACAAGAACTGTTGTAGCTTACAGCACTCATAATTGGGTAAGGCTCTTGATCTCTCTTTTTTTCCATGAGCCACTTGCCTTTTTTTTTTCCTCTCTGACCTTTATTAAGACCTATCCTCTTCCTTAATACCCCTTAAGACTTTTCTTTCAGAATGGCCTTATTCCTCTATTTGCCTGTGTTCTTTTGTCTGTACTTTTTGCGATCTTCTACCCCCTTGCTCTCTGATTTACATCCCTTTGCATTTTGTGGGTGTTACAGAAGTTTTCCTTTTACTATACTTTCTATTGTCTGCCTTGTTATGGATGTTGAGTTTTATTCCACAGTGTTCAGATAAAATATTGGATATAATATCACTTTTCTTGCATTTGTGGAGGTGTGCTTTGTAGCCTAGTATGTGGATAAATTTCCATGGCATTTGAATGGAAAGGTTATGTAGATAGTCTTATCCATTTGGCTTATAGTTTGATTTAGTTTCAGTGTGTTTCTGTTCAAATTTTGGTCTGTTGAATTATCTATTGGTGAATTTGGAGTGTTGAAATCCCCTATTATCATGGAAGTGTTGATTTGTTGTTTTAATGCTATAGTATTTTTAAAATAAATGAGTGAGCTCATATTGGGTACATACATGTTAAGAATTGTGAAGTCTTCTTCTTAGATTATTATTTGGCAAATATGTAGTATCCTTCTGTGTCTCTTTGGTTTGAAGTCTATTTTGTTAGATATTAGAATGGCTACTCCTATGTGTTTCATAGGTCCATTAGCTTGGGTTACCTTTGACCAGTCTTTCATTCTGAGATATGCCTATCTTTCATGGTGAAGTATGTTTCTTCAAGACAGCGAATTGAAAAATTGTGATTTTAACACATATTTGTAGTTTTTGTTTCTTGATCTTGGAGTTGAGTCCATTGATGTTTAAGGTTATAATTGAGAAGCATTTATTGATTTCTGTCATTATTTGTTATTTGAAATTTTTATATATGTGTTTCTTTGCTTTGTGGTTTGCTGGCATTACTTTTCCTTCTGTTTTCTTAGGTGAGTTTATCCTCCTCTTTTGTCTTGAATATTTCTTCAATATCTTTTGGAGACCTGGCTTGGTGGTCATATAGCCCTTCAATTTATTTTTATCATGGAAAATTTTTCTTTTACCTTCAATCACAACTGACAGTTTTTCCGGATATAGCAGCCTGGGTTGGCATTTGTGATCATTCATAACTTGAAGTACATCTCTGCAAGCTCTTCTGGTTTTTACTGTCTCCATTGAATAATCAGTTGTTATTCTGACAGGCTTGCCTTTAACTGTGACTTGGTTTTTCTGTCTTGCAACTCTCAAAATATTTTCTTTATCTTGTATCTGCAGTGCTTTTCTAATTTGGTCATATCTGATTGGTGTGTGGTATGCATATTGTACTTAGATGGAGATCTCTTTCTTTAGGTCTGGAAAAATTTCATTTGTGATTGTTTAAAAACTATGTTCTGGTGCAGATTTTTGAGTTTCTTATTCTGAGATTCCATATATATACAGGCTTACTTTCTTCAAGGTGACCCATAGCTCTTGAATATTCCTTTTACGTATTTTTAAATATTTTTCAACTTCTTTAATCAAATATTTCTTTCTTCAATCTTGTCTTGCAGCTTTGATATTCTATTTTCCATTTTATTCAGTCTGTTGGTAAGACTTTCTGCTGTTTTGAATTGTACGTAGATTAGTTTTAATTTCAAGTAAAATCTGAGCTTGAGATTTTTCAATCATTCTGTGCTTACTTTTATGTCTTAAGCTGTCCTTAATATCTCTTTTAGGTGTTTATTATTTTCCTGTTCATATTTCTTTATGCGCTATTCATCCTCAGAGTTCCTCTGCCATTTCTTTGATCATATTAATCATCAAGCTTTTCAAATAATTATACTGATTACTATTTTCTTTACTAATATCCAAGAAGTTATTCTGACTAGGATTTATCATTACAGGTCTGATTTTTTTTTTTTGGTAGGAGACATTTTTTTCCTGGGTTTTGTTGTATTTTGTGGATTTACAGTGTGAGTGGGCATACTGTGTTTGGTCGCTGGTTTCTTTCTTCGGTATGTGTTTCTGGCTCTTTTGAGTCATATAGAATTTCTAGATCTAAATAGTTATTGCAAAACCTTCCCCGAATGTGGAAGGGATGGTGTTGACTAAGGGTCAGTTTAGGGTTACTTTGTACTGTTTTGTGGGTGAGGCTACTGCAGTGCCTTTCGGGTAGTATAAACACAGTTCTGCTTTGAGGGTGACAGGATTTATGGTCTGGGAAGTTTAAAATTGGGAATCAGATTTGTTATATGAAGTTTGGAACAAGTATAAGAATAGCTTTAAGATGATAGAATAGCGGAAGTATAGTAGCTAGAAATAGGGGGGCTGAGTGGGAGATGGCAATTTTTATAGATTATTAGAGATAAGTGAAGTTGAATGGCTAAGACACTTGCATATGCTGTTTAGAAATCTTAGGCTAAGGACGACTATTACTTGAGAATAAATGGAAAATAAAATGGGTTATTTATCTTTGAATTGGGTGCAAGGCCGTCTTGTGTTGAATGGTGAGATTCATGGCTTTCTCAACTGTTTGGTCCACTGGTCCCCAGCCTGTGGCGATTGAAGAAATTTTAACTATCAGTGGGTGGGTAAGGGGTTAGATGAGTGAGATCGAGTGAGGCAAGATGGGTACTGGAGATCGTCGGTATCCGGGCTGGGGGGTCAGACCTGCAGTGGCTGGAACACGTGCAGCAGAATCTGGCCATAGAGGAAAAAAGGCCCATTTGATTCTTGACAAGTCTGCTTCACTTTCGAAGTAATGAGATATGAAAAGGCTCATCTATTTTGTCTTTGTTTTTGGCATGTATTTTTAGTATATCACTCTTTAAGCATTGAAGTTATTAGCCAAGAATACTATTTAGTAAGTCTAAGTTATATTCAATTATAAAGGCTAAAGTGAAAGCAAAAATATTATGCAGCGCTTTTCCACTTAAAAAACTATAAATGATGTTGAGTGTTGCAGTACATCCCTGAATCTCCAGCTGTCAAGAGGAAGGGTGAGGTAGGTATGTTGCCTCAAGTTTGAGGAGGTCCTAAAGTGTACAGGAATACGAAACAGTCAGGGCTGCAGAGCAAGGCCATGTCTCAAAAACAAAACTAAGCAAAAAAAAAAAAAAAAAAAAAAAAAAAAAACAGTTCATGATTACTACGTTCCCTACAACATAAAGCACTTTTTAGTCATGTACCCCTTTGCCTTTCTCACCTATTCTACCTCCAGGCAATGAGCATTTTCACTGTTGAAAATGGGCCTCAACTTCCCTCACCATTTAAATTTTATGCTTCTTTTGCAGCAAGTTCCATAAAAGTTATCCAAGACTGTTGTTCTCCCAACATTTCCTCCCATAAATAAGTCTGATGCCAAATGTATTCCCCACAAACTCTTTCTGAAAATCATGACGCTAAATTTTCATATGTTGCCTTCCCCATACAAGTGATACTCCTCATAATATAATTTCTGGGTTGTATGATAATTTGTTGAATACCTAACACACAGTAGGAGTTAGTCTTACCTTCAAAATCTTGAGCTAGGTTACAGGTGTAGCCCACTGGTAAAACACTTACTTAATATGATTTGATCACTAGTCCCACAAAATAAATTTAGTATATTTTGCATGTTTTCTTGAGAATCAAGAGTGACTAGTGCTTATGTAAATATCTTACACATTTCATACAGCAGGCATTCAATAAACACTGAAGTGAAAAATAAGTGAGTCTAGTATTTTTTATTCATTCTTCCCATGAAGTCTCACAAAATAGTATAAAATTTGACTTTAGACTTAAGCGAAAGCACCTGCATCAGAGATACTCAATAAAATGTAACAGGGTCATTAGAGGTAATTGGATCTATTTCAGCCAGGAAAAGACTGTTATTTGCCTTCAGGTATTTGAAATCAAAGATAAAACCTCATTTGTATGGGATAGTTGGAGTTTGAATCTGCACAACAGTTCTGACCTTCTTAAGACAATTATCATTCCATATTAAAAATTTCATATTTATGCAATAAATAAAATTGACAAAAACAAGAACTATCACTTTATTAATGAACATAGACCTCCATATAAATTATTTTACTACTTGGAAAAAAATAGAGCTTCTAAAATTTCCTAATTTCAGTGCCTTCTTATCCTCTTTGATCTTTTCTTATCTTCTTCAAGTCAGCTTTTATATGCTGCTAATTGCTCAAAAACAAGGAATGATGCATTATTTCTTAATAGGCACAGAATTTTAAAGTGAGAAGAGACTAGAAATCGTTGACTCTTATCCATTAATTTATGCAATAACAACTGAGGCCATTAAAATCATTAAGAAAATCTCAATCTATGAAAGGTTAAACTGTGGCTAGCAGCCAGGTCTCCTAACTTCTGACAGAATGTTCTAGCGATTTCATCACCCAGATAACTCTAATGAATTTTTTAATAATTAGTTGGACTTACTCCTATTAATGACATATTTTTATATTATGGTAATTATTTCCATAATATATGATTGTTCTCATGAAGGTTTTCCTATCTGAACTTTCCTTTGATATCATGTACTATTCTTAAGTTCTTAAAAGAAGTATTGGGTATAATAAAAGAAGAATAGTAAACTTTGCTGGCTAGGGTGGTGGATTTAAAATGTGTTTCAAGAAAGTTTACAGTATAGTTGAGGACAGAGAAAATGCTTGTGTAAGGAGAGAAAAAGTTGCACTGTGACGTGGACACAATGTAGAATCACAGTAAAGAGGGAAATCAATTTTAGTGAAGGACATCAAAGAAAGCAGTGAATAGGATGTGTGTAATATACATGCAAAGCTGAGTTAAGTGTTACACAAATAACAGATTTGGAATACACAGAGGGGAAGCATACAGAGTCAAATGGAAGTGGAATATTGTATTCCAGAAAAGAATTAATTTAGGCCTCAACAGTACAAAGTGAAGAGTGCAACAAAAATAACCTCCATAAGAACTGATTATGCAATGTGGAAAATTGGAAACTAAATTTAGAATAGACACTGAAAAAATGAAGAAAGGAGGGCTCACCAGAAAAAAGATACCTCTTGCAAACATAGTTATGTGAGTTCAATTCTCCAAAGTCCCATAGAAGATGTTTTGTTTGTTTGCTATGGCACCCAGGTTTGATCTCAAATTTTTAATTTTCCTGCCTCAGCCACACACCTAACTTGGCATATGTGTACCGCCACACCCAACTCTAGTATATTTGAAATTTATTGATTCATACAGTAAATTCAGAATGATAATAAAGTCCATACTATAATATGTACCAAAAATCAACATGTATATTGATACAGTAAAAACCTGAAGTTTTATTGTGTGGAATTGTTTCAATCATTTCCATCTTGTCTCCTCAATGATACCAGCTAACTCCTGACAGAAGGAAAATGAAAAATAAAAAAAAAAGGGAATGAACTGATGGGCTCAAATCATTTATAACAGTACACTCTCAGTTACAATAAAATTGTTACTATTTAAGGAAAGTAAAATAAAAACTCTTGAGTAAGCTGGGTGTGCTGATACCAATCTGTAATTTAAGCGTTTAAGGAGGACCTTGAATTTGAGAAAAATCTGAACTATTGCCTTGGTTAGATGTACACTGTCGCCTGGTCCCCAGTTGCCAGCACTGTTTGGGAAGACAACAGGGCCTTTAGCAGGAACCTTGCTGGAGGACACGCTGCTCTGGAAGGATGACTTATAGTTTTATAGCCTGGCCTGACTTCCTCCCACTCCCTGTCTCTACCTCCTGTTGGCTACAATAATATAAACTGGCCTCAATTAGACAGACTGTCATGCTTTCTGCTACCTGTTCTCTCCTGTAATGGCCTGTATAATCTCTGGAGCCATTAGCTAAATATATACCCTTTCAACTATAAATTGTTCTCCCTAGAGTATTTTCTTGTAGTTTGTTTAACTTCCTCCTCTAATGAGAAGAGATTCGAAGAAGTGAAAGGAAGAAAGACTTCAATAATTGCAGGAGTGAAGTTCAAACAGAAACTGATAGCTACAGAGAAATTTAATTAATTTATGAAGGGTTGAAAAAAAAGTACAATTATTTTCATCAAATTACCACAAGCTAACAATTGCTATGTTAGCAACATAATAAACAAATAAATCTGATGTAGTTTTTCTATCGGCTTTCCATCAGACTACATAGTTTTAAAATAACTTTCAATGTTCTTTTTTTTTAATTACTTTTGCGTGTGTGTGTAGTAGTAGAAAGCAATGTGTGTCCCTGTGAGGGACCAAGGGTGACTTTGGAATCATCCCAATTAGTTCTACCTTCTTTTTACTTCATCGTGTGATTTCCCATGCTCCACCCATCAAGGCCAGAAGCGTAGGCAACTGCTATTTCTGCTTGGCATTTTTACATGGAACCTGGGATCCAAACTCAGGACCTTCTGCTTGCAAAGCAGATTCTTAACCCATGAGCCATCTCTCTAGCCCAGCTTTCATTTTTCTAACCCATCAATAAATCCTCTCCAATTGTGCTTGGATTTAATGTATATATGTGGGAATACCTGATGTGGTAAAATTGTAGTTCTACGTAATTTCAAAGATAAGGATAAAATTTAAGAAATGATTTCAACTGAAGAATTTGAAACAATTATTCCTTTCTTTCAACACAGGTTCATTTATATTACAAACTAGTAAAAGAATGAATACATGATGCCACAGTTCATCAAGAAACCACAAAATGAAAATGGGACAGTTTTTGATGCCAGAGAGCTGAGAGTCATTGGACCAACATGGATAAATGCCCCCACACAAATTATAAAATTTCAATTGTCACTTCCGACTAAAATATGAATTCTGCTCTTACCTTTTTCACGTAATTATGCACTTTCTTCACACCATGCTCTCTCACAAACAGAACATCTCGAGTACAAGTGAAGGCATAGTTTTTCTAAAATTTGGATAAAATTAAACAAAAGAAAACAGCAAATTTCCAAAATGAAAAATGTTAATGTCTTTTTAGCTGCATTTAGAAAACAATACTTGAACAATGTGTGATATTCACATCAAGTCTATTTCCTGTAGAGCACCTCTAAATAATATAGAAACAGTGGTTCAAGATAGAAATAGTATTCAATATAAAGCAAGTATCTAGCTGTTTTTCAAAAATTCCATGGCTTTCTGATATTCACCTAACATATCCAACACCCTAAGTATGATCCCAAGTACTGAGCAGTAAAAAAGAAAAGTAATTCTTTGTATACTCTGGAGATAATGTTTTTTTGTGTTCATCCCTAATTAGGACATCAAATCCACCACTGTCACACTATCCTGATTTCCTCTATTCCTTACCTCAATCTCAAGGTTCAGGAAACATCATGGAAGAAAATGTGTTAAGAATTTAAAAGCTTGAAAGGAGGGCAGAAGTATAGCCAGAAAGTATATTCTGAACATGAAAGGGCAGTTACATATGTGAACTCATTGCAATTATGTTTCTACATAATTCTTCTATAGACCTACACAGGATTTGACCTATCAATATTTCACCATGGAAGGTAAAAGATCTCAAGGGACCCCACAGCTTCCCCATGATGGGTGGGAAAGAGGAGATGCATGGAAATATAAAAATAAGAGGGAGAATGATAAAAAAGAAGAAGGGATGCAATGGGAAAACGGATTGGGCAATAAGGTGTAAAAATATCTAAATTCACAGTATTCACATATGAAGCTTTAATAGATTTTTTTAAGAAAGAAAACATGGAATTCAAAGACTCCCAGTTTGTGAGGCCAGTACTTTTACTGCTAGTGTCAGTACTGTTCAGCAGGGATCACATTCCTGGTACTGTAAACCAGAATAAGAGCATATGAAAGAGGAGGACATAGTTTCTTAAGGGAGTGCAAGTTATTAAGGTTTAGCCTATAAAATGCTATATCAAACTACCTTTTAAGCATTTGTCATTGTAATCATAAACTGGAGGTGAACTCGGCACTCAACCTACAAACGTCCTTTAAAATGAAAGCTGTCTGTTATGGGAAAATCACCAATTATCAAAGTACAGAAAATAAGTGACTGCAAACTGCATGACCCTAAACAAACCACACACACACACACACACACACACACACACACACACACGCACGCACGCACGCACACCAAGGCTCAGAGAACATCTCAGAAGAGGAAGCAGCAGGATTGTACAAGCCTAAAGAGGGTCAGGGGTGCAGGCAAACAGCTTTCAGATATGACAGGGATGTTGCATCCCTGAATTCACTATACCAATATATATATTTCCTGCAAGGCATTTGTTGTGTCAACATTACATCCTGTAAGGGGAAAGATCTCAAGAGGCCTCACAACTACTTAGGAGACTAATGAAGGTTAATGATGATGGGATGGAGAAGGATGATGTTTTCTTCAGGGGTACACCCACTAATAGATGATACCCACTGGTAGGCGATTCATGCTCCAGCAAGTGTTTAGGCACATGGCCTCAAAGGCTAAGCTGATCAATCTCAGTGGGGCACACATGCAAAAAGACATGAAAATAAGAGGACAATTGACATGGAAGAAAAAGGATTGTAATGGGAAAAGAATGAGGGTGTGTGGCATAAGGTCTGAAACACTAATAAGAAAACAAAGAAAGAAAAAAATGGAGAGAAATGAAAGAATAAAATAATCAACTTCAAACTTCTATACACACATGTGCATATGTGCACATGTACACACAAATACACATGTACCACACACAAACTTTCATGCATAACATGCATTCACTCACTTGCTCACATATGCACAACAATAAGCTTAAAAGAGAGAAAGACTGTCAGTTAACAACCTTCTAAGTTATTGGGTTCCTTTCTGAAGAATCTTGTCAGTTGCTCTTGAAATTTGCCCTCAGTAGCTTAAGCTGAGTAGCTGATGACAGCAACTTCTGGATCCCATATTTTCATAGAGATTCTCACCTTGCACAGGCATTCATGGAAAGTGGGAGAAATTCTAAAACATTGACCCACTGGGTTAGGTGTTGAGAGGAAGGAAGACACATGAATCCAGGATGGGAATTCATAGTGTTGCCTAATTAGTTGTCTGTATGAGGGACCAACATAATCTCTACAGATGTAATTTCATTGTTCAAAACATATTTGTGTTTTTCAGTGACAGAAACTGAGATTAATGGAATGTAAGAAATATCTCCCCAACATTTGGGAGAATAAGCCAAGTCTATCTTTGAATTGAACTAGAGGACAAAGATTTCATTATCTTGAAATCTTGTAATATGCCCTATTTAGGCCAACATTTATAAAAGAAGGAAAACAAAACTTTGCTTCATTTGTCTTGCTTCTTCTAATTTGGTATGCTTTTTACATAACCATATTCTCACTATAAGAATGTGTACACACATTACTTTCAGTCAACAGAGTTAATTGTTCCTATTGATAGTTTTTTTTTTTGAGAGAAGGTAAAATATTCTCTCACAATAACACATTTTCCTGATTTATCCTTTTATAGAACATCTCAGCATCATTCAGTTTATGTGTATTCTAATTGTTGGCTGAATAGTCAAATAAAAGTAGAAGAGATAAGCTACTTGAGGAAAAATATTTCATTCTGAAAACAACAATTTAAAAGACCCAAAGCAACATACATACAAATGAAAGGACAAGTAAGAAATGCTGTCAGATATTGGAAGAAGCAGATTAAATAAATTAAAATAAAAATGGATATTTAAAATTTTTTGAAAAAACATACAACAGGTACAATATTGGAAGATAAGTGAAAGAAATTTCTGAGGAGGTATTTTGAATTTGCACAGTTTTCTTCTATGATCTATTCCAAATATACACATCCCAACAGAAGAGATATATTCATACTGAAACCATCTGTCAATTGAGATTTGAGTCTATTCTTTAGTAAAAAGTCTGCTTGTGTCTTTACACTATTAAGCCTCAATTTTTGCACACAGGAAGATTTAGAGATAGAGTCATGAAAGTCAACTTTGAATTACTTTTTTAAGATGAAAAAGCAGCATTTAAATTTTTCTATATATATGATTTTGCAAGTTTCTCTGACTCAGAGATCACTATGCTAGGTATGGACAGACTTCAAGTCTGTGCTGAAATTTTCTGCTTATTAATAGGGTGACTCCAAAAGTTAGTAATAGCTCCTTCCCTCAGTTTTCTTATCTGTGAAATAAAGGAGTTGGGGTAGATTATTACTAAACTCATTTCCAGCAATATAATTACATATGATTCTCAGACAAGTGGGATGAGAAAAATCTATGTGGCTTTATTGAATTGCCTTTGTTCTTGGTCCTTAACAGCTTTGGACTTTAAGGTTGATTCATTATGCCTAGGAAAGAACATTTCCATTTCAATTTCTAAGATAATCATGGCAGGGTTTAACCCTTTCAGATTAAATGTTAATTTTCTTATTTTTCCTAGACCTCTATATTTGTTAGCCCAGGACTTTCCTGTAATTAGATGTCACTCTTTTGATTAATTCTGTATTTGCTTCAGGAAAGTGCCTATTTTTAGCCCTTAGATTATTTCTAATGTGTGCACTCCCTGCCCTAGCTATGCTTGCTCTTGTGTTTTGATGCCCTTTTCCTTGCACCTAAGTAGGACTTTACTTTACTTTAGCTGATTATTCTCTTCAAGAGTATGATCTTGCCCTTTATGATCCACCAGTTCTTTCCTAATAATATACAAAATGAAGCACCTTTTCCTATTTTTCTTCTCAAAGTTCTATAATTTTACTTTAAATAATGGGGGATTATCATTTTTATTGCAAAATATATCTCAAATTTTTAATTATCTGATGGATAAGGATAAACATGCTCTACTTGAATAACTTAAAGTTTATGTTATGCCATAACACAAAATTTAAAAAGTGTGATTGGTTAATTGCTGTATATATACAGAAATTTAAGTTAAGTTATGCATAATTAAATTTAAAGGTACAAATGGCTGCCCTCAATGGGAATTTGTCATGTTTTTGCCCCTCCAGCGAGTATACCAAATTATTGTTTTAATAAGTGAAAGGATACACAAATGAGAATGAATGTTTTGTATGTATTTTTCTCTTAATATTATCTATCAGTTTTCTTTAACTCTGATGGAATGAGAAGTGAAATAGTAAATCCTTCTACCATAAAAAATGACCATCCTACCAAAGGCAATATACAAATTCAATGCTATACCAATTAAAATCCCAAAGCAATTCTTTAAAGAAGTTTACCAAATAATCTCAAAATTCATATGGAGGCACAAAAGACCCAGGATAGCAAAGACAATCCTGAGTAACAAAAACACTGCTGAAGGTATTACCATACCAAACCTTAGTCTATACTACAAATCCATAGTTATAAAAACAGCTTGGTACTGGCTCCAAAATAGACATACAGATCAATGGATAGGGGTTGAAGACCCAGATATAAGCCTACAAAAATACAGCCATTTGATCTTTGACAAAGGGGCCCAAAGAATCCAATGAAAATAGAACAGCATCTTCAACAAATGGTGCTGGCAAAACTGGATCTCCACATGCAGAAGATTAAAGCTGAACCCGTACTTGTCACCATGTACAAGACTTAATTCCACATGGATCAAGGACCTTGATTTCAGGCCAGAGACTATAAAAATCATAGTTGAAAGGATAGGGAACTCCCTTGAGCTGATTGGGCTAGGCCAACATTTTCTAAACAGACATCCAATGGCACAGTCACTGCTACCAACTCTCAACAGTTGGGATCCTGTGAAATTAAAGAGCTTCTGTTCAGATAAAGAGATTGTATAACACGAGCTCAAAAGCAACCCACAGAATGGGAGAAAATCTTCACTAACCACATATCTGATAGAGCTCTACTGTCCAGAGTGCACAAAGAACTTAGAAAATTAAACACCAAGGAAACCAATGGCCCAATTAAATGGACCCTGGAACTTAAAAGAAATTTTACCAGAGATGAAATTAAAATGTCTAACAAATATCTGAAAAAATGCTCCACTTCCTTAGCCATCAGGGAAATGCAAATCAAAACTTCCCTGAGATATCATCTCACCCTGGTCAGGATGGCAAAAATCCACAATACAAAGAACAACAAATGCTGGAGAGGATGTGGAGAGAGGGGAACTCTGCTACATTGCTGGTGGGAATGCAGGCTCATACAGCCATTCTGGCGAGCCGTCTGGAGATTCTTAAAGAAATTAAAGATTGAAATGCCATATGACCCTGCGATTCCACTTTTGGGAATAACCCCCCATGCAGCAGAGGTTTGCCTCGATAGCATGACCATGTTCATAGCAGCACTGTTTACAATAGCAAAGTCATGGAATCAACCTAAATGTCCAACAGTTGATGAGTGGATAAGGAAACAGTGGTACATCTATACAATGGAGTACTACTCAGCCATCAAAAATGATGAATTACTGGAATTTGCTGGGAAATGGATGTCATTAGAAACAATTAAATTAAGTGAAGTATCCCAAACCCAGAAAGTTAAGTGCCGTATGTACTCCCTAATAGGTGGCTCCTAGTACCAAACTCACCCAGCCCACATTGAGACACTCAAAGGTAAACCTATGTAATACAGTAATTGCAAGGATTGTGAACAGGAGGAAAGGGGTTGGAGGGCCACACCAGACACAAGGAGAGAGGGGACCAAGTTACAGCAGAGAAAATCGGCCTCCAAGGAATGCAAGTAAGTAATGTGACACCTGGTTAAGTTCACAGACATTCGTTCCTGATCATGTACAACTGAGGGGGTATGATCTCACCAGAAGGGGAGGGCATATAGTCTGCCAGATGAAAGGTGATCATTTTGCAATTGGTGACTGACCCCTCCCTCACTGAGGTTTCCTGCTTTTATTACATCTACCCTTGAATGTGCTATTATAACAAGACTCCAGTTTAACAGTTTTTTGTCTCTGACCAGGGGTGACATACAGTGCCCATCAGGATGGAATGAAGGGCATTGCAGGAGCAGCAAAACTGCAAAAGAAAATCAACAAACCACAATCCAGAACTTCAGAGACTCTATATCAACCACATAGAACTAATCTCCTCCCATCCTGAAGCCCAGGGACATTTGCGGAAGAGGGGGCGGTAAGATTATAAGAGCAAAAGGATGGGAGGAGCAATGATCTGAAGATTCTCCACACTAGTTAGGGCTGAAGGAATCATAATAGGACTTTGCATGCCCTGCGCAATGTCCAATACACTATTGACCTCACAAAGTCTAGCATCGGCTAAAGGCACCAAGATCCTTGGAGGCAAGGGATTGACAGCCACAGTAGTGTTCCTATGCTTAAGGGGAACACGAGAAAGGGTTCAGGGAAATGCCACTGGGTCCTTGTACATCATCGGAGAGGAGGGCCCAGAGGAGAGTTAGGCATACACAATAAAGGACTCTCTGGGAATTGAGAGGGAGGCACTGGGAGATGGGGAGGGAAGGAGGGGGACAGGGGGTTCAGGGGGAGTAGGAGGGGGAGGGAACTGGTCTACCTATTAAGTTTGTATGAGTGGAAAAAAATAATAAAAAATGTTAAAAAATTTTTAAAAATTAAATAGGAAATCGTAACAGAACATCTCTGAATTACTTCAATGATTCCTTCTAAATAGCTAAACAGCACCACCATTAATTTAGACCATAGTGACTGAAACAAAGTGCAAAGATGCCAAAAATAGACAAGTAGTCAGGTGTGGAAAAGGATGATAAGAAATTTGCCTTATTTTAGTGAATAATTAAGTAAGCAAAACCATACAATCATCATATAAACAGCAATTATTGCAATGACAGAAGAATGTGATTGTATAGTTATATTTCTGTTTCCCATATGCACTTCTGAAGAAGTAGTTTTAGTCCTTTCCTGAATTATTTTTAACCTTTTTTTGTGGACATTTATAAGCGGAACAAAAGAATATTAACAGCATCAAACGAAGATTTCCCCAGCTTCTCATCTGGAGCCTTTATGGAAAGTACTAAGTATTAGGTCCTTCAGCTATTACTTCTTAAACAGCGGTCTCTTATTTTAATGCTTCCATAGAACTTAGTGAACATCTAAACTTTTCACTTGCTACATAAGAGTGAAGGCAGATGACATACGGATTGCCTTTGCAAGTGACACAAGCAATTGATACAATCGTTCATACCCCGCCTTCTCTAAACACATTATTGGTTTATTTTGTAACTTTTCTTTACTAATGGTTAGCTAATTGTTTGCAGTACATCACATATGTAATTCAGAAATTATTTTTGTTAATGTACCTATATATTATATAGAGAGTTTATTATACAGTGGATTTCTTTAATAATTATTGTGCATAGCATAATACTTTGGATTTTCTAGAGTTTCATGCACACCATTTGTGAATTTTATTCACTAAAATTATTTATTGAGAGACTTCTATATGTGAATGGCAGTAATAGAAAAGTGAATGAATATTAATTTTAATACTACTTGTTAGGAAATAATATACTTATTCTACTGGAAATAGTTATGTTTCTTTTAATATGGCACCCAGTAATGTGCTGTAATACAACAATGACTATTTGTAATTTAATTATACTAAAGCAATTTTTAAAATAGACAATCCATTACTAATGCTAAACATTCTCATGACCAATTACCTTCATATCATCTCATCAGTTAGCTGCATTGAAAATCCAGTTACCTCATTACTAATAATGCTTTGATTTTATTGCTATAATTTTATGCATGATGGCAATGGAAAATTCTACACAAGTTATTGAATCTTACAGCTGCACAAAATAGTTCATCTTTTTATTCCACTATTGTCCGTTACATCATTCAGTGTGTGCTTGATCTTTCATTTTATTTTCTCTTCCTCCTTAGTGTATAATCCATACAAATTCCTAGAAAACATCATTCCAGAATATTCTGTGTTATTTTGAAACAAAAACAAGAATGCCCATTAATCCATTTGTGGTAAACTTATCAACAATTCAGAGTAACTGAGAACTCACACAAGAAGAAAGAATTAAGGAACATTTCATTTACACTTTTCATACAGAGTTCTACACGGAGATGATTCTTCATCCTTAATAAAAATAGTTCACGATTCATGGAATTTTTGGACCTTTAATGGATGAAAGTTCCCATTTGAAAAGTTAAAGAAAATGAAGTTCATAGGAAATACTTTTCTGGTCAAAGCAAAGAAAGAGGTTAAGTTTGCAATAGTGACCAGCTGTTGGCAAGCAGCATAGCATGCTAGCCAGCATAGATATGAAGAAGGGACCACCATCACTGATGTAAACTATGAGTGAGATCCGCCATGAAGATATATTTTTTTAAAGAAATGTTGAAACTGTCATTTTAATGGCAGGTATCCTAATAAATTACATTTTCTTGAGCTTCTAGCATTTATGTAGAGCTAATAAAGATGGAAAAGACTGAAGCATCAGGCAGTGGAAAAACTTCCCCAACCCTTTAAAAAAGAAAAGAGAAGAAGAGAAGAGAAAAGAGAAGGGAAAAAGAGAAGGGAAGAGAAGGAAAAAGGAAATTAAAAGAAAGGAAGGGAGGGAGAGAGAAAGAGAAGGAAGGAAGGAAGGAAGGAAGGAAGGAAGGAAGGAAGGAAGGAAGGAAGGAAGGAAGGAAGGAAGGAAGGAAGGAAAGAAGGAAAGAGGGAGGGAAGGAGTGAGTGAGTGAGGGAGGGAGGGAGGACTTTAGGAATGGGTTAAAGATAACAGCTTCTGAAATTTAGAATAGTGTTTGTATGGAGGTATCAGCAAACAACATAGTTACAGGGTGCATGGTATTAATTCTTATCTCCCTAAATAATGAACATTTGGACAGTCGTGTATCAAAGATTGAAGAGAAGCTTTTATGTTGCTTTTAATATGATTTGCCTGAGTCATTCTGGTTTATGAAAAAGGTCATAGAATCCAGGAATAAAAGATTAAATATATTCATAAGTATTTCAAGCGTTACTATTTTAAATCACTTTATAGTCAGAAGGAAAGTACTTCTTAAATATTCTGGAAAAATAAAATAAAATTAGGTGGTAAATAAAAGAGACCTATATTGTGGACAGCAACCTATTTTTAAATTATTTTTATTATTTTGCCACTTTTAGATATAAATACATGAATTTATATGTTTTTACCCCTTACTATTCCTGTCTCACTTCATTTTTTTCTACTTTCCAACCATCTCCTCTTAATTAATTAATTTTTTGTTTGTTTGTTTTGCATGTGTGGCCCACCTGGTTTCATCTGTATGCCTGGAGAAGCAAGTGTCTGAATACTTGCTGGGGCAGGGATGACTTTGGAGGGGTTCATGTAGTGCATCATGAGACCTCCTTATCCATGGTAAAATGTCTTTAGCGTGTTATGGATGCAGGTCTGGTGGAAGTGGCCATCGCTGCCTTATGTTCTTGGGTGCAGCAGTCCTGCTAAGAACAGAATACTGCCCGGCAGTACCCTTCCTCATACGCAGGCTCTAACATTTTTACTATTTGTTGTTCCACCAAGTTCACTGAGCCTTAGGATTGGAGAGGGGTGTGATTTTCACATCTTGTTTAAAATTGAGCAGGGTCATTTATTTTCTGTACTTTGATCAGTTGTGGCTCTCTGCATGAAACATCTTCCAGGACAAAAAGATGCTTCTTTGTCAAGAGCTGAGAGCCCTTCTTATGGGTATAATGATAAGTGTTTAAATAAGTATCTATAGCTTCCACTAAGTAGTTCGTTTCCACCCAGAGCCTGTTGTTTTACTTCTACAGGTACTTGGTTTGATTCACTGTACCAGGCATGTGTTCTTTGATGAAAAACAGGCCTTAAATCCAATCAGAAGGCAGTTGGCTTCTTATGAATCATATATTTCACTATTGCATGAACAGTCTTGTCTTTCCAGAGTATTTGTTATTGTAGCTTGCAGCATTCATAGATGGGTGAGACTGTTGATTGCTTTTCTCCCCTGGCGGCCTGCATCATATCTTCTGGCACTACAAAGCTGGCTGGCAAGAAAAAAACTTCCATATCCAGTTCAGCTTATTTACTCCATGTGCTGTGACCCCTGTGAGTTGTGTCTTCAGCAGTAGGGTCTTGCTATCAGGTTAGAGAAGGCAAACAAGAGCGATGACACATGCTTATATTATTTTGGGGTCTGTGTGGGCTCTCTGCATTCATTAGAAGGTACCACATGCCTGGTATTGGGAAACAATTTAATCACATGTAGTTTCTAGTAGAAGCATCTTGGGGCAGTTTTTGTTTTCTCTTTTTTCCCCTATCTGAATTCCCCTCTGTAGACCATATTGGTTAAGACTGTTTTAAAATTATATTTTTGATAGATTGGTATGTAGAAGTGTCCTACTTGGCTGCATCTTATATCCTCATTGCTAATTTTTATTCCCCCACCTCCACTGTATCCTGTCTCCTTAATTATTTCCCTTTAAGAATTCCTCCCATTATTCTCCTTTCCACTTAAGTTTTTAGATGTGATTGTTCCTTGAATTTAAGCTCCTCCTGATTCTGCCTCTCTAATAATCAAGATTATAGGTAACACCACACTTGGTCTTACTGCTTGCTATCATTAGATGAATTCACTAGCAGTTAATATTTTTGTGGATCATGTGATATTTATCGTGCGACATATGTCTGAAAACAGGAAATACCAGTATGAAAACTTATATTTGTACTTACAAATTTTATTTCCACAATAATGAGTTAGCATTGGCACTATTACTGTCAGTATTTCACAACTGAAGTCATTAGGATAGAGTCTAATTCCACAACTTTGATGCTGATTATTTTAGGGTCATGGGATTTGAAGGCACACAAAGAAAAAAATAAAAAGCAGGATAGGTAGATAAAACCATTTTGAATCTCACTGGGCTTTTTAATAAAAGCAGCAGCTACTTGTGACAAGATAATGATTTGTGTAAATACCACTGTGTTTACGTGCAAAACTCAAAAGCATAACCAGGAATTGATATTCTGTTCACATTGTGTTTTCCCTACTAAGTCCTCAAATAGTAGCCAATATTGTTAGTCATAATATTGCTATGGTTGCCAAAACAATGGAAAGCATACAACACAATTTCAAGAACATAGCAGATGCTGAATACATATTAGTATTTTCAAAAGTCATCAACTTCTTAATAAGGCAAACTGATCATAGTGGACTAGGAGATGGCTTACTGAGTAAACGAGTCTGCTGCACAAGGATGAGGACATGAATTCAAATTCCCAGAATCCATGTGTACTCTGACATGCTTTACTGTATGCACACCTGTAACTCCAGTGCTGTGTCACTTGTGAAGACAAGAGAATTTTTGGCACTTGGTGATCAGCCTCACTCCAGTTTCAGTAACAGATCCTATTTGATGGAATGAGGCAGAAAGTCACAGATGTCCTCCTTCTGCCTCTTCTATGTCTCTGCGCACATATTTTCACATACACCATTCACACTCACTCACAACTATATACAAATTAAAAATAAGAAAGACTGCATCATATGTGAATAGAATCTCACAGAAAAGACGTGCACAGGATGTAGAGAATGTGTCTGTGAATGTCCTTGAAATGAAAACCCAGTCATCCCCTTTAATCCTGTTTCTAAATTTAACTGTGTCATAGTATCATATTAGTCTTCTTATTGCCAGGGAGTTTGGTGTTCATTTAACATACACTGGGAACATTTTCAGTGTATCGGCTTTCAATCCTGGCAGTGAAACCATTTCAGTGACTGTTCACATTTCCTCCAGAGTGGAATTTAATAAAAGATCTCTGATTTGAGGGGGGCAGAGTCCCAGGTTATGAAAGATTTGTGACAGCTCTGATATATTTCATTCCTCATTTCAATAGCAAAAGTCACAAAGCTCTTTTAAATTACTGAGAAAATTGCAACTGAGTGTTAGAACTCTTTATATGCAAGCATCATCAATAGGTATTACCGTGAACATATCACTCAAATGTATCGAACGAAGTTCATTGCTTTAAAAAAGAGTTCTCTGAAAACCAAAGGAATCTCTTATACTGTCTTATCAAGAAGATCTGTCTACAAAACTCCACCACACATCAACATAGTAAGCTTAAATCAGTTTGATAGATTAAATTAATAACTTAATTGTTTTTGATTATCAAAATAATTTTCTGATTAAGTCTTATATTGCAGGGAGGAACAGCAGAGTCTAACCATGTTTTGTGCAAGGGTAACACTCTTCATAATCCAAAATCATAAGTTAGGGAATATGTTTATTTATACATTAGCTCAACAAATCCAGGAGCCTAAGAAAAAGACAGAGTTGTACTCAGAAGTGTCATGGTTTGAAATGTGAGTTGTCACCCAAATGGGATTCAGCCTTGTACAGTGCAAAGATAGCAAAATGGACAACAAACAACCTGAATACAGAACACCAGCAACCTTACAATGATTACCTGGGACCAGGCCAGACAAATCTTTCCCTTACCAGAGGCTCAGGAAACTTTGGGGAAGAAGGGGAAGTAAAAGAGTAAGAGCCTAAATCAAAGGAGAGGGGACTAGGAATGAGTAGACCGGGCCCACACAGGGATGGGAAGTAAGGTGGGATGGGATAGAAGTGGGAAAGAAGGGAGGAAGGAAGGAGGGGGAAGGGAGGCAAGGAGCATGTATATAAAAATGTTAATTTAATAAATTTATTTTTAAAAATGTTCAGAACTCAAAAAAAGAGAAAGAAATGTGAGTTGTCCCCCACTGACTCATGTGTTTGGATATGTAGTTATTTGGAAAAGTTATAGCAACTTTAGGAGATAGAGCATTGCTGGAGAAAGTTTCAGGAGTTAGGCCCTGAGATGGCTAGCTCCACTCTGCTTGAGTTAGTGAATCTGCTCCTGAGCTTGTAGCAGCAGCTCTTGGACTGCATCATGTCTGTAGTGACCTAAGCCACCTCTAGATTCTGCCAGCTGGCCATGCCTTTTCCATCTGGAAGGACTGTATTTGCCCTCTGGAACTATAAACTGAATAATCTCCCTTTCTGCCTTTAAGTTGGTTGATTCTCAGTGGTGTCACACAGCAACAGAGAAGATTAACTGGTACAAAAATCTAGGTTGATTTCTGTAAATGTCAAGTATAAGCTCCAAAAGTTGGTCAAATGTAAACTTGGTCCTATTACGTTAGCTTAGCAAGTCAAAAAGTAATGTCACCAAATGCCATTCTGTGCTAGAAAATATTCTGGACTAATACTTTACATCAAAATAATTTTCAATAAAGCTGAAATGATGTGTAATCTTGAATGCTTCAAACAAAAAGTAGAATCATATTACGTTATTTTAAAATTTTTACTGAATTTCAATTAGATTAAAACAGATTATTCCATCCCGGTAACATTCAATCATATTCTGGAAGGCCACACATTTTTTTTCTTTTTAATTATTTTTTCTAGTTTTACAAGCATAATAAGTAATAATCTCTGCCCCCTCCTTCCTTCTCTACCTTCTTCCCTATCTTCCCTCCTTCCTCTCTCTTCATCACTCCATATCTTTCCCTCCCACCGTCTTGTCTGTCTGCTTCTGATTCCCTGGGATCATCTGCTCTGGCCTTTGAGGCAAACTAAGCAGCCCTTGCTTGGGCAGACCCACTGAGAGCAGTACTATCCTTCACCTGTCTAGCCTTGCCAAGCCCTAAGATTGCTACTGCATGAAATTATTTCTCCTGAAATCCTCACTAGTCTATGGGACATGTTGATTTGCAAGCCATTGTGCAGATCTGGTAAGGATCAGTCTCAGTGCAGTGAGATTACTGGATGCAACAGCCTTACATTGAGTGGAATCTTGTCCAGTGGTGGACTTCCCATGTTCAGGCTCCTGCAATCTTTCCAAGTTCTTTGAGCCTTCAGATAGGAGAAGCTTTAGCTGTTCTGATTCCAGGGGAACATTGCAGGGTCCCTGGTACTGAACATTCTGGCTGTTGCTGTTGTCTGTTTCACTGGTCTTCCCCTGCCCTCAGCTGCATCTTGTCTGGAAGTTGAGTTCCTCTCCTATCTAAAGATAAAAACCTTTTGAAAAAACTTTATATAAGAAAAGGATTAAAAGAGAAGGAAGAGCAGGAATAGGAAACACAGACAGTGGGAATGGCCTCTGGGTAACCAACCACCTTCTACTAACTACTATTTCTAATCTTAAAATTCTCCTCCCACCTTCCCTGGCAGGAAACACATGCACAGCATTGTAAGCCAGTCTAAACAACAAGTGCACGAGGAGGAAACTAACAGTGAACAGGATCAGATGTCTCAATACTTACAGGCTTTTCTTAACAGAAGCCTTATTCATTTATTCATTCGACTGTGTTCCTCTGTCTCCACTCTCTTGGGAATCTTATTTTCCTTACTCCCCAGTTATGCTCCTTTGTAGTTTTAATGGATAATGTAGATTTCCCCTTGAGGATATTGTTATGAGGGCTTATTACTAGGTTCCGCTTATAAGGGAGCACATTTGACATCTATGCCTCTGAGATACGTCACTCAGTGTAACTTCTTCCAATGCCACCTATTTACCAGAAATTGCATTAATTCATTTTTCTTGATGGCTGTATGGTATTCCATTGTGTACATGTACCACATTTTCATTATCCATTTGTCTACTATTGGGCATTTAGGCTGACTTTCCTATTGTGGATAGAACTGCTATGAACACAGATGTACACATGTTTTTTATGTATGATGAAGGGTTTTCAGCCAATGTTCCTAAGAGTGGTATAGCTGGGTCATATGGCATTTCAATTTTTAAATTTATTTATTTATTAGTTTTACAAGCACACTGAGTACTAATCCCTGCTTCCCTCCATCCCCCCTTCTTCATCTCTCTCCCTTCCCCTCACCAATCCATTTTACTCCTTTCTGCCCTCCTGCCTGGCAGTTTCTATGGACCCCAGGGTTCCCTCTGGCTTGTCTACTCTTGGGGGGGTGGTTCAGGCTTTTGTGGCATACCAAGTTGCCCCTCCTCTATCCACCCCACTGATAGGGGCATTTCCCTTCACTCATCCAGCTCTAGTCCCTAAGGTGTCCCTGTGCATTCTTCTCTATCTTCATTTCCTTATAGTCTTCAGGGACATGTTGGTATTTCAGTCATTGTGAAGGTCTTATTGGACAAGTCTCATTACAGTGAGTTGGTGGATGCAGCATCCTTGCCTTAAATGGAATGTCTTATCCAACAGTGAACCTTCCCATCTTTAGCTTCTTACAATCTTACTGCCCCCTCTTCCTCGAGGTTCCCTAAACTTATGATTGGGAAAGATTAGGATGGTCTGATTCTGAGTGAGCATTGCTAGGTTGCTAGTAATCTACATTACAGCTGCCATCCTGAACAGATAGAGTCTAGGTGAGTAAGAGAGCAGTGAGGTGGATAATTTTTAACTCTTTTAGAATCAGCATACTGATCTCCAGAAAGGTAGTACAAGTCCACTTTCTTACCTGCTAGCAATATATGAGGATTCTCTATTCCCCTCCTCCTCTCTAGCATTTGTTATTTGTGTTTTGGATTTTAGCCATTCTAATTGGGGTGAGAGGATATCTCAGGGTGGTTTTAATTTGCAGTTCCATAATGGCTAGGGAAGTAGAACATTTTTTAAGGTATTTGTTAGACATTTTAATTTCATCCTGGTTTTTCCTTTAAATTCCAAGGCCCATTTTCTAATTGGGCTACTTACCTACCACCTCGTTGTTTAATTTTTTTGAGTTCTTTGAGCACTCTGAAAATTAGTCCTCAATTAGATGTGTGGTTAGTGAAGATTTTCTCTCATTCTGTGGGATATCTTTCTGCTTGATTAACAATATCTTTTGCTGAACAGAAGCCTTTTAATTTCATGAAATCCCACTTGTTGAGTGTTGGTTCTATTTTCTAGGCAATTAGGGTCTTGTTTAGAAAATGTTGACATAGACCAATCAGTTTGAGGGAATTCTCTACTTTTTCTTTTTGAGTTTTTATAGTGTCTAATATTAAGATCCTTGATCCACTTGGAGTTGATTTTCCTGCAGGGTTACAAGTAATGATCCAATTTCAGTCTTCTCCAAGTAGATATCCAGCTTTGTCAGCACCATTTGTTGAAGATTACGTCCTTTTTTCACTGGCTTTTCTGGCACCTTTGTCAAAAATCAGTTGACCCTAGGTGCATGAGCTTACATATGGGTCTTAAATTCGTATCCATTGATCTATTTGTCTGTTTTGGAGTCAGTACCACGCTGTGTCCCAGAGATTTTTACTATGGATTTGTAGTATAGATTAAGGTCTGGTATGGTGATAACTTCACTATTCTGGGCCTGTTGTCAATCCAGATGAATTTTGAGATTGTTTTTTTAATTTCAGTAAAGAATTGCCTTGGAATTTTGATTGATATTTCATTGAATCTGTATATTGCTTTTGGTAGGATGATCATTTTTATATTGTTAATTCTACCATGGAAAGTTTTTCAACCTTCTGGTGTCTTCTGAAATTTCTTTCTTTAGGGTTTTAACATTTTCATTGTATAGGTCTCTCACATCCTTAGTTAGACTTATTCCAACATAGTACTTTTGGGGACTATGGTAAATTGAATTGTTTCTCTTTGGAAATTTCTTACTTTTTTCATCTTTGGTGTAAAAGAAAGCTACTGATACTTGAACATTAATTTTGTAACTTACTTATTAGTTTTAGCAGTTTCCTGGTGGAGCATTTGGGATCTCTCAGGTAGGGAATTATGTCATATGCAAATAGGAATATTTAAACTTCTTCTTTTCCTTTGTATCCCTTTTATCTCTCTCTTCTTTTATGGCATTACTTAAGACATCAAGTAATATATTGAATAGAAGTGGTGAGAGTGGTTGATCTTGCTTATTTCATGATCAAAGTGAGAATACTTAAAGTTTTTCACCATTTAGAATTAACCTTGCGGCTTGTTATATACGGCCTTTATTATGTCAATATAAGTTCCTTCCATCCCTATTGTCTCCAGGATTTTTATCATAAAGGGATGTTAGATTTTGTCAAAAGTTTTTTCTGTTTTTACTGAGAGATTCATATGGTTTTGGCCCATGAACTTGTTTATATGATGAATTACATTTATTGGTTTGTGAATGCTAAACTAGCCTTGTGTGACTGGAATAAACCCTGCTTGATCATAGTGAATGATCTTTTTTGAATCTAGTTTGCTAAAATTTTGTTAAGGATCTTTGCATCTGTGTCCATCAATGTGACTGGCCTTTCTTTTTAAGTACTACTTCCTTTGGGTTTGGGATCAGTGCAATATTAGGTTCAGAGAAAGATTTTGGAAGTGTTCCTTCCTTTGCTATTTTGTGGAACAATTTAAAGAATAGGGGTGTAGTCGTTCTTTAAATGTTGGATAGAATTCTGCACTAAATCCATCCCGTCCTTGACTTTATTTATGGGAAAATTTGTATTTACTTCTTTAACTTCATTGCTTGATATAGGACTACATAAATAATTCAATTCATCCCAATTTAATTTTGGTAGGTTGTGTAGTTAGAAATTCACCCATTTCTTTCTGATTGCTGAATTTTATGGAAATAATTTTTTGAAACATTACCTTATGAATCTCTGAATTTCCTGGGGATTGATAGCAATAACTCCATTTTCACCTCTTATTTTATTAATTAGGTTTTCTCTCCTTTGGTTTTGGTTTACTAAGCTAAGGGTTTATCAATCCTGTTGATTTTCAAAAAAACTAGCCTTTTGTTTGGTTGATTATTTGCATCATTTTCTTTATTTCAATTTTGGATATTTCTCCCCTGATTTTACTAATCTCAGCTCACATACTACATTTGGGATTGGATTTTTATTGTCTCTAAGCTTTAAACTACATTGTTAAGTTATTTACTTGTGAAGTTTCCTTTATTTTTATGTAGGCACTAAGTACATACACTTTCCTCTCAGGAAAAACCTTCATTGTGTCCCAGAGATTGTGATATGTTGTGTTTTCAATATCATTCATTTCTAGGAATTTTTGAATATCCATTTTGACTCCTGTCTAAACTTATTCATTATTCAGTATGATGGTATTTAATTTCCAAGAGTTTGTGGTTTTTTTGTCTTTTTGCTTGCTAGTTGTATTCCATGGTGGTCAGATAAAGTACATGATGTAATTTCAAATTTCTTATATATGTGGAGGATTGCTTTGTGGCCCAATATGTGGTCTGTTTTGTAGAAACTTTCATGGGCTGCTGAAAATAATGTGCATTCCTTGGAGTTAGGATGGAGTAGAGGTCAATCATGTCTGTTTGGGTTATGGTTTGATCCAGCTCCAGTGTGTTTTTGTTCAGTATTTGGCCTGTTGACCTATCCATTGGTGAGATTTGGCTGTTGAAATCCCCTACTATTATAGTCTTTGGATTGATTTGTATCCAAATTGCTTGTTTATTGAATGTGGATGAACCTATATTGGGTGCATATATGCTCAGAATTGTTAAGTCTTCTTGATGAACTGTTTCTTTAACTAACATGTAATATCCTGGGTCTCTTATGATGTGTTTTGGTTTGAAGTCTATTTTGTTGGATATTAGAATTGCTACTCCTGCTGTTTCCTTGGTCCATTAGCTTGAAGTACTTTTGATCAGCTTTGCTCTGAGAATGTGCTTATCTTTCATGTTGAGATGTGTTTCCTGAAGACAATAAATCCATACTTGTAACCTGTGTCTTTTCACTGAAGGGTTAAGTCCATTCATGTTTGGGATTATAATTGAGAAATGTTTGTTGATGACTGTCAGTTTTTGAGCTTTGTGGTTTTTATATGTGTGTTTCTTTGCTTAATAGTTGTCAGCATTATTTTTCCCTTCTATTTTCTTGGGTATGTTTGTCATTTTTTTCACATTTGCATAATTTTTTTTCTATTATTTTCTGTAGACCTGATTTAGTAGTCTTGTAGATCCTTAGTTTATTCCTATCGTGAAAAAATTTTCTTTCACCTTCAATCATGACTGATAGTTTTAATGGGTGCTCATTCATTACTTGAAGTACAACTCTCCAAGCTCTCCTGACTCATATTTCAATAAATCAGCTGTTATTCTAATGGGTTTATCTTTAAATATGACATGATTTTTCTCTCTTGAGGCTCTCAAGACATTCACTTTGTCTTGTATCTACAATGTTTTGACTATTATTTGCTGTGGTGACTTTCTTTTTGGTCATATTTGATTGGTGTTTGATATACCTCTTATATCTGAATGGGGATCTCTTTTCTTAGATGTGGGAAATTTTCATTTAGGATGGTGTTTAAAAAAAATCTCTTCTGGTGTAGATTTTTAGGTTTCTTGCTCTAGAATTCCATGAATGAACACGTTTGGCTTCTTCAGGATATTCCAAAGCTTTTGAATATTCTCTCGAGTACTTTTTTTTTAGCTTTTTCAGTCTCTTTAATTGAATGATTTTGTTTTATCATCTTGTATTCTAGTCCGGATATTCTGTTTTCTGCTTCATTAGTTTATAGTTAAGATTCTATGTTGAGTTTTAGATTGTATTTAGCTTGTTTTCAATATCAAGTTTAATTTCTTCATGAGAAATTAAAACTTCAGAGCAGATGTTTTGCTTCTTCAATTATCTTTTTCATCTCACCCAAGTGTCTATTATTATCCTGTTCATATTTGTTTATGTTTTTATTCAACTCCTCTTAGAGTTTCTCTTGCATTGCTTTGATCATATTTATGATCAAGCTTTGAATATCATTGTCTTGATTGTTATATTTTTGGCTAATATTGAAGAAGTTATTCTCTTTGGAATATTTCATTTGTTTTTTGTAGGAGAATTTTTGTCCTGGTTTTTGTTTTGTTTTGTGGAATTTCAGTGTGATTTGAGCATTTTGTGTTTAGTTTGAGGCTTCTTCTTTTGGTATATGTTTCTGACTGTTTTGAGTCCAATAGATTTACTACCCTTTGACATTGATTGTAACTGTTTGCCTTGTGTGAAAACAATCAGTCTAGGGTTGCTTGATGCTATTTTGTGGTTAATGTTATTGTGGTGTGCAAGGAGTGTGTAAGCCTAGCTTTTTTAAGAGGGAGGAGGTGATAGGGTTTTGGTCCAGTTATACATGGGAGGATAAACAGTTGGTGTCTGGGTTTGTTAGGTTAGGTTTGAATTAAAAGTTGTAAACAGCTTTAAGAAGATAAAACAGTAGTCAAGAGTTGGAGTTGAGTGATATCTGTCTGCTTGCAGATTGCTAGGGGTATGAGGGGGGGTGATTGGCTAAGACCCTGAAGGGTTATGGAACTTTGTATATGCTGTGGCAGCTATAAATTGAGGCTAAAAGGAAAACAAAATAGGATACACATCTTAGGTTTAGGTACAAAGATTCTCTTCTGTTGAATGGTGAGATACTTAAGGTCTTCATTTGTATGATGTTAGTTTGCGGGTCTGAGCCTCTATTAATTTCTTGGAGACTATTTTAATGATCAGTCAGGGCAATGGGTGTTGCAGGAGGAAAACTGGAGCTTGTTGGGTAGTGCGGCAGCTGGGCGAGATTAACTGGGAAATGGAGGCTACTGGGGCAGGGTCCCAACAGCAAAGCCAATCCAAGCTGGTAGCCAGACGTGGATAGGGAGGAGGGACCTGCAGCTCTCTCTGGCATTTGAAAGCATGCACCAACAGAGCCGTGAGGTTGATCTGTGCCAGCAGCTGGACATGAGTTGAGGAAAGAGACCAGGAGCTCACTTTCCTGCCTGCCTTTTAAAGTACACATGGGTCGAGCTTCAAGGTTGATCCATGACAATAAGTAGGTGTGGGTGATAGGCGAGGTCACACATTTGAAATTTGAAATCCTCATCTATATGTGATAGTTTAGAATCATACAGTTTCTGTATGATGCTATCTCATTGATAAATATAAAAAGAGGAAATATATGTATATTAATTATCAATAACAAATACTTTGATTTATAAAACTTTGTATTAACTGGCAAATGCTGAATACGAAAATAAGTTTTATTTCCTAGTGTTGTTAAACTCCATTTCGCTTAAACAAGAAAAATTAATTGAAGCAACAACAAAATGAAGAAGTTTACTTTTCTCAAATGTCACCTAGAAATAAGCAAACAAGATGTAATGCTCTTTCCTCTTCCCCATTTCTTATGAAAAATATTCTAGGAAAATTCTATTCTAATGAGAAAAAAATGAGGATTACAATAATGGGAAAACAGCACATTCTACATCTTCACAATGAAATGATCTTCCTCCTTAAAAGAAAAGCAGAAAAATTGAAATTCATGCTGTCCTACAACAGATTCATTATCCAAGAGGAGATATGGGTTGCTAACCAATCCCCAACACATTCACCATGAGTTTCAAGAACTGTTTAATGAAGTTGTCCTGCATTGAAAGCAAGGATAGGAAGCTAGTCATTACAGATAGTGGGTTTCTCCACAGTCATCCTGTATCCTGTAGAGTCTCTTAGTGAAATATGTGATCGGTGCTGAATGTAATCTGCTGAAATTGCTTTCCCTTCCTCTTAGTTTTTGTGAATATCTTTAAGGCTTTCTTTAGCATACAAGAAGAAATAATGAATAATCTCCTCTAACTTTGGGTAGGGAAATAAAAACAATAATCAAGAGTCTCTAGGGGTAAGTCATTTCTCAATTGAGGCATAACTTACTGAAAGTGACTTTTTATTAATAGTTATTTATAAAATAATTTGCTATGTTTTGAAAACACAGCGAGATGATAATGATTATTTCTTAGTTTATATCTAATAAAAGATCAGTTTTCTTCTCTTTTTCTTTCTTCTTTTTGTGTGTGTATATGAGAGGGCACTTAAGTATGAGTGCCTGTGAATGACCAAAGGTGATTGGAAATCACCCTGGATTGCTCTGCGTCCTTATTGGTTTGCTTTGGGCTTTCCCAGGCTACACTTTCTAGGGCAGAGTTTCAGGCCACAGTCATATCCATCTGGAAATTTTGCATGCATTTAGACATCTGAACTCAAATCCTTTTGCTTATTAGACAAGGAATTTAATTCCTCACTCATCTTCCCAGTGCCAGTTTTAACTTTTAATGAACATAAAGCTCTTTTTCCTTCCTCTGCAATTCATGAGAACCACTGAGCATATTTTGATTATTTTCAGTCCCACCAATTTGATATTCTTCTTTCTTTAGGTGCAATTCACTGACATACACTGCTTGACAAGAAAAAAGAATCTACAAGAATCTCCTGAGAAGACATTCATATGCAGCATGTGTTCAGTTTTTCATTTTCATTTGGCATTTTCCAACTTGACTAATTATGTTATCACTCAATGTAAACTTTAAAAAAGAAAGTCTTCAGTTAAGAAAGAAAAGGGAAAAAAATCTGAAACCTTGAGTTCTTCTGCCTGACTTCATAGATATTCCTGTCATCTTTAAATAGAAGATTATATTTTTACTCTTGCAGAGCTGAATGTTCTCTCTCTCTTTCTCTCTCTCTCTCTCTCATCTATATTTCACCACTTTTTATGTCTCTTTTCATCTTGGTAAATTCCAGATACATTATTTCAAATATATGTAAAAAGACTGAGTACAATTATATTTTTACATAGCTTCATATACTTTATATCACTCAGTCTTTTCTCCCTTCCTGTTTCTCTCTCCCTCTTTCCATCCTTCGTGTGTCTATTACTTTTGAGTGACTTTTTATCCTGTAACATATGGTCCTTACTAATTCACACAGAATGCAGAATTCATTGTCTGTTTCTGAGTTGCTGCGTTCCTTGGAGAATTACAGTTTATAAATTTTCTTTGAATAAATCTATAACATAAGCTTCTCATCTCTTTCTTGGGCTATGTAGAATATTTGTTTAACATAAAATGGTCAATTTTAGTGTGAATTGAAAATGTGTCACTTGCACATGGCACCAGAGTCTCTGCAATTTCTATATTTATAATCAAATATTGTGTTTCTTATTCTTATACAATTCGTTATAAGGAACAACAGTAAAGAAGGAATTAATTCCACTTAATCTGACATATGTTTCATAGATGAAAAATGTGGGCAGGAAGCTGTAGCACAGAAATGATGAATTGTGTTTAGCTTCTCCCCTTGTACCTTTTCCTATAAAGAACATTATATTCATTGTCCCTCTTCCTTTATTTTGAATCACATTTATTTGCAAGTAATTTTGTCAATTCTAATACATTTTAAGACATAGTATTAAAGCCTATGTTTGGGTTCTTTCTACTCTATATCATGAAGTTCCTGCTGCTTATTGCTGTAGAGCTAATTTTATTTATTCAGTTGACCAATGATACAGAATCGCCGAAATCTGAGAAAGCTAAAACATGGACACAATACCACAGCACTACTCTATGGTCTCAGACTAAATGAGCTATTCTAAAATACATGTCAATTTTAAAGGCATTTGGATAAATCCTGAAAAAGTTCAGGGAGAAGAGTTTAGTCTTAATTGTTATGAACAATTTTCTCATTATTTCAAAACAAAAGATTTCCTGGAGAGACATTCTCTCATCTCTTCATAGATAGCAATAAACATTTAGCAAACTGGTAATATAATCCATCAAATCAGGCTAATAAAGAAAGGTGGGACTGCAACTCGTGATAAAATTAAAGTGTATTTTCACTTGATTTAAAAGGAATGAACATTTTTATATTTTTATGAGGCATTCCAAGTGAAAGTATGGCGAAGCAAGGCAGTTGTAAAGCAAATAGGGTGAAAAATGATTGCTGTAGTCAGAAATTTGTGATATAGTGGATTTTCTACCTATTCACGGTACATAGTTAGAACTCTGGTCCACTAATATCAAGGATCATTCTGGGATTAAGACAAACATTTATTATTTACTTAATGTCAAGGAAAAGTTTATAATAACCACATAGCAGACCCTAGAAAATCATTTCTATATTCCTTTTATTCTCATTTCCTTCCCTTCCTCAGTCCTTCCTCTATTTTGCCTTCCTTTTCTTCCTTCCCCTCTCCTTCCTTCCCATCCTCCTTTTTACTTTTTTCTTTCCTTCCTTCATCTCTTCCATCTTCCTCTCTCTATCTCTGTTTATCCCTTCATTAACAACCTTACTGTGACTTTATGCCAGGGATATACCTATAGAGCAAAACTTCTGCCTTCATGGTATTTATAGTATCAGAGAGAAGATAGGTATTAAATAAACAATTATATATGTAACAGATGTTTATCAGAGTAATGTGTGGGATGATGTTATGTGATGTACTTAGTGTATTGAAAAGATCATATTTTACTAGAGACGTAAAATATGTGTATATTTTACTTTGGAATGGATTTTTGTCTTCCAACTAAGAAAGGAGTAAGACTCTATGAAGCCTCTTTGCCCAGAAAGCTATTAATATTCTGTTAATCTAAATAAAACTTACTATGAATAAACTTTGAGAATGGAGTATAGCGAATGAGATTGACAATACAAATGGGGTATCCACATTCAGAAAAGTGATTTTTCTGAAGCCATTCAAAAAAAAATGTTTGAAGTTTATTCTAAGAGAAATGGAAAGTTACTAATGGATCTTTACAAAACTGTTAATTGCTCTCATTTTTAACAAACTTTAACAGCCTACTGGACAATAAGAGTCCAGACAAAGAAAGAGGATGGTGGGTTGGTCACAATTAATTGTCAACCTTACACTGAGAGCAAGCCTCTGGCCACATACACCTGAGAAATATTCTTTAGATTAAGATTGGCCTCTGGTCATGCCTGTAGTCATTGCCTTGATTGCAATAAATGATGTGCATAGATTTAGGCCATTGTGAGAAAGACACTGCAAAGGCAGAGGATCTGGAGGTACATAGGAATGAAAAGGCTGAGTGCAGGAGGCAGATATTCATTCCCTTTACTTGACTGTGAATGTGATATGAGGAGCTTCATCAAGCTCCTCCTCTGTGGCTTTCTCACAATGAGGATTGTAACCTGGAATTAGATCACTTGTGATCTAATTAAACCCTTTCCCCTTAAGTTGCACCAGTAGGTATTTTGCTACAGCAACCAGCATGTGCAATAAGTAGTAAAAACTCACTTCAATCTAGTGTAATTTAAAGGAGGAAATTTTAAGGATAAAAAAAAAATCTCAGAGAATTCAAGTACTTAAAGGCCACAGTTTTCCAGAATTCAGTTCATTAAGGGCTTAGTTGCATTTTATTTCAGTCTTTTTTAAATTGGTGTCCAATGTTAGGTGATTGAATAAAATATTTGTAAATTATTTACTTGTTTCTTACCTAAATACTTATTCTTAGAATGGGGAGTTAGGCACAGAGAAAGAAGATAGAGGACATAAAATAGCACAACCATAAGAATAAACATTCTTTTTTAATTAATTTATTTGTTTAGAAACTGGGTTTATGTATTTTCCCTAATCCCCAACCCCATGTCCCTGATCTTCTATCCTTCCCTCCCTTCACCCATCTTTCCTTGTTCCATATCCTCACCCCTCCTGTCCCTCTGCTTGTGTGTATCACAGGACTCCCTATGTTGGTATGGGAGTCAGATTTCTGTTGAACTTTATGTGGCTCTTCAATGGGTAAATTTGTAAGTGGAGAGGTTCCTCTTCCCTTGTCCAGAGCTTTCGCCACAGACATTCACTAAGAGAAGTTGTTTCTTCTAAGATCCTAATTAGTTCTTGAGGAATGTTGATAATTTGGCCATTGTAGATCTGGTGGTAGAAGTTCTCATCGCAGTGACTTTTAGGGTATACCAGTCCTGTCTTGGCTGGAGTGTGTTGGTCAGGAGTATTTCTTTAGGCTTCCACCTTCTTATTGCCCCCTCTTCCACAAGGTTCTCTGAAAAGAATGAACTTTTTTTGTACTAAAATTCTTCTTATGAATACATGTCAAGTACTACTATTTTCTCTCCTATGATTCTTTTTGCTAATGATGCATATTTATATATTTACAGTCAAAATTCAGTTCTTACTGATATAGGCTTCTTTAATCAATTAGGAGAATCATGCTCATTCATATGTGGGTTTAAAAACAGCAAGTATAGCAAGCTGACTGAAACAACTTTGAAATTTTGCTAAAGGGAATTCAGAGTAGTTTCCTTTGATTGGGAAATTAAAGGGAGAAAAGATGGTGACAGAATTCTAATCACTTGCACCAAATTTATTAATTTTAAAAGAAATCAATCCTTTAAAAAAGTTAAGTGGAATTCTAGTCCCCATTAAAATATTTTAAAGAGAGATACCTAATTCCAAAATATATTATGAATTTTCTCAATAACTAATGCAAACAAGAAAAGGAAATGAATCTAGTGTGCTTTCCATGGTCAAATTTCTCATATGAAATCCTGATTTCATTAGCTAATATTTAATACACTCTTGATACATGATATTTATGGAAAGTTATAATGTAATTATTAGTATATGATCATTGTGTGGATTAGTGTTAATAATGAACTTGACAAAATCTAGAGACATCTGGGAGATGGGTTGGGGTTGGGCGGGGTAGGAGGGAGACACTGTAGTAAATTTTCTTGGTTAGATTAATGGAGATGTAGAATGATCAGCTCACACCCTGTGAGCTGGCAAGAATCCTAGATGGTATAAATGGAGAAAGGAAATCGATCCCTGGCATACTTTCATTGCTCTCTTGATGCAGTGGGAAGCTCTACCACAATTCTTGCCACTATTACTTCTCCATTGTGAGGGAGTCTACTTATGAACTGTAAACGAGAACACACACGCCACCCTTTCCCTTGCGTTTCTTTCATCAGGACAATTTTAGCACAGCCATAGAAAAAGATAGGAAGACAAATGCCATTTGTAATTCTTTATTTGCCCATTCAGGGCCTGAGTTCAAGCAATTTTCCAACCATAGCCTGATCATCATTTGGGGTGACAAACACAAGTCACACATCGGACAATTAGTCCTGTTGCACTCAGGTAGGAAGATGGGTCAAACTGTTTAAAGTTACAGGGTTGGTATGAGACAAAATTAATGTTTGGACTTGGATAATCCAATTTCAGAATCTATGTTCCTCCCAACACTACAAAAGTATGTATGGATGGTCATTTCTTTACTCTGTTTTGTCCTTATGAGGTCCGCTAACTATCCTGACACTGTCAGTAAAATAATTGTCAACATGACATGTTTTACTGGCAGTGTCAGGATAGTTAGCGGACCTCATAAGGACAAAACAGAGAAAAGTAATGTCCCTCCTTTAACTTGCCTATTTTCTCTGTAGTTTCTAATGAGTTTTTTTTTCTGAAATTTTCTTCTCTTGATATCTATAAATGCTATTTTTCCTTCTACCTTTTTAAATAGAGTTTTAGTTTATTGACTATTTTATGTATTTTCTGTCTACAGGAGAGTATAAGTCTCCAAATTTCAGCTAACATACCTTTGGCATATGTACTAGTTAATTTTTAATTGAGTTACAAATCACCTGCTAAATTACTAAGGCACACCTCTGAGTGAGGGTGTCTTTTCAGACCGCTATGTCACAAGGACTGTGATCTAATGAATGGATTAATTCATAATGGATAGATTCCATTACAAGAGGTTCAAGTGCAGTTGAGAGTGTCCCAAGCTATATTTTACCCTGGCCTCTGCCTGTATTCTCCCCTTTCTCTGTTTTCTGTCTTCCAATGATGTGAACTGCTCTGTTCCATCACAATCTCTACATGATGCATGAAATCCTCTGAACCCAGCCACTATGATAAATCGTTCTGTCACTTGGTTCTGTCAGATATTTGACACACAAAAAGAAAATAACTACTACTGTGCTGCAGTCTCCTTTGGGAGTAAACTCTTCAATGAAAATCACCCAATAAAGATTTTAATATCCCAGAAGAGTTGCAAAGTGTAACGAATTCTGCACACACTCCCAGGCCAGGTGAACCTCTCACTCAAATTTGACAGTCCAAACATGCATGTTCACCATCTCATTGTTTATTTACCATACTTTTTATATTTATTTATTTATTTATTTATTTATTTATTTATTTATTTAGTGTGTGTGTATGTGTGTGTGTGTGTGTCTGTCTGTCTGTCTGTCTGTCTGTCTGTCTGTCTGTCTGGTTTGTGTGTGTGTATCAGACGGTACTCTGTGTCCCTGTGGAGGACCAAGGGTGACTTCTGGAGGTGAATTCTGGAATCATCTCGGATTGCATCTACTGCGTACTTGCTTAGCTCTGAGATTTCCCAGGCTCTGCCCACCAGGGCTGGAAGTGCATGTGCTACCATTTCCACCTGGCTTTTTTATGTGGGACCTGGGATCTGAACTCAGGACTTACTGCTTTTGAGGCAGAATCTTAACCCTTGAATCTTACTACTCCTTCTTAAAACACAACCAGCACAAGCATTGCTACAATCTTTATTTTTTTTTCTTTTTTTTTTTTTAATTTGCACTCTTACAAACTTAACTGGTATACCGGTCCCCTCCCTCCCTTCAACCTCCCACCGCCCTGTGCCCCCCTCCCCTCATCTCTTCCTCCCCATCCCCCAGTGCCTCCCCCTCCCATCCCCAGAGCATCCTTTAATGTGCATACCAAACTCTCCTCTGGGTCCTCCTCTCCAATGAGGTGCAAAGACCCAGTGGCATTTCCCAGAACCCTTTCTTATGTTCCCCTTAAGCATAAGAACACTATTGTGGCTGTCAATCCCTTGCCTCCAAGGATCCTGCTCCCTTTAGCAAATGCTAGACTTTGTGGGGTCAATAGTGTGTTGGACATTGCGCAGGGCATGCAAAGTCCAATTATGATTGCTTCAGCCCTAACTTGTGTGGAGTATCATGCAAATCATTGCTCCTCCCATCCTCGCGCTCTTACAATCTTACCACCCCCTCTTGCGCAAATTTCCCTGAGCTTCAGGATAGGGAGAGATTAGGCTGGCCTAGTTCCAGGTGGTTGATATAGAGTCTCTGAAGTTCTGGATTGCTACAATCTTTAGACTCTACTCTTTAGCTTTTGATTACTAGTCAAAACTCTTTTGACAGTCAAACCAGATCCGTAGTCCCATTTGGTCTTATTTTTGGTTCATTGTTTCTCTGCCGTTTTCTATGGAGAATGGCTGCATTTCAGAGCACAAAGCCACAACATAATACAGTTTCTGGACCAGGAAAGCTGCAACAGGGGATGTGGCTTGGTAAAGCCATTCTACCTCAAAGCTGGAGTGAGACATGGATTGAGTGAAGTTCTGTCTACCTCGTTCTTCTAGATAAAATAGTTTTGGCTTGATTTTAACTTCCCTTCAGAGTACCTGTGTGCTATATTGAAATGCACAGCCTCCTCCATTTTCTTGGAACCTACTGATGGAGTGTTATTATCCAGCTTTCCCTTGGGAAAAACAGGTCAAGATTAGGGCTATGTAAAACATCCTATCCCATTGCAGCTTTTTTTATACTGTCCTCTTTTTCTTCATTCTTGAATTGTCCCATTAAAGCAACACTGCAAAGACTGTGACAATTTCCATTCATAATTCCAAGTTCTAACTTGGCTCCTTTCTCAAATAAGTTTAGTGTTGTTTAGGGTTATATACGAAATTTCCTCCAAAAGGATTATCTTTTATTGAAGGCTGAGTAAACAGGTGATCAGATCATGAGGAAATTCACTCTAAGCAATACAGTATTAAGTTATGGATGAATTTATAATTACACAAGCTATTAGGAGATGAGGCTTGGTTGGAAGAACTAGACTGTTAGAGATCTGTCACTGAAGGCTGAATAGTGTCCCGTGTTCCTCATCATCTCTGATTCTTAGGGATCATGAAGTGAGTATCCTGTGGTACATGCTCCCTTGGCTATGATGCTTCTGACCTGCCTTCAGGACCAAATGACCATGTATATTTGTTTCTCTATAATTTTTGTGACAAAAATAATCTGTGCAGAACAATTTAAGGAAACATTTATTTTGACTCAATGTTTAATCATCATGGCCAAAAAAAAAAAAAGTATGGTAGGGAGTAGAATGGTGAAGGGAAGAAAGGGGATGAAGGGGAGGGGAGAGGGAGGACAGCTAGGATGAATATCCAATATGCTTGTAAAAGTAGAAAAAGAAAAAGAAAAAATATATTAATATATGCTGGTGAAGACAGTTCTAGTTTGGTGGCAAGAATGTTAGGTGATTGGTTGCACTGTGCCTTTACTCAGAAAGCAGAGAGAGATGAATATTTATCAGTTCCATACTCTCCTTTTCCTTATTTACTCTGGAATCCCAGCCCATGGGAAGGCACCACGTATATTTATATTTAGGACAGTCATTCAGGTAAACCTCCCTGGACATGTCCCCACAGATATGAGCAAAGATTTGCCCCTTAGATAATTCTGAATCATATTAATTTGAATTCAAGTATAACCATCACAGCTTTATTTGAAACAAGCCATATCAAAGAGTAAAATTTCCTTTTTCAATTGTTCATGTCAGGTATCTTTTCACCATGATGACAATTTAACACAAGTTATTATATTCTTTCTTGAATTTTTTATTCATTTATTTATTTACAATGTAGGATTATATCTTTGCCTTGATACCATTTCAATCCACTTTCTTCTTCTCCCACCCTCCCCATCTGCATACCATTCTCCCTATCCTTCACTGATCCTGTCCCCCCATTCCTGGCCCTCTGTTTGTGTGTATCACAGGACTCCCTTTGGGATGCCTGTGTTGGTAAGGAAGTCAGATTTCTATTAAACTTTATGTGGCTCTTCATTAGGTAACGTTCTAAGTGGGGAGGTTCCTCTTCCTTTGTCCTGAATCTGCCCCTGAGACACTTTCTAAGAGCAGATGTTTCTTCTAATACCTAGTTAATCCTTGAGGGAACTTTGAGGAATCCTTGAGACAACCACTGTGTGGATCTGGTGGTGGAAATTGTCATTGCACTGACTTAGCTGAAGTGTGTTGGTCAGGAGTATTTCATCCTGCCTTTAGACCCTTACAGTCTTACCACTTCCTCCTCACCAACGTTTCCTTAGCCTTGGTAGTATGGAATAAAATCTTGAGTGGACTAATTAGGGCATAGTATTCCAGGTTTGCTGACATTCTGTCCTCTGACCTGATGTGGGTTTTATGCCTCTTTTCTCTTCCATCATAATAGGATGCAACTTATTTGAGCTGAGAGAGCTTTTCTTAACTTAGGGTTTAAAAAAGGAGCATTTGGATAGTATTATATTATCACTCTTTCATGGTTAACACTAGGATATTTGTTTCTATCCATTTATT